>OZ010745.1:55894755-58476874 GCA_963932245.1 Tachinus rufipes | reverse complement strand
TAGAGAAATTACAAAAATACACATTATTTATTGGAGAATTACCCAAAAAACACATTATTTAATAAAGAAATAACTAAAATACACATTATTTAATAGAGAAATAACTAAAATACACATTATTTATTAGAAAAATAACTAAAATACACATTATTTATTAAAGAAATAACTAAAATACAGATTATTTAATAAAAAAATATTAGAAATACAAATTATTTAATAGAGACATAACTAATTTAATAGAGAAATTACTAAAATACACATTATTTATTGGAGAAATAACAAAAATACACATTATTAATTAAAGAAATTAAAAAATACACTTTATTTAATAAAGAAATAACTAAAATACACATTATTTAATAAAGAAATAACTAAAATACACATTATTTAATAGAAAAATAACAAAAATACACATTATTTAATGAAGAAATAACTAAAATACACATTATTTAAGAAAGAAATAACAAAGTACACATTTTTTAATAAAGAAATAACTAGAATACACATTATTTAATAAAGAAATAACTAAAATACACATTATTTAATAGAGAAATAACTAAAATACACATTATTTAATAGAGAATTAACTAAAATACACAATATTTATTGGAGAAATAACTAAAATACACATTATTTAACAAAGAAACAACTAAAATACACAATATTTTATAGAAAAATAACAAAAAAGCACAATATTTAATAAAGAAATAATTAAAATACACATTATTTAATAGATTTAATAGAGAAATAACTAAAATACACATTATTTAATAGAGAAATAACTAAAATACACATTATTTATTGTAGAAATAACTAAAATACACATTATTTAATAAAGAAAAAACTAAAATACACATTATTTAATAGAGAAATAACTAAAATACACATTATTTTTTGGAGAAATATCTAAAATACACATTATCTGATAAAGAAATAACTGAAATACACATTATTTAATAGAGAATTAACTAAAATACACGATGTTCATTAAAGAAATAACTAAAATACACAATATTTAATAAAGAAATAACTAAAATACACATTATTTAATAAAAAAATAACTAAAATACAATTTATTTAATAAAGAAATAACTAAAATACACATTATTTAATAAAGAAATAACAAAGTACACATTTTTTAATAAAGAAATAACTAGAATACACATTAATTAATAAAGAAATAACTAAAATACACTTTATTTAATAGAGAAATAACTAAAATACACATTATTTAATAGAGAAATAACAAAAAAACACATTGATTAATAAAAAAATAACTAAATACACATTATTTAATAGAGAAATAACTAAAATACACAATATTTATTAAAGAAATAACTAAAAACACATTAATAAAGAAAAAAACAACTAAAATACACAATATTTAATAGAGAAATGACAAAAAAACACATTATTTAATAAAGAAAAAACTAAAATACACATTATTTAATAAAGAAATATCTAAAACACACAATATTTATTGGAGAAATAAATAAAATACACAACATTTAATAAAAAAATAACTAAAATACACATTATTTAATAAAGAAATAACAAAAATACACATTATTTAATGAAGAAATAACTTAAAAAACACATTATATAATAAAGAAATAACTAAAATACACATTATTTAATAGAAAAATAACTAAAATACACATTATTTAATAAAGAAATAACTAAAATACAATTTATTTAATAAAGAAGTAACTAAAATACACGATATTTAATAAAGAAATAACAAAGTACACATTATTTAATAAAGAAATAACTAAAATACACATTATTTAACAAAGAAACAACTAAAATACACAATATTTTATAGAAAAATAACAAAAAAACACATTATTTAATAAAGAAATAATTAAAATACACATTATTTAATAGATTTAATAAAGAAATAACTAAAATACACATTATTTAATAGAGAATTAACTAAAATACACAATATTTATTGTAGAAATAACTAAAATACACATTATTTAATAAAGAAATAACTAAAATACACATTATTTAATAGAGAAATTACTAAAATACACATTATTTATTGGAGAAATAACTAAAATACACATTATTTAATAAAGAAATAACTGAAATACACATTATTTAATAGAGAATTAACTAAAATACACATTGTTCATTAAAGAAATAACTAAAATACACATTATTTAATGAAGAAATAACTAAAATACACATTATTTAATAAAAAAAAAATAACTAAAATACACTTTATGTAATAAAGAAATAACTAAAATACACATTATTTAATAAAGAAATAACAAAGTACACATTATTTAATAAAGAAATAACTAAAATACACATTATTTAATAAAGAAATAACTAAAATACATTTTATTTAATAGAGAAATAACTAAAATACACAATATTTAATAGAGAAATAACAAAAAAACACATTGATTAATAAAGAAATAACTAAAATACACATTATTTAATAAAGAAATAACAAAAATACACATTATTTAATGAAAAAATAACTTAAATACACATTATTTAATAAAGAAATAACTAAAATAAACATTATTTAATAAAGAAATAACTAAAATACACATTATTTATTGGAGAAATATCTAAATTACACATTATTTAATAAAGAAATAACTAAAATACACATTTATTAATAAAAAAATAACAAAAATACACATTATTTTTTGGAGAAATAACTAGAATAAACATTATGTAATAAAGAAATAACTAAAATACTCATTATTTAATAAAGAAATAACTAAAATACACATTATTTAAAAAAGAAATAATTAAAATACTCATTATTTAATTGAGAAATAACAAAAATACACATTATTTAATGAAGAAATAAGTAAAATACACATTATTTATTAAAGAAACAACTAAAATACACAATATTTAATATAGAAATAACAAAAAAACACATTTTTTAATAAAGAAATAACTAAAGTACACATTATTTAATAGAGAAATAACTGAAACACACATTATTTATTGGAGAAATAACTAAAATACACAATATTTAATGAAGAAATAACTAAAATACACATTATTTAATAAAGAAATAACTAAAATACACATTATTTGATAGAGAAATAACAAAAATACACATTATTTAATGAAGAAATAACTAAAAAACACATTACTTATTTTAGAAATAACTAAAATACACATTATTTAATAAAGAAATAACTAAAATACACATTATTTAATAGAGAAATAACAAAAATACACATTATTTCATGAAGAAATAACTAAAATACACATTATTTAATAAAAAAATAACAAAAATACACATTATTTAATGAAGAAATAACTAAAATACACATTATTTAATAAAAAAAATATCTAAAATACACATTATTTAATTGAGAAATAACAAAAATACACATAATTTAATAAAGAAATAACTAAAATACACATTATTTATTAAAGAAATAACTAAAATACACATTATTTATTAGAGAAATAACTAAAATACACAATATTTATTAGAGCCATAACTAAAATACACATTATTTAATAAAGAAATAACTAAAATACACATTATTTAATAGAGAAATAACTAAAATACACATTATTTACTGAAGAAACAACTGAAATACACATTATTTAATAAAGAAATAACAAAAATACACAATATTTAATAGAAAAATAACTAAAATACACTTTATTTACTAAAGAAATAACTAAAATACACATTATTTAATTAAGAAATAACTAAATCACACAATATTTATTGGAGAAATAACAAAAATACACATTATTAAATAAAGAAATAACAAAAATACACATTATTTAATGGAGAAATAACTAAAATACACAGTATTTAATAAAGAAATAACTAAAATACTCATTATTTAATAGAGACATAACAAAAATACACATTATTTAATAAAGAAATAACTAAAATACACATTATTTAATTAAGAAATAACTAAAATACACATTATTAAATAAAGAAATAACTAAAAAACACATTATTTAATAGAGAAATAATTAAAATACACATTAATTATTCGAGAAATATCTAAAATACACATTATTTAATAAACAAATAACTAAAATACACATTATTTAATAAAAAAATAACTAAAATACACATTATTTAATAAAGAAACAACTAAAATACACAATTATTAATAGAGAAATTACAAAAAAAACACATTATTTAATAAAGAAATAACTAAAATACACATTATTTAATAAAGAAATAACTAAAACACACATTATTTATTAAAGAAATAACTAAAATACACAATACTTAAATAAGAAATAACTAAAATACACATTAATCAATAAAGAAATAACTAAAATACACATTATATAATAAAGAAATAACTAAAATACACATTATTTAATAAAGAAATAATTAAAATACACATTGATTATTGGAGAAAGAACTAAAATACACATTATTTAATAAAGAATTAACTAAAATACACATAATTTATTAGAAAAACAACAAAAATACACATTATATAATATAGAAATAACTAAAATATACATTATTTAATAGAGAAATAACTAAAATACCTATTAGTTATTGGAGAAATAACTTAAATACAAATTATTTAATGAAGAAATTACTAAAATACACATTATTTAATAAAGAAATAACTAAAATACACATTATTTAATAAAGAAATAACTAAAATACTCATTATATAATAAAAAAATAACAAAAATACGCATTCTTTAATGAAGAAATAACTAAAATACACATTATTTAATAAAGAAACAACTAAAATACACAATTATTAATAGAGAAATTACAAAAAAAACACATTATTAAATAAAGAAATAACTAAAATACACATTATTTAATAGAGAAATAACTAAAACACACATTATTTATTAAAGAAATAACTAAAATACACATTATTTAATAGAAAAATAACAAAAATACACATTATTTAAAAAAGAAATAACAAAAATACACATTATTTAATGAAGAGTTATTAAAAATACACATTATTTAATAAAGAAATAACTAAAATACACATTACTTAATGAAGAAATAACTAAAATACACATTAATTAATAAAGAAATAACTAAAATACATATTATATAATAAAGAAATAACTAAAATACACATTATTTAATAAAAAAATAATTAAAATACACATTATTCACTAGAGAAATAACAAAAATAAACATATTTAATGAAGAAATAACTAAAATACACATTATTTAAGAAAGAAATAACAAAAATACACATTATTTAATGAAGAGATAACAAAAATACACATTATTTAATAAAGAAATAACTAAAATACTCATTATTTATTGGAGAAATAACTAAAATACACATTATTTAATAAAGAAATAACTAAAATACACATTATTTTATAAAGAAATAACTAAAATACACATTATTTATTGGAGAAATACTTAAAAAACACATTATTTAATAAAAAAATAAATAAAATACACATTATTTAATAGAGAAATAACTAAAATACACATTATTTATTGGAAAAATAACTAAAATACACATTATTTATTAAAGAAATAACTAAAATACACATTATTTAATAAAGAAATATTAGAAATACAAATTATTTAATAGAGACATAACTAATTTAATAGAGAAATTACTAAAATACACATTATTTATTGGAGAAATAACAAAAATACACATTATTAATTAAAGAAATAACAATAATACACATTATTTAATGAAGAAATAACTAAAATACACATTATTTAATAAAGAAATAACTAAAGTACACATTATTTAATAAAAAAATAACTAAAATACACATTATTTATTGGAGAAATAACTAAAATACACATTATTTAATAAAGAAATAACTAAAATACACAATATTTAATAGAAAAATAACAAAAATACACATTATTTAATGAAGAAATAACTAAAATACACTTTATTTAAGAAAGAAATAACAAAAATACACATTATTTAATAAAGAGTTAACAGAAATACACATTATTTAATAAAGAAATAACTAAAATACTTATTATTTATTAGAGAAATAACTAAAATACACAATATTTATTAAAGAATTAACTAAAATACACATTAATTAATACAGAAATAACTAAAATACACAATATTTATTGAAGAAATAACTAAAATACACATTATTTAATAAAGAAATAATTAAAATACACATTATTTAATAAAGAAATATCTAAAATACATATTATTTAATAGAGAAATAACTAAATTACACTTTATTTAATGAAGAAATAACAAAAATACACATTATTTAATAAAGAAATAACTAAAATACATATTATTTAAAAAAAAAATAACAAAAATACACGTTATTTAATGAAGAAATAATTAAAAGACACATCATTTAATAAAGAAATAACTAAAATACACATTATTTAATAGAGAAATTACAAAAATACACATTATTTATTGGAGATATACCCAAAAAAACACATTATTTAATAAAGAAATAACTAAAATACACATTATTTAATAGAGAAATAACTAAAATACACATTATTTATTAGAAAAATAACTAAAATACACATTATTTATTAAAGAAATAACTAAAATACAGATTATTTAATAAAGAAATATTAAAAACACAAATTATTTAATGGAGACATAACTAATTTAATAGAGAAATTACTAAAATACACATTATTTATTGGAGAAATAACAAAAATACACATTAATAATTAAAGAAATAACAAAAAAACACATTATTTAATAAAGAAATAACTAAAAATAAAATTATTTAATGAAGAAATAACAAAAGTACACATTATTTAATAGAAAAATAACTAAAATACACATTATTTAATGAAAAAATAACTAAAATACACATTATTTAATAAAGAAATAACTAAAATACACATTATTTAATAGAAAAATAACAAAAATACACATTATTTAATGAAGAAATAACTAAAATACACATTATTTAAGAAAGAAATAACTAAAATACTCATTATTTATTGAAGAAATAACTAAAATACACATTATTTAATAAAGAATTAACTAAAATACACATTATTTAATAAAAAAATAACAAAAATACACATTATTTAATGAAGAAATAACTAAAATACACATTATTTAATAAAAAAAATATCTAAAATACACATTATTTAATTGAGAAATAACAAAAATACACATAATTTAAGAAAGAAATAACTAAAATACTCATTATTTATTGAAGAAATAACTAAAATACACATTATTTAATAAAGAATTAACTAAAATACACATTATTTAATAAAAAAATAACAAAAATACACATTATTTAATGAAGAAATAACTAAAATACACATTATTTAATAAAAAAAATATCTAAAATACACAATATTTAATAGAGAAATGACAAAAAAACACATTATTTAATAAAGAAAAAACTAAAATACACATTATTTAATAAAGAAATATCTAAAACACACAATATTTATTGGAGAAATAAATAAAATACACAACATTTAATAAAAAAATAACTAAAATACACATTATTTAATAAAGAAATAACAAAAATACACATTATTTAATGAAGAAATAACTTAAAAAACACATTATATAATAAAGAAATAACTAAAATACACATTATTTAATAGAAAAATAACTAAAATACACATTATTTAATAAAGAAATAACTAAAATACAATTTATTTAATAAAGAAGTAACTAAAATACACGATATTTAATAAAGAAATAACAAAGTACACATTATTTAATAAAGAAATAACTAAAATACACATTATTTAACAAAGAAACAACTAAAATACACAATATTTTATAGAAAAATAACAAAAAAACACATTATTTAATAAAGAAATAATTAAAATACACATTATTTAATAGATTTAATAAAGAAATAACTAAAATACACATTATTTAATAGAGAATTAACTAAAATACACAATATTTATTGTAGAAATAACTAAAATACACATTATTTAATAAAGAAATAACTAAAATACACATTATTTAATAGAGAAATTACTAAAATACACATTATTTATTGGAGAAATAACTAAAATACACATTATTTAATAAAGAAATAACTGAAATACACATTATTTAATAGAGAATTAACTAAAATACACATTGTTCATTAAAGAAATAACTAAAATACACATTATTTAATGAAGAAATAACTAAAATACACATTATTTAATAAAAAAAAAATAACTAAAATACACTTTATGTAATAAAGAAATAACTAAAATACACATTATTTAATAAAGAAATAACAAAGTACACATTATTTAATAAAGAAATAACTAAAATACACATTATTTAATAAAGAAATAACTAAAATACATTTTATTTAATAGAGAAATAACTAAAATACACAATATTTAATAGAGAAATAACAAAAAAACACATTGATTAATAAAGAAATAACTAAAATACACATTATTTAATAAAGAAATAACAAAAATACACATTATTTAATGAAAAAATAACTTAAATACACATTATTTAATAAAGAAATAACTAAAATAAACATTATTTAATAAAGAAATAACTAAAATACACATTATTTATTGGAGAAATATCTAAATTACACATTATTTAATAAAGAAATAACTAAAATACACATTTATTAATAAAAAAATAACAAAAATACACATTATTTTTTGGAGAAATAACTAGAATAAACATTATGTAATAAAGAAATAACTAAAATACTCATTATTTAATAAAGAAATAACTAAAATACACATTATTTAAAAAAGAAATAATTAAAATACTCATTATTTAATTGAGAAATAACAAAAATACACATTATTTAATGAAGAAATAAGTAAAATACACATTATTTATTAAAGAAACAACTAAAATACACAATATTTAATATAGAAATAACAAAAAAACACATTTTTTAATAAAGAAATAACTAAAGTACACATTATTTAATAGAGAAATAACTGAAACACACATTATTTATTGGAGAAATAACTAAAATACACAATATTTAATGAAGAAATAACTAAAATACACATTATTTAATAAAGAAATAACTAAAATACACATTATTTGATAGAGAAATAACAAAAATACACATTATTTAATGAAGAAATAACTAAAAAACACATTACTTATTTTAGAAATAACTAAAATACACATTATTTAATAAAGAAATAACTAAAATACACATTATTTAATAGAGAAATAACAAAAATACACATTATTTCATGAAGAAATAACTAAAATACACATTATTTAATAAAATAATAACAAAAATACACATTATTTAATGAAGAAATAACTAAAATACACATTATTTAATAAAAAAAATATCTAAAATACACATTATTTAATTGAGAAATAACAAAAATACACATAATTTAATAAAGAAATAACTAAAATACACATTATTTATTAAAGAAATAACTAAAATACACATTATTTATTAGAGAAATAACTAAAATACACAATATTTATTAGAGCCATAACTAAAATACACATTATTTAATAAAGAAATAACTAAAATACACATTATTTAATAGAGAAATAACTAAAATACACATTATTTACTGAAGAAACAACTGAAATACACATTATTTAATAAAGAAATAACAAAAATACACAATATTTAATAGAAAAATAACTAAAATACACTTTATTTACTAAAGAAATAACTAAAATACACATTATTTAATTAAGAAATAACTAAATCACACAATATTTATTGGAGAAATAACAAAAATACACATTATTAAATAAAGAAATAACAAAAATACACATTATTTAATGGAGAAATAACTAAAATACACAGTATTTAATAAAGAAATAACTAAAATACTCATTATTTAATAGAGACATAACAAAAATACACATTATTTAATAAAGAAATAACTAAAATACACATTATTTAATTAAGAAATAACTAAAATACACATTATTAAATAAAGAAATAACTAAAAAACACATTATTTAATAGAGAAATAATTAAAATACACATTAATTATTCGAGAAATATCTAAAATACACATTATTTAATAAACAAATAACTAAAATACACATTATTTAATAAAAAAATAACTAAAATACACATTATTTAATAAAGAAACAACTAAAATACACAATTATTAATAGAGAAATTACAAAAAAAACACATTATTTAATAAAGAAATAACTAAAATACACATTATTTAATAAAGAAATAACTAAAACACACATTATTTATTAAAGAAATAACTAAAATACACAATACTTAAATAAGAAATAACTAAAATACACATTAATCAATAAAGAAATAACTAAAATACACATTATATAATAAAGAAATAACTAAAATACACATTATTTAATAAAGAAATAATTAAAATACACATTGATTATTGGAGAAAGAACTAAAATACACATTATTTAATAAAGAATTAACTAAAATACACATAATTTATTAGAAAAACAACAAAAATACACATTATATAATATAGAAATAACTAAAATATACATTATTTAATAGAGAAATAACTAAAATACCTATTAGTTATTGGAGAAATAACTTAAATACAAATTATTTAATGAAGAAATTACTAAAATACACATTATTTAATAAAGAAATAACTAAAATACACATTATTTAATAAAGAAATAACTAAAATACTCATTATATAATAAAAAAATAACAAAAATACGCATTCTTTAATGAAGAAATAACTAAAATACACATTATTTAATAAAGAAACAACTAAAATACACAATTATTAATAGAGAAATTACAAAAAAAACACATTATTAAATAAAGAAGAAACTAAAATACACATTATTTAATAGAGAAATAACTAAAACACACATTATTTATTAAAGAAATAACTAAAATACACATTATTTAATAGAAAAATAACAAAAATACACATTATTTAAAAAAGAAATAACAAAAATACACATTATTTAATGAAGAGTTATTAAAAATACACATTATTTAATAAAGAAATAACTAAAATACACATTACTTAATGAAGAAATAACTAAAATACACATTAATTAATAAAGAAATAACTAAAATACATATTATATAATAAAGAAATAACTAAAATACACATTATTTAATAAAAAAATAATTAAAATACACATTATTCACTAGAGAAATAACAAAAATAAACATATTTAATGAAGAAATAACTAAAATACACATTATTTAAGAAAGAAATAACAAAAATACACATTATTTAATGAAGAGATAACAAAAATACACATTATTTAATAAAGAAATAACTAAAATACTCATTATTTATTGGAGAAATAACTAAAATACACATTATTTAATAAAGAAATAACTAAAATACACATTATTTTATAAAGAAATAACTAAAATACACATTATTTATTGGAGAAATACTTAAAAAACACATTATTTAATAAAAAAATAAATAAAATACACATTATTTAATAGAGAAATAACTAAAATACACATTATTTATTGGAAAAATAACTAAAATACACATTATTTATTAAAGAAATAACTAAAATACACATTATTTAATAAAGAAATATTAGAAATACAAATTATTTAATAGAGACATAACTAATTTAATAGAGAAATTACTAAAATACACATTATTTATTGGAGAAATAACAAAAATACACATTATTAATTAAAGAAATAACAATAATACACATTATTTAATGAAGAAATAACTAAAATACACATTATTTAATAAAGAAATAACTAAAGTACACATTATTTAATAAAAAAATAACTAAAATACACATTATTTATTGGAGAAATAACTAAAATACACATTATTTAATAAAGAAATAACTAAAATACACAATATTTAATAGAAAAATAACAAAAATACACATTATTTAATGAAGAAATAACTAAAATACACTTTATTTAAGAAAGAAATAACAAAAATACACATTATTTAATAAAGAGTTAACAGAAATACACATTATTTAATAAAGAAATAACTAAAATACACATTATTTAATAGAGAAATAACTAAAATACACATTATTTATTAGAAAAATAACTAAAATACACATTATTTATTAAAGAAATAACTAAAATACAGATTATTTAATAAAGAAATATTAAAAACACAAATTATTTAATGGAGACATAACTAATTTAATAGAGAAATTACTAAAATACACATTATTTATTGGAGAAATAACAAAAATACACATTAATAATTAAAGAAATAACAAAAAAACACATTATTTAATAAAGAAATAACTAAAAATAAAATTATTTAATGAAGAAATAACAAAAGTACACATTATTTAATAGAAAAATAACTAAAATACACATTATTTAATGAAAAAATAACTAAAATACACATTATTTAATAAAGAAATAACTAAAATACACATTATTTAATAGAAAAATAACAAAAATACACATTATTTAATGAAGAAATAACTAAAATACACATTATTTAAGAAAGAAATAACTAAAATACTCATTATTTATTGAAGAAATAACTAAAATACACATTATTTAATAAAGAATTAACTAAAATACACATTATTTAATAAAAAAATAACTAAAATACACATTATTTATTGGAGAAATAACTAAAATACACATTATTTAATAAAGAAATAACTAAAATGCACAGTATTTAATAGAGAAATAACTAAAATACACATTATTTATTGTAGAAATAACTAAAATATACATTATTTAATAAAGAAATAAAGAAAATACACATTATTTAATAGAAAAATAACAAAAATACACATATTTAATGAAGAAATAACTAAAATACACATTATTTAATAAAGAAATAACAAAAATACACATTATTTAATGAAGAAATAACAAAAATACACATTATTTAATAAAGAAATAACTAAAATACATATTATTTTAAAGAGAAATAACAAAAATACACGTTATTTAATGAAGAAATAACTAAAAGACACATTATTTAATAAAGGAATAACTAAAATACACATTATTTAATATAGAAATTACAAAAATACACATTATTTATTGGAGAAATACCTAAAAAACACATTATTTAATAAAGAAATAACTAAAATACACGTTATTTAATAGAGAAATAACTAAAATACACATTATTTGTTGAAAAAATAACTAAAATACACATTATTTATTAAAGAAATAACTTAAATACACATTATTTAATAAAAAATTATTAGAAATACAAATTATTTAATGGAGACATAACTAATTTAATAGAGAAATTACTAAAATACACATTATTTATTGAAGAAATAACAAAAATACACATTATTAATTAAAGAAATAACAAAAATACACATTATTTAATAAAGATATAACTAAAATACACATTATTTAATAAAGAAATAACTAAAGTACACATTATTTAATAGAAAAATAAATAAAATACACATTATTTATTGGAGAAATAACTAAAATACACATTATTTAATAAACAAATAACTAAAATACACATTATTTAATAGAGAAATAACAAAAATACACAATAATTAATGAAGAAAAAACCTAACTACACATTATTTAATAAAAAAATAACTAAAATACACATTATTTATTAGAGAAATAACTAAATTACACATTATTTATTAAAGAAATAACTAAAATACACATTAAATAATAAAGAAATAACTAAAATACACATTATTTATTAGAAAAAAAATTTAAATACACATTATTTAATAAAAAAATAACTAAAATACACATTATTTAATGGACAAATAACTAAAGTACACATTATTAAATAGAAAAATAAATAAAATACACATTATTTATTGGAGAAATAACTAAAATACACATTATTTAATAAACAAATAACTAAAATACACATTATTTAATAGAGAAATAACAAAAATACACAATAATTAATAAAGAAAAAACCTAAAAACACATTATTTAATAAAAAAATAACTAAAATACACATTATTTATTAGAGAAATAACTAAATTACACATTATTTATTAAAGAAATAACTAAAATACACATTAAATAATAAAGAAATAACTAAAATACACATTATTTATTAGAAAAAAAATTTAAATACACATTATTTAATAAAAAAATAACTAAAATACACAATATTTATTGGAGAAATAACTAAAATACACATTATTTAACAAAGGAACAACTAAAATACACAATATTTTATAGAGAAATAACAAAAAAACACATTATTTAATAAAGAAATAATTAAAATACACATTATTTAATAGATTTAATAGAGAAATAACTAAAATACACATTATTTAATAGAGAAATAACTAAAATACACATTATTTATTGTAGAATAAACTAAAATACACATTATTCAATGAAGAAAAAACTAAAATACACATTATTTAATAAAGAAATAACTAAAATACACTTTATTTAATAGAGAAATAACTAAAATACACATTATTTAATAAAGAAATAACTAAAATACACATTATTTAATAATGAAACAACTAAAATACACAATATTTAATAGAGAAATAACAAAAAAACACATTATTTATTTAAGAAATAACTAAAATACACATTATTTAATAGAGAAATAACTAAAATACACAATATTTATTGAAAAAAAAACTAAATTACACATTAATTAATAAAGAAACAACTGAAATACACAATATTTATTAGAGAAATAACAAAAAAACACATTATTTAATAAAGAAATAACTAACATACACAATATTAAATAAAGGAATAACTAAAATACACATTATTTATTGGGGAAATAACTAAAATACACATTATTTAATGAAGAAATAACTAAAAAACACATTATTTAATAGAGAAATAACTGAAAAACACGGTATTTAATAAAGAAATAACTAAAATACACATTATTAATTAGAAAAATAACAAAGTACACATTATTTAATAAAGAAATAACTAAAATACACATTATTTATTAGAGAAAAATCTTAAATACACAATGTTAAATGAAAAAATAACTAAAAAACACAATATTTAATGGACAAATAACTAAAATACACATTATTAAATAGAGAAATAACTAAAAAACACAATATTTATTGAAAAAAAAACTAAAATACACATTATTAAATGAAGAATTAACTAAAGTACACATTATTTAATAGAGAAATAACTAAAATACACATTATTTAATAAAGAAATAACTAAAATACACAAAATTTATTAGAGAAATAACTAAAATACACATTATTTAACAAAGAAACAACTAAAATACACAATATTTTATAGAAAAATAACAAAAAAACACATGATTTAATAAAGAAATAATTAAAATACACATTATTTAATAGATTTAATAGAGAAATAACTAAAATACACATTATTTAATAGAGAAATAACTAAAATACACAATATTTATTGTAGAAATAACTAAAATACACATTATTTAATGAAGAAATAACTAAATTACACATTATTTAATAGAGAAATTACTAAAATACACATTATTAATTGGAGAAATAACTAAAATACACATTATTTAATAAAGAAATAACTGAAATACACATTATTTAATAAAGAATTAACTAAAATACACATTGTTCATTGAAGAAATAACTAAAATACACATTATTTAATGAAGAAATAACTAAAATACACATTATTTAATAAAAAAAATAACTAAAATACAATTTATTTAATAAAGAAATAACTAAAATACACATTATTTAATAAAGAAATAACAAGGTACACATTATTTAATAAAAAAATAACTAAAATACACATTATTTAATAAAGAAATAACTAAAATACACTTTATTTAATAGAGAAATAACTAAAATACACATTATTTAATAGAGAAATAACAAAAAAACACATTGATTAATAGAGAAATAACTAAAATACACATTATTTAATAAAGAAATAACAAAAATACACATTATTTAATGAAGAAATAACTTATATACACATTATTTAATAAAGAAATAACTAAAATAAACATTATTTAATGAAGAAATAACTAAAATACACATTATTTATTGGAGAAATATCTAAATTACACATTATTTAATAAATAAATAACTAAAATACACATTTATTAATAAAAAAATAACAAAAATACACATTATTTATTGGAGAAATAACTAAAATAAACATTATGTAATAAAGAAATAACTAAAAAACTCATTATTTAATAAAGAAATAACTAAAATACACATTATTTAAAAAAGAAATAATTAAAATACTCATTATTTAATTGAGAAATAACAAAAATACACATTATTTAATGAAGAAAAATCTAAAATACACATTATTTATTAAAGAAACAACTAAAATACACAATATTTAATATAGAAATAACAAAAAAACACAATATTTAATAAAGAAATAACTAAAGTACACATTATTTAATAGAGAAATAACTAAAACACACATTATTTATTGGAGAAATAACTAAAATACACAATATTTAATGAAGTAATAACTAAAATACACATTATTTAATAAAGAAATAACTAAAATACACATTATTTGATAGAGAAATAACAAAAATACACATTATTTATTGAAGAAATAACTAAAAAACACATTATTTATTTTAGAAATAACTAAAATACACATTATTTAATAAAGAAATAACTAAAATACACATTATTTAATAGAGAAATAACAAAAATACACATTATTTCATGAAGAAATAACTAAAATACACATTATTTAATAAAAAAATAACAAAAATACACATTATTTAATTGAGAAATAACAAAAATACACATTATTTAATAAAGAAATAACTAAAATACACATTATTTATTAAAGAAATAACTAAAATACACATTATTTATTAGAGAAATAACTAAAATACACAATATTTATTAGAGCCATAACTAAAATACACATTATTTAATAAAGAAATAACTAAAATACACATTATTTAATAGAGAAATAACTAAAATACACATTATTTACTGAAGAAACAACTAAAATACACATTATTTACTAAAGAAATAACAAAAATACACATTATTTAATAGAAAAATAACTAAAATACACTTTATTTACTAAAGAAATAACTAAAATACACATTATTTAATTAAGAAATAATTAAATCACACAATATTTATTGGAGAAATAACAAAAATACACATTATTAAATAAAGAAAAAACAAAAATACACATTATTTAATGGAGAAATAACTAAAATACACATTATTTAATAAAGAAATAACTAAAATACTCATTATTTAATAGAGACATAACAAAAATACACATTATTTAATGAAGAAATAATTAAAATACACATTATTTAATAGAGAAATTACAAAAATACACATTATTTATTGGAGAAATACCTAAAAAACACATTATTTAATAAAGAAATAACTAAAATACACATTATTTAATAGAGAAATAACTAAAATACACATTATTTATTGGAAAAATAACTAAAATACACATTATTTATTGAAGAAATAACTAAAATACACATTATTTCATAAAGAAATATTAGAAATACAAATTATTTAATGGAGACAAATCTAATTTAATAGAGAAATTACTAAAATACACATTATTTATTGGAGAAATAACAAAAATACACATTATTAATTAAAGAAATAACAAAAATACACATTATTTAATAAAGAAATAACTAAAATACACATTATTTAATAAAGAAATAACTAAAGTACACATTTTTTAATAGTAAAATAAATTAAATACACATTATTTATTGGAGAAATAACTAAAATACACATTATTTAATAAACAAATAACTAAAATACACATTATTTAATAGAGAAATAACAAAAATACACATTAATTAATAAAGAAAAAACTTAAATACACATTATTTAATAAAGAAATAACTAAAATACACATTATTTAATAGAGAAATAACTAATTTACACATTATTTATTGATGAAATAACTAAAATACATATTAATTAATAGAGAAAAAACTAAAATACACATTATTTAATAGAGAAATAACAAAAAGACTCATTAATTAATAAAGAAATAACTAAAATACACAACATTTAATGAAGAAACAACTAAAATACACAATATTTAATAGAGAAATGACAAAAAAACACATTATTTACACTAGAAACAACTAAATTACACATTATTTAATAAAGAAATAACTAAAATACACATTATTTAATCATAAAATAACTAAAATACACATTATTTAATGAAGAAATAATTAAAATACACATTATTTAATAAAGAAATAACTAAAATACACATTATTAAATAAAGAAATAACTAAAATACAAATTATTTAATAGAGAAATAACTAAAATACACATTAAGTATTGGAGAAATATCTAAAATACACATTATTTAATAAACAAATAACTTAAATACACAATTTTTAATAAAGAAATAACTAAAATACACATTATTTAATAAAGAAATAACTAAAATACACATTATTTAATAATGAAACAACTAAAATACACAATATTTAATAGAGAAATAACAAAAAAACACATTATTTATTAAAGAAATAACTAAAATACACATTATTTAATAGAGAAATAACTAAAATACACAATATTTATTGAAAAAAAAAACTAAATTACACATTAATTAATAAAGAAACAACTTAAATACACAAAATTTATTAGAGAAATAACAAAAAAACACATTATTTAATAAAGAAATAACTAAAATACACATTATTTAATGAAGAAATAACTAAAATACACATTATTTAATAGAGAAATAACTAAAATACACGGTATTTAATAAAGAAATAACTAAAATACACATTATTAATTAGAAAAATAACAAAGTACACATTATTTAATAAAGAAATAACTAAAATACACATTATTTATTAGAGAAAAATCTTAAATACACAACTAAAATACGCAATATTTAATGAGCAAATAACTAAAATACACATTATTAAATAGAGAAATAACTAAAAAACACAATATTTATTGAAAAAAAAACTAAAATACACATTATTAAATGAAGAATTAACTAAAGTACACATTATTTAATAGAGAAATAACTAAAATACACATTATTTAATAAAGAAATAACTAAAATACACAAAATTTATTGGAGAAATAACTAAAATACACATTATTTAACAAAGAAACAACTAAAATACACAATATTTTATAGAAAAATAACAAAAAAAACACATTATTTAATAAAGAAATAATTAAAATACACATTATTTAATAGATTTAATAGAGAAATAACTAAAATACACATTATTTAATAGAGAAATAACTAAAATACACAATATTTATTGTAGAAATAACTAAAATACACATTATTTAATGAAGAAATAACTAAAATACACATTATTTTATAGAGAAATTACTAAAATACACATTATTAATTGGAGAAATAACTGAAATACACATTATTTAATAAAGAAATAACTGAAATACACATTATTTAATAGAGAATTAACTAAAATACACATTGTTCATTGAAGAAATAACTAAAATACACATTATTTAATAAAGAAATAACTAAAATACACATTATTTAAGAAAGAAATAACAAAAATACACATTTTTTAATGAAGAGTTAACAAAAATACACATTATTTAATAAAGAAATAACTAAAATACTTATTATTTATTGAAGAAATAACTAAAATACACATTATTTAATAAAGAATTAACTAAAATACACATTATTTAATAAAAAAATAACTAAAATACACATTATTTATTAGAGAAATAACTAAAATTCACATTATTTAATAAAGAAATAAAGAAAATACACATTATTTAATAAAAAAATAACAAAAATACACATATTTAATGAAGAAATAACTAAAATACACATTATTTAATAAAGAAATAACAAAAATACACATTATTTAATGAAGAAATAACAAAAATACACATTATTTAATAAAGAAATAACTAAAATACATATTATTTAAAAGAGAAATAACAAAAATACACGTTATTTAATGAAGAAATAACTAAAAGACACATTATTTAATAAAGGAATAACTAAAATACACATTATTTAATATAGAAATTACAAAAATACACATTTTTTATTGGAGAAATACCTAAAAAACACATTATTTAATAAAGAAATAACTAAAATACACGTTATTTAATAGAGAAATAACTAAAATACACATTATTTGTTGGAAAAATAACTAAAATACACATTATTTATTAAAGAAATAACTAAAATACACATTATTTAATAGAGAAATAACTAAATTACACATTATTTATTAAAGAAATAACTAAAATACACATTAAATAATAAAGAAATAACTAAAATACACATTATTTATTAGAAAAAAAATTTAAATACACACTATTTAATAAGAAAATAACTAAAATACACATTATTTAATGGACAAATAACTAAAATACACATTGTTTAATAGAGAAATAACTAAAATACTCAATATTTATTGAAGAAATAACTAAAATACACATTATTAAATGAAGAATTAACTAAAATACACATTATTTAATAAAGAATTAACTAAAATACACATTAATTAATTGAGAAATAACTAAAATACACAATATTTATTGGAGAAATAACTAAAATACACATTATTTAACAAAGGAACAACTAAAATACACAATATTTTAAAGAGAAATAACAAAAAAAACACATTATTTGATAAAGAAATAATTAAAATACACATTATTTAATAGATTTAATAGAGAAATAACTAAAATACACATTATTTAACAGAGAAATAACTAAAATACACATTATTTAATGAAGAAAAAACTAAAATACACATTATTTAATAGAGAAATAACTAAAATACACATTATTTTTTTATAGAAAAAACTAAAATACACATTATTTAATAAAGAAATAACTGAAATACACATTATTTAATAGAGAATTAACTAAAATACACATTGTTCATTAAAGAAATAACTAAAATACACAATATTTAATAAGGAATTAACTAAAATACAATTTATTTAATAAAGAAATAACTAAAATACACATTATTTAATAAAGAAATAACAAAGTACACATTATTTAATAAAGAAATAACTAAAATACACATTATTTAATAAAGAAATAACTAAAATACACTTTATTTAATAGAGAAATAACTAAAATACACAATATTTAATAGAGAAATAACAAAAAAACACATTGATTAATAATGAAATAACTAAAATACACATTATTTAATAGAGAAATAACTAAAATACACAATATTTATTAAAGAAATAACTAAAAACATATTATTAAATAAAGAAACAACTAAAATACACAATATTTAATAAAGAAATGACAAAAAAACACATTATTTAATAAAGAAAAAACTAAAATACACATTATTTAATAAAGAAATATCTAAAACACACAATATTTATTGGAGAAATAACTAAAATACACAATATTTAATAAAAAAATAACTAAAATACACATTATTTATTAAAGAAATAACAAAAATACACATTATTTAATGAAGAAATAACTTAAATACACATTATTTAATAAAGAAATAACTAAAATACACATTATTTACTAGAGAAATAACTAAAATACACATTATTTAATAAAGAAATAACTAAAATACAGTTTATTTAATAAAGAAGTAACTAAAATACACGATATTTAATAAAGAAATAACAAAGTACACATTATTTAATAAAGAAATAACTAAAATACACATTATTTAATAAAAAAATAACTAAAATACACATTATTTAATAGAGAAATAACAAAAATACACGTTATTTAATGAAGAAATAACTAAAAGACACATTATTTAATAAAGAAATAACTAAAATACACATTATTTAATAGAGAAATTACAAAAATACACATTATTTATTGGAGAAATACCTAAAAAACACATTATTTAATAAAGAAATAACTAAATTACACATTATTTATTAAAGAAATAACTAAAATACACATTAATTAATAAAGAAATAACTAAAATACACATTAATTAATAAAGAAATAACTAAAATACACATTATTTAATAAAGAAATAACAAAAATACACATTATTTAATGAAGAATTAACTAAAATACACACCATTTAATAAAGAAACAACAAAAATACACAATATTGATTAGAGAAATAACAGAAATACACATTATTTAATGGAGAAATAACTAAAATACACATTATTTGAAAAAGAAATAACTTAAATACACATTATTTAATAAAGAAATAACTAAAATACACATTATTTAATAAATAAATAACTAAAATACACATTATTTAATAAAGAAACAATTAAAATACACAATAATTAATAAAAAAATAACAAAAAAACACATTATTCAATAAAGAAAAATCTAAAATACACATTATTTAATAAAGAAATAACAAAAATACACATTATTTAATGAAAAATTAACTAAAATACACACTATTTAATAAAGAAACAACAAAAATACACAATATTGATTAGAGAAATAACAAAAATACACATTTTTTAATAAAGAAATAACTAAAATACACATTATTTGAAAAAGAAATAACTTAAAAACACATTATTTAATAGAAAAATAACTAAAATACACATTATTTAATAAAGAAATAACTAAAATACACATTATTTAATAAAGAAATACTGAAATACACATTTTTAATAGAGAAATAACTAAAATACACATTGATTTTTTAAAAAATAACTAAAATACACATTGTTTAATGAAGAAATAACTAAAATACACATTATTTAATAAAGAAATAACTAAAATACACATTATTTAATAAAGAATTAAATAAAATACACATTATTTTATAAAAAAATAACAAAAATACACATTATTTGATAAATAAATAACTAAAATACAAATTATTTAATAGAGAAATAACTAAAATACACATTAAGTATTGGAGAAATAACTAAAATACACATTATTTAATAAAGAAATAACTAAAATACACATAATTTAATAGAAAAATAACAAAAATACACATTATTTAATAGAGAAATAACAAAAAAACACATTGATTAATAAAGAAATAACTAAAATACACATTATTTAATAGAGAAATAACTTAAATACACAATTTTTAATAAAGAAATAACTAAAATAAACATTATGTAATAAAGAAATAACTAAAATACTCATTATTTAATAAAGAAATAACTAAAATACACATTATTTAAAAAAGAAATAATTAAAATACTCATTATTTAATTGAGAAATAACAAAAATACACATTATTTAATGAAGAAAAATCTAAAATACACATTATTTATTAAAGAAACAACTAAAATACACAATATTTAATATAGAAATAACAAAAAAACACATTATTTAATAAAGAAATAACTAAAGTACACATTATTTAATAGAGAAATAACTAAAACACACATTATTTATTGGAGAAATAACTAAAATACACAATATTTAATGAAGAAATAACTAAAATACACATTATTTAATAAAGAAATAACTAAAATACACATTATTTGATAGAGAAATAACAAAAATACACATTATTTATTGAAGAAATAACTAAAAAACACATTATTTATTTTAGAAATAACTAAAATACACATTATTTAATAAAGAAATAACTAAAATACACATTATTTAATAGAGAAATAACAAAAATACAAATTATTTCATGAAGAAATAACTAAAATACACATTATTTAATAAAAAAATAACAAAAATACACATTATTTAATTGAGAAATAACAAAAATACACATTATTTAATAAAGAAATAACTAAAATACACATTATTTATTAAAGAAATAACTAAAATACACATTATTTATTAGAGAAATAACTAAAATACACAATATTTATTAGAGCCATAACTAAAATACACATTATTTAATAAAGAAATAACTAAAATACACATTATTTAATAGAGAAATAACTAAAATACACATTATTTACTGAAGAAACAACTAAAATACACATTATTTAATAAAGAAATAACAAAAATACACATTATTTAATAGAAAAATAACTAAAATACACTTTATTTACTAAAGAAATAACTAAAATACACATTATTTAATTAAGAAATAATTAAATCACACAATATTTATTGGAGAAATAACAAAAATACACATTATTAAATAAAGAAAAAACAAAAATACACATTATTTAATGGAGAAATAACTAAAATACACATTATTTAATAAAGAAATAACTAAAAGACTCATTATTTAATAGAGACATAACAAAAATACACATTATTTAATGAAGAAATAACTATAATACACATTATTTAATAGAGAAATTACAAAAATACACATTATTTATTGGAGAAATACCTAAAAAACACATTATTTAATAAAGAAATAACTAAAATACACATTATTTAATAGAGAAATAACTAAAATACACATTATTTATTGGAAAAATAACTAAAATACACATTATTTATTGAAGAAATAACTAAAATACACATTATTTCATAAAGAAATATTAGAAATACAAATTATTTAATGGAGACAAATTTAATTTAATAGAGAAATTACTAAAATACACATTATTTATTGGAGAAATAACAAAAATACACATTATTAATTAAAGAAATAACAAAAATACACATTATTTAATAAAGAAATAACTAAAATACACATTATTTAATAAAGAAATAACTAAAGTACACATTATTTAATAGTAAAATAAATAAAATACACATTATTTATTGGAGAAATAACTAAAATACACATTATTTAATAAACAAATAACTAAAATACACATTATTTAATAGAGAAATAACAAAAATACACATTAATTAATGAAGAAAAAACTTAAATACACATTATTTAATAAAGAAATAACTAAAATACACATTATTTAATAGAGAAATAACTAATTTACACATTATTTATTGATGAAATAACTAAAATACATATTAATTAATAGAGAAAAAACAAAAATACACATTATTTAATAGAGAAATAACAAAAATACTCATTAATTAATAAAGAAATAACTAAAATACACAACATTTAATGAAGAAACAACTAAAATACACAATATTTAATAGAGAAATGACAAAAAAACACATTATTTACACTAGAAACAACTAAATTACACATTATTTAATAAAGAAATAACTAAAATACACATTATTTAATCATAAAATAACTAAAATACACATTATTTAATGAAGAAATAATTAAAATACACATTATTTAATAAAGAAATAACTAAAATACACATTATTAAATAAAGAAATAACTAAAATACAAATTATTTAATAGAGAAATAACTAAAATACACATTAAGTATTGGAGAAATATCTAAAATACACATTATTTAATAAACAAATAACTTAAATACACAATTTTTAATAAAGAAATAACTAAAATACACATTATTTAATAAAGAAATAACTAAAATACACATTATTTAATAATGAAACAACAAAAATACACAATCTTTAATAGAGAAATAACAAAAAAACACATTATTTATTTAAGAAATAACTAAAATACACATTATTTAATAGAGAAATAACTAAAATACACAATATTTATTGAAAAAAAACTAAATTACACATTAATTAATAAAGAAACAACTGAAATACACAAAATTTATTAGAGAAATAACAAAAAAACACATTATTTAATAAAGAAATAACTAACATACACATTATTTAATAGAGGAATAACTAAAATACACATTATTTATTGGGGAAATAACTAAAATACACATTATTTAATGAAGAAATAACTAAAATACACATTATTTAATAGAGAAATAACTAAAATACACGGTATTTAATAAAGAAATAACTAAAATACACATTATTAATTAGAAAAATAACAAAGTACACATTATTTAATAAAGAAATAACTAAAATACACATTATTTATTAGAGAAAAATCTTAAATACACAACTAAAATACGCAATATTTAATGGACAAATAACTAAAATACACATTATTAAATAGAGAAATAACTAAAAAACACAATATTTATTGAAAAAAAAAACTAAAATACACATTATTAAATGAAGAATTAACTAAAGTACACATTATTTAATAGAGAAATAACTAAAATACACATTATTTAATAAAGAAATAACTAAAATACACAAAATTTATTGGAGAAATAACTAAAATACACATTATTTAACAAAGAAACAACTAAAATACACAATATTTTATAGAAAAATAACAAAAAAAACACATTATTTAATAAAGAAATAATTAAAATACACATTATTTAAAAGATTTAATAAAGAAATAACTAAAATACACATTATTTAATAGAGAAATAACTAAAATACACAATATTTATTGTAGAAATAACTAAAATACACATTATTTAATGAAGAAATAACTAAAATACACATTATTTTATAGAGAAATTACTAAAATACACATTATTAATTGGAGAAATAACTGAAATACACATTATTTAATAAAGAAATAACTGAAATACACATTATTTAATAGAGAATTAACTAAAATACACATTGTTCATTGAAGAAATAACTAAAATACACATTATTTAATAAAGAAATAACTAAAATACACATTATTTAAGAAAGAAATAACAAAAATACACATTATTTAATGAAGAGTTAACAAAAATACACATTATTTAATAAAGAAATAACTAAAATACTCATTATTTATTGAAGAAATAACTAAAATACACATTATTTAATAAAGAATTAACTAAAATACACATTATTTAATAAAAAAATAACAAAAATACACATTATTTATTAGAGAAATAACTAAAATTCACATTATTTAATAAAGAAATAAAGAAAATACACATTATTTAATAGAAAAATAACAAAAATACACATATTTAATGAAGAAATAACTAAAATATACATTATTTAATAAAGAAATAACAAAAATACACATTATTTAATGAAGAAATAACAAAAATACACATTATTTAATAATGAAATAACTAAAATACATATTATTTAAAAGAGAAATAACAAAAATACACGTTATTTAATGAAGAAATAACTAAAAGACACATTATTTAATAAAGGAATAACTAAAATACACATTATTTAATATAGAAATTACAAAAATACACATTTTTTATTGGAGAAATACCTAAAAAACACATTATTTAATAAAGAAATAACTAAAATACACGTTATTTAATAGAGAAATAACTAAAATACACATTATTTGTTGGAAAAATAACTAAAATACACATTATTTATTAAAGAAATAACTGAATTACACATTATTTAATAAAAAATTATTAGAAATACAAATTATTTAATGGAGACATAACTAATTTAATAGAGAAATTACTAAAATACACATTATTTATTGGAGAAATAACAAAAATACACATTATTAATTAAAGAAATAACAAAAATACACATTATTTAATAAAGAAATAACTAAAATACACATTATTTAATAAAGAAATAACTAAAGTACACATTATTTAATAGAAAAATAAATAAAATACACATTATTTATTGGAGAAATAACTAAAATACACATTATTTAATAAACAAATAACTAAAATACAAATTATTTAATAGAGAAATAACAAAAATACACAATAATTAATGAAGAAAAAACCTAAATACACATTATTTAATAAAAAAATAACTAAAATACACATTATTTAATAGAGAAATAACTAAATTACACATTATTTATTAAAGAAATAACTAAAATACACATTAAATAATAAAGAAATAACTAAAATACACATTATTTATTAGAAAAAAAATTTAAATACACAATATTTAATAAAAAAATAACTAAAATACACATTATTTAATGGACAAATAACTAAAATACACATTGTTTAATAGAGAAATAACTAAAATACTCAATATTTATTGAAGAAATAACTAAAATACACATTATTAAATGAAGAATTAACTAAAATACACATTATTTAATAAAGAATTAACTAAAATACACATTAATTAATTGAGAAATAACTAAAATACACAATATTTATTGGAGAAATAACTAAAATACACAATATTTAACAAAGGAACAACTAAAATACACAATATTTTAAAGAGAAATAACAAAAAAAACACATTATTTGATAAAGAAATAATTAAAATACACATTATTTAATAGATTTAATAGAGAAATAACTAAAATACACATTATTTAACAGAGAAATAACTAAAATACACATTATTTAATGAAGAAAAAACTAAAATACACATTATTTAATAGAGAAATAACTAAAATACACATTATTTTTTTATAGAAAAAACTAAAATACACATTATTTAATAAAGAAATAACTGAAATACACATTATTTAATAGAGAATTAACTAAAATACACATTGTTCATTAAAGAAATAACTAAAATACACAATATTTAATAAGGAATTAACTAAAATACAATTTATTTAATAAAGAAATAACTAAAATACACATTATTTAATAAAGAAATAACAAAGTACACAATATTTAATAAAGAAATAACTAAAATACACATTATTTAATAAAGAAATAACTAAAATACACTTTATTTAATAGAGAAATAACTAAAATACACATTATTTAATAGAGAAATAACAAAAAAACACATTGATTAATAAAGAAATAACTAAAATACACATTATTTAATAGAGAAATAACTAAAATACACAATATTTATTAAAGAAATAACTAAAAACATATTATTAAATAAAGAAACAACTAAAATACACAATATTTAATAAAGAAATGACATAAAAAACACATTATTTAATAAAGAAAAAACTAAAATACACATTATTTAATAAAGAAATATCTAAAACACACAATATTTATTGGAGAAATAACTAAAATACACAATATTTAATAAAAAAATAACTAAAATACACATTATTTAATAAAGAAATAACAAAAATACACATTATTTAATGAAGAAATAACTTAAATACACATTATTTAATAAAGAAATAACTAAAATACACATTATTTACTAGAGAAATAACTAAAATACACATTATTTAATAAAGAAATAACTAAAATACAATTTATTTAATAAAGAAGTAACTAAAATACACGATATTTAATAAAGAAATAACAAAGTACACATTATTTAATAAAGAAATAACTAAAATACACATTATTTAATAAAAAAATAACTAATATACACATTATTTAATAGAGAAATAACAAAAATACACGTTATTTAATGAAGAAATAACTAAAAGACACATTATTTAATAAAGAAATAACTAAAATACACATTATTTAATAGAGAAATTACAAAAATACACATTATTTATTGGAGAAATACCTAAAAAACACATTATTTAATAAAGAAATAACTAAATTACACATTATTTATTAAAGAAATAACTAAAATACACATTAATTAATAAAGAAATAACTAAAATACACATTAATTAATAAAGAAATAACTAAAATACACATTATTTAATAAAGAAATAACAAAAATACACATTATTTAATGAAGAATTAACTAAAATACACACCATTTAATAAAGAAACAACAAAAATACACAATATTGATTAGAGAAATAACAGAAATACACATTATTTAATGAAGAAATAACTAAAATACACATTATTTGAAAAAGAAATAACTTAAATACACATTATTTAATAGAGAAATAACTAAAATACACATTATTTAATAAATAAATAACTAAAATACACATTATTTAATAAAGAAACAATTAAAATACACAATAATTAATAAAAAAATAACAAAAAAACACATTATTCAATAAAGAAAAATCTAAAATACACATTATTTAATAAAGAAATAACAAAAATACACATTATTTAATGAAAAATTAACTAAAATACACACTATTTAATAAAGAAACAACAAAAATACACAATATTGATTAGAGAAATAACAAAAATACACATTTTTTAATAAAGAAATAACTAAAATACACATTATTTGAAAAAGAAATAACTTAAAAACACATTATTTAATAGAGAAATAACTAAAATACACATTATTTAATAAAGAAATAACTAAAATACACATTATTTAATAAAGAAATACTGAAATACACATTTTTAATAGAGAAATAACTAAAATACACATTGATTTTTTAAAAAACAACTAAAATACACATTGTTTAATGAAGATATAACTAAAATACACATTATTTAATAAAGAAATAACTAAAATACACATTATTTAATAAAGAATTAAATAAAATACACATTATTTTATAAAAAAATAACAAAAATACACATTATTTAATAAATAAATAACTAAAATACAAATTATTTAATAGAGAAATAACTAAAATACACATTAAGTATTGGAGAAATAACTAAAATACACATTATTTAATAAAGAAATAACTAAAATACACATAATTTAATAGAAAAATAACAAAAATACACATTATTTAATGAAGAAATAACTAAAATACACATTATTTAATAGAGAAATAACTAAAATTCACATTATTTATTGTAAAAATAACTAAAATATACATTATTTAATAAAGAAATAAAGAAAATACACATTATTTAATAGAGAAATAACAAAAATACACATATTTAATGAAGAAATAACTAAAATACACATTATTTAATAAAGAAATAACAAAAATACACATTATTTAATGAAGAAATAACAAAAATACACATTATTTAATAAAGAAACAACTAAAATACATATTATTTAAAAGAGAAATATCAAAAACACACGTTATTTAATGAAGAAATAACTAAAAGACACATTATTTAATAAAGAAATAACTAAAATACACATTATTTAATAGAGAATTTACAAAAATACACATTATTTATTGGAGAAATACCTAAAAAACACATTATTTAATAAAGAAATAACTAAAATACACATTATTTAATAGAGAATTAACTAAAATACACATTATTTATTGGAAAAATAACTAAAATACACATTATTTATTGAAGAAATAACTAAAATACACATTATTTCATAAAGAAATATTAGAAATACAAATTATTTAATGGAGACATATTTAATTTAATAGAGAAATTACTAAAATACACATTATTTATTGGAGAAATAACAAAAATACACATTATTAATTAAAGAAATAACAAAAATACACATTATTTAATGAAGAAATAACTAAAATACACATTATTTAATAAAGAAATAACTAAAGTACACATTATTTAATAGTAAAATAAAAAAAATACACATTATTTATTGGAGAAATAACTAAAATACACATTATTTAATAAACAAATAACTAAAATACACATTATTTAATAGAGAAATAACAAAAATACACATTAATTAATGAAGAAAAAACTTAACTACACATTATTTAATAAAGCAATAACTAAAATACACATTATTTAATAGAGAAATAACTAATTTACACATTATTTATTGATGAAATAACTAAAATACACATTATTTAATAGTAAAATAAAAAAAATACACATTATTTATTGGAGAAATAACTAAAATACACATTATTTAATAAACAAATAACTAAAATACACATTAATTAATAGAGAAAAAACTAAAATACACATTATTTCATAGAGAAATAACAAAAATACTCATTAATTAATAAAGAAATAACTAAAATACACAACATTTAATGAAGAAACAACTAAAATACACAATATTTAATAGAGAAATGACAAAAAAACACATTATTTACACTAGAAACAACTAAATTACACATTATTTAATAAAGAAATAACTAAAATACACATTATTTGATCAAAAAATAACTAAAATACACATTATTTAATGAAGAAATAATTAAAATACACATTATTTACAAAAGAAATAACTAAAATACACTTTATTAAATGAAGAAATAACTAAAATACAAATTATTTAATAGAGAAATAACTAAAATACACATTAAGTATTGGAGAAATATCTAAAATACACATTATTTAATAAACAAATATTTTAAATACACAATTTTTAATAAAGAAATAACTAAAATACACATTATTTAATAAAGAAATAACTAAAATACACATTATTTAATAATGAAACAACTAAAATACACAATATTTAATAGAGAAATAACAAAAAAACACATTATTTATTTAAGAAATAACTAAAATACACATTATTTAATAGAGAAATAACTAAAATACACAATATTTATTGAAAAAAAAACTAAATTACACATTAATTAATAAAGAAACAACTGAAATACACAATATTTATTAGAGAAATAACAAAAAAACACATTATTTAATAAAGAAATAACTAACATACACATTATTTAATAGAGGAATAACTAAAATACAAATTATTTATTGGGGAAATAACTAAAATACACATTATTTAATGAAGAAATAACTAAAAAACACATTATTTAATAGAGAAATAACTGAAATACACGGTATTTAATAAAGAAATAACTTAAATACACATTATTAATTAGAAAAATAACAAAGTACACATTATTTAATAAAGAAATAACTAAAATACACATTATTTATTAGAGAAAAATCTTAAATACACAAAATTTAATGAAAAAATAACTAAAATACGCAATATTTAATGGACAAATAACTAAAATACACATTATTAAATAGAGAAATAACTAAAAAACACAATATTTATTGAAAAAAAAACTAAAATACACATTATTAAATGAAGAATTAACTAAAATACACATTATTTAATAGAGAAATAACTAAAATACACATTATTTAATAAAGAAATAACTAAAATACACAAAATTTATTGGAGAAATAACTAAAATACACATTATTTAACAAAGAAACAACTAAAATACACAATATTTTATATAAAAATAACAAAAAAACACATTATTTAATAAAGAAATAATTAAAATACACATTGTTTAATAGATTTAATAGAGAAATAACTAAAATACACATTATTTAATAGAGAAATAACTAAAATACACAATATTTATTGTAGAAATAACTAAAATACACATTATTTAATGAAGAAATAACTAAAATACACATTATTTAATAGAGAAATTACTAAAATACACATTATTAATTGGAGAAATAACTAAAATACACATTATTTAATAAAGAAATAACTGAAATACACATTATTTAATAGAGAATTAACTAAAATACACATTGTTCATTGAAGAAATAACTAAAATACACATTATTTAATGAAGAAATAACTAAAATACACATTATTTAATAAAAAAAATAACTAAAATACAATTTATTTAATAAAGAAATAACTAAAATACACATTATTTAATAAAGAAATAACAAGGTACACATTATTTAATAAAAAAATAACTAAAATACACATTATTTAATAAAGAAATAACTAAAATACACTTTATTTAATAGAGAAATAACTAAAATACACATTATTTAAAAGAGAAATAACAAAAAAACACATTGATTAATAAAGAAATAACTAAAATACACATTATTTAATAGAGAAATAACTAAAATACACAATATTTATTAAAGAAATAACTAAAAACATATTATTAAATAAAGAAACAACTAAAATACACAATATTTAATAAAGAAATGACAAAAAAAACACATTATTTAATAAAGAAAAAACTAAAATACACATTATTTAATAAAGAAATATCTAAAACACACAATATTTATTGGAGAAATAACTAAAATACACAATATTTAATAAAAAAATAACTAAAATACACATTATTTAATAAAGAAATAACAAAAATACACATTATTTAATGAAGAAATAACTTAAATACACATTATTTAATAAAGAAATAACTAAAATACACATTATTTACTAGAGAAATAACTAAAATACACATTATTTAATAAAGAAATAACTAAAATACAATTTATTTAATAAAGAAGTAACTAAAATACACGATATTTAATAAAGAAATAACAAAGTACACATTATTTAATAAAGAAATAACTAAAATACACATTATTTAATAAAAAAATAACTAAAATACACATTATTTAATAGAGAAATAACAAAAATACACGTTATTTAATGAAGAAATAACTAAAAGACACATTATTTAATAAAGAAATAACTAAAATACACATTATTTAATAGAGAAATTACAAAAATACACATTATTTATTGGAGAAATACCTAAAAAACACATTATTTAATAAAGAAATAACTAAATTACACATTATTTATTAAAGAAATAACTAAAATACACATTAATTAATAAAGAAATAACTAAAATACACATTAATTAATAAAGAAATAACTAAAATACACATTATTTAATAAAGAAATAACAAAAATACACATTATTTAATGAAGAATTAACTAAAATACACACCATTTAATAAAGAAACAACAAAAATACACAATATTGATTAGAGAAATAACAGAAATACACATTATTTAATGAAGAAATAACTAAAATACACATTATTTGAAAAAGAAATAACTTAAATACACATTATTTAATAGAGAAATAACTAAAATACACATTATTTAATAAATAAATAACTAAAATACACATTATTTAATAAAGAAACAATTAAAATACACAATAATTAATAAAAAAATAACAAAAAAACACATTATTCAATAAAGAAAAATCTAAAATACACATTATTTAATAAAGAAATAACAAAAATACACATTATTTAATGAAAAATTAACTAAAATACACACTATTTAATAAAGAAACAACAAAAATACACAATATTGATTAGAGAAATAACAAAAATACACATTTTTTAATAAAGAAATAACTAAAATACACATTATTTGAAAAAGAAATAACTTAAAAACACATTATTTATTAGAGAAATAACTAAAATACACATTATTTAATAAAGAAATAACTAAAATACACATTATTTAATAAAGAAATACTGAAATACACATTTTTAATAGAGAAATAACTAAAATACACATTGATTTTTTAAAAAACAACTAAAATACACATTGTTTAATGAAGATATAACTAAAATACACATTATTTAATAAAGAAATAACTAAAATACACATTATTTAATAAAGAATTAAATAAAATACACATTATTTTATAAAAAAATAACAAAAATACACATTATTTAATAAATAAATAACTAAAATACAAATTATTTAATAGAGAAATAACTAAAATACACATTAAGTATTGGAGAAATAACTAAAATACACATTATTTAATAAAGAAATAACTAAAATACACATAATTTAATAGAAAAATAACAAAAATACACATTATTTAATGAAGAAATAACTAAAATACACATTATTTAATAGAGAAATAACTAAAATTCACATTATTTATTGTAAAAATAACTAAAATATACATTATTTAATAAAGAAATAAAGAAAATACACATTATTTAATAGAGAAATAACAAAAATACACATATTTAATGAAGAAATAACTAAAATACACATTATTTAATAAAGAAATAACAAAAATACACATTATTTAATGAAGAAATAACAAAAATACACATTATTTAATAAAGAAACAACTAAAATACATATTATTTAAAAGAGAAATATCAAAAACACACGTTATTTAATGAAGAAATAACTAAAAGACACATTATTTAATAAAGAAATAACTAAAATACACATTATTTAATAGAGAATTTACAAAAATACACATTATTTATTGGAGAAATACCTAAAAAACACATTATTTAATAAAGAAATAACTAAAATACACATTATTTAATAGAGAATTAACTAAAATACACATTATTTATTGGAAAAATAACTAAAATACACATTATTTATTGAAGAAATAACTAAAATACACATTATTTCATAAAGAAATATTAGAAATACAAATTATTTAATGGAGACATATTTAATTTAATAGAGAAATTACTAAAATACACATTATTTATTGGAGAAATAACAAAAATACACATTATTAATTAAAGAAATAACAAAAATACACATTATTTAAAAAGAAATAACTAAAATACACATTATTTAATAAAGAAATAACTAAAGTACACATTATTTAATAGTAAAATAAAAAAAATACACATTATTTATTGGAGAAATAACTAAAATACACATTATTTAATAAACAAATAACTAAAATACACATTATTTAATAGAGAAATAACAAAAAAACACATTAATTAATGAAGAAAAAACTTAAATACACATTATTTAATAAAGCAATAACTAAAATACACATTATTTAATAGAGAAATAACTAATTTACACATTATTTATTGATGAAATAACTAAAATACACATTATTTAATAGTAAAATAAAAAAAATACACATTATTTATTGGAGAAATACCTAAAAAACACATTATTTAATAAAGAAATAACTAAAATACACATTATTTAATAGAGAATTAACTAAAATACACATTATTTATTGGAAAAATAACAAAAATACACATTATTTAATGAAGAAATAACTAAAATAAACATTATTTAATGAAGAAATAACTAAAATACACATTATTTATTGGAGAAATATCTAAATTACACATTATTTAATAAAGAAATAACTAAAATACACATTTATTAATAAAAAAATAACAAAAATACACATTATTTATTGGAGAAATAACTAAAATAAACATTATGTAATAAAGAAATAACTAAAATACTCATTATTTAATAAAGAAATAACTAAAATACACATTATTTAAAAAAGAAATAATTAAAATACTCATTATTTAATTGAGAAATAACAAAAATACACATTATTTAATGAAGAAATATCTAAAATACACATTATTTATTAAAGAAACAACTAAAATACACAATATTTAATATAGAAATAACAAAAAAACACATTATTTAATAAAGAAATAACTAAAGTACACATTATTTAATAGAGAAATAACTAAAACACACATTATTTATTGGAGAAATAACTAAAATACACAATATTTAATGAAGAAATAACTAAAATACACATTATTTAATAAAGAAATAACTAAAATACACATTATTTGATAGAGAAATAACAAAAATACATATTATTTAATAAAGAAATAACTAAAAAACACATTATTTATTTTAGAAATAACTAAAATACACATTATTTAATAAAGAAATAACTAAAATACACATTATTTAATAGAGAAATAACAAAAATACACATTATTTCATGAAGAAATAACTAAAATACACATTATTTAATAAAAAAATAACAAAAATACACATTATTTAATTGAGAAATAACAAAAATACACATTATTTAATAAAGAAATAACTAAAATACACATTATTTATTAAAGAAATAACTAAAATACACATTATTTATTAGAGAAATAACTAAAATACACAATATTTATTAGAGCCATAACTAAAATACACATTATTTAATAAAGAAATAACTAAAATACACATTATTTAATAGAGAAATAACTAAAATACACATTATTTACTGAAGAAACAACTAAAATACACATTATTTAATAAAGAAATAACAAAAATACACATTATTTAATAGAAAAATAACTAAAATACACTTTATTTACTAAAGAAATAACTAAAATACACATTATTTAATTAAGAAATAACTAAATCACACAATATTTATTGGAGAAATAACAAAAATACACATTAATAAATAAAGAAAAAACAAAAATACACATTATTTAATGGAGAAATAACTAAAATACACATTATTTAATGAAGAAATAACTAAAATACTCATTATTTAATAGAGACATAACAAAAATACACATTATTTAATGAAGAAATAACTAAAATACACATTATTTAATAGAGAAATTACAAAAATACACATTATTTATTGGAGAAATACCTAAAAAACACATTATTTAATAAAGAAATAACTAAAATACACATTATTTAATAGAGAAATAACTAAAATACACATTATTTATTAGAAAAATTACTAAAATACACATTATTTATTGAAGAAATAACTAAAATACACATTATTTCATAAAGAAATATTAGATATACAAATTATTTAATGGAGACATATTTAATTTAATAAAGAAATTACTAAAATACACATTATTTATTGGAGAAATAACAAAAATACACATTATTAATTAAAGAAATAACAAAAATACACATTATTTAATGAAGAAATAACTAAAATACACATTATTTAATAAAGAAATAACTAAAGTACACATTATTTAATAGTAAAATAAATAAAATACACATTATTTATTGGAGAAATAACTAAAATACACATTATTTAATAAACAAATAACTAAAATACACATTATTTAATAGAGAAATAACAAAAATACACATTAATTAATGAAGAAAAAACTTAAATACACATTATTTAATAAAGAAATAACTAAAATACACATTATTTAATAGAGAAATAACTAATTTACACATTATTTATTGATGAAATAACTAAAATACATATTAATTAATAGAGAAAAAACTAAAATACACATTATTTAATAGAGAAATAACAAAAATACTCATTAATTAATAAAGAAATAACTAAAATACACAACATTTAATGAAGAAACAACTAAAATACACAATATTTAATAGAGAAATGACAAAAAAACACATTATTTACACTAGAAACAACTAAATTACACATTATTTAATAAAGAAATAACTAAAATATACATTATTTAATCAAAAAATAACTAAAATACACATTATTTAATGAAGAAATAATTAAAATACACATTATTTAATAAAGAAATAACTAAAATACACATTATTTAATAAACAAATAACTTAAATACACAATTTTTAATAAAGAAATAACTAAAATACACATTATTTAATAATAATAATAATAATAATAATATATATTTATTCCCACAGAAGCAACTTCCAATTACAGGAATATACAATTCGACATAAAAAATATAAAATACAAAATAAAATAAATAATAAAATAACATAAAAGTAAATGTTGTTTATACAAATTTAACAAAAGTTAACAATTAAAAAGAAAAAAAAAAAAATAATAATAGAGATAACTAATTAAATCAATAATAATTAATAAGTAGATGTAATTACTATAGATATAACAAAACGCATAAAACATAAAAGACATACAAGATTACTGCATAAATATATCATTATAAAGCTTATTAGCATTACTACATATGTGGGTCAAAGGTGCTTTATAGTAAATATTTGTTCTTGCGGTTTTATTTATAAATGTATAAGAATATCTCGACGATGGACGTGGGACATAAAAATTTACTTTTGCAAGTAAATTTGGACAATCATAAACATTATTTAATAATTTATGCATAAATTGTGCACTGCAAGCTTCCCTTCTTGTAGATAGCGATAAGATATCGTGACGCTGTAACATACTTTGATAATCCGCATTCTGCTCTGGATATACGTTATCTATTTTAAACGTCAAATATTTTAAAAAACATCTTTGCACACGCTCAATAGTCAAGGATTGATTCATATATGTTGGGTACCATATTAAGGAGGCATATTCTAATTTAGTTCGTACCAGAGAGTAATATAACAATTTCACTAGAGAAACATCAGTAAAAAATTTAGATGTACGCATGATAAAACCAAGCATCTTCATAGCAGATGTGGCAGTGCGACTAACATGAACATCAAAACGAAGATTATTATCAAACCAAACACCAAGATCTTGAACTTCGGTTTTACGTTCCAATGCGATACCATTAATAAGGTATTCCGAGTGTAATGGATAACGCCGGCGACAGAATGAGACTGTATGACATTTGTTTACATTTAAATGAAGGCTATTGGCACAACACCAGTTTACAAGTTTTTCAAGATTTTGATTAAGGACAGCTACATCATCATTGTTTTTAATATTCAGAAACAGTTTTATATCATCCGCATAAGCCAGTACGGGACAAGTAAAAGAGGATATTAAATCATCAATATATATCACAAAGAGTAATAAAGAATAACTAAAGAAATAACTAAAATACACATTATTTAATAATGAAACAACTAAAATACACAATATTTAATAGAGAAATAACAAAAAAACACATTATTTATTTAAGAAATAACTAAAAAACACATTATTTAATAGAGAAATAACTAAAATACACAATATTTATTGAAAAAAAAAACTAAATTACACATTAATTAATAAAGAAACAACTGAAATACACAATATTTATTAGAGAAATAACAAAAAAACACATTATTAATTAAAGAAATAACTAACATACACATTATTTAATAGAGGAATAACTAAAATACACATTATTTATTGGGGAAAAAACTAAAATACACATTATTTAATGAAGAAATAACTAAAATACACATTATTTAATAGAGAAATTACTAAAATACACATTATTAATTGGAGAAATAACTAAAATACACATTATTTAATAAAGAAATAACTGAAATACACATTTTTTAATAGAGAATTAACTAAAATACACATTGTTTATTGAAGAAATAACTAAAATACACATTATTTAATAAAGAAATAACTAAAATACACATTATTTAATAAAGAAATAACAAAAATACACATTATTTCATGAAGAAATATTTAAAATACACATTATTTATTAGAGAAAAATCTTAAATACACAACTAAAATACGCAATATTTAATGGACAAATAACTAAAATACACATTATTAAATAGAGAAATAACTAAAAAACACAATATTTATTGAAAAAAAAACTAAAATACACATTATTAAATAAAGAATTAACTAAAGTACACATTATTTAATAGAGAAATAACTAAAATACACATTATTTAATAAAGAAATAACTAAAATACACAAAATTTATTGGAGAAATAACTTAAATACACATTATTTAACAAAGAAACAACTAAAATACACAATATTTTATAGAAAAATAACAAAAAAAACACATTATTTAATAAAGAAATAATTAAAATACACTTTATTTAATAGATTTAATAGAGAAATAACTAAAATACACATTATTTAATAGAGAAATAACTAAAATACACAATATTTATTGTAGAAATAACTAAAATACACATTATTTAATGAAGAAATAACTAAAATACACATTATTTAATAGAGAAATTACTAAAATACACATTATTAATTGGAGAAATAACTAAAATACACATTATTTAATAAAGAAATAACTGAAATACACATTTTTTACTAGAGAATTAACTAAAATACACATTGTTTATTGAAGAAATAACTAAAATACACATTATTTAATGAAGAAATAACTAAAATACACATTATTTAATAAAAAAAATAACTAAAATACAATTTATTTAATAAAGAAATAACTAAAATACACATTATTTAATGAAGAAATAACAAAGTACACATTATTAAATAGAGAAATAACTAAAATACACATTATTTAATTAAGAAATAACTAAAATACACTTTATTTAATAGAGAAATAACTAAAATACACATTATTTAATAGAGAAATAACAAAAAAACACATTGATTAATAAAGAAATAACTAAAATACACATTATTTGATAAAGAAATAACAAAAATACACATTATTTAATGAAGAAATAACTTATAAACACATTAATTAGAAAAAAAATAATAACTAAAATAAACATTATTTAATGAAGAAATAACTAAAATACACATTATTTATTGGAGAAATATCTAAATTACACATTTTTAAATAAAGAAATAACTAAAATACACATTTATTAATAAAAAAATAACAAAAATACACATTATTTATTGGAGAAATAACTAAAATAAACATTATGTAATAAAGAAATAACTAAAATACTTATTATTTAATAAAGAAATAACTAAAATACACATTATTTAAAAAAGAAATAATTAAAATACTCATTATTTAATTGAGATATAACAAAAATACACATTATTTAATGAAGAAATAATTAAAATACACATTATTTATTAAAGAAACAACTAAAATACACAATATTTAATATAGAAATAACAAAAAAACACATTATTTAATAAAGAAATAACTAAAGTACACATTATTTAATAGAGAAATAACTAAAACACACATTATTTATTGGAGAAATAACTAAAATACACAATATTTAATGAAGAAATAACTGAAATACACATTATTTAATAAAGAAATAACTAAAATACACATTATTTGATAGAGAAATAACAAAAATACACATTATTTAATGAAGAAATAACTAAAAAACACATTATTTATTTTGGAAATAACTAAAATACACATTATTTAATAACGAATTAACTAAAATACACATTATTTAATAGAGAAATAACTAAAATACACAAGATTTATTGGAGAAATAACTAAAATACACATTATTTAACAAAGAAACAACTAAAATACACAATATTTTATAGAGAAATAACTAAAATACACATTATTTAATAGAGAAATAACTAAAATACACATTATTTATTGTAGAAATAACTAAAATACACATTATTTAATGAAGAAAAAACTAAAATACACATTATTTAATAGAGAAATAACTAAAATACACATTATTTTTTGGAGAAATAACTAAAATACACATGATTTAATAAAGAAATAACTGAAATACACATTATTTAATAGAGAATTAACTAAAATACACATTGTTCATTAAAGAAATAACTAAAATACACATTATTTAATAAAGAAATAACTAAAATACACATTATTTAATAAAAAAATAACTAAATTACAATTTATTTATTAAAGAAATAACTAAAATACACATTATTTAATAAAGAAATAACAAAGTACACATTATTTAATAAAGAAATAACTAAAATACACATTATTTAATAAAGAAATAACTAAAATACACTTTATTTAATAGAGAAATAACTAAAATACACATTATTTAATAGAGAAATAACAAAAAAACACATTGATTAATAAAGAAATAACTAAAATACACATTATTTAATAGAAAAATAACTAAAATACACATTATTTATTGGAGAAATAACTAAAATACACATTATTTAATAAAGAAATAACTAAAATACACATTATTTAATAGAGAAATAACTAAAATACACATTATTCATTGTAGAAATAACTAAAATATACATTATTTAATAAAGAAATAACAAAAATACACAATTTTTAATAAAGAAATAACAAAAATACACATTATTTAATAAAGAAATAACTAAAATACATATTATTTAAAAAAGAAATAACAAAATACACGTTATTTAATGAAGAAATAACTAAAAGACACATTATTTAATAAAGAAATAACTAAAATACACATTATTTAATAGAGAAATTACAAAATTACACAATATTTTTTGGAGAAATACCTAAAAAACACATTATTTAATGAAGAAATAACTAAAATACACATTATTTAATAAAGAAATAACTAAAACACACATTATTTATTGGAAAAATAACTAAAATACACATTATTTATTAAAGAAATAACTAAAATACACATTATTTAAAAAAGAAATATTAGAAATACAAATTATTTAATATAGACATAACTAATTTAATAGAGAAATTACTAAAATACACATTATTTATTAGAGAAATAACAAAAATACACATTATTAATTAAAGAAATAACAAAAATACACATTATTTAATGAAGAAATAACTAAAATACACATTGATTAATAAAGAAATAACTAAACTACACATTATTTAATAGAAAAATAAATAAAATACACATTATTTATTGGAGAAATAACTAAAATACACATTATTTAATAAAGAAATAACTTAAATACATATTATTTAATAAAAAAATAACAAAAATACACATTATTTAATGAAGAAATAACTAAAATACACATTTTTTAATTAAGAAATATCTAAAATACACAATATTTAATATAGAAATAACTAAAATACACATTATTTATTGGAAAAATAACTAAAATACACATTATTTATTAAAGAAATAACTAAAATACACATTATTTAATAAAGAAAAATTAAAAATACAAATTATTTAATGGAGACATAACTAATTTAATAGAGAAATTACTAAAATACACATTATTTATTGGAGAAATAACAAAAATACACATTATTAATTAAAGAAATAACAAAAATACACATTATTTAATGAAGAAATAACTAAAATACACATTATTTAATAAAGAAATAACTAAAGTACACATTATTTAATAGAAAAAAAACTAAAATACACATTATTTATTGGAGAAATAACTAAAATACACATTATTTAATAAAGAAATAACTAAAATACACATTATTTAATAGAAAAATAACAAAAATATACATTATTTAATGAAGAAATAACTAAAATAGACATTATTTAAGAAAGAAATAACAAAAATACACATTATTTAATAAAAGTTAACAAAAATACACATTATTTAATAAAGAAATAACTAAAATATTCATTATTTATTGGAGAAATAACTAAAATACACAAGATTTAATAAAGAATTAACTAAAATACACATTAGTTAATAAAGAAATAACTAAAATACACATTATTTATTGGAGAAATAACTAAAATACACATTATTTAATAAAGAAATAACTAAAATACACATTATTTAATAGAGAAATAACTAAAATACACATTATTTATTGTAGAAATAACTAAAATATACATTATTTAATAAAGAAATAAAGAAAATACACATTATTTAATAGAGAAAAAACAAAAATACACATATTTAATGAAGAAATAACTAAAATACACATTATTTAATAAAGAAATAACAAAAATACACAATATTTAATGAAGAAATAACAAAAATACACATTGATTAATAAAAAAATAACTAAAATACATATTATTTAAAAGAGAAATAACAAAAATACACGTTATTTAATGAAGAAATAACTAAAAGACACATTATTTAATAAAGAAATAACTAAAATACACATTATTTAATAGAGAAATTAAAAAAATACACATTATTTATTGGAGAAATACCTAAAAAACACATTATTTAATAAAGAAATAACTAAAATACACATTATTTAATAGAGAAATAACTAAAATACACATTATTTTTTGGAAAAATAACTAAAATGCACATTATTTATTAAAGAATTAACTAAACCACACATTATTTAATAAAGAAATATTAGAAATACAAATTATTTAATGGAGACATAACTAATTTAATAAAGAAATTACTAAAATACACATTATTTATTGAAGAAATAACAAAAATACACATTATTTAATGAAGAAATAACTAAAATACACATTATTTAATAAAGAAATAACTAAAGTACACATTATTTAGTAGAAAAATAAACAAAATACACATTATTTATTGAAGAAATAATTAAAAAACACATTATTTAATGAAGAAATAACTAAATAACACATTATTTAATAGAAAAATAACAAAAATACACATTATTTAATGAAGAAATAACTAAAAAACATATTATATAATAAAGAAATATCTAAAATACACAATATTTAATATAGAAATAACTGAAATACACATTATTTAATAGAGAAATAACTAAAATACACATTATTTAATAAAAAAATAACTAAAATACTCATTATTAAATAGAGATTTAACAAAAATACACATTATTTAATAAAGAAATAACTAAAATACACATTATTTAATAAAGAAACAATTAAAATACACAATAATTAATAAAGAAATAACAAAAAAACACATTATTTGATAAAGAAAAAACTAAAATACACATTATTTAATAGAGAAATAACTAAAATACACATTATTTATTGGAGAATTAACTAAAATACATATTATATAATTAAGAAATAACTAAAACAAACATTATTTAATAGAGAAATAACAAAAATACACATTAATTAATGAAGAAATAACTAAAATACACATTAATTAATAAAGAAATAACTAAAATACATATTATTTAATAGAGAAATAACTAAATTACACATTAATTAATGAAGAAATAACTAAAATACACATTAATTAATAAAGAAATAACTAAAATACACATTATTTAATAGAGAAATAACAAAAATACACATTATTTAATGAAGAATTAACAAAAATACACATCTTTTAATAAAGAAACAACTAAAATACACAATTATTATTAGAGAAATAACAAAAATACACATTATTTAATGAAGAAATAACTAAAATACACATTGATTAATAAAGAAATAACTAAACTACACATTATTTATTGGAAAAATAACTAAAATACACATTATTTATTAAAGAAATAACTAAAATACACATTATTTAATAAAGAAAAATTAAAAATACAAATTATTTAATGGAGACATAACTAATTTAATAGAGAAATTACTAAAATACACATTATTTATTGGAGAAATAACAAAAATACACATTATTAATTAAAGAAATAACAAAAATACACATTATTTAATGAAGAAATAACTAAAATACACATTATTTAATAAAGAAATAACTAAAGTACACATTATTTAATAGAAAAAAAACTAAAATACACATTATTTATTGGAGAAATAACTAAAATACACATTATTTAATAAAGAAATAACTAAAATACACATTATTTAATAGAAAAATAACAAAAATATACATTATTTAATGAAGAAATAACTAAAATAGACATTATTTAAGAAAGAAATAACAAAAATACACATTATTTAATAAAAGTTAACAAAAATACACATTATTTAATAAAGAAATAACTAAAATATTCATTATTTATTGGAGAAATAACTAAAATACACAATATTTAATAAAGAATTAACTAAAATACACATTAGTTAATAAAGAAATAACTAAAATACACATTATTTATTGGAGAAATAACTAAAATACACATTATTTAATAAAGAAATAACTAAAATACACATTATTTAATAGAGAAATAACTAAAATACACATTATTTATTGGAGAAATAACAAAAATACACATTATTAATTAAAGAAATAACAAAAATACACATTATTAATTGGAGAAATAACTAAAATACACATTATTTAATAAAGAAATAATTGAAATACACATTTTTTAATAGAGAATTAACTAAAATACACATTGTTTATTGAAGAAATAACTAAAATACACATTATTTAATAAAGAAATAACTAAAATACACATTATTTAATAGAGAAATAACTAAAATACACATTATTTTTTGGAAAAATAACTAAAATGCACATTATTTATTAAAGAATTAACTAAACCACACATTATTTAATAAAGAAATATTAGAAATACAAATTATTTAATGGAGACATAACTAATTTAATAAAGAAATTACTAAAATACACATTATTTATTGAAGAAATAACAAAAATACACATTATTTAATGAAGAAATAACTAAAATACACATTATTTAATAAAGAAATAACTAAAGTACACATTATTTAGTAGAAAAATAAACAAAATACACATTATTTATTGAAGAAATAATTAAAAAACACATTATTTAATGAAGAAATAACTAAATAACACATTATTTAATAGAAAAATAACAAAAATACACATTATTTAATGAAGAAATAACTAAAAAACATATTATATAATAAAGAAATATCTAAAATACACAATATTTAATATAGAAATAACTGAAATACACATTATTTAATAGAGAAATAACTAAAATACACATTATTTAATAAAAAAATAACTAAAATACTCATTATTAAATAGAGATTTAACAAAAATACACATTATTTAATAAAGAAATAACTAAAATACACATTATTTAATAAAGAAACAATTAAAATACACAATAATTAATAAAGAAATAACAAAAAAACACATTATTTGATAAAGAAAAAACTAAAATACACATTATTTAATAGAGAAATAACTAAAATACACATTATTTATTGGAGAATTAACTAAAATACATATTATATAATTAAGAAATAACTAAAACAAACATTATTTAATAGAGAAATAACAAAAATACACATTAATTAATGAAGAAATAACTAAAATACACATTAATTAATAAAGAAATAACTAAAATACATATTATTTAATAGAGAAATAACTAAATTACACATTAATTAATGAAGAAATAACTAAAATACACATTAATTAATAAAGAAATAACTAAAATACACATTATTTAATAGAGAAATAACAAAAATACACATTATTTAATGAAGAATTAACAAAAATACACATCTTTTAATAAAGAAACAACTAAAATACACAATTATTATTAGAGAAATAACAAAAATACACATTATTTAATGAAGAAATAACTAAAATACACATTGATTAATAAAGAAATAACTAAACTACACATTATTTATTGGAAAAATAACTAAAATACACATTATTTATTAAAGAAATAACTAAAATACACATTATTTAATAAAGAAAAATTAAAAATACAAATTATTTAATGGAGACATAACTAATTTAATAGAGAAATTACTAAAATACACATTATTTATTGGAGAAATAACAAAAATACACATTATTAATTAAAGAAATAACAAAAATACACATTATTTAATGAAGAAATAACTAAAATACACATTATTTAATAAAGAAATAACTAAAGTACACATTATTTAATAGAAAAAAAACTAAAATACACATTATTTATTGGAGAAATAACTAAAATACACATTATTTAATAAAGAAATAACTAAAATACACATTATTTAATAGAAAAATAACAAAAATATACATTATTTAATGAAGAAATAACTAAAATAGACATTATTTAAGAAAGAAATAACAAAAATACACATTATTTAATAAAAGTTAACAAAAATACACATTATTTAATAAAGAAATAACTAAAATATTCATTATTTATTGGAGAAATAACTAAAATACACAATATTTAATAAAGAATTAACTAAAATACACATTAGTTAATAAAGAAATAACTAAAATACACATTATTTATTGGAGAAATAACTAAAATACACATTATTTAATAAAGAAATAACTAAAATACACATTATTTAATAGAGAAATAACTAAAATACACATTATTTATTGGAGAAATAACAAAAATACACATTATTAATTAAAGAAATAACAAAAATACACATTATTAATTGGAGAAATAACTAAAATACACATTATTTAATAAAGAAATAATTGAAATACACATTTTTTAATAGAGAATTAACTAAAATACACATTGTTTATTGAAGAAATAACTAAAATACACATTATTTAATAAAGAAATAACTAAAATACACATTATTTAATAGAGAAATAACAAAAATACACATTATTTCATGAAGAAATATTTAAAATACACATTATTTATTAGAGAAAAATCTTAAATACACAACTAAAATACGCAATATTTAATGGACAAATAACTAAAATACACATTATTAAATAGAGAAATAACTAAAAAACACAATATTTATTGAAAAAAAAACTAAAATACACATTATTAAATGAAGAATTAACTAAAGTACACATTATTTAATAGAGAAATAACTAAAATACACATTATTTAATAAAGAAATAACTAAAATACACAAAATTTATTGGAGAAATAACTTAAATACACATTATTTAACAAAGAAACAACTAAAATACACAATATTTTATAGAAAAATAACAAAAAAACACATTATTTAATAAAGAAATAATTAAAATACACTTTATTTAATAGATTTAATAGAGAAATAACTAAAATACACATTATTTAATAGAGAAATAACTAAAATACACAATATTTATTGTAGAAATAACTAAAATACACATTATTTAATGAAGAAATAACTAAAATACACATTATTTAATAGAGAAATTACTAAAATACACATTATTAATTGGAGAAATAACTAAAATACACATTATTTAATAAAGAAATAACTGAAATACACATTTTTTACTAGAGAATTAACTAAAATACACATTGTTTATTGAAGAAATAACTAAAATACACATTATTTAATAAAGAAATAACTAAAATACACATTATTTAATAAAAAAAATAACTAAAATACAATTTATTTAATAAAGAAATAACTAAAATACACATTATTTAATGAAGAAATAACAAAGTACACATTATTAAATAGAGAAATAACTAAAATACACATTATTTAATAAAGAAATAACTAAAATACACTTTATTTAATAGAGAAATAACTAAAATACACATTATTTAATAGAGAAATAACAAAAAAACACATTGATTAATAAAGAAATAACTAAAATACACATTATTTGATAAAGAAATAACAAAAATACACATTATTTAATGAAGAAATAAATTATATATACATTAATTAGAAAAAAAATAATAACTAAAATAAACATTATTTAATGAAGAAATAACTAAAATACACATTATTTATTGGAGAAATATCTAAATTACACATTTTTAAATAAAGAAATAACTAAAATACACATTTATTAATAAAAAAATAACAAAAATACACATTTTTTATTGGAGAAATAACTAAAATAAACATTATGTAATAAAGAAATAACTAAAATACTTATTATTTAATAAAGAAATAACTAAAATACACATTATTTAAAAAAGAAATAATTAAAATACTCATTATTTAATTGAGATATAACAAAAATACACATTATTTAATGAAGAAATAATTAAAATACACATTATTTATTAAAGAAACAACTAAAATACACAATATTTAATATAGAAATAACAAAAAAACACATTATTTAATAAAGAAATAACTAAAGTACACATTATTTAATAGAGAAATAACTAAAACACACATTATTTATTGGAGAAATAACTAAAATACACAATATTTAATGAAGAAATAACTGAAATACACATTATTTAATAAAGAAATAACTAAAATACACATTATTTGATAGAGAAATAACAAAAATACACATTATTTAATGAAGAAATAACTAAAAAACACATTATTTATTTTGGAAATAACTAAAATACACATTATTTAATAACGAATTAACTAAAATACACATTATTTAATAGAGAAATAACTAAAATACACAAGATTTATTGGAGAAATAACTAAAATACACATTATTTAACAAAGAAACAACTAAAATACACAATATTTTATAGAGAAATAACTAAAATACACATTATTTAATAGAGAAATAACTAAAATACACATTATTTATTGTAGAAATAACTAAAATACACATTATTTAATGAAGAAAAAACTAAAATACACATTATTTAATAGAGAAATAACTAAAATACACATTATTTTTTGGAGAAATAACTAAAATACACATGATTTAATAAAGAATTAACTGAAATACACATTATTTAATAGAGAATTAACTAAAATACACATTGTTCATTAAAGAAATAACTAAAATACACATTATTTAATAAAGAAATAACTAAAATACACATTATTTAATAAAAAAATAACTAAATTACAATTTATTTATTAAAGAAATAACTAAAATACACATTATTTAATAAAGAAATAACAAAGTACACATTATTTAATAAGGAAATAACTAAAATACACATTATTTAATAAAGAAATAACTAAAATACACTTTATTTAATAGAGAAATAACTAAAATACACATTATTTAATAGAGAAATAACAAAAAAACACATTGATTAATAAAGAAATAACTAAAATACACATTATTTAATAGAAAAATAACTAAAATACACATTATTTATTGGAGAAATAACTAAAATACACATTATTTAATAAAGAAATAACTAAAATTCACATTATTTAATAGAGAAATAACTAAAATACACATTATTCATTGTAGAAATAACTAAAATATACATTATTTAATAAAGAAATAACAAAAATACACAATTTTTAATAAAGAAATAACAAAAATACACATTATTTAATAAAGAAATAACTAAAATACATATTATTTAAAAAAGAAATAACAAAATACACGTTATTTAACGAAGAAATAACTAAAAGACACATTATTTAATAAAGAAATAACTAAAATACACTTTATTTAATAGAGAAATTACAAAATTACACAATATTTTTTGGAGAAATACCTAAAAAACACATTATTTAATGAAGAAATAACTAAAATACACATTATTTAATAAAGAAATAACTAAAACACACATTATTTATTGGAAAAATAACTAAAATACACATTATTTATTAAAGAAATAACTAAAATACACATTATTTAAAAAAGAAATATTAGAAATACAAATTATTTAATATAGACATAACTAATTTAATAGAGAAATTACTAAAATACACATTATTTATTGGAGAAATAACAAAAATACACATTATTAATTAAAGAAATAACAAAAATACACATTATTTAATGAAGAAATAACTAAAATACACATTGATTAATAAAGAAATAACTAAACTACACATTATTTAATAGAAAAATAAATAAAATACACATTATTTATTGGAGAAATAACTAAAATACACATTATTTAATAAAGAAATAACTTAAATACATATTATTTAATAAAAAAATAACAAAAATACACATTATTTAATGAAGAAATAACTAAAATACACATTTTTTAATTAAGAAATATCTAAAATACACAATATTTAATATAGAAATAACTAAAATACACATTATTTATTGGAAAAATAACTAAAATACACATTATTTATTAAAGAAATAACTAAAATACACATTATTTAATAAAGAAAAATTAAAAATACAAATTATTTAATGGAGACATAACTAATTTAATAGAGAAATTACTAAAATACACATTATTTATTGGAGAAATAACAAAAATACACATTATTAATTAAAGAAATAACAAAAATACACATTATTTAATGAAGAAATAACTAAAATACACATTATTTAATAAAGAAATAACTAAAGTACACATTATTTAATAGAAAAAAAACTAAAATACACATTATTTATTGGAGAAATAACTAAAATACACATTATTTAATAAAGAAATAACTAAAATACACATTATTTAATAGAAAAATAACAAAAATATACATTATTTAATGAAGAAATAACTAAAATAGACATTATTTAAGAAAGAAATAACAAAAATACACATTATTTAATAAAAGTTAACAAAAATACACATTATTTAATAAAGAAATAACTAAAATATTTATTATTTATTGGAGAAATAACTAAAATACACAATATTTAATAAAGAATTAACTAAAATACACATTAGTTAATAAAGAAATAACTAAAATACACATTATTTATTGGAGAAATAACTAAAATACACATTATTTAATAAAGAAATAACTAAAATACACATTATTTAATAGAGAAATAACTAAAATACACATTATTTATTGGAGAAATAACAAAAATACACATTATTAATTAAAGAAATAACAAAAATACACATTATTAATTGGAGAAATAACTAAAATACACATTATTTAATAAAGAAATAACTGAAATACACATTTTTTAATAGAGAATTAACTAAAATACACATTGTTTATTGAAGAAATAACTAAAATACACATTATTTAATAAAGAAATAACTAAAATACACATTATTTAATAGAAAAATAACAAAAATACACATTATTTCATGAAGAAATATTTAAAATACACATTATTTATTAGAGAAAAATCTTAAATACACAACTAAAATACGCAATATTTAATGGACAAATAACTAAAATACACATTATTAAATAGAGAAATAACTAAAAAACACAATATTTATTGAAAAAAAAACTAAAATACACATTATTAAATGAAGAATTAACTAAAGTACACATTATTTAATAGAGAAATAACTAAAATACACATTATTTAATAAAGAAATAACTAAAATACACAAAATTTATTGGAGAAATAACTTAAATACACATTATTTAACAAAGAAACAACTAAAATACACAATATTTTATAGAAAAATAACAAAAAAACACATTATTTAATAAAGAAATAATTAAAATACACTTTATTTAATAGATTTAATAGAGAAATAACTAAAATACACATTATTTAATAGAGAAATAACTAAAATACACAATATTTATTGTAGAAATAACTAAAATACACATTATTTAATGAAGAAATAACTAAAATACACATTATTTAATAGAGAAATTACTAAAATACACATTATTAATTGGAGAAATAACTAAAATACACATTATTTAATAAAGAAATAACTGAAATACACATTTTTTACTAGAGAATTAACTAAAATACACATTGTTTATTGAAGAAATAACTAAAATACACATTATTTAATGAAGAAATAACTAAAATACACATTATTTAATAAAAAAAATAACTAAAATACAATTTATTTAATAAAGAAATAACTAAAATACACATTATTTAATGAAGAAATAACAAAGTACACATTATTAAATAGAGAAATAACTAAAATACACATTATTTAATAAAGAAATAACTAAAATACACTTTATTTAATAGAGAAATAACTAAAATACACATTATTTAATAGAGAAATAACAAAAAAACACATTGATTAATAAAGAAATAACTAAAATACACATTATTTGATAAAGAAATAACAAAAATACACATTATTTAATGAAGAAATAACTTATATACACATTAATTAGAAAAAAAATAATAACTAAAATAAACATTATTTAATGAAGAAATAACTAAAATACACATTATTTATTGGAGAAATATCTAAATTACACATTTTTAAATAAAGAAATAACTAAAATACACATTTATTAATAAAAAAATAACAAAAATACACATTATTTATTGGAGAAATAACTAAAATAAACATTATGTAATAAAGAAATAACTAAAATACTTATTATTTAATAAAGAAATAACTAAAATACACATTATTTAAAAAAGAAATAATTAAAATACTCATTATTTAATTGAGATATAACAAAAATACACATTATTTAATGAAGAAATAATTAAAATACACATTATTTATTAAAGAAACAACTAAAATACACAATATTTAATATAGAAATAACAAAAAAACACATTGATTAATAAAGAAATAACTAAAATACACATTATTTAATAGAAAAATAACTAAAATACACATTATTTATTGGAGAAATAACTAAAATACACATTATTTAATAAAGAAATAACTAAAATACACATTATTTATTAGAGAAATAACTAAAATACACATTATTCATTGTAGAAATAACTAAAATATACATTATTTAATAAAGAAATAACAAAAATACACAATTTTTAATAAAGAAATAACAAAAATACACATTATTTAATAAAGAAATAACTAAAATACATATTATTTAAAAAAGAAATAACAAAATACACGTTATTTAATGAAGAAATAACTAAAAGACACATTATTTAATAAAGAAATAACTAAAATACACATTATTTAATAGAGAAATTACAAAATTACACAATATTTTTTGGAGAAATACCTAAAAAACACATTATTTAATGAAGAAATAACTAAAATACACATTATTTAATAAAGAAATAACTAAAACACACATTATTTATTGCAAAAATAACTAAAATACACATTATTTATTAAAGAAATAATTAAAATACACATTATTTAAAAAAGAAATATTAGAAATACAAATTATTTAATATAGACATAACTAATTTAATAGAGAAATTACTAAAATACACATTATTTATTGGAGAAATAACAAAAATACACATTATTAATTAAAGAAATAACAAAAATACACATTATTTAATGAAGAAATAACTAAAATACACATTGATTAATAAAGAAATAACTAAACTACACATTATTTAATAGAAAAATAAATAAAATACACATTATTTATTGGAGAAATAACTAAAATACACATTATTTAATAAAGAAATAACTTAAATACATATTATTTAATAAAAAAATAACAAAAATACACATTATTTAATGAAGAAATAACTAAAATACACATTTTTTAATTAAGAAATTTCTAAAATACACAATATTTAATATAGAAATAACTAAAATACACATTATTTATTGGAAAAATAACTAAAATACACATTATTTATTAAAGAAATAACTAAAATACACATTATTTAATAAAGAAAAATTAAAAATACAAATTATTTAATGGAGACATAACTAATTTAATAGAGAAATTACTAAAATACACATTATTTATTGGAGAAATAACAAAAATACACATTATTAATTAAAGAAATAACAAAAATACACATTATTTAATGAAGAAATAACTAAAATACACATTATTTAATAAAGAAATAACTAAAGTACACATTATTTAATAGAAAAAAAACTAAAATACACATTATTTATTGGAGAAATAACTAAAATACACATTATTTAATAAAGAAATAACTAAAATACACATTATTTAATAGAAAAATAACAAAAATATACATTATTTAATGAAGAAATAACTAAAATAGACATTATTTAAGAAAGAAATAACAAAAATACACATTATTTAATAAAAGTTAACAAAAATACACATTATTTAATAAAGAAATAACTAAAATATTCATTATTTATTGGAGAAATAACTAAAATACACAATATTTAATAAAGAATTAACTAAAATACACATTAGTTAATAAAGAAATAACTAAAATACACATTATTTATTGGAGAAATAACTAAAATACACATTATTTAATAAAGAAATAACTAAAATACACATTATTTAATAGAGAAATAACTAAAATACACATTATTTATTGTAGAAATAACTAAAATATACATTATTTAATAAAGAAATAAAGAAAATACACATTATTTAATAGAGAAATAACAAAAATACACATATTTAATGAAGAAATAACTAAAATACACATTATTTAATAAAGAAATAACAAAAATACACAATATTTAATGAAGAAATAACAAAAATACACATTGATTAATAAAAAAATAACTAAAATACATATTATTTAAAAGAGAAATAACAAAAATACACGTTATTTAATGAAGAAATAACTAAAAAACACATTATTTAATAAAGAAATAACTAAAATACACATTATTTAATAGAGAAATTAAAAAAATACACATTATTTATTGGAGAAATACCTAAAAAACACATTATTTAATAAAGAAATAACTAAAATACAAATTATTTAATAGAGAAATAACTAAAATACACATTATTTATTGGAAAAATAACTAAAATGCACATTATTTATTAAAGAAATAACTAAACCACACATTATTTAATAAAGAAATATTAGAAATACAAATTATTTAATGGAGACATAACTAATTTAATAAAGAAATTACTAAAATACACATTATTTATTGAAGAAATAACAAAAATACACATTATTTAATGAAGAAATAACTAAAATACACATTATTTAATAAAGAAATAACTAAAGTACACATTATTTAGTAGAAAAATAAACAAAATACACATTATTTATTGAAGAAATAATTAAAAAACACATTATTTAATGAAGAAATAACTAAATAACACATTATTTAATAGAAAAATAACAAAAATACACATTATTTAATGAAGAAATAACTAAAAAACATATTATATAATAAAGAAATATCTAAAATACACAATATTTAATATAGAAATAACTGAAATACACATTATTTAATAGAGAAATAACTAAAATACACATTATTTAATAAAAAAATAACTAAAATACTCATTATTAAATAGAGATTTAACAAAAATACACATTATTTAATAAAGAAATAACTAAAATACACATTATTTAATAAAGAAACAATTAAAATACACAATAATTAATAAAGAAATAACAAAAAAACACATTATTTGATAAAGAAAAAACTAAAATACACATTATTTAATAGAGAAATAACTAAAATACACATTATTTATTGGAGAATTAACTAAAATACATATTATATAATTAAGAAATAACTAAAACAAACATTATTTAATAGAGAAATAACAAAAATACACATTAATTAATGAAGAAATAACTAAAATACACATTAATTAATAAAGAAATAACTAAAATACATATTATTTAATAGAGAAATAACTAAATTACACATTATTTAATGAAGAAATAACTAAAATACACATTAATTAATAAAGAAATAACTAAAATACACATTATTTAATAGAGAAATAACAAAAATACACATTATTTAATGAAGAATTAACAAAAATACACATCTTTTAATAAAGAAACAACTAAAATACACAATTATTATTAGAGAAATAACAAAAATACACATTATTTAATGAAGAAATAACTAAAATACACATTATTTGAAAAAGAAATAACTAAAATACACATTATTTAATAGAGAAATAACTAAAATACACATTATTTAATAAAGAAATAACTAAAATACACATTATTTAATAAAGAAATACTGAAATGCACATTTTTAATAGAGAAATAACTAAAATACACATTATTTTTTGGAAAAATAACTAAAATACACATTGTTTAATGAAGAAATAACTAAAATACACATTTTTTAATAAAGAAATAGCTAAAATACACATTATTTAATTAAGAATTAATTAAAATACACATTATTTTATAGAGAAATAACAAAAATACACATTATTTAATAAATAAATAACTAAAATACACATTATTTAATAAAGAAACAACTAAAATACACAATATTTAATAGAGAAATTACAAAAAAACACATTATTTACACTAGAAATATCTAAAATACAAATTATTTAATAAAAAAATAACTAAAATACACATTATTTATTGGAGAATTAACTAAAATACACATTATTTAATGAAGAAATAACTAAAATACACATTATTTAATAAAGAAATAACTAAAATACATAATATTTAATAGAGAAATAACTAAATTACACATTATTTAATGAAGAAATAACAAAAATACACATTATTAAATAAAGAAATAACTTAAATACATATTATTTAAAAAAAAAATAACAAAAATACACGTTATTTAATGAAGAAATAACTAAAAGACACATTATTTAATAAAGAAATAACTAAAATACACATTATTTAATAGAGAAATTACAAAAATACACATTAGTTATTGGAGAAATACCTAAAAAACACATTGTTTAATAAAGAAATAACTAAAATACACATTATTTAATAGAGAAATAACTAAAATACACATTATTTATTAGAAAAATAAATAAAATACACATTATTTATTAAAGAAATAACTAAAATACAGATTATTTAATAAAGAAATATTAGAAATACAAATTATTTAATAGAGACATAACTAATTTAATAGAGAAATTACTAAAATACACATTATTTATTGGAGAAATAACAAAAATACACATTATTAATTAAAGAAATTAAAAAATACACTTTATTTAATAAAGAAATAACTAAAATACACATTATTTAATGAAGAAATAACTAAAATACACATTATTTAATAGAAAAATAACAAAAATACACATTATTTAATGAAGAAATAACTAAAATACACATTATTTAAGAAAGAAATAACAAAAATACACATTATTTAATGAAGAATTAACAAAAATACACATTATTTAATAAAGAAATAACTAAAATACTCATTATTTATTGGAGAAATAACTAAAATACACATTATTTAGTAAAGAATTTCCTAAAATACACATTATTTAATAAAGAAATAACTAAAATACACATTATTTATTGGAGAAATAACTAAAATACACATTATTTAATAAAGAAATAACTAAAATACACAAAATTTAATAGAGAAATAACTAAAATACACATTATTTATTGTAGAAATAACTAAAATATACATTATTTAATAAAGAAATAAAAAAAATACACATTATTTAATAGAGAAATAACAAAAATACACATATTTAATGAAGAAATAACTAAAATACACATTATTTAATAAAGAAATAACAAAAATACACATTAATTAATAAAGAAATAACAAAAATACACATTATTTAATAAAGAAATAACTAAAATACATATTATTTAAAAGAGAAATAACAAAAATACACGTTATTTAATGAAGAAATAACTAAAAGACACATTATTTAAAAAAAAAATATTTAAAATACATACTATTTAATAGAGAAATTACAAAAATACACATTATTTATTGGAGAAATACCTAAAAAACACATTATTTAATAAGGAAATAACTAAAATACACATTATTTAATAGAGAAATAACTGAAATACACATTTATTGTTTGAAAAATAACTAAATTACACATTATTTATTAAAGAAATAACTAAAATACACATTATTTAATAAAGAAATATTAGAAATACAAATTATTTTATAGAGACATAACTAATTTAATAGAGAAATTACTAAAATACACATTATTTATTGGAGAAATAACAAAAATACACATTATTAATTAAAGAAATAACAAAAATACACATTATTTAATAAAGAAATATTAAAAATACACATTATTTAATAAAGAAATAATTAAAGTACACATTATTTAATAGAAAAATAAATAAAATACACATTATTTATTGGAGAAATAACTAAAATACACATTATTTAATAAACAAATAACTAAAATACACATTATTTAATAAAGAAATAACAAAAATACACATTAATTAATGAAGAAAAAACCTAAATACACATTATTTAATAAAGAAATAACTAAAATACACATTCTTTAATAAAGAAATAACTAAATTACACATTATTTATTGAAGAAATAACTAAAATACACATTAAATAATAAAGAAATAACTAAAATACACATTATTTATTAGAAAAAAAATTTAAATTCACATTATTTAATAAAAAAATAACTAAAATACACATTATTTAATGGACAAATAACTAAAATACACATTATTTAATAAAGAAATAACTAAAAAACACAATATTTATTGGAGAAATAACTAAAATACACATTATTAAATGAAGAATTAATTAAAATACACATTATTTAATAGAGAATTAACTAAAATACACATTATTTAATAGAGAAATAACTAAAATACACAATATTTATTGGAGAAATAACTAAAATACACATTATTTAACAAAGAAACAACTAAAATACACAATATTTTATAGAGAAATAACAAAAAAACACATTATTTAATAAAGAAATAATTAAAATACACATTATTTAATAAATATAATAGAAAAATAACTAAAATACACATTATTTAATAGAAAAATAACTGAAATACACATTATTTATTGTAGAAATAACTAAAATACACATAATTTAATGAAGAAAAAACTAAAAAACACTATATTTAATAGAGAAATAACTAAAATACACATTATTTTTTGGAGAAATAACTAAAATACACATTATTTAATAAAGAAATAACTGAAATACACATTATTTAATAGAGAATTAACTAAAATACACATTGTTCATTAAAAAATAACTAAAATACACATTATTTAATAAAGAAATAACTAAAATACACATTATTTAATAAAAAAATAACTAAAATACAATTTATTTAATAAAGAAATAACTAAAATACACATTATTTAATAAAGAAATAACAAAGTACACATTATTGAATAAAGAAATAACTAAAATACACATTATTTAATAAAAAAATAACTAAAATACACTTTATTTAATAGAGAAATAACTAAAAAACACATTATTTAATAGAGAAATAACAAAAAAACGCATTGATTAATAAAGAAATAACTAAAATACACATTATTTAATAGAGAAATAACTAAAATACACAATATTTATTAAAGAAATAACTAAAAACACATTATTAAATAAAGAAACAACTAAAATACACAATATTTAATAGATAAATGACAAAAAACACTATTTTTAATAAAGAAAAAACTAAAATACACATTATTTATTAAAGAAATATCTAAAACACACAATATTTATTAGAGAAATAACTAAAATACACAATATTTAATAAAAAACTAACTAAAATACACATTATTTAATAAAGAATTAACAAAAATACACATTATTTAATGAAGAAATAACTTAAATACACATTATTTAATAAAGAAATAACTAAAATACACATTAATTATTAGAGAAATAACTAAACTACACATTATTTAATAAAGAAATAACTAAAATACAATTTATTTAATAAAAAAGTAAGTAAAATACACGATATTTAATAAAAAAATAACAAAGTACACATTATTTAATAAAGAAATAACTAAAAAACACATTATTTAAAAAAAAAATAACTAAAATACACATTATTTAATAAAGAAATATTAGAAATACAAATTATTTAATGGAGACATAACTAATTTAATAGAGAAATTACTAAAATACACATTATTTATTGGAGAAATAACAAAAATACACATTATTAATTAAAGAAATAACAGAAATACACATTATTTAATAAATAAATAACTTAAATACACATTATTTAATAAAGAAATAACTAAAGTACACATTATTTAATAGAAAAATAAATAAAATACACATTATTTATTGGAGAAATAACTAAAATACACATTATTTAATAAACAAATAACTAAAATACACATTATTTAATAGAGAAATAACAAAAATACACATTAATTAATGAAGAAAAAACTTAAATACACATTATTTAATAAAGAAATAACTAAAATACACATTAGTTAATAGAGAAATAACTAAATTACACATTATTGATAAAAGAAATAACTAAAATACACATCAAATAATAAAGAAATAACTAAAATACACATTATTTATTAAAAAAAAAATTTAAATACACATTATTTAATAAAAAAATTACTAAAATACACATTATTTAATGGACAAATAACTAAAATACACATTATTTAAAAAAAAATAACTAAAATACACAATATTTATTGGAGAAATAACTAAAATACAGATTATTAAAAAAAGAATTAACTAAAATACACATTATTTAATAGAGAAATAACTAAAATACACATTATTTAATAGAGAATTAACTAAAATACACAATATTTATTGGAGAAATAACTAAAATACACATTATTTAACAAAGAAACAACTAAAATACACAATATTTTATAGAGAAATAACAAAAAAGCACATTATTTAATAAAGAAATAATTAAAATACACATTATTTAATAGATTTAATAGAGAAATAACTAAAATACACATTATTTAATAGAGAAATAACTAAAATACACAATATTTAATAAAGAAATAACTAAAATACACATTATTTAATAAAAAAATAACTAAAATACAATTTATTTAATAAAGAAATAACTAAAATACACATTATTTAATAAAAAAATAACTAAAATACAATTTATTTAATAAAGAAATAACTAAAATACACATTATTTAATAAAGAAATAACAAAGTACACATTTTTTAATAAAGAAATAACTAGAATACACATTATTTAATAAAGAAATAACTAAAATACACTTTATTTAATAGAGAAATAACTAAAATACACATTATTTATTAGAGAAATAACAAAAAAACACATTGATTAATAAAAAAATAACTAAATACACATTATTTAATAGAGAAATAACTAAAATACACAATATTTATTAAAGAAATAACTAAAAACACATTAATAAAGAAAAAAACAACTAAAATACACAATATTTAATAGAGAAATGACAAAAAAACACATTATTTAATAAAGAAAAAACTAAAATACACATTATTTAATAAAGAAATATCTAAAACACACAATATTTATTGGAGAAATAAATAAAATACACAACATTTAATAAAAAAATAACTAAAATACACATTATTTAATAAAGAAATAACAAAAATACACATTATTTAATGAAGAAATAACTTAAATACACATTATATAATAAAGAAATAACTAAAATACACATTATTTAATAGAAAAATAACTAAAATACACATTATTTAATAAAGAAATAACTAAAATACAATTTATTTAATAAAGAAGTAACTAAAATACACGATATTTAATAAAGAAATAACAAAGTACACATTATTTAATAAAGAAATAACTAAAATACACATTATTTAACAAAGAAACAACTAAAATATACAATATTTTATAGAAAAATAACAAAAAAACACATTATTTAATAAAGAAATAATTAAAATACACATTATTTAATAGATTTAATAAAGAAATAACCAAAATACACATTATTTAATAGAGAATTAACTAAAATACACAATATTTATTGTAGAAATAACTAAAATACACATTATTTAATAAAGAAATAACTAAAATACACATTATTTAATAGAGAAATTACTAAAATACACATTATTTATTGGAGAAATAACTAAAATACACATTATTTAATAAAGAAATAACTGAAATACACATTATTTAATAGAGAATTAACTAAAATACACATTGTTCATGAAAGAAATAACTAAAATACACATTATTTAATGAAGAAATAACTAAAATACACATTATTTAATAAAAAAAAATAACTAAAATACACTTTATTTAATAAAGAAATAACTAAAATACACATTATTTAATAAAGAAATAACAAAGTACACATTATTTAATAAAGAAATAACTAAAATACACATTATTTAATAAAGAAATAACTAAAATACGATTTATTTAATAGAGAAATAACTAAAATACACATTATTTAATAGAGAAATAACAAAAAAACACATTGATTAATAAAGAAATAACTAAAATACACATTATTTAATAAAGAAATAACAAAAATACACATTATTTAATGAAAAAATATTTTAAATACACATTATTTAATAAAGAAATAACTAAAATAAACATTATTTAATAAAGAAATAACTAAAATACACATTATTTATTGGAGAAATATCTAAATTACACATTATTTAATAAAGAAATAACTAAAATACACATTTATTAATAAAAAAATAACAAAAATACAAATTATTTTTTGGAGAAATAACTAAAATAAACATTTTGTAATAAAGAAATAACTAAAATACTCATTATTTAATAAAGAAATAACTAAAATACACATTATTTAAAAAAGAAATAATTAAAATACTCATTATTTAATTGAGAAATAACAAAAATACACATTATTTAATGAAGAAATAACTAAAATACACATTATTTATTAAAGAAACAACTAAAATACACAATATTTAATATAGAAATAACAAAAAAACACATTATTTAAAAAAGAAATAACTAAAGTACACATTATTTAATAGAGAAATAACTGAAACACACATTATTTATTGGAGAAATAACTAAAATACACAATATTTAATGAAGAAATAACTAAAATACACATTATTTAATAAAGAAATAACTAAAATACACATTATTTGATAGAGAAATAACAAAAATACACATTATTTAATGAAGAAATAACTAAAAAACACATTATTTATTTTAGAAATAACTAAAATACACATTATTTAATAAAAAAATAACTAAAATACACATTATTTAATAGAGAAATAACAAAAATACACATTATTTCATGAAGAAATAACTAAAATACACATTATTTAATAAAAAAATAACAAAAATACACATTATTTAATGAAGAAATAACTAAAATACACATTATTTAATAAAAAAAATATCTAAAATACACATTATTTAATTGAGAAATAACAAAAATACACATAATTTAATAAAGAAATAACTAAAATACACATTATTTATTAAAGAAATAACTAAAATACACATTATTTATTAGAGAACAAACTAAAATACACAATATTTATTAGAGCCATAACTAAAATACACATTATTTAATAAAGAAATAACTAAAATACACATTATTTAATAGAGAAATAACTAAAATACACATTATTTACTGAAGAAACAACTGAAATACACATTATTTAATAAAGAAATAACAAAAATACACAATATTTAATAGAAAAATAACTAAAATACACTTTATTTACTAAAGAAATAACTAAAATACACATTATTTAATTAAGAAATAACTAAATCACACAATATTTATTGGAGAAATAACAAAAATACACATTATTAAATAAAGAAATAACAAAAATACACATTATTTAATGGAGAAATAACTAAAATACACAGTATTTAAAAAAGAAATAACTAAAATACTCATTATTTAATAGAGACATAACAAAAATACACATTATTTAATAAAGAAATAACTAAAATACACATTATTTAATTAAGAAATAACTAAAATACACATTATTAAATAAAGAAATAACTAAAAAACACATTATTTAATAGAGAAATAATTAAAACACACATTAATTATTCGAGAAATATCTAAAATACACATTATTTAATAAACAAATAACTAAAATACACATTATTTAATAAAAAAATAACTAAAATACACATTATTTAATAAAGAAACAACTAAAATACACAATTATTAATAGAGAAATTACAAAAAAAACACATTATTTAATAAAGAAATAACTAAAATACACATTATTTAATAAAGAAATAACTAAAACACACATTATTTATTAAAGAAATAACTAAAATACACAATACTTAAATAAGAAATAACTAAAATACACATTAATCAATAAAGAAATAACTAAAATACACATTATATAATAAAGAAATAACTAAAATACACATTATTTAATAAAGAAATAATTAAAATACACATTGATTATTGGAGAAAGAACTAAAATACACATTATTTAATAAAGAATTAACTAAAATACACATAATTTATTAGAAAAACAACAAAAATACACATTATATAATATAGAAATAACTAAAATATACATTATTTAATAGAGAAATAACTAAAATACCTATTAGTTATTGGAGAAATAACTTAAATACAAATTATTTAATGAAGAAATTACTAAAATACACATTATTTAATAAAGAAATAACTAAAATACACATTATTTAATAAAGAAATAACTAAAATACTCATTATATAATAAAAAAATAACAAAAATACGCATTATTTAATGAAGAAATAACTAAAATACACATTATTTAATAAAGAAACAACTAAAATACACAATTATTAATAGAGAAATTACAAAAAAAACACATTATTAAATAAAGAAATAACTAAAATACACATTATTTAATAGAGAAATAACTAAAACACACATTATTTATTAAAGAAATAACTAAAATACACAATACTTAATGAAGAAATAACTAAAATACACATTAATTAATAAAGAAATAACTAAAATACATATTATATAATAAAGAAATAACTAAAATACACATTATTTAATAAAAAAATATTTAAAATACACATTATTCAATAGAGAAATAACAAAAATACACATATTTAATGAAGAAATAACTAAAATACACATTATTTAAGAAAGAAATAACAAAAATACACATTATTTAATGAAGAGATAACAAAAATACACATTATTTAATAAAGAAATATCTAAAATACTCATTATTTATTGGAGAAATAACTAAAATACACATTATTTAATAAAGAAATAACTAAAATACACATTATTTAATAAAGAAATAACTAAAATACACATTATTTATTGGAGAAATACTTAAAAAAACACATTATTTAATAAAGAAATAAATAAAATACACATTATTTTATAGAGAAATAACTAAAATACACATTATTTATTGGAAAAATAACTAAAATACACATTATTTATTAAAGAAATAACTAAAATACACATTATTAAATAAAGAAATATTAGAAATACAAATTATTTAATGGAGACATAACTAATTTAATAGAGAAATTACTAAAATACACATTATTTATTGGAGAAATAACAAAAATACACATTATTAATTAAAGAAATAACAAAAATACACATTATTTAATGAAAAAATAACTAAAATACACATTATTTAATAAAGAAATAACTAAAGTACACATTATTTAATAGAAAAATAACTAAAATACACATTATTTATTGGAGAAATAACTTAAATACACATTATTTAATAAAGAATTAACTAAAATACACATTATTTAATAGAAAAATAACAAAAATACACATTATTTAATGAAGAAATAACTAAAATACACATTATTTAAGAAAGAAATAACAAAAATACACATTATTTAATGAAGAGTTAACAAAAATACACATTATTTAATAAAGAAATAACTAAAATACTTATTATTTATTGGAGAAATAACTAAAATACACAATATTTAATAAAGAATTAACTAAAATACACATTATTTAATAAAGAAATAACTAAAATACACATTATTTATTGAAGAAATAACTAAAATACACATTATTTAATGAAGAAATAATTAAAATACACATTATTTAATAAAGAAATATATAAAATACATATTATTTAATAGAGAAATAACTAAATTACACATTATTTAATGAAGAAATAACAAAAATACACATTATTTAATAAAGAAATAACTAAAATACATATTATTTAAAAAAAAATAACAAAAATACACGTTATTTAATGAAGAAATAACTAAAAGACACATCATTTAATAAAGAAATAACTAAAATACACATTATTTAATAGAGAAATTACAAAAATACACATTATTTATTGGAGAATTACCCAAAAAACACATTATTTAATAAAGAAATAACTAAAATACACATTATTTAATAGAGAAATAACTAAAATACACATTATTTATTAGAAAAATAACTAAAATACACATTATTTATTAAAGAAATAACTAAAATACAGATTATTTAATAAAGAAATATTAGAAATACAAATTATTTAATAGAGACATAACTAATTTAATAGAGAAATTACTAAAATACACATTATTTATTGGAGAAATAACAAAAATACACATTATTAATTAAAGAAATTAAAAAATACACTTTATTTAATAAAGAAATAACTAAAATACACATTATTTAATGAAGAAATAACTAAAATACACATTATTTAATAGAAAAATAACAAAAATACACATTATTTAATGAAGAAATAACTAAAATACACATTATTTAAGAAAGAAATAACAAAGTACACATTTTTTAATAAAGAAATAACTAAAATACACATTATTTAATAAAGAAATAACTAAAATACACATTATTTAATAGAGAAATAACTAAAATACACATTATTTAATAGAGAATTAACTAAAATACACAATATTTATTGGAGAAATAACTAAAATACACATTATTTAACAAAGAAACAACTAAAATACACAATATTTTATAGAGAAATAACAAAAAAGCACATTATTTAATAAAGAAATAATTAAAATACACATTATTTAATAGATTTAATAGAGAAATAACTAAAATACACATTATTTAATAGAGAAATAACTAAAATACACATTATTTATTGTAGAAATAACTAAAATACACATTATTTAATAAAGAAAAAACTAAAATACACATTATTTAATAGAGAAATAACTAAAATACACATTATTTTTTGGAGAAATAACTAAAATACACATTATCTGATAAAGAAATAACTGAAATACACATTATTTAATAGAGAATTAAATAAAATACACGATGTTCATTAAAGAAATAACTAAAATACACAATATTTAATAAAGAAATAACTAAAATACACATTATTTAATAAAAAAATAACTAAAATACAATTTATTTAATAAAGAATTAACTAAAATACACATTATTTAATAAAGAAATAACAAAGTACACATTTTTTAATAAAGAAATAACTAGAATACACATTATTTAATAAAGAAATAACTAAAATACACTTTATTTAATAGAGAAATAACTAAAATACACATTATTTAATAGAGAAATAACAAAAAAACACATTGATTAATAAAAAAATAACTAAATACACATTATTTAATAGAGAAATAACTAAAATACACAATATTTATTAAAGAAATAACTAAAAACACATTAATAAAGAAAAAAACAACTAAAATACACAATATTTAATAGAGAAATGACAAAAAAACACATTATTTAATAAAGAAAAAATCAAAATACACATTATTTAATAAAGAAATATCTAAAACACACAATATTTATTGGAGAAATAAATAAAATACACAACATTTAATAAAAAAATAACTAAAATACACATTATTTAATAAAGAAATAACAAAAATACACATTATTTAATGAAGAAATAACTTAAATACACATTATATAATAAAGAAATAACTAAAATACACATTATTTAATAGAAAAATAACTAAAATACACATTATTTAATAAAGAAATAACTAAAATACAATTTATTTAATAAAGAAGTAACTAAAATACACGATATTTAATAAAGAAATAACAAAGTACACATTATTTAATAAAGAAATAACTAAAATACACATTATTTAACAAAGAAACAACTAAAATACACAATATTTTATAGAAAAATAACAAAAAAACACATTATTTAATAAAGAAATAATTAAAATACACATTATTTAATAGATTTAATAAAGGAATAACTAAAATACACATTATTTAATAGAGAATTAACTAAACTACACAATATTTATTGTAGAAATAACTAAAATACACATTATTTAATAAAGAAATAACTAAAATACACATTATTTAATAGAGAAATTACTAAAATACACATTATTTATTGGAGAAATAACTAAAATACACATTATTTAATAAAGAAATAACTGAAATACACATTATTTAATAGAGAATTAACTAAAATACACATTGTTCATTAAAGAAATAACTAAAATACACATTATTTAATGAAGAAATAACTAAAATACACATTATTTAATAAAAAAAAATAACTAAAATACACTTTATTTAATAAAGAATTAACTAAAATACACATTATTTAATAAAGAAATAACAAAGTACACATTATTTAATAAAGAAATAACTAAAATACACATTATTTAATAAAGAAATAACTAAAATACATTTTATTCAATAGAGAAATAACTAAAATACACATTATTTAATAGAGAAATAACAAAAAAACACATTGATTAATTAAGAAATAACTAAAATACACATTATTTAATAGAGAAATAACAAAAATACACATTATTTAATGAAAAAATAACTTAAATACACATTATTTAATAAAGAAATAACTAAAATAAACATTATTTAATAAAGAAATAACTAAAATACACATTATTTATTGGAGAAATATCTAAATTACACATTATTTAATAAAGAAATAACTAAAATACACATTTATTAATAAAAAAATAACAAAAATACACATTATTTTTTGGAGAAATAACTAAAATAAACATTATGTAATAAAGAAATAACTAAAATACTCATTATTTAATAAAGAAATAACTAAAATACACATTATTTAAAAAAAGAAATAATTAAAATACTTATTATTTAATTGAGAAATAACAAAAATACACATTATTTAATGAAGAAATAACTAAAATACACATTATTTATTAAAGAAACAACTAAAATACACAATATTTAATATAGAAATAACAAAAAAACACATTATTTAATAAAGAAATAACTAAAGTACACATTATTTAATAGAGAAATAACTGAAACACACATTATTTATTGGAGAAATAACTAAAATACACAATATTTAATGAAGAAATAACTAAAATACACATTATTTAATAAAGAAATAACTAAAATACACATTATTTGATAGAGAAATAACAAAGATACACATTATTTAATGAAGAAATAACTAAAAAACACATTATTTATTTTAGAAATAACTAAAATACACATTATTTAATAAAGAAATAACTAAAATACACATTATTTAATAGAGAAATAACAAAAATACACATTATTTCATGAAGAAATAACTAAAATACACATTATTTAATAAAAAAATAACAAAAATACACATTATTTAATGAAGAAATAACTAAAATACACATTATTTAATAAAAAAAATATCTAAAATACACATTATTTAATTGAGAAATAACAAAAATACACATAATTTAATAAAGAAATAACTAAAATACACATTATTTATTAAAGAAATAACTAAAATACACATTATTTATTAGAGAAATAACTAAAATACACAATATTTATTAGAGCCATAACTAAAATACACATTATTTAATAAAGAAATAACTAAAATACACATTATTTAATAGAGAAATAACTAAAATACACATTATTTACTGAAGAAACAACTGAAATACACATTATTTAATAAAGAAATAACAAAAATACACAATATTTAATAGAAAAATAACTAAAATACACTTTATTTACTAAAGAAATAACTAAAATACACATTATTTAATTAAGAAATAACTAAATCACACAATATTTATTGGAGAAATAACAAAAATACACATTATTAAATAAAGAAATAACAAAAATACACATTATTTAATGGAGAAATAACTAAAATACACAGTATTTAATAAAGAAATAACTAAAATACTCATTATTTAATAGAGACATAACAAAAATACACATTATTTAATAAAGAAATAACTAAAATACACATTATTTAATTAAGAAATAACTAAAATACACATTATTAAATAAAGAAATAACTAAAAAACACATTATTTAATAGAGAAATAATTAAAATACACATTAATTATTCGAGAAATATCTAAAATACACATTATTTAATAAAGAATTAACTAAAATACACATAATTTATTAGAAAAACAACAAAAATACACATTATATAATATAGAAATAACTAAAATATACATTATTTAATAGAGAAATAACTAAAATACCTATTAGTTATTGGAGAAATAACTTAAATACAAATTATTTAATGAAGAAATTACTAAAATACACATTATTTAATAAAGAAACAACTAAAATACACAATTATTAATAGAGAAATTACAAAAAAAACACATTATTAAATAAAGAAATAACTAAAATACACATTATTTAATAGAGAAATAACTAAAACACACATTATTTATTAAAGAAATAACTAAAATACACAATACTTAATGAAGAAATAACTAAAATACACATTAATTAATAAAGAAATAACTAAAATACATATTATATAATAAAGAAATAACTAAAATACACATTATTTAATAAAAAAATATTTAAAATACACATTATTCAATAGAGAAATAACAAAAATACACATTTTTAATGAAGAAATAACTAAAATACACATTATTTAAGAAAGAAATAACAAAAATACACATTATTTAATGAAGAGATAACAAAAATACACATTATTTAATAAAGAAATATCTAAAATACTCATTATTTATTGGAGAAATAACTAAAATACACATTATTTAATAAAGAAATAACTAAAATACACATTATTTAATAAAGAAATAACTAAAATACACATTATTTATTGGAGAAATACTTAAAAAACACATTATTTAATAAAGAAATAAATAAAATACACATTATTTAATAGAGAAATAACTAAAATACACATTATTTATTGGAAAAATAACTAAAATACACATTATTTATTAAAGAAATAACTAAAATACACATTATTAAATAAAGAAATATTTGAAATACAAATTATTTAATGGAGACATAACTAATTTAATAGAGAAATTACTAAAATACACATTATTTATTGGAGAAATAACAAAAATACACATTATTAATTAAAGAAATAACAAAAATACACATTATTTAATGAAAAAATAACTAAAATACACATTATTTAATAAAGAAATAACTAAAGTACACATTATTTAATAGAAAAATAACTAAAATACACATTATTTATTGGAGAAATAACTAAAATACACATTATTTAATAAAGAATTAACTAAAATACACATTATTTAATAGAAAAATAACAAAAATACACATTATTTAATGAAGAAATAACTAAAATACACATTATTTAAGAAAGAAATAACAAAAATACACATTATTTAATGAAGAGTTAACAAAAATACACATTATTTAATAAAGAAATAACTAAAATACTTATTATTTATTGGAGAAATAACTAAAATACACAATATTTAATAAAGAATTAACTAAAATACACATTATTTAATAAAGAAATAACTAAAATACACATTATTTATTGAAGAAATAACTAAAATACACATTATTTAATAAAGAAATAATTAAAATACACATTATTTAATAAAGAAATATCTAAAATACATATTATTTAATAGAGAAATAACTAAATTACACATTATTTAATGAAGAAATAACAAAAATACACATTATTTAATAAAGAAATAACTAAAATACATATTATTTAAAAAAAAATAACAAAAATACACGTTATTTAATGAAGAAATAACTAAAAGACACATCATTTAATAAAGAAATAACTAAAATACACATTATTTAATAGAGAAATTACAAAAATACACATTATTTATTGGAGAATTACCCAAAAAACACATTATTTAATAAAGAAATAACTAAAATACACATTATTTAATAGAGAAATAACTAAAATACACATTATTTATTAGAAAAATAACTAAAATACACATTATTTATTAAAGAAATAACTAAAATACAGATTATTTAATAAAGAAATATTAGAAATACAAATTATTTAATAGAGACATAACTAATTTAATAGAGAAATTACTAAAATACACATTATTTATTGGAGAAATAACAAAAATACACATTATTAATTAAAGAAATTAAAAAATACACTTTATTTAATAAAGAAATAACTAAAATACACATTATTTAATGAAGAAATAACTAAAATACACATTATTTAATAGAAAAATAACAAAAATACACATTATTTAATGAAAAAATAACTAAAATACACATTATTTAAGAAAGAAATAACAAAGTACACATTTTTTAATAAAGAAATAACTAGAATACACATTATTTAATAAAGAAATAACTAAAATACACATTATTTAATAGAGAAATAACTAAAATACACATTATTTAATAGAGAATTAACTAAAATACACAATATTTATTGGAGAAATAACTAAAATACACATTATTTAACAAAGAAACAACTAAAATACACAATATTTTATAGAGAAATAACAAAAAAGCACAATATTTAATAAAGAAATAATTAAAATACACATTATTTAATAGATTTAATAGAGAAATAACTAAAATACACATTATTTAATAGAGAAATAACTAAAATACACATTATTTAATGTAGAAATAACTAAAATACACATTATTTAATAAAGAAAAAACTAAAATACACATTATTTAATAGAGAAATAACTAAAATACACATTATTTTTTGGAGAAATAACTAAAATACACATTATCTGATAAAGAAATAACTGAAATACACATTATTTAATAGAGAATTAACTAAAATACACGATGTTCATTAAAGAAATAACTAAAATACACAATATTTAATAAAGAAATAACTAAAATACACATTATTTAATAAAAAAATAACTAAAATACAATTTATTTAATAAAGAAATAACTAAAATACATATTATTTAATAAAGAAATAACAAAGTACACATTTTTTAATAAAGAAATAACTAGAATACACATTATTTAATAAAGAAATAACTAAAATACACTTTATTTAATAGAGAAATAACTAAAATACACATTATTTAATAGAGAAATAACAAAAAAACACATTGATTAATAAAAAAATAACTAAATACACATTATTTAATAGAGAAATAACTAAAATGCACAATATTTATTAAAGAAATAACTAAAAACACATTAATAAAGAAAAAAACAACTAAAATACACAATATTTAATAGAGAAATGACAAAAAAACACATTATTTAATAAAGAAAAAACTAAAATACACATTATTTAATAAAGAAATATCTAAAACACACAATATTTATTGGAGAAATAAATAAAATACACAACATTTAATAAAAAAATAACTAAAATACACATTATTTAATAAAGAAATAACAAAAATACACATTATTTAATGAAGAAATACCTTAAATACACATTATATAATAAAGAAATAACTAAAATACACATTATTTAATAGAAAAATAACTAAAATACACATTATTTAATAAAGAAATAACTAAAATACAATTTATTTAATAAAGAAGTAACTAAAATACACGATATTTAATAAAGAAATAACAAAGTACACATTATTTAATAAAGAAATAACTAAAATACACATTATTTAACAAAGAAACAACTAAAATACACAATATTTTATAGAAAAATAACAAAAAAACACATTATTTAATAAAGAAATAATTAAAATACACATTATTTAATAGATTTAATAAAGAAATAACTAAAATACACATTATTTAATAGAGAATTAACTAAAATACACAATATTTATTGTAGAAATAACTAAAATACACATTATTTAATAAAGAAATAACTAAAATACACATTATTTAATAGAGAAATTACTAAAATACACATTATTTATTAGAGAAATAACTAAAATACACATTATTTAATAAAGAAATAACTGAAATACACATTATTTAATAGAGAATTAACTAAAATACACATTGTTCATTAAAGAAATAACTAAAATACACATTATTTAATGAAGAAATAACTAAAATACACATTATTTAATAAAAAACTAAAATACACTTTATTTAATAAAGAAATAACTAAAATACACATTATTTAATAAAGAAATAACAAAGTACACATTATTTAATAAAGAAATAACTAAAATACACATTATTTAATAAAGAAATAACTAAAATACATTTTATTTAATAGAGAAATAACTAAAATACACATTATTTAATAGAGAAATAACAAAAAAACACATTGATTAATAAAGAAATAACTAAAATACACATTATTTAATAAAGAAATAACAAAAATACACATTATTTAATGAAAAAATAACTTAAATACACATTATTTAATAAAGAAATAACTAAAATAAACATTATTTAATAAAGAAATAACTAAAATACACATTATTTTTTGGAGAAATAACTAGAATAAACATTATGTAATAAAGAAATAACTAAAATACTCATTATTTAATAAAGAAATAACTAAAATACACATTATTTAAAAAAGAAATAATTAAAATACTCATTATTTAATTGAGAAATAACAAAAATACACATTATTTAATGAAGAAATAACTAAAATACACATTATTTATTAAAGAAACAACTAAAATACACAATATTTAATATAGAAATAACAAAAAAACACATTATTTAATAAAAAAATAACTAAAGTACACATTATTTAATAGAGAAATAACTGAAACACACATTATTTATTGGAGAAATAACTAAAATACACAATATTTAATGAAGAAATAACTAAAATACACATTATTTAATAAAGAAATAACTAAAATACACATTATTTGATAGAGAAATAACAAAAATACACATTATTTAATGAAGAAATAACTAAAAAACACATTATTTATTTTAGAAATAACTAAAATACACATTATTTAATAAAGAAATAACTAAAATACACATTATTTAATAGAGAAATAACAAAAATACACATTATTTCATGAAGAAATAACTAAAATACACATTATTTAATAAAAAAATAACAAAAATACACATTATTTAATGAAGAAATAACTAAAATACACATTATTTAATAAAAAAAATATCTAAAATACACATTATTTAATTGAGAAATAACAAAAATACACATAATTTAATAAAGAAATAACTAAAATACACATTATTTATTAAAGAAATAACTAAAATACACATTATTTATTAGAGAAATAACTAAAATACACAATATTTATTAGAGCCATAACTAAAATACACATTATTTAATAAAGAAATAACTAAAATACACATTATTTAATAGAGAAATAACTAAAATACACATTATTTACTGAAGAAACAACTGAAATACACATTATTTAATAAAGAAATAACAAAAATACACAATATTTAATAGAAAAATAACTAAAATACACTTTATTTACTAAAGAAATAACTAAAATACACATTATTTAATTAAGAAATAACTAAATCACACAATATTTATTGGAGAAATAACAAAAATACACATTATTAAATAAAGAAATAACAAAAATACACATTATTTAATGGAGAAATAACTAAAATACACAGTATTTAATAAAGAAATAACTAAAATACTCATTATTTAATAGAGACATAACAAAAATACACATTATTTAATAAAGAAATAACTAAAATACACATTATTTAATTAAGAAATAACTAAAATACACATTATTAAATAAAGAAATAACTAAAAAACACATTATTTAATAGAGAAATAATTAAAATACACATTAATTATTCGAGAAATATCTAAAATACACATTATTTAATAAACAAATAACTAAAATACACATTATTTAATAAAAAAATAACTAAAATACACATTATTTAATAAAGAAACAACTAAAATACACAATTATTAATAGAGAAATTACAAAAAAAACACATTATTTAATAAAGAAATAACTAAAATACACATTATTTAATAAAGAAATAACTAAAACACACATAATTTATTAAAGAAATAACTAAAATACACAATACTTAAATAAGAAATAACTAAAATACACATTAATCAATAAAGAAATAACTAAAATACACATTATATAATAAAGAAATAACTAAAATACACATTATTTAATAAAGAAATAATTAAAATACACATTGATTATTGGAGAAAGAACTAAAATACACATTATTTAATAAAGAATTAACTAAAATACACATAATTTATTAGAAAAACAACAAAAATACACATTATATAATATAGAAATAACTAAAATATACATTATTTAATAGAGAAATAACTAAAATACCTATTAGTTATTGGAGAAATAACTTAAATACAAATTATTTAATAAAGAAATTACTAAAATACACATTATTTAATAAAGAAATAACTAAAATACACATTATTTAATAAAGAAATAACTAAAATACTCATTATATAATAAAAAAATAACAAAAATACGCATTATTTAATGAAGAAATAACTAAAATACACATTATTTAATAAAGAAACAACTAAAATACACAATTATTAATAGAGAAATTACAAAAAAAACACATTATTAAATATAGAAATAACTAAAATACACATTATTTAATAGAGAAATAACTAAAACACACATTATTTATTAAAGAAATAACTAAAATACACAATACTTAATGAAGAAATAACTAAAATACACATTAATTAATAAAGAAATAACTAAAATACATATTATATAATAAAGAAATAACTAAAATACACATTATTTAATAAAAAAATATTTAAAATACACATTATTCAATAGAGAAATAACAAAAATACACATATTTAATAAAGAAATAACTAAAATACACATTATTTAAGAAAGAAATAACAAAAATACACATTATTTAATGAAGAGATAACAAAAATACACATTATTTAATAAAGAAATATCTAAAATACTCATTATTTATTGGAGAAATAACTAAAATACACATTATTTAATAAAGAAATAACTAAAATACACATTATTTAATAAAGAAATAACTAAAATACACATTATTTATTGGAGAAATACTTAAAAAACACATTATTTAATAAAGAAATAAATAAAATACACATTATTTAATAGAGAAATAACTAAAATACACATTATTTATTGGAAAAATAACTAAAATACACATTATTTATTAAAGAAATAACTAAAATACACATTATTAAATAAAGAAATATTAGAAATACAAATTATTTAATGGAGACATAACTAATTTAATAGAGAAATTACTAAAATACACATTATTTATTGGAGAAATAACAAAAATACACATTATTAATTAAAGAAATAACAAAAATACACATTATTTAATGAAAAAATAACTAAAATACACATTATTTAATAAAGAAATAACTAAAGTACACATTATTTAATAGAAAAATAACTAAAATACACATTATTTATTGGAGAAATAACTAAAATACACATTATTTAATAAAGAATTAACTAAAATACACATTATTTAATAGAAAAATAACAAAAATACACATTATTTAATGAAGAAATAACTAAAATACACATTATTTAAGAAAGAAATAACAAAAATACACATTATTTAATGAAGAGTTAACAAAAATACACATTATTTAATAAAGAAATAACTAAAATACTTATTATTTATTGGAGAAATAACTAAAATACACAATATTTAATAAAGAATTAACTAAAATACACATTATTTAATAAAGAAATAACTAAAATACACATTATTTATTGAAGAAATAACTAAAATACACATTATTTAATAAAGAAATAATTAAAATACACATTATTTAATAAAGAAATATCTAAAATACATATTATTTAATAGAGAAATAACTAAATTACACATTATTTAATGAAGAAATAACAAAAATACACATTATTTAATAAAGAAATAACTAAAATACATATTATTTAAAAAAAAATAACAAAAATACACGTTATTTAATGAAGAAATAACTAAAAGACACATCATTTAATAAAGAAATAACTAAAATACACATTATTTAATAGAGAAATTACAAAAATACACATTATTTATTGGAGAATTACCCAAAAAACACATTATTTAATAAAGAAATAACTAAAATACACATTATTTAATAGAGAAATAACTAAAATACACATTATTTATTAGAAAAATAACTAAAATACACATTATTTATTAAAGAAATAACTAAAATACAGATTATTTAATAAAGAAATATTAGAAATACAAATTATTTAATAGAGACATAACTAATTTAATAGAGAAATTACTAAAATACACATTATTTATTGGAGAAATAACAAAAATACACATTATTAATTAAAGAAATTAAAAAATACACTTTATTTAATAAAGAAATAACTAAAATACACATTATTTAATGAAGAAATAACTAAAATACACATTATTTAATAGAAAAATAACAAAAATACACATTATTTAATGAAGAAATAACTAAAATACACATTATTTAAGAAAGAAATAACAAAAATACACATTATTTAATGAAGAGTTAACAAAAATACACATTATTTAATAAAGAAATAACTAAAATACTCATTATTTATTGGAGAAATAACTAAAATACACATTATTTAGTAAAGAATTTCCTAAAATACACATTATTTAATAAAGAAATAACTAAAATACACATTATTTATTGGAGAAATAACTAAAATACACATTATTTAATAAAGAAATAACTAAAATACACAAAATTTAATAGAGAAATAACTAAAATACACATTATTTATTGTAGAAATAACTAAAATATACATTATTTAATAAAGAAATAAAAAAAATACACATTATTTAATAGAGAAATAACAAAAATACACATATTTAATGAAGAAATAACTAAATCACACATTATTTAATAAAGAAATAACAAAAATACACATTAATTAATAAAGAAATAACAAAAATACACATTATTTAATAAAGAAATAACTAAAATACATATTATTTAAAAGAGAAATAACAAAAATACACGTTATTTAATGAAGAAATAACTAAAAGACACATTATTTAAAAAAAAAATATTTAAAATACACACTATTTAATAGAGAAATTACAAAAATACACATTATTTATTGGAGAAATACCTAAAAAACACATTATTTAATAAGGAAATAACTAAAATACATATTATTTAATAGAGAAATAACTGAAATACACATTATTTGTTGGAAAAATAACTAAAATACACATTATTTATAAAAGAAATAACTAAAATACACATTATTTAATAAAGAAATATTAGAAATACAAATTATTTTATGGAGACATAACTAATTTAATAGAGAAATTACTAAAATACACATTATTTATTGGAGAAATAACAAAAATACACATTATTAATTAAAGAAATAACAAAAATACACATTATTTAATAAAGAAATATTAAAAATACACATTATTTAATAAAGAATTAACTAAAGTACACATTATTTAATAGAAAAATAAATAAAATACACATTATTTATTGGAGAAATAACTAAAATACACATTATTTAATAAACAAATAACTAAAATACACATTATTTAATAGAGAAATAACAAAAATACACATTAATTAATGAAGAAAAAACCTAAATACACATTATTTAATAAAGAAATAACTAAAATACACATTATTTAATAAAGAAATAACTAAATTACACATTATTTATTGAAGAAATAACTAAAATACACATTAAATAATAAAGAAATAACTAAAATACACATTATTTATTAGAAAAAAAATTTAAATTCACATTATTTAATAAAAAAATAACTAAAATACACATTATTTAATGGACAAATAACTAAAATACACATTATTTAATAGAGAAATAACTAAAATACACAATATTTATTGGAGAAATAACTAAAATACACATTATTAAATGAAGAATTAATTAAAATACACATTATTTAATAGAGAATTAACTAAAATACACATTATTTAATAGAGAAATAACTAAAATACACAATATTTATTGGAGAAATAACTAAAATACACATTATTTAACAAAGAAACAACTAAAATACACAATATTTTATAGAGAAATAACAAAAAAACACATTATTTAATAAAGAAATAATTAAAATACACATTATTTAATAAATATAATAGAAAAATAACTAAAATACACATTATTTAATAGAAAAATAACTGAAATACACATTATTTATTGTAGAAATAACTAAAATACACATAATTTAATGAAGAAAAAACTAAAATACACTATATTTAATAGAGAAATAACTAAAATACACATTATTTTTTGGAGAAATAACTAAAATACACATTATTTAATAAAGAAATAACTGAAATACACATTATTTAATAGAGAATTAACTAAAATACACATTGTTCATTAAAAAATAACTAAAATACACATTATTTAATAAAGAAATAACTAAAATACACATTATTTAATAAAAAAATAACTAAAATACAATTTATTTAATAAAGAAATAACTAAAATACACATTATTTAATAAAGAAATAACAAAGTACACATTATTGAATAAAGAAATAACTAAAATACACATTATTTAATAAAAAAATAACTAAAATACACTTTATTTAAGAGAGAAATAACTAAAAAACACATTATTTAATAGAGAAATAACAAAAAAACGCATTGATTAATAAAGAAATAACTAAAATACACATTATTTAATAGAGAAATAACTAAAATACACAATTTTTATTAAAGAAATAACTAAAAACACATTATTAAATAAAGAAACAACTAAAATACACAATATTTAATAGAGAAATGACAAAAAACACTATTTTTAATAAAGAAAAAACTAAAATACACATTATTTATTAAAGAAATATCTAAAACACACAATATTTATTAGAGAAATAACTAAAATACACAATATTTAATAAAAAACTAACTAAAATACACATTATTTAATAAAGAAATAACAAAAATACACATTATTTAATGAAGAAATAACTTAAATACACATTATTTAATAAAGAAATAACTAAAATACACATTATTTATTATTAGAGAAATAACTAAACTACACATTATTTAATAAAGAAATAACTAAAATACAATTTATTTAATAAAAAAGTAAGTAAAATACACGATATTTAATAAAAAAATAACAAAGTACACATTATTTAATAAAGAAATAACTAAAAAACACATTATTTAATAAAAAAATAACTAAAATACACATTATTTAATAAAGAAATATTAGAAATACAAATTATTTAATGGAGACATAACTAATTTAATAGGGAAATTACTAAAATACACATTATTTATTGGAGAAATAACAAAAATACACATTATTAATTAAAGAGATAACAGAAATACACATTATTTAATAAAGAAATAACTTAAATACACATTATTTAATAAAGAAATAACTAAAGTACACATTATTTAATAGAAAAATAAATAAAATACACATTATTTATTGGAGAAATAACTAAAATACACATTATTTAATAAACAAATAACTAAAATACACATTATTTAATAGAGAAATAACAAAAATACACATTAATTAATGAAGAAAAAACTTAAATACACATTATTTAATAAAGAAATAACTAAAATACACATTAGTTAATAGAGAAATAACTAAATTACACATTATTGATAAAAGAAAAAACTAAAATACACATCAAATAATAAAGAAATAACTAAAATACACATTATTTATTAAAAAAAAATTTAAATACACATTATTTAATAAAAAAATTACTAAAATACACATTATTTAATGGACAAATAACTAAAATACACATTATTTAAAAGAGAAATAACTAAAATACACAATATTTATTGGAGAAATAACTAAAATACAGATTATTAAATAAAGAATTAACTAAAATACACATTATTTAATAGAGAAATAACTAAAATACACATTATTTAATAGAGAATTAACTAAAATACACAATATTTATTGGAGAAATAACTAAAATACACATTATTTAACAAAGAAACAACTAAAATACACAATATTTTATAGAGAAATAACAAAAAAGCACATTATTTAATAAAGAAATAATTAAAATACACATTATTTAATAGATTTAATAGAGAAATAACTAAAATACACATTATTTAATAGAGAAATAACTAATATACACATTATTTATTGTAGAAATAACTAAAATACACATTATTTAATGAAGAAAAAACTAAAATACACATTATTTAATAGAGAAATAACTAAAATACACATTATTTTTTGGAGAAATAACTAAAATACACATTATCTGATAAAGAAATAACTGAAATACACATTATTTAATAGAGAATTAACTAAAATACACGATGTTCATTAAAGAAATAACTAAAATACACAATATTTAATAAAGAAATAACTAAAATACACATTATTTAATAAAAAAATAACTAAAATACAATTTATTTAATAAAGAAATAACTAAAATACACATTATTTAATAAAGAAATAACAAAGTACACATTTTTTAATAAAGAAATAACTAGAATACACATTATTTAATAAAGAAATAACTAAAATACACTTTATTTAATAGAGAAATAACTAAAATACACATTATTTAATAGAGAAATAACAAAAAAACACATTGATTAATAAAAAAATAACTAAATACACATTATTTAATAGAGAAATAACTAAAATACACAATATTTATTAAAGAAATAACTAAAAACACATTAATAAAGAAAAAAACAACTAAAATACACAATATTTAATAGAGAAATGACAAAAAAACACATTATTTAATAAAGAAAAAACTAAAATACACATTATTTAATAAAGAAATATCTAAAACACACAATATTTATTGGAGAAATAAATAAAATACACAACATTTAATGAAAAAATAACTAAAATACACATTATTTAATAAAGAAATAACAAAAATACACATTATTTAATGAAGAAATAACTTAAATACTTATTATATAATAAAGAAATAACTAAAATACACATTATTTAATAGAAAAATAACTAAAATACACATTATTTAATAAAGAAATAATTAAAATACAATTTATTTAATAAAGAAGTAACTAAAATACACGATATTTAATAAAGAAATAACAAAGTACACATTATTTAATAAAGAAATAACTAAAATACACATTATTTAACAAAGAAACAACTAAAATACACAATATTTTATAGAAAAATAACAAAAAAACACATTATTTAATAAAGAAATAATTAAAATACACATTATTTAATAGATTTAATAAAGAAATAACTAAAATACACATTATTTAATAGAGAATTAACTAAAATACACAATATTTATTGTAGAAATAACTAAAATACACATTATTTAATAAAGAAATAACTAAAATACACATTATTTAATAGAGAAATTACTAAAATACACATTATTTAGTGGAGAAATAACTAAAATACACATTATTTAATAAAGAAATAACTGAAATACACATTATTTAATAGAGAATTAACTAAAATACACATTGTTCATTAAAGAAATAACTAAAATACACATTATTTAATGAAGAAATAACTAAAATACACATTATTTAATAAAAAAAAATAACTAAAATACACTTTATTTAATAAAGAAATAACTAAAATACACATTATTTAATAAAGAAATAACAAAGTACACATTATTTAATAAAGAAATAACTAAAATACACATTATTTAATAAAGAAATAACTAAAATACATTTTATTTAATAGAGAAATAACTAAAATACACATTATTTAATAGAGAAATAACAAAAAAACACATTGATTAATAAAGAAATAACTAAAATACACATTATTTAATAAAGAAATAACAAAAATACACATTATTTAATGAAAAAATAACTTAAATACACATTATTTAATAAAGAAATAACTAAAATAAACATTATTTAATAAAGAAATAACTAAAATACACATTATTTATTGGAGAAATATCTAAATTACACATTATTTAATAAAGAAATAACTAAAATACACATTTATTAATAAAAAAATAACAAAAATACACATTATTTTTTGGAGAAATAACTAAAATAAACATTATGTAATAAAGAAATAACTAAAATACTCATTATTTAATAAAGAAATAACTAAAATACACATTATTTAAAAAAGAAATAATTAAAATACTCATTATTTAATTGAGAAATAACAAAAATACACATTATTTGATAAAGAAATAACTAAAATACACATTATTTATTAAAGAAACAACTAAAATACACAATATTTAATATAGAAATAACAAAAAAACACATTATTTAATAAAGAAATAACTAAAGTACACATTATTTAATAGAGAAATAACTGAAACACACATTATTTATTGGAGAAATAACTAAAATACACAATATTTAATGAAGAAATAACTAAAATACACATTATTTAATAAAGAAATAACTAAAATACACATTATTTGATAGAGAAATAACAAAAATACACATTATTTAATGAAGAAATAACTAAAAAACACATTATTTATTTTAGAAATAACTAAAATACACATTATTTAATAAAGAAATAACTAAAATACACATTATTTAATAGAAAAATAACAAAAATACACATTATTTCATGAAGAAATAACTAAAATACACATTATTTAATAAAAAAATAACAAAAATACACATTATTTAATGAAGAAATAACTAAAATACACATTATTTAATAAAAAAAATATCTAAAATACACATTATTTAATTGAGAAATAACAAAAATACACATTATTTAATAAAGAAATAACTAAAATACACAATATTTATTAAAGAAATAACTAAAATACACATTATTTATTAGAGAAATAACTAAAATACACAATATTTATTAGAGCCATAACTAAAATACACATTATTTAATAAAGAAATAACTAAAATACACATTATTTAATAGAGAAATAACTAAAATACACATTATTTACTGAAGAAACAACTGAAATACACATTATTTAATGAAGAAATAACAAAAATACACAATATTTAATAGAAAAATAACTAAAATACACTTTATTTACTAAAGAAATAACTAAAATACACATTATTTAATTAAGAAATAACTAAATCACACAATATTTATTGGAGAAATAACAAAAATACACATTATTAAATAAAGAAATAACAAAAATACACATTATTTAATGGAGAAATAACTAAAATACACAGTATTTAATAAAGAAATAACTAAAATACTCATTATTTAATAGAGACATAACAAAAATACACATTAATTAATAAAGAAATAACTAAAATACACATTATTTAATTAAGAAATAACTTAAATACACATTATTAAATAAAGAAATAACTAAAAAACACATTATTTAATAGAGAAATAATTAAAATACACATTAATTATTCGAGAAATATCTAAAATACACATTATTTAATAAACAAATAACTAAAATACACATTATTTAATAAAAAAATAACTAAAATACACATTATTTAATAAAGAAACAACTAAAATACACAATTATTAATAGAGAAATTACAAAAAAAACACATTATTTAATAAAGAAATAACTAAAATACACATTATTTAATAAAGAAATAACTAAAACACACATTATTTATTAAAGAAATAACTAAAATACACAATATTTAAATAAGAAATAACTAAAATACACAATAATCAATAAAGAAATAACTAAAATACACATTATATAATAAAGAAATAACTAAAATACACATTATTTAATAAAGAAATAATTAAAATACACATTGATTATTGGAGAAAGAACTAAAATACACATTATTTAATAAAGAATTAACTAAAATACACATAATTTATTAGAAAAACAACAAAAATACACATTATATAATATAGAAATAACTAAAATATACATTATTTAATAGAGAAATAACTAAAATACCTATTAGTTATTGGAGAAATAACTTAAATACAAATTATTTAATGAAGAAATTACTAAAATACACATTATTTAAAAAAGAAATAACTAAAATACACATTATTTAATAAAGAAATAACTAAAATACTCATTATATAATAAAAAAATAACAAAAATACGCATTATTTAATGAAGAAATAACTAAAATACACATTATTTAATAAAGAAACAACTAAAATACACAATTATTAATAGAGAAATTACAAAAAAAACACATTATTAAATAAAGAAATAACTAAAATACACATTATTTAATAGAGAAATAACTAAAACACACATTATTTATTAAAGAAATAACTAAAATACACAATACTTAATGAAGAAATAACTAAAATACACATTAATTAATAAAGAAATAACTAAAATACATATTATATAATAAGGAAATAACTAAAATACACATTATTTAATAAAAAAATATTTAAAATACACATTATTCAATAGAGAAATAACAAAAATACACATATTTAATGAAGAAATAACTAAAATACACATTATTTAAGAAAGAAATAACAAAAATACACATTATTTAATGAAGAGATAACAAAAATACACATTATTTAATAAAGAAATATCTAAAATACTCATTATTTATTGGAGAAATAACTAAAATACACATTATTTAATAAAGAAATAACTAAATTACACATTATTTAATAAAGAAATAACTAAAATACACATTATTTATTGGAGAAATACTTAAAAAACACATTATTTAATAAAGAAATAAATAAAATACACATTATTTAATAGAGAAATAACTAAAATACACATTATTTATTGGAAAAATAACTAAAATACACATTATTTATAAAAGAAATAACTAAAATACACATTATTAAATAAAGAAATATTAGAAATACAAATTATTTAATGGAGACATAACTAATTTAATAGAGAAATTACTAAAATACACATTATTTATTGGAGAAATAACAAAAATACACATTATTAATTAAAGAAATAACAAAAATACACATTATTTAATGAAAAAATAACTAAAATACACATTATTTAATAAAGAAATAACTAAAGTACACATTATTTAATAGAAAAATAACTAAAATACACATTATTTATTGGAGAAATAACTAAAATACACTTTATTTAATAAAGAATTAACTAAAATACACATTATTAAATAGAAAAATAACAAAAATACACATTATTTAATGAAGAAATAACTAAAATACACATTATTTAAGAAAGAAATAACAAAAATACACATTATTTAATGAAGAGTTAACAAAAATACACATTATTTAATAAAGAAATAACTAAAATACTTATTATTTATTGGAGAAATAACTAAAATACACAATATTTAATAAAGAATTAACTAAAATACACATTATTTAATAAAGAAATAACTAAAATACACATTATTTATTGAAAAAATAACTAAAATACACATTATTTAATAAAGAAATAATTAAAATACACATTATTTAATAAAGAAATATCTAAAATACATATTATTTAATAGAGAAATAACTAAATTACACATTATTTAATGAAGAAATAACAAAAATACACATTATTTAATAAAGAAATAACTAAAATACATATTATTTAAAAAAAAAATAACAAAAATACACGTTATTTAATGAAGAAATAACTAAAAGACACATCATTTAATAAAGAAATAACTAAAATACACATTATTTAATAGAGAAATTACAAAAATACACATTATTTATTGGAGAATTACCCAAAAAACACATTATTTAATAAAGAAATAACTAAAATACACATTATTTAATAGAGAAATAACTAAAATACACATTATTTATTAGAAAAATAACTAAAATACACATTATTTATTAAAGAAATAACTAAAATACAGATTATTTAATAAAGAAATATTAGAAATACAAATTATTTAATAGAGACATAACTAATTTAATAGAGAAATTACTAAAATACACATTATTTATTGGAGAAATAACAAAAATACACATTATTAATTAAAGAAATTAAAAAATACACTTTATTTAATAAAGAAATAACTAAAATACACATTATTTAATGAAGAAATAACTAAAATACACATTATTTAATAGAAAAATAACAAAAATACACATTATTTAATGAAGAAATAACTAAAATACACATTATTTAAGAAAGAAATAACAAAAATACACATTATTTAATGAAGAGTTAACAAAAATACACATTATTTAATAAAGAAATAACTAAAATACTCATTATTTATTGGAGAAATAACTAAAATACACATTATTTAGTAAAGAATTTCCTAAAATACACATTATTTAATAAAGAAATAACTAAAATACACATTATTTATTGGAGAAATAACTAAAATACACATTATTTAATAAAGAAATAACTAAAATACACAAAATTTAATAGAGAAATAACTAAAATACACATTATTTATTGTAGAAATAACTAAAATATACATTATTTAATAAAGAAATAAAAAAAATACACATTATTTAATAGAGAAATAACAAAAATACACATATTTAATGAAGAAATAACTAAAATACACATTATTTAATAAAGAAATAACAAAAATACACATTAATTAATAAAGAAATAACAAAAATACACATTATTTAATAAAGAAATAACTAAAATACATATTATTTAAAAGAGAAATAACAAAAATACACGTTATTTAATGAAGAAATAACTAAAAGACACATTATTTAAAAAAAAAATATTTAAAATACACACTATTTAATAGAGAAATTACAAAAATACACATTATTTATTGGAGAAATACCTAAAAAACACATTATTTAATAAGGAAATAACTAAAATACACATTATTTAATAGAGAAATAACTGAAATACACATTATTTGTTGGAAAAATAACTAAAATACACATTATTTATAAAAGAAATAACTAAAATACACATTATTTAATAAAGAAATATTAGAAATACAAAATATTTTATGGAGACATAACTAATTTAATAGAGAAATTACTAAAACACACATTATTTATTGGAGAAATAACAAAAATACACATTATTAATTAAAGAAATAACAAAAATACACATTATTTAATAAAGAAATATTAAAAATACACATTATTTAATAAGGAATTAACTAAAGTACACATTATTTAATAGAAAAATAAATAAAATACACATTATTTATTGGAGAAATAACTAAAATACACATTATTTAATAAAGAAATATTAGAAATACAAAATATTTTATGGAGACATAACTAATTTAATAGAGAAATTACTAAAACACACAATATTTATTGGAGAAATAACTAAAATACACATTATTAAATGAAGAATTAATTAAAATACACATTATTTAATAGAGAATTAACTAAAATACACATTATTTAATAGAGAAATAACTAAAATACACAATATTTATTGGAGAAATAACTAAAATACACATTATTTAACAAAGAAACAACTAAAATACACAATATTTTATAGAGAAATAACAAAAAAACACATTATTTAATAAAGAAATAATTAAAATACACATTATTTAATAAATATAATAGAAAAATAACTAAAATACACATTATTTAATAGAAAAATAACTGAAATACACATTATTTATTGTAGAAATAACTAAAATACACATAATTTAATGAAGAAAAAACTAAAATACACTATATTTAATAGAGAAATAACTAAAATACACATTATTTTTTGGAGAAATAACTAAAATACACATTATTTAATAAAGAAATAACTGAAATACACATTATTTAATAGAGAATTAACTAAAATACACATTGTTCATTAAAAAATAACTAAAATACACATTATTTAATAAAGAAATAACTAAAATACACATTATTTAATAAAAAAATAACTAAAATACAATTTATTTAATAAAGAAATAACTAAAATACACATTATTTAATAAAGAAATAACAAAGTACACATTATTGAATAAAGAAATAACTAAAATACACATTATTTAATAAAAAAAAACCTAAAATACACTTTATTTAAGAGAGAAATAACTAAAAAACACATTATTTAATAGAGAAATAACAAAAAAACGCATTGATTAATAAAGAAATAACTAAAATACACATTATTTAATAGAGAAATAACTAAAATACACAATATTTATTAAAGAAATAACTAAAAACACATTATTAAATAAAGAAACAACTAAAATACACAATATTTAATAGAGAAATGACAAAAAACACTATTTTTAATAAAGAAAAAACTAAAATACACATTATTTATTAAAGAAATATCTAAAACACACAATATTTATTAGAGAAATAACTAAAATACACAATATTTAATAAAAAACTAACTAAAATACACATTATTTAATAAAGAAATAACAAAAATACACATTATTTAATGAAGAAATAACTTAAATACACATTATTTAATAAAGAAATAACTAAAATACACATTAATTATTAGAGAAATAACTAAACTACACATTATTTAATAAAGAAATAACTAAAATACAATTTATTTAATAAAAAAGTAAGTAAAATACACGATATTTAATAAAAAAATAACAAAGTACACATTATTTAATAAAGAAATAACTAAAAAACACATTATTTAATAAAAAAATAACTAAAATACACATTATTTATTAAAGAAATATTAGAAATACAAATTATTTAATGGAGACATAACTAATTTAATAGGGAAATTACTAAAATACACATTATTTATTGGAGAAATAACAAAAATACACATTATTAATTAAAGAAATAACAGAAATACACATTATTTAATAAAGAAATAACTTAAATACACATTATTTAATAAAGAAATAACTAAAGTACACATTATTTAATAGAAAAATAAATAAAATACACATTATTTATTGGAGAAATAACTAAAATACACATTATTTAATAAACAAATAACTAAAATACACATTATTTAATAGAGAAATAACAAAAATACACATTAATTAATGAAGAAAAAACTTAAATACACATTATTTAATAAAGAAATAACTAAAATACACATTAGTTAATAGAGAAATAACTAAATTACACATTATTGATAAAAGAAATAACTAAAATACACATCAAATAATAAAGAAATAACTAAAATACACATTATTTATTAAAAAAAAAATTTAAATACACATTATTTAATAAAAAAATTACTAAAATACACATTATTTAATGGACAAATAACTAAAATACACATTATTTAAAAGAGAAATAACTAAAATACACAATATTTATTGGAGAAATAACTAAAATACAGATTATTAAATAAAGAATTAACTAAAATACACATTATTTAATAGAGAAATAACTAAAATACACATTATTTAATAGAGAATTAACTAAAATACACAATATTTATTGGAGAAATAACTAAAATACACATTATTTAACAAAGAAACAACTAAAATACACAATAATTTATAGAGAAATAACAAAAAAGCACATTATTTAATAAAGAAATAATTAAAATACACATTATTTAATAGATTTAATAGAGAAATAACTAAAATACACATTATTTAATAGAGAAATAACTAAAATACACATTATTTATTGTAGAAATAACTAAAATACACATTATTTAATGAAGAAAAAACTAAAATACACATTATTTAATAGAGAAATAACTAAAATACACATTATTTTTTGGAGAAATAACTAAAATACACATTATCTGATAAAGAAATAACTGAAATACACATTATTTAATAGAGAATTAACTAAAATACACGATGTTCATTAAAGAAATAACTAAAATACACAATATTTAATAAAGAAATAACTAAAATACACATTATTTAATAAAAAAATAACTAAAATACAATTTATTTAATAAAGAAATAACTAAAATACACATTATTTAATAAAGAAATAACAAAGTACACATTTTTTAATAAAGAAATAACTAGAATACACATTATTTAATAAAGAAATAACTAAAATACACTTTATTTAATAGAGAAATAACTAAAATACACATTATTTAATAGAGAAATAACAAAAAAACACATTGATTAATAAAAAAATAACTAAATACACATTATTTAATAGAGAAATAACTAAAATACACAATATTTATTAAAGAAATAACTAAAAACACATTAATAAAGAAAAAAACAACTAAAATACACAATATTTAATAGAGAAATGACAAAAAAACACATTATTTAATAAAGAAAAAACTAAAATACACATTATTTAATAAAGAAATATCTAAAACACACAATATTTATTGGAGAAATAAATAAAATACACAACATTTAATAAAAAAATAACTAAAATACACATTATTTAATAAAGAAATAACAAAAATACACATTATTTAATGAAGAAATAACTTAAATACACATTATATAATAAAGAAATAACTAAAATACACATTATTTAATAAAGAAATTACAAAAATACACATTATTTATTGGAGAATTACCCAAAAAACACATTATTTAATAAAGAAATAACTAAAATACACATTATTTAATAGAGAAATAACTAAAATACACATTATTTATTAGAAAAATAACTAAAATACACATTATTTATTAAAGAAATAACTAAAATACAGATTATTTAATAAAGAAATATTAGAAATACAAATTATTTAATAGAGACATAACTAATTTAATAGAGAAATTACTAAAATACACATTATTTATTGGAGAAATAACAAAAATACACATTATTAATTAAAGAAATTAAAAAATACACTTTATTTAATAAAGAAATAACTAAAATACACATTATTTAATGAAGAAATAACTAAAATACACATTATTTAATAGAAAAATAACAAAAATACACATTATTTAATGAAGAAATAACTAAAATACACATTATTTAAGAAAGAAATAACAAAAATACACATTATTTAATGAAGAGTTAACAAAAATACACATTATTTAATAAAGAAATAACTAAAATACTCATTATTTATTGGAGAAATAACTAAAATACACATTATTTAGTAAAGAATTTCCTAAAATACACATTATTTAATAAAGAAATAACTAAAATACACATTATTTATTGGAGAAATAACTAAAATACACATTATTTAATAAAGAAATAACTAAAATACACAAAATTTAATAGAGAAATAACTAAAATACACATTATTTATTGTAGAAATAACTAAAATATACATTATTTAATAAAGAAATAAAAAAAATACACATTATTTAATAGAGAAATAACAAAAATACACATATTTAATGAAGAAATAACTAAAATACACATTATTTAATAAAGAAATAACAAAAATACACATTAATTAATAAAGAAATAACAAAAATACACATTATTTAATAAAGAAATAACTAAAATACATATTATTTAAAAGAGAAATAACAAAAATACACGTTATTTAATGAAGAAATAACTAAAAGACACATTATTTAAAAAAAAAATATTTAAAATACACACTATTTAATAGAGAAATTACAAAAATACACATTATTTATTGGAGAAATACCTAAAAAACACATTATTTAATAAGGAAATAACTAAAATACACATTATTTAATAGAGAAATAACTGAAATACACATTATTTGTTGGAAAAATAACTAAAATACACATTATTTATAAAAGAAATAACTAAAATACACATTATTTAATAAAGAAATATTAGAAATACAAAATATTTTATGGAGACATAACTAATTTAATAGAGAAATTACTAAAATACACATTATTTATTGGAGAAATAACAAAAATACACATTATTAATTAAAGAAATAACAAAAATACACATTATTTAATAAAGAAATATTAAAAATACACATTATTTAATAAGGAATTAACTAAAGTACACATTATTTAATAGAAAAATAAATAAAATACACATTATTTATTGGAGAAATAACTAAAATACACATTATTTAATAAATAAATAACTAAAATACACATTATTTAATAGAGAAATAACAAAAATACACATTAATTAATGAAGAAAAAACCTAAATACACATTATTTAATAAAGAAATAACTAAAATACACATTATTTAATAAAGAAATAACTAAATTACACATTATTTATTGAAGAAATAACTAAAATACACATTAAATAATAAAGAAATAACTAAAATACACATTATTTATTAGAAAAAAAATTTGAATTCACATTATTTAATAAAAAAATAACTAAAATACACATTATTTAATGGACAAATAACTAAAATACACATTATTTAATAGAGAAATAACTAAAATACACAATATTTATTGGAGAAATAACTAAAATACACATTATTAAATGAAGAATTAATTAAAATACACATTATTTAATAGAGAATTAACTAAAATACACATTATTTAATAGAGAAATAACTAAAATACACAATATTTATTGGAGAAATAACTAAAATACACATTATTTAACAAAGAAACAACTAAAATACACAATATTTTATAGAGAAATAACAAAAAAACACATTATTTAATAAAGAAATAATTAAAATACACATTATTTAATAAATATAATAGAAAAATAACTAAAATACACATTATTTAATAGAAAAATAACTGAAATACACATTATTTATTGTAGAAATAACTAAAATACACATAATTTAATGAAGAAAAAACTAAAATACACTATATTTAATAGAGAAATAACTAAAATACACATTATTTTTTGGAGAAATAACTAAAATACACATTATTTAATAAAGAAATAACTGAAATACACATTATTTAATAGAGAATTAACTAAAATACACATTGTTCATTAAAAAATAACTAAAATACACATTATTTAATAAAGAAATAACTAAAATACACATTATTTAATAAAAAAATAACTAAAATACAATTTATTTAATAAAGAAATAACTAAAATACACATTATTTAATAAAGAAATAACAAAGTACACATTATTGAATAAAGAAATAACTAAAATACACATTATTTAATAAAAAAAAACCTAAAATACACTTTATTTAAGAGAGAAATAACTAAAAAACACATTATTTAATAGAGAAATAACAAAAAAACGCATTGATTAATAAAGAAATAACTAAAATACACATTATTTAATAGAGAAATAACTAAAATACACAATATTTATTAAAGAAATAACTAAAAACACATTATTAAATAAAGAAACAACTAAAATACACAATATTTAATAGAGAAATGACAAAAAACACTATTTTTAATAAAGAAAAAACTAAAATACACATTATTTATTAAAGAAATATCTAAAACACACAATATTTATTAGAGAAATAACTAAAATACACAATATTTAATAAAAAACTAACTAAAATACACATTATTTAATAAAGAAATAACAAAAATACACATTATTTAATGAAGAAATAACTTAAATACACATTATTTAATAAAGAAATAACTAAAATACACATTAATTATTAGAGAAATAACTAAACTACACATTATTTAATAAAGAAATAACTAAAATACAATTTATTTAATAAAAAAGTAAGTAAAATACACGATATTTAATAAAAAAATAACAAAGTACACATTATTTAATAAAGAAATAACTAAAAAACACATTATTTAATAAAAAAATAACTAAAATACACATTATTTAATAAAGAAATATTAGAAATACAAATTATTTAATGGAGACATAACTAATTTAATAGGGAAATTACTAAAATACACATTATTTATTGGAGAAATAACAAAAATACACATTATTAATTAAAGAAATAACAGAAATACACATTATTTAATAAAGAAATAACTTAAATACACATTATTTAATAAAGAAATAACTAAAGTACACATTATTTAATAGAAAAATAAATAAAATACACATTATTTATTGGAGAAATAACTAAAATACACATTATTTAATAAACAAATAACTAAAATACACATTATTTAATAGAGAAATAACAAAAATACACATTAATTAATGAAGAAAAAACTTAAATACACATTATTTAATAAAGAAATAACTAAAATACACATTAGTTAATAGAGAAATAACTAAATTACACATTATTGATAAAAGAAATAACTAAAATACACATCAAATAATAAAGAAATAACTAAAATACACATTATTTATTAAAAAAAAAATTTAAATACACATTATTTAATAAAAAAATTACTAAAATACACATTATTTAATGGACAAATAACTAAAATACACATTATTTAAAAGAGAAATAACTAAAATACACAATATTTATTGGAGAAATAACTAAAATACAGATTATTAAATAAAGAATTAACTAAAATACACATTATTTAATAGAGAAATAACTAAAATACACATTATTTAACAAAGAAACAACTAAAATACACAATATTTTATAGAGAAATAACAAAAAAGCACATTATTTAATAAAGAAATAATTAAAATACACATTATTTAATAGATTTAATAGAGAAATAACTAAAATACACATTATTTAATAGAGAAATAACTAAAATACACATTATTTATTGTAGAAATAACTAAAATACACATTATTTAATGAAGAAAAAACTAAAATACACATTATTTAATAGAGAAATAACTAAAATACACATTATTTTTTGGAGAAATAACTAAAATACACATTATCTGATAAAGAAATAACTGAAATACACATTATTTAATAGAGAATTAACTAAAATACACGATGTTCATTAAAGAAATAACTAAAATACACAATATTTAATAAAGAAATAACTAAAATACACATTATTTAATAAAAAAATAACTAAAATACAATTTATTTAATAAAGAAATAACTAAAATACACATTATTTAATAAAGAAATAACAAAGTACACATTTTTTAATAAAGAAATAACTAGAATACACATTATTTAATAAAGAAATAACTAAAATACACTTTATTTAATAGAGAAATAACTAAAATACACATTATTTAATAAAGAAATAACAAAAAAACACATTGATTAATAAAAAAATAACTAAATACACATTATTTAATAGAGAAATAACTAAAATACACAATATTTATTAAAGAAATAACTAAAAACACATTAATAAAGAAAAAAACAACTAAAATACACAATATTTAATAGAGAAATGACAAAAAAACACATTATTTAATAAAGAAAAAACTAAAATACACATTATTTAATAAAGAAATATCTAAAACACACAATATTTATTGGAGAAATAAATAAAATACACAACATTTAATAAAAAAATAACTAAAATACACATTATTTAATAAAGAAATAACAAAAATACACATTATTTAATGAAGAAATAACTTAAATACACATTATATAATAAAGAAATAACTAAAATACACATTATTTAATAGAAAAATAACTAAAATACACATTATTTAATAAAGAAATAATTAAAATACAATTTATTTAATAAAGAAGTAACTAAAATACACGATATTTAATAAAGAAATAACAAAGTACACATTATTTAATAAAGAAATAACTAAAATACACATTATTTAACAAAGAAACAACTAAAATACACAATATTTTATAAAAAAATAACAAAAAAACACATTATTTAATAAAGAAATAATTAAAATACACATTATTTAATAGATTTAATAAAGAAATAACTAAAATACACATTATTTAATAGAGAATTAACTAAAATACACAATATTTATTGTAGAAATAACTAAAATACACATTATTTAATAAAGAAATAACTAAAATACACATTATTTAATAGAGAAATTACTAAAATACACATTATTTATTGGAGAAATAACTAAAATACACATTATTTAATAAAGAAATAACTGAAATACACATTATTTAATAGAGAATTAACTAAAATACACATTGTTCATTAAAGAAATAACTAAAATACACATTATTTAATGAAGAAATAACTAAAATACACATTATTTAATAAAAAAAATAACTAAAATACACTTTATTTAATAAAGAAATAACTAAAATACACATTATTTAATAAAGAAATAACAAAGTACACATTATTTAATAAAGAAATAACTAAAATACACATTTTTTAATAAAGAAATAACTAAAATACATTTTATTTAATAGAGAAATAACTAAAATACACATTATTTAATAGAGAAATAACAAAAAAACACATTGATTAATAAAGAAATAACTAAAATACACATTATTTAATAAAGAAATAACAAAAATACACATTATTTAATGAAAAAATAACTTAAATACACATTATTTAATAAAGAAATAACTAAAATAAACATTATTTAATAAAGAAATAACTAAAATACACATTATTTATTGGAGAAATATCTAAATTACACATTATTTAATAAAGAAATAACTAAAATACACATTTATTAATAAAAAAATAACAAAAATACACATTATTTTTTGGAGAAATAACTAAAATAAACATTATGTAATAAAGAAATAACTAAAATACTCATTATTTAATAAAGAAATAACTAAAATACACATTATTTAAAAAAGAAATAATTAAAATACTCATTATTTAATTGAGAAATAACAAAAATACACATTATTTAATGAAGAAATAACTAAAATACACATTATTTATTAAAGAAACAACTAAAATACACAATATTTAATATAGAAATAACAAAAAAACACATTATTTAATAAAGAAATAACTAAAGTACACATTATTTAATAGAGAAATAACTGAAACACACATTATTTATTGGAGAAATAACTTAAATACACAATATTTAATGAAGAAATAACTAAAATACACATTATTTAATAAAGAAATAACTAAAATACACATTATTTGATAGAGAAATAACAAAAATACACATTATTTAATGAAGAAATAACTAAAAAACACATTATTTATTTTAGAAATAACTAAAATACACATTATTTAATAAAGAAATAACTAAAATACACATTATTTAATAGAGAAATAACAAAAATACACATTATTTCATGAAGAAATAACTAAAATACACATTATTTAATAAAAAAATAACAAAAATACACATTATTTAATGAAGAAATAAGTAAAATACACATTATTTAATAAAAAAAATATCTAAAATACACATTATTTAATTGAGAAATAACAAAAATACACATTATTTAATAAAGAAATAACTAAAATACACATTATTTATTAAAGAAATAACTAAAATACACATTATTTATTAGAGAAATAACTAAAATACACAATATTTATTAGAGCCATAACTAAAATACACATTATTTAATAAAGAAATAACTAAAATACACATTATTTAATAGAGAAATAACTAAAATACACATTAATTATTCGAGAAATATCTAAAGTGTATATTTAATAAACAAATAACTAAAATACACATTATTTAATAAAAAAATAACAAAAATACACAATATTTAATAAAAAAATAACTAAAATACACTTTATTTACTAAAGAAATAACTAAAATACACATTATTTATTTAAGAAATAACTAAATCACACAATATTTATTGGAGAAATAACAAAAATACACATTATTAAATAAAGAAATAACAAAAATACACATTATTTAATGGAGAAATAACTAAAATACACAGTATTTAATAAAGAAATAACTAAAATACTCATTATTTAATAGAGACATAACAAAAATACACATTAATTAATAAAGAAATAACTAAAATACACATTATTTAATTAAGAAATAACTAAAATACACATTATTAAATAAAGAAATAACTAAAAAACACATTATTTAATAGAGAAATAATTAAAATACACATTAATTATTCGAGAAATATCTAAAGTGTATATTTAATAAACAAATAACTAAAATACACATTATTTAATAAAAAAATAACTAAAATACACATTATTTAATAAAGAAATAATTAAAATACACATTGATTATTGGAGAAAGAACTAAAATACACATTATTTAATAAAGAATTAACTAAAATACACATTAATCAATAAAGAAATAACTAAAATACACATTATATAATAAAGAAATAACTAAAATACACATTATTTAATAAAGAAATAATTAAAATACACATTGATTATTGGAGAAAGAACTAAAATACACATTATTTAATAAAGAATTAACTAAAATACACATAATTTATTAGAAAAACAACAAAAATACACATTATATAATATAGAAATAACTAAAATATACATTATTTAATAGAGAAATAACTAAAATACCTATTAGTTATTGGAGAAATAACTTAAATACAAATTATTTAATGAAGAAATTACTAAAATACACATTATTTAATAAAGAAATAACTAAAATACACATTATTTAATAAAGAAATAACTAAAATACTCATTATATAATAAAAAAATAACAAAAATACGCATTATTTAATAAAGAAATAACTAAAATACACATTATTTAATAAAGAAACAACTAAAATACACAATTATTAATAGAGAAATTACAAAAAAAACACATTATTAAATAAAGAAATAACTAAAATACACATTTATTAATAGAGAAATAACTAAAACACACATTATTTATTAAAGAAATAACTAAAATACACAATACTTAATGAAGAAATAACTAAAATACACATTAATTAATAAAGAAATAACTAAAATACATATTATATAATAAAGAAATAACTAAAATACACATTATTTAATAAAAAAAATTTTAAAATACACATTATTCAATAGAGAAATAACAAAAATACACATATTTAATGAAGAAATAACTAAAATACACATTATTTAAGAAAGAAATAACAAAAATACACATTATTTAATAAAGAGATAACAAAAATACACATTATTTAATAAAGAAATATCTAAAATACTCATTATTTATTAGAGAAATAACTAAAATACACATTATTTAATAAAGAAATAACTAAAATACACATTATTTAATAAAGAAATAACTAAAATACACATTATTTATTGGAGAAATACTTAAAAAACACATTATTTAATAAAGAAATAAATAAAATACACATTATTTAATAGAGAAATAACTAAAATACACATTATTTATTGGAAAAATAACTAAAATACACATTATTTATTAAAGAAATAACTAAAATACACATTATTAAATAAAGAAATATTAGAAATACAAATTATTTAATGGAGACATATCTAATTTAATAGAGAAATTACTAAAATACACATTATTTATTGGAGAAATAACAAAAATACACATTATTAATTAAAGAAATAACAAAAATACACATTATTTAATGAAAAAATAACTAAAATACACATTCTTTAATAAAGAAATAACTAAAGTACACATTATTTAATAGAAAAATAACTAAAATACACATTATTTATTGGAGAAATAACTAAAATACACATTATTTAATAAAGAATTAACTAAAATACACATTATTTAATAGAAAAATAACAAAAATACACATTATTTAAAAAAGAAATAACAAAAATACACATTATTTAATAAAGAGTTATTAAAAATACACATTATTTAATAAAGAAATAACTAAAATACACATTACTTAATGAAGAAATAACTAAAATACACATTAATTAATAAAGAAATAACTAAAATACATATTATATAATAAAGAAATAACTAAAGTACACATTATTTAATAAAAAAATAATTAAAATACACATTATTCAATAGAGAAATAACAAAAATAAACATATTTAATGAAGAAATAACTAAAATACACATTATTTAAGAAAGAAATAACAAAAATACACATTATTTAATGAAGAGATAACAAAAATACACATTATTTAATAAAGAAATAACTAAAATACTCATTATTTATTGGAGAAATAACTAAAATACAGATTAATTAATAAAGAAATAACTAAAATACACATTATTTTATAAAGAAATAACTAAAATACACATTATTTATTGGAGAAATACTTAAAAAACACATTATTTAATAAAAAAATAAATAAAATACACATTATTTAATAGAGAAATAACTAAAATACACATTATTTATTGGAAAAATAACTAAAATACACATTATTTATTAAAGAAATAACTAAAATACACATTATTTAATAAAGAAATATTAGAAATACAAATTATTTAATGGAGACATAACTAATTTAATAGAGAAATTACTAAAATACACATTATTTATTGGAGAAATAACAAAAATACACATTTTTATTTAAAGAAATAACAAAAATACACATTATTTAATGAAGAAATAACTAAAATACACATTATTTAATAAAGAAATAACTAAAGTACACATTATTTAATAAAAAAATTACTAAAATACACATTATTTATTGGAGAAATAACTAAAATACACATTATTTAATAAAGAAATAACTAAAATACACATTATTTAATAGAAAAATAACAAAAATACACATTATTTAATGAAGAAATAACTAAAATACACATTATTTAAGAAAGAAATAACAAAAATACACATTATTTAATAAAGAGTTAACAGAAATACACATTATTTAATAAAGAAATAACTAAAATACTTATTATTTATTAGAGAAATAACTAAAATACACAATATTTATTAAAGAATTAACTAAAATACACATTAATTAATACAGAAATAACTAAAATACACACTATTTATTGAAGAAATAACTAAAATACACATTATTTAATAAAGAAATAATTAAAATACACATTATTTAATAAAGAAATATCTAAAATACATATTATTTAATAGAGAAATAACTAAATTACACATTATTTAATGAAGAAATAACAAAAATACACATTATTTAATAAAGAAATAACTAAAATACATATTATTTAAAAAAAAAATAACAAAAATACACTTTATTTAATGAGGAAATAATTAAAAGACACATCATTTAATAAAGAAATAACTAAAATACACATTATTTAATAGAGAAATTACAAAAATACACATTATTTATTGGAGAAATACCCAAAAAAACACATTATTTAATAAAGAAATAACTAAAATACACATTATTTAATAGAGAAATAACTAAAATACACATTATTTATTAGAAAAATAACTAAAATACACATTATTTATTAAAGACATAACTAAAATACAGATTATTTAATAAAGAAATATTAAAAATACAAATTATTTAATGGAGACATAACTAATTTAATAGAGAAATTACTAAAATGAACATTATTTATTGGAGAAATAACAAAAATACACATTAATAATTAAAGAAATAACAAAAAAAACACATTATTTAATAAAAAAATAACTAAAAAAATAATTATTTAATGAAGAAATAACAAAAGTACACATTATTTAATAGAAAAATAACTAAAATACACATTATTTAATGAAAAAATAACTAAAATACACATTATTTAATAAAGAAATAACTAAAATACACATTATTTAATAGAAAAATAACAAAAATACACATTATTTAATGAAGAAATAACTAAAATACACATTATTTAAGAAAGAAATAACAAAAATACACATTATTTATTGAAGAGTTAACAAAAATACACATTATTTAATAAAGAAATAACTAAAATACTCATTATTTATTGAAGAAATAACTAAAATACACATTATTTAATAAAGAATTAACTAAAATACACATTATTTAATAAAAAAATAACTAAAATACACATTATTTATTAGAGAAATAACTAAAATACACATTATTTAATAAAGAAATAACTAAAATACACAGTATTTAATAGAGAAATAACTAAAATACACATTATTTATTGTAGAAATAACTAAAATATACATTATTTAATAGAGAAATAAAGAAAATACACATTATTTAATAGAAAAATAACAAAAATACACATATTTAATAAAGAAATAACTAAAATACACATTATTTAATAAAGAAATAACAAAAATACACATTATTTAATGAAGAAATAACAAAAATACACATTATTTAATAAAGAAATAACTAAAATACATATTATTTAAAAGAGAAATAACAAAAATACACGTTATTTAATGAAGAAATAACTAAAAGACACATTATTTAATAAAGGAATAACTAAAATACACATTATTTAATATAGAAATGACAAAAATACACATTATTTATTGGAGAAATACCTAAAAAACACATTATTTAATAAAGAAATAACTAAAATACACGTTATTTAATAGAGAAATAACTAAAATACACATTATTTGTTGGAAAAATAGATAAAATACACATTATTTATTAAAGAAATAACTAAAATACACATTATTTAATAAAAAATTATTAGAAATACAAATTATTTAATGGAGACATAACTAATTTAATAGAGAAATTACTAAAATACACATTATTTATTGAAGAAATAACAAAAATACACATTATTAATTAAAGAAATAACAAAAATACACATTATTTAATAAAGATATAACTAAAATACACATTATTTAATAAAGAAATAACTAAAGTACACATTATTTAATAGAAAAATAAATAAAATACACATTATTTATTGGAGAAATAACTAAAATACACATTATTTAATAAACAAATAACTAAAATACACATAATTTAATAGAGAAATAACAAAAATACACAATAATTAATGAAGAAAAAACCTAAATACACATTATTTAATAAAAAAATAACTAAAATACACATTATTTATTAGAGAAATAACTAAATTATACATTATTTAATAAAGAAATAACTAAAATACACATTAAATAATAAAGAAATAACTAAAATACACATTATTTATTAGAAAAAAAATTTAAATACACATTATTTAATGGACAAATAACTAAAGTACACATTATTTAATAGAAAAATAAATAAAATACACATTATTTATTGGAGAAATAACTAAAATACACATTATTTAATAAACAAATAACTAAAATACACATTATTTAATAGAGAAATAACAAAAATACAAAATAATTAATAAAGAAAAAACCTAAATACACATTATTTAATAAAAAAATAACTAAAATACACATTATTTATTAGAGAAATAACTAAATTACACATTATTTATTAAAGAAATAACTAAAATACACATTAAATAATAAAGAAATAACTAAAATACACATTATTTATTAGAAAAAAAATTTAAATACACATTATTTAATAAAAAAATAACTAAAATACACAATATTTATTGGAGAAATAACTAAAATACACATTATTTAACAAAGGAACAACTAAAATACACAATATTTTATAGAGAAATAACAAAAAAACACATTATTTAATAAAGAAATAATTAAAATACACATTATTTAATAGATTTAATAGAGAAATAACTAAAATACACATTATTTAATAGAGAAATAACTAAAATACACATTATTTATTGTAGAATAAACTAAAATACACATTATTCAATGAAGAAAAAACTAAAATACACATTATTTAATAAAGAAATAACTAAAATACACATTATTTAATAGAGAAATAACTAAAATACACATTATTTATTGGAAAAATAACTAAAATACACAATATTTATTGAAGAAATAACTAAATTACACATTATTTCATAAAGAAATATTAGAAATACAATCTATTTAATGGAGACATATTTAATTTAATAGAGAAATTACTAAAATACACATTATTTATTGGAGAAATAATAAAAATACACATTATTAATTAAAGAAATAACAAAAATACACATTATTTAATGAAGAAATAACTAAAATACACATTATTTAATAAAGAAATAACTAAAGTACACATTATTTAATAGTAAAATAAAAAAAATACACATTATTTATTGGAGAAATAACTAAAATACACATTATTTAACAAACAAATAACTAAAATACACATTATTTAATAGAGAAATAACAAAAATACACATTAATTAATGAAGAAAAAACTTAAATACACATTATTTAATAAAGAAATAACTAAAATACACATTATTTAATAGAGAAATAACTACTTTACACATTATTTATTGATGAAATAACTAAAATACATATTAATTAATAGAAAAAAAACTAAAATACACATTATTTCATAGAGAAATAACAAAAATACTCATTAATTAATAAAGAAATAACTAAAATACACAACATTTAATGAAGAAACAACTAAAATACACAATATTTAATAGAGAAATGACAAAAAAACACATTATTTACACTAGAAACAACTAAATTACACATTATTTAATAAAGAAATAACTAAAATACACATTATTTAATCAAAAAATAACTAAAATACACATTATTTAATGAAGAAATAATTAAAATACACATTATTTACAAAAGAAATAACTAAAATACACATTATTTAATGAAGAAAAAACTAAAATACACATTATTTAATAGAGAAATAACTAAAATACACATTATTTTTTTATAGAAAAAACTAAAATACACATTATTTATTAAAGAAATAACTGAAATACACATTATTTAATAGAGAATTAACTAAAATACACATTGTTCATTAAAGAAATAACTAAAATACACAATATTTAATGAGGAATTAACTAAAATACAATTTATTTAATAAAGAAATAACTAAAATACACATTATTTAATAAAGAAATAACAAAAAACACATTATTTAATAAAGAAATAACTAAAATACACATTATTTAATAAAGAAATATCTAAAATACACTTTATTTAATAGAGAAATAACTAAAATACACATTATTTAATAGAGAAATAACAAAAAAACACATTGATTAATAAAGAAATAACTAAAATACACATTATTTAATAGAGAAATAACTAAAATACACAATATTTATTAAAGAAATAACTAAAAACACATTATTAAATAAAGAAACAACTAAAATACACAATATTTAATAAAGAAATGACAAAAAACACATTATTTAATAAAGAAAAAACTAAAATACACATTATTTAATAAAGAAATATCTAAAACACACAATATTTATTGGAGAAATAACTAAAATACACAATATTTAATAAAAAAATAACTAAAATACACATTATTTAATAAAGAAATAACAAAAATACACATTATTTAATGAAGAAATAACTTAAATACACATTATTTAATAAAGAAATAACTAAAATACACATTATTTACTAGAGAAATAACTAAAATATACATTATTTAATAAAGAAATAACTAAAATACAATTTATTTAATAAAGAAGTAACTAAAATACACGATATTTATTAAAGAAATAACAAAGTACACATTATTTAATAAAGAAATAACTAAAATACACATTATTTAATAAAAAAATAACTAAAATACACATTATTTAATAGAGAAATAACAAAAGAACACGTTATTTAATGAAGAAACAACTAAAAGACACATTATTTAATAAAGAAATAACTAAAATACACATTATTTCATAGAGAAATTACAAAAATACACATTATTTATTGGAGAAATACCTAAAAAACACATTATTTAATAAAGAAATATCTAAATTACACATTATTTATTAAAGAAATAACTAAAATACACATTAATTAATAAAGAAATAACTAAAATACACATTAATTAATAAAGAAATAACTAAAATACACATTATTTAATAAAGAAATAACAGAAATACACATTATTTAATGAAGAATTAACTAAAATACACACCATTTAATAAAGAAACAACAAAAATACACAATATTGATTAGAAAAATAACAGAAATACATTTTATTTAATGAAGAAATAACTAAAATACACATTATTTGAAAAAGAAATAACGTAAATACACATTATTTAATAGAGAAATAACTAAAATACACATTATTTAATAAAGAAATAACTAAAATACACATTATTTAATAAAGAAACAATTAAAATACAAAATAATTAATAAAAAAATAACAAAAAAACACATTATTTAATAAAGAAAAATCTAAAATACACATTATTTAATAGAGAAATAACTAGAATACACATTATTTATTGGAGAAATAACTTAAATACATATTATTTAATTAAGAAATAACTAAAACAAACATTTTTTAATAGAGAAATAACAAAAATACACATTAATTAATGAAGAAATAACTTAAATAGACATTATTTAATAAAAAAATAACTAAAATACATATTATTTAATAGAGAAATAACTAAATTACACATTATTTATTAAAGAAATAACTAAAATACACATTAATTAATAAAGAAATAACTAAAATACACGCTATTTAATAAAGAAATAACAAAAATACACATTATTTAATGAAGAATTAACTAAAATACACACTATTTAATAAAGAAACAACAAAAATACACAATATTGATTAGAGAAATAACAAAAATACACATTATTTAATAAAGAAATAACTAAAATACACATTATTTGAAAAAGAAATAACTTAAATACACATTATTTAATAGAGAAATAACTAAAATACACATTATTTAATAAAGAAATAACTAAAATACACATTATTTAATAAAGAAATACTGAAATACACATTTTTAATAGAGAAATAACTAAAATACACATTGATTTTTTAAAAAATAACTAAAATACACATTGTTTAATGAAGAAATAACTAAAATACACATTATTTAATGAAGAAATAACTAAAATACACATTATTTAATAAAGAATTAAATAAAATACACATTATTTTATAAAAAAATAACAAAAATACACATTGTTTAATAAATAAATAACTAAAATACAAATTATTTAATAGAGAAATAACTAAAATACACATTAAGTATTGGAGAAATAACTAAAATACACATTATTTAATAAAGAAATAACTAAAATACACATAATTTAATAGAAAAATAACAAAAAACACATTATTTAATGAAGAAATAACTAAAATACACATTATTTAATAGAGAAATAATTAAAATACACATTATTTATTGTAGAAATAACTAAAATATACATTATTTAATAAAGAAATAAAGAAAATACACATTATTTAATAGAGAAATAACAAAAATACACATATTTAATGAAGAAATAACTAAAATACACATTATTTAATAAAGAAATAACAAAAATACACATTATTTAATGAAGAAATAACAAAAATACATATTATTTAATAAACAAACAACTAAAATACATATTATTTAAAAGAGAAATAACAAAAATACACGTTATTTAATGAAGAAATAACTAAAATACACATTATTTAATAAAGAAATAACTAAAATACACATTATTTAATAGAGAAATTACAAAAATACACATTATTTATTGGAGAAATACCTAAAAAACACATTATTTAATAAAAAAATAACTAAAATACACATTATTTAATAGAGAAATAACTAAAATACACATTATTTATTGGAAAAATAACTAAATTACACAATATTTATTGAAGAAATAACTAAAATACACATTATTTCATAAAGAAATATTAGAAATACAAATTATTTAATGGAGACATATTTAATTTAATAGAGAAATTACTAAAATACACATTATTTATTGGAGAAATAACAAAAATACACATTATTAATTAAAGAAATAACAAAAATACACATTATTTAATGAAGAAATAACTAAAATACACATTATTTAAAAAAGAAATAACTAAAGTACATATTATTTAATAGTAAAATAAAAAAAATACACATTATTTATTGGAGAAATAACTAAAATACACATTATTTAATAAACAAATAACTAAAATACACATTATTTAATAGAGAAATAACAAAAATACACATTAATTAATGAAGAAAAAACTTAAATACACAATATTTAATAAAGAAATAACTAAAATACACATTATTTAATAGAGAAATAACTATTTTACACATTATTTATTGATGAAATAACTAAACTACATATTAATTAATAGAAAAAAACTAAAATACACATTATTTCATAGAGAAATAACAAAAATACTTATTAATTAATAAAGAAATAACTAAAATACACAACATTTAATGAAGAAACAACTAAAATACACAATATTTAATAAAGAAATGACAAAAAAACACATTATTTACACTAGAAACAACTAAATTACACATTATTTAATAAAGAAATAACTAAAATACACATTATTTAATCAAAAAATAACTAAAATACACATTATTTAATGAAGAAATAATTAAAATACACATTATTCACAAAAGAAATAACTAAAATACACATTATTAAATGAAGAAATAACTAAAATACAAATTAGTTAATAGAGAAATAACTAAAATACACATTAAGTATTGGAGAAATATCTAAAATACACATTATTTAATAAACAAATAACTTAAATACACAATTTTTAATAAAGAAATAACTAAAATACACATTATTTAATAAAGAAATAACTAAAATACACATTATTTAATAATGAAACAACTAAAATACACAATATTTAATAGAGAAATAACAAAAAAACACATTATTTATTTAAGAAATAACTAAAATACACATTATTTAATAGAGAAATAACTAAAATACACAATATTTATTGAAAAAAAAACTAAATTACACATTAATTAATAAAGAAACAACTGAAATACACAATATTTATTAGAGAAATAACAAAAAAACACATTATTTAATAAAGAAATAACTAACATACACAATATTAAATAAAGGAATAACTAAAATACACATTATTTATTGGGGAAATAACTAAAATACACATTATTTAATGAAGAAATAACTAAAAAACACATTATTTAATAGAGAAATAACTGAAAAACACGGTATTTAATAAAAAAATAACTAAAATACACATTATTAATTAGAAAAATAACAAAGTACACATTATTTAATAAAGAAATAACTAAAATACACATTATTTATTAGAGAAAAATCTTAAATACACAATATTTAATGAAAAAATAACTAAAAAACACAATATTTAATGGACAAATAACTAAAATACACATTATTAAATAAAGAAATAACTAAAAAACACAATATTTATTGAAAAAAAAACTAAAATACACATTATTAAATGAAGAATTAACTAAAGTACACATTATTTAATAGAGAAATAACTAAAATACACATTATTTAATAATGAAATAACTAAAATACACAAAATTTATTAGAGAAATAACTAAAATACACATTATTTAACAAAGAAACAACTAAAATACACAATATTTTATAGAAAAATAACAAAAAAACACATGATTTAATAAAGAAATAATTAAAATACACATTATTTAATAGATTTAATAGAGAAATAACTAAAATACACATTATTTAATAGAGAAATAACTAAAATACACAATATTTATTGTAGAAATAACTAAAATACACATTATTTAATGAAGAAATAACTAAAATACACATTATTTAATAGAGAAATTACTAAAATACACATTATTAATTGGAGAAATAACTAAAATACACATTATTTAATAAAGAAATAACTGAAATACACATTATTTAATAAAGAATTAACTAAAATACACATTGTTCATTGAAGAAATAACTAAAATACACATTATTTAATGAAGAAATAACTTAAATACACATTATTTAATAAAAAAAATAACTAAAATACAATTTATTTAATAAAGAAATAACTAAAATACACATTATTTAATAAAGAAATAACAAGGTACACATTATTTAATAAAAAAATAACTAAAATACACATTATTTAATAAAGAAATAACTAAAATACACTTTATTTAATAGAGAAATAACTAAAATACACATTATTTAATAGAGAAATAACAAAAAAACACATTGATTAATAGAGAAATAACTAAAATACACATTATTTAATAAAGAAATAACAAAAACACACATTATTTAATGAAGAAATAACTTATATACACATTATTCAATAAAGAAATAACTAAAATAAACATTATTTAATGAAGAAATAACTAAAATACACATTATTTATTGAAGAAATATCTAAATTACACATTATTTAATAAAGAAATAACTAAAATACACATTTATTAATAAAAAAATAACAAAAATACACATTATTTATTGAAGAAATAACTAAAATAAACATTATGTAATAAAGAAATAACTAAAATACTCATTATTTAATAAAGAAATAACTAAAATACACATTATTTAAAAAAGAAATAATTAAAATACTCATTATTTAATTGAGAAATAACAAAAATACACATTATTTAATGAAGAAAAATCTAAAATACACATTATTTATTAAAGAAACAACTAAAATACACAATATTTAATATAGAAATAACAAAAAAACACATTATTTAATAAAGAAATAACTAAAGTACACATTATTTAATAGAGAAATAACTAAAACACACATTATTTATTGGAGAAATAACTAAAATACACAATATTTAATGAAGAAATAACTAAAATACACATTATTTAATAAAGAATTAACTAAAATACACATTATTTGATAGAGAAATAACAAAAATACACATTATTTATTGAAGAAATAACTAAAAAACACATTATTTATTTTAGAAATAACTAAAATACACATTATTTAATAAAGAAATAACTAAAATACACATTATTTAATAGAGAAATAACAAAAATACACATTATTTCATGAAGAAATAACTAAAATACACATTATTTAATATAAAAATAACAAAAATACACATTATTTAATTGAGAAATAACAAAAATACACATTATTTAATAAAGAAATAACTAAAATACACATTATTTATTAAAGAAATAACTAAAATACACATTATTTATTAGAGAAATAACTAAAATACACAATATTTATTAGAGCCATAACTAAAATACACATTATTTAATAAAGAAATAACTAAAATACACATTATTTAATAGAGAAATAACTAAAATACACATTATTTACTGAAGAAACAACTAAAATACACATTATTTAATAAAGAAATAACAAAAATACACATTATTTAATAGAAAAATAACTAAAATACACTTTATTTACTAAAGAAATAACTAAAATACACATTATTTAATTAAGAAATAATTAAATCACACAATATTTATTGGAGAAATAACAAAAATACACATTATTAAATAAAGAAAAAACAAAAATACACATTATTTAATGGAGAAATAACTAAAATACACATTATTTAATAAAGAAATAACTAAAATACTCATTATTTAATAGAGACATAACAAAAATACACATTATTTAATGAAGAAATAACTAAAATACACATTATTTAATAGAGAAATAACAAAAATACACATTATTTATTGGAGAAATACCTAAAAAACACATTATTTAATAAAGAAATAACTAAAATACACATTATTTAATAGAGAAATAACTAAAATACACATTATTTATTGGAAAAATAACTAAAATACACATTATTTATTGAAGAAATAACTAAAATACACATTATTTCATAAAGAAATATTAGAAATACAAATTATTTAATGGAGACAAATTTAATTTAATAGAGAAATTACTAAAATACACATTATTTATTGGAGAAATAACAAAAATACACATTATTAATTAAAGAAATAACAAAAATACACATTATTTAATAAAGAAATAACTAAAATACACATTATTTAATAAAGAAATAACTAAAGTACACATTATTTAATAGTAAAATAAATAAAATACACATTATTTATTGGAGAAATAACTAAAATACACATTATTTAATAAACAAATAACTAAAATACACATTATTTAATAGAGAAATAACAAAAATACACATTAATTAATGAAGAAAAAACTTAAATACACATTATTTAATAAAGAAATAACTAAAATACACATTATTTAATAGAGAAATAACTAATTTACACATTATTTATTGATGAAATAACTAAAATACATATTAATTAATAGAGAAAAAACTAAAATACACATTATTTAATAGAGAAATAACAAAAATACTCATTAATTAATAAAGAAATAACTAAAATACACAACATTTAATGAAGAAACAACTAAAATACACAATATTTAATAGAGAAATGACAAAAAAACACATTATTTACACTAGAAACAACTAAATTACACATTATTTAATAAAGAAATAACTAAAATACACATTATTTAATCATAAAATAACTAAAATACACATTATTTAATGAAGAAATAATTAAAATACACATTATTTAACAAAGAAATAACTAAAATACACATTATTAAATAAAGAAATAACTAAAATACAAATTATTTAATAGAGAAATAACTAAAATACACATTAAGTATTGGAGAAATATCTAAAATACACATTATTTAATAAACAAATAACTTAAATACACAATTTTTAATAAAGAAATAACTAAAATACACATTATTTAATAAAGAAATAACTAAAATACACATTATTTAATAATGAAACAACTAAAATACACAATATTTAATAGAGAAATAACAAAAAAACACATTATTTATTTAAGAAATAACTAAAATACACATTATTTAATAGAGAAATAACTAAAATACACAATATTTATTGAAAAAAAAACTAAATTACACATTAATTAATAAAGAAACAACTGAAATACACAAAATTTATTAGAGAAATAACAAAAAAACACATTATTTAATAAAGAAATAACTAAAATACACATTATTTAATGAAGAAATAACTAAAATACACATTATTTAATAGAGAAATAACTAAAATACACGGTATTTAATAAAGAAATAACTAAAATACACATTATTAATTAGAAAAATAACAAAGTACACATTATTTAATAAAGAAATAACTAAAATACACATTATTTATTAGAGAAAAATCTTAAATACACAACTAAAATACGCAATATTTAATGGACAAATAACTAAAATACACATTATTAAATAGAGAAATAACTAAAAAACACAATATTTATTGAAAAAAAAAACTAAAATACACATTATTAAATGAAGAATTAACTAAAGTACACATTATTTAATAGAGAAATAACTAAAATACACATTATTTAATAAAGAACAAACTAAAATACACAAAATTTATTGGAGAAATAACTAAAATACACATTATTTAACAAAGAAACAACTAAAATACACAATATTTTATAGAAAAATAACAAAAAAAACACATTATTTAATAAAGAAATAATTAAAATACACATTATTTAATAGATTTAATAGAGAAATAACTAAAATACACATTATTTAATAGAGAAATAACTAAAATACACAATATTTATTGTAGAAATAACTAAAATACACATTATTTAATGAAGAAATAACTAAAATACACATTATTTTATAGAGAAATTACTAAAATACACATTATTAATTGGAGAAATAACTGAAATACACATTATTTAATAAAGAAATAACTGAAATACACATTATTTAATAGAGAATTAACTAAAATACACATTGTTCATTGAAGAAATAACTAAAATACACATTATTTAATAAAGAAATAACTAAAATACACATTATTTAAGAAAGAAATAACAAAAATACACATTATTTAATGAAGAGTTAACAAAAATACACATTATTTAATAAAGAAATAACTAAAATACTCATTATTTATTGAAGAAATAACTAAAATACACATTATTTAATAAAGAATTAACTAAAATACACATTATTTAATAAAAAAATAATTAAAATACACATTATTTATTAGAGAAATAACTAAAATTCACATTATTTAATAAAGAAATAAAGAAAATACACATTATTTAATAGAAAAATAACAAAAATACACATATTTAATGAAGAAATAACTAAAATACACATTATTTAATAAAGAAATAACAAAAATACACATTATTTAATGAAGAAATAACAAAAATACACAATATTTAATAAAGAAATAACTAAAATACATATTATTTAAAAGAGAAATAACAATAACAAAAATACACGTTATTTAATGAAGAAATAACTAAAAAACACATTATTTAATAAAGGAATAACTAAAATACACATTATTTAATATAGAAATTACAAAAATACACATTTTTTATTGGAGAAATACCTAAAAAACACATTATTTAATAAAGAAATAACTAAAATACACGTTATTTAATAGAGAAATAACTAAAATACACATTATTTGTTGGAAAAATAACTAAAATACACATTATTTATTAAAGAAATAACTAAAATACACATTATTTAATAAAAAATTATTAGAAATACAAATTATTTAATGGAGACATAACTAATTTAATAGAGAAATTACTAAAATACACATTATTTATTGGAGAAATAACAAAAATACACATTATTAATTAAAGAAATAACAAAAATACACATTATATAATAAAGAAATAACTAAAATACACATTATTTAATAAAGAAATAACTAAAGTACACATTATTTAATAGAAAAATAAATAAAATACACATTATTTATTGGAGAAATAACTAAAATACACATTATTTAATAAACAAATAACTAAACTACACATTATTTAATAGAGAAATAACAAAAATACACAATAATTAATGAAGAAAAAACCTAAATACACATTATTTAATAAAAAAATAACTAAAATACACATTATTTAATAGAGAAATAACTAATTTACACATTATTTATTAAAGAAATAACTAAAATACACATTAAATAATAAAGAAATAACTAAAATACACATTATTTATTAGAAAAAAAATTTAAATACACAATATTTAATAAAAAAATAACTAAAATACACATTATTTAATGGACAAATAACTAAAATACACATTGTTTAATAGAGAAATAACTAAAATACTCAATATTTATTGAAGAAATAACTAAAATACACATTATTAAATGAAGAATTAACTAAAATACACATTATTTAATAAAGAATTAACTAAAATACACATTAATTAATTGAGAAATAACTAAAATACACAATATTTATTGGAGAAATAACTAAAATACACATTATTTAACAAAGGAACAACTAAAATACACAATATTTTAAAGAGAAATAACAAAAAAAACACATTATTTGATAAAGAAATAATTAAAATACACATTATTTAATAGATTTAATAAAGAAATAACTAAAATACACATTATTTAACAGAGAAATAACTAAAATACACATTATTTAATGAAGAAAAAACTAAAATACACATTATTTAATAGAGAAATAACTAAAATACACATTATTTTTTTATAGAAAAAACTAAAATACACATTATTTAATAAAGAAATAACTGAAATACACATTATTTAATAGAGAATTAACTAAAATACACATTGTTCATTAAAGAAATAACTAAAATACACAATATTTAATAAGGAATTAACTAAAATACAATTTATTTAATAAAGAAATAACTAAAATACACATTATTTAATAAAGAAATAACAAAGTACACATTATTTAATAAAGAAATAACTAAAATACACATTATTTAATAAAGAAATAACTAAAATACACTTTATTTAATAGAGAAATAACTAAAATACACATTATTTAATAAAGAAATAACAAAAAAACACATTGATTAATAAAGAAATAACTAAAATACACATTATTTAATAGAGAAATAACTAAAATACACAATATTTATTAAAGAAATAACTAAAAACATATTATTAAATAAAGAAACAACTAAAATACACAATATTTAATAAAAAAATGACAAAAAAACACATTATTTAATAAAGAAAAAACTAAAATACACATTATTTAATAAAGAAATATCTAAAACACACAATATTTATTGGAGAAATAACTAAAATACACAATATTTAATAAAAAAATAACTAAAATACACATTATTTAATAAAGAAATAACAAAAATACACATTATTTAATGAAGAAATAACTTAAATACACATTATTTAATAAAGAAATAACTAAAATACACATTATTTACTAGAGAAATAACTAAAATACACATTATTTAATAAAGAAATAACTAAAATACAGTTTATTTAATAAAGAAGTAACTAAAATACACGATATTTAATAAAGAAATAACAAAGTACACATTATTTAATAAAGAAATAACTAAAATACACATTATTTAATAAAAAAATAACTAAAATACACATTATTTAATAGAGAAATAACAAAAATACACGTTATTTAATGAAGAAATAACTAAAAGACACATTATTTAATAAAGAAATAACTAAAATACACATTATTTAATAGAGAAATAACTAAAATACACATTATTTACTGAAGAAACAACTAAAATACACATTATTTAATAAAGAAATAACAAAAATACACATTATTTAATAGAAAAATAACTAAAATACACTTTATTTACTAAAGAAATAACTAAAATACACATTATTTAATTAAGAAATAATTAAATCACACAATATTTATTGGAGAAATAACAAAAATACACATTATTAAATAAAGAAAAAACAAAAATACACATTATTTAATGGAGAAATAACTAAAATACACATTATTTAATAAAGAAATAACTAAAATACTCATTATTTAATAGAGACATAACAAAAATACACATTATTTAATGAAGAAATAACTAAAATACACATTATTTAATAGAGAAATAACAAAAATACACATTATTTATTGGAGAAATACCTAAAAAACACATTATTTAATAAAGAAATAACTAAAATACACATTATTTAATAGAGAAATAACTAAAATACACATTATTTATTGGAAAAATAACTAAAATACACATTATTTATTGAAGAAATAACTAAAATACACATTATTTCATAAAGAAATATTTGAAATACAAATTATTTAATGGAGACAAATTTAATTTAATAGAGAAATTACTAAAATACACATTATTTATTGGAGAAATAACAAAAATACACATTATTAATTAAAGAAATAACAAAAATACACATTATTTAATAAAGAAATAACTAAAATACACATTATTTAATAAAGAAATAACTAAAGTACACATTATTTAATAGTAAAATAAATAAAATACACATTATTTATTGGAGAAATAACTAAAATACACATTATTTAATAAACAAATAACTAAAATACACATTATTTAATAGAGAAATAACAAAAATACACATTAATTAATGAAGAAAAAACTTAAATACACATTATTTAATAAAGAAATAACTAAAATACACATTATTTAATAGAGAAATAACTAATTTACACATTATTTATTGATGAAATAACTAAAATACATATTAATTAATAGAGAAAAAACTAAAATACACATTATTTAATAGAGAAATAACAAAAATACTCATTAATTAATAAAGAAATAACTAAAATACACAACATTTAATGAAGAAACAACTAAAATACACAATATTTAATAGAGAAATGACAAAAAAACACATTATTTACACTAGAAACAACTAAATTACACATTATTTAATAAAGAAATAACTAAAATACACATTATTTAATCATAAAATAACTAAAATACACATTATTTAATGAAGAAATAATTAAAATACACATTATTTAACAAAGAAATAACTAAAATACACATTATTAAATAAAGAAATAACTAAAATACAAATTATTTAATAGAGAAATAACTAAAATACACATTAAGTATTGGAGAAATATCTAAAATACACATTATTTAATAAACAAATAACTTAAATACACAATTTTTAATAAAGAAATAACTAAAATACACATTATTTAATAAAGAAATAACTAAAATACACATTATTTAATAATGAAACAACTAAAATACACAATATTTAATAGAGAAATAACAAAAAAACACATTATTTATTTAAGAAATAACTAAAATACACATTATTTAATAGAGAAATAACTAAAATACACAATATTTATTGAAAAAAAAACTAAATTACACATTAATTAATAAAGAAACAACTGAAATACACAAAATTTATTAGAGAAATAACAAAAAAACACATTAATTAATAAAGAAATAACTAAAATACACATTATTTAATGAAGAAATAACTAAAATACACATTATTTAATAGAGAAATAACTAAAATACACGGTATTTAATAAAGAAATAACTAAAATACACATTATTAATTAGAAAAATAACAAAGTACACATTATTTAATAAAGAAATAACTAAAATACACATTATTTATTAGAGAAAAATCTTAAATACACAACTAAAATACGCAATATTTAATGGACAAATAACTAAAATAAACATTATTAAATAGAGAAATAACTAAAAAACACAATATTTATTGAAAAAAAAAACTAAAATACACATTATTAAATGAAGAATTAACTAAAGTACACATTATTTAATAGAGAAATAACTAAAATACACATTATTTAATAAAGAACAAACTAAAATACACAAAATTTATTGGAGAAATAACTAAAATACACATTATTTAACAAAGAAACAACTAAAATACACAATATTTTATAGAAAAATAACAAAAAAAACACATTATTTAATAAAGAAATAATTAAAATACACATTATTTAATAGATTTAATAGAGAAATAACTAAAATACACATTATTTAATAGAGAAATAACTAAAATACACAATATTTATTGTAGAAATAACTAAAATACACATTATTTAATGAAGAAATAACTAAAATACACATTATTTTATAGAGAAATTACTAAAATACACATTATTAATTGGAGAAATAACTGAAATACACATTATTTAATAAAGAAATAACTGAAATACACATTATTTAATAGAGAATTAACTAAAATACACATTGTTCATTGAAGAAATAACTAAAATACACATTATTTAATAAAGAAATAACTAAAATACACATTATTTAAGAAAGAAATAACAAAAATACACATTATTTAATGAAGAGTTAACAAAAATACACATTATTTAATAAAGAAATAACTAAAATACTCATTATTTATTGAAGAAATAACTAAAATACACATTATTTAATAAAGAATTAACTAAAATACACATTATTTAATAAAAAAATAATTAAAATACACATTATTTATTAGAGAAATAACTAAAATTCACATTATTTAATAAAGAAATAAAGAAAATACACATTATTTAATAGAAAAATAACAAAAATACACATATTTAATGAAGAAATAACTAAAATACACATTATTTAATAAAGAAATAACAAAAATACACATTATTTAATGAAGAAATAACAAAAATACACAATATTTAATAAAGAAATAACTAAAATACATATTATTTAAAAGAGAAATAACAAAAATACACGTTATTTAATGAAGAAATAACTAAAAAACACATTATTTAATAAAGGAATAACTAAAATACACATTATTTAATATAGAAATTACAAAAATACACATTTTTTATTGGAGAAATACCTAAAAAACACATTATTTAATAAAGAAATAACTAAAATACACGTTATTTAATAGAGAAATAACTAAAATACACATTATTTGTTGGAAAAATAACTAAAATACACATTATTTATTAAAGAAATAACTAAAATACACATTATTTAATAAAAAATTATTAGAAATACAAATTATTTAATGGAGACATAACTAATTTAATAGAGAAATTACTAAAATACACATTATTTATTGGAGAAATAACAAAAATACACATTATTAATTAAAGAAATAACAAAAATACACATTATATAATAAAGAAATAACTAAAATACACATTATTTAATAAAGAAATAACTAAAGTACACATTATTTAATAGAAAAATAAATAAAATACACATTATTTATTGGAGAAATAACTAAAATACACATTATTTAATAAACAAATAACTAAACTACACATTATTTAATAGAGAAATAACAAAAATACACAATAATTAATGAAGAAAAAACCTAAATACACATTATTTAATAAAAAAATAACTAAAATACACATTATTTAATAGAGAAATAACTAATTTACACATTATTTATTAAAGAAATAACTAAAATACACATTAAATAATAAAGAAATAACTAAAATACACATTATTTATTAGAAAAAAAATTTAAATACACAATATTTAATAAAAAAATAACTAAAATACACATTATTTAATGGACAAATAACTAAAATACACATTGTTTAATAGAGAAATAACTAAAATACTCAATATTTATTGAAGAAATAACTAAAATACACATTATTAAATGAAGAATTAACTAAAATACACATTATTTAATAAAGAATTAACTAAAATACACATTAATTAATTGAGAAATAACTAAAATACACAATATTTATTGGAGAAATAACTAAAATACCTATTATTTAACAAAGGAACAACTAAAATACACAATATTTTAAAGAGAAATAACAAAAAAAACACATTATTTGATAAAGAAATAATTAAAATACACATTATTTAATAGATTTAATAAAGAAATAACTAAAATACACATTATTTAACAGAGAAATAACTAAAATACACATTATTTAATGAAGAAAAAACTAAAATACACATTATTTAATAGAGAAATAACTAAAATACACATTATTTTTTTATAGAAAAAACTAAAATACACATTATTTAATAAAGAAATAACTGAAATACACATTATTTAATAGAGAATTAACTAAAATACACATTGTTCATTAAAGAAATAACTAAAATACACAATATTTAATAAGGAATTAACTAAAATACAATTTATTTAATAAAGAAATAACTAAAATACACATTATTTAATAAAGAAATAACAAAGTACACATTATTTAATAAAGAAATAACTAAAATACACATTATTTAATAAAGAAATAACTAAAATACACTTTATTTAATAGAGAAATAACTAAAATACACATTATTTAATAAAGAAATAACAAAAAAACACATTGATTAATAAAGAAATAACTAAAATACACATTATTTAATAGAGAAATAACTAAAATACACAATATTTATTAAAGAAATAACTAAAAACATATTATTAAATAAAGAAACAACTAAAATACACAATATTTAATAAAAAAATGACAAAAAAACACATTATTTAATAAAGAAAAAACTAAAATACACATTATTTAATAAAGAAATATCTAAAACACACAATATTTATTGGAGAAATAACTAAAATACACAATATTTAATAAAAAAATAACTAAAATACACATTATTTAATAAAGAAATAACAAAAATACACATTATTTAATGAAGAAATAACTTAAATACACATTATTTAATAAAGAAATAACTAAAATACACATTATTTACTAGAGAAATAACTAAAATACACATTATTTAATAAAGAAATAACTAAAATACAGTTTATTTAATAAAGAAGTAACTAAAATACACGATATTTAATAAAGAAATAACAAAGTACACATTATTTAATAAAGAAATAACTAAAATACACATTATTTAATAAAAAAATAACTAAAATACACATTATTTAATAGAGAAATAACAAAAATACACGTTATTTAATGAAGAAATAACTAAAAGACACATTATTTAATAAAGAAATAACTAAAATACACATTATTTAATAGAGAAATTACAAAAATACACATTATTTATTGGAGAAATACCTAAAAAACACATTATTTAATAAAGAAATAACTAAATTACACATTATTTATTAAAGAAATAACTAAAATACACATTAATTAATAAAGAAATAACTAAAATACACATTAATTAATAAAGAAATAACTAAAATACACATTATTTAATAAAGAAATAACAAAAATTCACATTATTTAATGAAGAATTAACTAAAATACACACCATTTAATAAAGAAACAACAAAAATACACAATATTGATTAGAGAAATAACAGAAATACACATTATTTAATGAAGAAATAACTAAAATACACATTATTTGAAAAAGAAATAACTTAAATACACATTATTTAATAGAGAAATAACTAAAATACACATTATTTAATAAATAAATAACTAAAATACACATTATTTAATAAAGAAACAATTAAAATACACAATAATTAATAAAAAAATAACAAAAAAACACATTATTCAATAAAGAAAAATCTAAAATACACATTATTTAATAAAGAAATAACAAAAATACACATTATTTAATGAAAAATTAACTAAAATACACACTATTTAATAAAGAAACAACAAAAATACACAATATTGATTAGAGAAATAACAAAAATACACATTTTTTAATAAAGAAATAACTAAAATACACATTATTTGAAAAAGAAATAACTTAAAAACACATTATTTAATAGAGAAATAACTAAAATACACATTATTTAATAAAGAAATAACTAAAATACACATTATTTAATAAAGAAATACTGAAATACACATTTTTAATAGAGAAATAACTAAAATACACATTGATTTTTTAAAAAATAACTAAAATACACATTGTTTAATGAAGAAATAACTAAAATACACATTATTTAATAAAGAAATAACTAAAATACACATTATTTAATAAAGAATTAAATAAAATACACATTATTTTATAGAAAAATAACAAAAATACACATTATTTAATAAATAAATAACTAAAATACAAATTATTTAATAGAGAAATAACTAAAATACACATTAAGTATTGGAGAAATAACTAAAATACACATTATTTAATAAAAAAATAACTAAAATACACATAATTTAATAGAAAAATAACAAAAATACACATTATTTAATGAAGAAATAACTAAAATACACATTATTTAATAGAGAAATAACTAAAATTCACATTATTTATTGTAAAAATAACTAAAATATACATTATTTAATAAAGAAATAAAGAAAATACACATTATTTAATAGAGAAATAACAAAAATACACATATTTAATGAAGAAATAACTAAAATACACATTATTTAATAAAGAAACAACTAAAATACATATTATTTAAAAGAGAAATATCAAAAACACACGTTATTTAATGAAGAAATAACTAAAAGACACATTATTTAATAAAGAAATAACTAAAATACACATTATTTTATAGAGAATTTACAAAAATACACATTATTTATTGGAGATATACCTAAAAAACACATTATTTAATAAAGAAATAACTAAAATACACATTATTTAATAGAGAATTAACTAAAATACACATTATTTATTGGAAAAATAACTAAAATACACATTATTTATTAAAGAAATAACTAAAATACACATTATTTCATAAAGAAATATTAGAAATACAAATTATTTAATGGAGACATATTTAATTTAATAGAGAAATTACTAAAATACACATTATTTATTGGAGAAATAACAAAAATACACATTATTAATTAAAGAAATAACAAAAATACACATTATTTAATGAAGAAATAACTAAAATACACATTATTTAATAAAGAAATAACTAAAGTACACATTATTTAATAGTAAAATTAAAAAAATACACATTATTTATTGGAGAAATAACTAAAATACACATTATTTAATAAACAAATAACTAAAATACACATTATTTAATAGAGAAATAACAAAAATACACATTAATTAATGAAGAAAAAACTTAAATACACATTATTTAATAAAGCAATAACTAAAATACACATTATTTAATAGAGAAATAACTAATTTACACATTATTTATTGATGAAATAACTAAAATACACATTATTTAATAGTAAAATAAAAAAAATACACATTATTTATTGGAGAAATAACTAAAATACACATTATTTAATAAACAAATAACTAAAATACACATTAATTAATAGAGAAAAAACTAAAATACACATTATTTCATAGAGAAATAACAAAAATACTCATTAATTAATAAAGAAATAACTAAAATACACAACATTTAATGAAGAAACAACTAAAATACACAATATTTAATAGAGAAATGACAAAAAAACACATTATTTACACTAGAAACAACTAAATTACACATTATTTAATAAAGAAATAACTAAAATACACATTATTTGATCAAAAAATAACTAAAATACACATTATTTAATGAAGAAATAATTAAAATACACATTATTTACAAAAGAAATAACTAAAATACACTTTATTAAATGAAGAAATAACTAAAATACAAATTATTTAATAGAGAAATAACTAAAATACACATTAAGTATTGGAGAAATATCTAAAATACACATTATTTAATAAACAAATAACTTAAATACACAATTTTTAATAAAGAAATAACTAAAATACACATTATTTAATAAAGAAATAACTAAAATACACATTATTTAATGATGAAACAACTAAAATACACAATATTTAATAGAGAAATAACAAAAAAACACATTATTTATTTAAGAAATAACTAAAATACACATTATTTAATAGAGAAATAACTAAAATACACAATATTTATTGAAAAAAAAACTAAATTACACATTAATTAATAAAGAAACAACTGAAATACACAATATTTATTAGAGAAATAACAAAAAAACACATTATTTAATAAAGAAATAACTAACATACACATTATTTAATAGAGGAATAACTAAAATACAAATTATTTATTGGGGAAATAACTAAAATACACATTATTTAATGAAGAAATAACTAAAAAACACATTATTTAATAGAGAAATAACTGAAATACACGGTATTTAATAAAGAAATAACTTAAATACACATTATTAATTAGAAAAATAACAAAGTACACATTATTTAATAAAGAAATAACTAAAATACACATTATTTATTAGAGAAAAATCTTAAATACACAAAATTTAATGAAAAAATAACTAAAATACGCAATATTTAATGGACAAATAACTAAAATACACATTATTAAATAGAGAAATAACTAAAAAACACAATATTTATTGAAAAAAAAACTAAAATACACATTATTAAATGAAGAATTAACTAAAATACACATTATTTAATAGAGAAATAACTAAAATACACATTATTTAATAAAGAAATAACTAAAATACACAAAATTTATTGGAGAAATAACTAAAATACACATTATTTAACAAAGAAACAACTAAAATACACAATATTTTATATAAAAATAACAAAAAAACACATTATTTAATAAAGAAATAATTAAAATACACATTATTTGATAGATTTAATAGAGAAATAACTAAAATACACATTATTTAATAGAGAAATAACTAAAATACACAATATTTATTGTAGAAATAACTAAAATACACATTATTTAATGAAGAAATAACTAAAATACACATTATTTAATAGAGAAATTACTAAAATACACATTATTAATTGGAGAAATAACTAAAATACACATTATTTAATAAAGAAATAACTGAAATACACATTATTTAATAGAGAATTAACTAAAATACACATTGTTCATTGAAGAAATAACTAAAATACACATTATTTAATGAAGAAATAACTAAAATACACATTATTTAATAAAAAAAATAACTAAAATACAATTTATTTAATAAAGAAATAACTAAAATACACATTATTTAATAAAGAAATAACAAGGTACACATTATTTAATAAAAAAATAACTAAAATACACATTATTTAATAAAGAAATAACTAAAATACACTTTATTTAATAGAGAAATAACTAAAATACACATTATTTAAAAGAGAAATAACAAAAAAACACATTGATTAATAGAGAAATAACTAAAAGACACATTATTTAATAAAAAAATAACAAAAATACACATTATTTAATGAAGAAATAACTTATATACACATTATTTAATAAAGAAATAACTAAAATAAACATTATTTAATGAAGAAATAACTAAAATACACATTATTTATTGGAGAAATATCTAAATTACACATTATTTAATAAAGAAATAACTAAAATACACATTTATTAATAAAAAAATAACAAAAATACACATTATTTATTGGAGAAATAACTAAAATAAACATTATGTAATAAAGAAATAACTAAAATACTCATTATTTAATAAAGAAATAACTAAAATACACATTATTTAAAAAAGAAATAATTAAAATACTCATTATTTAATTGAGAAATAACAAAAATACACATTATTTAATGAAGAAATATCTAAAATACACATTATTTATTAAAGAAACAACTAAAATACACAATATTTAATATAGAAATAACAAAAAAACACATTATTTAATAAAGAAATAACTAAAGTACACATTATTTAATAGAGAAATAACTAAAACACACATTATTTATTGGAGAAATAACTAAAATACACAATATTTAATGAAGAAATAACTAAAATACACATTATTTAATAAAGAAATAACTAAAATACACATTATTTGATAGAGAAATTACAAAAATACATATTATTTAATAAAGAAATAACTAAAAAACACATTATTTATTTTAGAAATAACTAAAATACACATTATTTAATAAAGAAATAACTAAAATACACATTATTTAATAGAGAAATAACAAAAATACACATTATTTCATGAAGAAATAACTAAAATACACATTATTTAATAAAAAAATAACAAAAATACACATTATTTAATTGAGAAATAACAAAAATACACATTATTTAATAAAGAAATAACTAAAATACACATTATTTATTAAAGAAATAACTAAAATACACATTATTTATTAGAGAAATAACTAAAATACACAATATTTATTAGAGCCATAACTAAAATACACATTATTTAATAAAGAAATAACTAAAATACACATTATTTAATAGAGAAATAACTAAAATACACATTATTTACTGAAGAAACAACTAAAATACACATTATTTAATAAAGAAATAACAAAAATACACATTATTTAATAGAAAAATAACTAAAATACACTTTATTTACTAAAGAAATAACTAAAATACACATTATTTAATTAAGAAATAACTAAATCACACAATATTTATTGGAGAAATAACAAAAATACACATTAATAAATAAAGAAAAAACAAAAATACACATTATTTAATGGAGAAATAACTAAAATACACATTATTTAATGAAGAAATAACTAAAATACTCATTATTTAATAGAGACATAACAAAAATACACATTATTTAATGAAGAAATAACTAAAATACACATTATTTAATAGAGAAATTACAAAAATACACATTATATATTGGAGAAATACCTAAAAAACACATTATTTAATAAAGAAATAACTAAAATACACATTATTTAATAGAGAAATAACTAAAATACACATTATTTATTAGAAAAATTACTAAAATACACATTATTTATTGAAGAAATAACTAAAATACACATTATTTCATAAAGAAATATTAGAAATACAAATTATTTAATGGAGACATATTTAATTTAATAAAGAAATTACTAAAATACACATTATTTATTGGAGAAATAACAAAAATACACATTATTAATTAAAGAAATAACAAAAATACACATTATTTAATGAAGAAATAACTAAAATACACATTATTTAATAAAGAAATAACTAAAGTACACATTATTTAATAGTAAAATAAATAAAATACACATTATTTATTGGAGAAATAACTAAAATACACATTATTTAATAAACAAATAACTAAAATACACATTATTTAATAGAGAAATAACAAAAATACACATTAATTAATGAAGAAAAAACTTAAATACACATTATTTAATAAAGAAATAACTAAAATACACATTATTTAATAGAGAAATAACTAATTTACACATTATTTATTGATGAAATAACTAAAATACATATTAATTAATAGAGAAAAAACTAAAATACACATTATTTAATAGAGAAATAACAAAAATACTCATTAATTAATAAAGACATAACTAAAATACACAACATTTAATGAAGAAACAACTAAAATACACAATATTTAATAGAGAAATGACAAAAAAACACATTATTTACACTAGAAACAACTAAATTACACATTATTTAATAAAGAAATAACTAAAATACACATTATTTAATCAAAAAATAACTAAAATACACATTATTTAATGAAGAAATAATTAAAATACACATTATTTAATAAAGAAATAACTAAAATACACATTATTTAATAAACAAATAACTTAAATACACAATTTTTAATAAAGAAATAACTAAAATACACATTATTTAATAAAGAAATAACTAAAATACACATTATTTAATAATGAAACAACTAAAATACACAATATTTAATAGAGAAATAAGAAAAAAACACATTATTTATTTAAGAAATAACTAAAAAACACATTATTTAATAGAGAAAAAACTAAAATACACAATATTTATTGAAAAAAAAAACTAAATTACACATTAATTAATAAAGAAACAACTGAAATACACAATATTTATTAGAGAAATAACAAAAAAACACATTATTTAATAAAGAAATAACTAACATACACATTATTTAATAGAGGAATAACTAAAATACACATTATTTATTGGGGAAAAAACTAAAATACACATTATTTAATGAAGAAATAACTAAAATACACATTATTTAATAGAGAAATTACTAAAATACACATTATTAATTGGAGAAATAACTAAAATACACATTATTTAATAAAGAAATAACTGAAATACACATTTTTTAATAGAGAATTAACTAAAATACACATTGTTTATTGAAGAAATAACTAAAATACACATTATTTAATAAAGAAATAACTAAAATACACATTATTAAATAGAGAAATAACAAAAATACACATTATTTCATGAAGAAATATTTAAAATACACATTATTTATTAGAGAAAAATCTTAAATACACAACTAAAATACGCAATATTTAATGGACAAATAACTAAAATACACATTATTAAATAGAGAAATAACTAAAAAACACAATATTTATTGAAAAAAAAACTAAAATACACATTATTAAATGAAGAATTAACTAAAGTACACATTATTTAATAGAGAAATAACTAAAATACACATTATTTAATAAAGAAATAACTAAAATACACAAAATTTATTGGAGAAATAACTTAAATACACATTATTTAACAAAGAAACAACTAAAATACACAATATTTTATAGAAAAATAACAAAAAAACACATTATTTAATAAAGAATTAATTAAAATACACATTATTTAATAGATTTAATAGAGAAATAACTAAAATACACATTATTTAATAGAGAAATAACTAAAATACAGAATATTTATTGTAGAAATAACTAAAATACACATTATTTAATGAAGAAATAACTAAAATACACATTATTTAATAGAGAAATTACTAAAATACACATTATTAATTGGAGAAATAACTAAAATACACATTATTTAATAAAGAAATAACTGAAATACACATTTTTTACTAGAGAATTAACTAAAATACACATTGTTTATTGAAGAAATAACTAAAATACACATTATTTAATGAAGAAATAACTAAAATACACATTATTTAATAAAAAAAATAACTAAAATACAATTTATTTAATAAAGAAATAACTAAAATACACATTATTTAATGAAGAAATAACAAAGTACACATTATTAAATAGAGAAATAACTAAAATACACATTATTTAATAAAGAAATAACTAAAATACACTTTATTTAATAGAGAAATAACTAAAATACACATTATTTAATAGAGAAATAACAAAAAAACACATTGATTAATAAAGAAATAACTAAAATACACATTATTTGATAAAGAAATAATAAAAATACACATTATTTAATGAAGAAATAACTTATATACACATTAATTAGAAAAAAAATAATAACTAAAATAAACATTATTTAATGAAGAAATAACTAAAATACATAATATTTATTGGAGAAATATCTAAATTACACATTTTTAAATAAAGAAATAACTAAAATACACATTTATTAATAAAAAAATAACAAAAATACACATTATTTATTGGAGAAATAACTAAAATAAACATTATGTAATAAAGAAATAACTAAAATACTCATTATTTAATAAAGAAATAACTAAAATACACATTATTTAAAAAAAAAAAAATTAAAATACTCATTATTTAATTGAGATATAACAAAAATACACATTATTTAATGAAGAAATAATTAAAATACACATTATTTATTAAAGAAACAACTAAAATACACAATATTTAATATAGAAATAACAAAAAAACACATTATTTAATAAAGAAATAACTAAAGTACACATTATTTAATAGAGAAATAACTAAAACACACATTATTTATTGGAGAAATAACTAAAATACACAATATTTAATGAAGAAATAACTGAAATACACATTATTTAATAAAGAAATAACTAAAATACACATTATTTGATAGAGAAATAACAAAAATACACATTATTTAATGAAGAAATAACTAAAAAACACATTATTTATTTTGGAAATAACTAAAATACACATTATTTAATAAAGAAATAACTAAAATACACAGTATTTAATAAAGAAATATTAGAAATACAAATTATTTAATGGAGACATAACTAATTTAATAGAGAAATTACTAAAATACACATTATTTATTGAAGAAATAACAAAAATACACATTATTAATTAAAGAAATAACAAAAATACACATTATTTAATGAAGAAATAACTAAAATACACATTATTTAATGAAGAAATAACTAAAGTACACATTATTTAATAGAAAAATAACTAAAATACACATTATTTATTGGAAAAATAACTAAAATACACATTATTTAATAAAGAAATAACTAAAATACACATTATTTAATAGAAAAATAACAAAAATACACATTATTTAAGGAAGAAATAACTAAAATACACATTATTTAAGAAAGAAATAACAAAAATACACATTATTATTTATTTATTTAATGAAGAAATAACTAAAAGACACATTATTTAATAAAGAAATAACTAAAATACACATTATTTAATAGAGAATTTACAAAAATACACATTATTTATTGGAGAACTACCTAAAAAACACATTATTAAATAAAGAAATAACTAAAATACACATTATTTAATAGAGAAATAACTAAAACACACATTATTTATTAAAGAAATAACTAAAATACACAATACTTAATGAAGAAATAACTAAAATACACATTAATTAATAAAGAAATAACTAAAATACATATTATATAATAAAGAAATAACTAAAATACACATTATTTAATAAAAAAATAATTAAAATACACATTATTCAATAGAGAAATAACAAAAATACACATATTTAATGAAGAAATAACTAAAATACAAATTATTTAAGAAAGAAATAACAAAAATACACATTATTTAATGAAGAGATAACAAAAAAACACATTATTTAATAAAGAAATAACTAAAATACTTATTATTTATTGGAGAAATAACTAAAATACACATTATTTAATAAAGAAATAACTAAAATACACATTATTTAATAAAGAAATAACTAAAATACACATTATTTATTGGAGAAATACTTAAAAAACACATTATTTAATAAAGAAATAAATAAAATACACATTATTTAATAGAGAAATAACTAAAATACACATTATTTATTGGAAAAATAACTAAAATACACATTATTTATTTAAGAATCAACTAAAATACACATTATTTAATAAAGAAATATTAGAAATACAAATTATTTAATGGAGACATAACTAATTTAATAAAGAAATTACTAAAATACACATTATTTATTGGAGAAATAACAAAAATACACATTATTAATTAAAGAATTAACAAAAATACAAATTATTTAATGAAGAAATAACTAAAATACACATTATTTAATAAAGAAATAACTAAAGTACACATTATTTAATAGAAAAATAAAAAAAATACACATTATTTATTGGAGAAATAACTAAAATACACATTATTTAATAAAGAAATAACTAAAATACACATTATTTAATAGAAAAATAACAAAAATGCACATTATTTAATGAAGAAATAACTAAAATACACATTATTTGATAAAGAAAAATTAAAAATACACAATATTTAATATAGAAATAACTAAAATACACATTATTTATTGAAAAAAAAACTAAAATACACATTATTTATTAAAGAAATAACTAAAATACACATTATTTAATAAAGAAATATTAGAAATACAAATTATTTAATAGAGACATAACTAATTTAATAGAGAAATTACTAAAATACACATTATTTATTGGAGAAATAACAAAAATACACATTATTAATTAAAGAAATAACAAAAATACACATTATTTAATAAAGAAATAACTAAAATACTCATTATTTAATAAAGAAATAACTAAAGTACACTCTATTTAATAGAAAAATAAATAAAATACACATTATTTATTGGAGAAATAACTAAAATACACATTATTTAATGAAGAAATAACTAAAATACACATTATTTAATAGAAAAATAACAAAAATACACATTAATTAATGAAGAAATAACTAAAATACACATTATTAAATAAAAAAATATCTAAAATACACAATATTTAATATAGAAATAACTAAAATACACATTATTCAGTAGAGAAATAACTAAAATAAACATTATTTAATAAAAAAATAACTAAAATACTCATTGTTAAATAGAGATTTAACAAAAATACACATTATTTAATAAAGAAATAACTACTATACACATTATTTAATAAAGAAACAATTAAAATACACAATAATTAATAAAGAAATAACAAAAAAACACATTATTTGATAAAGAAAAAACTAAAATACACATTATTTAATAAAGAAATAACTAAAATACACATTATTTATTGGAGAAATAACTAAAATACATATTATATAATTAAGAAATAACTAAAACAAACATTATTTAATAGAGAAATAACAAAAATACACATTAATTAATGAAGAAATAACTTAAATACACATTATTTAATAAAGAAATAACTAAAATACATATTATTTAATACAGAAATAACTAAATTACACATTATTTATTGAAGAAATAACTAAATAACACATTAATTAATAAAGAAATAACTAAAATACCCTTTTATTAATAGAGAAATAACAAAAATACACATTATTTAATGAAGAATTAACTAAAATACACATCTTTTAATAAAGAAACAACTAAAATACGCAATTATTATTAGAGAAATAACAAAAATACACATTATTTAAAGAAGAAATAACTAAAATACACATTATTTGAAAAAGAAATAACTAAAATACACATTATTTAATAGAGAAATAACTAAAATACACTTTATTTAATAAAGAAATAACTAAAATACACATTATTTAATAAAGAAATACTGAAATACTCATTTTTAATAGAGAAATAACTAAAATACACATTATTTTTTGAAAGAATAACTTAAATACACATTGTTTAAAAAAGAAATAACTAAAGAACACATTATTTAATTAAGAAATAGCTAAAATACACATTATTTAATAAAGAATTAATTAAAATACACATTATTTTATAGAGAAATAACAAAAATACACATTATTTAATAAATAAATAACTAAAATACACATTATTCAATAAAGAAACAACTAAAATACACAATATTTAATAGAGAAATGACAAAATAACACATTATTTACACTAGAAATATCTAAAATACAAATTATTTAATAAAGAAATAACTAAAAAACACATTATTTATTGGAGAATTAACTGAAATACACATTATTTAATGAAGAAATAACTAAAATACACATTATTTAATAAAGAAATAACTGAAATACATATTATTTAATATAGAAATACTTAAATTACACATTATTTAATGAAGAAATAACAAAAATACACATTATTAAATAAAGAAATAACTAAAATACATATTATTTAAAAAAAAAATAAAAAAATACACGTTGTTTAATGAAGAAATAACTAAAAGACACATTATTAAAGAAAGAAATAACAAAAATACACATTATTTAATGAAGAGTTAACAAAAATACACATTATTTAATAAAGAAAAAACTAAAATACTCATTATTTATTGGAGAAATAACTAAAATACACATTTTTTTAAAAAAGAATTAACTAAAATACACATTATTTAATAAAGAAATAACTAAAATACACATTATTTATTGGAGAAATAACTAAAATACACATTATTTAATAAAGAAATAACTAAAATACACATTATTTGATAGAGAAATAACTAAAATACACATTATTTATTGTAGAAATAACTAAAATATACATTATTTAATAAAGAAATAAAGAAAATATACATTATTTAATAGAGAAATAACAAAAATACACATATTTAATGAAGAAATAACTAAAATACACAATATTTAATAAAGAAATAACAAAAATACACATTATTTAATGAAGAAATAACAAAAATACACATTATTTAATAAAGAAATAACTAAAATACATATTATTTAAAAGAGAAATAACAAAAATACACGTTATTTAATAAAGAAATAACTAAAAGACACATTATTTAATAAAGGAATAACTAAAATACACATTATTTAATAGAGAAATTACAAAAATACACATTATTTATTGGAGAAATACCTAAAAAACACATTATTTATTAAAGAAATAACTAAAATACACATTATTTAATAGAGAAATAACTAAAATACACATTATTTGTTGGAAAAATAACTAAAATACACATTATTTATTAAAGAAATAACTAAAATACACATTATTTAATAAAGAAATATTAGAAATACAAATTATTTAATGGAGACATAACTAATTTAATAGAGAAATTACTAAAATACACATTATTTATTGTAGAAATAACAAAAATACACATTATTAATTAAAGAAATAACAAAAATACACACTATTTAATAAAGAAATAACTAAAATACACATTATTTAATTAAGAAATAACTAAAGTACACAATATTTAATAGAAAAATAAATAAAATACACATTATTTATTGGAGAAATAACTAAAATACACATTATTTAATAAACAAATAACTAAAATACACATTATTTAATAGAGAAATAACTAAAATACACATTAATTAATGAAGAAAAAATTTAAATACACATTATTTAATAAAGAAATAACTAAAATACACTTTATTTAATAGAGAAATAACTAAATTACACATTATTTATTGAAGAAATAACTAAAATACACATTAAATAATAAAGAAATAGCTAAAATACACATTATTTATTAGAAAAAAAAATTAAATACACATTATTTAATAAAAAAATAACTAAAATACACATTATTTAATGGACAAATAACTAAAATACACATTCATTAATAAAAAAATAACTAAAATACACAATATTTATTAGAGAAATAACTAAAATACACATTATTAAATGAAGAATTAACTAAAATACACATTATTTAATAGAGAATTAACTAAAATACACATTATTTAATAGAGAAATAACTAAAATACACAATATTTATTGGAGAAATAACTAAAATACACATTATTTAACAAAGAAACAACTAAAATACACAATATTTTATAGAGAAATAACTAAAATACACATTATTTAATAGAGAAATAACTAAAATACACATTATTTATTGTAGAAATAACTAAAATACACATTATTTAATGAAGAAAAAACTAAAATACACATTATTTAATAGAGAAATAACTAAAATACACATTATTTTTTGGAGAAATAACTAAAATACACATTATTTAATAAAGAAATAACTGAAATACACATTATTTAATAGAGAATTAACTAAAATACACATTGTTCATTAAAGAAATAACTAAAATACACATTATTTAATAAAGAAATAACTAAAATACACATTATTTAATAAAAAAATAACTAAAATACAATTTATTTATTAAAGAAATAACTAAAAAACACATTATTTAATAAAGAAATAACAAAGTACACATTATTTAATAAAGAAATAACTAAAATACACATTATTTAATAAAAAAATAACTAAAATACACTTTATTTAATAGAGAAATAACTAAAATACACATTTTTTAATAGAGAAATAACAAAAAAACACATTGATTAATAAAGAAATAACTAAAATACACATTATTTAATAGAAAAATAACTAAAATACACATAATTTATTGGAGAAATAACTAAAATACACATTATTTAATAAAGAAATAACTAAAATACACATTATTTAATAGAGAAATAACTAAAATACACATTATTCATTGTAGAAATAACTAAAATATACATTATTTAATAAAGAAATAAAGAAAATACACATTATTTAATAGAGAAATAACAAAAATACACATATTTAATGAAGAAATAACTAAAATACACATTATTTAATAAAGAAATAACAAAAATACACAATTTTTAGTAAAGAAATAACAAAAATACACATTATTTAATAAAGAAATAACTAAAATACATATTATTTAAAAAAGAAATAACAAAAATACACGTTATTTAATGAAGAAATAACTAAAAGACACATTATTTAATAAAGAAATAACTAAAATACACATTATTTAATAGAGAAATTACAAAAATACACATTATTTATTGGAGAAATACCTAAAAAACACATTATTTAATGAAGAAATAACTAAAATACACATTATTTAATAAAGAAATAACTAAAACACACATTATTTATTGGAAAAATAACTAAAATACACATTATTTATTAAAGAAATAACTAAAATACACATTATTTAAAAAAGAAATATTAAAAATACAAATTATTTAATATAGACATAACTAATTTAATAGAGAAATTACTAAAATACACATTATTTATTGGAGAAATAACAAAAATACACATTATTAATTAAAGAAATAACAAAAATACACATTATTTAATGAAGAATTAACTAAAATACACATTGATTAATAAAGAAATAACTAAACTACACATTATTTAATAGAAAAATAAATAAAATACACATTATTTATTGGAGAAATAACTAAAATACACATTATTTAATAAAGAAATAACTTAAATACATATTATTTAATAAAAAAATAACAAAAATACACATTATTTAATGAAGAAATAACTAAAATACACATTTTTTAATTAAGAAATATCTAAAATACACAATATTTAATATAGAAATAACTAAAATACACATTATTTATTGGAAAAATAACTAAAATACACATTATTTATTAAAGAAATAACTAAAATACACATTATTTAATAAAGAAAAATTAGAAATACAAATTATTTAATGAAGACATAACTAATTTAATAGAGAAATTACTAAAATACACATTATTTATTGGAGAAATAACAAAAATACACATTATTAATTAAAGAAATAACAAAAATACACATTATTTAATGAAGAAATAACTAAAATACACATTATTTAATAAAGAAATAACTAAAGTACACATTATTTAATAGAAAAAAAACTAAAATACACATTATTTATTGGAGAAATAACTAAAATACACATTATTTAATAAAGAAATAACTAAAATACACATTATTTATTAGAAAAATAACAAAAATACACATTATTTAATGAAGAAATAACTAAAATACACATTATTTAAGAAAGAAATAACAAAAATACACATTATTTAATAAAAGTTAACAAAAATACACATTAGTTAATAAAGAAATAACTAAAATACACATTATTTATTGGAGAAATAACTAAAATACACATTATTTAATAAAGAAATAACTAAAATACACATTATTTAATAGAGAAATAACTAAAATACACATTATTTATTGTAGAAATAACTAAAATATACATTATTTAATAAAGAAATAAAGAAAATACACATTATTTAATAGAGAAATAACAAAAATACACATATTTAATGAAGAAATAACTAAAATACACATTATTTAATATAGAAATAACAAAAATACACAATATTTAATGAAGAAATAACAAAAATACACATTATTCAATAAAAAAATAACTAAAATACATATTATTTAAAAGAGAAATAACAAAAATACACGTTATTTAATGAAAAAATAACTAAAAGACACATTATTTAATAAAGAAATAACTAAAATACACATTATTTAATAGAGAAATTAAAAAAATACACATTATTTATTGGAGAAATACCTAAAAAACACATTATTTAATAACGAAATAACTAAAATACACATTATTTAATAGAGAAATAACTAAAATACACATTATTTATTGGAAAAATAACTAAAATGCACATTATTTATTAAAGAAATAACTAAACCACACATTATTTAATAAAGAAATATTAGAAATACAAATTATTTAATGGAGACATAACTAATTTAATAAAGAAATTACTAAAATACACATTATTTATTGAAGAAATAACAAAAATACACATTATTTAATGAAGAAATAACTAAAATACACATTATTTAATAAAGAAATAACTAAAGTACACATTATTTAGTAAAAAAATAAATAAAATACACATTATTTATTGAAGAAATAATTGAAATACACATTATTTAATGAAGAAATAACTAAAATACACATTATTTAATAAAAAAATAACAAAAATACACATTATTTAATGAAGAAATAACTAAAATACACATTATATAATAAAGAAATATCTAAAATACACAATATTTAATATAGAAATAACTGAAATACACATTATTTAATAGAGAAATAACTAAAATACACATTATTTAATAAAAAAATAACTAAAATACTCATTATTAAATAGAGATTTAACAAAAATACACATTATTTAATAAAGAAATAACTAAAATACACATTATTTAATAAAGAAACAATTAAAATACACAATAATTAATAAAGAAATAACAAAAAAACACATTATTTGATAAAGAAAAAACTAAAATACACATTATTTAATAGAGAAATAACTAAAATACACATTATTTATTGGAGAATTACCTAAAATACATATTATATAATTAAGAAATAACTAAAACAAACATTATTTAATAGAGAAATAACAAAAATACACATTAATTAATGAAGAAATAACTAAAATACACATTAATTAATAAAGAAATAACTAAAATACATATTATTTAATAGAGAAATAACTAAATTACACATTATTTAATGAAGAAATAACTAAAATACACATTAATTAATAAAGAAATAACTAAAATACACATTATTTAATAGAGAAATAACAAAAATACACATTATTTAATGAAGAATTAACAAAAATACACATCTTTTAATAAAGAAACAACTAAAATACACAATTATTATTAGAGAAATAACAAAAATACACATTATTTAATGAAGAAATAACTAAAATACACATTATTTGAAAAAGAAATAACTAAAATACACATTATTTAATAGAGAAATAACTAAAATACACATTATTTAATAAAGAAATAACTAAAATACACATTATTTAATAAAGAAATACTGAAATGCACATTTTTAATAGAGAAATAACTAAAATACACATTATTTTTTGGAAAAATAACTAAAATACACATTGTTTAATGAAGAAATAACTAAAATACACATTATTTAATAAAGAAATAGCTAAAATACACATTATTTAATTAAGAATTAATTAAAATACACATTATTTTATAGAGAAATAACAAAAATACACATTATTTAATAAATAAATAACTAAAATACACATTATTTAATAAAGAAACAACTAAAATACACAATATTTAATAGAGAAATTACAAAAAAACACATTATTTACACTAGAAATATCTAAAATACAAATTATTTAATAAAGAAATAACTAAAATACACATTATTTATTGGAGAATTAACTAAAATACACATTATTTAATGAAGAAATAACTAAAATACACATTATTTAATAAAGAAATAACTAAAATACATAATATTTAATAGAGAAATAACTAAATTACACATTATTTAATGAAGAAATAACAAAAATACACATTATTAAATAAAGAAATAACTAAAATACATATTATTTAAAAAAAAATAACAAAAATACACGTTATTTAATGAAGAAATAACTAAAAGACACATTATTTAATAAAGAAATAACTAAAATACACATTATTTAATAGGGAAATTACAAAAATACACATTATTTATTGGAGGAATACCTAAAAAACACATTGTTTAATAAAGAAATAACTAAAATACACATTATTTAATAGAGAAATAACTAAAATACACATTATTTATTAGAAAAATAAATAAAATACACATTATTTATTAAAGAAATAACTAAAATACAGATTATTAAATAAAGAAATATTAGAAATACAAATTATTTAATAGAGACATAACTAATTTAATAGAGAAATTACTAAAATACACATTATTTATTGGAGAAATAACAAAAATACACATTATTAATTAAAGAAATTTAAAAATACACGTTATTTAATGAAGAAATAACTAAAATACACATTATTTAATGAAGAAATAACTAAAGTACACATTATTTAATAGAAAACTAACTAAAATACACATTATTTAATAGAGAATTAACTAAAATACACATTGTTTATTAAAGAAATAACTAAAATACACAATATTTAATAAAGAATTAACTAAAATACAATTTATATATTAAAGAAATAACTAAAATACACATTATTTAATAAAGAAATAACAAAGTACACATTATTTAATAGAGAAATAACTAAAATACACATTATTTAATAAAGAAATAACTAAAATACACTTTTTTTAATAGAGAAATAACTAAAATACACATTATTTAATAGAGAAATAACAAAAAAACACATTGATTAATAAAGAAATAACTAAAATACACATTATTTAATAGAGAAATAACTAAAATACACACTTTTTATTAAAGAAATAACTAAAAACACATTATTAAATAAAGAAACAACTAAAATACACAATATTTAATAGAGAAATGACAAAAAAACACATTATTTAATAAAGAAAAAACTAAAATACACATTATTTAATAAAGAAATATCTAAAACACACAATATTTATTGGAGAAATAACTAAAATACACAATATTTAATAAAAAAATAACTAAAATACACATTATTTAATAAAGAAATAACAAAACAACACATTATTTAATGAAGAAATAACTTAAATACACATTATTTAATAAAGAAATAACTAAAATACACATTATTTAATAGAGAAATAACTAAAATACACATTATTTAATAAAGAAATAACTAAAATACAATTTATTTAATAAAGAAGTAACTAAAATACACGATATTTAATAAAGAAATAACAAAGTACACATTATTTAATAAAGAAATAACTAAAATACACATTATTTAATAAAAAAATAACTAAAATACACATTATTTAATAGAGAAATAACAAAAATACACGTTATTTAATGAAGAAATAACTAAAAGACACATTATTTAATAAAGAAATAACTAAAATACACATTATTTAATAAAGAAATTACAAAAATACACATTATTTATTGGAGAAATACCTAAAAAACACATTATTTAATAAAGAAATAACTAACATACACATTATTTAATAGAGAAATAACTAAAATACACATTATTTATTGGAAAAATAACTAAAATACACATTATTTATTTAAGAATCAACTAAAATACACATTATTTAATAAAGAAATATTAGAAATACAAATTATTTAATGGAGACATAACTAATTTAATAGAGAAATTACTAAAATACACATTATTTATTGGAGAAATAACAAAAATACACATTATTAATTAAAGAATTAACAAAAATACAAATTATTTAATGAAGAAATAACTAAAATACACATTATTTAATAAAGAAATAACTAAAGTACACATTATTTAATAGAAAAATAAATAAAATACACATTATTTATTGGAGAAATAACTAAAATACACATTATTTAATAAAGAAATAACTAAAATACACATTATTTAATAGAAAAATAACAAAAATACACATTATTTAATGAAGAAATAACTAAAATACACATTATTTGATAAAGAAAAATCAAAAATACACAATTCTTAATATAGAAATAACTAAAATACACATTATTTATTGGAAAAAAACTAAAATACACATTATTTATTAAAGAAATAACTAAAATACACATTATTTAATAAAGAAATATTAGAAATACAAATTATTTAATAGAGACATAACTAATTTAATAGAGAAATTACTAAAATACACATTATTTATTGGAGAAATAACAAAAATACACATTATTAATTAAAGAAATAACAAAAATACACATTATTTAATAAAGAAATAACTAAAATACTCATTATTTAATAAAGAAATAACTAAAGTACACTCTATTTAATAGAAAAATAAATAAAATACACATTATTTATTGGAGAAATAACTAAAATACACATTATTTAATGAAGAAATAACTAAAATACACATTATTTAATAGAAAAATAACAAAAATACACATTAATTAATGAAGAAATAACTAAAATACACATTATTAAATAAAAAAATATTTAAAATACACAATATTTAATATAGAAATAACTAAAATACACATTATTTAATAGAGAAATAACTAAAATACACATTATTTAATAAAAAAAAAAATAACTAAAATACTCATTATTTATTGGAGAATTAACTGAAATACACATTATTTAATGAAGAAATAACTAAAATACACATTATTTAATAAAGAAATAACTAAAATACATATTATTTAATATAGAAATACTTAAATTACACATTATTTAATGAAGAAATAACAAAAATACACATTATTAAATAAAGAAATAACTAAAATACATATTATTTAAAAAAAAATAAAAAAATACACGTTATTTAATGAAGAAATAACTAAAAGACACATTATTTAATAAAGAAATAACTAAAATACACATTATTTAATAGAGAAATTACAAAAATTCACATTATTTATTGGAAAAATACCTAAAAAACACATTATTTAATAAAGAAATAACTAAAATACACATTATTTAATAAAAAAATAACTAAAATACACATTATTTATTAGAAAAATAACTAAAATACACATTATTTATTAAAGAAATAACTAAAATACAGATTATTTAATAAAGAAATATTAGAAATACAAATTATTTAATGAAGACTAAACTAATTTAATAGAGAAATTACTAAAATACACATTATTTATTGGAAAAATAACAAAAATACACATTATTAATTAAAGAAATAACAAAAATACACATTATTTAATGAAGAAATAAATAAAATACACATTATTTAATGAAGAAATAAATAAAGTACACATTATTTAATAGAAAAATAACTAAAATACACATTATTTATTGGAGAAATAACTAAAATACACATTATTTAATAAAAAAATAACTAAAATAAACATTATTTAATAGAAAAATAACAAAAATACACATTATTTAATGAAAAAATAACTAAAATACACATTATTTAAGAAAGAAATAACAAAAATACACATTATTTAATGAAGAGTTAACAAAAATACACATTATTTAATAAAGAAATAACTAAAATACTCATTATTTATTGGAGAAATAACTAAAATACACATTTTTTAAGAAAGAATTAACTAAAATACACATTATTTAATAAAGAAATAACTAAAATACACATTATTTATTGGAGAAATAACTTAAATACACATTATTTAATGAAGAAATAACTAAAATACACATTATTTGATAGAGAAATAACTAAAATACACATTATTTATTGTAGAAATAACTAAAATATACATTATTTAATAAAGAAATAAAGAAAATACACATTATTTAATAGAGAAATAACAAAAATACACATATTTAATGAAGAAATAACTAAAATACACAATATTTAATAAAGAAATAACAAAAATACACATTATTTAATGAAGAAATAACAAAAATACACATTATTTAATAAAGAAATAACTAAAATACATATTATTTAAAAGAGAAATAACAAAAATACACGTTATTTAATGAAGAAATAACTAAAAGACACATTATTTAATAAAGGAATAACTAAAATACACATTATTTAATAGAGAAATTACAAAAATATACATTATTTATTGGAGAAATACCTAAAAAACACATTATTTATTAAAGAAATAACTAAAATACACATTATTTAATAGAGAAATAACTAAAATACACATTATTTGTTAGAAAAATAACTAAAATACACATTATTTATTAAAGAAATAACTAAAATACACATTATTTAATAAAGAAATATTAGAAATACAAATTATTTAATGGAGACATAACTAATTTAATAGAGAAATTACGAAAATACACATTATTTATTGGAGAAATAACAAAAATACACATTATTAATTAAAGAAATAACAAAAATACACACTATTTAATAAAGAAATAACTAAAATACACATTATTTAATTAAGAAATAACTAAAGTACACAATATTTAATAAAAAAATAAATAAAATACACATTATTTATTGGAGAAATAACTAAAATACACATTATTTAATAAACAAATAACTAAAATACACATTATTTTATAGAGAAATAACTAAAATACACATCAATTAATGAAGAAAAAATTTAAATACACATTATTTAATAAAGAAATAACTAAAATACACATTATTTAATAGAGAAATAACTAAATTACACAATATTTATTGAAGAAATAACTAAAATACACATTAAATAATAAAGAAATAGCTAAAATACACATTATTTATTAGAAAAAAAATTTAAATACACATTATTTAATAAAAAAATAACTAAAATACACATATTTAATGGACAAATAACTAAAATACACATTATTTAAAAAAAAAAAAACTAAAATACACAATATTTATTAGAGAAATAACTAAAATACACATTATTAAATGAAGAATTAACTAAAATACACATTATTTAATAGAGAATTAACTAAAATACACATTATTTAATAGAGAAATAACTAAAATACACAATATTTATTGGAGAAATAACTAAAATACACATTATTTAACAAAGTAACAACTAAAATACACAATATTTTATAGAGAAATAACTAAAATACACATTATTTAATAGAGAAATAACTAAAATACACATTATTTATTGTAGAAATAACTAAAATACACATTATTTAATGAAGAAAAAACTAAAATACACATTATTTAATAGAGAAATAACTAAAATACACATTATTTTCTGGAGAAATAACTAAAATACACATTATTTAATAAAGAAATAACTGAAATACACATTATTTAAAAGAGAATTAACTAAAATACACATTGTTCATTAAAGAAATAACTAAAATACACATTATTTAATAAAGAAATAACTAAAATACACATTATTTAATAAAAAAATAACTAAAATACAATTTATTTATTAAAGAAATAACTAAAATACACATTATTTAATAAAGAAATAACAAAGTACACATTATTTAATAAAGAAATAACTAAAATACACATTATTTAATAAAAAAATAACTAAAATACACTTTATTTAATAGAGAAATAACTAAAATACACATTATTTAATAGAGAAATAACAAAAAAACACATTGATTAATAAAGAAATAACTAAAATACACATTATTTAATAGAAAAATAACTAAAATACACATTATTTATTGGAGAAATAACTAAAATACACATTATTTAATAAAGAAATAACTAAAATACACATTATTCATTGTAGAAATAACTAAAATATACATTATTTAATAAAGAAATAAAGAAAATACACATTATTTAATAGAGAAATAACAAAAATACACATATTTAATGAAGAAATAACTAAAATACACATTATTTAATATAGAAATAACAAAAATACACAATATTTAATGAAGAAATAACAAAAATACACATTATTTAATAAAAAAATAACTAAAATACATATTATTTAAAAGAGAAATAACAAAAATACACGTTATTTAATGAAGAAATAACTAAAAGACACATTATTAAATAAAGAAATAACTAAAATACACATTATTTAATAAAGAAATTAAAAAAATACACATTATTTATTGGAGAAATACCTAAAAAACACATTATTTAATAAAGAAATAACTAAAATACACATTATTTAATAGAGAAATAACTAAAATACACATTATTTATTGGAAAAATAACTAAAATGCACATTATTTATTAAAGAAATAACTAAACCACACATTATTTAATAAAGAAATATTAGAAATACAAATTATTTAATGGAGACATAACTAATTTAATAAAGAAATTACTAAAATACACATTATTTATTGAAGAAATAACAAAAATACACATTATTTAATGAAGAAATAACTAAAATACACATTATTTAATAAAGAAATAACTAAAGTACACATTATTTAGTAGAAAAATAAATAAAATACACATTATTTATTGAAGAAATAATTAAAATACACATTATTTAATGAAGAAATAACTAAAATACACATTTTTTAATAGAAAAATAACAAAAATACACAGTATTTAATGAAGAAATAACTAAAATACACATTATATAATAAAGAAATATCTAAAATACACAATATTTAATATAGAAATAACTGAAATACACATTATTTAATAGAGAAATAACTAAAATACACATTATTTAATAAAAAAATAACTAAAATACTCATTATTAAATAGAGATTTAACAAAAATACACATTATTTAATAAAGAAATAACTAAAATACACATTATTTAATAAAGAAACAATTAAAATACACAATAATTAATAAAGAAATAACAAAAAAACACATTATTTGATAAAGAAAAAACTAAAATACACATTATTTAATAGAGAAATAACTAAAATACACATTATTTATTGGAGAATTAACTAAAATACATATTATATAATTAAGAAATAACTAAAACAAACATTATTTAATAGAGAAATAACAAAAATACACATTAATTAATGAAGAAATAACTAAAATACACATTAATTAATAAAGAAATAACTAAAATACATATTATTTAAAAAAAAAATAACAAAAATACACGTTAGTTAATGAAGAAATAACTAAAAGACACATTATTTAATAAAGAAATAACTAAAATACACATTATTTAATAGAGAAATTACAAAAATACACATTATTTATTGGAGAAATACCTAAAAAACACATTGTTTAATAAAGAAATAACTAAAATACACATTATTTAATAAAAAAATAACTAAAATACACATTATTTATTAGAAAAATAAATAAAATACACATTATTTATTAAAGAAATAACTAAAATACAGATTATTTAATAAAGAAATATTAGAAATACAAATTTATTAATAGAGACATAACTAATTTAATAGAGAAATGACTAAAATACACATTATTTATTGGAGAAATAACAAAAATACACATTATTAATTAAAGAAATTAAAAAATACACTTTATTTAATGAAGAAATAACTAAAATACACATTATTTAATGAAGAAATAACTAAAGTACACATTATTTAATAGAAAACTAACTAAAATACACATTATTTTTTGAAAAAATAACTAAAATACACATTATTTAATAAAGAAATAACTAAAAAACACATTATTTAATAGAAAAATAACAAAAATACACATTATTTAATGAAGAAATAACTAAAATACACATTATTTAAGAAAGAAATAACAAAAATACACATTATTTAATGAAGAGTTAACAAAAATACACATTATTTAATAAAGAAATAACTAAAATACTCCATATTTATTGGAGAAATAACTAAAATACACATTATTTAGTAAAGAATTTCCTAAAATACACATTATTTAATAAAGAAATAACTAAAATACACATTATTTATTGGAGAAATAACTAAAATACACATTATTTAATAAAGAAATAACTAAAATACACAAAATTTAATAGAGAAATAACTAAAATACACATTATTTATTGTAGAAATAACTAAAATATACATTATTTAATAAAGAAATAAAAAAAATACACATTATTAAATAGTGAAATAACAAAAATACACATATTTAATGAAGAAATAACTAAAATACACATTATTTAATAAAGAAATAACAAAAATACACATTAATTAATAAAGAAATAACAAAAATACACATTATTTAATAAAGAAATAACTAAAATACATATTATTTAAAAGAGAAATAACAAAAATACACGTTATTTAATGAAGAAATAACTAAAAGACACATTATTTAAAAAAAAAAATAACTAAAATACACACTATTTAATAGAGAAAGTATAAAAATACACATTATTCATTGGAGAAATACCTAAAAAACACATTATTTAATAAGGAAATAACTAAAATACACATTATTTAATAGAGAAATAACTGAAATACACATTATTTGTTGGAAAAATAACTAAAATACACATTATTTATTAAAGAAATAACTAAAATACACATTATTTAATAAAGAAATATTAGAAATACAAATTATTTTATGGAGACATAACTAATTTAATAGAGAAATTACTAAAATACACATTATTTATTGGAGAAATAACAAAAATACACATTATTAATTAAAGAAATAACAAAAATACACATTATTTAATAAAGAAATAACTAAAATACACAATATTTAATAAAGAAATAACTAAAGTACACATTATTTAATAGAAAAATACATAAAATACACATTATTTATTGGAGAAATAACTAAAATACACATTATTTAATAAACAAATAACTAAAATACACATTATTTAATAGAGAAATAACAAAAATACACATTAATTAATGAAGAAAAAACCTAAATACACATTATTTAATAAAGAAATAACTAAAATACACATTATTTAATAAAGAAATAACTAAATTACACATTATTTATTGAAGAAATAACTAAAATACACATTAAATAATAAAGAAATAACTAAAATACACATTATTTATTAGAAAAAAAATTTAAATTCACATTATTTAATAAAAAAATAACTAAAATACACATTATTTAATGGACAAATAACTAAAATACACATTATTTAATAGAGAAATAACTAAAATACACAATATTTATTGGAGAAATAACTAAAATACACATTATTAAATGAAGAATTAACTAAAATACACATTACTTAATAGAGAATTAACTAAAATACACATTATTTAATAGAGAAATAACTAAAATACACAATATTTATTGGAGAAATAACTAAAATACAAATTATTTAACAAAGAAACAATTAAAATACACAATATTTTATAGAGAAATAACAAAAAAACACATTATTTAATAAAGAAATAATTAAAATACACATTATTTAATAAATATAATAAGAAAATAACTAAAATACACATTATTTAATAGCAAAATAACTAAAATACATATTATTTATTGTAGAAATAACTAAAATACACATAATTTAATGAAGAAAAAACTAAAATACACTATATTTAATAGAGAAATAACTAAAATACACATTATTTTTTGGAGAAATAACTAAAATACACATTATTTAATAAAGAAATAACTGAAATACACATTATTTGATAGAGAATTAACTAAAATACACATTGTTCATTAAAAAATAACTAAAATACACATTATTTAATAAAGAAATAACTAAAATACACATTATTTAATAAAAAAATAACTAAAATACAATTTATTTAATAAAGAAATAACTAAAATACACATTATTCAATAAAGAAATAACAAAGTACACATTATTGAATAAATAAATAACTAAAATACACATTATTTAATAAAAAAATAACTAAAATACACTTTATTTAATAGAGAAATAACTAAAAAACACATTATTTAATAGAGAAATAACAAAAAAACGCATTGATTAATAAAGAAATAACTAAAATACACATTATTTAATAGAGAAATAACTAAAATACACAATATTTATTAAAGAAATAACTAAAAACACATTATTAAATAAAGAAACAACTAAAATACACAATATTTAATAGAGAAATGACAAAAAACACTATTTTTAATAAAGAAAAAACTAAAATACACATTATTTATTAAAGAAATATCTAAAACACACAATATTTATTAGAGAAATAACTAAAATACACAATATTTAATAAAAAACTAACTAAAATACACATTATTTAATAAAGAAGTAACAAAAATACACATTATTTAATGAAGAAATAACTTAAATACACATTATTTAATAAAGAAATAACTAAAATACACATTAATTATTAGAGAAATAACTAAACTACACATTATTTAATAAAGAAATAACTAAAATACAATTTATTTAATAAAAAAGTAAGTAAAATACACGATATTTAATAAAGAAATAACAAAGTACACATTATTTAATAAAGAAATAACTAAAAAACACATTATTTAATAAAAAAATAACTAAAATACACATTATTTAATAAAGAAATATTAGAAATACAAATTATTTAATGAAGACATAACTAATTTAATAGAGAAATTACTAAAATACACATTATTTATTGGAGAAATTACAAAAATACACATTATTAATTAAAGAAATAACAGAAATACACATTATTTAATAAAGAAATAACTCAAATACACATTATTTAATAAAGAAATAACTAAAGTACACATTATTTAATAGAAAAATAAATAAAATACACATTATTTATTGGAGAAATAACTAAAATACACAATATTTAATAAACAAATAACTAAAATACACATTATTTAATAGAGAAATAACAAAAATACACATTAATTAATGAAGAAAAAACTTAAATACACATTATTTAATAAAGAAATAACTAAAATACACATTAGTTAATAGAGAAATAACTAAATTACACATTATTGATAAAAGAAATAACTAAAATACACATCAAATAATAAAGAAATAACTAAAATACACATTATTTATTAAAAAAAAATTTAATTACACATTATTTAATAAAAAAATTACTAAAATACACATTATTTAATGGACAAATAACTAAAATACACATTATTTAAAAGAGAAATAACTAAAATACACAATATTTATTGGAGAAATAACTAAAATACAGATTATTAAATGAAGAATTAACTAAAATACACATTATTTAATAGAGAAATAACTAAAATACACATTATTTAATAGAGAATTAACTAAAATACACAATATTTATTGGAGAAATAACTAAAATACACATTATTTAACAAAGAAACAACTAAAATACACAATATTTTATAGAGAAATAACAAAAAAGCACATTATTTAATAAAGAAATAATTAAAATACACATTATTTAATAGATTTAATAGAGAAATAACTAAAATACACATTATTTAATAGAGAAATAACTAAAATACACATTATTTATTGTAGAAATAACTAAAATACACATTATTTAATGAAGAAAAAACTAAAATACACATTATTTAATAGAGAAATAACTAAAATACACATTATTTTTTGGAGAAATAACTAAAATACACATTATCTGATAAAGAAATAACTGAAATACACATTATTTAATAGAGAATTAACTAAAATACACAATGTTCATTAAAGAAATAACTAAAATACACAATATTTAATAAAGAAATAACTAAAATACACATTATTTAATAAAAAAATAACTAAAATACATTTTATTTAATAAAGAAATAACTAAAATACACATTATTTAATAAAGAAATAACAAAGTACACATTTTTTAATAAAGAAATAACTAGAATACACATTATTTAATAAAGAAATAATTAAAATACACTTTATTTAATAGAGAAATAACTAAAATACACATTATTTAATAGAGAAATAACAAAAAAACACATTGATTAATAAAAAAATAACTAAATACACATTATTTAATAGAGAAATAACTAAATCACACAATATTTATTAAAGAAATAACTAAAAACACATTAATATAGAAAAAAACAACTAAAATACACAATATTTAATAGAGAAATGACAAAAAAACACATTATTTAATAAAGAAAAAACTAAAATACACATTATTTAATAAAGAAATATCTAAAACACACTATATTTATTGGAGAAATAAATAAAATACACAACATTTAATAAAAAAATAACTAAAATACACATTATTTAATAAAGAAATAACAAAAATACACATTATTTAATGAAGAAATAACTTAAATACACATTATATAATAAAGAAATAACTAAAATACACATTATTTAATAGAGAAATAACTAAAATACACATTATTTAATAAAGAAATAACTAAAATACAATTTATTTAATAAAGAAGTAACTAAAATACACGATGATTAATAAAGAAATAACAAAGTACACATTATTTAATAAAGAAATAACTAAAATACACATTATTTAATGAAAAAATAACTAAAATACACATTATTTAATAGAGAAATAACTAAAATACACATTATTTAATAGAGGAGTAACTAAAATACACATTATTTATTGGAGAAATAACTAAAATACACATTATTTATTAAAGAAATAACTAAAATACACATTATTTAATAAAGAAATAACTAAAATACACAATATTTAATAAAAATTTAACTAAAACACACATCATTTAATAAAAAAATAACTAAAATACACATTATTTAATAGAGAAAAAACTAAAATACACATTATTTAATAGAGAAATAACAAAAAAACACATTGATTAATAAAGAAATAACTAAAAAACACATGATTTAATAGAGAAATAACTAAAATACACAATATTTATTAAAGAAATAACTAAAAACACATTATTAAATAAAGAAACAACTAAAATACACAAAATTTAATAGAGAAATAACAAAAAAACACAATATTTAATAAAGAAAAAACTAAAATACACATTATTTAGTAAAGAAATATCTAAAACACACATTATTTATTGGAGAAATAACTAAAATACAGAATATTTAATAAAGAAATATTTAAAATACACATTATTTAATAAAGAAATAACAAAAATACACATTATTTAATGAAGAAATAACTTAGTTACACATTATATAATAAAGAAATAACTAAAATACACATTAATTAATAGAAAAATAACTAAAATACACATTATTTATTGGAGAATTTACTTAATTACACATTATTTAATAAAGAAATAACTAAAATACACAAAATTTAATAGAGAAATAACTAAAATACACATTATTTATTGTAGAAATAACTAAAATATACATTATTTAATAAAGAAATAAAAAAAATACACATTATTTAATAGAGAAATAACAAAAATACACATATTTAATGAAGAAATAACTAAAATACACATTATCTAATAAAGAAATAACAAAAATACACATTAATTAATAAAGAAATAACAAAAATACACATTATTTAATAAAGAAATAACTAAAATACATATTATTTAAAAGAGAAATAACAAAAATACACGTTATTTAATGAAGAAATAACTAAAAGACACATTATTTAAAAAAAAAATAACTAAAATACACACTATTTAATAGAGAAATTACAAAAATACACATTATTTATTGGAGAAATACCTAAAAAACACATTATTTAATAAGGAAATAACTAAAATACACATTATTTAATAGAGAAATAACTGAAATACACATTATTTGTTGGAAAAATAACTAAAATACACATTATTTATTAAAGAAATAACTAAAATACACATTATTTAATAAAGAAATATTAGAAATACAAATTATTTTATAGAGACATAACTAATTTAATAGAGAAATTACTAAAATACACATTATTTATTGGAGAAATAACAAAAATACACATTATTAATTAAAGAAATAACAAAAATACACATTATTTAATAAAGAAATAATTAAAATACACATTATTTAATAAAGAAATAACTAAAGTACACATTATTTAATAGAAAAATAAATAAAATACACATTATTTATTGGAGAAATAACTAAAATACACATTATTTAATAAACAAATAACTAAAATACACATTATTTAATAGAGAAATAACAAAAATACACATTAATTAATGAAAAAAAAACTTAAATACACATTATTTAATTAAGAAATAACTAAAATACACATTATTTAATAAATAAATAACTAAATTACACATTATTTATTGAAGAAATAACTAAAATACACATTAAATAATAAAGAAATAACTAAAATACACATTATTTATTAGAAACAAAATTTAAATTCACATTATTTAATAAAAAAATAACTAAAATACACATTATTTAATAGACAAATAACTAAAATACACATTATTTAATAAAGAAATAACTAAAATACACAATATTTATTGGAGAAATAACTAAAATACACATTATTAAATGAAGAATTAACTAAAATACACATTATTTAATAGAGAATTAACTAAAATACACATTATTTAATAGAGAAATAACTAAAATACACAATATTTATTGGAGAAATAACTAAAATACACATTATTTAACAAAGAAACAACTAAAATACACAATATTTTATAGAGAAATAACAAAAAAACACATTATTTAATAAAGAAATAATTAAAATACACATTATTTAATAAATATAATAGAAAAATAACTAAAATACACATTATTTAATAGAAAAATAACTAAAATACACATTTTTTATTGTAGAAAAAACTAAAATACACATAATTTAATGAAGAAAAAACTAAAATACACTATATTTAATAGAGAAATAACTAAAATACACATTATTTTTTGGAGAAATAACTAAAATACACATTATTTAATAAAGAAATAACTGAAATACACATTATTTAATAGAGAATTAACTAAAATACACATTGTTCATTAAAAAATAACTAAAATACACATTCTTTAATAAAGAAATAACTAAAATACACATTATTTAATAAAAAAATAACTAAAATACAATTTATTTAATAAAGAAATAACTAAAATACACATTATTTAATAAAGAAATAACAAAGTTCACATTATTGAATAAAGAAATAACTAAAATACACATTATTTAATAAAAAAATAACTAAAATACATTTTATTTAATAGAGAAATAACTAAAAAACACAATATTTAATAGAGAAATGACAAAAAACACTATTTTTAATAAAGAAAAAACTAAAATACACATTATTTATTAAAGAAATATCTAAAACACACAATATTTATTAGAGAAATAACTAAAATACACAATATTTAATAAAAAACTAACTAAAATACACATTATTTAATAAAGAAATAACAAAAATACACATTATTTAATGAAGAAATAACTTAAATACACATTATTTAATAAAGAAATAACTAAAATACACATTAATTATTAGAGAAATAACTAAACTACACATTATTTAATAAAGAAATAACTAAAATACAATTTATTTAATAAAAAAGTAAGTAAAATACACGATATTTAATAAAGAAATAACAAAGTACACATTATTTAATAAAGAAATAACTAAAAAAAACATTATTTAATAAAAAAATAACTAAAATACACATTATTTAATAAAGAAATATTAGAAATACAAATTATTTAATGGAGACATAACTAATTTAATAGAGAAATTACTAAAATACACATTATTTATTGGAGAAATTACAAAAATACACATTATTAATTAAAGAAATAACAGAAATACACATTATTTAATAAAGAAATAACTTAAATACACATTATTTAATAAAGAAATAACTAAAGTACACATTATTTAATAGAAAAATAAATAAAATACACATTATTTATTGGAGAAATAACTTAAATACACATTATTTAATAAACAAATAACTAAAATACACATTATTTAATAGAGAAATAACAAAAATACATATTAATTAATGAAGAAAAAACTTAAATACACATTATTTAATAAAGAAATAACTAAAATACACATTAGTTAATAGAGAAATAACTAATTTACACATTATTGATAAAAGAAATAACTAAAATACACATCAAATAATAAAGAAATAACTAAAATACACATTATTTATAAAAAAAAATTTAAATACACATTATATAATAAAAAAATTACTAAAATACACATTATTTAATGGACAAATAACTAAAATACACATTATTTAAAAGAGAATTAACTAAAATACACAATATTTATTGGAGAAATAACTAAAATACAGATTATTAAATGAAGAATTAACTAAAATACACATTATTTAATAGAGAAATAACTAAAATACACATTATTTAATAGAGAATTAACTTAAATACACAATATTTATTGGAGAAATAACTAAAATACACATTATTTAACAAAGATACAACTAAAATACACAATATTTTATAGAGAAATAACAAAAAAGCACATTATTTAATAAAGAAATAATTAAAATACACATTATTTAATAGATTTAATAGAGAAATAACTAAAATACACATTATTTAATAGAGAAATAACTAAAATACACATTATTTATTGTAGAAATAACTAAAATACACATTATTTAATGAAGAAAAAACTAAAATACACATTATTTAATAGAGAAATAACTAAAATACACATTATTTTTTGGAGAAATAACTAAAATACACATTATCTGATAAAGAAATAACTGAAATACACATTATTTAATAGAGAATAAACTAAAATACACGATGTTCATTAAAGAAATAACTAAAATACACAATATTTTATAAAGAAATAACTAAAATACACATTATTTAATAAAAAAATAACTAAAATACAATTTATTTAATAAAGAAATAACTAAAATACACATTATTTAATGAAGAAAAAACAAAAGAACACATTATTTAATAGAGAAATAACTAAAATACACATTATTTTTTGGAGAAATAACTAAAATACACATTATTTAATAGAGAATTTGTATTTAAATTGTTCATTAAAGAAATAACTAAAATACACATTATTTAATAAAGAAATAACTTAAATACACATTATTTAATAAAAAATAATTAAAAAACAATTTATTTAATAAAGAAATAACTAAAATACACATTATTTAATAAAGAAATAACAAAGTACACATTATTTAATAAAGAAGTAACTAAAATACACATTATTTAATAAAGAAATAACTAAAATACACTTTATTTAATAGAGAAATAACTAAAATACACATTATTTAATAGAGAAATAACAAAAAAACACATTGATTAATAAAGAAATAACTAAAATACACATTATTTAATAGAGAAATAACTAAAATACACAATATTTATTAAAGAAATAACTAAAAACACATTATTAAATAAAGAAACAACTAAAATACACAATATTTAATAGAGAAATGACAAAAAAACACATTATTTAATGAAGAAATAACTTAAATACACATTATTTAATAAAGAAATAACTAAAATACACATTAATTATTAGAGAAATAATTAAACTACACATTATTTAATAAAGAAATAACTAAAACACAATTTATTTAATAAAAAAGTAAGTAAAATACACGATATTTAATAAAGAAATAACAAAGTACACATTATTTAATAAAGAAATAACTAAAAAACACATTATTTAATAAAAAAATAACTAAAATACACATTATTTAATAAAGAAATATTAGAAATACAAATTATTTAATGGAGACATAACTAATTTAATAGAGAAATTACTAAAATACACATTATTTATTGGAGAAATTACAAAAATACACATTATTAATTAAAGAAATAACAGAAATACACATTATATAATAAAGAAATAACTTAAATACACATTATTTAATAAAGAAATAACTAAAGTACACATTATTTAATAGAAAAATAAATAAAATACACATTATTTATTGGAGAAATAACTAAAATACACATTATTTAATAAACAAATAACTAAAATACACATTATTTAATAGAGAAATAACAAAAATACACATTAATTAATGAAGAAAAAACTTAAATACACATTATTTAATAAAGAAATAACTAAAATACACATCAGTTAATAGAGAAATAACTAATTTACACATTATTGATAAAAGAAATAACTAAAATACACATCAAATAATAAAGAAATAACTAAAATACACATTATTTATAAAAAAAAATTTAAATACACATTATTTAATAAAAAAATTACTAAAATACACATTATTTAATGGACAAATAACTAAAATACACATTATTTAAAAGAGAAATAACTAAAATACACAATATTTATTGGAGAAATAACTAAAATACAGATTATTAAATGAAGAATTAACTAAAATACACATTATTTAATAGAGAAATAACTAAAATACACATTATTTAATAGAGAATTAACTAAAATACACAATATTTATTAGAGAAATAACTAAAATACACATTATTTAACAAAGATACAACTAAAATACACAATATTTTATAGAGAAATAACAAAAAAGCACATTATTTAATAAAGAAATAATTAAAATACACATTATTTAATAGATTTAATAGAGAAATAACTAAAATACACATTATTTAATAGAGAAATAACTAAAATACACATTATTTATTGTAGAAATAACTAAAATACACATTATTTAATGAAGAAAAAACTAAAATACACAATATTTAATAGAGAAATAACTAAAATACACATTATTTTTTGGAGAAATAACTAAAATACACATTATCTGATAAAGAAATAACTGAAATACACATTATTTAATAGAGAATTAACTAAAATACACGATGTTCATTAAAGAAATAACTAAAATACACATAATTTAATAAAGAAATAACTAAAATACACATTATTTAATAAAAAAATAACTAAAATACATTTTATTTAATAGAGAAATAACTAAAAAACACAATATTTAATAGAGAAATGACAAAAAACACTATTTTTAATAAAGAAAAAACTAAAATACACATTATTTATTAAAGAAATATCTAAAACACACAATATTTATTAGAGAAATAACTAAAATACACAACATTTAATAAAAAAATAACTAAATTACACATTATTTAATAAAGAAATAACAAAAATACACATTATTTAATGAAGAAATAACTTAAATACACATAATTTAATAAAGAAATAACTAAAATACACATTATTTAATAGAGAAATAACTAAAATACACATTATTTAATAAAGAAATAACTAAAATACAATTTATTTAATAAAAAAATAACTAAAATACACGATATATAATAAAGAAATAACAAAGTACACATTATTTAATAAAGAAATAACTAAAATACACAATATTTAATAAAAAAATAACTAAAATACACATTATTTAATAGAGAAATAACTAAAATACACATTATTTAATAGAGGAATAACTAAAATACGCATTATTTATTGGAGAAATAACTAAAATACACATTATTTAATGAAGAAATAACTAAAATACACATTATTTAATAAAGAAATAACTAAAATACACAATATTTAATAAAAATTAACTAAAACACACATTATTTAATAAAAAAAAAACTAACTATACACATTATTTAATAGAGAAAAAACTAAAATACACATTATTTAATAGAAAAATAACAAAAAAACACATTGATTAATAAAGAAATAACTAAAATACACATTATTTAATAAAGAAATAACTAAAATACACAATATTTATTAAAGAAATAACTAAAAACACATTATTAAATAAAGAAACAACTAAAATACATAATAATTAATAGAGAAATAACAAAAAAACACAATATTTAATAAAGAAAAAACTAAAATACACATTATTTAGTAAAGAAATATCTAAAACACACATTATTTATTGGAGAAATAACTAAAATACAGAATATTTAATAAAGAAATATTTAAAATACACATTATTTAATTAAGAAATAACAAAAATACACATTATTTAATGAAGAAATAACTTAGTTACACATTATTTAATAAAGAAATAACTAAAATACACATTTGTTAATAGAAAAATAACTAAAATACACAATATTTATTGAAGAAATTACTTAATTACACATTATTTAATAATAAAATAACTAAAATACACATTTATTAATAGAAAAATAACAAAAATACACTTTATTTATTGGAGAAATAACTAAAATAAACATTATGTAATGAAGAAATAACTAAAATACTCATTATTTAAAAAATAAATAACTAAAATACTCATTATTTAATAGAGAAATAACAAAAATACACATTATTTAATAAAGAAATAAATAAAATACACATTATTTAATAAAGAAACAACTAAAATACAAAATATTTAATAAAAAAATAACAAAGTACACATTATTTAAAAAAGAAATAACTAAAATACACATTATTTAATAAAGAAATAACTAAAATACACATTATTTAATAGAGAAATAACTAAAATACACATTATTTAAAAAAAAAATAACTAAAATACACATTAATTATCAAAGAAATAACTAAAATACACATTATTTAATAAAGAAATAACTAAAATACACATTATTTATTGGAGAAATAACTAAAATACACATTATTTATAGAAGAAATAACTAAAATACACATTATTTAATAAAGAAATAATTAAAATACATATTATTTAATAAAGAAATAACTAAAACACACATTATTTAATAAAGAAATAACTAAAATACACATTATTTAAAAAAAAATAACAAAAATACACATTATTTAATATAGAAATAACTAGAATACACATTATTTAATATAAAAATAACTAAAATACACATTTTTTAATAGAGAAATAACTTAAATACACATTATTGACTGGAGAAATAACTAAAATACACATTATTTAATAAAGAAATAAATAAAATACACATTATTTAATAGAGAAATAACTAAAATACACATTATTTATTAGAGAAATATCTAAAATACACATTATTTAATGAAGAAAAAACCAAAATACACATTATTTAATAAAGAAATTACTAAAATACACATTATTTAATAAAGAAATAACTAAAATACACATTATTTTAAAGAGAAATAACTAAATTACACATTATTTAATAAAAAAATAACTAAAATACACATTATTTAATAAAGAAATAACTAAAATACACATTATTTAATAAAGAAATAACTAAAATACATATTATTTATTAGAGAAATAACTGAAATACACATTATTTAATAAAGAAATAACTAAAATACACATTATTTAATAAAGATATAACTAAAATACACATTATTTAATAAAGAAACAACTAAAATACACAATTTTTAATGGAGAAATAACAAAAAAACACATTATTTAATTAAGAAATAACTAAAATACACACTATTTAATAGAGAAATAACTAAAATACACAATATTTATTAGAGAAATAACTAAAATACACACTATTTAATAAAGAAAAAACTAAAATACACAACATTTAAAAGAGAAATAACAAAAAAACACATTATTTAATAAAGAAATAACTAAAATACACATTATTTAATAGAGAAATAACTAAAATACACATTATTAATTGAAGAAATAACTAAAATACACATTATTTACTGAAGAAATAACTAAAATACACATTATTTAATAGAGAAATAACAAAAAAACACATAAATTAATAAAGAAATAACTAAAATACACATTATTTAATAGAGAAATAATTAAAATACACAATATTTATTTTAGAAATAACTAAAATACACATTATTTAATAAAAAAATAACTAAAATACACATTTTTTAATAAAGAAATATTTAAAATACACATTATTTAATAGAGAAATAACTACAATACACATTATTTATTGGAGAAGTAACTAAAATACAAATTATTTAATAAAGAAATAACTAAAACACACTTTATTTAATAGAGAAATAACAAAATACACATTAATTAATGAAGAAAAAACGTAAATACACATTATTTAATAAAGAAATAACTAAAATACACATTATTTAATAGAGAAATAACTAAATTACACATTATTTTAAAGAGAAATAACTAAAATACACATTATTTAATAAAGAAATAACTAAAATACAATTTATTTAATAAAAAAGTAACTAAAATACACGATATTTAATAAAGAAATAACAAAGTACACATTATTTAATAAAAAAATAACTAAAATACACAATATTTAATAAAAAAATAACTGAAATACACATTATTTAATAGAGAAATAACTAAAATACACATTATTTAATAGAGGAATAACTAAAATACACATTATTTATTGGAGAAATAACTAAAATACACATTATTTAATGAAGAAATAACTTAAATACACATTATTTAATAAAGAAATAACTAAAATACACAATATTTAATAAAAAATTAATTAAAACACACATTATTTAATAAAAAAATAACTAAAATACACATTATTTAATAGAGAAAAAACTAAAATACACATTATTTAATAGAAAAATAACAAAAAAACACATTGATTAATAAAGAAATAACTAAAATACACATTATTTAATAAAGAAATAACTAAAATACACAATATTTATTAAAGAAATAACTAAAAACACATTATTAAATAAAGAAACAACTAAAATACACAATATTTAATAAAGAAATAACAAAAAAACACAATATTTAATAAAGAAAAAACTAAAATACACATTATTTAGTAAAGAAATATCTAAAACACACATTATTTATTGGAGAAATAACTAAAATACAGAACATTTAATAAAGAAATATTTAAAATACACATTATTTAATAAAGAAATAACAAAAATACACATTATTTAATGAAAAAATAACTTAGTTACACATTATTTAATAAAGAAATAACTAAAATACACATTTGTTAATAGAAAAATAACTAAAATACACATTATTTATTGAAGAATTTACTTAATTACACATTATTTAATAAAAAAATAACTAAAATACACATTTATTAATAGAAAAATAACAAAAATACACATTATTTATTGGAGAAATAACTAAAATAAACATTATGTAATGAAGAAATAACTAAAATACTCATTATTTAATAAAGAAATAACTAAAATACACATTATTTAAAAAATAATTAACTAAAATACTCATTATTTAATAGAGAAATAACAAAAATACACATTATTTAATAAAGAAATAACTAAAATACATATTATTTAATAAAGAAACAACTAAAATACAAAATATTTAATAAAAAAAATAACGAAGTACACATTATTTAATAAAGAAATAACTAAAATACACATTATTTAATAAAGAAATAACTAAAATACACATTATTTAATAGAGAAATAACTAAAATACACATTATTTAATAAAAAAATAACTAAAATACACATTATTTATTGGAGAAATGACTAAAATGCACATTATTTATTGGAGAAATAACTAAAATACACATTATTTAATAAAGAAATAACTAAAATACACATTATTTAATTAAGAAATAAATAAAATACACAATATTTAATAAAAAAATAACTAAAACACACATTATTCAATAAAGAAATAACTAAAATACACATTATTTATTAGAGAAGTAACTGAAATACACATTATTTAATAAAGAAATAACTAAAATACACATTATTTAATAAAGATATAACTAAAATACACAATATTTAATGGAGAAATAACTTAAATACACATTATTTATTGGAGAAATAACTAAAATACACAATATTTATTGAAGAAATAACAAAATTACACATTATTTAATAAAGAAATAACTAAAATACACATTAATTAATAGAGAAATAACTAAAATACACATTATTTGATAAAGAAATAACAAAAAAACACATTATTTAATAAAGAAATAACTAAAATACACATTATTTAATAGAGAAATAACTAAAATACACAATATTTAATGGAGAAATAACTAAAAAACACATTATTAATAAAAAAACAACTAAAATACACAATATTTATTAAAGAAATAACAAAAAAACACATTATTTATTAAAGAAATAACTGAAATACACATTATTTAATAGAGAAATAACTAAAATACACATTATTTAATAAAGAAATAATTAAAATACATATTATTTAATAAAGAAATAACTAAAACACACATTATTTAATAAAGAAATAACTAAAATACACATTATTTAAAAAAAAATAACAAAAATACACATTATTTAATATAGAAATAACTAAAATACACTTTATTTAATATAAAAATAACTAAAATACACATTTTTTAATAGAGAAATAACTAAAATACACATTATTGACTGGAGAAATAACTAAAATACACATTATTTAATAAAGAAATAACTAAAATACACATTATTTAATAGAGAAATAATTAAAATACACATTATTTATTAGAGAAATATCTAAAATACACATTATTTAATGAAGAAAAAACCAAAATACACATTATTTAATAAAGAAATAACTAAAATACACATTATTTAATAAAAAAATAACTAAAATACACATTATTTTAAAGAGAAATAACTAAAATACACATTATTTAATAAAAAAATAACTAAAATACACATTATTTAATAAAGAAATAACTAAAATACACATTATTTAATAAAGAAATAACTAAAATACACATTATTTATTGTAGAAATAACTAAAATACACATTATTTAATGAAGAAATAACTACAATACATATTATTTAATAAAGAAATAACTAAAATACATAATATTTAATAAAAAATTAACTAAAACACACATTATTTAATAAAGAAATAACTAAAATACACATTATTTATTAGAGAAATAACTGAAATACACATTATTTAATAAAGAAATAACTAAAATACACATTATTTAATAAAGATATAACTAAAATACACATTATTTAATAAAGAAACAACTAAAATACGAAATTTTTAATAGAGAAATAACAAAAAAACACATTATTTAATTAAGAAATAACTAAAATACACACTATTTAATAGAGAAATAACTAAAATACACAATATTTATTAGAGAAATAACTAAAATAGACACTATTTAATAAAGAAAAAACTAAAATACACAACATTTAAAAGAGAAATAACAAAAAAACACATTATTTAATAAAGAAATAACTAAAATACACATTATTTAATAGAGAAATAACTAAAATACACATTATTAATTGAAGAAATAACTAAAATACACATTATTTACTGAAGAAATAACTAAAATACACACTATTTAATAAAAAAATAACTAAAATACACATTATTTAATAGAGAAATAACTAAAATACACATTATTTAATAGAGAAATAACAAAAAAACATATAAATTAATAAAGAAATAACTAAAATACACATTATTTAATAGAGAAATAATTAAAATACACAATATTTATTTTAGAAATAACTAAAATACACATTATTTAATAAAAAAATAACTAAAATACACATTTTTTAATAAAGAAATATTTAAAATACACATTATTTAATAGAGAAATAACTACAATACACATTATTTATTGGAGAAGTAACTAAAATACAAATTATTTAATAAAGAAATAACTAAAACTCACTTTATTTAATAGAGAAATAACAAAATACACATTAATTAATGAAGAAAAAACGTAAATACACATTATTTAATAAACAAATAACTAAAATACACATTATTTAATAGAGAAATAACTAAATTACACATTATTTATTGAATAAATAACTAAAATACACATTAAATAATAAAGAAATAACTAAAATACACATTATTTATTAGAGAAAATTTTTAAATAAACATTATTTAATAAAAAAATAACTAAAATACACATTATTTAATAAACAAATAACTAAAATACACATTATTTAATAGAGAAATAACTAAAATACACAATATTTATTGGAGAAATAACTAAAATACACATTATTAAATGAAGAATTAACTAAAATACACATTATTTAATAGAGAAATAACTAAAATACACATTATTTAATAGAGAATTAACTAAAATACACATTGTTTATTGAAGAAATAACTAAAATACACATTATTTAACAAAGAAACAACTAAAATACACAATATTTTATAGAGAAATAACAAAAAAACACATTATTTAATAAAGAAATAATTAAAATACACATTATTTAATAGATTTAATAGAGAAATAACTAAAATACACATTATTTAATAGAGAAATAACTAAAATACACATTATTTATTGTAGAAATAACTAAAATACACATTATTTAATAAAGAAAAAACTAAAATACACATTATTTAATAGAGAAATAACTAAAATACACATTATTTATTGAAGAAATAACTAAAATACACATTATTTAATAAAGAAATAAATGAAATACACATTATTTAATAGAGAATTAACTAAAATACACATTGTTTATTAAAGAAATAACTAAAATACACATTATTTAATGAAGAAATAACTTAAATACACATTATTTAATAAAAAAATAACTAAAATACAATTTATTTAATAAAGAAATAACCAAAATACACATTATTTAATAAAAAAATAACAAAGTACACATTATTTAATAAAGAAATAACTAAAATACACATTATTTAATAAAGAAATAACTAAAATACACTTTATTTAATAGAGAAATAACTAAAATACACATTATTTAATAAAGAAATAACAAAAAAACACATTGATTAATAAAGAAATAACTAAAATACACATTATTTAATAGAGAAATAACTAAAATACACAATATTTATTCAAGAAATAACTAAAAAACACATTATTAAATAAAGAAACAACTAAAATACACAAAATTTAATAGAGAAATAACAAAAAAACACATTATTTAATGAAGAAATAACTAAAATACACATTATTTAATAAAGAAACAACTAAAATACAAGATATTTAATAAAGAAATAACAAAGTACACATTTTTTAATAAAGAAATAAAAAAAATACACATTATTTAATAGAGAAATAACTACAATACACATTATTTATTGGAGAATTAACTAAAATACATATTATTTAATAAAGAAATAACTAAAACACACATTACTTAATAGAGAAATAACAAAAATACACATTAATTAATGAAGAAAAAACTTAAATACACATTATTTAATAAAAAAATAACTAAAATACACATTATTTAATAGAGAAATAACTAAATTACACATTATTTATTGATAAAATAACTAAAATACATATTAATTAATAAAGAAATAACTAAAATACACATTATTTAATAGAGAAATAACAAAAATACTTATTAATTAATAAAGATATAACTAAAATACACAATATTTAAAAAAGAAACAACTAAAATACACAATATTTAATAGAGAAATGACAAAAAAACACATTATTTACACTAGAAACAACTAAAATACACATTATTTAATAAAGAAATAACTAAAAAACACATTATTTATTCGAAAAATAACTAAAATACACAATATTTAATGAAGAAATAACTTAAATACACATTATATAATAAAGAAATAACTAAAATACACATTATTTAATAGAGAAATAACTAAAACACACATTATTTATTAAAGAAATAACTAAAATACACAATACTTAATGAAGAAATAACTAAAATACACATTAATTAATAAAGAAATAACTAAAATACATATTATATAATAAAGAAATAACTAAAATACACATTATTTAATAAAAAAATATTTAAAATACACATTATTCAATAGAGAAATAACAAAAATACACATATTTAATGAAGAAATAACTAAAATACACATTATTTAAGAAAGAAATAACAAAAATACACATTATTTAATGAAGAGATAACAAAAATACACATTATTTAATAAAGAAATATCTAAAATACTCATTATTTATTGGAGAAATAACTAAAATACACATTATTTAATAAAGAAATAACTAAAATACACATTATTTAATAAAGAAATAACTAAAACACACATTATTTATTGGAGAAATACTTAAAAAACACATTATTTAATAAAGAAATAAATAAAATACACATTATTTAATAGAGAAATAACTAAAATACACATTATTTATTGGAAAAATAACTAAAATACACAATATTTATTAAAGAAATAACTAAAATACACATTATTAAATAAAGAAATATTAGAAATACAAATTATTTAATGGAGACATAACTAATTTAATAGAGAAATTACTAAAATACACATTATTTATTGGAGAAATAACAAAAATACACATTATTAATTAAAGAAATAACAAAAATACACATTATTTAATGAAAAAATAACTAAAATACACATTATTTAATAAAGAAATAACTAAAGTACACATTATTTAATAGAAAAATAACTAAAATACACATTATTTATTGGAGAAATAACTAAAATACACATTATTTAATAAAGAATTAACTAAAATACACATTATTTAATAGAAAAATAACAAAAATACAAATTATTTAAAAAAGAAATAACAAAAATACACATTATTTAATGAAGAGTTATTAAAAATACACATTATTTAATAAAGAAATAACTAAAATACACATTACTTAATGAAGAAATAACTAAAATACACATTAATTAATAAAGAAATAACTAAAATACATATTATATAATAAAGAAATAACTAAAATACACATTATTTAATAAAAAAATAATTAAAATACACATTATTCAATAGAGAAATAACAAAAATAAACATATTTAATGAAGAAATAACTAAAATACACATTATTTAAGAAAGAAATAACAAAAATACACATTATTTAATGAAGAGATAACAAAAATACACATTATTTAATAAAGAAATAACTAAAATACTCATTATTTATTGGAGAAATAACTAAAATACACATTATTTAATAAAGAAATAACTAAAATACACATTATTTTATAAAGAAATAACTAAAATACACATTATTTATTGGAGAAATACTTAAAAAACACATTATTTAATAAAAAAATAAATAAAATACACATTATTTAATAGAGAAATAACTAAAATACACATTATTTATTGGAAAAATAACTAAAATACACATTATTTATTAAAGAAATAACTAAAATACACATTATTTAATAAAGAAATATTAGAAATACAAATTATTTAATGGAGACATAACTAATTTAATAGAGAAATTACTAAAATACACATTATTTATTGGAGAAATAACAAAAATACACATTATTAATTACAGAAATAACAAAAATACACATTATTTAATGAAGAAATAACTAAAATACACATTATTTAATAAAGAAATAACTAAAGTACACATTATTTAATAAAAAAATAACTAAAATACACATTATTTATTGGAGAAATAACTAAAATACACATTATTTAATAAAGAAATAACTAAAATACACATTATTTAATAGAAAAATAACAAAAATACACATTATTTAATGAAGAAATAACTAAAATACACATTATTTAAGAAAGAAATAACAAAAATACACATTATTTAATAAAGAGTTAACAGAAATACACATTATTTAATAAAGAAATAACTAAAATACTTATTATTTATTAGAGAAATAACTAAAATACACAATATTTATTAAAGAATTAACTAAAATACACATTAATTAATACAGAAATAACTAAAATACACATTATTTATTGAAGAAATAACTAAAATACACATTATTTGAAAAAGAAATAACTTAAATACACATTATTTAATAGAGAAATAACTAAAATACACATTATTTAATAAAGAAATAACTAAAATACACATTATTTAATAAAGAAACAATTAAAATACACAATAATTAATAAAAAAATAACAAAAAAACACATTATTTAATAAAGAAAAATCTAAAATACACATTATTTAATAGAGAAATAACTAGAATACACATTATTTATTGGAGAAATAACTAAAATACATATTATTTAATTAAGAAATAACTAAAACAAACATTTTTTAATAGAGAAATAACAAAAATACACATTAATTAATGAAGAAATAACTTAAATAGACATTATTTAATAAAGAAATAACTAAAATACATATTATTTAATAGAGAAATAACTAAATTACACATTATTTATTAAAGAAATAACTAAAATACACATTAATTAATAGAAGAAATAACTAAAATACACATTATTTGAAAAAGAAATAACTTAAATACACATTATTTAATAGAGAAATAACTAAAATACACATTATTTAATAAAGAAATAACTAAAATACACATTATTTAATAAAGAAATACTGAAATACACATTTTTAATAGAGAAATAACTAAAATACACATTGATTTTTTAAAAAATAACTAAAATACACATTGTTTAATGAAGAAATAACTAAAATACACATTATTTAATAAAGAAATAACTAAAATACACATTATTTAATAAAGAATTAAATAAAATACACATTATTTTATAAAAAAATAACAAAAATACACATTGTTTAATAAATAAATAACTAAAATACAAATTATTTAATAGAGAAATAACTAAAATACACATTAAGTATTGGAGAAATAACTAAAATACACATTATTTAATAAAGAAATAACTAAAATACACATAATTTAATAGAAAAATAACAAAAATACACATTATTTAATGAAGAAATAACTAAAATACACATTATTTAATAAAGAAATAACTAAAATACACATTATTTATTGTAGAAATAACTAAAATATACATTATTTAATAAAGAAATAAAGAAAATACACATTATTTAATAGAGAAATAACAAAAATACACATATTTAATGAAGAAATAACTAAAATACACATTATTTAATAAATAAATAACAAAAAAAAACATTATTTAATGAAGAAATAACAAAAATACATATTATTTAATAAACAAACAACTAAAATACATATTATTTAATAAAGAAATAACTAAAATACACATTATTTAATAGAGAAATTACAAAAATACACATTATTTATTGGAGAAATACCTAAAAAACACATTATTTAATAAAAAATAACTAAAATACACATTATTTAATAGAGAAATAACTAAAATACACATTTTTTATTGGAAAAATAACTAAATTACACAATATTTATTGAAGAAATAACTAAAATACACATTATTTCATAAAGAAATATTAGAAATACAAATTATTTAATGGAGACATATTTAATTTAATAGAGAAATTACTAAAATACACATTATTTATTGGAGAAATAACAAAAATACACATTATTAATTAAAGAAATAACAAAAATACACATTATTTAATGAAGAAATAACTAAAATACACATTATTTAAAAAAGAAATAACTAAAGTACACATTATTTAATAGTAAAATAAAAAAAATACACATTATTTATTGGAGAAATAACTAAAATACACATTATTTAATAAACAAATAACTAAAATACACATTATTTAATAGAGAAATAACAAAAATACACATTAATTAATGAAGAAAAAACTTAAATACACAATATTTAATAAAGAAATAACTAAAATACACTTTATTTAATAGAGAAATAACTATTTTACACATTATTTATTGATGAAATAACTAAAATACATATTAATTAATAGAAAAAAAACTAAAATACACATTATTTCATAGAGAAATAACAAAAATACTCATTAATTAATAAAGAAATAACTAAAATACACAACATTTAATGAAGAAACAACTAAAATACACAATATTTAATAAAGAAATGACAAAAAAACACATTATTTACACTAGAAACAACTAAATTACACATTATTTAATAAAGAAATAACTAAAATACACATTATTTAATCAAAAAATAACTAAAATACACATTATTTAATGAAGAAATAATTAAAATACACATTATTTACAAAAGAAATAACTAAAATACACATTATTAAATGGAGAAATAACTAAAATACAAATTATTTAATAGAGAAATAACTAAAATACACATTAAGTATTGGAGAAATATCTAAAATACACATTATTTAATAAACAAATAACTTAAATACACAATTTTTAATAAAGAAATAACTAAAATACACATTATTTAATAAAGAAATAACTAAAATACACATTATTTATCAATGAAACAACTAAAATACACAATATTTAATAGAGAAATAACAAAAAAACACATTATTTATTTAAGAAATAACTAAAATACACATTATTTAATAGAGAAATAACTAAAATACACAATATTTATTGAAAAAAAAACTAAATTACACATTAATTAATAAAGAAACAACTGAAATACACAATATTTATTAGAGAAATAACAAAAAAACACATTATTTAATAAAGAAATAACTAACATACACAATATTAAATAAAGGAATAACTAAAATACACATTATTTATTGGGGAAATAACTAAAATACACATTATTTAATGAAGAAATAACTAAAAAACACATTATTTAATAGAGAAATAACTGAAAAACACGGTATTTAATAAAGAAATAACTAAAATACACATTATTAATTAGAAAAATAACAAAGTACACATTATTTAATAAAGAAATAACTAAAATACACATTATTTATTAGAGAAAAATCTTAAATACACAATATTTAATGAAAAAATAACTAAAAAACACAATATTTAATGGACAAATAACTAAAATACACATTATTAAATAGAGAAATAACTAAAAAACACAATATTTATTGAAAAAAAAACTAAAATACACATTATTAAATGAAGAATTAACTAAAGTACACATTATTTAATAGAGAAATAACTAAAATACACATTATTTAATAAAGAAATAACTAAAATACACAAAATTTATTAGAGAAATAACTAAAATACACATTATTTAACAAAGAAACAACTAAAATACACAATATTTTATAGAAAAATAACAAAAAAACACATGATTTAATAAAGAAATAATTAAAATACACATTATTTAATAGATTTAATAGAGAAATAACTAAAATACACATTATTTAATAGAGAAATAACTAAAATACACAATATTTATTGTAGAAATAACTAAAATACACATTATTTAATGAAGAGATAACTAAAATACACATTATTTAATAAAGAAATTACTAAAATACACATTATTAATTGGAGAAATAACTAAAATACACATTATTTAATAAAGAAATAACTGAAATACACATTATTTAAAAAAGAATTAACTAAAATACACATTGTTCATTGAAGAAATAACTAAAATACACATTATTTAATGAAGAAATAACTAAAATACACATTATTTAATAAAAAAAATAACTAAAATACAATTTATTTAATAAAGAAATAACTAAAATACACATTATTTAATAAAGAAATAACAAGGTACACATTATTTAATAAAAAAATAACTAAAATACACATTATTTAATAAAGAAATAACTAAAATACACTTTATTTAATAGAGAAATAACTAAAATACACATTATTTAATAGAGAAATAACAAAAAAACACATTGATTAATAGAGAAATAACTAAAATACACATTATTTAATAAAGAAATAACAAAAATACACATTATTTAATGAAGAAATAACTTATATACACATTATTTAATAAAGAAATAACTAAAATAAACATTATTTAATGAAGAAATAACTAAAATACACATTATTTATTGGAGAAATATCTAAATTACACATTATTTAATAAAGAAATAACTAAAATACACATTTATTAATAAAAAAATAACAAAAATACACATTATTTATTGGAGAAATAACTAAAATAAACATTATGTAATAAAGAAATAACTAAAATACTCATTATTTAATAAAGAAATAACTAAAATACACATTATTTAAAAAAGAAATAATTAAAATACTCATTATTTAATTGAGAAATAACAAAAATACACATTATTTAATGAAGAAAAATCTAAAATACACATTATTTATTAAAGAAACAACTAAAATACACAATATTTAATATAGAAATAACAAAAAAACACATTATTTAATAAAGAAATAACTAAAGTACACATTATTTAATAGAGAAATAACTAAAACACACATTATTTATTGGAGAAATAACTAAAATACACAATATTTAATGAAGAAATAACTAAAATACACATTATTTAATAAAGAAATAACTAAAATACACATTATTTGATAGAGAAATAACAAAAATACACATTATTTATTGAAGAAATAACTAAAAAACACATTATTTATTTTAGAAATAACTAAAATACACATTATTTAATAAAGAAATAACTAAAATACACATTATTTAATAGAGAAATAACAAAAATACACATTATTTCATGAAGAAATAACTAAAATACACATTATTTAATAAAAAAATAACAAAAATACACATTATTTAATTGAGAAATAACAAAAATACACATTATTTATTAGAAAAAAAATTTAAAAACACATTATTTAATAAAAAAATAACTAAAGTACACATTATTTAATAGTAAAATAAAAAAAATACACATTATTTATTGGAGAAATAACTAAAATACACATTATTTAACAAAGGAACAACTAAAATACACAATATTTTATAGAGAAATAACAAAAAAACACATTATTTAATAAAGAATTAATTAAAATACACATTATTTAATAGATTTAATAGAGAAATAACTAAAATACACATTAATTAATAGAGAAATAACTAAAATACACATTATTTATTGTAGAATAAACTAAAATACACATTATTCAATGAAGAAAAAACTAAAATACACATTATTTAATAAAGAAATAACTAAAATACACATTATTTAATAGAGAAATAACTAAAATACACATTATTTATTGGAAAAATAACTAAAATACACAATATTTATTGAAGAAATAACTAAATTACACATTATTTTATAAAGAAATATTAGAAATACAAATTATTTAATGGAGACATATTTAATTTAATAGAGAAATTACTAAAATACACATTATTTATTGGAGAAATAATAAAAATACACATTATTAATTAAAGAAATAACAAAAATACACATTATTTAATGAAGAAATAACTAAAATACACATTATTTAATAAAGAAATAACTAAAGTACACATTATTTAATAGTAAAATAAAAAAAATACACATTATTTATTGGAGAAATAACTAAAATACACATTATTTAATAAACAAATAACTAAAATACACATTATTTAATAGAGAAATAACAAAAATACACATTAATTAATGAAGAAAAAACTTAAATACACATTATTTAATAAAGAAATAACTAAAATACACATTATTTAATAGAGAAATAACTATTTTACACATTATTTATTGATGAAATAACTAAAATACATATTAATTAATAGAAAAAAAACTAAAATACACATTATTTCATAGAGAAATAACAAAAATACTCATTAATTAATAAAGAAATAACTAAAATACCCAACATTTAATGAAGAAACAACTAAAATACACAATATTTAATAGAGAAATGACAAATAAACACATTATTTACACTAGAAACAACTAAATTACACATTATTTTAAAAAAGAAATAACTAAAATACACATTATTTAATCAAAAAATAACTAAAATACACATTATTTAATGAAGAAATAATTAAAATACACATTATTTACTAAAGAAATAACTAAAATACACATTATTTAATGAAGAAAAAACTAAAATACACATTATTTAATAGAGAAATAACTAAAATACACATTATTTTTTTATAGAAAAAACTAAAATACACATTATTTAATAAAGAAATAACTGAAATACACATTATTTAATAGAGAATTAACTAAAATACACATTGTTCATTAAAGAAATAACTAAAATACACAATATTTAATAAGGAATTAACTAAAATACAATTTATTTAATAAAGAAATAACTAAAATACACATTATTTAATAAAGAAATAACAAAAAACACATTATTTAATAAAGAAATAACTAAAATACACATTATTTAATAAAGAAATATTTAAAATACACTTTATTTAATAGAGAAATAACTAAAATACACATTATTTAATAGAGAAATAACAAAAAAACACATTGATTAATAAAGAAATAACTAAAATACACATTATTTAATAGAGAAATAACTAAAATACACAATATTTATTAAAGAAATAACTAAAAATACATTATTAAATAAAGAAACAACTAAAATACACAATATTTAATAAAGAAATGACAAAAAAACACATTATTTAATAAAGAAAAAACTAAAATACACATTATTTAATAAAAAAATATCTAAAACACACAATATTTATTGGAGAAATAACTAAAATACACAATATTTAATAAAAAAATAACTAAAATACACATTATTTAATAAAGAAATAACAAAAATACACATTATTTAATGAAGAAATAACTTAAATACACATTATTTAATAAAGAAATAACTAAAATACACATTATTTACTAGAGAAATAACTAAAATACACATTATTTAATAAAGAAATAACTAAAATACAATTTATTTAATAAAGAAGTAACTAAAATACACGATATTTAATAAAGAAATAACAAAGTACACATTATTTAATAAAGAAATAACTAAAATACACATTATTTAATAAAAAAATAACTAAAATACACATTATTTAATAGAGAAATAACAAAAATACACGTTATTTAATGAAGAAATAACTAAAAGACACATTATTTAATAAAGAAATAACTAAAATACACATTATTTAATAGAGAAATTACAAAAATACACATTATTTATTGGAGAAATACCTAAAAAACACATTATTTAATAAAGAAATAACTAAATTACACATTATTTATTAAAGAAATAACTAAAATACACATTAATTAATAAAGAAATAACTAAAATACACATTAAATAATAATAAAGAAATAACTAAAATACACATTATTTAATAAAGAAATAACAGAAATACACATTATTTAATGAAGAATTAACTAAAATACACACCATTTAATAAAGAAACAACAAAATTACACAATATTGATTAGAAAAATAACAGAAATACATTTTATTTAATGAAGAAATAACTAAAATACACATTATTTGAAAAAGAAATAACTTAAATACACATTATTTAATAGAGAAATAACTAAAATACACATTATTTAATAAAGAAATAACTAAAATACACATTATTTAATAAAGAAACAATTAAAATACACAATAATTAATAAAAAAATAACAAAAAAACACATTATTTAATAAAGAAAAATCTAAAATACACATTATTTAATAGAGAAATAACTAGAATACACATTATTTATTGGAGAAATAACTAAAATACATATTATTTAATTAAGAAATAACTAAAACAAACATTTTTTAATAGAGAAATAACAAAAATACACATTAATTAATGAAGAAATAACTTAAATAGACATTATTTAATAAAGAAATAACTAAAATACATATTATTTAATAGAGAAATAACTAAATTACACATTATTTATTAAAGAAATAACTAAAATACACATTAATTAATAAAGAAATAAATAAAATACACGCTATTTAATAAAGAAATAACAAAAATACACATTATTTAATGAAAAATTAACTAAAATACACACTATTTAATAAAGAAACAACAAAAATACACAATATTGATTAGAGAAATAACAAAAATACACATTATTTAATAAAGAAATAACTAAAATACACATTATTTGAAAAAGAAATAACTTAAATACACATTATTTAATAGAGAAATAACTAAAATACACATTATTTAATAAAGAAATAACTAAAATACACATTATTTAATAAAGAATTACTGAAATACACATTTTTAATAGAGAAATAACTAAAATACACTTTGATTTTTTAAAAAATAACTAAAATACACATTGTTTAATGAAGAAATAACTAAAATACACATTATTTAATAAAGAAATAACTAAAATACACATTATTTAATAAAGAATTAAATAAAATACACATTATTTTATAAAAAAATAACAAAAATACACATTGTTTAATAAATAAATAACTAAAATACAAATTATTTAATAGAGAAATAACTAAAATACACATTAAGTATTGGAGAAATAACTAAAATACACATTATTTAATAAAGAAATAACTAAAATACACATAATTTAATAGAAAAATAACAAAAATACACATTATTTAATGAAGAAATAACTAAAATACACATTATTTAATAGAGAAATAACTAAAATACACATTATTTATTGTAGAAATAACTAAAATATACATTATTTAATAAAGAAATAAAGAAAATACACATTATTTAATAGAGAAATAACAAAAATACACATATTTAATGAAAAAATAACTAAAATACACATTATTTAATAAAGAAATAACAAAAATACACATTATTTAATGAAGAAATAACAAAAATACATATTATTTAATAAACAAACAACTAAAATACATATTATTTAATAAAGAAATAACTAAAATACACATTATTTAATAGAGAAATTACAAAAATACACATTATTTATTGGAGAAATACCTAAAAAACACATTATTTAATAAAAAAATAACTAAAATACACATTATTTAATAGAGAAATAACTAAAATACACATTTTTTATTGGAAAAATAACTAAATTACACAATATTTATTGAAGAAATAACTAAAATACACATTATTTAAAAAAGAAATAACTAAAGTACACATTATTTAATAGTAAAATAAAAAAAATACACATTATTTATTGGAGAAATAACTAAAATACACATTATTTAATAAACAAATAACTAAAATACACATTATTTAATAGAGAAATAACAAAAATACACATTAATTAATGAAGAAAAAACTTAAATACACAATATTTAATAAAGAAATAACTAAAATACACTTTATTTAATAGAGAAATAACTATTTTACACATTATTTATTGATGAAATAACTAAAATACATATTAATTAATAGAAAAAAAACTAAAATACACATTATTTCATAGAGAAATAACAAAAATACTCATTAATTAATAAAGAAATAACTAAAATACACAACATTTAATGAAGAAACAACTAAAATACACAATATTTAATAAAGAAATGACAAAAAAACACATTATTTACACTAGAAACAACTAAATTACACATTATTTAATAAAGAAATAACTAAAATACACATTATTTAATCAAAAAATAACTAAAATACACATTATTTAATGAAGAAATAATTAAAATACACATTATTTACAAAAGAAATAACTAAAATACACATTATTAAATGGAGAAATAACTAAAATACAAATTATTTAATAGAGAAATAACTAAAATACACATTAAGTATTGGAGAAATATCTAAAATACACATTATTTAATAAACAAATAACTTAAATACACAATTTTTAATAAAGAAATAACTAAAATACACATTATTTAATAAAGAAATAACTAAAATACACATTATTTAATAATGAAACAACTAAAATACACAATATTTAATAGAGAAATAACAAAAAAACACATTATTTATTTAAGAAATAACTAAAATACACATTATTTAATAGAGAAATAACTAAAATACACAATATTTATTGAAAAAAAAACTAAATTACACATTAATTAATAAAGAAACAACTGAAATACACAATATTTATTAGAGAAATAACAAAAAAACACATTATTTAATAAAGAAATAACTAACATACACAATATTAAATAAAGGAATAACTAAAATACACATTATTTATTGGGGAAATAACTAAAATACACATTATTTAATGAAGAAATAACTAAAAAACACATTATTTAATAGAGAAATAACTGAAAAACACGGTATTTAATAAAGAAATAACTAAAATACACATTATTAATTAGAAAAATAACAAAGTACACATTATTTAATAAAGAAATAACTAAAATACACATTATTTATTAGAGAAAAATCTTAAATACACAATATTTAATGAAAAAATAACTAAAAAACACAATATTTAATGGACAAATAACTAAAATACACATTATTAAATAGAGAAATAACTAAAAAACACAATATTTATTGAAAAAAAAACTAAAATACACATTATTAAATGAAGAATTAACTAAAGTACACATTATTTAATAGAGAAATAACTAAAATACACATTATTTAATAAAGAAATAACTAAAATACACAAAATTTATTAGAGAAATAACTAAAATACACATTATTTAACAAAGAAACAACTAAAATACACAATATTTTATAGAAAAATAACAAAAAAACACATGATTTAATAAAGAAATAATTAAAATACACATTATTTAATAGATTTAATAGAGAAATAACTAAAATACACATTATTTAATAGAGAAATAACTAAAATACACAATATTTATTGTAGAAATAACTAAAATACACATTATTTAATGAAGAAATAACTAAAATACACATTATTTAATAGAGAAATTACTAAAATACACATTATTAATTGGAGAAATAACTAAAATACACATTATTTAATAAAGAAATAACTGAAATACACATTATTTAATAAAGAATTAACTAAAATACACATTGTTCATTGAAGAAATAACTAAAATACACATTATTTAATGAAGAAATAACTAAAATACACATTATTTAATAAAAAAAATAACTAAAATACAATTTATTTAATAAAGAAATAACTAAAATACACATTATTTAATAAAGAAATAACAAGGTACACATTATTTAATAAAAAAATAACTAAAATACACATTATTTAATAAAGAAATAACTAAAATACACTTTATTTAATAGAGAAATAACTAAAATACACATTATTTAATAGAGAAATAACAAAAAAACACATTGATTAATAGAGAAATAACTAAAATACACATTATTTAATAAAGAAATAACAAAAATACACATTATTTAATGAAGAAATAACTTATATACACATTATTTAATAAAGAAATAACTAAAATAAACATTATTTAATGAAGAAATAACTAAAATACACATTATTTATTGGAGAAATATCTAAATTACACATTATTTAATAAAGAAATAACTAAAATACACATTTATTAATAAAAAAATAACAAAAATACACATTATTCATTGGAGAAATAACTAAAATAAACATTATGTAATAAAGAAATAACTAAAATACTCATTATTTAATAAAGAAATAACTAAAATACACATTATTTAAAAAAGAAATAATTAAAATACTCATTATTTAATTGAGAAATAACAAAAATACACATTATTTAATGAAGAAAAATCTAAAATACACATTATTTATTAAAGAAACAACTAAAATACACAATATTTAATATAGAAATAACAAAAAAACACATTATTTAATAAAGAAATAACTAAAGTACACATTATTTAATAGAGAAATAACTAAAACACACATTATTTATTGGAGAAATAACTAAAATACAAATATTTAATGAAGAAATAACTAAAATACACATTATTTAATAAAGAAATAACTAAAATACACATTATTTGATAGAGAAATAACAAAAATACACATTATTTATTGAAGAAATAACTAAAAAACACATTATTTATTTTAGAAATAACTAAAATACACATTATTTAATAAAGAAATAACTAAAATACACATTATTTAATAGAGAAATAACAAAAATACACATTATTTCATGAAGAAATAACTAAAATACACATTATTTAATAAAAAAATAACAAAAATACACATTATTTAATTGAGAAATAACAAAAATACACATTATTTAATAAAGAAATAACTAAAATACACATTATTTATTAAAGAAATAACTAAAATACACATTATTTATTAGAGAAATAACTAAAATACACAATATTTATTAGAGCCATAACTAAAATACACATTATTTAATAAAGAAATATTTAAAATACACATTATTTAATAGAGAAATAACTAAAATACACATTATTTACTGAAGAAACAACTAAAATACACATTATTTAATAAAGAAATAACAAAAATACACATTATTTAATAGAAAAATAACTAAAATACACTTTATTTACTAAAGAAATAACTAAAATACACATTATTTAATTAAGAAATAATTAAATCACACAATATTTATTGGAGAAATAACAAAAATACACATTATTAAATAAAGAAAAAACAAAAATACACATTATTTAATGGAGAAATAACTAAAATACACATTATTTAATAAAGAAATAACTAAAATACTCATTATTTAATAGAGACATAACAAAAATACACATTATTTAATGAAGAAATAACTAAAATACACATTATTTAATAGAGAAATTACAAAAATACACATTATTTATTGGAGAAATACCTAAAAAACACATTATTTAATAAAGAAATAACTAAAATACACATTATTTAATAGAGAAATAACTAAAATACACATTATTTATTGGAAAAATAACTAAAATACACATTATTTATTGAAGAAATAACTAAAATACACATTATTTCATAAAGAAATATTAGAAATACAAATTATTTAATGGAGACAAATTTAATTTAATAGAGAAATTACTAAAATACACATTATTTATTGGAGAAATAACAAAAATACACATTATTAATTAAAGAAATAACAAAAATACACATTATTTAATAAAGAAATAACTAAAATACACATTATTTAATAAAAAAATAACTAAAGTACACATTATTTAATAGTAAAATAAATAAAATACACATTATTTATTGGAGAAATAACTAAAATACACATTATTTAATAAACAAATAACTAAAATACACATTATTTAATAGAGAAATAACAAAAATACACATTAATTAATGAAGAAAAAACTTAAATACACATTATTTAATAAAGAAATAACTAAAATACACATTTATTAATAGAGAAATAACTAATTTACACATTATTTATTGATGAAATAACTAAAATACATATTAATTAATAGAGAAAAAACTAAAATACACATTATTTAATAGAGAAATAACAAAAATACTCATTAATTAATAAAGAAATAACTAAAATACACAACATTTAATGAAGAAACAACTAAAATACACAATATTTAATAGAGAAATGACAAAAAAACACATTATTTACACTAGAAACAACTAAATTACACATTATTTAATAAAGAAATAACTAAAATACACATTATTTAATCATAAAATAACTAAAATACACATTATTTAATGAAGAAATAATTAAAATACACATTATTTAATGAAGAAATAACTAAAATACACATTATTAAATAAAGAAATAACTAAAATACAAATTATTTAATAGAGAAATAACTAAAATACACATTAAGTATTGGAGAAATATCTAAAATACACATTATTTAATAAACAAATAACTTAAATACACAATTTTTAATAAAGAAATAACTAAAATACACATTATTTAACAAAGAAATAACTAAAATACACATTATTTAATAATGAAACAACTAAAATACACAATATTTAATAGAGAAATTACAAAAAAACACATTATTTATTTAAGAAATAACTAAAATACACATTATTTAATAGAGAAATAACTAAAATACACAATATTTATTGAAAAAAAAACTAAATTACACATTAATTAATAAAGAAACAACTGAAATACACAAAATTTATTAGAGAAATAACAAAAAAACACATTATTTAATAAAGAAATAACTAACATACACATTATTTAATAGAGGAATAACTAAAATACACATTATTTATTGGGGAAATAACTAAAATACACATTATTTAATGAAGAAATAACTAAAATACACATTATTTAATAGAGAAATAACTAAAATACACGGTATTTAATAAAGAAATAACTAAAATACACATTATTAATTAGAAAAATAACAAAGTACACATTATTTAATAAAGAAATAACTAAAATACACATTATTTATTAGAGAAAAATCTTAAATACACAACTAAAATACGCAATATTTAATGGACAAATAACTAAAATACACATTATTAAATAGAGAAATAACTAAAAAACACAATATTTATTGAAAAAAAAACTAAAATACACATTATTAAATGAAGAATTAACTTAACTAAGTTCACATTATTTAATAGAGAAATAACTAAAATACACATTATTTAATAAAGAAATAACTAAAATACACAAAATTTATTGGAGAAATAACTAAAATACACATTATTTAACAAAGAAACAACTAAAATACACAATATTTTATAGAAAAATAACAAAAAAAACACATTATTTAATAAAGAAATAATTAAAATACACATTATTTAATAGATTTAATAGAGAAATAACTAAAATACACATTATTTAATAGAGAAATAACTAAAATACACAATATTTATTGTAGAAATAACTAAAATACACATTATTTAATAATGAAATAACTAAAATACACATTATTTTATAGAGAAATTACTAAAATACACATTATTAATTGGAGAAATAACTGAAATACACATTATTTAATAAAGAAATAACTGAAATACACATTATTTAATAGAGAATTAACTAAAATACACATTGTTCATTGAAGAAATAACTAAAATACACTTTATTTAATAAAGAAATAACTAAAATACACATTATTTAAGAAAGAAATAACAAAAATACACATTATTTAATGAAGAGTTAACAAAAATACACATTATTTAATAAAGAAATAACTAAAATACTCATTATTTATTGAAGAAATAACTAAAATACACATTATTTAATAAAGAATTAACTAAAATACACATTATTTAATAAAAAAATAACTAAAATACACATTATTTATTAGATAAATAACTAAAATTCACATTATTTAATAAAGAAATAAAGAAAATACACATTATTTAATAGAAAAATAACAAAAATACACATATTTAATGAAGAAATAACTAAAATACACATTATTTAATAAAGAAATAACAAAAATACACATTATTTAATGAAGAAATAACAAAAATACACATTATTTAATAAAGAAATAACTAAAATACATATTATTTAAAAGAGAAATAACAAAAATACACGTTATTTAATGAAGAAATAACTAAAAGACACATTATTTAATAAAGGAATAACTAAAATACACATTATTTAATATAGAAATTACAAAAATACACATTTTTTATTGGAGAAATACCTAAAAAACACATTATTTAATAAAGAAATAACTAAAATACACGTTATTTAATAGAGAAATAACTAAAATACACATTATTTGTTGGAAAAATAACTAAAATACACATTATTTATTAAAGAAATAACTAAAATACACATTATTTAATAAAAAATTATTAGAAATACAAATTATTTAATGGAGACATAACTAATTTAATAGAGAAATTACTAAAATACACATTATTTATTGGAGAAATAACAAAAATACACATTATTAATTAAAGAAATAACAAAAATACACATTATTTAATAAAGAAATAACTAAAATACACATTATTTAATAAAGAAATAACTAAAGTACACATTATTTAATAGAAAAATAAATAAAATACACATTATTTATTGGAGAAATAACTAAAATACACATTATTTAATAAACAAATAACTAAAATACACATTATTTAATAGAGAAATAACAAAAATACACAATAATTAATGAAGAAAAAACCTAAATACACATTATTTAATAAAAAAATAACTAAAATACACATTATTTAATAGAGAAATAACTAAATTACACATTATTTATTAAAGAAATAACTAAAATACACATTAAATAATAAAGAAATAACTAAAATACACATTATTTATTAGAAAAAAAATTTAAATACACAATATTTAATAAAAAAATAACTAAAATACACATTATTTAATGGACAAATAACTAAAATACACATTGTTTAATAGAGAAATAACTAAAATACTCAATATTTATTGAAGAAATAACTAAAATACACATTATTAAATGAAGAATTAACTAAAATACACATTATTTAATAAAGAATTAACTAAAATACACATTAATTAATTGAGAAATAACTAAAATACACAATATTTATTGGAGAAATAACTAAAATACACATTATTTAACAAAGGAACAACTAAAATACACAATATTTTAAAGAGAAATAACAAAAAAAACACATTATTTGATAAAGAAATAATTAAAATACACATTATTTAATAGATTTAATAGAGAAATAACTAAAATACACATTATTTAACAGAGAAATAACTAAAATACACATTATTTAATGAAGAAAAAACTCAAATACACATTATTTAATAGAGAAATAACTAAAATACACATTATTTTTTTATAGAAAAAACTAAAATACACATTATTTAATAAAGAAATAACTGAAATACACATTATTTAATAGAGAATTAACTAAAATACACATTGTTCATTAAAGAAATAACTAAAATACACAATATTTAATAAGGAATTAACTAAAATACAATTTATTTAATACAGAAATAACTAAAATACACATTATTTAATAAAGAAATAACAAAGTACACATTATTTAATAAAGAAATAACTAAAATACACATTATTTAATAAAGAAATAACTAAAATACACTTTATTTAATAGAGAAATAACTAAAATACACATTATTTAATAGAGAAATAACAAAAAAACACATTGATTAATAAAGAAATAACTAAAATACACATTATTTAATAGAGAAATAACTAAAATACACAATATTTATTAAAGAAATAACTAAAAACATATTATTAAATAAAGAAACAACTAAAATACACAATATTTAATAAAGAAATGACAAAAAAACACATTATTTAATAAAGAAAAAACTAAAATACACATTATTTAATAAAGAAATATCTAAAACACACAATATTTATTGGAGAAATAACTAAAATACACAATATTTAATAAAAAAATAACTAAAATACACATTATTTAATAAAGAAATAACAAAAATACACATTATTTAATGAAGAAATAACTTAAATACACATTATTTAATAAAGAAATAACTAAAATACACATTATTTACTAGAGAAATAACTAAAATACACATTATTTAATAAAGAAAAAACTAAAATACAATTTATTTAATAAAGAAGTAACTAAAATACACGATATTTAATAAAGAAATAACAAAGTACACATTATTTAATAAAGAAATAACTAAAATACACATTATTTAATAAAAAAATAACTAAAATACACATTTAATAGAGAAATAACAAAAATACACGTTATTTAATGAAGAAATAACTAAAAGACACATTATTTAATAAAGAAATAACTAAAATACACATTATTTAATAGAGAAATTACAAAAATACACATTATTTATTGGAGAAATACCTAAAAAACACATTATTTAATAAAGAAATAACTAAATTACACATTATTTATTAAAGAAATAACTAAAATACACATTAATTAATAAAGAAATAACTAAAATACACATTAATTAATAAAGAAATAACTAAAATACACATTATTTAATAAAGAAATAACAAAAATACACAATATTTAATGAAGAATTAACTAAAATACACACCATTTAATAAAGAAACAACAAAAATACACAATATTGATTAGAGAAATAACAGAAATACACATTATTTAATGAAGAAATAACTAAAATACACATTATTTGAAAAAGAAATAACTTAAATACACATTATTTAATAGAGAAATAACTAAAATACACATTATTTAATAAATAAATAACTAAAATACACATTATTTAATAAAGAAACAATTAAAATACACAATAATTAATAAAAAAATAACAAAAAAACACATTATTCAATAAAGAAAAATCTAAAATACACATTATTTAATAAAGAAATAACAAAAATACACATTATTTAATGAAAAATTAACTAAAATACACACTATTTAATAAAGAAACAACAAAAATACACAATATTGATTAGAGAAATAACAAAAATACACATTTTTTAATAAAGAAATAACTAAAATACACATTATTTGAAAAAGAAATAACTTAAAAACACATTATTTAATAGAGAAATAACTAAAATACACATTATTTAATAAAGAAATAACTAAAATACACATTATTTAATAAAGAAATACTGAAATACACATTTTTAATAGAGAAATAACTAAAATACACATTGATTTTTTAAAAAATAACTAAAATACACATTGTTTAATGAAGAAATAACTAAAATACACATTATTTAATAAAGAAATAACTAAAATACACATTATTTAATAAAGAATTAAATAAAATACACATTATTTTAAAGAAAAATAACAAAAATACACATTATTTAATAAATAAATAACTAAAATACAAATTATTTATTAAAGAAATAACTAAAATACACATTAAGTATTGGAGAAATAACTAAAATACACATTATTTAATAAAGAAATAACTAAAATACACATAATTTAATAGAAAAATAACAAAAATACACATTATTTAATGAAGAAATAACTAAAATACACATTATTTAATAGAGAAATAACTAAAATTCACATTATTTATTGTAAAAATAACTAAAATATACATTATTTAATAAAGAAATAAAGAAAATACACATTATTTAATAGAGAAATAACAAAAATACACATATTTAATGAAGAAATAACTAAAATACACATTATTTAATAAAGAAATAACAAAAATACACATTATTTAATGAAGAAACAACAAAAATACACATTATTTAATAAAGAAACAACTAAAATACATATTATTTAAAAGAGAAATATCAAAAACACACGTTATTTAATGAAGAAATATTTTAAAGACACATTATTTAATAAAGAAATAACTAAAATACACATTATTTAATAGAGAATTTACAAAAATACACATTATTTATTGGAGAAATACCTAAAAAACACATTATTTAATAAAGAAATAACTAAAATACACATTATTTAATAGAGAATTAACTAAAATACACATTATTTATTGGAAAAATAACTAAAATACACATTATTTATTGAAGAAATAACTAAAATACACATTATTTCATAAAGAAATATTAGAAATACAAATTATTTAATGGAGACATATTTAATTTAATAGAGAAATTACTAAAATACACATTATTTATTGGAGAAATAACAAAAATACACATTATTAATTAAAGAAATAACAAAAATACACATTATTTAATGAAGAAATAACTAAAATACACATTATTTAATAAAGAAATAACTAAAGTACACATTATTTAATAGTAAAATAAAAAAAATACACATTATTTATTGGAGAAATAACTAAAATACAGATTATTTAATAAACAAATAACTAAAATACACATTATTTAATAGAGAAATTACAAAAATACACATTAATTAATGAAGAAAAAACTTAAATACACATTATTTAATAAAGCAATAACTAAAATACACATTATTTAATAGAGAAATAACTAATTTACACATTATTTATTGATGAAATAACTAAAATACACATTATTTAATAGTAAAATTAAAAAAATACACATTATTTATTGGAGAAATAACTAAAATACACATTATTTAATAAACAAATAACTAAAATACACATTAATTAATAGAGAAAAAACTAAAATACACATTATTTCATAGAGAAATAACAAAAATACTCATTAATTAATAAAGAAATTACTAAAATACACAACATTTAATGAAGAAACAACTAAAATACACAATATTTAATAGAGAAATGACAAAAAAACACATTATTTACACTAGAAACAACTAAATTACACATTATTTAATAAAGAAATAACTAAAATACACATTATTTGATCAAAAAATAACTAAAATACACATTATTTAATGAAGAAATAATTAAAATACACATTATTTACAAAAGAAATAACTAAAATACACTTTATTAAATGAAGAAATAACTAAAATACAAATTAATTAATAGAGAAATAACTAAAATACACATTAAGTATTGGAGAATTATCTAAAATACACATTATTTAATAAACAAATAACTTAAATACACAATTTTTAATAAAGAAATAACTAAAATACACATTATTTAATAAAGAAATAACTAAAATACACATTATTTAATAATGAAACAATTAAAATACACAATATTTAATAGAGAAATAACAAAAAATCACATTATTTATTTAAGAAATAACTAAAATACACATTATTTAATAGAGAAATAACTAAAATACACAATATTTATTAAAAAAAACTAAATTACACATTAATTAATAAAGAAACAACTGAAATACACAATATTTATTAGAGAAATAACAAAAAAACACATTATTTAATAAAGAAATAACTAACATACACATTATTTAATAGAGGAATAACTAAAATACAAATTATTTATTGGGGAAATAACTAAAATACACATTATTTAATGAAGAAATAACTAAAAAACACATTATTTAATAGAGAAATAACTGAAATACACGGTATTTAATAAAGAAATAACTTAAATACACATTATTAATTAGAAAAATAACAAAGTACACATTATTTAATAAAGAAATAACTAAAATACACATTATTTATTAGAGAAAAATCTTAAATACACAATATTTAATAAAAAAATAACTAAAATACGCAATATTTAATGGACAAGAAACTAAAATACACATTATTAAATAGAGAAATAACTAAAAAACACAATATTTATTGAAAAAAAAACTAAAATACACATTATTAAATGAAGAATTAACTAAAATACACATTATTTAATAGAGAAATAACTAAAATACACATTATTTAATAAAGAAATAACTAAAATACACAAAATTTATTGGAGAAATAACTAAAATACACATTATTTAACAAAGAAACAACTAAAATACACAATATTTTATATAAAAATAACAAAAAAACACATTATTTAATAAAGAAATAATTAAAATACACATTATTTAATAGATTTAATAGAGAAATAACTAAAATACACATTATTTAATAGAGAAATAACTAAAATACACAATATTTATTGTAGAAATAACTAAAATACACATTATTTAATGAAGAAATAACTAAAATACACATTATTTAATAGAGAAATTACTAAAATACACATTATTAATTGGAGAAATAACTAAAATACACATTATTTAATAAAGAAATAACTGAAATACACATTATTTAATAAAGAATTAACTAAAATACACATTGTTCATTGAAGAAATAACTAAAATACACATTATTTAATGAAGAAATAACTAAAATACACATTATTTAATAAAAAAAATAACTAAAATACAATTTATTTAATAAAGAAATAACTAAAATACACATTATTTAATAAAGAAATAACAAGGTACACATTATTTAATAAAAAAATAACTAAAATACACATTATTTAATAAAGAAATAACTAAAATACACTTTATTTAATAGAGAAATAACTAAATTACACATTATTTAAAAGAGAAATAACAAAAAAACACATTGATTAATAGAGAAATAACTAAAATACACATTATTTAATAAAAAAATAACAAAAATACACATTATTTAATGAAGAAATAACTTATATACACATTATTTAATAAAGAAATAACTAAAATAAACATTATTTAATGAAGAAATAACTAAAATACACATTATTTATTGGAGAAATATCTAAATTACACATTATTTAATAAAGAAATAACTAAAATTTACATTTATTAATAAAAAAATAACAAAAATACACATTATTTATTGGAGAAATAACTAAAATAAACATTATGTAATAAAGAAATAACTAAAATACTCATTATTTAATAAAGAAATAACTAAAATACACATTATTTAAAAAAGAAATAATTAAAATACTCATTATTTAATTGAGAAATAACAAAAATACACATTATTTAATGAAGAAATATCTAAAATACACATTATTTATTAAAGAAACAACTAAAATACACAATATTTAATATAGAAATAACAAAAAAACACATTATTTAATAAAGAAATAACTAAAGTACACATTATTTAATAGAGAAATAACTAAAACACACATTATTTATTGGAGAAATAACTAAAATACACAATATTTAATGAAGAAATAACTAAAATACACATTATTTAATAAAGAAATAACTAAAATACACATTATTTGATAGAGAAATAACAAAAATACATATTATTTAATAAAGAAATAACTAAAAAACACATTATTTATTTTAGAAAGAACTAAAATACACATTATTTAATAAAGAAATAACTAAAATACACATTATTTAATAGAGAAATAACAAAAATACACATTATTTCATGAAGAAATAACTAAAATACACATTATTTAATAAAAAAATAACAAAAATACACATTATTTAATTGAGAAATAACAAAAATACACATTATTTAATAAAGAAATAACTAAAATACACATTATTTATTAAAGAAATAACTAAAATACACATTATTTATTAGAGAAATAACTAAAATACACAATATTTATTAGAGCCATAACTAAAATACACATTATTTAATAAAGAAATAACTAAAATACACATTATTTAATAGAGAAATAACTAAAATACACATTATTTACTGAAGAAACAACTAAAATACACGTTATTTAATAAAGAAATAACAAAAATACACATTATTTAATAGAAAAATAACTAAAATACACTTTATTTACTAAAGAAATAACTAAAATACACATTATTTAATTAAGAAATAACTAAATCACACAATATTTATTGGAGAAATAACAAAAATACACATTAATAAATAAAGAAAAAACAAAAATACACATTATTTAATGGAGAAATAACTAAAATACACATTATTTAATGAAGAAATAACTAAAATACTCATTATTTAATAAAGACATAACAAAAATACACATTATTTAATGAAGAAATAACTAAAATACACATTATTTAATAGAGAAATTACAAAAATACACATTATTTATTGGAGAAATACCTAAAAAACACATTATTTAATAAAGAAATAACTAAAATACACATTATTTAATAGAGAAATAACTAAAATACACATTATTTATTAAAAAAATTACTAAAATACACATTATTTATTGAAGAAATAACTAAAATACACATTATTTCATAAAGAAATATTAGAAATACAAATTATTTAATGGAGACATATTTAATTTAATAAAGAAATTACTAAAATACACATTATTTATTGGAGAAATAACAAAAATACACATTATTAATTAAAGAAATAACAAAAATACACATTATTTAATGAAGAAATAACTAAAATACACATTATTTAATAAAGAAATAACTAAAGTACACATTATTTAATAGTAAAATAAATAAAATACACATTATTTATTGGAGAAATAACTAAAATACACATTATTTAATAAACAAATAACTAAAATACACATTATTTAATAGAGAAATAACAAAAATACACATTAATTAATGAAGAAAAAACTTAAATACACATTATTTAATAAAGAAATAACTAAAATACACATTATTTAATAGAGAAATAACTAATTTACACATTATTTATTGATGAAATAACTAAAATACATATTAATTAATAGAGAAAAAACTAAAATACACATTATTTAATAGAGAAATAACAAAAATACTCATTAATTAATAAAGAAATAACTAAAATACACAACATTTAATGAAGAAACAACTAAAATACACAATATTTAATAGAGAAATGACAAAAAAACACATTATTTACACTAGAAACAACTAAATTACACATTATTTAATAAAGAAATAACTAAAATACACATTATTTAATCAAAAAATAACTAAAATACACATTATTTAATGAAGAAATAATTAAAATACACATTATTTAATAAAGAAATAACTAAAATACACATTATTTAATAAACAAATAACTTAAATACACAATTTTTAATAAAGAAATAACTAAAATACACATTATTTAATAAAGAAATAACTAAAATACACATTATTTAATAATGAAACAACTAAAATACACAATATTTAATAGAGAAATAACAAAAAAACACATTATTTATTTAAGAAATAACTAACATACACATTATTTAATAGAGGAATAACTAAAATACACATTATTTATTGGGGAAAAAACTAAAATACACATTATTTAATGAAGAAATAACTAAAATACACATTATTTAATAGAGAAATTACTAAAATACACATTATTAATTGGAGAAATAACTAAAATACACATTATTTAATAAAGAAATAACTGAAATACACATTTTTTAATAGAGAATTAACTAAAATACACATTGTTTATTGAAGAAATAACTAAAATACACATTATTTAATAAAGAAATAACTAAAATACACATTATTTAATAGAGAAATAACAAAAATACACATTATTTCATGAAGAAATATTTAAAATACACATTATTTATTAGAGAAAAATCTTAAATACACAACTAAAATACGCAATATTTAATAGACAAATAACTAAAATACACATTATTAAATAGAGAAATAACTAAAAAACACAATATTTATTGAAAAAAAAACTAAAATACACATTATTAAATGAAGAATTAACTAAAGTACACATTATTTAATAGAGAAATAACTAAAATACACATTATTTAATAAAGAAATAACTAAAATACACAAAATTTATTGGAGAAATAACTTAAATACACATTATTTAACAAAGAAACAACTAAAATACACAATATTTTATAGAAAAATAACAAAAAAACACATTATTTAATAAAAAAATAATTAAAATACACATTATTTATGAGATTTAATAGAGAAATAACTAAAATACACATTATTTAATAGAGAAATAACTAAAATACACAATATTTATTGTAGAAATAACTAAAATACACATTATTTAATGAAGAAATAACTAAAATACACATTATTTAATAGAGAAATTACTAAAATACACATTATTAATTGGAGAAATAACTAAAATACACATTATTTAATAAAGAAATAACTGAAATACACATTTTTTACTAGAGAATTAACTAAAATACACATTGTTTATTGAAGAAATAACTAAAATACACATTATTTAATGAAGAATGAACTAAAATACACATTATTTAATAAAAAAAATAACTAAAATACAATTTATTTAATAAAGAAATAACTAAAATACACATTATTTAATGAAGAAATAACAAAGTACACATTATTAAATAGAGAAATAACTAAAATACACATTATTTAATAAAGAAATAACTAAAAAACACTTTATTTAATAGAGAAATAACTAAAATACACATTATTTAATAGAGAAATAACAAAAAAACACATTGATTAATAAAGAAATAACTAAAATACACATTATTTGATAAAGAAATAACAAAAATACACATTATTTAATGAAGAATTAACTTATATACACATTAATTAGAAAAAAAATAATAACTAAAATATACATTATTTAATGAAGAAATAACTAAAATACACATTATTTATTGGAGAAATATCTAAATTACACATTTTTAAATAAAGAAATAACTAAAATACACATTTATTAATAAAAAAATAACAAAAATACACATTATTTATTGGAGAAATAACTAAAATAAACATTATGTAATAAAGAAATAACTAAAATACTCATTATTTAATAAAGAAATAACTAAAATACACATTATTTAAAAAAGAAATAATTAAAATACTCATTATTTAATTGAGATATAACAAAAATACACATTATTTAATGAAGAAATAATTAAAATACACATTATTTATTAAAGAAACAACTAAAATACACAATATTTAATATAGAAATAACAAAAAAACACATTATTTAATAAAGAAATAACTAAAGTACACATTATTTAATAGAGAAATAACTAAAACACACATTATTTATTGGAGAAATAACTAAAATACACAATATTTAATGAAGAAATAACTGAAATACACATTATTTAATAAAGAAATAACTAAAATACACATTATTTGATAGAGAAATAACAAAAATACACATTATTTAATGAAGAAATAACTAAAAAACACATTATTTATTTTGGAAATAACTAAAATACACATTATTTAATAAAGAAATAACTAAAATACACATTATTTAATAGAGAAATAACAAAAATACACATTATTTCATGAAGAAATAACTAAAATACACATTATTTAATAAAAAAATAACAAAAATACAGATTATTAAATGAAGAAATAACTAAAATACACATTATTTAATAAAAAAAATATCTAAAATACACATTATTCAATTGAGAAATAACAAATATACACATTATTTAATAAAGAAATAACTAAAATACACATTATTTATTAAAGAAATAACTAAAATACACATTATTTATTAGAGAAATAACTAAAATACACAATATTTATTAGAGCCATAACTAAAATACACATTATTTAATAAAGAAATAACTAAATTACACATTATTTAATAGAGAAATAACTAAAATACACATTATTTACTAAAGAAACAACTAAAATACACATTATTTAATAAAGAAATAACAAAAATACACATTATTTAATAAAAAAATAACTAAAATACACTTTATTTACTAAAGAAATAACTAAAATACACATTATTTAATTAAGAAATAACTAAATCACACAATATTTTTTGGAGAAATAACAAAAATACACATTATTAAATAAAGAAATAACAAAAATACACATTATTTAATGGAGAAATAACTAAAATACACATTATTTAATAAAAAAATAACTAAAATACTCATTACTTAATAAAGACATAACAAAAATACACATTATTTAATGAAAAAATAACTAAAATACACATTATTTAATTAAGAAATAACTAAAATACACATTATTAAATAAAGAAATAACTAAAAAACACATTATTTAATAGAGAAATAATTAAAATACACATTAATTATTCGAGAAATATCTAAAATACACATTATTTAATAAACAAATAACTAAAATACACACTATTTAATAAAAAAATAACTAAAATACACATTATTTAATAAAGAAACAACTAAAATACACAATTATTAATAGAGAAATTAAAAAAAAACACATTATTTAATTAAGAAATAACTTAAATACACATTATTTAATAAAGAAATAACTAAAACACACAATTTTTATTAAAGAAATAACTAAAATACACAATACTTAAATAAGAAATAACTAAAATACACATTAATCAATAAAGAAATAACTAAAATACACATTATATAATAAAGAAATAACTAAAATACACATTATTTAAAAAAGAAATAATTAAAATACACATTATTTATTGGAGAAAGAACTAAAATACACATTATTTAATAAAGAATTAACTAAAATACACATAATTTATTAGAAAAACAACAAAAATACACATTATATAATATAGAAATAACTAAAATATACATTATTTAATAGAGAAATAACTAAAATACCTATTATTTATTGGAGAAATAACTTAAATACAAATTATTTAATGAAGAAATTACTAAAATACACATTATTTAATAAAGAAATAACTAAAATACACATTATTTAATAAAGAAATAACTAAAATACTCATTATATAATAAAAAAATAACAAAAATACGCATTATTTAATGAAGAAATAACTAAAATACACATTATTTAATAAAGAAACAACTAAAATACACAATTATTAATAGAGAAATTACAAAAAACACATTATTAAATAAAGAAATAACTAAAATACACATTATTTAATAGAGAAATAACTAAAACACACATTATTTATTAAAGAAATAACTAAAATACACAATACTTAATGAAGAAATAACTAAAATACACATTAATTAATAAAGAAATAACTAAAATACATATTATATAATAAAGAAATAACTAAAATACACATTATTTAATAAAAAAATAATTAAAATACACATTATTCAATAGAGAAATAACAAAAATACACATATTTAATGAAGAAATAACTAAAATACAAATTATTTAAGAAAGAAATAACAAAAATACACATTATTTAATGAAGAGATAACAAAAAAACACATTATTTAATGAAGAAATAACTAAAATACTTATTATTTATTGGAGAAATAACTAAAATACACATTATTTAATAAAGAAATAACTAAAATACACATTATTTAATAAAGAAATAACTAAAATACACATTATTTATTGGAGAAATACTTAAAAAACACATTATTTAATAAAGAAATAAATAAAATACACATTATTTAATAGAGAAATAACTAAAATACACATTATTTATTGGAAAAATAACTAAAATACACATTATTTATTAAAGAAATAACTAAAAGACACAGTATTTAATAAAGAAATATTAGAAATACAAATTATTTAATGGAGACATAACTAATTTAATAGAGAAATTACTAAAATACACATTATTTATTGAAGAAATAACAAAAATACACATTATTAATTAAAGAAATAACAAAAATACACATTATTTAATGAAGAAATAACTAAAATACACATTATTTAATGAAGAAATAACTAAAGTACACATTATTTAATAGAAAAATAACTAAAATACACATTATTTATTGGAAAAATAACTAAAATACACATTATTTAATAAAGAAATAACTAAAATACACATTATTTAATAGAAAAATAACAAAAATACACATTATTTAAGGAAGAAATAACTAAAATACACAATATTTAAGAAAGAAATAACAAAAATACACATTATTTAATGAAGAGTTAACAAAAATACACATTATTTAATAAAGAAATAACTAAAATACTTATTATTTATTGGAGAAATAACTAAAATACACAATATTTAATAAAGAATTAACTAAAATACACATTATTTAATAAAGAAATAACTAAAATACACATTATTTATTAAAGAAATAACTAAAATACACATTATTTAATAAAGAAATAACTAAAATACACATTATTTAATAAAGAAATATCTAAAATACATATTATTTAATAGAGAAAAAACTAAATTACACATTATTTAATGAAGAAATAACAAAAATACACATTATTTAATAAAGAAATAACTAAAATACATATTATTTAAAAAAAAAAAAACAAAAATACACGTTATTTAATGAAGAAATAACTAAAAGACACATCATTTAATAAAGAAATAACTAAAATACACATTATTTAATAGAGAAATAACTAAAATACACATTATTTATTAGAAAAATAACTAAAATACACATTATTTATTAAAGAATTAACTAAAATACAGATTATTTAATAAAGAAATATTAAAAATACAATATATTTAATGGAGACATAACTAATTTAATAGAGAAATTACTAAAATACACATTATTTATTAAAGAAATAACAAAAATACACATTATTAATTAAAGAAATAACAAAAAAACACATTATTTAATGAAGAAATAACTAAAATACACATTATTTAATGAAGAAATAACTAAAGTACACATTATTTAATAGAAAAATAACTAAAATACACATTATTTAATGAAAAAATAACTAAAATACACATTATTTAATAAAGAAATAACTAAAATACACATTATTTAATAGAAAAATAACAAAAATACACATTATTTAATAAAGAAATAACTAAAATACACATTATTTAAGAAAGAAATAACAAAAATACACATTATTTAATGAAGAGTTAACAAAAATACACATTATTTAATAAAGAAATAACTAAAATACTCATTATTTATTGAAGAAATAACTAAAATACACATTATTTAATAAAGAATTAACTAAAATACACATTATTTAATAAAAAAATAACTAAAATACACATTATTTATTGGAGAAATAACTAAAATACACATTATTTAATAAAGAAATAACTAAAATACACAGTATTTAATAGAGAAATAACTAAAATACACATTATTTATTGTAGAAATAACTAAAATATACATTATTTAATAAAGAAATAAAGAAAATACACATTATTTAATAGAAAAATAACAAAAATACACATATTTAATGAAGAAATAACTAAAATACACATTATTTAATAAAGAAATAACAAAAATACACATTATTTAATGAAGAAATAACAAAAATACACATTATTTAATAAAGAATTAACTAAAATACATATTATTTAAAAGAGAAATAACAAAAATACACGTTATTTAATGAAGAAATAACTAAAAGACACATTATTTAATAAAGGAATAACTAAAATACACATTATTTAATAGAAAAATTACAAAAATACACATTATTTATTGGAGAAATACCTAAAAAACACATTATTTAATAAAAAAATAACTAAAATACACGTTATTTAATAGAGAAATAACTAAAATACACATTATTTGTTGGAAAAATAACTAAAATACACATTATTTATTTAAGAAATAACTAAAATACACATTATTTAATAAAGAAATATTAGAAATACAAATTATTTAATGGAGACATAACTAATTTAATAGAGAAATTACTAAAATACACATTATTTATTGGAGAAATAACAAAAATACACATTATTAATTAAAGAAATAACAAAAATACACATTATTTAATAAAGAAATAAATAAAATACACATTATTTAATAAAGAAATAACTAAAGTACACATTATTTAATAGAAAAATAAATATAAAATACACAATACTTAATGAAGAAATAACTAAAATACACATTAATTAATAAAGAAATAACTAAAATACATATTATATAATAAAGAAATAACTAAAATACACATTATTTAATAAGAAAATAATTAAAATACACATTATTCAATAGAGAAATAACAAAAATACACATATTTAATGAAGAAATAACTAAAATACAAATTATTTAAGAAAGAAATAACAAAAATACACATTATTTAATGAAGAGATAACAAAAAAACACATTATTTAATAAAGAAATAACTAAAATACTTATTATTTATTGGAGAAATAACTAAAATACACATTATTTAATAAAGAAATAACTAAAATACACATTATTTAATAAAGAAATAACTAAAATACACATTATTTATTGGAGAAATACTTAAAAAACACATTATTTAATAAAGAAATAAATAAAATACACATTACTTAATAGAGAAATAACTAAAATACACATTATTTATTGGAAAAATAACTAAAATACACATTATTTATTAAAGAAATAACTAAAATACACAGTATTTAATAAAGAAATATTAGAAATACAAATTATTTAATGGAGACATAACTAATTTAATAGAGAAATTACTAAAATACACATTATTTATTGAAGAAATAACAAAAATACACATTATTAATTAAAGAAATAACAAAAATACACATTATTTAATGAAGAAATAACTAAAATACACATTATTTAATGAAGAAATAACTAAAGTACACATTATTTAATAGAAAAATAACTAAAATACACATTATTTATTGGAAAAATAACTAAAATACACATTATTTAATAAAGAAATAACTAAAATACACATTATTTAATAGAAAAATAACAAAAATACACATTATTTAAGGAAGAAATAACTAAAATACACATTATTTAAGAAAGAAATAACAAAAATACACATTATTTATTGAAGAGTTAACAAAAATACACATTATTTAATAAAGAAATAACTAAAATACTTATTATTTATTGGAGAAATAACTAAAATACACAATATTTAATGAAGAATTAACTAAAATACACATTATTTAATAAAGAAATAACTAAAATACACATTATTTATTAAAGAAATAACTAAAATACACATTATTTAATAAAGAAATAACTAAAATACACATTATTTAATAAAGAAATATCTAAAATACATATTATTTAATAGAGAAATAACTAAATTACACATTATTTAATGAAGAAATAACAAAAATACACATTATTTAATAAAGAAATAACTAAAATACATATTATTTAAAAAAAAAAAAACAAAAATACACGTTATTTAATGAAGAAATAACTAAAAGACACATCATTTAATAAAGAAATAACTAAAATACACATTACTTAATAGAGAAATTACAAAAATACACATTATTTATTGGAGAAATACCCAAAAAACACATTATTTAATAAAGAAATAACTAAAATACACATTATTTAATAGAGAAATAACTAAAATACACATTATTTATTAGAAAAATAACTAAAATACACATTATTTATTAAAGAATTAACTAAAATACAGATTATTTAATAAAGAAATATTAAAAATACAAATTATTTAATGGAGACATAACTAATTTAATAGAGAAATTACTAAAATACACATTATTTATTGGAGAAATAACAAAAATACACATTATTAATTAAAGAAATAACAAAAAAACACATTATTTAATGAAGAAATAACTAAAATACACATTATTTAATGAAGAAATAACTAAAGTACACATTATTTAATAGAAAAATAACTAAAATACACATTATTTAATGAAAAAATAACTAAAATACACATTATTTAATAAAGAAATAACTAAAATACACATTATTTAATAGAAAAATAACAAAAATACACATTATTTAATAAAGAAATAACTAAAATACACATTATTTAAGAAAGAAATAACAAAAATACACATTATTTAATGAAGAGTTAACAAAAATACACATTATTTAATAAAGAAATAACTAAAATACTCATTATTTATTGAAGAAATAACTAAAATACACATTATTTAATAAAGAATTAACTAAAATACACATTATTTAATAAAAAAATAACTAAAATACACATTATTTATTGGAGAAATAACTAAAATACACATTATTTAATAAAGAAATAACTAAAATACACAGTATTTAATAGAGAAATAACTAAAATACACATTATTTATTGTAGAAATAACTAAATTATACATTATTTAATAAAGAAATAAAGAAAATACACATTATTTAATAGAAAAATAACAAAAATACACATATTTAATGAAGAAATAACTAAAATACACATTATTTAATAAAGAAATAACAAAAATACACATTATTTAATGAAGAAATAACAAAAATACACATTATTTAATAAAGAATTAACTAAAATACATATTATTTAAAAGAGAAATAACAAAAATACACGTTATTTAATGAAGAAATAACTAAAAGACACATTATTTAATAAAGGAATAACTAAAATACACATTATTTAATAGAAAAATTACAAAAATACACATTATTTATTGGAGAAATACCTAAAAAACACATTATTTAATAAAAAAATAACTAAAATACACGTTATTTAATAGAGAAATAACTAAAATACACATTATTTGTTGGAAAAATAACTAAAATACACATTATTTATTTAAGAAATAACTAAAATACACATGATTTAATAAAGAAATATTAGAAATACAAATTATTTAATGGAGACATAACTAATTTAATAGAGAAATTACTAAAATACACATTATTTATTGGAGAAATAACAAAAATACACATTATTAATTAAAGAAATAACAAAAATACACATTATTTAATAAAGAAATAACTAAAATACACATTATTTAATAAAGAAATAACTAAAGTACACATTATTTAATAAAAAAATAAATAAAATACACATTATTTATTGGAGAAATAACTAAAATACACATTATTTAATAAACAAATAACTAAAATACACATTATTAAATAGAGAAATAACAAAAATACACATTAATTAATGAAGAAAAAACCTAGATACACATTATTTAATAAAGAAATAACTACAATACACATTATTTAAGAGAGAAATAACTAAATTACACATTATTTATTGAAGAAATAACTAAAATACACATTAAATAATAAAGAAATAATTAAAATACACATTATTTATTAAAAAAAAAATTTAAATACACATTATTTAATAAAAAAATAACTAAAATACACATTATTTAATGGACAAATAACTAAAATACACATTATTTAATAGAGAAATAACTAAAATACTCAATATTTATTGAAGAAATAACTAAAATACACATTATTAAATAAAGAATTAACTAAAATACACATTATTTAATAGAGAATTAACTAAAATACACATTATTTAATTGAGAAATAACTAAAATACACAATATTTATTGGAGAAATAACTAAAATACACATTATTTAACAAAGGAACAACTAAAATACACAATATTTTATAGAGAAATAACAAAAAAACACATTATTTAATACAAAAATAATTAAAATACACATTATTTAATAGATTTAATAGAGAAATAACTAAAATACACAATATTTAATAGAGAAATAACTAAAATACACATTAATTATTGTAGAATAAACTAAAATACACATTATTTAATAAAGAAAAAATTAAAATACACATTATTTAATAGAGAAATAACTAAAATACACATTATTTTTTATAGAAAAAACTAAAATACACATTATTTAATAAAGAAATAACTAAAATACACATTATTTAATAGAGAATTAACTAAAATACACATTGTTCATTAAAGAAATAACTAAAATACACAATATTTAATAAAGAATTAACTAAAATACAATTTATATATTAAAGAAATAACTAAAATACACATTATTTAATAAAGAAATAACAAAGTACACATTATTTAATAAAGAAATAACTAAAATACACATTATTTAATAAAGAAATAACTAAAATACACTTTATTTAATAGAGAAATAACTAAAATACACATTATTTAATAGAGAAATAACAAAAAAACACATTGATTAATAAAGAAATAACTAAAATACACATTATTTAATAGAGAAATAACTAAAATACACAATTTTTATTAAAAAAATAACTAAAAACACATTATTAAATAAAGAAACAACTAAAATACACAATATTTAATAGAGAAATGACAAAAAAACACATTATTTAATAAAGAAAAAACTAAAATACACATTATTTAATAAAGAAATATCTAAAACACACAATATTTATTGGAGAAATAACTAAAATACACAATATTTAATAAAAAAATAACTAAAATACACATTATTTAATAAAGAAATAACAAAAATACACATTATTTAATGAAGAAATAACTTAAATACACATTATTTAATAAAGAAATAACTAAAATACACATTATTTAATAGAGAAATAACTAAAATACACATTATTTAATAAAGAAATAACTAAAATACAATTTATTTAATAAAGAAGTAACTAAAATACACGATATTTAATAAAGAAATAACAAAGTACACATTATTTAATAAAGAAATAACTAAAATACACATTATTTAATAAAAAAATAACTAAAATACACATTATTTAATAGAGAAATAACAAAAATACACGTTATTTAATAAAGAAATAACTAAAAGACACATTATTTAATAAAGAAATAACTAAAATACACATTATTTAATAGAGAAATTACAAAAATACACATTATTTATTGGAGAAATACCTAAAAAACACATTATTTAATAAAGAAATAACTAACATACACATTATTTAATAGAGAAATAACTAAAATACACATTATTTATTGGAAAAATAACTAAAATACACATTATTTATTTAAGAATCAACTAAAATACACATTATTTAATAAAGAAATATTAGAAATACAAATTATTTAATGGAGACATAACTAATTTAATAGAGAAATTACTAAAATACACATTATTTATTGGAGAAATAACAAAAACACATTATTAATTAAAGAATTAACAAAAATACAAATTATTTAATGAAGAAATAACTAAAATACACATTATTTAATAAAGAAATAACTAAAGTACACATTATTTAATAGAAAAATAAATAAAATACACATTATTTATTGGAGAAATAACTAAAATACACATTATTTAATAAAGAAATAACTAAAATACACATTATTTAATAAAAAAATAACAAAAATACACATTATTTAATGAAGAAATAACTAAAATACACATTATTTGATAAAGAAAAATCAAAAATACACAATATTTAATATAGAAATAACTAAAATACACATTATTTATTGAAAAAAAACTAAAATACACATTATTTATTAAAGAAATAACTAAAATACACATTATTTAATAAAGAAATATTAGAAATACAAATTATTTAATAGAGACATAACTAATTTAATAGAGAAATTACTAAAATACACATTATTTATTGGAGAAATAACAAAAATACACATTATTAATTAAAGAAATAACAAAAATACACATTATTTAATAAAGAAATAACTAAAATACTCATTATTTAATAAAGAAATAACTAAAGTACACTCTATTTAATAGAAAAATAAATAAAATACACATTATTTATTGGAGAAATAACTAAAATACACATTATTTAATGAAGAAATAACTAAAATACACATTATTTAATAGAAAAATAACAAAAATACACATTAATTAATGAAGAAATAACTAAAATACACATTATTAAATAAAAAAATATCTAAAATACACAATATTTAATATAGAAATAACTAAAATACACATTATTCAATAGAGAAATAACTAAAATAAACATTATTTAATAAAAAAAAACTAAAATACTCATTATTAAATAGAGATTTAACAAAAATACACATTATTTAATGAAGAAATAACTAAAATACACATTATTTAATAAAGAAACAATTAAAATACACAATAATTAATAAAGAAATAACAAAAAAACACATTATTTGATAAAGAAAAAACTAAAATACACATTATTTAATAAAGAAATAACTAAAATACACATTATTTATTGGAGAAATAACTAAAATACATATTATATAATTAAGAAATAACTAAAACAAACATTATTTAATAGAGAAATAACAAAAATACACATTAATTGATGAAGAAATAACTTAAATACACATTATTTAATAAAGAAATAACTAAAATACATATTATTTAATACAGAAATAACTAAATTACACATTATTTATTGAAGAAATAACTAAATAACACATTAATTAATAAAGAAATAACTAAAATACCCTTTTATTAATAGAGAAATAACAAAAATACACATTATTTAATGAAGAATTAACTAAAATACACATCTTTTAATAAAGAAACAACTAAAATACGCAATTATTATTAGAGAAATAACAAAAATACACATTATTTAAAGAAGAAATAACTAAAATACACATTATTTGAAAAAGAAATAACTAAAATACACATTATTTAATAGAGAAATAACTAAAATACACATTATTTAATAAAGAAATAACTAAAATACACATTATTTAATAAAGAAATACTGAAATACACATTTTTAATAGAGAAATAACTAAAATACACATTATTTTTTAAAAGAATAACTTAAATACACATTGTTTAAAAAAGAAATAACTAAAGAACACATTATTTAATTAAGAAATAGCTAAAATACACATTATTTAATAAAGAATTAATTAAAATACTTATTATTTTATAGAGAAATAACAAAAATACACATTATTTAATAAATAAATAACTAAAATACACATTATTTAATAAAGAAACAACTAAAATACACAATATTTAATAGAGAAATGACAAAATAACACATTATTTACACTAGAAATATCTAAAATACAAATTATTTAATAAAGAAATAACTAAAAAACACATTATTTATTGGAGAATTAACTGAAATACACATTATTTAATGAAGAAATAACTAAAATACACATTATTTAATAAAGAAATAACTGAAATACATATTATTTAATATAGAAATACTTAAATTACACATTATTTAATGAAGAAATAACAAAAATACACATTATTAAATAAAGAAATAACTAAAATACATATTATTTAAAAAAAAATAAAAAAATACACGTTGTTTAATGAAGAAATAACTAAAAGACACATTATTAAAGAAAGAAATAACAAAAATACACATTATTTAATGAAGAGTTAACAAAAATACACATTATTTAATAAAGAAAAAACTAAAATACTCATTATTTATTGGAGAAATAACTAAAATACACATTTTTTAAGAAAGAATTAACTAAAATACACATTATTTAATAAAGAAATAACTAAAATACACATTATTTATTGGAGAAATAACTAAAATACACATTATTTAATGAAGAAATAACTAAAATACACATTATTTGATAGAGAAATAACTAAAATACACATTATTTATTGTAGAAATAACTAAAATATACATTATTTAATAAAGAAATAAAGAAAATACACATTATTTAATAGAGAAATAACAAAAATACACATATTTAATGAAGAAATAACTAAAATACACAATATTTAATAAAGAAATAACAAAAATACACATTATTTAATGAAGAAATAACAAAAATACACATTATTTAATAAAGAAATAACTAAAATACATATTATTTAAAAGAGAAATAACAAAAATACACGTTATTTAATAAAGAAATAACTAAAAGACACATTATTTAATAAAGGAATAACTAAAATACACATTATTTAATAGAGAAATTACAAAAATACACATTATTTATTGGAGAAATACCTAAAAAACACATTATTTATTAAAGAAATAACTAAAATACACATTATTTATTAGAGAAATAACTAAAATACACATTATTTGTTGGAAAAATAACTAAAATACACATTATTTATTAAAGAAATAACTAAAATACACATTATTCAATAAAGAAATATTAGAAATACAAATTATTTAATGGAGACATAACTAATTTAATAGAGAAATTACTAAAATACACATTATTTATTGTAGAAATAACAAAAATACACATTATTAATTAAAGAAATAACAAAAATACACACTATTTAATAAAGAAATAACTAAAATACACATTATTTAATTAAGAAATAACTAAAGTACACAATATTTAATAGAAAAATAAATAAAATACACATTATTTATTGGAGAAATAACTAAAATACACATTATTTAATAAACAAATAACTAAAATACACATTATTTAATAGAGAAATAACTAAAATACACATTAATTAATGAAGAAAAAATTTAAATACACATTATTTAATAAAGAAATAACTAAAATACACATTATTTAATAGAGAAATAACTAAATTACACATTATTTATTGAAGAAATAACTAAAATACACATTAAATAATAAAGAAATAGCTAAAATACACATAATTTATTAGAAAAAAAATTTAAATACACATTATTTAATAAAAAATTAACTAAAATACACATTATTTAATGGACAAATAACTAAAATACACATTATTTAATAAAAAAATAACTAAAATACACAATATTTATTAGAGAAATAACTAAAATACACATTATTAAATGAAGAATTAACTAAAATACACATTATTTAATAAAGAATTAACTAAAATACACATTATTTAATAGAGAAATAACTAAAATTCACATTATTTAATAGAGAAATAACTAAAATACACATTATTTATTGTAGAAATAACTAAAATACACATTATTTAATGAAGAAAAAACTAAAATACACATTATTTAATAGAGAAATAACTAAAATACACAATATTTTTTGGAGAAATAACTAAAATACACATTATTTAATAAAGAAATAACTGAAATACACATTATTTAATAGAGAATTAACTAAAATACACATTGTTCATTAAAGAAATAACTAAAATACACATTATTTAATAAAGAAATAACTAAAATACACATTATTTAATAAAAAAATAACTAAAATACAATTTATTTATTAAAGAAATAACTAAAAAACACATTATTTAATAAAGAAATAACAAAGTACACATTATTTAATAAAGAAATAACTAAAATACACATTATTTAATAAAAAAATAACTAAAATACACTTTATTTAATAGAGAAATAACTAAAATACACATTTTTTAATAGAGAAATAACAAAAAAACACATTGATTAATAAAGAAATAACTAAAATACACATTATTTAATAGAAAAATAACTAAAATACACATTATTTATTGGAGAAATAACTAAAATACACATTATTTAATAAAGAAATAACTAAAATACACATTATTTAAAAGAGAAATAACTAAAATACACATTATTCATTGTAGAAATAACTAAAATATACATTATTTAATAAAGAAATAAAGAAAATACACATTATTTAATAGAGAAATAACAAAAATACACATATTTAATGAAGAAATAACTAAAATACACATTATTTAATAAAGAAATAACAAAAATACACAATTTTTAATAAAGAAATAACAAAAATACACATTATTTAATAAAGAAATAACTAAAATACATATTATTTAAAAAAGAAATAACAAAAATACACGTTATTTAATGAAGAAATAACTAAAAGACACATTATTTAATAAAGAAATAACTAAAATACACATTATTTAATAGAGAAATTACAAAAATACACATTATTTATTGGAGAAATACCTAAAAAACACATAATTTAATGAAGAAATAACTAAAATACACATTATTTAATAAAGAAATAACTAAAACACACATTATTTATTGGAAAAATAACTAAAATACACATTATTTATTAAAGAAATAACTAAAATACACATTATTTAAAAAAGAAATATTAAAAATACAAATTATTTAATATAGACATAACTAATTTAATAGAGAAATTACTAAAATACACATTATTTATTGGAGAAATAACAAAAATACACATTATTAATTAAAGAAATAACAAAAATACACATTATTTAATGAAGAAATAACTAAAATACACATTGATTAATAAAGAAATAACTAAACTACACATTATTTAATAGAAAAATAAATAAAATACACATTATTTATTGGAGAAATAACTAAAATACACATTATTTAATAAAGAAATAACTTAAATACATATTATTTAATAAAAAAATAACAAAAATACACATTATTTAATGAAGAAATAACTAAAATACACATTTTTTAATTAAGAAATATCTAAAATACACAATATTTAATATAGAAATAACTAAAATACACATTATTTATTGGAAAAATAACTAAAATACACATTATTTATTAAAGAAATAACTAAAATACACATTATTTAATAAAGAAAAATTAGAAATACAAATTATTTAATGGAGACATAACTAATTTAATAGAGAAATTACTAAAATACACATTATTTATTGGAGAAATAACAAAAATACACATTATTAATTAAAGAAATAACAAAAATACACATTATTTAATGAAGAAATAACTAAAATACACATTATTTACTAAAGAAATAACTAAAGTACACATTATTTAATAGAAAAAAAACTAAAATACACATTATTTATTGGAGAAATAACTAAAATACACATTATTTAATAAAGAAATAACTAAAATACACATTATTTATTAGAAAAATAACAAAAATACACATTATTTAATGAAGAAATAACTAAAATACACATTATTTAAGAAAGAAATAACAAAAATACACATTATTTAATAAAAGTTAACAAAAATACACATTAGTTAATAAAGAAATAACTAAAATACACATTATTTATTGGAGAAATAACTAAAATACACATTATTTAATAAAGAAATAACTAAAATACACATTATTTAATAGAGAAATAACTAAAATACACATTATTTATTGTAGAAATAACTAAAATATACATTATTTAATAAAGAAATAAAGAAAATACACATTATTTAATAGAGAAATAACAAAAATACACATATTTAATGAAGAACAAACTAAAATACACATTATTTAATATTGAAATAACAAAAATACACAATATTTAATGAAGAAATAACAAAAATACACATTATTTAATAAAAAAATAACTAAAATACATATTATTTAAAAGAGAAATAACAAAAATACACGTTATTTAATAAAAAAATAACTAAAAGACACATTATTTAATAAAGAAATAACTAAAATACACATTATTTATTAGAGAAATTAAAAAAATACACATTATTTATTGGAGAAATACCTAAAAAACACATTATTTAATAAAGAAATAACTAAAATACACATTATTTAATAGAGAAATAACTAAAATACACATTATTTATTGGAAAAATAACTAAAATGCACATTATTTATTAAAGAAATAACTAAACCACACATTATTTAATAAAGAAATATTAGAAATACAAATTATTTAATGGAGACATAACTAATTTATTAAAGAAATTACTAAAATACACATTATTTATTGAAGAAATAACAAAAATACACATTATTTAATGAAGAAATAACTAAAATACACATTATTTAATAAAGAAATAACTAAAGTACACATTATTTAGTAGAAAAATAAATAAAATACACATTATTTATTGAAGAAATAATTAAAATACACATTATTTAATGAAGAAATAACTAAAATACACATTATTTAATAAAAAAATAACAAAAATACACATTATTTAATGAAGAAATAACTAAAATACACATTATATAATAAAGAAATATCTAAAATACACAATATTTAATATAGAAATAACTGAAATACACATTATTTAATAGAGAAATAACTAAAATACACATTATTTAATAAAAAAAATAACTAAAATACTCATTATTAAATAGAGATTTAACAAAAATACACATTATTTAATAAAGAAATAACTAAAATACACATTATTTAATAAAGAAACAATTAAAATACACAATAATTAATAAAGAAATAACAAAAAAACACATTATTTGATAAAGAAAAAACTAAAATACACATTATTTAATAGAGAAATAACTAAAATACACATTATTTATTAAAGAATTACCTAAAATACATATTATATAATTAAGAAATAACTAAAACAAACATTATTTAATAGAGAAATAACAAAAATACACATTAATTAATAAAGAAATAACTAAAATACACATTAATTTATAAAGAAATAACTAAAATACATATTATTTAATAGAGAAATAACTAAATTACACATTATTTAATGAAGAAATAACTAAAATACACATTAATTAATAAAGAAATAACTAAAATACACATTATTTAATAGAGAAATAACAAAAATACACATTATTTAATGAAGAATTAACAAAAATACACATCTTTTAATAAAGAAACAACTAAAATACACAATTATTATTAGAGAAATAACAAAAATACACATTATTTAATGAAGAAATAACTAAAATACACATTATTTGAAAAAGAAATAACTAAAATACACATTATTTAATAGAGAAATAACTAAAATACACATTATTTAATAAAGAAATAACTAAAATACACATTATTTAATAAAGAAATACTGAAATGCACATTTTTAATAGAGAAATAACTAAAATACACATTATTTTTTGGAAAAATAACTAAAATACACATTGTTTAATGAAGAAATAACTAAAATACACATTATTTAATAAAGAAATAGCTAAAATACACATTATTTAATTAAGAATTAATTAAAATACACATTATTTTATAGAGAAATAACAAAAATACACATTATTTAATAAATAAATAACTAAAATACACATTATTTAATAAAGAAACAACTAAAATACACAATATTTAATAGAGAAATTACAAAAAAACACATTATTTACACTAGAAATATCTAAAATACAAATTATTTAATAAAGAAATAACTAAAATACACATTATTTATTGGAGAATTAACTAAAATACACATTATTTAATGAAGAAATAACTAAAATACACATTAATTAATAAAGAAATAACTAAAAAACATAATATTTAATAGAGAAATAACTAAATTACACATTATTTAATGAAGAAATAACAAAAATACACATTATTAAATAAAGAAATAACTAAAATACATATTATTTAAAAAAAAATAACAAAAATACACGTTATTTAATGAAGAAATAACTAAAAGACACATTATTTAATAAAGAAATAACTAAAATACACATTATTTAATAGAGAAATTACAAAAATACACATTATTTATTGGAGGAATACCTAAAAAACACATTGTTTAATAAAGAAATAACTAAAATACACATTATTTAATAGAGAAATAACTAAAATACACATTATTTATTAGAAAAATAAATAAAATACACATTATTTATTAAAGAAATAACTAAAATACAGATTATTTAATAAAGAAATATTAGAAATACAAATTATTTAATAGAGACATAACTAATTTAATAGAGAAATTACTAAAATACACATTATTTATTGGAGAAATAACAAAAATACACATTATTAATTAAAGAAATTTAAAAATACACGTTATTTAATGAAGAAATAACTAAAATACACATTATTTAATGAAGAAATAACTAAAGTACACATTATTTAATAGAAAACTAACTAAAATACACATTATTTAATAGAGAATTAACTAAAATACACATTGTTTATTAAAGAAATAACTAAAATACACAATATTTAATAAAGAATTAACTAAAATACAATTTATATATTAAAGAAATAACTAAAATACACATTATTTAATAAAGAAATAACAAAGTACACATTATTTAATAAAGAAATAACTAAAATACACATTATTTAATAAAGAAATAACTAAAATACACTTTATTTAATAGAGAAATAACTAAAATACACATTATTTAATAGAGAAATAACAAAAAAACACATTGATTAATAAAGAAATAACTAAAATACACATTATTTAATAGAGAAATAACTAAAATACACATTATTAAATAAAGAAATAACTAAAATACAATTATTTAATAAAGAAGTAACTAAAATACACGATATTTAATAAAGAAATAACAAAGTACAAATTATTTAATAAAGAAATAACTAAAATACACATTATTTAATAAAAAAATAACTAAAATACACATTATTTAATAGAGAAATAACAAAAATACACGTTATTTAATGAAGAAATAACTGAAAGACACATTATTTAATAAAGAAATAACTAAAATACACATTATTTAATAGAGAAATTACACAAATACACATTATTTATTGGAGAAATACCTAAAAAACACATTATTTAATAAAGAAATAACTAACATACACATTATTTAATAGAGAAATAACTAAAATACACATTATTTATTGGAAAAATAACTAAAATACACATTATTTATTTAAGAATCAACTAAAATACACATTATTTAATAAAGAAATATTAGAAATACAAATTATTTAATGGAGACATAACTAATTTAATAGAGAAATTACTAAAATACACATTATTTATTGGAGAAATAACAAAAATACACATTATTAATTAAAGAATTAACAAAAATACAAATTATTTAATGAAGAAATAACTAAAATACACATTATTTAATAAAGAAATAACTAAAGTACACATTATTTAATAGAAAAATAAATAAAATACACATTATTTATTGGAGAAATAACTAAAAAAAATACACATTATTTAATAAAGAAATAACTAAAATACACATTATTTAATAGAAAAATAACAAAAATACACATTATTTAATGAAGAAATAACTAATATACACATTATTTGATAAAGAAAAATCAAAAATACACAATATTTAATATAGAAATAACTAAAATACACATTATTTATTGGAAAAAAACTAAAATACACATTATTTATTAAAGAAATAACTAAAATACACATTATTTAATAAAGAAATATTAGAAATACAAATTATTTAATAGAGACATAACTAATTTAATAGAGAAATTACTAAAATACACATTATTTATTGGAAAAATAACAAAAATACACATTATTAATTAAAGAAATAACAAAAATACACATTATTTAATAAAGAAATAACTAAAATACTCATTATTTAATAAAGAAATAACTAAAGTACACTCTATTTAATAGAAAAATAAATAAAATACACATTATTTATTGGAGAAATAACTAAAATACACATTATTTAATGAAGAAATAACTAAAATACACATTATTTAATAGAAAAATAACAAAAATACACATTAATTAATGAAGAAATAACTAAAATACACATTATTAAATAAAAAAATATCTAAAATACACAATATTTAATATAGAAATAACTAAAATACACATTATTTAATAGAGAAATAACTAAAATACACATTATTTAATAAAAAAAAAAATAACTAAAATACTCATTATTTATTGGAGAATTAACTGAAATACACATTATTTAATGAAGAAATAACTAAAATACACATTATTTAATAAAGAAATAACTAAAATACATATTATTTAATATAGAAATACTTAAATTACACATTATTTAATGAAGAAATAACAAAAATACACATTATTAAATAAAGAAATAACTAAAATACATATTATTTAAAAAAAAATAAAAAAATACACGTTATTTAATGAAGAAATAACTAAAAGACACATTATTTAATAAAGAAATAACTAAAATACACATTATTTAATAGAGAAATTACAAAAATTCACATTATTTATTGGAAAAATACCTAAAAAACACATTATTTAATAAAGAAATAACTAAAATACACATTATTTAATAAAAAAATAACTAAAATACACATTATTTATTAGAAAAATAACTAAAATACACATTATTTATTAAAGAAATAACTAAAATACAGATTATTTAATAAAGAAATATTAGAAATACAAATTATTTAATGAAGACTAAACTAATTTAATAGAGAAATTACTAAAATACACATTATTTATTGGAGAAATAACAAAAATACACATTATTAATTAAAGAAATAACAAAAATACACATTATTTAATGAAGAAATAAATAAAATACACATTATTTAATGAAGAAATAAATAAAGTACACATTATTTAATAGAAAAATAACTAAAATACACATTATTTATTGGAGAAATAACTAAATTACACATTATTTAATAAAAAAATAACTAAAATAAACATTATTTAATAGAAAAATAACAAAAATACACATTATTTAATAAAGAAATAACTAAAATACACATTATTTAAGAAAGAAATAACAAAAATACACATTATTTAATGAAGAGTTAACAAAAATACACATTATTTAATAAAGAAATAACTAAAATACTCATTATTTATTGGAGAAATAACTAAAATACACATTTTTTAAGAAAGAATTAACTAAAATACACATTATTTAATAAAGAAATAACTAAAATACACATTATTTATTGGAGAAATAACTAAAATACACAATATTTATTGTAAAAATAACTAAAATATACATTATTTAATAAAGAAATAAAGAAAATACACATTATTAAATAGAGAAATAACAAAAATACACATATTTAATGAAGAAATAACTAAAATACACAATATTTTATAAAGAAATAACAAAAATACACATTATTTAATGAAGAAATAACAAAAATACACATTATTTAATAAAGAAATAACTAAAATACATATTATTTAAAAGAGAAATAACAAAAATACACGTTATTTAATGAAGAAATAACTAAAAGACACATTATTTAATAAAGGAATAACTAAAATACACATTATTTAATAGAGAAATTACAAAAATACACATTATTTATTGGAGAAATACCTAAAAAACACATTATTTATTAAAGAAATAACTAAAATACACATTATTTAATAGAGAAATAACTAAAATACACATTATTTGTTAGAAAAATAACTAAAATACACATTATTTATTAAAGAAATAACTAAAATACACATTATTTAATAAAGAAATATTAGAAATACAAATTATTTAATAGAGACATAACTAATTTAATAGAGAAATTACGAAAATACACATTATTTATTGGAGAAATAACAAAAATACACATTATTAATTAAAGAAATAACAAAAATACACACTATTTAATAAAGAAATAACTAAAATACACATTATTTAATTAAGAAATAACTAAAGTACACAATATTTAATAAAAAAATAAATAAAATACACATTATTTATTGGAGAAATAACTAAAATACACATTATTTAATAAACAAATAACTAAAATACACATTATTTAATAGAGAAATAACTAAAATACACATCAATTAATGAAGAAAAAATTTAAATACACATTATTTAAAAAAGAAATAACTAAAATACACATTATTTAATAGAGAAATAACTAAATTACACAATATTTATTGAAGAAATAACTAAAATACACATTAAATAATAAAGAAATAGCTAAAATACACATTATTTATTAGAAAAAAAATTTAAATACACATTATTTAATAAAAAAATAACTAAAATACACATATTTAATGGACAAATAACTAAAATACACATTATTTAATAAAAAAAAACTAAAATACACAATATTTATTAGAGAAATAACTAAAATACACATTATTAAATGAAGAATTAACTAAAATACACATTATTTAATAGAGAATTAACTAAAATACACAATATTTAATAGAGAAATAACTTAAATACACAATATTTATTGGAGAAATAACTAAAATACACATTATTTAACAAAGAAACAACTAAAATACACAATATTTTATAGAGAAATAACTAAAATACACATTATTTAATAGAGAAATAACTAAAATACACATTATTTATTGTAGAAATAACTAAAATACACATTATTTAATGAAGAAAAAACTAAAATACACATTATTTAATAGAGAAATAACTAAAATACACATTATTTTCTGGAGAAATAACTAAAATACACATTATTTAATAAAGAAATAACTGAAATACACATTATTTAGAAGAGAATTAACTAAAATACACATTGTTCATTAAAGAAATAACTAAAATACACATTATTTAATAAAGAAATAACTAAAATACACATTATTTAATAAAAAAATAACTAAAATACAATTTATTTATTAAAGAAATAACTAAAATACACATTATTTAATAAAGAAATAACAAAGTACACATTATTTAATAAAGAAATAACTAAAATACACATTATTTAATAAAGAAATAACTAAAATACACTTTATTTAATAGAGAAATAACTAAAATACACATTATTTAATAGAGAAATAACAAAAAAACACATTGATTAATAAAGAAATAACTAAAATACACATTATTTAATAGAAAAATAACTAAAATACACATTATTTATTGGAGAAATAACTAAAATACACATTATTTAATAAAGAATTAACTAAAATACACATTATTTAATAGAGAAATAACTAAAATACACATTATTCATTGTAAAAATAACTAAAATATACATTATTTAATAAAGAAATAAAGAAAATACACATTATTTAATAGAGAAATAACAAAAATACACATATTTAATGAAGAAATAACTAAAATACACATTATTTAATAAAGAAATAACAAAAATACACAATTTTTAATAAAGAAATAACAAAAATACACATTATTTAATAAAGAAATAACTAAAATACATATTATTTAAAAAAGAAATAACAAAAATTTACGTTATTTAATGAAGAAATAACTAAAAGACACATTATTTAATAAAGAAATAACTAAAATACACATTATTTAATAGAGAAATTACAAAAATACACATTATTTATTGGAGAAATACCTAAAAAACACATTATTTAATGAAGAAATAACTAAAATACACATTATTTAATAAAGAAATAACTAAAACACACATTATTTATTGGAAAAATAACTAAAATACACATTATTTATTAAAGAAATAACTAAAATACACATTATTTAAAAAAGAAATATTAGAAATACAAATTATTTAATATAGACATAACTAATTTAATAGAGAAATTACTAAAATACACATTATTTATTGGAGAAATAACAAAAATACACATTATTAATTAAAGAAATAACAAAAATACACATTATTTAATGAAGAAATAACTAAAATACTCATTGATTAATAAAGAAATAACTAAACTACACATTATTTAATAGAAAAATAAATAAAATACACATTATTTATTGGAGAAATAACTAAAATACACATTATTTAATAAAGAAATAACTTAAATACAAATTATTTAATAAAAAAATAACAAAAATACACATTATTTAATGAAGAAATAACTAAAATACACATTTTTTAATTAAGAAATATCTAAAATACACAATATTTAATATAGAAATAACTAAAATACACATTATTTATTGGAAAAATAACTAAAATACACATTATTTATTAAAGAAATAACTAAAATACACATTATTTAATAAAGAAAAATTAGAAATACAAATTATTTAATGGAGACATAACTAATTTAATAGAGAAATTACTAAAATACACATTATTTATTGGAGAAATAACAAAAATACACATTATTAATTAAAGAAATAACAAAAATACACATTATTTAATGAAGAAATAACTAAAATACACATTATTTAATAAAGAAATAACTAAAGTACACATTATTTAATAGAAAAAAAACTAAAATACACATTAATTATTGGAGAAATAACTAAAATACACATTATTTAATAAAGAAATAACTAAAATACACATTATTTAATAGAAAAATAACAAAAATACACATTATTTAATGAAGAAATAACTAAAATACACATTATTTAAGAAAGAAATAACAAAAATACACATTATTTAATAAAAGTTAACAAAAATACACATTATTTAATAAAGAAATAACTAAAATATTCATTATTTATTGGAGAAATAACTAAAATACACAATATTTAATAAAGAATTAACTAAAATACACATTAGTTAATAAAGAAATAACTAAAATACACATTATTTATTGGAGAAATAACTAAAATACACATTATTTAATTAAGAAATAACTAAAATACACATTATTTAATAGAGAAATAACTAAAATACACATTATTTATTGTAGAAATAACTAAAATATACATTATTTAATAAAGAAATAAAGAAAATACACATTATTTAATAGAGAAATAACAAAAATACACATATTTAATGAAGAAATAACTAAAATACACATTATTTAATATAGAAATAACAAAAATACACAATATTTAATGAAGAAATAACAAAAATACACATTATTTAATAAAAAAATAACTAAAATACATATTATTTAAAAGAGAAATAACAAAAATACACGTTATTTAATGAAGAAATAACTAAAAGACACATTATTTAATAAAGAAATAACTAAAATACACATTATTTAATAGAGAAATTAAAAAAATACACATTATTTGTTGGAGAAATACCTAAAAAACACATTATTTAATAAAGAAATAACTAAAATACACATTATTTAATAGAGAAATAACTAAAATACACATTATTTATTGGAAAAATAACTAAAATGCACATTATTTATTAAAGAAATAACTAAACCACACATTATTTAATAAAGAAATATTAGAAATACAAATTATTTAATGGAGACATAACTAATTTAATAAAGAAATTACTAAAATACACATTATTTATTGAAGAAATAACAAAAATACACATTATTTAATGAAGAAATAACTAAAATACACATTATTTAATAAAGAAATAACTAAAGTACACATTATTTAGTAGAAAAATAAATAAAATACACATTATTTATTGAAGAAATAATTAAAATACACATTATTTAATGAAGAAATAACTAAAATACACATTATTTAATAGAAAAATAACAAAAATACACATTATTTAATGAAGAAATAACTAAAATACACATTATATAATAAAGAAATATCTAAAATACACAATATTTAATATAGAAATAACTGAAATACACATTATTTAATAGAGAAATAACTAAAATACACATTATTTAATAAAAAAATAACTAAAATACTCATTATTAAATAGAGATTTAACAAAAATACACATTATTTAATAAAGAAATAACTAAAATACACATTATTTAATAAAAAAACAATTAAAATACACAATAATTAATAAAGAAATAACAAAAAAACACATTATTTGATAAAGAAAAAACTAAAATACACATTATTTAATAGAGAAATAACTAAAATACACATTATTTATTGGAGAATTAACTAAAATACATATTATATAATTAAGAAATAACTAAAACAAACATTATTTAATAGAGAAATAACAAAAATACACATTAATTAATGAAGAAATAACTAAAATACACATTAATTAATAAAGAAATAACTAAAATACATATTATTTAATAGAGAAATAACTAAATTACACATTATTTAATAAAGAAATAACTAAAATACACATTAATTAATAAAGAAATAACTAAAATACACATTATTTAATAGAGAAATAACAAAAATACACATTATTTAATGAAGAAATAACAAAAATACACATCTTTTAATAAAGAAACAACTAAAATACACAATTATTATTAGAGAAATAACAAAAATACACATTATTTAATGAAGAAATAACTAAAATACACATTATTTGAAAAAGAAATAACTAAAATACACATTATTTAATAGAGAAATAACTAAAATACACATTATTTAATAAAGAAATAACTAAAATACACATTATTTAATAAAGAAATACTGAAATGCACATTTTTAATAGAGAAATAACTAAAATACACATTATTTTTTGGAAAAATAACTAAAATACACATTGTTTAATGAAGAAATAACTAAAATACACATTATTTAATAAAGAAATAGCTAAAATACACATTATTTAATTAAGAATTAATTAAAATACACATTATTTTATAAAGAAATAACAAAAATACACATTATTTAATGAATAAATAACTAAAATACACATTATTTAATAAAGAAACAACTAAAATACACAATATTTAATAGAGAAATTACAAAAAAACACATTATTTACACTAGAAATATCTAAAATACAAATTATTTAATAAAGAAATAACTAAAATACACATTATTTATTGGAGAATTAACTAAAATACACATTATTTAATGAAGAAATAACTAAAATACACATTATTTAATAAAGAAATAACTAAAATACATAATATTTAATAGAGAAATAACTAAAATACACATTATTTAATGAAGAAATAACAAAAATACACATTATTAAATAAAGAAATAACTAAAATACATATTATTTAAAAAAAAATAACAAAAATACACGTTAGTTAATGAAGAAATAACTAAAAGACACATTATTTAATAAAGAAATAACTAAAATACACATTATTTAATAGAGAAATTACAAAAATACACATTATTTATTGGAGAAATACCTAAAAAACACATTGTTTAATAAAGAAATAACTAAAATACACATTATTTAATAGAGAAATAACTAAAATACACATTATTTATTAGAAAAATAAATAAAATACACATTATTTATTAAAGAAATAACTAAAATACAGATTATTTAATAAAGAAATATTAGAAATACAAATTATTTAATAGAGACATAACTAATTTAATAGAGAAATTACTAAAATACACATTATTTATTGGAGAAATAACAAAAATACACATTAATAATTAAAGAAATTAAAAAATACACTTTATTTAATGAAGAAATAACTAAAATACACATTATTTAATAAAGAAATAACTAAAGTACACATTATTTAATAGAAAACTAACTAAAATACACATTATTTTTTGAAAAAATAACTAAAATACACATTATTTAATAAAGAAATAACTAAAATACACATTATTTAATAGAAAAATAACAAAAATACACATTATTTAATGAAGAAATAACTAAAATACACATTATTTAAGAAAGAAATAACAAAAATACACATTATTTAATAAAGAGTTAACAAAAATACACATTATTTAATAAAGAAATAACTAAAATACTCATTATTTATTGGAGAAATAACTAAAATACACATTATTTAGTAAAGAATTTCCTAAAATACACATTATTTAATAAAGAAATAACTAAAATACACATTATTTATTGGAGAAATAACTAAAATACACATTATTTAATAAAGAAATAACTAAAATACACAACATTTAATAAAGAAATAACTAAAATACACATTATTTATTGTAGAAATAACTAAAATATACATTATTTAATAAAGAAATAAAAAAAATACACATTATTTAATAGAGAAATAACAAAAATACACATATTTAATGAAGAAATAACTAAAATACACATTATTTAATAAAGAAATAACAAAAATACACATTAATTAATAAAGAAATAACAAAAATACACATTATTTAATAAAGAAATAACTAAAATACATATTATTTAAAAGAGAAATAACAAAAATACACGTTATTTAATAAAGAAATAACTAAAAGACACATTATTTAAAAAAAAAATAACTAAATTACACACTATTTAATAGAGAAATTACAAAAATACACATTATTTATTGGAGAAATACCTAAAAAACACATTATTTAATAAGGAAATAACTAAAATACACATTATTTAATAGAGAAATAACTGAAATACACATTATTTGTTGGGAAAATAACTAAAATACACATTATTTATTAAAGAAATAACTAAAATACACATTATTTAATAAAGAAATATTAGAAATACAAATTATTTTATGGAGACATAACTAATTTAATAGAGAAATTACTAAAATACACATTATTTATTGGAGAAATAACAAAAATACACATTATTAATTAAAGAAATAACAAAAATACACATTATTTAATAAAGAAATAACTAAAATACACATTATTTAATAAAGAAATAACTAAAGTACACATTATTTAATAGAAAAATAAATAAAATACACATTATTTATTGTAGAAATAACTAAAATACACATTATTTAATAAACAAATAACTAAAATACACATTATTTAATAGAGAAATAACAAAAATACACATTAATTAATAAAGAAAAAACCTAAATACACATTATTTAATAAAGAAATAACTAAAATACACATTATTTAATAAAGAAATAACTAAATTACACATTATTTATTGAAGAAATAACAAAAATACACATTAAATAATAAAGAAATAACTAAAATACACATTATTTATTAGAAAAAAAATTTAAATTCACATTATTTAATAAAAAAATAACTAAAATACACATTATTTAATGGACAAATAACTAAAATACACATTATTTAATAGAGAAATAACTAAAATACACAATATTTATTGGAGAAATAACTAAAATACACATTATTAAATGAAGAATTAACTAAAATACAAATTATTTAATAGAGAATTAACTAAAATACACATTATTTAATAGAGAAATAACTAAAATACACAATATTTATTGGAGAAATAACTAAAATACACATTATTTAACAAAGAAACAACTAAAATACACAATATTTTATAGAGAAATAACAAAAAAACACATTATTTAATAAAGAAATAATTAAAATACACATTATTTAATAAATATAATAGGAAAATAACTAAAATACACATTATTTAATAGCAAAATAACTAAAATACATATTATTTATTGTAGAAATAACTAAAATACACATAATTTAATGAAGAAAAAACTAAAATACACTATATTTAATAGAGAAATAACTAAAATACACATTATTTTTTGGAGAAATAACTAAAATACACATTATTTAATAAAGAAATAACTGAAATACACATTATTTAATAGAGAATTAACTAAAATACACATTGTTCATTAAAAAATAACTAAAATACACATTATTTAATAAAGAAATAACTAAAATACACATTATTTAATAAAAAAATAACTAAAATACAATTTATTTAATAAAGAAATAACTAAAATACACATTATTCAATAAAGAAATAACAAAGTACACATTATTGAATAAAGAAATAACTAAAATACACATTATTTAATAAAAAAATAACTAAAATACACTTTATTTAATAGAGAAATAACTAAAAAACACATTATTTAATAGAGAAATAACAAAAAAACGCATTGATTAATAAAGAAATAACTAAAATACACATTATTTAATAGAGAAATAACTAAAATACACAATATTTATTAAAGAAATAACTAAAAACACAATATTAAATAAAGAAACAACTAAAATACACAATATTTAATAGAGAAATGACAAAAAACACTATTTTTAATAAAGAAAAAACTAAAATACACATTATTTATTAAAGAAATATCTAAAACACACAATATTTATTAGAGAAATAACTAAAATACACAATATTTAATAAAAAACTAACTAAAATACACATTATTTAATAAAGAAATAACAAAAATACACATTATTTAATGAAGAAATAACTTAAATACACATTATTTAATAAAGAAATAACTAAAATACACATTAATTATTAGAGAAATAACTAAACTACACATTATTTAATAAAGAAATAACTAAATTACAATTTATTTAATAAAAAAGTAAGTAAAATACACGATATTTAATAAAGAAATAACAAAGTACACATTATTTAATAAAGAAATAACTAAAAAACACATTATTTAATAAAAAAATAACTAAAATACACATTATTTAATAAAGAAATATTAGAAATACAAATTATTTAATGAAGACATAACTAATTTAATAGAGAAATTACTAAAATACACATTATTTATTGGAGAAATTACAAAAATACACATTATTAATTAAAGAAATAACAGAAATACACATTATTTAATAAAGAAATAACTCAAATACACATTATTTAATAAAGAAATAACTAAAGTACACATTATTTAATAGAAAAATAAATAAAATACACATTATTTATTGGAGAAATAACTAAAATACACAATATTTAATAAACAAATAACTAAAATACACATTATTTAATAGAGAAATAACAAAAATACACATTAATTAATGAAGAAAAAACTTAAATACACATTATTTAATAAAGAAATAACTAAAATACACATTAGTTAATAGAGAAATAACTAAATTACACATTATTGATAAAAGAAATAACTAAAATACACATCAAATAATAAAGAAATAACTAAAATACACATTATTTATTAAAAAAAAAATTTAATTACACATTATTTAATAAAAAAATTACTAAAATACACATTATTTAATGGACAAATAACTAAAATACACATTATTTAAAAGAGAAATAACTAAAATACACAATATTTATTGGAGAAATAACATAAAATACAGATTATTAAATGAAGAATTAACTAAAATACACATTATTTAATAAAGAAATAACTAAAATACACATTATTTAATAGAGAATTAACTAAAATACACAATATTTATTGGAGAAATAACTAAAATACACATTATTTAACAAAGAAACAACTAAAATACACAATATTTTATAGAGAAATAACAAAAAAGCACATTATTTAATAAAGAAATAATTAAAATACACATTATTTAATAGATTTAATAGAGAAATAACTAAAATACACATTATTTAATAGAGAAATAACTAAAATACACATTATTTATTGTAGAAATAACTAAAATACACATTATTTAATGAAGAAAAAACTAAAATACACATTATTTAATAGAGAAATAACTAAAATACACATTATTTTTTGGAGAAATAACTAAAATACACATTATCTGATAAAGAAATAACTGAAATACACATTATTTAATAGAGAATTAACTAAAATACACAATGTTCATTAAAGAAATAACTAAAATACACAATATTTAATAAAGAAATAACTAAAATACACATTATTTAATAAAAAAATAACTAAAATACAATTTATTTAATAAAGAAATAACTAAAATACACATTATTTAATAAAGAAATAACAAAGTACACATTTTTTAATAAAGAAATAACTAGAATACACATTATTTAATAAAGAAATAACTAAAATACACTTTATTTAATAGAGAAATAACTAAAATACACATTATTTAATAGAGAAATAACAAAAAAACACATTGATTAATAAAAAAATAACTAAATACACATTATTTAATAGAGAAATAACTAAAATACACAATATTTATTAAAGAAATAACTAAAAACACATTAATAAAGAAAAAAACAACTAAAATACACAATATTTAATAGAGAAATGACAAAAAAACACATTATTTAATAAAGAAAAAACTAAAATACACATTATTTAATAAAGAAATATCTAAAACACACAATATTTATTGGAGAAATAAATAAAATACACAACAATTAATAAAAAAATAACTAAAATACACATTATTTAATAAAGAAATAACAAAAATACACATTATTTAATGAAGAAATAACTTAAATACACATTATATAATAAAGAAATAACTAAAATACACATTATTTAATAGAGAAATAACTAAAATACACATTATTTAATAAAGAAATAACTAAAATACAATTTATTTAATAAAGAAGTAACTAAAATACACGATATTTAATAAAGAAATAACAAAGTACACATTATTTAATAAAGAAATAACTAAAATACACATTATTTAATAAAAAAATAACTAAAATACACATTATTTAATAGAGAAATAACTAAAATACACATTATTTAATAGAGGAGTAACTAAAATACACATTATTTATTGGAGAAATAACTAAAATACACATTATTTATTAAAGAAATAACTAAAATACACATTATTTAATAAAGAAATAACTAAAATACACAATATTTAATAAAAATTTAACTAAAACACACATCATTTAATAAAAAAATAACTAAAATACACATTATTTAATAGAGAAAAAACTAAAATACACATTATTTAATAGAGAAATAACAAAAAAACACATTGATTAATAAAGAAATAACTAAAATACACATGATTTAATAGAGAAATAACTAATATACACAATATTTATTAAAGAAATAACTAAAAACACATTATTAAATAAAGAAACAACTAAAATACACAAAATTTAATAGAGAAATAACAAAAAAACACAATATTTAATAAAGAAAAAACTAAAATACACATTATTTAGTAAAGAAATATCTAAAACACACATTATTTATTGGAGAAATAACTAAAATACAGAATATTTAATAAAGAAATATTTAAAATACACATTATTTAATAAAGAAATAACAAAAATACACATTATTTAATGAAGAAATAACTTAGTTACACATTATTTAATAAAGAAATAACTAAAATACACATTAATTAATAGAAAAATAACTAAAATACACATTATTTATTGGAGAATTTACTTAATTACACATTATTTAATAAAGAAATAACTAAAATACACAAATGTTAATAGAGAAATAACTAAAATACACATTATTTATTGTAGAAATAACTAAAATATACATTATTTAATAAAGAAATAAAAAAATACACATTATTTAATAGAGAAATAACAAAAATACACATATTTAATGAAGAAATAACTAAAACACACATTATTTAATAAAGAAATAACAAAAATACACATTAATTAATAAAGAAATAACAAAAATACACATTATTTAATAAAGAAATAACTAAAATACATATTATTTAAAAGAGAAATAACAAAAATACACGTTATTTAATGAAGAAATAACTAAAAGACACATTATTTAAAAAAAAAATAACTAAAATACACACTATTTAATAGAGAAATTACAAAAATACACATTATTTATTGGAGAAATACCTAAAAAACACATTATTTAATAAGGAAATAACTAAAATACACATTATTTAATAGAGAAATAACTGAAATACACATTATTTGTTGGAAAAATAACTAAATTACACATTATTTATTAAAGAAATAACTAAAATACACATTATTTAATAAAGAAATATTAGAAATACAAATTATTTTATGGAGACATAACTAATTTAATAGAGAAATTACTAAAATACACATTATTTATTGAAGAAATAACAAAAATACACATTATTAATTAAAGAAATAACAAAAATACACATTATTTAATAAAGAAATGATTAAAATACACATTATTTAATAAAGAAATAACTAAAGTACACATTATTTAATAGAAAAATAAATAAAATACACATTATTTATTGGAGAAATAACTAAAATACACATTATTTAATAAACAAATAACTAAAATACACATTATTTAATAGAGAAATAACAAAAATACACATTAATTAATGAAAAAAAAACTTAAATACACATTATTTAATTAAGAAATAACTAAAATACACATTATTTAATAAATAAATAACTAAATTACACATTATTTATTGAAGAAATAACTAAAATACACATTAAATAATAAAGAAATAACTAAAATACACATTATTTATTAGAAACAAAATTTAAATTCACATTATTTAATAAAAAAATAACTAAAATACACATTATTTAATCGACAAATAACTAAAATACACATTATTTAATAAAGAAATAACTAAAATACACAATATTTATTGGAGAAATAACTAAAATACACATTATTAAATGAAGAATTAACTAAAATACACATTATTTAATAGAGAATTAACTAAAATACACATTATTTAATAGAGAAATAACTAAAATACACAATATTTATTGGAGAAATAACTAAAATACACATTATTTAACAAAGAAACAACTAAAATACACAATATTTTATAGAGAAATAACAAAAAAACACATTATTTAATAAAGAAATAATTAAAATACACATTATTTAATAAATATAATAGAAAAATAACTAAAATACACATTATTTAATAGAAAAATAACTAAAATACACATTTTTTATTGTAGAAATAACTAAAATACACATAATTTAATGAAGAAAAAACTAAAATACACTATATTTAATAGAGAAATAACTAAAATACACATTATTTTTTGGAGAAATAACTAAAATACACATTATTTAATAAAGAAATAACTGAAATACACATTATTTAATAGAGAATTAACTAAAATACACATTGTTCATTAAAAAATAACTAAAATACACATTATTTAATAAAGAAATAACTAAAATACACATTATTTAATAAAAAAATAACTAAAATACAATTTATTTAATAAAGAAATAACTAAAATACACATTATTTAATAAAGAAATAACAAAGTACACATTATTGAATAAAGAAATAACTAAAATACACATTATTTAATAAAAAAATAACTAAAATACACTTTATTTAATAGGGAAATAACTAAAAAACACAATATTTAATAGAGAAATGACAAAAAACACTATTTTTAATAAAGAAAAAACTAAAATACACATTATTTATTAAGGAAATATCTAAAACACACAATATTTATTAGAGAAATAACTAAAATACACAATATTTAATAAAAAACTAACTAAAATACACATTATTTAATAAAGAAATAACAAAAATACACATTATTTAATGAAGAAATAACTTAAATACACATTATTTAATAAAGAAATAACTAAAATACACATTAATTATTAGAGAAATAACTAAACTACACATTATTTAATAAAGAAATAACTAAAATACAATTTATTTAATAAAAAAGTAAGTAAAATACACGATATTTAATTAAGAAATAACAAAGTACACATTATTTAATAAAGAAATAACTAAAAAACACATTATTTAATAAAAAAATAACTAAAATACACATTATTTAATAAAGAATTATTAGAAATACAAATTATTTAATGGAGACATAACTAATTTAATAGAGAAATTACTAAAATACACATTATTTATTGGAGAAATTACAAAAATACACATTATTAATTAAAGAAATAACAGAAATACACATTATTTAATAAAGAAATAACTTAAATACACTATATTTAATAAAGAAATAACTAAAGTACACATTATTTAATAGAAAAATAAATAAAATACACATTATTTAATAAAGAAATAACAAAAATACACATTAATTAATGAAGAAAAAACTTAAATACACATTATTTAATAAAGAAATAACTAAAATACACATTAGTTAATAGAGAAATAACTAATTTACACATTATTGATAAAAGAAATAACTAAAATACACATCAAATAATAAAGAAATAACTAAAATACACATTATTTATAAAAAAAAATTTAAATACACATTATTTAATAAAAAAATTACTAAAATACACATTATTTAATGGACAAATAACTAAAATACACATTATTTAAAAGAGAAATAACTAAAATACACAATATTTATTGGAGAAATAACTAAAATACAGATTATTAAATGAAGAATTAACTAAAATACACATTATTTAATAGAGAAATAACTAAAATACACATTATTTAATAGAGAATTAACTAAAATACACAATATTTATTGGAGAAATAACTAAAATACACATTATTTAACAAAGATACAACTAAAATACACAATATCTTATAGAGAAATAACAAAAAAGCACATTATTTAATAAAGAAATAATTAAAATACACATTATTTAATAGATTTAATAGAGAAATAACTAAAATACACATTATTTAATAGAGAAATAACTAAAATACACATTATTTATTGTAGAAATAACTAAAATACACATTATTTAATGAAGAAAAAACTAAAATACACATTATTTAATAGAGAAATAACTAAAATTTTTTATTTAATAGAAAAATAAATAAAATACACATTATTTATTGGAGAAATAACTAAAATACACATTATTTAATAAAGAAATAACTTAAATACATATTATTTAATAAAAAAATAACAAAAATACACATTATTTAATGAAGAAATAACTAAAATACACATTTTTTAATTAAGAAATATCTAAAATACACAATATTTAATATAGAAATAACTAAAATACACATTATTTATTGGAAAAATAACTAAAATACACATTATTTATTAAAGAAATAACTAAAATACACATTATTTAATAAAGAAAAATTAGAAATACAAATTATTTAATGGAGACATAACTAATTTAATAGAGAAATTACTAAAATACACATTATTTATTGGAGAAATAACAAAAATACACATTATTAATTAAAGAAATAACAAAAATACACATTATTTAATGAAGAAATAACTAAAATACACATTATTTAATAAAGAAATAACTAAAGTACACATTATTTAATAGAAAAAAAACTAAAATACACATTATTTATTGGAGAAATAACTAAAATACACATTATTTAATAAAGAAATAACTAAAATACACATTATTTATTAGAAAAATAACAAAAATACACATTATTTAATGAAGAAATAACTAAAATACACATTATTTAAGAAAGAAATAACAAAAATACACATTATTTAATAAAAGTTAACAAAAATACACATTAGTTAATAAAGAAATAACTAAAATACACATTATTTATTGGAGAAATAACTAAAATACACATTATTTAATAAAGAAATAACTAAAATACACATTATTTAATAGAGAAATAACTAAAATACACATTATTTATTGTAGAAATAACTAAAATATACATTATTTAATAAAGAAATAAAGAAAATACACATTATTTAATAGAGAAATAACAAAAATACACATATTTAATGAAGAACAAACTAAAATACACATTATTTAATATAGAAATAACAAAAATACACAATATTTAATGAAGAAATAACAAAAATACACATTATTTAATAAAAAAATAACTAAAATACATATTATTTAAAAGAGAAATAACAAAAATACACGTTATTTAATAAAAAAATAACTAAAAGACACATTATTTAATAAAGAAATAACTAAAATACACATTATTTATTAGAGAAATTAAAAAAATACACATTATTTATTGGAGAAATACCTAAAAAACACATTATTTAATAAAGAAATAACTAAAATACACATTATTTAATAGAGAAATAACTAAAATACACATTATTTATTGGAAAAATAACTAAAATGCACATTATTTATTAAAGAAATAACTAAACCACACATTATTTAATAAAGAAATATTAGAAATACAAATTATTTAATGGAGACATAACTAATTTATTAAAGAAATTACTAAAATACACATTATTTATTGAAGAAATAACAAAAATACACATTATTTAATGAAGAAATAACTAAAATACACATTATTTAATAAAGAAATAACTAAAGTACACATTATTTAGTAGAAAAATAAATAAAATACACATTATTTATTGAAGAAATAATTAAAATACACATTATTTAATGAAGAAATAACTAAAATACACATTATTTAATAAAAAAATAACAAAAATACACATTATTTAATGAAGAAATAACTAAAATACACATTATATAATAAAGAAATATCTAAAATACACAATATTTAATATAGAAATAACTGAAATACACATTATTTAATAGAGAAATAACTAAAATACACATTATTTAATAAAAAAAATAACTAAAATACTCATTATTAAATAGAGATTTAACAAAAATACACATTATTTAATAAAGAAATAACTAAAATACACATTATTTAATAAAGAAACAATTAAAATACACAATAATTAATAAAGAAATAACAAAAAAACACATTATTTGATAAAGAAAAAACTAAAATACACATTATTTAATAGAGAAATAACTAAAATACACATTATTTATTAAAGAATTACCTAAAATACATATTATATAATTAAGAAATAACTAAAACAAACATTATTTAATAGAGAAATAACAAAAATACACATTAATTAATGAAGAAATAACTAAAATACACATTAATTTATAAAGAAATAACTAAAATACATATTATTTAATAGAGAAATAACTAAATTACACATTATTTAATGAAGAAATAACTAAAATACACATTAATTAATAAAGAAATAACTAAAATACACATTATTTAATAGAGAAATAACAAAAATACACATTATTTAATGAAGAATTAACAAAAATACACATCTTTTAATAAAGAAACAACTAAAATACACAATTATTATTAGAGAAATAACAAAAATACACATTATTTAATGAAGAAATAACTAAAATACACATTATTTGAAAAAGAAATAACTAAAATACACATTATTTAATAGAGAAATAACTAAAATACACATTATTTAATAAAGAAATAACTAAAATACACATTATTTAATAAAGAAATACTGAAATGCACATTTTTAATAGAGAAATAACTAAAATACACATTATTTTTTGGAAAAATAACTAAAATACACATTGTTTAATAAAGAAATAACTAAAATACACATTATTTAATAAAGAAATAGCTAAAATACACATTATTTAATTAAGAATTAATTAAAATACACATTATTTTATAGAGAAATAACAAAAATACACATTATTTAATAAATAAATAACTAAAATACACATTATTTAATAAAGAAACAACTAAAATACACAATATTTAATAGAGAAATTACAAAAAAACACATTATTTACACTAGAAATATCTAAAATACAAATTATTTAATAAAGAAATAACTAAAATACACATTATTTATTGGAGAATTAACTAAAATACACATTATTTAATGAAGAAATAACTAAAATACACATTAATTAATAAAGAAATAACTAAAAAACATAATATTTAATAGAGAAATAACTAAATTACACATTATTTAATGAAGAAATAACAAAAATACACATTATTAAATAAAGAAATAACTAAAATACATATTATTTAAAAAAAAATAACAAAAATACACGTTATTTAATGAAGAAATAACTAAAATACACATTATTTAATAAAGAAATAACTAAAATACACATTATTTAATAGAGAAATTACAAAAATACACATTATTTATTGGAGGAATACCTAAAAAACACATTGTTTAATAAAGAAATAACTAAAATACACATTATTTAATAGAGAAATAACTAAAATACACATTATTTATTAGAAAAATAAATAAAATACACATTATTTATTAAAGAAATAACTAAAATACAGATTATTTAATAAAGAAATATTAGAAATACAAATTATTTAATAGAGACATAACTAATTTAATAGAGAAATTACTAAAATACACATTATTTATTGGAGAAATAACAAAAATACACATTATTAATTAAAGAAATTTAAAAATACACGTTATTTAATGAAGAAATAACTAAAATACACATTATTTAATGAAGAAATAACTAAAGTACACATTATTTAATAGAAAACTAACTAAAATACACATTATTTAATAGAGAATTAACTAAAATACACATTGTTTATTAAAGAAATAACTAAAATACACAATATTTAATAAAGAATTAACTAAAATACAATTTATATATTAAAGAAATAACTAAAATACACATTATTTAATAAAGAAATAACAAAGTACACATTATTTAATAAAGAAATAACTAAAATACACATTATTTAATAAAGAAATAACTAAAATACACTTTATTTAATAGAGAAATAACTAAAATACACATTATTTAATAGAGAAATAACAAAAAAACACATTGATTAATAAAGAAATAACTAAAATACACATTATTTAATAGAGAAATAACTAAAATACACATTATTAAATAAAGAAATAACTAAAATACAATTATTTAATAAAGAAGTAACTAAAATACACGATATTTAATAAAGAAATAACAAAGTACAAATTATTTAATAAAGAAATAACTAAAATACACATTATTTAATAAAAAAATAACTAAAATACACATTATTTAATAGAGAAATAACAAAAATACACGTTATTTAATGAAGAAATAACTGAAAGACACATTATTTAATAAAGAAATAACTAAAATACACATTATTTAATAGAGAAATTACAAAAATACACATTATTTATTGGAGAAATACCTAAAAAACACATTATTTAATAAAGAAATAACTAACATACACATTATTTAATAGAGAAATAACTAAAATACACATTATTTATTGGAAAAATAACTAAAATACACATTATTTATTTAAGAATCAACTAAAATACACATTATTTAATAAAGAAATATTAGAAATACAAATTATTTAATGGAGACATAACTAATTTAATAGAGAAATTACTAAAATACACATTATTTATTGGAGAAATAACAAAAATACACATTATTAATTAAAGAATTAACAAAAATACAAATTATTTAATGAAGAAATAACTAAAATACACATTATTTAATAAAGAAATAACTAAAGTACACATTATTTAATAGAAAAATAAATAAAATACACATTATTTATTGGAGAAATAACTAAAATACACATTATTTAATAAAGAAATAACTAAAATACACATTATTTAATAGAAAAATAACAAAAATACACATTATTTAATGAAGAAATAACTAATATACACATTATTTGATAAAGAAAAATCAAAAATACACAATATTTAATATAGAAATAACTAAAATACACATTATTTATTGGAAAAAAACTAAAATACACATTATTTATTAAAGAAATAACTAAAAAAAAATTATTTAATAAAGAAATATTAGAAATACAAATTATTTAATAGAGACATAACTAATTTAATAGAGAAATTACTAAAATACACATTATTTATTGGAAAAATAACAAAAATACACATTATTAATTAAAGAAATAACAAAAATACACATTATTTAATAAAGAAATAACTAAAATACTCATTATTTAATAAAGAAATAACTAAAGTACACTCTATTTAATAGAAAAATAAATAAAATACACATTATTTATTGGAGAAATAACTAAAATACACATTATTTAATGAAGAAATAACTAAAATACACATTATTTAATAGAAAAATAACAAAAATACACATTAATTAATGAAGAAATAACTAAAATACACATTATTAAATAAAAAAATATCTAAAATACACAATATTTAATATAGAAATAACTAAAATACACATTATTTAATAGAGAAATAACTAAAATACACATTATTTAATAAAAAAAAAAATAACTAAAATACTCATTATTTATTGGAGAATTAACTGAAATACACATTATTTAATGAAGAAATAACTAAAATACACATTATTTAATAAAGAAATAACTAAAATACATATTATTTAATATAGAAATACTTAAATTACACATTATTTAATGAAGAAATAACAAAAATACACATTATTAAATAAAGAAATAACTAAAATACATATTATTTAAAAAAAAATAAAAAAATACACGTTATTTAATGAAGAAATAACTAAAAGACACATTATTTAATAAAGAAATAACTAAAATACACATTATTTAATAGAGAAATTACAAAAATTCACATTATTTATTGGAAAAATACCTAAAAAACACATTATTTAATAAAGAAATAACTAAAATACACATTATTTAATAAAAAAATAACTAAAATACACATTATTTATTAGAAAAATAACTAAAATACACATTATTTATTAAAGAAATAACTAAAATACAGATTATTTAATAAAGAAATATTAGAAATACAAATTATTTAATGAAGACTAAACTAATTTAATAGAGAAATTACTAAAATACACATTATTTATTGGAGAAATAACAAAAATACACATTATTAATTAAAGAAATAACAAAAATACACATTATTTAATGAAGAAATAAATAAAATACACATTATTTAATGAAGAAATAAATAAAGTACACATTATTTAATAGAAAAATAACTAAAATACACATTATTTATTGGAGAAATAACTAAATTACACATTATTTAATAAAAAAATAACTAAAATAAACATTATTTAATAGAAAAATAACAAAAATACACATTATTTAATGAAGAAATAACTAAAATACACATTATTTAAGAAAGAAATAACAAAAATACACATTATTTAATGAAGAGTTAACAAAAATACACATTATTTAATAAAGAAATAACTAAAATACTCATTATTTATTGGAGAAATAACTAAAATACACATTTTTTAAGAAAGAATTAACTAAAATACACATTATTTAATAAAGAAATAACTAAAATACACATTATTTATTGGAGAAATAACTAAAATACACAATATTTATTGTAAAAATAACTAAAATATACATTATTTAATAAAGAAATAAAGAAAATACACATTATTTAATAGAGAAATAACAAAAATACACATATTTAATGAAGAAATAACTAAAATACACAATATTTTATAAAGAAATAACAAAAATACACATTATTTAATGAAGAAATAACAAAAATACACATTATTTAATAAAGAAATAACTAAAATACATATTATTTAAAAGAGAAATAACAAAAATACACGTTATTTAATGAAGAAATAACTAAAAGACACATTATTTAATAAAGGAATAACTAAAATACACATTATTTAATAGAGAAATTACAAAAATACACATTATTTATTGGAGAAATACCTAAAAAACACATTATTTATTAAAGAAATAACTAAAATACACATTATTTAATAGAGAAATAACTAAAATACACATTATTTGTTAGAAAAATAACTAAAATACACATTATTTATTAAAGAAATAACTAAAATACACATTATTTAATAAAAAAATATTAGAAATACAAATTATTTAATAGAGACATAACTAATTTAATAGAGAAATTACGAAAATACACATTATTTATTGGAGAAATAACAAAAATACACATTATTAATTAAAGAAATAACAAAAATACACACTATTTAATAAAGAAATAACTAAAATACACATTATTTAATTAAGAAATAACTAAAGTACACAATATTTAATAAAAAAATAAATAAAATACACATTATTTATTGGAGAAATAACTAAAATACACATTATTTAATAAACAAATAACTAAAATACACATTATTTAATAGAGAAATAACTAAAATACACATCAATTAATGAAGAAAAAATTTAAATACACATTATTTAAAAAAGAAATAACTAAAATACACATTATTTAATAGAGAAATAACTAAATTACACAATATTTATTGAAGAAATAACTAAAATACACATTAAATAATAAAGAAATAGCTAAAATACACATTATTTATTAGAAAAAAAATTTAAATACACATTATTTAATAAAAAAATAACTAAAATACACATATTTAATGGACAAATAACTAAAATACACATTATTTAATAAAAAAAAAGTAAAATACACAATATTTATTAGAGAAATAACTAAAATACACATTATTAAATGAAGAATTAACTAAAATACACATTATTTAATAGAGAATTAACTAAAATACACAATATTTAATAGAGAAATAACTAAAATACACAATATTTATTGGAGAAATAACTAAAATACACATTATTTAACAAAGAAACAACTAAAATACACAATATTTTATAGAGAAATAACTAAAATACACATTATTTAATAGAGAAATAACTAAAATACACATTATTTATTGTAGAAATAACTAAAATACACATTATTTAATGAAGAAAAAACTAAAATACACATTATTTAATAGAGAAATAACTAAAATACACATTATTTTCTGGAGAAATAACTAAAATACACATTATTTAATAAAGAAATAACTGAAATACACATTATTTAGAAGAGAATTAACTAAAATACACATTGTTCATTAAAGAAATAACTAAAATACACATTATTTAATAAAGAAATAACTAAAATACACATTATTTAATAAAAAAATAACTAAAATACAATTTATTTATTAAAGAAATAACTAAAATACACATTATTTAATAAAGAAATAACAAAGTACACATTATTTAATAAAGAAATAACTAAAATACACATTATTTAATAAAGAAATAACTAAAATACACTTTATTTAATAGAGAAATAACTAAAATACACATTATTTAATAGAGAAATAACAAAAAAACACATTGATTAATAAAGAAATAACTAAAATACACATTATTTAATAGAAAAATAACTAAAATACACATTATTTATTGGAGAAATAACTAAAATACACATTATTTAATAAAGAAATAACTAAAATACACATTATTTAATAGAGAAATAACTAAAATACACATTATTCATTGTAAAAATAACTAAAATATACATTATTTAATAAAGAAATAAAGAAAATACACATTATTTAATAGAGAAATAACAAAAATACACATATTTAATGAAGAAATAACTAAAATACACATTATTTAATAAAGAAATAACAAAAATACACAATTTTTAATAAAGAAATAACAAAAATACACATTATTTAATAAAGAAATAACTAAAATACATATTATTTAAAAAAGAAATAACAAAAATTTACGTTATTTAATGAAGAAATAACTAAAAGACACATTATTTAATAAAGAAATAACTAAAATACACATTATTTAATAGAGAAATTACAAAAATACACATTATTTATTGGAGAAATACCTAAAAAACACATTATTTAATGAAGAAATAACTAAAATACACATTATTTAATAAAGAAATAACTAAAACACACATTATTTATTGGAAAAATAACTAAAATACACATTATTTATTAAAGAAATAACTAAAATACACATTATTTAAAAAAGAAATATTAGAAATACAAATTATTTAATATAGACATAACTAATTTAATAGAGAAATTACTAAAATACACATTATTTATTGGAGAAATAACAAAAATACACATTATTAATTAAAGAAATAACAAAAATACACATTATTTAATGAAGAAATAACTAAAATACTCATTGATTAATAAAGAAATAACTAAACTACACATTATTTAATAGAAAAATAAATAAAATACACATTATTTATTGGAGAAATAACTAAAATACACATTATTTAATAAAGAAATAACTTAAATACAAATTATTTAATAAAAAAATAACAAAAATACACATTATTTAATGAAGAAATAACTAAAATACACATTTTTTAATTAAGAAATATCTAAAATACACAATATTTAATATAGAAATATCTAAAATACACATTATTTATTGGAAAAATAACTAAAATACACATTATTTATTAAAGAAATAACTAAAATACACATTATTTAATAAAGAAAAATTAGAAATACAAATTATTTAATGGAGACATAACTAATTTAATAGAGAAATTACTAAAATACACATTATTTATTGGAGAAATAACAAAAATACACATTATTAATTAAAGAAATAACAAAAATACACATTATTTAATGAAGAAATAACTAAAATACACATTATTTAATAAAGAAATAACTAAAGTACACATTATTTAATAGAAAAAAAACTAAAATACACATTAATTATTGGAGAAATAACTAAAATACACATTTTTTAATAAAGAAATAACTAAAATACACATTATTTAATAGAAAAATAACAAAAATACACATTATTTAATGAAGAAATAACTAAAATACACATTATTTTAAGAAAGAAATAACAAAAATACACATTATTTAATAAAAGTTAACAAAAATACACATTATTTAATAAAGAAATAACTAAAATATTCATTATTTATTGGAGAAATAACTAAAATACACAATATTTAATAAAGAATTAACTAAAATACACATTAGTTAATAAAGAAATAACTAAAATACACATTATTTATTGGAGAAATAACTAAAATACACATTATTTAATTAAGAAATAACTAAAATACACATTATTTAATAGAGAAATAACTAAAATACACATTATTTATTGTAGAAATAACTAAAATATACATTATTTAATAAAGAAATAAAGAAAATACACATTATTTAATAGAGAAATAACAAAAATACACATATTTAATGAAGAAATAACTAAAATACACATTATTTAATATAGAAATAACAAAAATACACAATATTTAATGAAGAAATAACAAAAATACACATTATTTAATAAAAAAATAACTAAAATACATATTATTTAAAAGAGAAATAACAAAAATACACGTTATTTAATGAAGAAATAACTAAAAGACACATTATTTAATAAAGAAATAACTAAAATACACATTATTTAATAGAGAAATTAAAAAAATACACATTATTTGTTGGAGAAATACCTAAAAAACACATTATTTAATAAAGAAATAACTAAAATACACATTATTTAATAGAGAAATAACTAAAATACACATTATTTATTGGAAAAATAACTAAAATGCACATTATTTATTAAAGAAATAACTAAACCACACATTATTTAATAAAGAAATATTAGAAATACAAATTATTTAATGGAGACATAACTAATTTAATAAAGAAATTACTAAAATACACATTATTTATTGAAGAAATAACAAAAATACACATTATTTAATGAAGAAATAACTAAAATACACATTATTTAATAAAGAAATAACTAAAGTACACATTATTTAGTAGAAAAATAAATAAAATACACATTATTTATTGAAGAAATAATTAAAATACACATTATTTAATGAAGAAATAACTAAAATACACATTATTTAATAGAAAAATATCAAAAATACACATTATTTAATGAAGAAATAACTAAAATACAGATTATATAATAAAGAAATATCTAAAATACACAATATTTAATATAGAAATAACTGAAATACACATTATTTAATAGAGAAATAACTAAAATACACATTATTTAATAAAAAAATAACTAAAATACTCATTATTAAATAGAGATTTAACAAAAATACACATTATTTAATAAAGAAATAACTAAAATACACATTATTTAATAAAAAAACAATTAAAATACACAATAATTAATAAAGAAATAACAAAAAAACACATTATTTGATAAAGAAAAAACTAAAATACACATTATTTAATAGAGAAATAACTAAAATACACATTATTTATTGGAGAATTAACTAAAATACATATTATATAATTAAGAAATAACTAAAACAAACATTATTTAATAGAGAAATAACAAAAATACACATTAATTAATGAAGAAATAACTAAAATACACATTAATTAATAAAGAAATAACTAAAATACATATTATTTAATAGAGAAATAACTAAATTACACATTATTTAATAAAGAAATAACTAAAATACACATTAATTAATAAAGAAATAACTAAAATACACATTATTTAATAGAGAAATAACAAAAATACACATTATTTAATGAAGAATTAACAAAAATACACATCTTTTAATAAAGAAACAACTAAAATACACAATTATTATTAGAGAAATAACAAAAATACACATTATTTAATGAAGAAATAACTAAAATACACATTATTTGAAAAAGAAATAACTAAAATACACATTATTTAATAGAGAAATAACTAAAATACACATTATTTAATAAAGAAATAACTAAAATACACATTATTTAATAAAGAAATACTGAAATGCACATTTTTAATAGAGAAATAACTAAAATACACATTATTTTTTGGAAAAATAACTAAAATACACATTGTTTAATGAAGAAATAACTAAAATACACATTATTTAATAAAGAAATAGCTAAAATACACATTATTTAATTAAGAATTAATTAAAATACACATTATTTTATAAAGAAATAACAAAAATACACATTATTTAATGAATAAATAACTAAAATACACATTATTTAATAAAGAAACAACTAAAATACACAATATTTAATAGAGAAATTACAAAAAAACACATTATTTACACTAGAAATATCTAAAATACAAATTATTTAATAAAGAAATAACTAAAATACACATTATTTATTGGAGAATTAACTAAAATACACATTATTTAATGAAGAAATAACTAAAATACACATTATTTAATAAAGAAATAACTAAAATACATAATATTTAATAGAGAAATAACTAAAATACACATTATTTAATGAAGAAATAACAAAAATACACATTATTAAATAAAGAAATAACTAAAATACATATTATTTAAAAAAAAATAACAAAAATACACGTTAGTTAATGAAGAAATAACTAAAAGACACATTATTTAATAAAGAAATAACTAAAATACACATTATTTAATAGAGAAATTACAAAAATACACATTATTTATTGGAGAAATACCTAAAAAACACATTGTTTAATAAAGAAATAACTAAAATACACATTATTTAATAGAGAAATAACTAAAATACACATTATTTATTAGAAAAATAAATAAAATACACATTATTTATTAAAGAAATAACTAAAATACAGATTATTTAATAAAGAAATATTAGAAATACAAATTATTTAATAGAGACATAACTAATTTAATAGAGAAATTACTAAAATACACATTATTTATTGGAGAAATAACAAAAATACACATTAATAATTAAAGAAATTAAAAAATACACTTTATTTAATGAAGAAATAACTAAAATACACATTATTTAATAAAGAAATAACTAAAGTACACATTATTTAATAGAAAACTAACTAAAATACACATTATTTTTTGAAAAAATAACTAAAATACACATTATTTAATAAAGAAATAACTAAAATACACATTATTTAATAGAAAAATAACAAAAATACACATTATTTAATGAAGAAATAACTAAAATACACATTATTTAAGAAAGAAATAACAAAAATACACATTATTTAATAAAGAGTTAACAAAAATACACATTATTTAATAAAGAAATAACTAAAATACTCATTATTTATTGGAGAAATAACTAAAATACACATTATTTAGAAAAGAATTTCCTAAAATACACATTATTTAATAAAGAAATAACTAAAATACACATTATTTATTGGAGAAATAACTAAAATACACATTATTTAATAAAGAAATAACTAAAATACACAACATTTAATAAAGAAATAACTAAAATACACATTATTTATTGTAGAAATAACTAAAATATACATTATTTAATAAAGAAATAAAAAAAATACACATTATTTAATAGAGAAATAACAAAAATACACATATTTAATGAAGAAATAACTAAAATACACATTATTTAATAAAGAAATAACAAAAATACACATTAATTAATAAAGAAATAACAAAAATACACATTATTTAATAAAGAAATAACTAAAATACATATTATTTAAAAGAGAAATAACAAAAATACACGTTATTTAATAAAGAAATAACTAAAAGACACATTATTTAAAAAAAAAAATAACTAAATTACACACTATTTAATAGAGAAATTACAAAAATACACATTATTTATTGGAGAAATACCTAAAAAACACATTATTTAATAAGGAAATAACTAAAATACACATTATTTAATAGAGAAATAACTGAAATACACATTATTTGTTGGGAAAATAACTAAAATACACATTATTTATTAAAGAAATAACTAAAATACACATTATTTAATAAAGAAATATTAGAAATACAAATTATTTTATGGAGACATAACTAATTTAATAGAGAAATTACTAAAATACACATTATTTATTGGAGAAATAACAAAAATACACATTATTAATTAAAGAAATAACAAAAATACACATTATTTAATAAAGAAATAACTAAAATACACATTATTTAATAAAGAAATAACTAAAGTACACATTATTTAATAGAAAAATAAATAAAATACACATTATTTATTGGAGAAATAACTAAAATACACATTATTTAATAAACAAATAACTAAAATACACATTATTTAATAGAGAAATAACAAAAATACACATTAATTAATGAAGAAAAAACCTAAATACACATTATTTAATAAAGAAATAACTAAAATACACATTATTTAATAAAGAAATAACTAAATTACACATTATTTATTGAAGAAATAACAAAAATACACATTAAATAATAAAGAAATAACTAAAATACACATTATTTATTAGAAAAAAAATTTAAATTCACATTATTTAATAAAAAAATAACTAAAATACACATTATTTAATGGACAAATAACTAAAATACACATTATTTAATAGAGAAATAACTAAAATACACAATATTTATTGGAGAAATAACTAAAATACACATTATTAAATGAAGAATTAACTAAAATACACATTATTTAATAGAGAATTAACTAAAATACACATTATTTAATAGAGAAATAACTAAAATACACAATATTTATTGGAGAAATAACTAAAATACACATTATTTAACAAAGAAACAACTAAAATACACAATATTTTATAGAGAAATAACAAAAAAACACTTTATTTAATAAAGAAATAATTAAAATACACATTATTTAATAAATATAATAGGAAAATAACTAAAATACACATTATTTAATAGCAAAATAACTAAAATACATATTATTTATTGTAGAAATAACTAAAATACACATAATTTAATGAAGAAAAAACTAAAATACACTATATTTAATAGAGAAATAACTAAAATACACATTATTTTTTGGAGAAATAACTAAAATACACATTATTTAATAAAGAAATAACTGAAATACACATTATTTAATAGAGAATTAACTAAAATACACATTGTTCATTAAAAAATAACTAAAATACACATTATTTAATAAAGAAATAACTAAAATACACATTATTTAATAAAAAAATAACTAAAATACAATTTATTTAATAAAGAAATAACTAAAATACACATTATTCAATAAAGAAATAACAAAGTACACATTATTGAATAAAGAAATAACTAAAATACACATTATTTAATAAAAAAATAACTAAAATACACTTTATTTAATAGAGAAATAACTAAAAAACACATTATTTAATAGAGAAATAACAAAAAAACGCATTGATTAATAAAGAAATAACTAAAATACACATTATTTAATAGAGAAATAACTAAAATACACAATATTTATTAAAGAAATAACTAAAAACACAATATTAAATAAAGAAACAACTAAAATACACAATATTTAATAGAGAAATGACAAAAAACACTATTTTTAATAAAGAAAAAACTAAAATACACATTATTTATTAGAGAAATAACTAAACTACACATTATTTAATAAAGAAATAACTAAAATACAATTTATTTAATAAAAAAGTAAGTAAAATACACGATATTTAATTAAGAAATAACAAAGTACACATTATTTAATAAAGAAATAACTAAAAAACACATTATTTAATAAAAAAATAACTAAAATACACATTATTTAATAAAGAATTATTAGAAATACAAATTATTTAATGGAGACATAACTAATTTAATAGAGAAATTACTAAAATACACATTATTTATTGGAGAAATTACAAAAATACACATTATTAATTAAAGAAATAACAGAAATACACATTATTTAATAAAGAAATAACTTAAATACACTATATTTAATAAAGAAATAACTAAAGTACACATTATTTAATAGAAAAATAAATAAAATACACATTATTTAATAAAGAAATAACAAAAATACACATTAATTAATGAAGAAAAAACTTAAATACACATTATTTAATAAAGAAATAACTAAAATACACATTAGTTAATAGAGAAATAACTAATTTACACATTATTGATAAAAGAAATAACTAAAATACACATCAAATAATAAAGAAATAACTAAAATACACATTATTTATAAAAAAAAATTTAAATACACATTATTTAATAAAAAAATTACTAAAATACACATTATTTAATGGACAAATAACTAAAATACACATTATTTAAAAGAGAAATAACTAAAATACACAATATTTATTGGAGAAATAACTAAAATACAGATTATTAAATGAAGAATTAACTAAAATACACATTATTTAATAGAGAAATAACTAAAATACACATTATTTAATAGAGAATTAACTAAAATACACAATATTTATTGGAGAAATAACTAAAATACACATTATTTAACAAAGATACAACTAAAATACACAATATCTTATAGAGAAATAACAAAAAAGCACATTATTTAATAAAGAAATAATTAAAATACACATTATTTAATAGATTTAATAGAGAAATAACTAAAATACACATTATTTAATAGAGAAATAACTAAAATACACATTATTTATTGTAGAAATAACTAAAATACACATTATTTAATGAAGAAAAAACTAAAATACACATTATTTAATAGAGAAATAACTAAAATTTTTTATTTAATAGAAAAATAAATAAAATACACATTATTTATTGGAGAAATAACTAAAATACACATTATTTAATAAAGAAATAACTTAAATACATATTATTTAATAAAAAAATAACAAAAATACACATTATTTAATGAAGAAATAACTAAAATACACATTTTTTAATTAAGAAATATCTAAAATACACAATATTTAATATAGAAATAACTAAAATACACATTATTTATTGGAAAAATAACTAAAATACACATTATTTATTAAAGAAATAACTAAAATACACATTATTTAATAAAGAAAAATTAGAAATACAAATTATTTAATGGAGACATAACTAATTTAATAGAGAAATTACTAAAATACACATTATTTATTGGAGAAATAACAAAAATACACATTATTAATTAAAGAAATAACAAAAATACACATTATTTAATGAAGAAATAACTAAAATACACATTATTTAATAAAGAAATAACTAAAGTACACATTATTTAATAGAAAAAAAACTAAAATACACATTATTTATTGGAGAAATAACTAAAATACACATTATTTAATAAAGAAATAACTAAAATACACATTATTTATTAGAAAAATAACAAAAATACACATTATTTAATGAAGAAATAACTAAAATACACATTATTTAAGAAAGAAATAACAAAAATACACATTATTTAATAAAAGTTAACAAAAATACACATTAGTTAATAAAGAAATAACTAAAATACACATTATTTATTGGAGAAATAACTAAAATACACATTATTTAATAAAGAAATAACTAAAATACACATTATTTAATAGAGAAATAACTAAAATACACATTATTTATTGTAGAAATAACTAAAATATACATTATTTAATAAAGAAATAAAGAAAATACACATTATTTAATAGAGAAATAACAAAAATACACATATTTAATGAAGAACAAACTAAAATACACATTATTTAATATAGAAATAACAAAAATACACAATATTTAATGAAGAAATAACAAAAATACACATTATTTAATAAAAAAATAACTAAAATACATATTATTTAAAAGAGAAATAACAAAAATACACGTTATTTAATAAAAAAATAACTAAAAGACACATTATTTAATAAAGAAATAACTAAAATACACATTATTTATTAGAGAAATTAAAAAAATACACATTATTTATTGGAGAAATACCTAAAAAACACATTATTTAATAAAGAAATAACTAAAATACACATTATTTAATAGAGAAATAACTAAAATACACATTATTTATTGGAAAAATAACTAAAATGCACATTATTTATTAAAGAAATAACTAAACCACACATTATTTAATAAAGAAATATTAGAAATACAAATTATTTAATGGAGACATAACTAATTTATTAAAGAAATTACTAAAATACACATTATTTATTGAAGAAATAACAAAAATACACATTATTTAATGAAGAAATAACTAAAATACACATTATTTAATAAAGAAATAACTAAAGTACACATTATTTAGTAGAAAAATAAATAAAATACACATTATTTATTGAAGAAATAATTAAAATACACATTATTTAATGAAGAAATAACTAAAATACACATTATTTAATAAAAAAATAACAAAAATACACATTATTTAATGAAGAAATAACTAAAATACACATTATATAATAAAGAAATATCTAAAATACACAATATTTAATATAGAAATAACTGAAATACACATTATTTAATAGAGAAATAACTAAAATACACATTATTTAATAAAAAAAATAACTAAAATACTCATTATTAAATAGAGATTTAACAAAAATACACATTATTTAATAAAGAAATAACTAAAATACACATTATTTAATAAAGAAACAATTAAAATACACAATAATTAATAAAGAAATAACAAAAAAACACATTATTTGATAAAGAAAAAACTAAAATACACATTATTTAATAGAGAAATAACTAAAATACACATTATTTATTAAAGAATTACCTAAAATACATATTATATAATTAAGAAATAACTAAAACAAACATTATTTAATAGAGAAATAACAAAAATACACATTAATTAATGAAGAAATAACTAAAATACACATTAATTTATAAAGAAATAACTAAAATACATATTATTTAATAGAGAAATAACTAAATTACACATTATTTAATGAAGAAATAACTAAAATACACATTAATTAATAAAGAAATAACTAAAATACACATTATTTAATAGAGAAATAACAAAAATACACATTATTTAATGAAGAATTAACAAAAATACACATCTTTTAATAAAGAAACAACTAAAATACACAATTATTATTAGAGAAATAACAAAAATACACATTATTTAATGAAGAAATAACTAAAATACACATTATTTGAAAAAGAAATAACTAAAATACACATTATTTAATAGAGAAATAACTAAAATACACATTATTTAATAAAGAAATAACTAAAATACACATTATTTAATAAAGAAATACTGAAATGCACATTTTTAATAGAGAAATAACTAAAATACACATTATTTTTTGGAAAAATAACTAAAATACACATTGTTTAATAAAGAAATAACTAAAATACACATTATTTAATAAAGAAATAGCTAAAATACACATTATTTAATTAAGAATTAATTAAAATACACATTATTTTATAGAGAAATAACAAAAATACACATTATTTAATAAATAAATAACTAAAATACACATTATTTAATAAAGAAACAACTAAAATACACAATATTTAATAGAGAAATTACAAAAAAACACATTATTTACACTAGAAATATCTAAAATACAAATTATTTAATAAAGAAATAACTAAAATACACATTATTTATTGGAGAATTAACTAAAATACACATTATTTAATGAAGAAATAACTAAAATACACATTAATTAATAAAGAAATAACTAAAAAACATAATATTTAATAGAGAAATAACTAAATTACACATTATTTAATGAAGAAATAACAAAAATACACATTATTAAATAAAGAAATAACTAAAATACATATTATTTAAAAAAAAATAACAAAAATACACGTTATTTAATGAAGAAATAACTAAAATACACATTATTTAATAAAGAAATAACTAAAATACACATTATTTAATAGAGAAATTACAAAAATACACATTATTTATTGGAGGAATACCTAAAAAACACATTGTTTAATAAAGAAATAACTAAAATACACATTATTTAATAGAGAAATAACTAAAATACACATTATTTATTAGAAAAATAAATAAAATACACATTATTTATTAAAGAAATAACTAAAATACAGATTATTTAATAAAGAAATATTAGAAATACAAATTATTTAATAGAGACATAACTAATTTAATAGAGAAATTACTAAAATACACATTATTTATTGGAGAAATAACAAAAATACACATTATTAATTAAAGAAATTTAAAAATACACGTTATTTAATGAAGAAATAACTAAAATACACATTATTTAATGAAGAAATAACTAAAGTACACATTATTTAATAGAAAACTAACTAAAATACACATTATTTAATAGAGAATTAACTAAAATACACATTGTTTATTAAAGAAATAACTAAAATACACAATATTTAATAAAGAATTAACTAAAATACAATTTATATATTAAAGAAATAACTAAAATACACATTATTTAATAAAGAAATAACAAAGTACACATTATTTAATAAAGAAATAACTAAAATACACATTATTTAATAAAGAAATAACTAAAATACACTTTATTTAATAGAGAAATAACTAAAATACACATTATTTAATAGAGAAATAACAAAAAAACACATTGATTAATAAAGAAATAACTAAAATACACATTATTTAATAGAGAAATAACTAAAATACACATTATTAAATAAAGAAATAACTAAAATACAATTATTTAATAAAGAAGTAACTAAAATACACGATATTTAATAAAGAAATAACAAAGTACAAATTATTTAATAAAGAAATAACTAAAATACACATTATTTAATAAAAAAATAACTAAAATACACATTATTTAATAGAGAAATAACAAAAATACACGTTATTTAATGAAGAAATAACTGAAAGACACATTATTTAATAAAGAAATAACTAAAATACACATTATTTAATAGAGAAATTACAAAAATACACATTATTTATTGGAGAAATACCTAAAAAACACATTATTTAATAAAGAAATAACTAACATACACATTATTTAATAGAGAAATAACTAAAATACACATTATTTATTGGAAAAATAACTAAAATACACATTATTTATTTAAGAATCAACTAAAATACACATTATTTAATAAAGAAATATTAGAAATACAAATTATTTAATGGAGACATAACTAATTTAATAGAGAAATTACTAAAATACACATTATTTATTGGAGAAATAACAAAAATACACATTATTAATTAAAGAATTAACAAAAATACAAATTATTTAATGAAGAAATAACTAAAATACACATTATTTAATAAAGAAATAACTAAAGTACACATTATTTAATAGAAAAATAAATAAAATACACATTATTTATTGGAGAAATAACTAAAATACACATTATTTAATAAAGAAATAACTAAAATACACATTATTTAATAGAAAAATAACAAAAATACACATTATTTAATGAAGAAATAACTAATATACACATTATTTGATAAAGAAAAATCAAAAATACACAATATTTAATATAGAAATAACTAAAATACACATTATTTATTGGAAAAAAACTAAAATACACATTATTTATTAAAGAAATAACTAAAAAAAAATTATTTAATAAAGAAATATTAGAAATACAAATTATTTAATAGAGACATAACTAATTTAATAGAGAAATTACTAAAATACACATTATTTATTGGAAAAATAACAAAAATACACATTATTAATTAAAGAAATAACAAAAATACACATTATTTAATAAAGAAATAACTAAAATACTCATTATTTAATAAAGAAATAACTAAAGTACACTCTATTTAATAGAAAAATAAATAAAATACACATTATTTATTGGAGAAATAACTAAAATACACATTATTTAATGAAGAAATAACTAAAATACACATTATTTAATAGAAAAATAACAAAAATACACATTAATTAATGAAGAAATAACTAAAATACACATTATTAAATAAAAAAATATCTAAAATACACAATATTTAATATAGAAATAACTAAAATACACATTATTTAATAGAGAAATAACTAAAATACACATTATTTAATAAAAAAAAAAATAACTAAAATACTCATTATTTATTGGAGAATTAACTGAAATACACATTATTTAATGAAGAAATAACTAAAATACACATTATTTAATAAAGAAATAACTAAAATACATATTATTTAATATAGAAATACTTAAATTACACATTATTTAATGAAGAAATAACAAAAATACACATTATTAAATAAAGAAATAACTAAAATACATATTATTTAAAAAAAAATAAAAAAATACACGTTATTTAATGAAGAAATAACTAAAAGACACATTATTTAATAAAGAAATAACTAAAATACACATTATTTAATAGAGAAATTACAAAAATTCACATTATTTATTGGAAAAATACCTAAAAAACACATTATTTAATAAAGAAATAACTAAAATACACATTATTTAATAAAAAAATAACTAAAATACACATTATTTATTAGAAAAATAACTAAAATACACATTATTTATTAAAGAAATAACTAAAATACAGATTATTTAATAAAGAAATATTAGAAATACAAATTATTTAATGAAGACTAAACTAATTTAATAGAGAAATTACTAAAATACACATTATTTATTGGAGAAATAACAAAAATACACATTATTAATTAAAGAAATAACAAAAATACACATTATTTAATGAAGAAATAAATAAAATACACATTATTTAATGAAGAAATAAATAAAGTACACATTATTTAATAGAAAAATAACTAAAATACACATTATTTATTGGAGAAATAACTAAATTACACATTATTTAATAAAAAAATAACTAAAATAAACATTATTTAATAGAAAAATAACAAAAATACACATTATTTAATGAAGAAATAACTAAAATACACATTATTTAAGAAAGAAATAACAAAAATACACATTATTTAATGAAGAGTTAACAAAAATACACATTATTTAATAAAGAAATAACTAAAATACTCATTATTTATTGGAGAAATAACTAAAATACACATTTTTTAAGAAAGAATTAACTAAAATACACATTATTTAATAAAGAAATAACTAAAATACACATTATTTATTGGAGAAATAACTAAAATACACAATATTTATTGTAAAAATAACTAAAATATACATTATTTAATAAAGAAATAAAGAAAATACACATTATTTAATAGAGAAATAACAAAAATACACATATTTAATGAAGAAATAACTAAAATACACAATATTTTATAAAGAAATAACAAAAATACACATTATTTAATGAAGAAATAACAAAAATACACATTATTTAATAAAGAAATAACTAAAATACATATTATTTAAAAGAGAAATAACAAAAATACACGTTATTTAATGAAGAAATAACTAAAAGACACATTATTTAATAAAGGAATAACTAAAATACACATTATTTAATAGAGAAATTACAAAAATACACATTATTTATTGGAGAAATACCTAAAAAACACATTATTTATTAAAGAAATAACTAAAATACACATTATTTAATAGAGAAATAACTAAAATACACATTATTTGTTAGAAAAATAACTAAAATACACATTATTTATTAAAGAAATAACTAAAATACACATTATTTAATAAAAAAATATTAGAAATACAAATTATTTAATAGAGACATAACTAATTTAATAGAGAAATTACGAAAATACACATTATTTATTGGAGAAATAACAAAAATACACATTATTAATTAAAGAAATAACAAAAATACACACTATTTAATAAAGAAATAACTAAAATACACATTATTTAATTAAGAAATAACTAAAGTACACAATATTTAATAAAAAAATAAATAAAATACACATTATTTATTGGAGAAATAACTAAAATACACATTATTTAATAAACAAATAACTAAAATACACATTATTTAATAGAGAAATAACTAAAATACACATCAATTAATGAAGAAAAAATTTAAATACACATTATTTAAAAAAGAAATAACTAAAATACACATTATTTAATAGAGAAATAACTAAATTACACAATATTTATTGAAGAAATAACTAAAATACACATTAAATAATAAAGAAATAGCTAAAATACACATTATTTATTAGAAAAAAAATTTAAATACACATTATTTAATAAAAAAATAACTAAAATACACATATTTAATGGACAAATAACTAAAATACACATTATTTAATAAAAAAAAAGTAAAATACACAATATTTATTAGAGAAATAACTAAAATACACATTATTAAATGAAGAATTAACTAAAATACACATTATTTAATAGAGAATTAACTAAAATACACAATATTTAATAGAGAAATAACTAAAATACACAATATTTATTGGAGAAATAACTAAAATACACATTATTTAACAAAGAAACAACTAAAATACACAATATTTTATAGAGAAATAACTAAAATACACATTATTTAATAGAGAAATAACTAAAATACACATTATTTATTGTAGAAATAACTAAAATACACATTATTTAATGAAGAAAAAACTAAAATACACATTATTTAATAGAGAAATAACTAAAATACACATTATTTTCTGGAGAAATAACTAAAATACACATTATTTAATAAAGAAATAACTGAAATACACATTATTTAGAAGAGAATTAACTAAAATACACATTGTTCATTAAAGAAATAACTAAAATACACATTATTTAATAAAGAAATAACTAAAATACACATTATTTAATAAAAAAATAACTAAAATACAATTTATTTATTAAAGAAATAACTAAAATACACATTATTTAATAAAGAAATAACAAAGTACACATTATTTAATAAAGAAATAACTAAAATACACATTATTTAATAAAGAAATAACTAAAATACACTTTATTTAATAGAGAAATAACTAAAATACACATTATTTAATAGAGAAATAACAAAAAAACACATTGATTAATAAAGAAATAACTAAAATACACATTATTTAATAGAAAAATAACTAAAATACACATTATTTATTGGAGAAATAACTAAAATACACATTATTTAATAAAGAAATAACTAAAATACACATTATTTAATAGAGAAATAACTAAAATACACATTATTCATTGTAAAAATAACTAAAATATACATTATTTAATAAAGAAATAAAGAAAATACACATTATTTAATAGAGAAATAACAAAAATACACATATTTAATGAAGAAATAACTAAAATACACATTATTTAATAAAGAAATAACAAAAATACACAATTTTTAATAAAGAAATAACAAAAATACACATTATTTAATAAAGAAATAACTAAAATACATATTATTTAAAAAAGAAATAACAAAAATTTACGTTATTTAATGAAGAAATAACTAAAAGACACATTATTTAATAAAGAAATAACTAAAATACACATTATTTAATAGAGAAATTACAAAAATACACATTATTTATTGGAGAAATACCTAAAAAACACATTATTTAATGAAGAAATAACTAAAATACACATTATTTAATAAAGAAATAACTAAAACACACATTATTTATTGGAAAAATAACTAAAATACACATTATTTATTAAAGAAATAACTAAAATACACATTATTTAAAAAAGAAATATTAGAAATACAAATTATTTAATATAGACATAACTAATTTAATAGAGAAATTACTAAAATACACATTATTTATTGGAGAAATAACAAAAATACACATTATTAATTAAAGAAATAACAAAAATACACATTATTTAATGAAGAAATAACTAAAATACTCATTGATTAATAAAGAAATAACTAAACTACACATTATTTAATAGAAAAATAAATAAAATACACATTATTTATTGGAGAAATAACTAAAATACACATTATTTAATAAAGAAATAACTTAAATACAAATTATTTAATAAAAAAATAACAAAAATACACATTATTTAATGAAGAAATAACTAAAATACACATTTTTTAATTAAGAAATATCTAAAATACACAATATTTAATATAGAAATATCTAAAATACACATTATTTATTGGAAAAATAACTAAAATACACATTATTTATTAAAGAAATAACTAAAATACACATTATTTAATAAAGAAAAATTAGAAATACAAATTATTTAATGGAGACATAACTAATTTAATAGAGAAATTACTAAAATACACATTATTTATTGGAGAAATAACAAAAATACACATTATTAATTAAAGAAATAACAAAAATACACATTATTTAATGAAGAAATAACTAAAATACACATTATTTAATAAAGAAATAACTAAAGTACACATTATTTAATAGAAAAAAAACTAAAATACACATTAATTATTGGAGAAATAACTAAAATACACATTTTTTAATAAAGAAATAACTAAAATACACATTATTTAATAGAAAAATAACAAAAATACACATTATTTAATGAAGAAATAACTAAAATACACATTATTTTAAGAAAGAAATAACAAAAATACACATTATTTAATAAAAGTTAACAAAAATACACATTATTTAATAAAGAAATAACTAAAATATTCATTATTTATTGGAGAAATAACTAAAATACACAATATTTAATAAAGAATTAACTAAAATACACATTAGTTAATAAAGAAATAACTAAAATACACATTATTTATTGGAGAAATAACTAAAATACACATTATTTAATTAAGAAATAACTAAAATACACATTATTTAATAGAGAAATAACTAAAATACACATTATTTATTGTAGAAATAACTAAAATATACATTATTTAATAAAGAAATAAAGAAAATACACATTATTTAATAGAGAAATAACAAAAATACACATATTTAATGAAGAAATAACTAAAATACACATTATTTAATATAGAAATAACAAAAATACACAATATTTAATGAAGAAATAACAAAAATACACATTATTTAATAAAAAAATAACTAAAATACATATTATTTAAAAGAGAAATAACAAAAATACACGTTATTTAATGAAGAAATAACTAAAAGACACATTATTTAATAAAGAAATAACTAAAATACACATTATTTAATAGAGAAATTAAAAAAATACACATTATTTGTTGGAGAAATACCTAAAAAACACATTATTTAATAAAGAAATAACTAAAATACACATTATTTAATAGAGAAATAACTAAAATACACATTATTTATTGGAAAAATAACTAAAATGCACATTATTTATTAAAGAAATAACTAAACCACACATTATTTAATAAAGAAATATTAGAAATACAAATTATTTAATGGAGACATAACTAATTTAATAAAGAAATTACTAAAATACACATTATTTATTGAAGAAATAACAAAAATACACATTATTTAATGAAGAAATAACTAAAATACACATTATTTAATAAAGAAATAACTAAAGTACACATTATTTAGTAGAAAAATAAATAAAATACACATTATTTATTGAAGAAATAATTAAAATACACATTATTTAATGAAGAAATAACTAAAATACACATTATTTAATAGAAAAATATCAAAAATACACATTATTTAATGAAGAAATAACTAAAATACAGATTATATAATAAAGAAATATCTAAAATACACAATATTTAATATAGAAATAACTGAAATACACATTATTTAATAGAGAAATAACTAAAATACACATTATTTAATAAAAAAATAACTAAAATACTCATTATTAAATAGAGATTTAACAAAAATACACATTATTTAATAAAGAAATAACTAAAATACACATTATTTAATAAAAAAACAATTAAAATACACAATAATTAATAAAGAAATAACAAAAAAACACATTATTTGATAAAGAAAAAACTAAAATACACATTATTTAATAGAGAAATAACTAAAATACACATTATTTATTGGAGAATTAACTAAAATACATATTATATAATTAAGAAATAACTAAAACAAACATTATTTAATAGAGAAATAACAAAAATACACATTAATTAATGAAGAAATAACTAAAATACACATTAATTAATAAAGAAATAACTAAAATACATATTATTTAATAGAGAAATAACTAAATTACACATTATTTAATAAAGAAATAACTAAAATACACATTAATTAATAAAGAAATAACTAAAATACACATTATTTAATAGAGAAATAACAAAAATACACATTATTTAATGAAGAATTAACAAAAATACACATCTTTTAATAAAGAAACAACTAAAATACACAATTATTATTAGAGAAATAACAAAAATACACATTATTTAATGAAGAAATAACTAAAATACACATTATTTGAAAAAGAAATAACTAAAATACACATTATTTAATAGAGAAATAACTAAAATACACATTATTTAATAAAGAAATAACTAAAATACACATTATTTAATAAAGAAATACTGAAATGCACATTTTTAATAGAGAAATAACTAAAATACACATTATTTTTTGGAAAAATAACTAAAATACACATTGTTTAATGAAGAAATAACTAAAATACACATTATTTAATAAAGAAATAGCTAAAATACACATTATTTAATTAAGAATTAATTAAAATACACATTATTTTATAAAGAAATAACAAAAATACACATTATTTAATGAATAAATAACTAAAATACACATTATTTAATAAAGAAACAACTAAAATACACAATATTTAATAGAGAAATTACAAAAAAACACATTATTTACACTAGAAATATCTAAAATACAAATTATTTAATAAAGAAATAACTAAAATACACATTATTTATTGGAGAATTAACTAAAATACACATTATTTAATGAAGAAATAACTAAAATACACATTATTTAATAAAGAAATAACTAAAATACATAATATTTAATAGAGAAATAACTAAAATACACATTATTTAATGAAGAAATAACAAAAATACACATTATTAAATAAAGAAATAACTAAAATACATATTATTTAAAAAAAAATAACAAAAATACACGTTAGTTAATGAAGAAATAACTAAAAGACACATTATTTAATAAAGAAATAACTAAAATACACATTATTTAATAGAGAAATTACAAAAATACACATTATTTATTGGAGAAATACCTAAAAAACACATTGTTTAATAAAGAAATAACTAAAATACACATTATTTAATAGAGAAATAACTAAAATACACATTATTTATTAGAAAAATAAATAAAATACACATTATTTATTAAAGAAATAACTAAAATACAGATTATTTAATAAAGAAATATTAGAAATACAAATTATTTAATAGAGACATAACTAATTTAATAGAGAAATTACTAAAATACACATTATTTATTGGAGAAATAACAAAAATACACATTAATAATTAAAGAAATTAAAAAATACACTTTATTTAATGAAGAAATAACTAAAATACACATTATTTAATAAAGAAATAACTAAAGTACACATTATTTAATAGAAAACTAACTAAAATACACATTATTTTTTGAAAAAATAACTAAAATACACATTATTTAATAAAGAAATAACTAAAATACACATTATTTAATAGAAAAATAACAAAAATACACATTATTTAATGAAGAAATAACTAAAATACACATTATTTAAGAAAGAAATAACAAAAATACACATTATTTAATAAAGAGTTAACAAAAATACACATTATTTAATAAAGAAATAACTAAAATACTCATTATTTATTGGAGAAATAACTAAAATACACATTATTTAGAAAAGAATTTCCTAAAATACACATTATTTAATAAAGAAATAACTAAAATACACATTATTTATTGGAGAAATAACTAAAATACACATTATTTAATAAAGAAATAACTAAAATACACAACATTTAATAAAGAAATAACTAAAATACACATTATTTATTGTAGAAATAACTAAAATATACATTATTTAATAAAGAAATAAAAAAAATACACATTATTTAATAGAGAAATAACAAAAATACACATATTTAATGAAGAAATAACTAAAATACACATTATTTAATAAAGAAATAACAAAAATACACATTAATTAATAAAGAAATAACAAAAATACACATTATTTAATAAAGAAATAACTAAAATACATATTATTTAAAAGAGAAATAACAAAAATACACGTTATTTAATAAAGAAATAACTAAAAGACACATTATTTAAAAAAAAAAATAACTAAATTACACACTATTTAATAGAGAAATTACAAAAATACACATTATTTATTGGAGAAATACCTAAAAAACACATTATTTAATAAGGAAATAACTAAAATACACATTATTTAATAGAGAAATAACTGAAATACACATTATTTGTTGGGAAAATAACTAAAATACACATTATTTATTAAAGAAATAACTAAAATACACATTATTTAATAAAGAAATATTAGAAATACAAATTATTTTATGGAGACATAACTAATTTAATAGAGAAATTACTAAAATACACATTATTTATTGGAGAAATAACAAAAATACACATTATTAATTAAAGAAATAACAAAAATACACATTATTTAATAAAGAAATAACTAAAATACACATTATTTAATAAAGAAATAACTAAAGTACACATTATTTAATAGAAAAATAAATAAAATACACATTATTTATTGGAGAAATAACTAAAATACACATTATTTAATAAACAAATAACTAAAATACACATTATTTAATAGAGAAATAACAAAAATACACATTAATTAATGAAGAAAAAACCTAAATACACATTATTTAATAAAGAAATAACTAAAATACACATTATTTAATAAAGAAATAACTAAATTACACATTATTTATTGAAGAAATAACAAAAATACACATTAAATAATAAAGAAATAACTAAAATACACATTATTTATTAGAAAAAAAATTTAAATTCACATTATTTAATAAAAAAATAACTAAAATACACATTATTTAATGGACAAATAACTAAAATACACATTATTTAATAGAGAAATAACTAAAATACACAATATTTATTGGAGAAATAACTAAAATACACATTATTAAATGAAGAATTAACTAAAATACACATTATTTAATAGAGAATTAACTAAAATACACATTATTTAATAGAGAAATAACTAAAATACACAATATTTATTGGAGAAATAACTAAAATACACATTATTTAACAAAGAAACAACTAAAATACACAATATTTTATAGAGAAATAACAAAAAAACACTTTATTTAATAAAGAAATAATTAAAATACACATTATTTAATAAATATAATAGGAAAATAACTAAAATACACATTATTTAATAGCAAAATAACTAAAATACATATTATTTATTGTAGAAATAACTAAAATACACATAATTTAATGAAGAAAAAACTAAAATACACTATATTTAATAGAGAAATAACTAAAATACACATTATTTTTTGGAGAAATAACTAAAATACACATTATTTAATAAAGAAATAACTGAAATACACATTATTTAATAGAGAATTAACTAAAATACACATTGTTCATTAAAAAATAACTAAAATACACATTATTTAATAAAGAAATAACTAAAATACACATTATTTAATAAAAAAATAACTAAAATACAATTTATTTAATAAAGAAATAACTAAAATACACATTATTCAATAAAGAAATAACAAAGTACACATTATTGAATAAAGAAATAACTAAAATACACATTATTTAATAAAAAAATAACTAAAATACACTTTATTTAATAGAGAAATAACTAAAAAACACATTATTTAATAGAGAAATAACAAAAAAACGCATTGATTAATAAAGAAATAACTAAAATACACATTATTTAATAGAGAAATAACTAAAATACACAATATTTATTAAAGAAATAACTAAAAACACAATATTAAATAAAGAAACAACTAAAATACACAATATTTAATAGAGAAATGACAAAAAACACTATTTTTAATAAAGAAAAAACTAAAATACACATTATTTATTAAAGAAATATCTAAAACACACAATATTTATTAGAGAAATAACTAAAATACACAATATTTAATAAAAAACTAACTAAAATACACATTATTTAATAAAGAAATAACAAAAATACACATTATTTAATGAAGAAATAACTTAAATACACATTAATTAATAAAGAAATAACTAAAATACACATTAATTATTAGAGAAATAACTAAACTACACATTATTTAATAAAGAAATAACTAAATTACAATTTATTTAATAAAAAAGTAAGTAAAATACACGATATTTAATAAAGAAATAACAAAGTACACATTATTTAATAAAGAAATAACTAAAAAACACATTATTTAATAAAAAAATAACTAAAATACACATTATTTAATAAAGAAATATTAGAAATACAAATTATTTAATGAAGACATAACTAATTTAATAGAAAAATTACTAAAATACACATTATTTATTGGAGAAATTACAAAAATACACATTATTAATTAAAGAAATAACAGAAATACACATTATTTAATAAAGAAATAACTCAAATACACATTATTTAATAAAGAAATAACTAAAGTACACATTATTTAATAGAAAAATAAATAAAATACACATTATTTATTGGAGAAATAACTAAAATACACAATATTTAATAAACAAATAACTAAAATACACATTATTTAATAGAGAAATAACAAAAATACACATTAATTAATGAAGAAAAAACTTAAATACACATTATTTAATAAAGAAATAACTAAAATACACATTAGTTAATAGAGAAATAACTAAATTACACATTATTGATAAAAGAAATAACTAAAATACACATCAAATAATAAAGAAATAACTAAAATACACATTATTTATTAAAAAAAAAATTTAATTACACATTATTTAATAAAAAAATTACTAAAATACACATTATTTAATGGACAAATAACTAAAATACACATTATTTAAAAGAGAAATAACTAAAATACACAATATTTATTGGAGAAATAACTAAAATACAGATTATTAAATGAAGAATTAACTAAAATACACATTATTTAATAGAGAAATAACTAAAATACACATTATTTAATAGAGAATTAACTAAAATACACAATATTTATTGGAGAAATAACTAAAATACACATTATTTAACAAAGAAACAACTAAAATACACAATATTTTATAGAGAAATAACAAAAAAGCACATTATTTAATAAAGAAATAATTAAAATACACATTATTTAATAGATTTAATAGAGAAATAACTAAAATACACATTATTTAATAGAGAAATAACTAAAATACACATTATTTATTGTAGAAATAACTAAAATACACATTATTTAATGAAGAAAAAACTAAAATACACATTATTTAATAGAGAAATAACTAAAATACACATTATTTTTTGGAGAAATAACTAAAATACACATTATCTGATAAAGAAATAACTGAAATACACATTATTTAATAGAGAATTAACTAAAATACACATTGTTCATTAAAAAATAACTAAAATACACATTATTTAATAAAGAAATAACTAAAATACACATTATTTAATAAAAAAATAACTAAAATACAATTTATTTAATAAAGAAATAACTAAAATACACATTATTCAATAAAGAAATAACAAAGTACACATTATTGAATAAAGAAATAACTAAAATACACATTATTTAATAAAAAAATAACTAAAATACACTTTATTTAATAGAGAAATAACTAAAAAACACATTATTTAATAGAGAAATAACAAAAAAACGCATTGATTAATAAAGAAATAACTAAAATACACATTATTTAATAGAGAAATAACTAAAATACACAATATTTATTAAAGAAATAACTAAAAACACAATATTAAATAAAGAAACAACTAAAATACACAATATTTAATAGAGAAATGACAAAAAACACTATTTTTAATAAAGAAAAAACTAAAATACACATTATTTATTAAAGAAATATCTAAAACACACAATATTTATTAGAGAAATAACTAAAATACACAATATTTAATAAAAAACTAACTAAAATACACATTATTTAATAAAGAAATAACAAAAATACACATTATTTAATGAAGAAATAACTTAAATACACATTATTTAATAAAGAAATAACTAAAATACACATTAATTATTAGAGAAATAACTAAACTACACATTATTTAATAAAGAAATAACTAAATTACAATTTATTTAATAAAAAAGTAAGTAAAATACACGATATTTAATAAAGAAATAACAAAGTACACATTATTTAATAAAGAAATAACTAAAAAACACATTATTTAATAAAAAAATAACTAAAATACACATTATTTAATAAAGAAATATTAGAAATACAAATTATTTAATGAAGACATAACTAATTTAATAGAGAAATTACTAAAATACACATTATTTATTGGAGAAATTACAAAAATACACATTATTAATTAAAGAAATAACAGAAATACACATTATTTAATAAAGAAATAACTCAAATACACATTATTTAATAAAGAAATAACTAAAGTACACATTATTTAATAGAAAAATAAATAAAATACACATTATTTATTGGAGAAATAACTAAAATACACAATATTTAATAAACAAATAACTAAAATACACATTATTTAATAGAGAAATAACAAAAACACACATTAATTAATGAAGAAAAAACTTAAATACACATTATTTAATAAAGAAATAACTAAAATACACATTAGTTAATAGAGAAATAACTAAATTACACATTATTGATAAATGAAATAACTAAAATACACATCAAATAATAAAGAAATAACTAAAATACACATTATTTATTAAAAAAAAAATTTAATTACACATTATTTAATAAAAAAATTACTAAAATACACATTATTTAATGGACAAATAACTAAAATACACATTATTTAAAAGAGAAATAACTAAAATACACAATATTTATTGGAGAAATAACTAAAATACAGATTATTAAATGAAGAATTAACTAAAATACACATTATTTAATAGAGAAATAACTAAAATACACATTATTTAATAGAGAATTAACTAAAATACACAATATTTATTGGAGAAATAACTAAAATACACATTATTTAACAAAGAAACAACTAAAATACACAATATTTTATAGAGAAATAACAAAAAAGCACATTATTTAATAAAGAAATAATTAAAATACACATTATTTAATAGATTTAATAGAGAAATAACTAAAATACACATTATTTAATAGAGAAATAACTAAAATACACATTATTTATTGTAGAAATAACTAAAATACACATTATTTAATGAAGAAAAAACTAAAATACACATTATTTAATAGAGAAATAACTAAAATACACATTATTTTTTGGAGAAATAACTAAAATACACATTATCTGATAAAGAAATAAGTGAAATACACATTATTTAATAGAGAATTAACTAAAATACACAATGTTCATTAAAGAAATAACTAAAATACACAATATTTAATAAAGAAATAACTAAAATACACATTATTTAATAAAAAAATAACTAAAATACAATTTATTTAATAAAGAAATAACTAAAATACACATTATTTAATAAAGAAATAACAAAGTACACATTTTTTAATAAAGAAATAACTAGAATACACATTATTTAATAAAGAAATAACTAAAATACACTTTATTTAATAGAGAAATAACTAAAATACACATTATTTAATAGAGAAATAACAAAAAAACACATTGATTAATAAAAAAATAACTAAATACACATTATTTAATAGAGAAATAACTAAAATACACAATATTTATTAAAGAAATAACTAAAAACACATTAATAAAGAAAAAAACAACTAAAATACACAATATTTAATAGAGAAATGACAAAAAAACACATTATTTAATAAAGAAAAAACTAAAATACACATTAATTAATAAAGAAATATCTAAAACACACAATATTTATTGGAGAAATAAATAAAATACACAACAATTAATAAAAAAATAACTAAAATACACATTATTTAATAAAGAAATAACAAAAATACACATTATTTAATAAAGAAATAACTTAAATACACATTATATAATAAAGAAATAACTAAAATACACATTATTTAATAGAGAAATAACTAAAATACACATTATTTAATAAAGAAATAACTAAAATACAATTTATTTAATAAAGAAGTAACTAAAATACACGATATTTAATAAAGAAATAACAAAGTACACATTATTTAATAAAGAAATAACTAAAATACACATTATTTAATAAAAAAATAACTAAAATATACATTATTTAATAGAGAAATAACTAAAATACACATTATTTAATAGAGGAGTAACTAAAATACACATTATTTATTGGAGAAATAACTAAAATACACATTATTTATTAAAGAAATAACTAAAATACACATTATTTAATAAAGAAATAACTAAAATACACAATATTTAATAAAAATTTAACTAAAACACACATCATTTAATAAAAAAATAACTAAAATACACATTATTTAATAGAGAAAAAACTAAAATACACATTATTTAATAGAGAAATAACAAAAAAACACATTGATTAATAAAGAAATAACTAAAATACACATGATTTAATAGAGAAATAACTAAAATACACAATATTTATTAAAGAAATAACTAAAAACACATTATTAAATAAAGAAACAACTAAAATACACAAAATTTAATAGAGAAATAACAAAAAAACACAATATTTAATAAAGAAAAAACTAAAATACACATTATTTAGTAAAGAAATATCTAAAACACACATTATTTATTGGAGAAATAACTAAAATACAGAATATTTAATAAAGAAATATTTAAAATACACATTATTTAATAAAGAAATAACAAAAATACACATTATTTAATGAAGAAATAACTTAGTTACACATTATTTAATAAAGAAATAACTAAAATACACATTAATTAATAGAAAAATAACTAAAATACACATTATTTATTGGAGAATTTACTTAATTACACATTATTTAATAAAGAAATAACTAAAATACACAAATGTTAATAGAAAAATAACTAAAATACACATTATTTATTGTAGAAATAACTAAAATATACATTATTTAATAAAGAAATAAAAAAATACACATTATTTAATAGAGAAATAACAAAAATACACATATTTAATGAAGAAATAACTAAAATACACATTATTTAATAAAGAAATAACAAAAATACACATTAATTAATAAAGAAATAACAAAAATACACATTATTTAATAAAGAAATAACTAAAATACATATTATTTAAAAGAGAAATAACAAAAATACACGTTATTTAATGAAGAAATAACTAAAAGACACATTATTTAAAAAAAAAATAACTAAAATACACACTATTTAATAGAGAAATTACAAAAATACACATTATTTATTGGAGAAATACCTAAAAAACACATTATTTAATAAGGAAATAACTAAAATACACATTATTTAATAGAGAAATAACTGAAATACACATTATTTGTTGGAAAAATAACTAAATTACACATTATTTATTAAAGAAATAACTAAAATACACATTATTTAATAAAGAAATATTAGAAATACAAATTATTTTATGGAGACATAACTAATTTAATAGAGAAATTACTAAAATACACATTATTTATTGAAGAAATAACAAAAATACACATTATTAATTAAAGAAATAACAAAAATACACATTATTTAATAAAGAAATGATTAAAATACACATTATTTAATAAAGAAATAACTAAAGTACACATTATTTAATAGAAAAATAAATAAAATACACATTATTTATTGGAGAAATAACTAAAATACACATTATTTAATAAACAAATAACTAAAATACACATTATTTAATAGAGAAATAACAAAAATACACATTAATTAATGAAAAAAAAACTTAAATACACATTATTTAATTAAGAAATAACTAAAATACACATTATTTAATAAATAAATAACTAAATTACACATTATTTATTGAAGAAATAACTAAAATACACATTAAATAATAAAGAAATAACTAAAATACACATTATTTATTAGAAACAAAATTTAAATTCACATTATTTAATAAAAAAATAACTAAAATACACATTATTTAATCGACAAATAACTAAAATACACATTATTTAATAAAGAAATAACTAAAATACACAATATTTATTGGAGAAATAACTAAAATACACATTATTAAATGAAGAATTAACTAAAATACACATTATTTAATAGAGAATTAACTAAAATACACATTATTTAATAGAGAAATAACTAAAATACACAATATTTATTGGAGAAATAACTAAAATACACATTATTTAACAAAGAAACAACTAAAATACACAATATTTTATAGAGAAATAACAAAAAAACACATTATTTAATAAAGAAATAATTAAAATACACATTATTTAATAAATATAATAGAAAAATAACTAAAATACACATTATTTAATAGAAAAATAACTAAAATACACATTTTTTATTGTAGAAATAACTAAAATACACATAATTTAATGAAGAAAAAACTAAAATACACTATATTTAATAGAGAAATAACTAAAATACACATTATTTTTTGGAGAAATAACTAAAATACACATTATTTAATAAAGAAATAACTGAAATACACATTATTTAATAGAGAATTAACTAAAATACACATTGTTCATTAAAAAATAACTAAAATACACATTATTTAATAAAGAAATAACTAAAATACACATTATTTAATAAAAAAATAACTAAAATACAATTTATTTAATAAAGAAATAACTAAAATACACATTATTTAATAAAGAAATAACAAAGTACACATTATTGAATAAAGAAATAACTAAAATACACATTATTTAATAAAAAAATAACTAAAATACACTTTATTTAATAGGGAAATAACTAAAAAACACAATATTTAATAGAGAAATGACAAAAAACACTATTTTTAATAAAGAAAAAACTAAAATACACATTATTTATTAAGGAAATATCTAAAACACACAATATTTATTAGAGAAATAACTAAAATACACAATATTTAATAAAAAACTAACTAAAATACACATTATTTAATAAAGAAATAACAAAAATACACATTATTTAATGAAGAAATAACTTAAATACACATTATTTAATAAAGAAATAACTAAAATACACATTAATTATTAGAGAAATAACTAAACTACACATTATTTAATAAAGAAATAACTAAAATACAATTTATTTAATAAAAAAGTAAGTAAAATACACGATATTTAATTAAGAAATAACAAAGTACACATTATTTAATAAAGAAATAACTAAAAAACACATTTATTAATAAAAAAATAACTAAAATACACATTATTTAATAAAGAATTATTAGAAATACAAATTATTTAATGGAGACATAACTAATTTAATAGAGAAATTACTAAAATACACATTATTTATTGGAGAAATTACAAAAATACACATTATTAATTAAAGAAATAACAGAAATACACATTATTTAATAAAGAAATAACTTAAATACACATTATTTAATAAAGAAATAACTAAAGTACACATTATTTAATAGAAAAATAAATAAAATACACATTATTTATTGGAGAAATAACTAAAATACACATTATTTAATAAACAAATAACTAAAATACACATTATTTAATAAAGAAATAACAAAAATACACATTAATTAATGAAGAAAAAACTTAAATACACATTATTTAATAAAGAAATAACTAAAATACACATTAGTTAATAGAGAAATAACTAATTTACACATTATTGATAAAAGAAATAACTAAAATACACATCAAATAATAAAGAAATAACTAAAATACACATTATTTATAAAAAAAAATTTAAATACACAATATTTAATAAAAAAATTACTAAAATACACATTATTTAATGGACAAATAACTAAAATACACATTATTTAAAAGAGAAATAACTAAAATACACAATATTTATTGGAGAAATAACTAAAATACAGATTATTAAATGAAGAATTAACTAAAATACACATTATTTAATAGAGAAATAACTAAAATACACATTATTTAATAGAGAATTAACTAAAATACACAATATTTATTGGAGAAATAACTAAAATACACATTATTTAACAAAGATACAACTAAAATACACAATATCTTATAGAGAAATAACAAAAAAGCACATTATTTAATAAAGAAATAATTAAAATACACATTATTTAATAGATTTAATAGAGAAATAACTAAAATACACATTATTTAATAGAGAAATAACTAAAATACACATTATTTATTGTAGAAATAACTAAAATACACATTATTTAATGAAGAAAAAACTAAAATACACATTATTTAATAGAGAAATAACTAAAATACACATTATTTTTTGGAGAAATAACTAAAATACACATTATCTGATAAAGAAATAACTGAAATACACATTATTTAATAGAGAATTAACTAAAATACACGATGTTCATTAAAGAAATAACTAAAATACACAATATTTAATAAAGAAATAACTAAAATACACATTATTTAATAAAAAAATAACTAAAGTACAATTTATTTAATAAAGAAATAACTAAAATAAACATTATTTAATAAAGAAATAACAAAGTACACATTTTTTAATAAAGAAATAACTAGAATACACATTATTTAATAAAGAAATAACTAAAATACACTTTATTTAATAGAGAAATAACTAAAAACACATTATTAAATAGAGAAATAATTAAAATACACATTATTTAATAGATTTAATAGAGAAATAACTAAAATACACATTATTTAATAGAGAAATAACTAAAATACACATTATTTATTGTAGAAATAACTAAAATACACATTATTTAATGAAGAAAAAACTAAAGAACACATTATTTAATAGAGAAATAACTAAAATACACATTATTTTTTGGAGAAATAACTAAAATACACATTATTTAATAGAGAATTAACTAAAATACAAATTGTTCATTAAAGAAATAACTAAAATACACATTATTTAATAAAGAAATAACTTAAATACACATTATTTAATAAAAAATAACTAAAATACAATTTATTTAATAAAGAAATAACTAAAATACACATTATTTAATAAAGAAATAACAAAGTACACATTATTTAATAAAGAAGTAACTAAAATACACATTATTTAATAAAGAAATAACTAAAATACACTTTCTTTAATAGAGAAATAACTAAAATACACATTATTTAATAGAGAAATAACAAAAAAACACATTGATTAATAAAGAAATAACTAAAATACACATTATTTAATAGAGAAATAACTAAAACACACAATATTTATTAAAGAAATAACTAAAAACACATTATTAAATAAAGAAACAACTAAAATACACAATATTTAATAGAGAAATGACAAAAAAACACATTATTTAATGAAGAAATAACTTAAATACACATTATTTAATAAAGAAATAACTAAAATACACATTAATTATTAGAGAAATAACTAAACTACACATTATTTAATAAAGAAATAACTAAAATACAATTTATTTAATAAAAAAGTAAGTAAAATACACGATATTTAATAAAGAAATAACAATGTACACATTATTTAATAAAGAAATAACTAAAAAACACATTATTTAATAAAAAAATAACTAAAATACACATTATTTAATAAAGAATTATTAGAAATACAAATTATTTAATGGAGACATAACTAATTTAATAGAGAAATTACTAAAATACACATTATTTATTGGAGAAATTACAAAAATACACATTATTAATTAAAGAAATAACAGAAATACACATTATTTAATAAAGAAATAACTTAAATACACATTATTTAATAAAGAAATAACTAAAGTACACATTATTTAATAGAAAAATAAATAAAATACACATTATTTATTGGAGAAATAACTAAAATACACATTATTTAATAAACAAATAACTAAAATACACATTATTTAATAGAGAAATAACAAAAATACACATTAATTAATGAAGAAAAAACTTAAATACACATTATTTAATAAAGAAATAACTAAAATACACATTAGTTAATAGAGAAATAACTAATTTACACATTATTGATAAAAGAAATAACTAAAATACACATCAAATAATAAAGAAATAACTAAAATACACATTATTTATAAAAAAAAATTTAAATACACATTATTTAATAAAAAAATTACTAAAATACACATTATTTAATGGACAAATAACTAAAATACACATTATTTAAAAAAGAAATAACTAAAATACACAATATTTATTGGAGAAATAACTAAAATACAGATTATTAAATGAAGAATTAACTAAAATACACATTATTTAATAAAGAAATAACTAAAATACACATTATTTAATAGAGAATTAACTAAAATACACAATATTTATTGGAGAAATAACTAAAATACACATTATTTAACAAAGATACAACTAAAATACACAATATTTTATAGAGAAATAACAAAAAAGCACATTATTTAATAAAGAAATAATTAAAATACACATTATTTAATAGATTTAATAGAGAAATAACTAAAATACACATTATTTAATAGAGAAATAACTAAAATACACATTATTTATTGTAGAAATAACTAAAATACACATTATTTAATGAAGAAAAAACTAAAATACACATTATTTAATAGAGAAATAACTAAAATACACATTATTTTTTGGAGAAATAACTAAAATACACATTATCTGATAAAGAAATAACTGAAATACACATTATTTAATAGAGAATTAACTAAAATACACGATGTTCATTAAAGAAATAACTAAAATACACAATATTTAATAAAGAAATAACTAAAATACACATTATTTAATAAAAAAATAACTAAAATACAATTTATTTAATAAAGAAATAACTAAAATACACATTATTTAATAAAGAAATAACAAAGTACACATTTTTTAATAAAGAAATAACTAGAATACACATTATTTAATAAAGAAATAACTAAAATACACTTTATTTAATAGAGAAATAACTAAAATACACATTATTTATTGTAGAAATAACTAAAATACACAATATTTAATGAAGAAAAAACTAAAGAACACATTATTTAATAGAGAAATAACTAAAATACACATTAATTTTTGGAGAAATAACTAAAATACACATTATTTAATAGAGAATTTACTAAAATACAAATTGTTCATTAAAGAAATAACTAAAATACACATTATTTAATAAAGAAATAACTTAAATACACATTATTTAATAAAAAATAACTAAAATACAATTTATTTAATAAAGAAATAACTAAAATACACATTATTTAATAAAGAAATAACAAAGTACACATTATTTAATAAAGAAGTAACTAAAATACACATTATTTAATAAAGAAATAACCAAAATACACTTTATTTAATAGAGAAATAACTAAAATACACATTATTTAATAGAGAAATAACAAAAAAACACATTGATTAATAAAGAAATAACTAAAATACACATTATTTAATAGAGAAATAACTAAAATACACAATATTTATTAAAGAAATAACTAAAAACACATTATTAAATAAAGAAACAACTAAAATACACAATATTTAATAGAGAAATGACAAAAAAACACATTATTTAATAAAGAAAAAACTAAAATACACATTATTTAATAAAGAAATATCTAAAACACACAATATTTATTAGAGAAATAACTAAAATACACAACATTTAATAAAACAATAACTAAATTACACATTATTTAATAAAGAAATAACAAAAATACACATTATTTAATGAAGAAATAACTTAAATACACATAATTTAATAAAGAAATAACTAAAATACACATTATTTAATAGAGAAATAACTAAAATACACATTATTTAATAAAGAAATAACTAAAATACAATTTATTTAATAAAAAAATAACTAAAATACACGATATTTAATAAAGAAATAACAAAGTACACATTATTTAATAAAGAAATAACTAAAATACACAATATTTAATAAAAAAATAACTAAAATACACATTATTTAATAGAGAAATAACTAAAATACACATTATTTAATAGAGGAATAACTAAAATACGCATTATTTATTGGAGAAATAACTAAAATACACATTATTTAATGAAGAAATAACTAAAATACACATTATTTAATAAAGAAATAACTAAAATACACAATATTTAATAATAATTAACTAAAACACACATTATTTAATAAAAAAAAACTAACTATACACATTATTTAATAGAGAAAAAACTAAAATACACATTATTTAATAGAAAAATAACAAAAAAACACATTGATTAATACAGAAATAACTAAAATACACATTATTTAATAAAGAAATAACTAAAATACACAATATTTATTAAAGAAATAACTAAAAACACATTATTAAATAAAGAAACAACTAAAATACACAATATTTAATAGAGAAATAACAAAAAAACACAATATTTAATAAAGAAAAAACTAAAATACACATTATTTAGTAAAGAAATATCTAAAACACACATTATTTATTGGAGAAATAACTAAAATACAGAATATTTAATAAAGAAATATTTAAAATACACATTATTTAATAAAGAAATAACAAAAATACACATTATTTAATGAAGAAATAACTTAGTTACACATTATTTAATAAAGAAATAACTAAAATACACATTTGTTAATAGAAAAATAACTAAAATACACAATATTTATTGAAGAAATTACTTAATTACACATTATTTAATAAAAAAATAACTAAAATACACATTTATTAATAGAAAAATAACAAAAATACACTTTATTTATTGGAGAAATAACTAAAATAAACATTATGTAATGAAGAAATAACTAAAATACTCATTATTTAAAAAATAAATAACTAAAATACTCATTATTTAATAGAGAAATAACAAAAATACACATTATTTAATAAAGAAATAACTAAAATACACATTATTTAATAAAGAAACAACTAAAATACAAAATATTTAATAAAAAAATAACAAAGTACACATTATTTAATAAAGAAATAACTAAAATACACATTATTTAATAAAGAAATAACTTAAATACACATTATTTAATAAAGAAATAACTAAAGTACACATTATTTAATAGAAAAATAAATAAAATACACATTATTTATTGGAGAAATAACTAAAATACACATTATTTAATAAACAAATAACTAAAATACACATTATTTAATAGAGAAATAACAAAAATACACATTAATTAATGAAGAAAAAACTTAAATACACATTATTTAATAAAGAAATAACTAAAATACACATTAGTTAATAGAGAAATAACTAATTTACACATTATTGATAAAAGAAATAACTAAAATACACATCAAATAATAAAGAAATAACTAAAATACACATTATTTATAAAAAAAAATTTATATACACATTATTTAATAAAAAAATTACTAAAATACACATTCTTTAATGGACAAATAACTAAAATACACATTATTTAAAAGAGAAATAACTAAAATACACAATATTTATTGGAGAAATAACTAAAGAAAAGATTATTAAATGAAGAATTAACTAAAATACACATTATTTAATAGAGAAATAACTAAAATACACATTATTTAATAGAGAATTAACTAAAATACACAATATTTATTGGAAAAATAACTAAAATACACATTATTTAACAAAGAAACAACTAAAATACACAATATTTTATAGAGAAATAACAAAAAAAAACATTATTTAATAAAGAAATAATTAAAATACACATTATTTAATAGATTTAATAGAGAAATAACTAAAATACACATTATTTAATAGAGAAATAACTAAAATACACATTATTTATTGTAGAAATAACTAAAATACACATTATTTAATAAAGAAAAAACTAAAATACACATTATTTAATAGAGAAATAACTAAAATACACATTATTTTTTGGAGAAATAACTAAAATACACATTATCTGATAAAGAAATAACTGAAATACACATTATTTAATAGAGAATTAACTAAAATACACGATGTTCATTAAAGAAATAACTAAAATACACAATATTTAATAAAGAAATAACTAAAATACACATTATTTAATAAACAAATAACTAAAATACAATTTATTTAATAAAGAAATAACTAAAATACACATTATTTAATAAAGAAATAACAAAGTACACATTTTTTAATAAAGAAATAACTAGAATACACATTATTTAATAAAGAAATAACTAAAATACACTTTATTTAATAGAGAAATAACTAAAAACACATTATTAAATAGAGAAATAATAAAAATACACATTATTTAATAGATTTAATAAAGAAATAACTAAAATACACATTATTTAATAGAGAAATAACTAAAATACACATTATTTATTGTAGAAATAACTAAAATACACATTATTTAATGAAGAAAAAACTAAAGAACACATTATTTAATAGAGAAATAACTAAAATACACATTATTTTTTGGAGAAATAACTAAAATACACATTATTTAATAGAGAATTAACTAAAATACAAATTGTTCATTAAAGAAATAACTAAAATACACATTATTTAATAAAGAAATAACTTAAATACACAATATTTAATAAAAAATAACTAAAATACAATTTATTTAATAAAGAAATAACTAAAATACACATTATTTAATAAAGAAATAACAAAGTACACATTATTTAATAAAGAAGTAACTAAAATACACATTATTTAATAAAGAAATAACTAAAATACACTTTATTTAATAGAGAAATAACTAAAATACACATTATATAATAGAGAAATAACAAAAAAACACATTGATTAATAAAGAAATAACTAAAATACACATTATTTAATAGAGAAATAACTAAAATACACAATATAAATTAAAGAAATAACTAAAAACACATTATTAAATAAAGAAACAACTAAAATACACAATATTTAATAGAGAAATGACAAAAAAACACATTATTTAATAAAGAAAAAACTAAAATACACATTATTTAATAAAGAAATATCTAAAACACACAATATTTATTAGAGAAATAACTAAAATACACAACATTTAATAAAAAAATAACTAAATTACACATTATTTAATAAAGAAATAACAAAAATACACATTATTTAATGAAGAAATAACTTAAATACACATAATTTAATAAAGAAATAACTAAAATACACATTATTTAATAGAGAAATAACTAAAATACACATTATTTAATAAAGAAATAACTAAAATACACAATATTTAATAAAAATTTAACTAAAACACACATCATTTAATAAAAAAATAACTAAAATACACATTATTTAATAGAGAAAAAACTAAAATACACATTATTTAATAGAGAAATAACAAAAAAACACATTGATTAATAAAGAAATAACTAAAATACACATGATTTAATAGAGAAATAACTAAAATACACAATATTTATTAAAGAAATAACTAAAAACACATTATTAAATAAAGAAACAACTAAAATACACAAAATTTAATAGAGAAATAACAAAAAAACACAATATTTAATAAAGAAAAAACTAAAATACACATTATTTAGTAAAGAAATATCTAAAACACACATTATTTATTGGAGAAATAACTAAAATACAGAATATTTAATAAAGAAATATTTAAAATACACATTATTTAATAAAGAAATAACAAAAATACACATTATTTAATGAAGAAATAACTTAGTTACACATTATTTAATAAAGAAATAACTAAAATACACATTAATTAATAGAAAAATAACTAAAATACACATTAATTATTGGAGAATTTACTTAATTACACATTATTTAATAAAGAAATAACAAAAATACACATTAATTAATAAAGAAATAACAAAAATACACATTATTTAATAAAGAAATAACTAAAATACATATTATTTAAAAGAGAAATAACAAAAATACACGTTATTTAATGAAGAAATAACTAAAAGACACATTATTTAAAAAAAAAATAACTAAAATACACACTATTTAATAGAGAAATTACAAAAATACACATTATTTATTGGAGAAATACCTAAAAAACACATTATTTAATAAGGAAATAACTAAAATACACATTATTTAATAGAGAAATAACCGAAATACACATTATTTGTTGGAAAAATAACTAAATTACACATTATTTATTAAAGAAATAACTAAAATACACATTATTTAATAAAGAAATATTAGAAATACAAATTATTTTATGGAGACATAACTAATTTAATAGAGAAATTACTAAAATACACATTATTTATTGAAGAAATAACAAAAATACACATTATTAATTAAAGAAATAACAAAAATACACATTATTTAATAAAGAAATAATTAACATACACATTATTTAATAAAGAAATAACTAAAGTACACATTATTTAATAGAAAAATAAATAAAATACACATTATTTATTGGAGAAATAACTAAAATACACATTATTTAATAAACAAATAACTAAAATACACATTATTTAATAGAGAAATAACAAAAATACACATTAATTAATGAAAAAAAACTTAAATACACATTATTTAATTAAGAAATAACTAAAATACACATTATTTAATAAATAAATAACTAAATTACACATTATTTATTGAAGAAATAACTAAAATACACATTAAATAATAAAGAAATAACTAAAATACACATTATTTATTAGAAACAAAATTTAAATTCACATTATTTAATAAAAAAATAACTAAAATACACATTATTTAATCGACAAATAACTAAAATACACATTATTTAATAAAGAAATAACTAAAATACACAATATTTATTGGAGAAATAACTAAAATACACATTATTAAATGAAGAATTAACTAAAATACACATTATTTAATAGAGAATTAACTAAAATACACATTATTTAATAGAGAAATAACTAAAATACACAATATTTATTGGAGAAATAACTAAAATACACATTATTTAACAAAGAAACAACTAAAATACACAATATTTTATAGAGAAATAACAAAAAAACACATTATTTAATAAAGAAATAATTAAAATACACATTATTTAATAAATATAATAGAAAAATAACTAAAATACACATTATTTAATAGAAAAATAACTAAAATACACATTTTTTATTGTAGAAATAACTAAAATACACATAATTTAATAAAGAAAAAACTAAAATACACTATATTTAATAGAGAAATAACTAAAATACACATTATTTTTTGGAGAAATAACTAAAATACACATTATTTAATAAAGAAATAACTGAAATACACATTATTTAATAGAGAATTAACTAAAATACACATTGTTCATTAAAAAATAACTAAAATACACATTATTTAATAAAGAAATAACTAAAATACACATTATTTAATAAAAAAATAACTAAAATACAATTTATTTAATAAAGAAATAACTAAAATACACATTATTTAATAAAGAAATAACAAAGTACACATTATTGAATAAAGAAATAACTAAAATACACATTATTTAATAAAAAAATAACTAAAATACACTTTATTTAATAGGGAAATAACTAAAAAACACAATATTTAATAGAGAAATGACAAAAAACACTATTTTTAATAAAGAAAAAACTAAAATACACATTATTTATTAAAGAAATATCTAAAACACACAATATTTATTAGAGAAATAACTAAAATACACAATATTTAATAAAAAACTAACTAAAATACACATTATTTAATAAAGAAATAACAAAAATACACATTATTTAATGAAGAAATAACTTAAATACACATTATTTAATAAAGAAATAACTAAAATACACATTAATTATTAGAGAAATAACTAAACTACACATTATTTAATAAAGAAATAACTAAAATACAATTTATTTAATAAAAAAGTAAGTAAAATACACGATATTTAATAAAGAAATAACAAAGTACACATTATTTAATAAAGAAATAACTAAAAAACACATTATTTAATAAAAAAATAACTAAAATACACATTATTTAATAAAGAATTATTAGAAATACAAATTATTTAATGGAGACATAACTAATTTAATAGAGAAATTACTAAAATACACATTATTTATTGGAGAAATTACAAAAATACACATTATTAATTAAAGAAATAACAGAAATACACATTATTTAATAAAGAAATAACTTAAATACACATTATTTAATAAAGAAATAACTAAAGTACACATTATTTAATAGAAAAATAAATAAAATACACATTATTTATTGGAGAAATAACTAAAATACACATTATTTAATAAACAAATAACTTAAATACACATTATTTAATAGAGAAATAACAAAAATACACATTAATTAATAAAGAAAAAACTTAAATACACATTATTTAATAAAGAAATAACTAAAATACACATTAGTTAATAGAGAAATAACTAATTTACACATTATTGATAAAAGAAATAACTAAAATACACATCAAATAATAAAGAAATAACTAAAATACACATTATTTATAAAAAAAAATTTAAATACACATTATTTAATAAAAAAATTACTAAAATACACATTCTTTAATGGACAAATAACTAAAATACACATTATTTAAAAGAGAAATAACTAAAATACACAATATTTATTGAAGAAATAACTAAAATACAGATTATTAAATGAAGAATTAACTAAAATACACATTATTTAATAGAGAAATAACTAAAATACACATTATTTAATAGAGAATTAACTAAAATACACAATATTTATTGGAAAAATAACTAAAATACACATTATTTAACAAAGAAACAACTAAAATACACAAGATTTTATAGAGAAATAACAAAAAAGCACATTATTTAATAAAGAAATAATTAAAATACACATTATTTAATAGATTTAATAGAGAAATAACTAAAATACACATTATTTAATAGAGAAATAACTAAAATACACATTATTTATTGTAGAAATAACTAAAATACACATTATTTAATAAAGAAAAAACTAAAATACACATTATTTAATAGAGAAATAACTAAAATACACATTATTTTTTGGAGAAATAACTAAAATACACATTATCTGATAAAGAAATAACTGAAATACACATTATTTAATAGAGAATTAACTAAAATACACGATGTTCATTAAAGAAATAACTAAAATACACAATATTTAATAAAGAAATAACTAAAATACACATTATTTAATAAAAAAATAACTAAAATACAATTTATTTAATAAAGAAATAACTAAAATACACATTATTTAATAAAGAAATAACAAAGTACACATTTTTTAATAAAGAAATAACTAGAATACACATTATTTAATAAAGAAATAACTAAAATACACTTTATTTAATAGAAAAATAACTAAAAACACATTATTAAATAGAGAAATAATAAAAATACACATTATTTAATAGATTTAATAGAGAAATAACTAAAATACACATTATTTAATAGAGAAATAACTAAAATACACATTATTTATTGTAGAAATAACTAAAATACACATTATTTAATGAAGAAAAAACTAAAGAACACATTATTTAATAGAGAAATAACTAAAATACACATTATTTTTTGGAGAAATAACTAAAATACACATTATTTAATAGAGAATTAACTAAAATACAAATTGTTCATTAAAGAAATAACTAAAATACACATTATTTAATAAAGAAATAACTTAAATACACATTTTTTAATAAAAAATAACTAAAATACAATTTATTTAATAAAGAAATAACTAAAATACACATTATTTAATAAAGAAATAACAAAGTACACATTATTTAATAAAGAAGTAACTAAAATACACATTATTTAATAAAGAAATAACTAAAATACACTTTATTTAATAGAGAAATAACTAAAATACACATTATTTAATAGAGAAATAACAAAAAAACACATTGATTAATAAAGAAATAACTAAAATACACATTATTTAATAGAGAAATAACTAAAATACACAATATTTATTAAAGAAATAACTAAAAACACATTATTAAATAAAGAAACAACTAAAATACACAATATTTAATAGAGAAATGACAAAAAAACACATTATTTAATAAAGAAAAAACTAAAATACACATTATTTAATAAAGAAATATCTAAAACACACAATATTTATTAGAGAAATAACTAAAATACACAACATTTAATAAAAAAATAACTAAATTACACATTATTTAATAAAGAAATAACAAAAATACACATTATTTAATGAAGAAATAACTTAAATACACATAATTTAATAAAGAAATAACTAAAATACACATTATTTAATAGAGAAATAACTAAAATACACATTATTTAATAAAGAAATAACTAAAATACAATTTATTTAATAAAAAAATAACTAAAATACACGATATTTAATAAAGAAATAACAAAGTACACATTATTTAATAAAGAAATAACTAAAATACACAATATTTAATAAAAAAATAACTAAAATACACATTATTTAATAGAGAAATAACTAAAATACACATTATTTAATAGAGGAATAACTAAAAAACGCATTATTTATTGGAGAAATAACTAAAATACACATTATTTAATGAAGAAATAACTAAAATACACATTATTTAATAAAGAAATAACTAAAATACACAATATTTAATAAAAATTAACTAAAACACACATTATTTAATAAAAAAAAACTAACTATACACATTATTTAATAGAGAAAAAACTAAAATACACATTATTTAATAGAAAAATAACAAAAAAACACATTGATTAATAAAGAAATAACTAAAATACACATTATTTAATAAAGAAATAACTAAAATACACAATATTTATTAAAGAAATAACTAAAAACACATTATTAAATAAAGAAACAACTAAAATACATAATAATTAATAGAGAAATAACAAAAAAACACAATATTTAATAAAGAAAAAACTAAAATACACATTATTTAGTAAAGAAATATCTAAAACACACATTATTTATTGGAGAAATAACTAAAATACAGAATATTTAATAAAAAAATATTTAAAATACACATTATTTAATTAAGAAATAACAAAAATACACATTATTTAATAATGAAATAACTTAGTTACACATTATTTAATAAAGAAATAACTAAAATACACATTTGTTAATAGAAAAATAACTAAAATACACAATATTTATTGAAGAAATTACTTAATTACACATTATTTAATAAAAAAATAACTAAAATACATATTTATTAATAGAAAAATAACAAAAATACACTTTATTTATTGGAGAAATAACTAAAATAAACATTATGTAATGAAGAAATAACTCAAATACTCATTATTTAAAAAATAAATAACTAAAATACTCATTATTTAATAGAGAAATAACAAAAATACACATTATTTAATAAAGAAATAACTAAAATACACATTATTTAATAAAGAAACAACTAAAATACAAAATATTTAATAAAAAAATAACAAAGTACACATTATTTAAAAAAGAAATAACTAAAATACACATTATTTAATAAAGAAATAACTAAAATACACATTATTTAATAGAGAAATAACTAAAATACACATTATTTAATAAAAAAATAACTAAAATACACATTAATTATCAAAGAAATAACTAAAATACACATTATTTAATAAAGAAATAACTAAAATACACATTATTTATTGGAGAAATAACTAAAATACACATTATTTATAGAAGAAATAACTAAAATACACATTATTTAATAAAGAAATAAATAAAATAAACAATATTTTATAAAAAATTAACTAAAACACACATTATTTAATAAAGAAATAACTAAAATACACATTATTTAATAAAGAAATAACTAAAAAACACATTATTTAATTAAGAAATAACTAAAATACACATTATTTAATAGAGAAATAAATAAAATACACAATATGTAATGGAGAAATAACTAAAAAACACATTATTAATAAAAAAACAATTAAAATACACAATATTTATTAAAGAAATAACAAAAAAACACATTATTTTATAAAGAAATAACTGAAATACACATTATTTAATAGAGAAATAACTAAAATACACATAATTTAATAAAGAAATAATTAAAATACATATTATTTAATAAAGAAATAACTAAAACACACATTATTTAATAAAGAAATAACTAAAATACGCATTATTTAAAAAAAAATAACAAAAATACACATTATTTAATATAGAAATAACTAGAATACACATTATTTAATATAAAAATAACTAAAATACACATTTTTTAATAGAGAAATAACTAAAATACACATTATTGACTGGAGAAATAACTAAAATACACATTATTTAATAAAGAAATAACTAAAATACACATTATTTAATAGAGAAATAACTAAAATACACATTATTTATTAGAGAAATATCTAAAATACACATTATTTAATGAAGAAAAAACCAAAATACACATTATTTAATAAAGAAATTACTAAAATACACATTATTTAATAAAAAAATAACTAAAATACACATTATTTTAAAGAGAAATAACTAAATTACACATTATTTAATAAAAAAATAACTAAAATACACATTATTTAATAAAGAAATAACTAAAATACACATTATTTAATAAAGAAATAACTAAAAAACACATTATTTATTGGAGAAATAACTAAAATACACATTATTTAATGAAGAAATAACTACAATACATATTATTTAATAAAGAAATAACTAAAATACACAATATTTAATAAAAAATTAACTAAAACACACATTATTTAATAAAGAAATAACTAAAATACATATTATTTATTAGAGAAATAACTGAAATACATATTATTTAATAAAGAAATAACTAAAATACACATTATTTAATAAAGATATAACTAAAATACACATTATTTAATAAAGAAACAACTAAAATACACAATTTTTAATGGAGAAATAACAAAAAAACACATTATTTAATTAAGAAATAACTAAAATACACACTATTTAATAGAGAAATAACTAAAATACACAATATTTATTAGAGAAATAACTAAAATACACACTATTTAATAAAGAAAAAACTAAAATACACAACATTTAAAAGAGAAATAACAAAAAAACACATTATTTAATAAAGAAATAACTAAAATACACATTATTTAATAGAGAAATAACTAAAATACACATTATTAATTGAAGAAATAACTAAAATACACATTATTTACTGAAGAAATAACTAAAATACACATTATTTAATAAAAAAATAACTAAAATACACATTATTTAATAGAGAAATAACTAAAATACACATTATTTAATAGAGAAATAACAAAAAAACACATAAATTAATAAAGAAATAACTAAAATACACATTATTTAATAGAGAAATAATTAAAATACACAATATTTATTTTAGAAATAACTAAAATACACATTATTTAATAAAAAAATAACTAAAATACACATTTTTTAATAAAGAAATATTTAAAATACACATTATTTAATAGAGAAATAACTACAATACACATTAATTATTGGAGAAGTAACTAAAATACAAATTATTTAATAAAGAAATAACTAAAACACACTTTATTTAATAGAGAAATAACAAAATACACATTAATTAATGAAGAAAAAACGTAAATACACATTATTTAATAAAGAAATAACTAAAATACACATAATTTAATAGAGAAATAACTAAATTACACATTATTTTAAAGAGAAATAACTAAAATACACATTATTTAATAAAGAAATAACTAAAAAACAATTTATTTAATAAAAAAGTAACTAAAATACACGATATTTAATAAAGAAATAACAAAGTACACATTATTTAATAAAGAAATAACTAAAATACACAATATTTAATAAAAAAATAACTGAAATACACATTATTTAATAGAGAAATAACTAAAATACACATTATTTAATAGAGGAATAACTAAAATACACATTATTTATTGGAGAAATAACTAAAATACACATTATTTAATGAAGAAATAACTAAAATACACATTATTTAATAAAGAAATAACTAAAATACACAATATTTAATAAAAAATTAATTAAAACACACATTATTTAATAAAAAAATAACTAAAATACACATTATTTTATAGAGAAAAAACTAAAATACACATTATTTAATAGAAAAATAACAAAAAAACACATTGATTAATAAAGAAATAACTAAAATACACATTATTTAATAAAGAAATAACTAAAATACACAATATTTATTAAAGAAATAACTAAAAACACATTATTAAATAAAGAAACAACTAAAATACACAATATTTAATAAAGAAATAACAAAAAAACACAATATTTAATAAAGAAAAAACTAAAATACACATTATTTAGTAAAGAAATATCTAAAACACACATTATTTATTGGAGAAATAACTAAAATACAGAATATTTAATAAAGAAATATTTAAAATACACATTATTTAATAAAGAAATAACAAAAATACACATTATTTAATGAAGAAATAACTTAGTTACACATTATTTAATAAAGAAATAACTAAAATACACATTTGTTAATAGAAAAATAACTAAAATACACATTATTTATTGAAGAATTTACTTAATTACACATTATTTAATAAAAAAATAACTAAAATACACATTTATTAATAGAAAAATAACAAAAATACACATTATTTATTGGAGAAATAACTAAAATAAACATTATGTAATGAAGAAATAACTAAAATACTCATTATTTAATAAAGAAATAACTAAAATACACATTATTTAAAAAATAAATAACTAAAATACTCATTATTTAATAGAGAAATAACAAAAATATACATTATTTAATAAAGAAATAACTAAAATACATATTATTTAATAAAGAAACAACTAAAATACAAAATATTTAATAAAAAAATAACAAAGTACACATTATTTATTAAAGAAGTAACTAAAATACACATTATTTAATAAAGAAATAACTAAAATACACATTATTTAATAGAGAAATAACTAAAATACACATTATTTAATAAAAAAATAACTAAAATACACATTATTTATTGGAGAAATAACTAAAATGCACATTATTTATTGGAGAAATAACTAAAATACACATTATTTAATGAAGAAATAACTAAAATACACATTATTTAATTAAGAAATAAATAAAATACACAATATTTAATAAAAAAATAACTAAAACACACATTATTTAATAAAGAAATAACTAAAATACACATTATTTATTAGAGAAGTAACTGAAATACACATTATTTAATAAAGAAATAACTAAAATACACATTATTTAATAAAGATATAACTAAAATACACAATATTTAATGGAGAAATAACTAAAATACACATTATTTATTGGAGAAATAACTAAAATACACAATATTTATTGAAGAAATAACAAAATTACACATTATTTAATAAAGAAATAACTAAAATACACATTAATTAATAGAGAAATAACTAAAATACACATTATTTGATAAAGAAATAACAAAAAAACACATTATTTAATAAAGAAATAACTAAAATACACATTATTTAATAGAGAAATAACTAAAATACACAATATTTAATGGAGAAATAACTAAAAAACACATTATTAATAAAAAAACAACTAAAATACACAATATTTATTAAAGAAATAACAAAAAAACACATTATTTATTAAAGAAATAACTGAAATACACATTATTTAATAGAGAAATAACTAAAATACACATTATTTAATAAAGAAATAATTAAAATACATATTTTTTAATAAAGAAATAACTAAAACACACATTATTTAATAAAGAAATAACTAAAATACACATTATTTAAAAAAAAATAACAAAAATACACATTATTTAATATAGAAATAACTAAAATACACATTATTTAATATAAAAATAACTAAAATACACATTTTTTAATAGAGAAATAACTAAAATACACATTATTGACTGGAGAAATAACTAAATTACACATTATTTAATAAAGAAATAACTAAAATACACATTATTTAATAGAGAAATAATTAAAATACACATTATTTATTAGAGAAATATCTAAAATACACATTATTTAATGAAGAAAAAACCAAAATACACATTATTTAATAAAGAAATAACTAAAATACACATTATTTAATAAAAAAATAACTAAAATACACATTATTTTAAAGAGAAATAACTAAAATACACATTATTTAATAAAAAAATAACTAAAATACACATTATTTAATAAAGAAATAACTAAAATACACATTATTTAATAAAGAAATAACTAAAATACACATTATTTATTGGAGAAATAACTAAAATACACATTATTTAATGAAGAAATAACTACAATACATATTATTTAATAAAGAAATAACTAAAATACATAATATTTAATAAAAAATTAACTAAAACACACATTATTTAATAAAGAAATAACTAAAATACACATTATTTATTAGAGAAATAACTGAAATACACATTATTTAATAAAGAAATAACTAAAATACACATTATTTAATAAAGATATAACTAAAATACACATTATTTAATAAAGAAACAACTAAAATACGAAATTTTTAATAGAGAAATAACAAAAAAACACATTATTTAATTAAGAAATAACTAAAATACACACTATTTAATAGAGAAATAACTAAAATACACAATATTTATTAGAGAAATAACTAAAATACACACTATTTAATAAAGAAAAAACTAAAATACACAACATTTAAAAGAGAAATAACAAAAAAACACATTATTTAATAAAGAAATAACTAAAATACACATTATTTAATAGAGAAATAACTAAAATACACATTATTAATTGAAGAAATAACTAAAATACACATTATTTACTGAAGAAATAACTAAAATACACACTATTTAATAAAAAAATAACTAAAATACACATTATTTAATAGAGAAATAACTAAAATACACATTATTTAATAGAGAAATAACAAAAAAACATATAAATTAATAAAGAAATAACTAAAATACACATTATTTAATAGAGAAATAATTAAAATACACAATATTTATTTTAGAAATAACTAAAATACACATTATTTAATAAAAAAATAACTAAAATACACATTTTTTAATAAAGAAATATTTAAAATACACATTATTTAATAGAGAAATAACTACAATACACATTATTTATTGGAGAAGTAACTAAAATACAAATTATTTAATAAAGAAATAACTAAAACTCACTTTATTTAATAGAGAAATAACAAAATACACATTAATTAATGAAGAAAAAACGTAAATACACATTATTTAATAAAGAAATAACTAAAATACACATTATTTAATAGAGAAATAACTAAATTACACATTATTTATTGAATAAATAACTAAAATACACATTAAATAATAAAGAAATAACTAAAATACACATTATTTATTAGAGAAAAATTTTAAATAAACATTATTTAATAAAAAAATAACTAAAATACACATTATTTAATAAACAAATAACTAAAATACACATTATTTAATAGAGAAATAACTAAAATACACAATATTTATTGGAGAAATAACTAAAATACACATTATTAAATAAAGAATTAACTAAAATACACATTATTTAATAGAGAAATAACTAAAATACACATTATTTAATAGAGAATTAACTAAAATACACATTGTTTATTGAAGAAATAACTAAAATACACATTATTTAACAAAGAAACAACTAAAATACACAATATTTTATAGAGATATAACAAAAAAACACATTATTTAATAAAGAAATAATTAAAATACACATTATTTAATAGATTTAATAGAGAAATAACTAAAATACACATTATTTAATAGAGAAATAACTAAAATACACATTATTTATTGTAGAAATAACTAAAATACACATTATTTAATAAAGAAAAAACTAAAATACACATTATTTAATAGAGAAATAACTAAAATACACATTATTTATTGAAGAAATAACTAAAATACACATTATTTAATAAAGAAATAACTGAAATACACATTATTTAATAGAGAATTAACTAAAATACACATTGTTTATTAAAGAAATAACTAAAATACACATTATTTAATGAAGAAATAACTTAAATACACATTTTTTAATAAAAAAATAACTAAAATACAATTTATTTAATAAAGAAATAACCAAAATACACATTATTTAATAAAAAAATAACAAAGTACACATTATTTAATAAAGAAATAACTTAAATACACATTATTTAATAAAGAAATAACTAAAATACACTTTATTTAATAGAGAAATAACTAAAATACACATTATTTAATAAAGAAATAACAAAAAAACACATTGATTAATAAAGAAATAACTAAAATACACATTATTTAATAGAGAAATAACTAAAATACACAATATTTATTCAAGAAATAACTAAAAAACACATTATTAAATAAAGAAACAACTAAAATACACAAAATTTAATAGAGAAATAACAAAAAAACACATTATTTAATAAAGAAATAACTAAAATACACATTATTTAATAAAGAAACAACTAAAATACAAGATATTTAATAAAGAAATAACAAAGTACACATTTTTTAATAAGGAAATAAAAAAAATACACATTATTTAATAGAGAAATAACTACAATACACATTATTTATTGGAGAATTAACTAAAATACATATTATTTAATAAAGAAATAACTAAAACACACATTACTTAATAGAGAAATAACAAAAATACACATTAATAAATGAAGAAAAAACTTAAATACACATTATTTAATAAAAAAATAACTAAAATACACATTATTTAATAGAGAAATAACTAAATTACACATTATTTATTGATAAAATAACTAAAATACATATTAATTAATAAAGAAATAACTAAAATACACATTATTTAATAGAGAAATAACAAAAATACTTATTAATTAATAAAGAAATAACTAAAATACACAATATTTAAAAAAGAAACAACTAAAATACACAATATTTAATAGAGAAATGACAAAAAAACACATTATTTACACTAGAAACAACTAAAATACACATTATTTAATAAAGAAATAACTAAAAAACACATTATTTATTCGAAAAATAACTAAAATACACAATATTTAATGAAGAAATAATTAAAATACACATTATTTAATAAAGAAATAACTAAAATTCACATTATTAAATAAAGAATAAACCAAAATACATATTATTTAATAGAGAAATAACTAAAATACACATTAATTATTGGAGAAATATCTAAAATACACATTATTTAATAAACAAATAACTAAAATACACATTATTTAATAAAGAAATAACTAAAATACACATTATTTAATAGAGAAATAACTAAATTACACATTATTTAATAATAAAACAACTAAAATACACAATATTTAATAGAGAAATAACAAAAAAACACATTATTTATTTAAGAAATAACTAAAATACACATTATTTAATAGAGAAATAACAAAAATACACATTATTTAATGAAGAAATAACTAAAATACACATTATTTAATAAAGAAACAACTAAAATACACAATATTTATTAGAGAAATAACAAAAATACACATTATTTAAAGAAGAAATAACTAAAATACACATTATTTGAAAAAGAAATAACTAAAATACAGATTATTTTATAGAGAAATAACTAAAATACACATTATTTAATGGAGAAATAACTAGAATACACATTATTTAATAAAGAAATAACTGAAATACACATTATTTATTAGAGAAATAACTAAAATACACATTATTTTTTAGAAAAATAACTAAAATACACATTGCTTAATAAAGAAATAACTAAAATAGACATTATTAAATAAAAAAATAACCAAAATACACATTATTTAAAAAAAAAAAAATTAAAATACACATTATTCAATAGAGAAATAACAAAAATACACATTATTTAATAAATAAATAACTAAAATACACATTATTTATTAAAGAAACAACTAAAATACACAATATTTAATAGAGAAATGACAAAAAAACACAATATTTACACAAGAAATAACTAAAATACACATTATTTAATAAAGAAATAACTAAAATACACATTATTTATTGGAGAAATAACTAAAATACACATTATTTAATGAAAAAATAACTAAAATACACATTATTAATTAAAGAAATAACTAAAATACACATTATTAAATAAAGAAATAACCAAAATACACATTATTTATTAGAGAAATAACTAAAATACACATTAATTATTGGAGAAATATCTAAAATACACATGATTTAATAAAGAAATAACTAAAATACACAATATTTAATAAAGAAATAAATAAAATACACATTATTTAATAGAGAAATTACTAAAATACACATTATTTAATAGAGAAATAACTAAAATACATCATATTTATTGGAGAAATAACTAAAATACACATTAATAAATGGAGAATTAACTAAAAAGCACATTATTTAATAGAAAAATAACTAAAATACACATTATTTATTAAAGAAATAACTAAAATACACAATATTTAATGAAGAAATAACTAAAATACACAATAATTAATAAAGAAATAACTGAAATACACATTATTTAATAAACAAATAACTAAAATACACATTATTTAATACAAAAATAACTAAAATACACAATATTTATTGGAGAAATAACTAAAATACATATTATTTAATAAAGAAATAACTAAAACACACATTATTTAATAAAGAAATAACAAAAATACACTTTAAATAATGAAGAAATATCTTAAATACACATTATTTAATAAAGAAATAACTAAAATACACATTTTTAAATTAAGAAATAACTAAATTACACATTATTTATAGGAGAAATAACTAAAATACACATTAATTAATAAAGAAATAACTAAAATAAACATTATTTATCGAAGAAATAACTAAAATACACATTATTTAATAAAAAAACAACTAAAATACACAATATTTATTAGAGAAATAACAAAAATACACATTATTTAATAGAGAAATAACTAAAATACACATTATTTATTGAAGAAATAACTAAAATACACATTATTTAATAAAGAAATAACTAAAATACTCATTATTTAAATACACAATATTTTTTGGAGAAACAACTAAAATACACATTATTTAATAAAGAAATAACTAAAATACACAATATTTAATAAAGAAATAACTAAAATACAAATTATTTAATAAAGAAATAATTAAAATACACATTATTTAATAAAGAAATAACAAAAATACACATTATTTAATGAATAAATAACTAAAATACAGATTATTTAATAAAGAAATAACTAAAATACACAATATTTATTAAAGAAATAACTAAAAACACATTATTAAATAAAGAAATAACTAAAATACACAATATTTATTAAAGAAATAACTAAAAACACATTATTAAATAAAGAAACAACTAAAATACATAATAATTAATAGAGAAATAACAAAAAAACACATTGATTAATAAAGAAATAACTAAAATACACATTATTTAATAAAGAAATAACTAAAATACACAATATTTATTAAAGAAATAACTAAAAACACATTATTAAATAAAGAAACAACTAAAATACATAATAATTAATAGAGAAATAACAAAAAAACACAATATTTAATAAAGAAAAAACTAAAATACACATTATTTAGTAAAGAAATATCTAAAACACACATTATTTATTGGAGAAATAACTAAAATACAGAATATTTAATAAAAAAATATTTAAAATACACATTATTTAATTAAGAAATAACAAAAATACACATTATTTAATAATGAAATAACTTAGTTACACATTATTTAATAAAGAAATAACTAAAATACACATTTGTTAATAGAAAAATAACTAAAATACACAATATTTATTGAAGAAATTACTTAATTACACATTATTTAATAAAAAAATAACTAAAATACACATTTATTAATAGAAAAATAACAAAAATACACTTTATTTATTGGAGAAATAACTAAAATAAACATTATGTAATGAAGAAATAACTCAAATACTCATTATTTAAAAAATAAATAACTAAAATACTCATTATTTAATAGAGAAATAACAAAAATACACATTATTTAATAAAGAAATAACTAAAATACACATTATTTAATAAAGAAACAACTAAAATACAAAATATTTAATAAAAAAATAACAAAGTACACATTATTTAAAAAAGAAATAACTAAAATACACATTATTTAATAAAGAAATAACTAAAATACACATTATTTAATAGAGAAATAACTAAAATACACATTATTTAATAAAAAAATAACTAAAATACACATTAATTATCAAAGAAATAACTAAAATACACATTATTTAATAAAGAAATAACTAAAATACACATTATTTATTGGAGAAATAACTAAAATACACATTATTTATAGAAGAAATAACTAAAATACACATTATTTAATAAAGAAATAAATAAAATAAACAATATTTTATAAAAAATTAACTAAAACACACATTATTTAATAAAGAAATAACTAAAATACACATTATTTATTAGAGAAGTAACTGAAATACACATTATTTAATAAAGAAATAACTAAAATACACATTATTTAATAAAGATATAACTAAAATACACAATATTTAATGGAGAAATAACTAAAATACACATTATTTATTGGAGAAATAACTAAAATACACAATATTTATTGAAGAAATAACAAAATTACACATTATTTAATAAAGAAATAACTAAAATACACATTATTTATTAGAGAAGTAACTGAAATACACATTATTTAATAAAGAAATAACTAAAATACACATTATTTAATAAAGAAATAACTAAAATACACATTATTTAATAAAGAAATAACTAAAAAACACATTATTTAATTAAGAAATAACTAAAATACACATTATTTAATAGAGAAATAAATAAAATACACAATATGTAATGGAGAAATAACTAAAAAACACATTATTAATAAAAAAACAATTAAAATACACAATATTTATTAAAGAAATAACAAAAAAACACATTATTTTATAAAGAAATAACTGAAATACACATTATTTAATAGAGAAATAACTAAAATACACATAATTTAATAAAGAAATAATTAAAATACATATTATTTAATAAAGAAATAACTAAAACACACATTATTTAATAAAGAAATAACTAAAATACGCATTATTTAAAAAAAAATAACAAAAATACACATTATTTAATATAGAAATAACTAGAATACACATTATTTAATATAAAAATAACTAAAATACACATTTTTTAATAGAGAAATAACTAAAATACACATTATTGACTGGAGAAATAACTAAAATACACATTATTTAATAAAGAAATAACTAAAATACACATTATTTAATAGAGAAATAACTAAAATACACATTATTTATTAGAGAAATATCTAAAATACACATTATTTAATGAAGAAAAAACCAAAATACACATTATTTAATAAAGAAATTACTAAAATACACATTATTTAATAAAAAAATAACTAAAATACACATTATTTTAAAGAGAAATAACTAAATTACACATTATTTAATAAAAAAATAACTAAAATACACATTATTTAATAAAGAAATAACTAAAATACACATTATTTAATAAAGAAATAACTAAAAAACACATTATTTATTGGAGAAATAACTAAAATACACATTATTTAATGAAGAAATAACTACAATACATATTATTTAATAAAGAAATAACTAAAATACACAATATTTAATAAAAAATTAACTAAAACACACATTATTTAATAAAGAAATAACTAAAATACATATTATTTATTAGAGAAATAACTGAAATACATATTATTTAATAAAGAAATAACTAAAATACACATTATTTAATAAAGATATAACTAAAATACACATTATTTAATAAAGAAACAACTAAAATACACAATTTTTAATGGAGAAATAACAAAAAAACACATTATTTAATTAAGAAATAACTAAAATACACACTATTTAATAGAGAAATAACTAAAATACACAATATTTATTAGAGAAATAACTAAAATACACACTATTTAATAAAGAAAAAACTAAAATACACAACATTTAAAAGAGAAATAACAAAAAAACACATTATTTAATAAAGAAATAACTAAAATACACATTATTTAATAGAGAAATAACTAAAATACACATTATTAATTGAAGAAATAACTAAAATACACATTATTTACTGAAGAAATAACTAAAATACACATTATTTAATAAAAAAATAACTAAAATACACATTATTTAATAGAGAAATAACTAAAATACACATTATTTAATAGAGAAATAACAAAAAAACACATAAATTAATAAAGAAATAACTAAAATACACATTATTTAATAGAGAAATAATTAAAATACACAATATTTATTTTAGAAATAACTAAAATACACATTATTTAATAAAAAATAACTAAAATACACATTTTTTAATAAAGAAATATTTAAAATACACATTATTTAATAGAGAAATAACTACAATACACATTAATTATTGGAGAAGTAACTAAAATACAAATTATTTAATAAAGAAATAACTAAAACACACTTTATTTAATAGAGAAATAACAAAATACACATTAATTAATGAAGAAAAAACGTAAATACACATTATTTAATAAAGAAATAACTAAAATACACATAATTTAATAGAGAAATAACTAAATTACACATTATTTTAAAGAGAAATAACTAAAATACACATTATTTAATAAAGAAATAACTAAAAAACAATTTATTTAATAAAAAAGTAACTAAAATACACGATATTTAATAAAGAAATAACAAAGTACACATTATTTAATAAAGAAATAACTAAAATACACAATATTTAATAAAAAAATAACTGAAATACACATTATTTAATAGAGAAATAACTAAAATACACATTATTTAATAGAGGAATAACTAAAATACACATTATTTATTGGAGAAATAACTAAAATACACATTATTTAATGAAGAAATAACTAAAATACACATTATTTAATAAAGAAATAACTAAAATACACAATATTTAATAAAAAATTAATTAAAACACACATTATTTAATAAAAAAATAACTAAAATACACATTATTTAATAGAGAAAAAACTAAAATACACATTATTTAATAGAAAAATAACAAAAAAACACATTGATTAATAAAGAAATAACTAAAATACACATTATTTAATAAAGAAATAACTAAAATACACAATATTTATTAAAGAAATAACTAAAAACACATTATTAAATAAAGAAACAACTAAAATACACAATATTTAATAAAGAAATAACAAAAAAACACAATATTTAATAAAGAAAAAACTAAAATACACATTATTTAGTAAAGAAATATCTAAAACACACATTATTTATTGGAGAAATAACTAAAATACAGAATATTTAATAAAGAAATATTTAAAATACACATTATTTAATAAAGAAATAACAAAAATACACATTATTTAATGAAGAAATAACTTAGTTACACATTATTTAATAAAGAAATAACTAAAATACACATTTGTTAATAGAAAAATAACTAAAATACACATTATTTATTGAAGAATTTACTTAATTACACATTATTTAATAAAAAAATAACTAAAATACACATTTATTAATAGAAAAATAACAAAAATACACATTATTTATTGGAGAAATAACTAAAATAAACATTATGTAATGAAGAAATAACTAAAATACTCATTATTTAATAAAGAAATAACTAAAATACACATTATTTAAAAAATAAATAACTAAAATACTCATTATTTAATAGAGAAATAACAAAAATATACATTATTTAATAAAGAAATAACTAAAATACATATTATTTAATAAAGAAACAACTAAAATACAAAATATTTAATAAAAAAATAACAAAGTACACATTATTTAATAAAGAAATAACTAAAATACACATAATTTAATAAAGAAATAACTAAAATACACATTATTTAATAGAGAAATAACTAAAATACACATTATTTAATAAAAAAATAACTAAAATACACATTATTTATTGGAGAAATAACTAAAATGCACATTATTTATTGGAGAAATAACTAAAATACACATTATTTAATGAAGAAATAACTAAAATACACATTATTTAATTAAGAAATAAATAAAATACACAATATTTAATAAAAAAATAACTAAAACACACATTATTTAATAAAGAAATAACTAAAATACACATTATTTATTAGAGAAGTAACTGAAATACACATTATTTAATAAAGAAATAACTAAAATACACATTATTTAATAAAGATATAACTAAAATACACAATATTTAATGGAGAAATAACTAAAATACACATTATTTATTGGAGAAATAACTAAAATACACAATATTTATTGAAGAAATAACAAAATTACACATTATTTAATAAAGAAATAACTAAAATACACATTAATTAATAGAGAAATAACTAAAATACACATTATTTGATAAAGAAATAACAAAAAAACACATTATTTAATAAAGAAATAACTAAAATACACATTATTTAATAGAGAAATAACTAAAATACACAATATTTAATGGAGAAATAACTAAAAAACACATTATTAATAAAAAAACAACTAAAATACACAATATTTATTAAAGAAATAACAAAAAAACACATTATTTATTAAAGAAATAACTGAAATACACATTATTTAATAGAGAAATAACTAAAATACACATTATTTAATAAAGAAATAATTAAAATACATATTTTTTAATAAAGAAATAACTAAAACACACATTATTTAATAAAGAAATAACTAAAATACACATTATTTAAAAAAAAATAACAAAAATACACATTATTTAATATAGAAATAACTAAAATACACATTATTTAATATAAAAATAACTAAAATACACATTTTTTAATAGAGAAATAACTAAAATACACATTATTGACTGGAGAAATAACTAAATTACACATTATTTAATAAAGAAATAACTAAAATACACATTATTTAATAGAGAAATAATTAAAATACACATTATTTATTAGAGAAATATCTAAAATACACATTATTTAATGAAGAAAAAACCAAAATACACATTATTTAATAAAGAAATAACTAAAATACACATTATTTAATAAAAAAATAACTAAAATACACATTATTTTAAAGAGAAATAACTAAAATACACATTATTTAATAAAAAAATAACTAAAATACACATTATTTAATAAAGAAATAACTAAAATACACATTATTTAATAAAGAAATAACTAAAATACACATTATTTATTGGAGAAATAACTAAAATACACATTATTTAATGAAGAAATAACTACAATACATATTATTTAATAAAGAAATAACTAAAATACATAATATTTAATAAAAAATTAACTAAAACACACATTATTTAATAAAGAAATAACTAAAATACACATTATTTATTAGAGAAATAACTGAAATACACATTATTTAATAAAGAAATAACTAAAATACACATTATTTAATAAAGATATAACTAAAATACACATTATTTAATAAAGAAACAACTAAAATACGAAATTTTTAATAGAGAAATAACAAAAAAACACATTATTTAATTAAGAAATAACTAAAATACACACTATTTAATAGAGAAATAACTAAAATACACAATATTTATTAGAGAAATAACTAAAATACACACTATTTAATAAAGAAAAAACTAAAATACACAACATTTAAAAGAGAAATAACAAAAAAACACATTATTTAATAAAGAAATAACTAAAATACACATTATTTAATAGAGAAATAACTAAAATACACATTATTAATTGAAGAAATAACTAAAATACACATTATTTACTGAAGAAATAACTAAAATACACACTATTTAATAAAAAAATAACTAAAATACACATTATTTAATAGAGAAATAACTAAAATACACATTATTTAATAGAGAAATAACAAAAAAACATATAAATTAATAAAGAAATAACTAAAATACACATTATTTAATAGAGAAATAATTAAAATACACAATATTTATTTTAGAAATAACTAAAATACACATTATTTAATAAAAAAATAACTAAAATACACATTTTTTAATAAAGAAATATTTAAAATACACATTATTTAATAGAGAAATAACTACAATACACATTATTTATTGGAGAAGTAACTAAAATACAAATTATTTAATAAAGAAATAACTAAAACTCACTTTATTTAATAGAGAAATAACAAAATACACATTAATTAATGAAGAAAAAACGTAAATACACATTATTTAATAAAGAAATAACTAAAATACACATTATTTAATAGAGAAATAACTAAATTACACATTATTTATTGAATAAATAACTAAAATACACATTAAATAATAAAGAAATAACTAAAATACACATTATTTATTAGAGAAAAATTTTAAATAAACATTATTTAATAAAAAAATAACTAAAATACACATTATTTAATAAACAAATAACTAAAATACACATTATTTAATAGAGAAATAACTAAAATACACAATATTTATTGGAGAAATAACTAAAATACACATTATTAAATAAAGAATTAACTAAAATACACATTATTTAATAGAGAAATAACTAAAATACACATTATTTAATAGAGAATTAACTAAAATACACATTGTTTATTGAAGAAATAACTAAAATACACATTATTTAACAAAGAAACAACTAAAATACACAATATTTTATAGAGATATAACAAAAAAACACATTATTTAATAAAGAAATAATTAAAATACACATTATTTAATAGATTTAATAGAGAAATAACTAAAATACACATTATTTAATAGAGAAATAACTAAAATACACATTATTTATTGTAGAAATAACTAAAATACACATTATTTAATAAAGAAAAAACTAAAATACACATTATTTAATAGAGAAATAACTAAAATACACATTATTTATTGAAGAAATAACTAAAATACACTTTATTTAATAAAGAAATAACTGAAATACACATTATTTAATAGAGAATTAACTAAAATACACATTGTTTATTAAAGAAATAACTAAAATACACATTATTTAATGAAGAAATAACTTAAATACACATTTTTTAATAAAAAAATAACTAAAATACAATTTATTTAATAAAGAAATAACCAAAATACACATTATTTAATAAAAAAATAACAAAGTACACATTATTTAATAAAGAAATAACTAAAATACACATTATTTAATAAAGAAATAACTAAAATACACTTTATTTAATAGAGAAATAACTAAAATACACATTATTTAATAAAGAAATAACAAAAAAACACATTGATTAATAAAGAAATAACTAAAATACACATTATTTAATAGAGAAATAACTAAAATACACAATATTTATTCAAGAAATAACTAAAAAACACATTATTAAATAAAGAAACAACTAAAATACACAAAATTTAATAGAGAAATAACAAAAAAACACATTATTTAATAAAGAAATAACTAAAATACACATTATTTAATAAAGAAACAACTAAAATACAAGATATTTAATAAAGAAATAACAAAGTACACATTTTTTAATAAAGAAATAAAAAAAATACACATTATTTAATAGAGAAATAACTACAATACACATTATTTATTGGAGAATTAACTAAAATACATATTATTTAATAAAGAAATAACTAAAACACACATTACTTAATAGAGAAATAACAAAAATACACATTAATAAATGAAGAAAAAACTTAAATACACATTATTTAATAAAAAAATAACTAAAATACACATTATTTAATAGAGAAATAACTAAATTACACATTATTTATTGATAAAATAACTAAAATACATATTAATTAATAAAGAAATAACTAAAATACACATTATTTAATAGAGAAATAACAAAAATACTTATTAATTAATAAAGAAATAACTAAAATACACAATATTTAAAAAAGAAACAACTAAAATACACAATATTTAATAGAGAAATGACAAAAAAACACATTATTTACACTAGAAACAACTAAAATACACATTATTTAATAAAGAAATAACTAAAAAACACATTATTTATTCGAAAAATAACTAAAATACACAATATTTAATGAAGAAATAATTAAAATACACATTATTTAATAAAGAAATAACTAAAATTCACATTATTAAATAAAGAATAAACCAAAATACATATTATTTAATAGAGAAATAACTAAAATACACATTAATTATTGGAGAAGTATCTAAAATACACATTATTTAATAAACAAATAACTAAAATACACATTATTTAATAAAGAAATAACTAAAATACACATTATTTAATAGAGAAATAACTAAATTACACATTATTTAATAATAAAACAACTAAAATACACAATATTTAATAGAGAAATAACAAAAAAACACATTATTTATTTAAGAAATAACTAAAATACACATTATTTAATAGAGAAATAACAAAAATACACATTATTTAATGAAGAAATAACTAAAATACACATTATTTAATAAAGAAACAACTAAAATACACAATATTTATTAGAGAAATAACAAAAATACACATTATTTAATGAAGAAATAACTAAAATACACATTATTTGAAAAAGAAATAACTAAAATACAGATTATTTTATAGAGAAATAACTAAAATACACATTATTTAATGGAGAAATAACTAGAATACACATTATTTAATAAAGAAATAACTGAAATACACATTATTTATTAGAGAAATAACTAAAATACACATTATTTTTTAGAAAAATAACTAAAATACACATTGCTTAATAAAGAAATAACTAAAATAGACATTATTAAATAAAAAAATAACCAAAATACACATTATTTAAAAAAAAAAATTAAAATACACATTATTCAATAGAGAAATAACAAAAATACACATTATTTAATAAATAAATAACTAAAATACACATTATTTATTAAAGAAACAACTAAAATACACAATATTTAATAGAGAAATGACAAAAAAACACAATATTTACACAAGAAATAACTAAAATACACATTATTTAATAAAGAAATAACTAAAATACACATTATTTATTGGAGAAATAACTAAAATACACATTATTTAATGAAAAAATAACTAAAATACACATTATTAATTAAAGAAATAACTAAAATACACATTATTAAATAAAGAAATAACCAAAATACACATTATTTATTAGAGAAATAACTAAAATACACATTAATTATTGGAGAAATATCTAAAATACACATGATTTAATAAAGAAATAACTAAAATACACAATATTTAATAAAGAAATAAATAAAATACACATTATTTAATAGAGAAATTACTAAAATACACATTATTTAATAGAGAAATAACTAAAATACATCATATTTATTGGAGAAATAACTAAAATACACATTAATAAATGGAGAATTAACTAAAAAGCACATTATTTAATAGAAAAATAACTAAAATACACATTATTTATTAAAGAAATAACTAAAATACACAATATTTAATGAAGAAATAACTAAAATACACAATAATTAATAAAGAAATAACTGAAATACACATTATTTAATAAACAAATAACTAAAATACACATTATTTAATACAAAAATAACTAAAATACACAATATTTATTGGAGAAATAACTAAAATACATATTATTTAATAAAGAAATAACTAAAACACACATTATTTAATAAAGAAATAACAAAAATACACTTTAAATAATGAAGAAATATCTTAAATACACATTATTTAATAAAGAAATAACTAAAATACACATTTTTAAATTAAGAAATAACTAAATTACACATTATTTATAGGAGAAATAACTAAAATACACATTAATTAATAAAGAAATAACTAAAATAAACATTATTTATCGAAGAAATAACTAAAATACACATTATTTAATAAAAAAACAACTAAAATACACAATATTTATTAGAGAAATAACAAAAATACACATTATTTAATAGAGAAATAACTAAAATACACATTATTTATTGAAGAAATAACTAAAATACACATTATTTAATAAAGAAATAACTAAAATACTCATTATTTAAACACACAATATTTTTTGGAGAAACAACTAAAATACACATTATTTAATAAAGAAATAACTAAAATACACAATATTTAATAAAGAAATAACTAAAATACAAATTATTTAATAAAGAAATAATTAAAATACACATTATTTAATAAAGAAATAACAAAAATACACATTATTTAATGAATAAATAACTAAAATACAGATTATTTAATAAAGAAACAACTAAAATACACATTATTTAATGAAGAAATAACCAAAATACAAATTATTTATAAAAAAAATAACTAAAATACACATTATTTAATAGAGAAATAACTAAAATACACATTATCTATTAAAGAAATAACAAAAATACACATTATTAAATAAAAAAATAACAAAAATACACATTATTTAATGAAGAAATAACTAAAATATACTTTATTTAATAAAGAAATAACTTCAGTACACATTATTTATTGGAGAAATAACTAAAATACACATTATTTAATGAAGAAATAACTAAAATACAAATTATTTAATAAAAAATTAACTGAAATACACATTATTTAATAGAGAAATAACTAAAATACACATTATTTTTTTGGAGAAATAACTAAAATACACATTTTTTAATGAAAAAAAAACTAAAATACTCATTATTTAATGAAGAAATAACTAAAATACACATTATTTAATGAAAAAATAACAAAATACACATTATTTATACAAGAAATTAATAAAATACACATTATTTAATCAAGAAATAACTAAAATACACATTATTTATTGGAGAAATAACAAAAATACACATTATTTATTAGAGAAATAACAAAGATACACATTATTTAATGAAGAAATAACTAAAATACACATTATTTAAAAAAAGAATCAACTAAAATACAGAATATTTATTAGAGAAATAACAAAAATACACATTATTTAATTAAGAAATAACTAAAATACACATTATTTAATAAAGAAATAACTAAAATACACATTATTTAATAGAGAAATAACTAAAATACACATTATTTATTGGAGAAATAACTAAAATACACATTATTTAATAAAGAAATAACTGAAATACACATTATTTAATAGAGAAATAACTAAAATAAACATTATTTTTTAGAAAAATAACTAAAATACACATTATTTAATGAAGAAATAACTAAAATACACATTATTTAATAAAGAAATAACTAAAATACACATTATTTAATAAAGAAATAATTAAAATACACATTATTTAATAGAGAAATAACAAAAATACACATTATTTAAAAAATAAATAATTAAAATACACATTATTTAATAAAGAAACAACTAAAATACACAATATTTAATAGAGAAATGACAAAAAAACACATTATTTACACTAGAAATATCTAAAATACACATTATTTAATGAAGAAATAACTAAAATTCACATTATTTATTAGAGAATTAACTAAAATACACATTATTTAATAAAGAAATAACTAAAATACACATTATTTAATTAAAAAATAACTAAAATACACATTATTAAATAAAGAAATAACTAAAAAACACATTATTTAATAGAGAAATAATTAAAATACACATTAATTATTGGAGAAATATCTAAAATACACATTATTTAATAAACAAATAACTAAAATACACATTATTTAATAAAGAAATAACTAAAATACACATTATTTAATAAAGAAACAACTAAAATACACAATTATTAATAGAGAAATTACAAAAAAACACATTATTTAATAAAGAAATAACTGAAATACACATTATTTAATAAAGAAATAACTAAAACACACATTATTTATTAAAGAAATAACTAAAATACACAATACTTAGATAAGAAATAACTAATATACACATTAATTAATAAAGAAATAACTAAAATACACATTATATAATAAAGAAATAACTAAAATACACATTATTTAATAAAGAAATAATTAAAATACACATTATTTATTGGAGAAAGAACTAAAATACACATTATTTTATATAGAATTAACTAAAATACACATAATTTATTAGAAAAACAACAAAAATACACATTATATTATATAGAAATAACTAAAATATACATTATTTAATAGAGAAATAACTAAAATACCTATTATTTATTGGAGAAATAACCTAAATACAAATTATTTATTGAAGAAATTACTAAAATACACATTATTTAATAAAGAAATAACTAAAATACACATTATTTAATAAAAAAATAACTAAAATACTTATTATTTAATCAAAAAATAACAAAAATACGCATTATTTAATTAAGAAATAACTAAAATACACATTATTTAATAAAGAAACAACTAAAATACACAATTATTAATAGAAAAATTACAAAAAAACACCTTATTAAATAAAGAAATAACTAAAATACACATTATTTAATAGAGAATTAACTAAAACACACATTATTTATTAAAGAAATAACTAAAATACACAATACTTAATGAAGAAATAACTAAAATACACATTAATTAATAAAGAAATAACTAAAATACACATTATATTTTAAAAAAATAACTAAAATACACATTATTTAATAAAAAAATAATTAAAATACACATTATTTAATAGAGAAATAACAAAAATACAGATATTTAATGAAGAAATAACTAAAATACACATTATTTAAGAAAAAAATAACAAAAATACACATTAATTAATGAAGAGATAACAAAATACACATTATTTAATAAAGAAATAATTAAAATACTCATTATTTATTGAAGAAATAACTAAAATACACATTATTTAATAAAGAAATAACTAAAATACACATTATTTAATAAAGAAATAACTAAAATACACATTATTTATTGAAGAAATAACTAAAATACACATTATTTAATAAAGAAATAACTAAAATACACATTATTTAATAGAGAAATAACTAAAATACACATTATTTATTGTAGAAATAACTAAAATACACATTATTCAATAAAGAAATAAAAAAAATACACAATATTTAATAGAGAAATAACAAAAATAAACATATTCAATGAAGAAATAACTAAAATACACATTATTTAATAAAGAAATAACAAAAATACACATTATTTAATGAAGAAATAACAAAAATACACATTATTTAATAAAGAAATAACTAAAATACATATTATTTAAAAAAAATAACAAAAATACACGTTATTTAATGAAGAAATAACTAAAAGACACATTATTTAATAAAGAAATAACTAAAATACACTTTATTTAATAGAGAAATTACAAAAATACACATTATTTATTGGAGAAATACCTAAAAAACACATTATCTAATAAAGAAATAACTAAAATACACATTATTTAATAGAGAAATAACTAAAATACACATTATTTATTAGAAAAATAACTAAAATACACATTATTTATTAAAGAAATAACTAAAATTCACATTATTTAATAAAGAAATATTAGAAATACAAATTTTTTAATGGAGACATAACTAATTTAATAGAGAAATTACTAAAATACACATTATTTTTTGAAGAAATAACAAAAATACACATTATTAATTAAAGAAATAACAAAACTACACATTATTTAATGAAGAAATAACTAAAATACACATTATTTAATAAAGAAATAAGTAAAGTACACATTATTTAATAGAAAAATAACTAAAATACACATTATTTATTAGAGAAATAACTAAAATACACATTATTTAATAAAGAAATAACTAAAATACACATTATTTAATAGAAAAATAACAAAAATACACATTATTTAATGAAGAAATAACTAAAATACACATTATTTAAGAAAGAAATAACAAAAATACACATTATTTAATGAAGAGTTAACAAAAATACACATTATTTAATAAAGAAATAACTAAAATACTCATTATTTCATGGAGAAATAACTAAATTGCACATTATTTAATAAAGAATTAACTAAAATACACATTATTTAATAAAGAAATAACTAAAATACACTTTATTTAATAAAGAAATAACAAAAATACACATTATTTAATGAAGAAATAACAAAAATACACATTATTTAATAAAGAAATAACTAAAATACATATTATTTAAAAAAAATAACAAAAATACACGTTATTTAATGAAGAAATAACTAAAAGACACATTATTTAAAAAAGAAATAACTAAAATACACATTATTTAATAGAGAATTTACAAAAATACACATTATTTATTGGAGAAATACCTAAAAAACACATTATTTAATAAAGAAATAACTAAAATACACTCTATTTAATAGAGAAATAACTAAAATACACATTATTTATTGGAAAAATAACTAAAATACACATTATTTATTAAAGAAATAACTAAAATACACATTATTTAATAGAGAAATATTAGAAATACAAATTATTTAATGGAGACATAACTAATTTAATAGAGAAATTACTAAAATACACATTATTTATTGGAGAAATAACAAAAATACACATTATTAATTAAAGAAATAACAAAAATACACATTATTTAATGAAGAAATAACTAAAATACACATTATTTAATAAAGAAATAACTAAAGTACACATTATTTAATAGAAAAATAACTAAAATACACATTATTTATTAAAGAAATAACTAAAATACACATTATTTAATAAAGAAATAACTAAAATACACATTATATAATAGAAAAATAACAAAAATACACATTATTTAATGAAGAAATAAATAAAATACACATTATTTAAGAAAGAAATAACAAAAATACATTATTATTTAATGAAGAGTTAACAAAAATACACATTATTTAATAACGAAATTACTAAAATACTCATTATTTCATGGAGAAATAATTAAAATACACATTATTTAATAAAGAATTAACTAAAATACACATTATTTATTAAAGAAATAACTAAAATACACATTATTTATTGGAGAAATAACTAAAATACACATTATTTAATAAAGAAATAACTAAAATACACATTATTTAATAGAGAAATACTAAAATACACATTATTTATTGTAGAAATAACTAAAATATACATTATTTAATAAAGAAATAAAAAAAATACACATTATTTAATAGAGAAATAACAAAAATACACATATTTAATAAAGAAATAACTAAAATACACATTATTTAATAAAGAAATAACAAAAATACACAATATTTAATAAAGAAATAACAAAAATACACATTATTTAATAAAGAAATAACTAAAATACATTTTATTTAAAAGAGAAATAACAAAAATACACGTTATTTAATGAAGAAATAACTAAAAGACACATTATTTAATAAAGAAATAACTAAAATATACATTTTTTAATAGAGAAATTACAAAAATACACATTATTTATTGGAGAAATACCTAAAAAACACATTTTTTAATAAAGAAATAACTAAAATACACATTATTTAATAGAGAAATAACTAAAATACACATTATTTAATAAAGAAATAATAGAAATACAAATTATTTAATGGAGACATAACTAATTTAATAGAGAAATTATTAAAATACACATTATTTATTGGAGAAATAACAAAAATACACATTATTAATTAAAGAAATAACAAAAATACACATTATTTAATGAAGAAATAACTAAAATACACATTATTTAATAAAGAAATAACTAAAGTACACATTATTTAATAGAAAAATAAATAAAATACACATTATTTATTGGAGAAATAACTAAAATACACATTATTTAATAAAGAAATAACTAAAATAAACATTATTTAATAGAAAAATAACAAAAATACACATTATTTAATGAAGAAATAACTAAAATACACATTATTTAATAAAGAAATATCTAAAATACACAATATTTAATATAGAAATAACTAAAATACACATTATTTAATAGAGAAATAACTAAAATACACATTATTTAATAAAAAAATAACTAAAATACTCATAATTAAATAGAGATTTAACAAAAATACACATTATTTAATAAAGAAATAACTAAAATACACAATATTTAAAAAAAAACAACTAAAATACATATTATTTAATATAGAAATAACTAAATTACACATTATTTATTGAAGAAATAACTAAAATACACATTAATTAATAAAGAAATAACTAAAATACACATTATTTAATAGAGAAATAACTAAAATACACATTATTTATTGGAGAAATAACTAAAATACATATTATTTGATTAAGAAATAACTAAAACAAACATTATTTAATAGAGAAATAACAAAAATACACATTAATTAATAAAGAAATAACTTAAATACACATTATTTAATAAAGAAATAACTAAAATACATATTATTTAATAAAGAAATAACTAAATTACACATTATTTATTGAAGAAATAACTAAAATACACATTAATTAATGAAGAAATAACTAAAATACACATTATTTAATAGAGAAATAACAAAAATACACATTATTTAATGAAGAATTAACTAAAATACACATCATTTAATAAAGAAACAACTAAAATACACAATATTTATTAGAGAAATAACAAAAATACACATTATTTAATGAAGAAATAACTAAAATACACATTATTTGAAAAAGAAATAACTAAAATACACATTATTTAATAGAAAAATAACTAAAATACACATTATTTAATAAAGAAATAACTAAAATACACATTATTTAATAAAGAAATACTGAAATACACATTTTTAATAGAGAAATAACTAAAATACACATTATTTTTTGGAAAAATAACTAAAATACACATTGTTTAATGAAGAAATAACTAAAATACACATTATTTAATAAAGAAATAACTAAAATACACATTATTTAAAAAAGAATTAATTAAAATACACATTATTTTATAGAGAAATAACTAAAATAAACATTATTTTTTAGAAAAATAACTAAAATACACATTATTTAATGAAGAAATAACTAAAATACACATTATTTAATAAAAAAATAACTAAAATACACATTATTTAATAAAGAAATAATTAAAATACACATTATTTAATAGAGAAATAACAAAAATACACATTATTTAAAAAATAAATAATTAAAATACACATTATTTAATAAAGAAACAACTAAAATACACAATATTTAATAGAGAAATGACGAAAAAACACATTATTTACACTAGAAATATCTAAAATACACATTATTTAATAAAGAAATAACTAAAATTCACATTATTTATTAGAGAATTAACTAAAATACACATTATTTAATAAAGAAATAACTAAAATACACATTATTTAATTAAAAAATAACTAAAATACACATTATTAAATAAAGAAATAACTAAAAAACACATTATTTAATAGAGAAATAATTAAAATACACATTAATTATTGGAGAAATATCTAAAATACACATTATTTAATAAACAAATAACTAAAATACACATTATTTAATAAAGAAACAACTAAATTACACAATTATTAATAGAGAAATTACAAAAAAACACATTATTTATTAAAGAAATAACTGAAATACACATTATTTAATAAAGAAATAACTAAAACACACATTATTTATTAAAGAAATAACTAAAATACACAATACTTAGATAAGAAATAACTAATATACACATTAATTAATAAAGAAATAACTAAAATACACATTATATAATAAAAAATAACTAAAATACACATTATTTAATAAAGAAATAATTAAAATACACATTATTTATTGGAGAAAGAACTAAAATACACATTATTTAATATAGAATTAACTAAAATACACATAATTTATTAGAAAAACAACAAAAATACACATTATATTATATAGAAATAACTAAAATATACATTATTTAATAGAGAAATAACTAAAATACCTATTATTTATTGGAGAAATAACCTAAATACAAATTATTTATTGAAGAAATTACTAAAATACACATTATTTAATAAAGAAATAACTAAAATACACATTATTTAATAAAAAAATAACTAAATACTTATTATATAATCAAAAAATAACAAAAATACGCATTATTTAATTAAGAAATAACTAAAATACACATTATTTAATAAAGAAACAACTAAAATACACAATTATTAATAGAGAAATTACAAAAAAACACCTTATTAAATAAATAAATAACTAAAATACACATTATTTAATAGAGAATTAACTAAAACACACATTATTTATTAAAGAAATAACTAAAATACACAATACTTAATGAAGAAATAACTAAAATACACATTAATTAATAAAGAAATAACTAAAATACACATTATATTTTAAAAAAATAACTAAAATACACATTATTTAATAAAAAAATAATTAAAATACACATTATTTAATAGAGAAATAACAAAAATACACATATTTAATGAAGAAATAACTAAAATACACATTATTTAAGAAAGAAATAACAAAAATACACATTAATTAATGAAGAGATAACAAAATACACATTATTTAATAAAGAAATAATTAAAATACTCATTATTTATTGAAAAAATAACTAAAATACACATTATTTAATAAAGAAATAACTAAAATACACATTATTTAATAAAGAAATAACATTAAAAAATTAAATTTATGAAAAAATATTCTAAACTAAAAAACATCCATAGACGCGTTTCGAGGTTTACCTCTCATCAGTATGGCTTTATTTATTTAAACTAATTGATTTTTAACTTACTTTGTCAACATTGTTCACCACCACAATTCAAAGTGAATATTTTAAAGGGTGTATTGACTATTTATACTAACTGACTTAATGACTTTATTTAATGGCTATGGTTAATAGCATTCTGAGAATGAACAAATAAACTAATTATTTCGGGATATTAAGCTGATGGTAATGACATGAAAGAATTAAAACAGAAATTTGAAAATTAAAAATAGAATAAATTTTTTGCATAAATTATAATTACTATTATACAATTTCGTGTATATCAGAACATATATAAAATATATAAAGAAGGACATTGCGTCTCTTCTTTATATATTTTATAAAGAAATAACTAAAATACACATTATTTATTGGAGAAATAACTAAAATACACATTATTTAATAAAGAAATAACTAAAATACACATTATTTAATAGAGAAATAATTAAAATACACATTATTTATTGTAGAAATAACTAAAATACACATTATTCAATAAAGAAATAAAGAAAATACACATTATTTAATAGAGAAATAACAAAAATAAACATATTTAATGAAGAAATAACTAAAATACACATTATTTAATAAAGAAATAACAAAAATACACATTATTTAATGAAGAAATAACAAAAATACACAATATTTAATAAAGAAATAACTAAAATACATATTATTTAAAAAAAAATAACAAAAATACCCGTTATTTAATGAAGAAATAACTAAAATACACATTATTTAATAAAGAAATAACTAAAATACACATTATTTAATAGAGAAATTACAAAAATACACATTATTTATTGGAGAAATACCTAAAAAACACATTATCTAATAAAGAAATAACTAAAATACACATTATTTAATGGAGAAATAACTAAAATACACATTATTTATTAGAAAAATAACTAAAATACACATTATTTATTAAAGAAATAACTAAAATTCACATTATTTAATAAAGAAATATTAGAAATACAAATTTTTTAATGGAGACATAACTAATTTAATAGAGAAATTACTAAAATACACATTATTTTTTGAAGAAATAACAAAAATACACATTATTAATTAAAGAAATAACAAAACTACACATTATTTAATGAAGAAATAACTAAAATACACATTATTTATTAGAGAAATAACTAAAATACACATTATTTAATAAAGAAATAACTAAAATACACATTATTTAATAGAAAAATAACAAAAATACACATTATTTAATGAAGAAATAACTAAAATACACATTATTTAAGAAAGAAATAACAAAAATACACATTATTTAATAAAGAGTTAACAAAAATACACATTATTTAATAAAGAAATAACTAAAATACTCATTATTTCATGGAGAAATAACTAAATTACACATTATTTAATAAAGAATTAACTAAAATACACATTATTTAATAAAGAAAAAACTAAAATACACATTATTTAATAAAAAAATAATTAAAATACTTATTATATAATCAAAAAATAACAAAAATACGCATTGTTTAATTAAGAAATAACTAAAATACACATTATTTAATAAAGAAACAACTAAAATACACAATTATTATTAGAGAAATTACAAAAATACACATTATTTATTGGAGAAATACCTAAAAAACACATTATCTAATAAAGAAATAACTAAAATACACATTATTTAATGGAGAAATAACTAAAATACACATTATTTATTAGAGAAATAACTAAAATACACATTATTAAATAAAGAAATAACTAAAATACACATTATTTAATAGAGAAATAACTAAAACACACATTATTTATTAAAGAAATAACTAAAATACACAATACTTAATGAAGAAATAACTAAAATACACATTAATTAATAAAGAAATAACTAAAATACACATTATATAATAAAAAAATAACTAAAATACACATTATTTAATAAAAAAATAATTAAAATACACGTTATTTAATAGAGAAATAACAAAAATACACATATTTAATGAAGAAATAACTAATATACACATTATTTAAGAAAGAAATAACAAAAATACACATTATTTAATAAAGAGATAACAAAAATACACATTATTTAATAAAGAAATATCTAAATACTCATTATTTATTGAAGAAATAACTAAAATACACATTATTTAATAAAGAAATAACTAAAATACACATTATTTAATAAAGAAATAACTAAAATACACATTATTTATTGGAAAAATAACTAAAATACACATTATTTAATAAAGAAATAACTAAAATACACATTATTTAATAGAGAAATAACTAAAATACACATTATTTATTGTAGAAATAACTAAAATATACATTATTCAATAAAGAAATAAAGAAAATACACTATATTTAATAGAGAAATAACAAAAATACACATATTTAATGAAGAAATAACTAAAATACACATTATTTAATAAAGAAATAACAAAAATACACATTATTTAATGAAGAAATAACAAAAATACACATTATGTAATAAAGAAATAACTAAAATACATATTATTTAAAAAAAAATAACAAAAATACACGTTATTTAATGAAGAAATAACTAAAAGACACATTATTTAAAAAAGAAATAACTAAAATACACATTATTTACTAGAGAATTTACAAAAATACACATTATTTATTGGAGAAATACCTAAAAAACACATTATTTAATAAAGAAATAACTAAAATACACTCTATTTAATAGAGAAATAACTAAAATACACATTATTTATTGGAAAAATAACTAAAATACACATTATTTATTAAAGAAATAACTAAAATACACATTATTTAATAAAGAAATATTAGAAATACAAATTATTTAATGGAGACATAACTAATTTAATAGAGAAATTACTAAAATACACATTATTTATTGGAGAAATAACAAAAATACACATTATTAATTAAAGAAATAACAAAAATACACATTATTTAATGAAGAAATAACTAAAATACACATTATTTAATAAAGAAATAACTAAAGTACACATTATTTAATAGAAAAATAACTAAAATACACATTATTTATTAGAGAAATAACTAAAATACACATTATTTAATAAAGAAATAACTAAAATACACATTATTTAATAGAAAAATAACAAAAATACACATTATTTAATGAAGAAATAAATAAAATACACATTATTTAAGAAAGAAATAACAAAAATACACATTATTTAATGAAGAGTTAACAAAAATACACATTATTTAATAAAGAAATAACTAAAATATTCATTATTTCATGGAGAAATAACTAAAATACACATTATTTAATAAAGAACTAACTAAAATACACATTATTTATTAAAGAAATAACTAAAATACACATTATTTATTGGAGAAATAACTAAAATACACATTATTTAATAAAGAAATAACTAAAATACACATTATTTAATAGAGAAATAACTAAAATACACATTATTTATTGTAGAAATAACTAAAATATACATTATTTAATAAAGAAATAAAAAAAATACACATTATTTAATAGAGAAATAACAAAAATACACATATTTAATAAAGAAATAACTAAAATACACATTATTTAATAAAGAAATAACAAAAATACACATTATTTAATGAAGAAATAACAAAAATACACATTATTTAATAAAGAAATAACTAAAATACATTTTATTTAAAAGAGAAATAACAAAAATACACGTTATTTAATGAAGAAATAACTAAAAGACACATTATTTAATAAAGAAATAACTAAAATACACATTATTTAATAGAGAAATTACAAAAATACACATTATTTATTGGAGAAATACCTAAAAACCACATTTTTTAATAAAGAAATAACTAAAATACACATTATTTAATAGAGAAATAACTAAAATACACATTATTTAATAAAGAAATAATAGAAATACAAATTATTTAATAGAGACATAACTAATTTAATAGAGAAATTATTAAAATACACATTATTTATTGGAGAAATAACAAAAATACACATTATTAATTAAAGAAATAACAAAAATACACATTATTTAATGAAGAAATAACTAAAATACACATTATTTAATAAAGAAATAACTAAAGTACACATTATTTAATAGAAAAATAAATAAAATACACATTATTTATTGGAGAAATAACTAAAATACACATTATTTAATAAAGAAATAACTAAAATAAACATTATTTAATAGAAAAATAACAAAAATACACATTATTTAATGAAGAAATAACTAAAATACACATTATTTAATAAAGAAATATCTAAAATACACAATATTTAATATAAAAATAACTAAAATACACATTATTTAATAGAGAAATAACTAAAATACACATTATTTAATAAAAAAATAACTAAAATACTCATAATTAAATAGAGATTTAACAAAAATACACATTATTTAATAAAGAAATAACTAAAATACACATTATTTAAAAAAAAAACAACTAAAATACATATTATTTAATAAAGAAATAACTAAATTACACATTATTTATTGAAGAAATAACTAAAATACACATTAATTAATAAAGAAATAACTAAAATACACATTATTTAATAGAGAAATAACTAAAATACACATTATTTATTGGAGAAATAACTAAAATACATATTATTTGATTAAGAAAGAACTAAAACAAACATTATTTAATAGAGAAATAACAAAAATACACATTAATTAATAAAGAAATAACTTAAATACACATTATTTAATAAAGAAATAACTAAAATACATATTATTTAATAAAGAAATAACTAAATTACACATTATTTATTGAAGAAATAACTAAAATACACATTAATTAATGAAGAAATAACTAAAATACACATTATTTAATAGAGAAATAACAAAAATACACATTATTTAATGAAGAATTAACTAAAATACACATCATTTAATAAAGAAACAACTAAAATACACAATATTTATTAGAGAAATAACAAAAATACACATTATTTAATGAAGAAATATCTAAAATACACATTAATTGAAAAAGAAATAACTAAAATACACATTATTTAATAGAAAAATAACTAAAATACACATTATTTAATAAAGAAATAACTAAAATACACATTATTTAATAAAGAAATACTGAAATACACATTTTTAATAGAGAAATAACTAAAATACACATTATTTTTTGGAAAAATAACTAAAATACACATTGTTTAATGAAGAAATAACTAAAATACACATTATTTAATAAAGAAATAACTAAAATACACATTATTTAAAAAAGAATTAATTAAAATACACATTATTTTATAGAGAAATAACTAAAATAAACATTATTTTTTAGAAAAATAACTAAAATACACATTATTTAATGAAGAAATAACTAAAATACACATTATTTAATAAAGAAATAACTAAAATACACATTATTTAATAAAGAAATAATTAAAATACACATTATTTAATAGAGAAATAACAAAAATACACATTATTTAAAAAATAAATAATTAAAATACACATTATTTAATAAAGAAACAACTAAAATACACAATATTTAATAGAGAAATGACAAAAAAACACATAATTTACACTAGAAATATCTAAAATACACATTATTTAATGAAGAAATAACTAAAATTCACATTATTTATTAGAGAATTAACTAAAATACACATAATTTAATAAAGAAATAACTAAAATACACATTATTTAATTAAAAAATAACTAAAATACACATTATTAAATAAATAACTAAAAAACACATTATTTAATAGAGAAATAATTAAAATACACATTAATTATTGGAGAAATATCTAAAATACACATTATTTAATAAACAAATAACTAAAATACACAATATTTAAAAAAGAAATAACTAAAATACACATTATTTAATAAAGAAACATTTAAAATAAACAATTATTAATAGAGAAATTACAAAAAAACACATTATTTAATAAAAAAATAACTGAAATACACATTATTTAATAAAGAAATAACTAAAACACACATTATTTATTAAAGAAATAACTAAAATACACAATACTTAGATAAGAAATAACTAATATACACATTAATTAATAAAGAAATAACTAAAATACACATTATATAATAAAGAAATAACTAAAATACACATTATTTAATAAAGAAATAATTAAAATACACATTATTTATTGGAGAAAGAACTAAAATACACATTATTTAATATAGAATTAACTAAAATACACATAATTTATTAGAAAAACAACAAAAATACACATTATATTATATAGAAATAACTAAAATATACATTATTTAATAGAGAAATAACTAAAATACCTATTATTTATTGGAGAAATAACCTAAATACAAATTATTTATTGAAGAAATTACTAAAATACACATTATTTAATAAAGAAATAACTAAAATACACATTATTTAATAAAAAAATAACTAAAATACTTATTATATAATCAAAAAATAACAAAAATACGCATTATTTAATTAAGAAATAACTAAAATACACATTATTTAATAAAGAAACAACTAAAATACACAATTATTAATAGAGAAATTACAAAAAAACACCTTATTAAATAAAGAAATAACTAAAATACACATTATTTAATAGAGAATTAACTAAAACACACATTATTTTATAAAGAAATAACTAAAATACACAATACCTAATGAAGAAATAACTAAAATACACATTAATTAATAAAGAAATAACTAAAATACACATTATATTTTAAAAAAATAATTAAAATACACATTATTTAATAAAAAAATAATTAAAATACACATTATTTAATAGAGAAATAACAAAAATACACATATTTAATGAAGAAATAACTAAAATAACACATTATTTAAGAAAGAAATAACAAAAATACACATTAATTAATGAAGAGATAACAAAATACACATTATTTAATAAAGAAATAATTAAAATACTCATTATTTATTGAAGAAATAACTAAAATACACATTATTTAATAAAGAAATAACTAAAATACACATTATTTAATAAAGAAATAACTAAAATACACTTTATTTATTGGAGAAATAACTAAAATACACATTATTTAATAAAGAAATAACTAAAATACACATTATTTAATAGAGAAATAACTAAAATACACATTATTTATTGTAGAAATAACTAAAATACACATTATTCAATAAAGAAATAAAAAAAATACACATTATTTAATAGAGAAATAACAAAAATAAACATATTTAATGAAGAAATAACTAAAATACACATTATTTAATAAAGAAATAACAAAAATACACATTATTTAATGAAGAAATAACAAAAATACACATGATTTAATAAAGAAATAACTAAAATACATATTATTTAAAAAAAAATAACAAAAATACACGTTATTTAATGAAGAAATAACTAAAAGACACATTATTTAATAAAGAAATAACTAAAATACACATTATTTAATAGAGAAATTACAAAAATACACATTATTTATTGGAGAAATACCTAAAAAACACATTATCTAATAGAGAAATAACTAAAATACACATTATTTAATAGAGAAATAACTAAAATACACATTATTTATTAGAAAAATAACTAAAATACACATTATTTATTAAAGAAATAACTAAAATTCACATTATTTAATAAAGAAATATTAGAAATACAAATTTTTTAATGGAGACATAACTAATTTAATAAAGAAATTACTAAAATACACATTATTTTTTGAAGAAATAACAAAAATACACATTATTAATTAAAGAAATAACAAAACTACACATTATTTAATGAAGAAATAACTAAAATACATATTATTTAATAAAGAAATAACTAAAGTACACATTATTTAATAGAAAAATAACTAAAATACACATTATTTATTAAAGAAATAACTAAAATACACATAAAAAAAAATAACTAAAATACACATTATTTAATAGAAAAATAACAAAAATACACATTATTTAATGAAGAAATAACTAAAATACACATTATTTAAGAAAGAAATAACAAAAATACACATTATTTAATGAAGAGTTAACAAAAATACACATTATTTAATAAAGAAATAACTAAAATACTCATTATTTCATGGAGAAATAACTAAATTACACATTATTTAATAAAGAATTAACTAAAATACACATTATTTAATAAAGAAATAACTAAAATACACATTATTTAATAAAAAAATAATTAAAATACTTATTATATAATCAAAAAATAACAAAAATACGCATCGTTTAATTAAGAAATAACTAAAATACACATTATTTAATAAAGAAACAACTAAAATACACAATTATTATTAGAAAAATTACAAAAAAACACATTATTAAATAAAGAAATAACTAAAATACACATTATTTAATAGAGAAATAACTAAAACACACATTTATTATTAAAGAAATAACTAAAATACACAATACTTAATGAAGAAATAACTAAAATACACATTAATTAATAAAGAAATAACTAAAATACACATTATATAATAAAAAAATAACTAAAATACACATTATTTAATAAAAAAATAATTAAAATACACATTATTTAATAGAGAAATAACAAAAATACACATATTTAATGAAGAAATAACTAATATACACATTATTTAAGAAAGAAATAACAAAAATACACATTATTTAATGAAGAGATAACAATAATACACATTATTTAATAAAGAAATAACTAAAATACTCATTATTTATTGAAGAAATAACTAAAATACACATTATTTAATAAAGAAATAACTAAAATACACATTATTTAATAAAGAAATAACTAAAATACACATTATTTATTGGAGAAATAACTAAAATACACATTATTTAATAAAGAAATAACTAAAATACACATTATTTAATAGAGAAATAACTAAAATACACATTATTTATTGTAGAAATAACTAAAATATACATTATTCAATAAAGAAATAAAGAAAATACACATTATTTAATAGAGAAATAACAAAAATACACATATTTAATGAAGAAATAACTAAAATACACATTATTTAATAAAGAAATAACAAAAATACACATTATTTAATGAAGAAATAACAAAAATACACATTATTTAATAAAGAAATAACTAAAATACATATTATTTAAAAAAAAAATAACAAAAATACACGTTATTTAATGAAGAAATAACTAAAAGACACATTATTTAAAAAAGAAATAACTAAAATACACATTATTTAATAGAGAATTTACAAAAATACACATTATTTATTGGAGAAATACCTAAAAAACACATTATTTAATAAAGAAATAACTAAAATACACTCTATTTAATAGAGAAATAACTAAAATACACATTATTTATTGGAAAAATAACTAAAAGACACATTATTTATAAAAGAAATAACTAAAATACACATTATTTAATAAAGAAATATTAGAAATACAAATTATTTAATGGAGACATAACTAATTTAATAGAGAAATTACTAAAATACACATTATTTATTGGAGAAATAACAAAAATACACATTATTAATTGAAGAAATAACAAAAATACACATTATTTAATAAAGAAATAACTAAAATACACATTATTTAATAAAGAAATAACTAAAGTACACATTATTTAATAGAAAAATAACTAAAATACACATTATTTATTAGAGAAATAACTAAAATACACATTATTTAATAAAGAAATAACTAAAATACACATTATTTAATAGAAAAATAACAAAAATACACATTATTTAATGAAGAAATAAATAAAATACACATTATTTAAGAAAGAAATAACAAAAATACACATTATTTAATGAAGAGTTAACAAAAATACACATTATTTAATAAAGAAAAAACTAAAATACTCATTATTTCATGGAGAAATAACTAAAATACACATTATTTAATAAAGAATTAACTAAAATACACATTATTTATTAAAGAAATAACTAAAATACACATTATTTATTGAAGAAATAACTAAAATACACATTATTTAATAAAGAAATAACTAAAATACACATTATTTAATAGAGAAATAACTAAAATACACATTATTTATTGTAGAAATAACTAAAATATACATTATTTAATAAAGAAATAAAAAAATACACATTATTTAATAGAGAAATAACAAAAATACACATATTTAATAAAGAAATAACTAAAATACACATTATTTAATAAAGAAATAACAAAAATACACATTATTTAATGAAGAAATAACAAAAATACACATTATTTAATAAAGAAATAACTAAAATACATTTTATTTAGAAGAAAAATAACAAAAATACACGTTATTTAATAAAGAAATAACTAAAAGACACATTATTTAATAAAGAAATAACTAAAATACACATTATTTAATAGAGAAATTACAAAAATACACATTATTTATTGGAGAAATACCTAAAAAACACATTTTTTAATAAAGAAATAACTAAAATACACATTATTTAATAGAGAAATAACTAAAATACACATTATTTAATAAAGAAATAATAAAAATACAAATTATTTAATGGAGACATAACTAATTTAATAGAGAAATTACTAAAATACACATTATTTATTGGAGAAATAACAAAAATACACATTATTAAATAAAAAAATAACAAAAATACACATTATTTAATGAAGAAATAACTAAAATACACATTATTTAATAAAGAAATAACTAAAGTACACATTATTTAATAGAAAAATAAATAAAATACACATTATTTATTGGAGAAATAACTAAAATACACATTATTTAATAAAGAAATAACTAAAATAAACATTATTTAATAGAAAAATAACAAAAATACACATTATTTAATGAAGAAATAACTAAAATACACATTATTTAATAAAGAAATATCTAAAATACACAATATTTAATATAGAAATAACTAAAATACACATTATTTAATAGAGAAATAACTAAAATACACATTATTTAATAAAAAAATAACTAAAATACTCATAATTAAATAGAAATTTAACAAAAATACACATTATTTAACAAAGATATAACTAAAATACACATTATTTAAAAAAAAAACAACTAAAATACATATTTTTTAATAAAGAAATAACTAAATTACACATTATTTATTGAAGAAATAACTAAAATACACATTAATTAATAAAGAAATAACTAAAATACACATTATTTAATAGAGAAATAACTAAAATACACATTATTTATTGGAGAAATAACTAAAATACATATTATTTGATTAAGAAATAACTAAAACAAACATTATTTAATAGAGAAATAACAAAAATACACATTAATTAATAAAGAAATAACTTAAATACACATTATTTAATAAAGAAATAACTAAAATACATATTATTTAATAAAAAAATAACTAAATTACACATTATTTATTGAAGAAATAACTAAAATACACATTAATTAATAAAGAAATAACTAAAATACACATTATTTAATAGAGAAATAACAAAAATACACTCTATTTAATGAAGAATTAACTAAAATACACATCATTTAATAAAGAAACAACTAAAATACACAATATTTATTAGAGAAATAACAAAAATACACATTATTTAATGAAGAAATAACTAAAATACACATTATTTGAAAAAGAAATAACTAAAATACACATTATTTAATAGAAAAATAACTAAAATACACATTATTTAATAAAGAAATAACTAAAATACACATTATTTAATAAAGAAATACTGAAATACACATTTTTAATAAAGAAATAACTAAAATACACATTATTTTTTGGAAAAATAACTAAAATACACATTGTTTAATGAAGAAATAACTAAAATACACATTATTTAATAAAGAAATAACTAAAATACACATTATTTAAAAAAGAATTAATTAAAATACACATTATTTTATAGAGAAATAACAAAAATACACATTATTTAATAAATAAATAACTAAAATACACATTATTTAATAAAGAAACAACTAAAATACACAATATTTAATAGAGAAATGACAAAAAAACACATTATTTACACTAGAAATATCTAAAATACAAATTATTTAATAAAGAAATAACTAAAATACACATTATTTATTGGAGAATTAACTAAAATACACATTATTTAATAAAGAAATAACTAAAATACACATTATTTAATAAAGAAATAACTAAAATACACATTAATAAATAAAGAAATAACTAAAAAACACATTATTTAATTGAGAAATAACTAAAATACACATTAATTATTGGAGGAATATCTAAAATACACATTATTTAATAAGCAAATAACTAAAATACACATTATTTAATAAAGAAATAACTAAAATACTCATTATTTTAAAGAGAAATAACTAAAATACATATTATTTAATAATGAAACAACTAAAATACACAAATTTAATAAAGAAATAACAGAAAACACATTATTTATTCAAGAAATAACTAAAATACACATTATTTAATAGAGAAATAACAAAAATACACAATATTTATTAAAAAAATAACTAAAATACACATTAATTAATAAAGAAACAACTAAAATACACAATATTTAATAGAGAAATAACAAAAAAACACGTTATTTAATAAAGAAATAACTAAAATACACATTTTTTAATAGAGAAAAAACTAAAATACACGTTATTTATTGGAGAAATAACTAAAATACACATTATTTAATGAAGAAATAACTAAAATACACATTATTTAATAGAGAAATAACTAAAATACACATTATTTAATAAAGAAATAACTAAAATACACATTATTTAATAGAATAGAAAAATAACAAAGTACACATTATTTAATAAAGAAATAACTAAAATACACATTATTTAATAGAGAAATAACTAAAATACACATTATTTATTGGAGAATTATCTTAAATACACATTACTTAATAAAGAAATAACTAAAATACACATTATTTAATGGAGAAATAACTAAAATACACATTATTTAATAAAGAAATAACTAAAATACACAATATTTGTTGGAGAAATAACTAAAATACACATTATTAAATGAAGAATTAACTAAAATACACATTATTTAATAGAGAAATAACTAAAATACACATGATTTAATAGAGAAATAACTAAATTACACAATATTTATTGAAGAAATAACTAAAATACACATTATTTAATAAAGAAACAACTAAATTACACAATATTTTATAAAGAAATAACAAAAAAACACATTATTTAATAAAGAAATAACTAAAATGCACATTAGTTAATAGAGAAATAACTAAAATACACATTATTTTAAAGAAAAATAACTCAAATACACATTATTTATTGTAGAAATAATTTAAATACACATTATTTAATGAAGAAATAACTAAAATACACATTATTTAATAAAAAAATAATTAAAATACACATTATTTATTGGAGAAATAACTAAAATACACATTATTTAATAAAGAAATAACTTAAATACACATTATTTAATAGAGAATTAACTAAAATACACATTATTTATTGGAGAAATAACTAAAATACACATTATTTAATGAAGAAATAACTAAAATACACATTATTTAATAAAGAAATAACTAAAGTACACTTTATTTATTAAAGAAAAAACTAAAATACACATTATTTAATAAAGAAATAACAAAGTACACATTATTTAATAAAGAAATAACTAAAATATACATTATTTAATAAAGAAATAACTAAAATACACATTATTTAATAGAGAAATAACTAAAATACACATTATTTAATAAAGAAATAAAAAAAATACACATTATTTAATAGAGAAATAACTAAAATACACAATATTTATTAGAGAAATAACTAAAATACACATTATTTAATAGAGAAATAACAAAAATACACATTATTTAATGAAGAATTAACTAAAATACACATTATTTAATAAAGAAACAACTAAAATACACAATATTTATTAGAGAAATAACAAAAATACACATTATTTAATGAAGAAATAACTAAAATACACATTGTTTAAAAAAGAAATAACCCAAATACACATTATTTAATAAAGAAATAACTAAAATACACATTAATTATTGGAGAAATATCTAAAATACACATTATTTAATAAACAAATAACTAAAATACACAATATTTATTAAAGAAATAACAAAAATACACATTATTTAATGAAGAAATAACTAAAATACACATTGTTTGAAAAAGAAATAACCCAAATACACATTATTTAATAGAGAAATAACTAAAATACACATTATTGAATAAAGAAATAATTAAAATACACAATATTTAATAAAAAATTAACTAAAATACACATTATTTAATAAAAAAATAACTAAAATACACATTATTTATTAAAGAAATAACTAAAATACACAATATTTATTGAAGAAATAACTAAATTACACATTATTTAATAAAGAAATAACTAAAATACACATTAATTATCAGAGAAATAACTAACATACACATTATTTGATAAAGAAATAACAAAAAAACACATTATTTAATAAAGAAATAACTAAAATACACATTATTTAATAGAGAAATAACTAAAATACACAATATTTAATGGAGAAATAACTAAAAAACACATTAATAATAAAAAAACAACTAAAATACACAATATTTATTAAAGAAATAACAAAAAAACACATTATTTATTAAAGAAATAACTGAAATACACATTATTTAATAGAGAAATAACTAAAATACACATAATTTAATAAAGAAATAATTAAAATACATATTATTTAATAAAGAAATAACTAAAATACACAATATTTAATAAAGAAATAACTAAAATACACATTAATTAATAGAGAAATAACAAAAATACACATTATTTAATATAGAAATAACTAAAATACACATTATTTATTATAAAAATAACTAAAATACACATTATTTAATAGAGAAATAACTAAAATACACAATATTTATTGGAGAAATAACTAAAATACAGATTATTTAATGAAGAATTAACTAAAATACACATTATTTAATAAAGAAATAACTAAAATACACATTATTTAATAGAGAATTAACTAAAATACACAATATTTATTGGAGAAATAACTAAAATACACATTATTTAACAAAGAAACAACTGAAATACACAATATTTTATAGAGAAATAACAAAAAAACACATTATTTAATAAAGAAATAATTAAAATACACATTATTTAATAGATTTAATAGAGAAATAACTAAAATACACATTATTTAATAGAGAAATAACTAAAATACACCTTATTTATTGTAGATATAACTAAAATACACATTTTTTAATGAAGAAAAAACTAAAATACACATTATTTAATAGAGAAATAACTAAAATACACATTATTTTTTGGAGAAATAACTAAAATACACAATATTTAATAAAGAAATAACTGAAATACACATTATTTAATAGAGAATTAACTAAAATACAAATTGTTCTTTAAAGAAATAACTAAAATACACATTATTTAATAAAGAAATAACTAAAATACACATTATTTAATAAAAAAATAACTAAAATACAATTTATTTAATAAAGAAATAACTAAAATACACATTATTTAATAAAGAAATAACAAAGTACACATTATTTAATAAAGAAATAACTAAAATACACATTATTTAATAAAGAAATAACTAAAATACACTTTATTTAATAGAGAAATAACTAAAATACACATTATTTAATAGAGAAATAACAAAAAAACACATTGATTAATAAAGAAATAACTAAAATACACATTATTTAATAGAGAAATAACTAAAATACACAATATTTATTAAAGAAATAACTAAAAACACATTATTAAATAAAGAAACAACTAAAATACACAACATTTAATAGAGAAATGACAAAAAAACACATTATTAAATAAAGAAAGAACTAAAATACACATTATTTAATAAAGAAATATCTAAAACACACAATCTTTATTAGAGAAATAACTAAAATACACAATATTTAATAAAAAAATAACTAAATTACACATTATTTAATAAAGAAATAACAAAAATACACATTATTTAATGAAGAAATAACTTAAATACACATTATTTAATAAAGAAATAACTAAAATACACATTTTTTAATAGAGAAATAACTAAAATACACATTATTTTATAAAGAAATAACTAAAATACAATTTATTTAATAAAAAAGTAACTAAAATACACAATATTTAATAAAGAAATAACAAAGTACACATTATTTAATAAAGAAATAACTAAAATACACATTATTTAATAAAAAAATAACTAAAATTCACATTATTAAATAGAGAAATAACTAAAATACACATTATTTGATAGAGGAATAACTAAAATACACATTATTTATTGGAGAAATAACTAAAATACACATTATTTAATGAAGAAATAACTAAAATACACATTATTTAATAAAGAAATAACTAAAATACACAATATTTAATAAAAATTAACTAAAACACACATTATTTAATAAAAAAATAACTAAAATACACATTATTTAATAAAGAAAAAACTAAAATACACATTATTTAATAGAAAAATAACAAAAAAACACATTAATTAATAAAGAAATAACTAAAATACACATTATTAAATAAAGAAATAACTAAAATACACAATATTTATTAAAGAAATAACTAAAAACACATTATTAAATAAAGAAACAACTAAAATACACAATATTTAATAGAGAAATAACAAAAAAACACAATATTTAATAAAGAAAAAACTAAAATACACATTATTTAGTAAAGAAATATCTAAAACACACATTATTTATTGGAGAAATAACTAAAATACAGAATATTTAATAAAGAAATATTTAAAATACACATTATTTAATAAAGAAATAACAAAAATACACATTATTTAATGAAGAAATAACTTAGTTACACATTATTTAATAAAGAAATAACTATAATACACATTATTTAATAGAAAAATAACTAAAATACACATTATTTATTAGAGAATTTACTTAGATACACATTATTTAATAAAAAATAACTAAAATACACATTTATTAATAGAAAAATAACAAAAATACACATTATTTATTGGAGAAATAACTAAAATAAACATTATGTAATGAAGAAATAACTAAAATACTCATTATTTAATAAAGAAATAACTAAAATACACATTATTTAAAAAAGAAATAACTAAAATACTCATTATTTAATAGAGAAATAACAAAAATAAACATCATTTAATAAAGAAATAACTAAAATACACATTATTTAATAAAGAAACAACTAAAATACACAATATTTAATAAAAAAATAACAAAGTACACATTATTTAATAAAGAAATAACTAAAATACACATTATTTAATAAAGAAATAACTCAAATACACATTATTTAATAGAGAAATAACTAAAATACACATTATTTAATAAAAAAATAACTAAAATACACATTATTTATCAAAGAAATAACTAAAATACACATTATTTAATAAAGAAATAACTAAAATACACATTATTTATTGAAGAAATAACTAAAATACACATTATTTAATGAAGAAATAACTAAAATACACATTTTTTAATAAAGAAATAACTAAAATACACAATATTTAATAAAAAATTAACTAAAACACACATTATTTAATAAAGAAATAACTAAAATACACATTATTTATTAGAGAAGTAACTGAAATACACAATATTTAATAAAGAAATAACTAAAATACACATTATTTAATAAAGATATAACTAAAATACACAATATTTAATGGAGAAATAACTAAAATACACATTATTTATTGGAGAAATAACTAAAATACACAATATTTATTGAAGAAATAACTAAATTACACATTATTTAATAAAGAAATAACTAAAATACACATTAATTAATAGAGAAATAACTAAAATACACATTATTTGATAAAGAAATAACAAAAAAACACATTATTTAATAAAGAAATAACTAAAATACACATTATTTAATAGAGAAATAACTAAAATACACAATATTTAATGGAGAAATAACTAAAAAACACATTATTAATAAAAAAACAATTAAAATACACAATATTTATTAAAGAAATAACAAAAAACACATTATTTATTAAAGAAATAACTGAAATACTCATAATTAAATAGAGAAATAACTAAAATACACATAATTTAATAAAGAAATAATTAAATTACATATTATTTAATAAAGAAATAACTAAAACACACATTATTTAATAAAGAAATAACTAAAATACACATTATTTAAAAGAGAAATAACAAAAATACACATTATTTAATATAGAAATAACTAAAATACACATTATTTAATATAAAAATAACTAAAATACACATTTTTTAATAGAGAAATAACTAAAATACACATTATTGATTGGAGAAATAACTAAAATACACATTATTTAATAAAGAAATAACTAAAATACACATTATTTAATAGAGAAATAACTAAAATACACATTACTTATTAGAGAAATATCTAAAATACACATTATTTAATGAAGAAATAACCAAAATACACATTATTTAATAAAGAAATAACTAAAATACACATTATTTAATAAAGAAATAACTAAAATACACATTATTTTAAAGAGAAATAACTAAAATACACATTATTTAATAAAAAAATAACTAAAATACACATTATTTAATAAAGAAATAACTAAAATACACAATATTTAATGAAGAAATAACTAAAATACACATTATTTATTGGAGAAATAACTAAAATACACATTATTTAATGAAGAAATAACTACAATACATATTATTTAATAAAGAAATAACTAAAATACACAATATTTATAAAAAAATTAACTAAAACACACATTATTTAATAAAGAAATAACTAAAATACACATTATTTATTAGAGAAATAACTGAAATACACATTATTTAATAAAGAAATAACTAAAATACACATTATTTAATAAAGATATAACTAAAATACACATTATTTAATAAAGAAACAACTTAAATACACAATTTTTAATAGAGAAATAACAAAAAAACACATTATTTAATTAAGAAATAACTAAAATACACACTATTTAATAGAGAAATAACTAAAATACACAATATTTATTAGAGAAATAACTAAAATACACACTATTTAATAAAGAAAAAACTAAAATACACAACATTTAAAAGAGAAATAACAAAAAAACACATTATTTAATAAAGAAATAACTAAAATACACATCATTTAATAGAGAAATAACTAAAATACACATTATTAATTGGAGAAATAACTAAAATACACATTATTTACTGAAGAAATATTTAAAATACACATTATTTAATAAAGAAATAACTAAAATACACATTATTTAATAAAGAAATAACTAAAATACACATTATTTATTGGAGAAATAACTAAAATACACATTATTTAATAAAGAAATAACTAAAATACACATTATTTAATAGAGAAATAACTAAAATACACATTATTTATTGTAGAAATAACTAAAATATACATTATTCAATAAAGAAATAAAGAAAATACACATTATTTAATAGAGAAATAACAAAAATACACATATTTAATGAAGAAATAACTAAAATACACATTATTTAATAAAGAAATAACAAAAATACACATTATTTAATGAAGAAATAACAAAAATACACATTATTTAATAAAGAAATAACTAAAATACATATTATTTAAAAAAAAAATAACAAAAATACACGTTATTTAATGAAGAAATAACTAAAAGACACATTATTTAAAAAAGAAATAACTAAAATACACATTATTTAATAGAGAATTTACAAAAATACACATTATTTATTGGAGAAATACCTAAAAAACACATTATTTAATAAAGAAATAACTAAAATACACTCTATTTAATAGAGAAATAACTAAAATACACATTATTTATTGGAAAAATAACTAAAATACACATTATTTATAAAAGAAATAACTAAAATACACATTATTTAATAAAGAAATAACAAAAATACACATTATTAATTGAAGAAATAACAAAAATACACATTATTTAATAAAGAAATAACTAAAATACACATTATTTAATAAAGAAATAACTAAAGTACACATTATTTAATAGAAAAATAACTAAAATACACATTATTTATTAGAGAAATAACTAAAATACACATTATTTAATAAAGAAATAACTAAAATACACATTATTTAATAGAAAAATAACAAAAATACACATTATTTAATGAAGAAATAAATAAAATACACATTATTTAAGAAAGAAATAACAAAAATACACATTATTTAATGAAGAGTTAACAAAAATACACATTATTTAATAAAGAAAAAACTAAAATACTCATTATTTCATGGAGAAATAACTAAAATACACATTATTTAATAAAGAATTAACTAAAATACACATTATTTATTAAAGAAATAACTAAAATACACATTATTTATTGGAGAAATAACTAAAATACACATTATTTAATAAAGAAATAACTAAAATACACATTATTTAATAGAGAAATAACTAAAATACACATTATTTATTGTAGAAATAACTAAAATATACATTATTTAATAAAGAAATAAAAAAATACACATTATTTAATAGAGAAATAACAAAAATACACATATTTAATAAAGAAATAACTAAAATACACATTATTTAATAAAGAAATAACAAAAATACACATTATTTAATGAAGAAATAACAAAAATACACATTATTTAATAAAGAAATAACTAAAATACATTTTATTTAAAAGAGAAATAACAAAAATACACGTTATTTAATGAAGAAATAACTAAAAGACACATTATTTAATAAAGAAATAACTTATATACACATTATTTAATAGAGAAATTACAAAAATACACATTATTTATTGGAGAAATACCTAAAAAACACATTTTTTAATAAAGAAATAACTAAAATACACATTATTTAATAGAGAAATAACTAAAATACACATTATTTAATAAAGAAATAATAAAAATACAAATTATTTAATGGAGACATAACTAATTTAATAGAGAAATTACTAAAATACACATTATTTATTGGAGAAATAACAAAAATACACATTATTAAATAAAGAAATAACAAAAATACACATTATTTAATGAAGAAATAACTAAAATACACATTATTTAATAAAGAAATAACTAAAGTACACATTATTTAATAGAAAAATAAATAAAATACACATTATTTATTGGAGAAATAACTAAAATACACATTATTTAATAAAGAAATAACTAAAATAAAAATTATTTAATAGAAAAATAACAAAAATACACATTATTTAATGAAGAAATAACTAAAATACACATTATTTAATAAAGAAATATCTAAAATACACAATATTTAATATAGAAATAACTAAAATACACATTATTTAATAGAGAAATAACTAAAATACACATTATTTAATAAAAAAATAACTAAATTACTCATAATTAAATAGAAATTTAACAAAAATACACATTATTTAATAAAGAAATAACTAAAATACACATTATTTAAAAAAAAAAACAACTGAAATACATATTTTTTAATAAAGAAATAACTAAATTACACATTATTTATTGAAGAAATAACTAAAATACACATTAATTAATAAAGAAATAACTAAAATACACATTATTTAATAGAGAAATAACTAAAATACACATTATTTATTAGAGAAATAACTAAAATACATATTATTTGATTAAGAAATAACTAAAACAAACATTATTTAATAGAGAAATAACTAAAATACACATTAATTAATAAAGAAATAACTTAAATACACATTATTTAATAAAGAAATAACTAAAATACATATTATTTAATAAAAAAATAACTAAATTACACATTATTTATTGAAGAAATAACTAAAATACACATTAATTAATAGAGAAATAACTAAAATACACATTATTTAATAGAGAAATAACAAAAATACACTCTATTTAATGAAGAATTAACTAAAATACACATCATTTAATAAAGAAACAACTAAAATACACAATATTTATGAGAGAAATAACAAAAATACACATTATTTAATGAAGAAATAACTAAAATACACATTATTTAAAAAAGAAATAACTAAAATACACATTATTTAATAGAAAAATAACTAAAATACACATTATTTAATAAAGAAATAACTAAAATAGACATTATTTAATAAAGAAATACTGAAATACACATTTTTAATAAAGAAATAACTAAAATACACATTATTTTTTGGAAAAATAACTAAAATACACATTGTTTAATGAAGAAATAACTAAAATACACATTATTTAATGAAGAAATAACTAAAATACACATTATTTAAAAAAGAATTAATTAAAATACACATTATTTTATAGAGAAATAACAAAAATACACATTATTTAATAAATAAATAACTAAAATACACATTATTTAATAAAGAAACAACTAAAATACACAATATTTAATAGAGAAATGACAAAAAAACACATTATTTACACTAGAAATATCTAAAATACAAATTATTTAATAAAGAAATAACTAAAATACACATTATTTATTGGAGAATTAACTAAAATACACATTATTTAATAAAGAAATAACTAAAATACACATTATTTAATAAAGAAATAACTAAAATACACATTAATAAATAAAGAAATAACTAAAAAACACATTATTTAATTGAGAAATAACTAAAATACACATTAATTATTGGAGGAATATCTAAAATACACATTATTTAATAAGCAAATAACTAAAATACACATTATTTAATAAAGAAATAACTAAAATACTCATTATTTTAAAGAGAAATAACTAAAATACACATTATTTAATAATGAAACAACTAAAATACACAAATTTAATAAAGAAATAACAAAAAACACATTATTTATTCAAGAAATAACTAAAATACACATTATTTAATAGAGAAATAACAAAAATACACAATATTTATTGAAAAAATAACTAAAATACACATTAATTAATAAAGAAACAACTAAAATACACAATATTTAATAGAGAAATAACAAAAAAACACGTTATTTAATAAAGAAATAACTAAAATACACATTTTTTAATAGAGAAAAAACTAAAATACACGTTATTTATTGGAGAAATAACTAAAATACACATTATTTAATGAAGAAATAACTAAAATACACATTATTTAATAGAGAAATAACTAAAATACACATTATTTAATAAAGAAATAACTAAAATACACATTATTTAATAGAATAGAAAAATAACAAAGTACACATTATTTAATAAAGAAATAACTAAAATACACATTATTTACTAGAGAAATAACTAAAATACACATTATTTATTGGAGAATTATCTTAAATACACATTACTTAATAAAGAAATAACTAAAATACACATTATTTAATGGAGAAATAACTAAAATACACATTTTTTAATAAAGAAATAACTAAAATACACAATATTTGTTGGAGAAATAACTAAAATACACATTATTAAATGAAGAATTAACTAAAATACACATTATTTAATAGAGAAATAACTAAAATACACATGATTTAATAGAGAAATAACTAAATTACACAATATTTATTGAAAAATTAACTAAAATACACATTATTTAATAAAGAAACAACTAAATTACACAATATTTTATAAAGAAATAACAAAAAAACACATTATTTAATAAAGAAATAACTAAAATGCACATTAGTTAATAGAGAAATAACTAAAATACACATTATTTTAAAGAAAAATAACTCAAATACACATTATTTATTGTAGAAATAATTTAAATACACATTATTTAATGAAGAAATAACTAAAATACACATTATTTAATAAAAAAATAATTAAAATACACATTATTTATTGGAGAAATAACTAAAATACACATTATTTAATAAAGAAATAACTTAAATACACATTATTTAATAGAGAATTAACTAAAATACACATTATTTATTGGAGAAATAACTAAAATACACATTATTTAATGAAGAAATAACTAAAATACACATTATTTAATAAAGAAATAACTAAAGTACACTTTATTTATTAAAGAAAAAACTAAAATACACATTATTTAATAAAGAAATAACAAAGTACACATTATTTAATAAAGAAATAACTAAAATATACATTATTTAATAAAGAAATAACTAAAATACACATTATTTAATAGAGAAATAACTAAAATACACATTATTTAATAAAGAAATAAAAAAAATACACATTATTTAATAGAGAAATAACTAAAATACACAATATTTATTAGAGAAATAACTAAAATACACATTATTTAATAGAGAAATAACAAAAATACACATTATTTAATGAAGAATTAACTAAAATACACATTATTTAATAAAGAAACAACTAAAATACACAATATTTATTAGAGAAATAACAAAAATACACATTATTTAATGAAGAAATAACTAAAATACACATTGTTTAAAAAAGAAATAACCCAAATACACATTATTTAATAAAGAAATAACTAAAATACACATTAATTATTGGAGAAATATCTAAAATACACATTATTTAATAAACAAATAACTAAAATACACAATATTTATTAGAGAAATAACAAAAATACACATTATTTAATGAAGAAACAACTAAAATACACATTGTTTGAAAAAGAAATAACCCAAATACACATTATTTAATAGAGAAATAACTAAAATACACATTATTGAATAAAGAAATAATTAAAATACACAATATTTAATAAAAAATTAACTAAAATACACATTATTTAATAAAAAAATAACTAAAATACACATTATTTATTAAAGAAATAACTAAAATACACAATATTTATTGAAGAAATAACTAAATTACACATTATTTAATAAAGAAATAACTAAAATACACATTAATTATCAGAGAAATAACTAACATACACATTATTTGATAAAGAAATAACAAAAAAACACATTATTTAATAAAGAAATAACTAAAATACACATTATTTAATAGAGAAATAACTAAAATACACAATATTTAATGGAGAAATAACTAAAAAACACATTAATAATAAAAAAACAACTAAAATACACAATATTTATTAAAGAAATAACAAAAAAACACATTATTTATTAAAGAAATAACTGAAATACACATTATTTAATAGAGAAATAACTAAAATACACATAATTTAATAAAGAAATAATTAAAATACATATTATTTAATAAAGAAATAACTAAAATACACAATATTTAATAAAGAAATAACTAAAATACACATTATTTAATAGAGAAATAACAAAAATACACATTATTTAATATAGAAATAACTAAAATACACATTATTTATTATAAAAATAACTAAAATACACATTATTTAATAGAGAAATAACTAAAATACACAATATTTATTGGAGAAATAACTAAAATACAGATTATTTAATGAAGAATTAACTAAAATACACATTATTTAATAAAGAAATAACTAAAATACACATTATTTAATAGAGAATTAACTAAAATACACAATATTTATTGGAGAAATAACTAAAATACACATTATTTAACAAAGAAACAACTGAAATACACAATATTTTATAAAGAAATAACAAAAAAACACATTATTTAATAAATAAATAATTAAAATACACATTATTTAATAGATTTAATAGAGAAATAACTAAAATACACATTATTTAATAGAGAAATAACTAAAATACACATTATTTATTGTAGATATAACTAAAATACACATTATTTAATGAAGAAAAAACTAAAATACACATTATTTAATAGAGAAATAACTAAAATACACATTATTTTTTGGAGAAATAACTAAAATACACAATATTTAATAAAGAAATAACTGAAATACACATTATTTAATAGAGAATTAACTAAAATACAAATTGTTCTTTAAAGAAATAACTAAAATACACATTATTTAATAAAGAAATAACTAAAATACACATTATTTAATAAAAAAATAACTAAAATACAATTTATTTAATAAAGAAATAACTAAAATACACATTATTTAATAAAGAAATAACAAAGTACACATTATTTAATAAAGAAATAACTAAAATACACATTATTTAATAAAGAAATAACTAAAATACACTTTATTTAATAGAGAAATAACTAAAATACACATTATTTAATAGAGAAATAACAAAAAAACACATTGATTAATAAAGAAATAACTAAAATACACATTATTTAATAGAGAAATAACTAAAATACACAATATTTATTAAAGAAATAACTAAAAACACATTATTAAATAAAGAAACAACTAAAATACACAATATTTAATAGAGAAATGACAAAAAAACACATTATTAAATAAAGAAAGAACTAAAATACACATTATTTAATAAAGAAATATCTAAAACACACAATATTTATTAGAGAAATAACTAAAATACACAATATTTAATAAAAAAATAACTAAATTACACATTATTTAATAAAGAAATAACAAAAATACACATTATTTAATGAAGAAATAACTTAAATACACATTATTTAATAAAGAAATAACTAAAATACACATTATTTAATAGAGAAATAACTAAAATACACATTATTTTATAAAGAAATAACTAAAATACAATTTATTTAATAAAAAAGTAACTAAAATACACAATATTTAATAAAGAAATAACAAAGTACACATTATTTAATAAAGAAATAACTAAAATACACATTATTTAATAAAAAAATAACTAAAATTCACATTATTAAATAGAGAAATAACTAAAATACACATTATTTGATAGAGGAATAACTAAAATACACATTATTTATTGGAGAAATAACTAAAATACACATTATTTAATGAAGAAATAACTAAAATACACATTATTTAATAAAGAAATAACTAAAATACACAATATTTAATAAAAAATTAACTAAAACACACATTATTTAATAAAAAAATAACTAAAATACACATTATTTAATAAAGAAAAAACTAAAATACACATTATTTAATGGAAAAATAACAAAAAAACACATTAATTAATAAAGAAATAACTAAAATACACATTATTAAATAAAGAAATAACTAAAATACACAATATTTATTAAAGAAATAACTAAAAACACATTATTAAATAAAGAAACAACTAAAATACACAATATTTAATAGAGAAATAACAAAAAAACACAATATTTAGTAAAGAAAAAACTAAAATACACATTATTTAGTAAAGAAATATCTAAAACACACATTATTTATTGGAGAAATAACTAAAATACAGAATATTTAATAAAGAAATATTTAAAATACACATTATTTAATAAAAAAATAACAAAAATACACATTATTTAATGAAGAAATAACTTAGTTACACATTATTTAATAAAGAAATAACTATAATACACATTATTTAATAGAAAAATAACTAAAATACACATTATTTATTGGAGAATTTACTTAGATACACATTATTTAATAAAAAATAACTAAAATACACATTTATTAATAGAAAAATAACAAAAATACACATTATTTATTGGAGAAATAACTAAAATAAACATTATGTAATGAAGAAATAATTAAAATACTCATTATTTAATAAAGAAATAACTAAAATACACATTATTTAAAAAAGAAATAACTAAAATACTCATTATTTAATAGAGAAATAACAAAAATAAACATCATTTAATAAAGAAATAACTAAAATACACATTATTTAATTAAGAAACAACTAAAATACACAATATTTAATAAAAAAATAACAAAGTACACATTATTTAATAAAGAAATAACTAAAATACACATTATTTAATAAAGAAATAACTCAAATACACATTATTTAATAGAGAAATAACTAAAATACACATTATTTAATAAAAAAATAACTAAAATACACATTATTTATCAAAGAAATAACTAAAATACACATTATTTAATAAAGAAATAACTAAAATACACATTATTTATTGAAGAAATAACTAAAATACACATTATTTAATGAAGAAATAACTAAAATACACATTTTTTAATAAAGAAATAACTAAAATACACAATATTTAATAAAAAATTAACTAAAACACACATTATTTAATAAAGAAATAACTAAAATACACATTATTTATTAGAGAAGTAACTGAAATACACAATATTTAATAAAGAAATAACTAAAATACACATTATTTAATAAAGATATAACTAAAATACACAATATTTAATGGAGAAATAACTAAAATACACATTATTTATTGGAGAAATAACTAAAATACACAATATTTATTGAAGAAATAACTAAATTACACATTATTTAATAAAGAAATAACTAAAATACACATTAATTATTAGAGAAATAACTAAAATACACATTATTTGATAAAGAAATAACAAAAAAACACATTATTTAATAAAGAAATAACTAAAATACACATTATTTAATAGAGAAATAACTAAAATACACAATATTTAATGGAGAAATAACTAAAAAACACATTATTAATAAAAAAACAATTAAAATACACAATATTTATTAAAGAAATAACAAAAAACACATTATTTATTAAAGAAATAACTGAAATACTCATAATTAAATAGAGAAATAACTAAAATACACATAATTTAATAAAGAAATAATTAAATTACATATTATTTAATAAAGAAATAACTAAAACACACATTATTTAATAAAGAAATAACTAAAATACACATTATTTAAAAGAGAAATAACAAAAATACACATTATTTAATATAGAAATAACTAAAATACACATTATTTAATATAAAAATAACTAAAATACACATTTTTTAATAGAAAAATAACTAAAATACACATTATTGATTGGAGAAATAACTAAAATACACATTATTTAATAAAGAAATAACTAAAATACACATTATTTAATAAAGAAATAACTAAAATACACATTACTTATTAGAGAAATATCTAAAATACACATTATTTAATGAAGAAATAACCAAAATACACATTATTTAATAAAGAAATAACTAAAATACACATTATTTAATAAAGAAATAACTAAAATACACATTATTTTAAAGAGAAATAACTAAAATACACATTATTTAATAAAAAAATAACTAAAATACACATTATTTAATAAAGAAATAACTAAAATACACAATATTTAATAAAGAAATAACTAAAATACACATTATTTATTGGAGAAATAACTAAAATACACATTATTTAATGAAGAAATAACTACAATACATATTATTTAATAAAGAAATAACTAAAATACACAATATTTATAAAAAAATTAACTAAAACACACATTATTTAATAAAGAAATAACTAAAATACACATTATTTATTAGAGAAATAACTGAAATACACATTATTTAATAAAGAAATAACTAAAATACACATTATTTAATAAAGATATAACTAAAATACACATTATTTAATAAAGAAACAACTTAAATACACAATTTTTAATAGAGAAATAACAAAAAAACACATTATTTAATTAAGAAATAACTAAAATACACACTATTTAATAGAGAAATAACTAAAATACACAATATTTATTAGAGAAATAACTAAAATACACACTATTTAATAAAGAAAAAACTAAAATACACAACATTTAAAAGAGAAATAACAAAAAAACACATTATTTAATAAAGAAATAACTAAAATACACATCATTTAATAGAGAAATAACTAAAATACACATTATTAATTAGAGAAATAACTAAAATACACATTATTTACTGAAGAAATATCTAAAATACACATTATTTAATAGAAAAATAAATAAAATACACATTATTAATAGAGAAATAACTAAAATACACATTATTTAATAGAGAAATAACAAAAAAACACATAAATTAATAAAGAAATAACTAAAATACACATTATTTAATAGAGAAATAATTAAAATACACAATATTTATTTTAGAAATAACTAAAATACACATTATTTAATAAAGAAATAACTAAAATACACATTTTTTAATAAAGAAATATTTAAAATACACATTATTTAATAGAGAAATAACTACAATACACATTATTTATTGGAGAAGTAACTAAAATACATATTATTTAATAAAGAAATAACTAAAACACACTTTATTTAATAGAGAAATAACAAAAATACACATTAATTAATGAAGAAAAAACGTAAATACACATTATTTAATAAAGAAATAACTAAAATACACATTATTTAATAGAGAAATAACTAAATTACACATTATTTATTGAAGAAATAACTAAAATACACATTAAATAATAAAGAAATAACTAAAATACACATTATTTATTAGAGAAAAATTTTAAATACACATTATTTAATAAAAAAATAACTAAAATACACATTATTTAATGGACAAATAACTAAAATACACATTATTTAATAGAGAAATAACTAAAATACACAATATTTATTAGAGAAATAACTAAAATACACATTATTAAATAAAGAATTAACTAAAATACACATAATTTAATAGAGAAATAACTAAAATACACATTATTTAATAGAGAAATAACTAAAATACACAATATTTATTGGAGAAATAACTATAATACTGTAACAAACACACATAATACTCACTGTTTATTATAACAATCTTCTGTAGAATCCTATTTGTTTGCCACTTGTTACGATATTAATAACAGTCATATATTGTGAGGTTACTATACACAATATCTGACACTTGAGTTGAGACCTTGAGTCACTTTACATGTTTTAATAGTAATATTCGTTGCCAACGGCAGATAAATAATTACTACCAGAAAGATGGGTCAGTGTTGCCAACTGTAGGCAACACGTGATCTATTTTACTTGTTTTTTTGTGCCTTTTCTTCATTATATAAATCACCGCGAAAAGGCACAACTCTCTGAGTCCTACCTGATAGCTCTGTCGGGTAAGTCTCTGTCCGCTGGACCCGCCAGGTAGATCTACCGGCGTCCCGAGCGTTTGACGTTTAAGCTATAACACCTCCACGGCGTTAGATATAATACCGGGAGGTTGATATACCACCACTTCATGCTGTTTATTTTATTTTGGGGATATAATTATAATTTATGTTAGTTTTCCTTTTGAATTAGTATTTTAATTTGATTTCATTATTAGAACATTGTTTCATTTATTTCTTTTATGTTTAATTGCAAATAAATCAATATTTATTTACTTTTATTTATTCTTTTGAACCCGGACAACCGGCTACAAACTACCCCCGGCAAATGGTAATTAAAAACCATTACAAATTTGGCGCCCGAGCATTGTTAATTAACTTTTCTTTTTTTTTTCCTATCTTAAAAATATATAATGGGAAAACGTTCCAAACGCCGTACTTCTCAAGTGCCGTTAGACTTTCCAGACGAAAGATACAGGTGGGTCGACGACATTTCGGAGGAGCAACTCCTAAATGAGTTAAAAAAAATTAATTTAAACATATCGGGAGATGTAGAGGATATGAGAGATACACTGGTTGATTACCTTACAACAGGAAAAGCCCGGTCCGCACCGAAACGGAACATAGCAGACGTTATCAACTCTTGGAACATCAGATATGATGGGACCAATAGTGGAGTCTCATTTCTAGAAAGAATCGAAGAACTGAAAGATATATATGGAGTGTCATATAGTGAGATTTTAAAAACACTACCACTACTCCTAAAAGATGATGCTCTCTCGTGGTTCCGAAATAATCGCGAGACATGGAGTAATTATACGGAATTTGAAGCAGACTTCCTATTATACTTCAGATCTAATGTTTCGCCCCTACAATTAGAAGACGAAATAAGAAACAGAATGCAGACAAATTTAGAATCAGGAAAATCTTACATTACAGCTATCCAAACTCTCATAAGGCGACATGGCGAATTTACTAGAGAGGCAGCACTCGAAAGAGTATATAATAACTTACAAACTAGATATAAATTCTACATTCGTCGAACAGATTTCGATAGTATATCAGAGCTGATGAATTTAGCCGAAGAATTCGAAAAATTAGAAATGATTACCAACAGCAACCAAAAACAATCAGATCAGACCACGTACAACTCGGACAAACAGCAAAGAAGTGTTATAAGGCAGACAGAAATATACAAAGACTACAACAGAGAGACATGTTGTTGGAAATGTAGTTATCCTGTTCACCCTCACAAACCTTGCTCCACGCCACAAATTCGATTCTGCGCATACTGCGGCAAAACAGGCACAAACTTCTATCGGGCCGGAACAAGTCAAGGCGGTTCCGGCCAACAACAATAAACTCTCTCACAAATTCGTTTACGCAATGGACAGTGCTAATTAAAGCCTTGGGAGCAACGTATCAAGCACTCATTGACACAGGCTCTGCGAAGTCATACATTAACAATGACTGCATAAATGAATGCAAAAGACAAAACCTAAAAATTGAACAGGTAAAATTTACAACGTACCTAGCAAACAGTAACCCGATACAAATCACGGAAGCCGTCAGTATTAAAATTGTAGTTAACGGACACATTGACAAGGTAAAATTCTTAAAGATAGACAATCTGGCATACCCAATAATACTAGGTATGGATGTGTTAAATCGCTGGGGGGCACGATTAGATTTTGCCAATAAGAGGTTTAGAATTAAACCAATTAAACAGTACTCACGCGCACAAACTAAAGAAACCCGGATCCTAAACATACATAATGTAGTCAAAACAGAAGCCGAAAGACTTCAAACTGTCCTGAAAGATGAAATGGAAGCCTGCAGAATGACTAACTTTGGATCGACGCTTTTAGTTCAACATTCCATAAAACTAAAAGATGCCACTCCATTAAAACAGCGTTATTTTCCAAGGAATCCGAAAACAAATAACATTATTAATGAGGAGATTAACAAGATGTTGGAAAATGGTATTATTGAGCCTTCCAACAGTCTTTGGAGCTCACCAGTCGTAATAGTAAAAAAAAAAAATGGGAAACCTAGATTTTGTGTTGATTTCAGGCAAGTCAACTTGGTTACATTAAAGGACGCATACCCACTTCCTCATATCAATGCAATAATGGATAAGCTAAAAGAGGCCAAATTCATTTCAACCATAGACCTGCAAGATGGGTATTGGCAAATTCCACTTGAGCAGAAAAGCAAGGAAATAACGGCATTTACCGTACCTGGAAGGGGATTATTCCAATTCCGAAGGATGCCTTTCGGTCTACATTCCGCTCCTGCTACGTTTCAGCGGCTACTGGACAAAGTGATTGGTCCTGAGCTTGAACCCAAAGCTTTTGCATATTTGGACGATATAATTGTGATTGGGAAGACATTCGAAGAACATCTATCAAACCTGAAAATAATTTTTAAAAGATTAAGAGACGCAAACCTCAAGATGAACATAGAAAAGTGCGTATTTTGCAAAAATGAACTTCGCTACTTGGGCCACATCGTTACCGGTAAGGGTATTAAGACGGATCCAGACAAAGTTAAGGCAGTCCTACAAATTCCTTCGCCAAGAAATGCTAAGGAACTTCGAAGATTTCTAGGTGCCACATCATGGTATAGACGTTTCGTACCATCATTTTCATCTATAACAAGTCCGCTAAACCGCCTATTGAAAAAGAAGGAAAAATTTGGATGGACATTGGAGACGGAAACGGCTTTTCAAAAACTCAAGGACATGCTTACTTCTGCACCAATACTGACTTGTCCAGACTTCGACAAGGAATTTGTCTTAGAAACGGATGCTTGCGACTATGGTCTTGGGGCGGCACTAACCCAGTGACATGGAGTAGACCGAAAAATAATTTGCTACGCAAGCAGGTCCTTAAATGATGCAGAGAAGAACTATTCCACGATGGAGAAGGAATGTCTGGCCATTGTTTGGGCAATAAGAAAGATGCGTCAATACCTAGAAGGATACCATTTCACTGTGGAGTCTGACCACCAGTCTTTGAAGTGGCTACATTCGCTGAAAAGCCCGGCCGGAAGAGTTGCTCGGTGGATCATGGACCTTCAACAGTACGACTTCTGAATCCAGTACAGGAAAGGTTCCACCAACCAGCTAGCAGATACTCTATCCAGAGAACCTTGTGAGCCGGCACCAAAAAATGAAATCCTTCTAATCACAGACATCCCCAGCTGGTGCAGCCAACAGGCGGCTTTGGTAAACACCAATCCTGACAAACACAAAAATTTTAAATTAATAGATGGACGGCTTTTTAAACTCGTATGGGACCGTAACCACGGCAATGAAGTAATTAGCCAATGGAAATTGTGCGTACCACCTACTTTGGTAAGACAGGTTTGCGAGGAAAATCACGATCCCCCAACGGCAGGACATTTGGGAGTTACTAAAACTTTCAATAAAATTTTGGTAAAGTATTATTGGCCAGGAATGACGAGAGATGTTAGAAAATTTGTCAAAAACTGCAAAATTTGTCAATCCTACAAACCTTCTCAACTTAAAACTCCAGGTATCATTAGCGGCTGCTTAGTTGAGGAACCATGGTTCACCTTATCCGTAGATTTGATGGGTCCATTCCCAAGATCGCGTAAGAGAAACTGTTTCCTAGTAGTATTACAGGATAGGTTCACCAAGTGGGTAGAATGCAAACCCATACGTGCTGCTACTTTTACAAAAACTAAGGAGATCCTTAAGAATAGGATTATACTAAGATTTGGGTCACCAGTAAACATTATAACCGACAATGGTAAGCAGTTTGTCAGTAATGAGTTTTTATCATTCTTAAAGGAAGCTGGTATTAAGAGGATAGAAATCCCACCTTACACTCCACAAGCCAATCCAGTGGAAAAAGCCAACAAAACTCTAAAAACCATGATTGCTAGCTACTGCAACTCTGATCACCGCAGTTGGGACCAGTTTATTCCAGATCTGCAATTCGCGTTCAACACCGCCGTCGGTGAGTCAACCAAGTTCTCACCAGCATTTTTGAATTTTGGTAGAGAACTTAGAGTCCCAAAGATGCTCTCAGAAACGTTGCTACCCAACATTGGTACTTCGGCTCATAGAGTCAAGTTGAAGCATCTGCAGGATATTCATGAGCTGGTCCAACACCATGTGAGCGATGCCGCAGAAAGACAGGCTAAATATTACAATCTGCGTAGACGAGATTGGTCACCCAAACTGGGAGACAGGGTGATGAGGAAAGTAGTCAAGCTAGCTCCAAAGTATGACGGCCCATACACAGTCAAACAAATCTTGTCCCCAGTAAGGTTCAACCTACAAAATGTAAAGGGCAAGATAGTAAAGAATATACATGTAAAAGATTTAAAAACCGTTTAACCTGTAGTACATTTTTTTTTTTTTTTTTTTTTTTTTTTTTTTAGTATGGACATATTAGATCTGACATGTTCACCTATCCCTACAACATGCCCCAAAACTCCGGACATCCACCCGGAATTTGAACAAAGCAGCACAGCCTATAGGGAGTTTGATCTTGAGCCACTCTATTACTCCCCACCCAGGCTTTATGAGAATGGTTTGCCCAAGACACCGGACATCATCCATGTTCCGGACTCCAACTCATCAACCTCCAATGTGCAAGTCCACAGCACACCAACCTTCATTGTGAAAGCCTCCAGTGAACCAGTTTTTGTCGTGCCACTTCCTCCTGTTCCACCACGGATACTTATCCAGGATGTTCTGACTCGACCTGCCAACTCATCAACATTTGTTACACCACTGCCCCCAAAGAAGAGAAAGATCCGTCATCGTGCCGGTTTTAAACTTTTCCAACCAGATGGGTCATTCGTGCGAACTAAAGTGACAAAGGACGAAAGACTCAAATTGCACAAAGTGTTGGGTGCCGGGCAGTGAATCGTAGTGTTTCTTTTTTTTTTTTCTTTCTGAAATTTATTTTTATTTTGTATACTTGCTGATATATGTATATTTCTTTTTTTTTTTTTTTTGTAAGGGGGGAATGTAACAAACACACATAATACTCACTGTTTATTACAACAATCTGCTGTAGAATCCTATTTGTTTGCCACTTGTTACGATATTAATAACAGTCATATATTGTGAAGTTACTATACACAATATCTGACATTTGAGTTGAGACCTTGAGTCACTTTACATGTTTCAATAGTAATATTCGTTGCCAACGGCAGATAAATAATTACTACCAGAAAGATGGGTCAGTGTTGCCAACTGTAGGCAACACGTGATCTATTTTACTTGTTTTTTGTGCCTTTTCTTCATTATATAAATCACCGCGAAAAGGCACAACTCTCTGAGTCCTACCTGATAGCTTTGTCGGGTAAGTCTCTGTTCGCTGGACCCGCCAGGTAGATCTACCGGCGTCCCGAGCGTTTGACGTTTAAGCTATAACACCTCCACGGCGTTAGATATAATACCGGGAGGTTGATATTGTTAAAATCGAAGATTATTTATAAGTATGTTATTATGTTGAATTTCTATTTTAACAAATCAAGTTTGTATATAGTTGTTTTTAATCTCAATATTTAGAAAAAAAACAAAACAAGAGGTGGGCAGTCAGATAAAATAAATAGTTCAATATACAGAGGTAGTTTTCTTCTCGCAGAAAAATTCAATAGGTTATGGGTCCAGTTTATGCGAATTGCTACTAGAGTTATTAGCTTAAAAGAGATTAGTTCTTGCGAGAGAAAAAAAGTGATTAGTAAATCAAGAATCAAGAAAGTGATTTTTTTTTGATTTTTTCACGTCAAGTTGACATTGAAGTTTTGTGTGAAGTCTCGTCAAGCAGCATTTTTTTTTTGAAGATGGATTTGGCGAAACACATAAAACCCCTAGCTGGAGAAGGAGATTGGCCAATTTGGAAAAGAAAATTGCGAGATATGTTGGATTATCACGAAGGTGCCGTGGATGTTATTGAAGGGAGGTTAAAGAAACCTGAGCCCCTAGCAGCTACCGCTACGGAAGAGCAAATCAAGGAGCACAAAAAGGCTAGTGATTTTTTCCGTAAGGCGAACAGCTATGCAAAATCAATGATTTCGAGCTCAGTAACGGACACAGTTTATCAAAAGATAATGGATAAAGAGACAGCGATTGAAGCTTGGGAGGCATTAAAGTCGAATTTTGAAGCATCGTCCAAAGATCAACTGTTCAAGATATGTACTGAATTTTTCGCATTTTGTTGGATTAACGGAGAGGATGTTTCGACTCATGTTGCAAAATTGAGAAATCTATGGAATGAGCTAAATAATGGATTAAAGTCTAAGAATTTGCATGCATTACCGGATTTGATACTAGTTTGCAAAATTTTACACATTCTACCAAGTGAATTTGAAAATTTCAAATCAAGTTGGATGCTATTGTCAAAAGATGATGATAAAACTGTTGAAGAATTAATCACCCAACTTTGCATGTACAAAAGAAATTTCAAAAAGATTACAGAGGGCACCACCGGTGAAGCTTTATTCGCAAAGAGTGGAAAATCAAAGCCAATTAAGAAGTCTAAGGAAAATTACAGTTGTAATTACTGCAAGAAAAAGGGACATTGGATAAAAGAGTGCAGAAAGTGGATTTCTGATGGACGACCAAAGAAAATCGTTCCTCAGAGCAACGCTGTGGATGCCAATGTAGCCCTGTGTGTCATCAGTGAAGATATTCTTCAAATGGAGACTAGTTCATCGGCAGATACAAGATGGTGGATCGACAATGGAGCGACGAAGCACGTGGTCAGTTGTTCAGATCAGTTCGTTGATTTCCAAGAGTTTCAAGGTCCTCGTTTCATCAAGGCTGCTGGAAAAGAAGCCCTCAAGGCCATTGGCAAAGGGACAATTGAAATTTTATCTTTCACTGAATATGCCACACTGAGGATGACCTTGACTGACGTTTGGTACGTTCCAGGAATTTCTAAAAACTTATTTTCTGTTCTTGCTGCCCAAGATAAGAATGAAAATAGCAGATTTCATTCAACAGCAACTGAGTGCTGGCTAGAAGTGAATGGTAAGGTAGTGCTGTGCGGAAATCGTGAGAAAGGCGGAACTTTATACAAGGCAGCTATTGAACCAGTTGTTTCTGAAAGAAAAGAGAGGGCTAATATCGCAGAAGCAGAAAGTTCTATATTGCAGTTATATCACGAAAGATGGTGTCATCAAGACAAGCGACACGTGAGAGAAATACTTAAAAGAGAGTTGGGTATCAATGTGAAACTGGTAAAAAAGATTTGTGAACCCTGCATTTTTGGCAAAGCACATCGTTTACCTTTTGGCACCAGAGTAAAGGCAACGAAACCAGGAGAACTTGTATCAACTGATGTTGTAGGTCCTTTTTGCGAATCCTTTAGCAAAAAACGTTTTTTAGTAGTGTTTAAAGACAGCTTCACAAAATTTCGTTATGGATAAGTAATTAAACACAAATCAGATGTTAAGATAGTGTTAAAACAATTTTTAGCACATTCAAAGACACTTGGACACAACATTAAAGAGTTACTCAGTGACAATGGAGGGGAATTTGACTGTGAAGAAGTCAAAATAATTCTAGCAGAGAGTGGAATTGTGCAGAGACTGACAGCGCCATACACCCCAGAGCAGAATGGTGGAAGTGAACGCGAAAATCGAACAATTATTGAGATGGCAAGGACACTCAAGTATTCGAGCTGCGAAGTTGAATTTCCAAATACGATGTGGGCAGAGCTAGTGACTACAGCAATTTACATTCTTAATAGGACAGGGAAATTGTCCAAAGAAGGAGTAAGTCCTTACGAGTTGTGGATTGGGAAGAAACCTAGAATTAAACATCTGCGAATCATTGGATCTTTCTGCTACGTCCATGTACCGGCTGAAAAGAGGAAGAAAATGGACAAGAAGGCAATGAAAGGAGTCCTAGTCGGATATGATGGTGATGAACGTTATAGAATCTACATTCCAAACAACCATCAAGTCATCGTATCAAGAGATGTTCAATTCGAAGAGAGATTAAAAGAATGTGAAAAAGAATGTGAATGTGAAGTTAAGCTACCGTTAAGAGACACCGAGCGTGAAAGAGAAAATGTGATCGAAGAAAATGCCGACGGTGATGAGGCAGAGATCGAAGAAGAAGATGATGAGCCAACAGTCGAAAGTGAAGAAAATATTCAACAAGAAAAGTCCAGAAAGAGAGTACTAAGAGATCGATCAACCCTGAAAAAGCCCCAGCATCTTGAAGATTACGCCTTGTTAGTAGATGAGTTCGTAAATCAGGTGACTGAAGATCCAGTGACGTTTGAAGATGCCCTGAGGAGTGAGGATTCCGTGGAGTGGGAGAAAGCCATGAATCGTGAAATCGCCTCCTTGAAAGAAAATCAAACATGGACTTTGACAGATCTTCCACCAGGTGCAAAGGCATTACCATGTATGTGGGTCTTCCGGCTGAAGAAAAATCTTGATGGCAGCATTGACAAGTTCAAAGCAAGACTTGTCATCAAGGGATTTAGTCAACATTATGGAATTGATTACAGTGAGACTTTTAGTCCAGTGGCAAAGATGGGAACCATTCGTTCGATTCTCAGCATTGCAGCAAGTAAGAAGATGCATCTGACACAATTTGATGTATCGACAGCCTTCTTATATGGAGACCTTGAAGAAACTGTATACATGAGGCAACCACAAGGATATGAGGACGGTACCAGCAAGGTTTGCCTACTGAAGAAGAGTCTATACGGACTTAAGCAAGCACCTAGATGTTGGAACAAGCGTCTTGGAGTTTTTCTACAACAACATGGATTCAAGGCCAGCGAAGCTGATCCATGCTTGTATATTAGAGAAAGAAATGGAAAGAAGCTCCTACTTGTGATCTACGTGGATGATGGACTTCTGGCAGCAACTGATCAGCAAGATTCGGACAATTTTATTGAGGAGTTGAAGTCAGAGTTCAAAATCGTTTCAAAAAGAGCAGAATATTTTTTGGGACTTGAAATTGTTCAAGATGATAAGTACATAAAGCTTTGTCAGAAATCCTATGCAAAGAAAATTTTACAAAGGTTCAATTTTTCGGATTGCAAGTCAGTGTCTACTCCAATGTTCAAAGGAACAGAGACTTCCGTACCAGGGAAAGTTGATGAGCCAACCAAATTTCCCTATAGACAGGCAGTTGGAGCACTGATGTATCTGATGCTTGGAACAAGACCAGACTTGGCTTACAGTGTAGGATTCATTTCGAGAACACTCGAAAATCCAACTCAAGAAGATGTTGTAAGAGTCAAGAGGGTATTTAGGTACATAGCGGGTACTCTAGACTTTGGAATAGTTTATCGAAGCAATGTAGAAGTGGGACTCCTACAAGTTTACAGCGACGCAGACTTTGGCGGTTGCATTAAGACAGGACGTTCAACTTCTGGAGTTGTCGTGAAGTATGCAAGAGGTGCAATTTCCTGGATGAGTCAGAGACAAGCAATTGTTGCAACTTCAACAACCGAAGCAGAGATTATCGCAGCAAACGAAGGAGCCAAAGAAGCAATTTGGTTAAGCAGACTTTTTAGAGGGATTGTCAAACTCAAGGACATTCCCATCATTCAAGTTGACAACTCTGCAGCGGTGAGGTTAGCTCAAAATCCGGAGTTTCATCGCAGAACCAAACACATTTCCATTAAACATTTTTTTATAAGAGAAAAAGTGAAGATGGGACTTATGTAAAATAAAAGAATATAGAGATTTATTTGTTTTCGGAAATTCAACAAGATAAACAAGAAAAAGTGTTAAAATCGAAGATTATTTATAAGTATGTTATTATGTTGAATTTCTATTTTAACAAATCAAGTTTGTATATAATTGTTTTTAATCTCAATATTTAGAAAAAAAACAAAACAAGGGGTGGGCAGTCAGATAAAATAAATAGTTCAATATACAGAGGTAGTTTTCTTCTCGCAGAAAAACTCAATAGATATACCACCACTTCATGCTGTTTATTTTATTTTGCGGATATAATTATAATTTATGTTAGTTTTCCTTTTGAATTAGTATTTTAATTTGATTTCATTATTAGAACATTGTTTCATTTATTTCTTTTATGTTTAATTGCAAATAAATCAATATTTATTTACTTTTATTTATTCTTTTGAACCCGGACAACCGGCTACAAACTACCCCCGGCAAATGGTAATTAAAAACCATTACAATACACATTATTTAACAAAGAAACAACTAAAATACACAATATTTTATAGAGAAACAACAAAAAAACACATTATTTAATAAAGAAATAATTAAAATACACATTATTTAATAGATTTAATAGAGAAATAACTAAAATACACATTATTTAATAGAGAAATAACTAAAATACACATTATTTATTGTAGAAATAACTAAAATACACAATATTTAATAAAGAAAAAACTAAAATACACATTATTTAATAGAGAAATAACTAAAATACACATTATTTAATAGAGAAATAACAAAAAAACACATTGATTAATAAAGAAATAACTAAAATACACATTATTTAATAGAAAAATAACTAAAATACACAATATTTATTCAAGAAATAACTAAAAAACACATTATTAAATAAAGAAACAACTAAAATACACAAAATTTAATAGAGAAATAACAAAAAAACACATTATTTAATGAGGAAATAACTAAAATACACATTATTTATTGAAGAAATAACTAAAATACACATTATTTAATAAAGAAATAACTGAAATACACATTATTTAATAGAGAATTAACTAAAATACACATTGTTTATTGAAGAAATAACTAAAATACACATTATTTAATGAAGAAATAACTAAAATACACATTATTTAATAAAAAAATAACTAAAATACAATTTATTTAATAAAGAAATAACCAAAATACACATTATTTAATAAAAAAATAACAAAGTACACATTATTTAATAAAGAAATAACTAAAATACACATTATTTAATAAAGAAATAACTAAAATACACTTTATTTAATAGAGAAATAACTAAAATACACATTATTTAATAGAGAAATAACAAAAAAACACATTGATTAATAAAGAAATAACTAAAATACACATTATTTAATAGAAAAATAACTAAAATACACAATATTTATTCAAGAAATAACTAAAAAACACATTATTAAATAAAGAAACAACTAAAATACACAAAATTTAATAGAGAAATAACAAAAAAACACATTATTTAATGAGGAAATAACTAAAATACACATTATTTAATAAAGAAACAACTAAAATACACGATATTTAATAAAGAAATAACAAAGTACACATTTTTTAATAAAGAAATAATTAAAATACACATTATTTATTAGAGAAATAACTACAATACACATTATTTATTGGAGAATTAACTAAAATACATATTATTTAATAAAGAAATAACTAAAACACACATTACTTATGAAAGAAATAACAAAAATACACATTAATTAATGAAGAAAAAACTTAATAACACATTATTTAATAAAGAAATAACTAAAATACACATTATTTAATAGAGAAATAACTAAATTACACATTATTTATTGATGAAATAACTAAAATACATATTAATTAATAAAGAAATAACTAAAATGCACATTATTTAATAGAGAAATAACAAAAAAACTCATTAATTAATAGAGAAATAACTAAAATACACAATATTTAATTAAGAAACAACTAAAATACACAATATTTAATAGAGAAATGACAAAAAAACACATTTTTTCTACTAGAAACAACTAAAATACACATTATTTAATAAAGAAATAACTAAAAAACACATTATTTATTCGAAAAATAACTAAAATACACATTATTTAATGAAGAAATAATTAAATTACACATTATTTAATAAAGAAATAACTAAAATACACATTATTAAATAAAGAAATAACTAAAATACAAATTATTTAATCAAGAAATAACTAAAATACACATTAATTATTGGAGAAATATCTAAAATACACATTATTTAATAAACAAATAACTAAAATACACATTATTTAATAAAGAAATAAATAAAATACACATTATTTAATAGAGAAATAACTAAATTACACATTATTTAATAATGAAACAACTAAAATACACAATATTTAATAGAGAAATAACAAAAAAACACATTATTTATTTAAGAAATAACTAAAATACACATTATTTAATAGAGAAATAACAAAAATACACATTATTTAATGAAGAAATAACTAAAATACACATTATTTAATAAAGAAACAACTAAAATCCACAAAATTTATTAGAGAAATAACAAAAATACACATTATTTAATGAAGAAATAACTAAAATACACATTATTTGAAAAAGAAATAACTAAAATACAGATTATTTTATAGAGAAATAACTAAAATACATATTATTTAATGGAGAAATAACTAAAATACACATTATTTAATAAAGAAATAACTGAAATACACATTATTTATTAGAGAAATAACTAAAATACACATTATTTTTTAGAAAAATAACTAAAATACACATTGCTTAATAAAGAAATAACTAAAATAGACATTATTAAATAAAGAAATAACTAAAATACACATTATTTAATAAAAAAATAATTAAAATACACATTATTCAATAGAGAAATAACAAAAATACACATTATTTAATAAATAAATAACTAAAATACACATTATTTATTAAAGAAACAACTAAAATACACAATATTTAATAGAGAAATAACAAAAAAACACATTATTTACACAAGAAATAACTAAAATACACATTATTTAATAAAGAAATAACTAAAATACACATTATTTATTGGAGAAATAACTAAAATACACATTATTTAATAAAAAAATAACTAAAATGCACATTATTAATTAAAGAAATAACTAAAATACACATTATTAAATAAATAAATAACCAAAATACACATTATTTATTAGAGAAATAACTAAAATACACATTAATTATTGGAGAAATATCTAAAATACACAATATTTAATAAAGAAATAACTAAAATACACATTATTTAATAAAGAAATAAATAAAATACACATTATTTAATAGAGAAATTACTAAAATACACATTATTTAATAGAGAAATAACTAAAATACACCATATTTATTGGAGAAATAACTAAAATACACATTAATAAATGGAGATTAACTAAAAAACACATTATTTAATAGAAAAATAACTAAAATACACATTATTTATTAAAGAAATAACTAAAATACACAATATTTAATAAAGAAATAACTAAAATACACATTAATTAATAAAGAAATAACTAAAATACACATTATTTAATAAACAAATAACTAAAATACACATTATTTAATACAGAAATAACTAAAATACACAATATTTATTGGAGAAATATCTAAAATACATATTATTTAATAAAGAACAAAATAAAACACACATTATTTAATAAAGAAATAACAAAAATACACTTTAAATAATAAAGAAATATCTTAAATACACATTATTTAATAAAGAAATAACTAAAATACACATTTTTAAATTAAGAAATAATTAAATTACACATTATTTATAGGAGAAATAACTAAAATACACATTAATTAATAAAGAAATAACTAAAATAAACATTATTTTTCGAAAAAATAACTAAAATACACATTATTTAATAAAAAAACAACTAAAATACACAATACTTATTAGAGAAATAACAAAAATACACATTATTTAATGAAGAAATAACTAAAATACACAATTTTTAATAAAGAAATAACTAAAATACACATTATTTGATAAAGAAATAACTTAAATACACATTATTTAATAGAGAAATAACTAAAAAACACATTATTTATTGAAGAATTAACTAAAATACACATTATTTAATAAAGAAATAACTAAAATACTCATTATTTAAATACACAATATTTTTTGGAGAAACAACTAAAATACACATTATTTAATAAAGAAATAACTAAAATACACATTATTTAATAAAGAAATAACTAAAATACAAATTATTTAATAAAGAAATAATTAAAATACACATTATTTAATAAAGAAATAACAAAAATACACATTATTTAATGACTAAATAACTAAAATACAGATTATTTAATAAAGAAACAACTAAAATACACATTATTTAATGAAGAAATAACTAAAATATAAATTATTTATAAAAGAAATAACTAAAATACACATTATTTAATAGAGAAATAACTAAAATACACATTATCTATTAAAGAAATAACAAAAATACACATTATTAAATAAAGAAATAACAAAAATACACATTATTTAATGAAGAAATAACTAAAATATACTTTATTTAATAAAGAAATAACTTAAGTACACATTACTTAATAAAGAAATAACTAAAATACACATTATTTATTGGAGAAATAACTAAAATACACATTATTTAATGAAGAAATAACTAAAATACAAATTATTTAATAAAGAATTAACTGAAATACACATTATTTAATAGAGAAATAACTAAAATACACATTATTTTTTTGGAAAAATAACTAAAATACACATTTTTTATTGAAAAAATAACTAAAATACTCATTATTTAATAAAGAAATAACTAAAATACACATTATTTAATGAAAAAATAACAAAAAACACATTATTTATACAAGAAATAACTAAAATACACATTATTTAATAAAGAAATAACTAAAATACACATTATTTATTGGAGAAATAACAAAAATACACATTATTTATTAGAGAAATAACAAAGATACACATTATTTAATGAAGAAATAACTAAAATACACATTATTTAAAAAAAGAATCAACTAAAATACACAATATTTATTAGAGAAATAACAAAAATACACATTATTTAATTAAGAAATAACTAAAATACACATTATTTAATAAAGAAATAACTAAAATTCACATTATTTAATAGAAAAATAACTAAAATACACATTATTTATTAGAGAAATAACTAAAATACACATTATTTAATAAAGAAATAACTGAAATACACATTATTTAATAGAGAAATAACTAAAATACTCATTATTTTTTAGAAAAATAACTAAAATACACATTATTTAATAAAGAAATAACTTAAATACACATTATTTAATAAAGAAATAACTAAAATACACATTATTTAATAAAGAAATAATTAAAATACACATTATTTAAAAAAGCAATAACAATAATTCACATTATTTAATAAATAAATAATTAAAATACACATTATTTAATAAAGAAACATTTAAAATACACAATATTTAATAGAGAAATGACAAAAAAACACATTATTTACACTAGAAATATCTAAAATACACATTATTTAATGAAGAAATAACTAAAATTCACATTATTTATTGGAGAATTAACTAAAATACACATTATTTAATAAAGAAATAACTAAAATACACATTATTTAATTAAAAAATAACTAAAATACACATTATTAAATAAAGAAATAACTAAAAAACACATTATTTAATAGAGAAATAATTAAAATACACATTAATTATTGGAGAAATATCTAAAATACAAATTATTTAATAAACAAATAACTAAAATACACATTATTTAATAAAGAAATAACTAAAATACACCATATTTAATAAAGAAACAACTAAAATACACAATTATTAATAGAGAAATTACAAAAAAACACATTATTTAATAAAGAAATAACTGAAATACACATTATTTAATAAAGAAATAACTAAAACACACATTATTTATTAAAGAAATAACTAAAATACACAATACTTAGATAAGAAATAAATAATATACACATTAATTAATAAAGAAATAACTAAAATACACATTATATAATAAAGAAATAACTAAAATACACATTATTTAATAAAGAAATAATTAAAATACACATTATTTATTGGAGAAAGAACTAAAATACACATTATTTAATATAGAATTAACTAAAATACACATAATTTATTAGAAAAACAACAAAAATACACATTATATTATATAGAAATAACTAAAATATACATTATTTAATAGAGAAATAACTAAAATACCTATTATTTATTGGAGAAATAACCTAAATACAAATTATTTAATGAAGAAATTACTAAAATACACATTAAGTAATAAAAAAATATTTAAAATACACATTATTTAATAAAAAAATAACTAAAATACTTATTATATAATCAAAAAATAACAAAAATACGCATTATTTAATTATGAAATAACTAAAATACACATTATTTAATAAAGAAACAACTAAAATACACAATTATTAATAGAAAAATTACAAAAAAACACAATATTAAATAAAGAAATAACTATAATACACATTATTAAATAGAGAAATAACTAAAACACACATTATTTATTAAAGAAATAACTAAAATACACAATACTTAATGAAGAAATAACTAAAATACACATTAATTAATAAAGAAATAACTAAAATACACAATATATTTTAAAAAAATAACTAAAATACACATTATTTAATAAAAAAATAATTAAAATACACATTATTTAATAGAGAAATAACAAAAATACACATATTTAATGAAGAAATAACTAAAATACACATTATTTAAGAAAGAAATAACAAAAATACACATTAATTAATGAAGAGATAACAAAAATACACATTATTTAATAAAAAAATAACTAAAATACTCATTATTTATTGAAGAAATAACTAAAATACACATTATTTAATAAAGAAATAACTAAAATACACATTATTTAATAAAGAAATAACTAAAATACACATTATTTATTGGAGAAATAACTAAAATACACATTATTTAATAAAGAAATAACTAAAATACACATTATTTAATAGAGAAATAACTAAAATACACATTATTTATTGTAGAAATAACTAAATTACACATTATTCAATAAAGAAATAAAGAAAATACACATTATTTAATAGAGAAATAACAAAAATAAACATATTTAATGAAGAAATAACTAAAATACACTATATTTAATAAAGAAATAACAAAAATACACATTATTTAATGAAGAAATAACAAAAATACACTATATTTAATAAAGAAATAACTAAAATACATATTATTTAAAAAAAAAATAACAAAAATACACGTTATTTAATGAAGAAATAACTAAAAGACACATTATTTAATAAAGAAATAACTAAAATACACATTATTTAATAGAGAAATTACAAAAATACACATTATTTATTGAAGAAATACCTAAAAAACACATTATTTAATAAAGAAATAACTAAAATACACATTATTTAATAGAGAAATAACTAAAATACACATTATTTATTGGAAAAATAACTAAAATACACATTATTTACTGAAGAAATAACTAAAATACACATTATTTAATAAAGAAATATTAGAAATACAAATTATTTAATGGAGACATAACTAATTTAATAGAGAAATTACTAAAATACACATTATTTATTAAAGAAATAACAAAAATAGACATTATTAATTAAAGAAATAACAAAACTACACATTATTTAATGAAGAAATAACTAAAATACACATTATTTAATAAAGAAATAACTAAAGTACACATTATTTAATAGAAAAATAACTAAAATACACATTATTTATTAGAGAAATAACTAAAATACACATTATTTAATAAAGAAATAACTAAAATACATATTATTTAAAAAAAAAATAACAAAAATACACGTTATTTAATGAAGAAATAACTAAAAGACACATTATTTAATAAAGAAATAACTAAAATACACATTATTTAATAGAGAATTTACAAAAATACACATTATTTATTGGAGAAATAACTAAAATACTCATTATTTATTGAAGAAATAACTAAAATACACATTATTTATTAAAGAAATAACTAAAATACACATTATTTAATAGAGAAATAACTAAAATACACATTATTTATTGTAGAAATAACTAAAATACACATTATTCAATAAAGAAATAAAGAAAATACACATTATTTAATAGAGAAATAACAAAAATACACATATTTAATGAAGAAATAACTAAATTACACATTATTTAATAAAGAAATAACAAAAATACACAATATTTAATGAAGAAATAACAAAAATACACATTAATTAATAAAGAAATAACTAAAATACATATTATTTAAAAAAAAAATAACAAAAATACACGTTATTTAATGAAGAAATAACTAAAAGACACATTATTTAATAAAGAAATAACTAAAATACACATTATTTAATAGAGAATTTACAAAAATACACATTATTTATTGGAGAAATACCTAAAAAACACATTATTTATTAAAGAAATAACTAAAATACACATTATTTTATAGAGAAATAACTAAAATACACATTATTTATTGGAAAAATAACTAAAATACACATTATTTATTAAAGAAATAACTAAAATACACATTATTTAATAAAGAAATATTAGAAATACAAATTATTTAATGGAGACATAACTAATTTAATAGAGAAATTACTAAAATACACATTATTTATTGGAGAAATAACAAAAATACACATTATTAATTAAAGAAATAACAAAAATACACATTATTTAATGAAGAAATAACTAAAATACACATTATTTAATAAAGAAATAACTAAAGTACACATTATTTAATAGAAAAATAACTAAAATACACATTATTTATTAGAGAAATAACTAAAATACACATTATTTAATAAAGGAATAACTAAAATACACATTATTTAATAGAAAAATAACAAAAATACACATTATTTAATGAAGAAATAACTAAAAGACACATTATTTAAGAAAGAAATAACAAAAATACACATTATTTAATGAACAGTTAACAAAAATACACATTATTTAATAAAGAAATAACTTAAATACTCATTATTTCATGGAGAAATAACTAAAATACACATTATTTAATAACGAATTAACTAAAATACACATTATTTAATAAAGAAATAACTAAAATCCACATTATTTATTGGAGAAATAACTAAAATACACATTATTTAATAAAGAAATAACTAAAATACACATTATTTAATAGAGAAATAACTAAAATACACATTATTTATTGTAGAAATAACTAAAATATACATTATTTAATAAAGAAATAAAAAAAATACACATTATTTAATACAGAAATAACAAAAATACACATATTTAATGAAGAAATAACTAAAATACACATTATTTAATAAAGAAATAACAAAAATACACATTATTTAATGAAGAACTAACAAAAATACACTTTATTTAATAAAGAAATAACTAAAATACATATTATTTAAAAGAGAAATAACAAAAATACACAATATTTAATGAAGAAATAACTAAAAGACACATTATTTAATAAAGAAATAACTAAAATACACATTATTTAATAGAGAAATTACAAAAATACACATTATTTATTGGAGAAATACCTAAAAAACACATTTTTTAATAAAGAAATAACTAAAATACTCATTATTTATTAGAGAAATAACTAAAATACACATTATTTAATAAAGAAATAATAGAAATACAAATTATTTAATGAAGACATAACTAATTTAATAGAGAAATTACTAAAATACACATTATTTATTGGAGAAATAACTAAAATACACATTATTCAATAAAGAAATAAAGAAAATACACATTATTTAATAGAGAAATAACAAAAATAAACATATTTAATGAAGAAATAACTAAAATACACTATATTTAATAAAGAAATAACAAAAATACACATTATTTAATGAAGAAATAACAAAAATACACATTATTTAATAAAGAAATAACTAAAATACATATTATTTAAAAAAAAAATAACAAAAATACACGTTATTTAATGAAGAAATAACTAAAAGACACATTATTTAATAAAGAAATAACTAAAATACACATTATTTAAGAAAGAAATAACAAAAATACACATTAATTAATGAAGAGATAACAAAAATACACATTATTTAATGAAGAAATAACTAAAATACACATTATTTAATAAAGAAATAACTAAAGAACACATTATTTAATAAAAAAATAACTAAAATACACATTATTTATTAGAGAAATAACTAAAATACACAATATTTAATAAAGGAATAACTAAAATACACATTATTTAATAGAAAAATAACAAAAATACACATTATTTAATGAAGAAATAACTAAAAGACACATTATTTAAGAAAGAAATAACAAAAATACACATTATTTAATGAACAGTTAACAAAAATACACATTATTTAATAAAGAAATAACTAAAATACTCATTATTTCATGGAGAAATAACTAAAATACACATTATTTAATAACGAATTAACTAAAATACACATTATTTAATAAAGAAATAACTAAAATACACATTATTTAAGAAAGAAATAACAAAAATACACATTAATTAATGAAGAGATAACAAAAATACACATTATTTAATAAAAAAATAACTAAAATACTCATTATTTATTGAAGAAATAACTAAAATACACATTATTTAATAAAGAAATAACTAAAATACACATTATTTAATAAAGAAATAACTAAAATACACATTATTTATTGGAGAAATAACTAAAATACACATTATTTAATAAAGAAATAACTAAAATACACATTATTTAATAGAGAAATAACTAAAATACACATTATTTATTGTAGAAATAACTAAAATACACATTATTCAATAAAGAAATAAAGAAAATACACATTATTTAATAGAGAAATAACAAAAATAAGCATATTTAATGAAGAAATAACTAAATTACACATTATTTAATAAAGAAATAACAAAAATACACAATATTTAATGAAGAAATAACTAAAATACACATTAATTAATAAAGAAATAACTAAAATACATATTATTTAAAAAAAAAATAACAAAAATACACGTTATTTAATGAAGAAATAACTAAAAGACACATTATTTAATAAAGAAATAACTAAAATACACATTATTTAATAGAGAATTTACAAAAATACACATTATTTATTGGAGAAATACCTAAAAAACACATTATTTATTAAAGAAATAACTAAAATACACATTATTTTATAGAGAAAGAACTAAAATACACATTATTTATTGGAAAAATAACTAAAATACACATTATTTATTAAAGAAATAACTAAAATACACATTATTTAATAAAGAAATATTAGAAATACAAATTATTTAATGGTGACATAACTAATTTAATAGAGAAATTACTAAAATACACATTATTTATTGGAGAAATAACAAAAATACACATTATTAATTAAAGAAATAACAAAAATACACATTATTTAATGAAGAAATAACTAAAATACACATTATTTAATAAAGAAATAACTAAAGTACACATTATTTAATAGAAAAATAACTAAAATACACATTATTTATTAGAGAAATAACTAAAATACACATTATTTAATAAAGGAATAACTAAAATACACATTATTTAATAGAAAAATAACAAAAATACACATTATTTAATAAAGAAATAACTAAAAGACACATTATTTAAGAAAGAAATAACAAAAATACACATTATTTAATGAACAATTAACAAAAATACACATTATTTAATAAAGAAATAACTTAAATACTCATTATTTCATGGAGAAATAACTAAAATACACATTAATTAATAACGAATTAACTAAAATACACATTATTTAATAAAGAAATAACTAAAATACACTTTATTTATTGGAGAAATAACTAAAATACACATTATTTAATAAAGAAATAACTAAAATACACATTATTTAATAGAGAAATAACTAAAATACACATTATTTATTGTAGAAATAACTAAAATATACATTATTTAATAAAGAAATAAAAAAAATACTTATTATTTAATAAAGAAATAACAAAAATACACATATTTAATGAAGAAATAACTAAAATACACATTATTTAATAAAGAAATAACAAAAATACACATTATTTAAAAAAGAAATAACAAAAATACACATTATTTAATAAAGAAATAACTAAAATACATATTATTTAAAAGAGAAATAACAAAAATACACGTTATTTAATGAAGAAATAACTAAAAGACACATTATTTAATAAAGAAATAACTAAAATACACATTATTTAATAGAGAAATTACAAAAATACACATTATTTATTGGAGAAATACCTAAAAAACACATTTTTTAATAAAGAAATAACTAAAATACACATTATTTATTAGAAAAATAACTAAAATACACATTATTTAATAAAGAAATAATAGAAATACAAATTATTTAATGAAGACATAACTAATTTAATAGAGAAATTACTAAAATACACATTATTTATTGGAGAAATAACAAAAATACACATTATTAATTAAAGAAATAACAAAAATACACATAATTAAATGAAGAAATAACTAAAATACACATTATTTAATAAAGAAATAACTAAAGTACACATTATTTAATAGAAAAATAAATAAAATACACATTATTTATTGGAGAAATAACTAAAATACACATTATTTAATTAAGAAATAACTAAAATACACATTATTTAATAGAAAAATAACAAAAATACACATTATTTAATGAAGAAATAACTAAAATAGACATTATTTAATAAAGAAATAACAAAAATACACAATATTTAATGAAGAAATAACAAAAATACACATTAATTAATAAAGAAATAACTAAAATACATATTATTAAAAAAAAAAATAACAAAAATACACGTTATTTAATGAAGAAATAACTAAAAGACACATTATTTAATAAAGAAATAACTAAAATACACATGATTTAGTAGAGAATTTACAAAAATACACATTATTTATTGAAGAAATACCTAAAAAACACATTATTTAATAAAGAAATAACTAAAATACACATTATTTTATAGAGAAATAACTAAAATACACATTATTTATTGGAAAAATAACTAAAATACACATTATTTATTAAAGAAATAACTAAAATACACATTATTTAATAAAGAAATATTAGAAATACAAATTATTTAATGGAGACATAACTAATTTAATAGAGAAATTACTAAAATACACATTATTTATTGGAGAAATAACAAAAATACACATTATTAATTAAAGAAATAACAAAAATACACATTATTTAATGAAGAAATAACTAAAATACACATTATTTAATAAAGAAATAACTAAAGTACACATTATTTAATAGAAAAATAACTAAAATACACATTATTTATTAGAGAAATAACTAAAATACACAATATTTAATAAAGGAATAATTAAAATACACATTATTTAATAGAAAAATAACAAAAATACACATTATTTAATGAAGAAATAACTAAAAGACACATTATTTAAGAAAAAAATAACAAAAATACTCATTATTTAATGAACAGTTTACAAAAATACACATTATTTAATAAAGAAATAACTAAAATACTCATTATTTCATGGAGAAATAATTAAAATACACATTATTTAATAACGAATTAACTAAAATACACATTATTTAATAAAGAAATAACTAAAATACACATTATTTAAGAAAGAAATAACAAAAATACACATTAATTAATGAAGAGATAACAAAAATACACATTATTTAATAAAAAAATAACTAAAATACTCATTATTTATTGAAGAAATAACTAAAATACACATTATTTAATAAAGAAATAACTAAAATACACATTATTTAATAAAGAAATAACTAAAATACACATTATTTATTGGAGAAATAACTAAAATACACATTATTTAATAAAGAAATAACTAAAATACACATTATTTAATAGAGAAATAACTAAAATACACATTATTTATTGTAGAAATAACTAAAATACACATTATTCAATAAAGAAATAAAGAAAATACACATTATTTAATAGAGAAATAACAAAAATAAACATATTTAATGAAGAAATAACTAAAATACACTATATTTAATAAAGAAATAACAAAAATACACATTATTTAATGAAGAAATAACAAAAATACACATTATTTAATAAAGAAATAACTAAAATACATATTATTTAAAAAAAAAAATAACAAAAATACACGTTATTTAATGAAGAAATAACTAAAAGACACATTATTTAATAAAGAAATAACTAAAATACACATTATTTAATAGAGAAATTACAAAAATACACATTATTTATTGGAGAAATACCTAAAAAACACATTATTTAATAAAGAAATAACTAAAATACACATTATTTAATAGAGAAATAACTAAAATACACATTATTTATTGGAAAAATAACTAAAATACACATTATTTACTAAAGAAATAACTAAAATACACATTATTTAATAAAGAAATATTAGAAATACAAATTATTTAATGGAGACATAACTAATTTAATAGAGAAATTACTAAAATACACATTATTTATTAAAGAAATAACAAAAATAGACATTATTAATTAAAGAAATAACAAAACTACACATTATTTAATGAAGAAATAACTAAAATACACATTATTTAATAAAGAAATAACTAAAGTACACATTATTTAATAGAAAAATAACTAAAATACACATTATTTATTAGAAAAATAACTAAAATACACATTATTTAATAAAGAAATAACTAAAATACATATTATTAAAAAAAAAAATAACAAAAATACACGTTATTTAATGAAGAAATAACTAAAAAACACATTATTTAATAAAGAAATAACTAAAATACACATTATTTAATAGAGAATTTACAAAAATACACATTATTTATTGGAGAAATAACTAAAATACTCATTATTTATTAAAGAAATAACTAAAATACACATTATTTATTGAAGAAATAACTAAAATACACATTATTTAATAGAGAAATAACTAAAATACACATTATTTATTGTAGAAATAACTAAAATACACATTATTCAATAAAGAAATAAAGAAAATACACATTATTTAATAGAGAAATAACAAAAATACACATATTTAATGAAAAAATAACTAAAATACACATTATTTAATAAAGAAATAACAAAAATACACAATATTTAATGAAGAAATAACAAAAATACACATTAATTAATAAAGAAATAACTAAAATACATATTATTTAAAAAAAAAATAACAAAAATACACGTTATTTAATGAAGAAATAACTAAAAGACACATTATTTAATAAAGAAATAACTAAAATACACATTATTTAATAAAGAATTTACAAAAATACACATTATTTATTGGAGAAATACCTAAAAAACACATTATTTATTAAAGAATTAACTAAAATACACATTATTTTATAGAGAAATAACTAAAATACACATTATTTATTGGAAAAATAACTAAAATACACATTATTTATTAAAGAAATAACTAAAATACACATTATTTAATAAAGAAATATTAGAAATACAAATTATTTAATGGAGACATAACTAATTTAATAGAGAAATTACTAAAATACACATTATTTATTGGAGAAATAACAAAAATACACATTATTAATTAAAGAAATAACAAAAATACACATTATTTAATGAAGAAATAACTAAAATACACATTATTTAATAAAGAAATAACTAAAGTACACATTATTTAATAGAAAAATAACTAAAATACACATTATTTATTAGAGAAATAACTAAAATACACATTATTTAATAAAGGAATAACTAAAATACACATTATTTAATAGAAAAATAACAAAAATACACATTATTTAATGAAGAAATAACTAAAAGACACATTATTTAAGAGAGAAATAACAAAAATACACATTATTTAATGAACAGTTAACAAAAATACACATTATTTAATAAAGAAATAACTAAAATACTCATTATTTCATGGAGAAATAACTAAAATACACATTATTTAATAACGAATTAACTAAAATACACATTATTTAATAAAGAAATAACTAAAATACACATTATTTATTGGAGAAATAACTAAAATACACATTATTTAATAAAGAAATAACTAAAATACACATTATTTAATAGAGAAATAACTAAAATACACATTATTTATTGTAGAAATAACTAAAATATACATTATTTAATAAAGAAATAAAAAAAATACACATTATTTAATAGAGAAATAACAAAAATACACATATTTAATGAAGAAATAACTAAAATACACATTATTTAATAAAGAAATAACAAAAATACACATTATTTAATAAAGAAATAACAAAAATACACATTATTTATTAAAGAAATAACTAAAATACATATTATTTAAAAGAGAAATAACAAAAATACACGTTATTTAATGAAGAAATAACTAAAAGACACATTATTTAATAAAGAAATAACTAAAATACACATTATTTAATAGAGAAATTACAAAATACACATTATTTATTGGAGAAATACCTAAAAAACACATTTTTTAATAAAGAAATAACTAAAATACACATTATTTATTAGAGAAATAACTAAAATACACATTATTTAATAAAGAAATAATAGAAATACAAATTATTTAATGAAGACATAACTAATTTAATAGAGAAATTACTAAAATACACATTATTTATTGGAGAAATAACAAAAATACACATTATTAATTAAAGAAATAACAAAAATACACATAATTAAATGAAGAAATAACTAAAATACACATTATTTAATAAAGAAATAACTAAAATACACATTATTTAATAGAAAAATAACAAAAATACACATTATTCAATGAAGAAATAACTAAAATACACATTATTTAATAAAGAAATAACAAAAATACACAATATTTAATGAAGAAATAACAAAAATACACATTAAATAATAAAGAAATAACTAAAATACATATTATTAAAAAAAAAAATAACAAAAATACACGTTATTTAATGAAGAAATAACAAAAGACACATTATTTAATAAAGAAATAACTAAAATACACATTATTTAATAGAGAATTTACAAAAATACACATTATTTATTGGAGAAATACCTAAAAAACACATTATTTAATAAAGAAATAACTAAAATACACATTATTTTATAGAGAAATAACTAAAATACACATTATTTATTGGAAAAATAACTAAAATACACATTATTTATTAAAGAAATAACTAAAATACACATTATTTAATAAAGAAATAGTAGAAATACAAATTATTTAATGGAGACATAACTAATTTAATAGAGAAATTACTAAAATACACATTATTTATTGGAGAAATAACAAAAATACACATTATTAATTAAAAAAATAACAAAAATACACATTATTTAATGAAGAAATAACTAAAATAGACATTATTTAATAAAGAAATAACTAAAGTACACTATATTTAATAGAAAAATAACTAAAATACACATTATTTATTAGAGAATTAACTAAAATACACAATATTAAATAAAGGAATAACTAAAATACACATTATTTAATAGAAAAATAACAAAAATACACATTATTTAATGAAGAAATAACTAAAAGACACATTATTAAAGAAAGAAATAACAAAAATACACATTATTTAATAAACAGTTAACAAAAATACACATTATTTAATAAAAAAAATAACTAAAATACTCATTATTTCATGGAGAAATAACTAAAATACACATTATTTAATAACGAATTAACTAAAATACACATTATTTAATAAAGAAATAACTAAAATACACATTATTTAAGAAAGAAATAACAAAAATACACATTAATTAATAAAGAGATAACAAAAATACACATTATTTAATAAAAAAATAACTAAAATACTCATTATTTATTGAAGAAATAACTAAAATACACATTATTTAATAAAGAAATAACTAAAATACACATTATTTAATAAAGAAATAACTAAAATACACATTATTTATTGAAGAAATAACTAAAATACACATTATTTAATAAAGAAATAACTAAAATACACATTATTTAATAGAGAAATAACTAAAATACACATTATTTATTGTAGAAATAACTAAAATACACATTATTCAATAAAGAAATAAAGAAAATAATGAAGAAATAACTAAAATACACTATATTTAATAAGGAAATAACAAAAATACACATTATTTAATGAAGAAATAAAAAAAATACACATTATTTAATAAAGAAATAACTAAAATACATATTATTTAAAAAAAAAATAACAAAAATACACGTTATTTAATGAAGAAATAACTAAAAGACACATTATTTAATAAAGAAATAACTAAAATACACATTATTTAATAGAGAAATTACAAAAATACACATTATTTATTGGAGAAATACCTAAAAAACACATTATTTAATAAAGAAATAACTAAAATACACATTATTTAATAGAGAAATAACTAAAATACACATTATTTATTGGAAAAATAACTAAAATACACATTATTTACTAAAGAAATAACTAAAATACACATTATTTAATAAAGAAATATTAGAAATACAAATTATTTAATGGAGACATAACTAATTTAATAAAAAAATTACTAAAATACACATTATTTATTAAAGAAATAACAAAAATAGACATTATTAATTAAAGAAATAACAAAACTACACATTTTTTAATGAAGAAATAACTAAAATACACATTATTTAATAAAGAAATAACTAAAGTACACATTATTTAATAGAAAAATAACTAAAATACACATTATTTATTAGAGAAATAACTAAAATACACATTATTTAATAAAGAAATAACTAAAATACATATTATTTAAAAAAAAATAACAAAAATACACGTTATTTAATGAAGAAATAACTAAAAGACACATTATTTAATAAAGAAATAACTAAAATACACATTATTTAATAGAGAATTTACAAAAATACACATTATTTATTGGAGAAATAACTAAAATACTCATTATTTATTGAAGAAATAACTAAAATACACATTATTTATTAAAGAAATAACTAAAATACACATTATTTAATAGAGAAATAACTAAAATACACATTATTTATTGTAGAAATAACTAAAATACACATTATTCAATAAAGAAATAAAAAAAAATACACATTATTTAATAGAGAAATAACAAAAATACACATATTTAATGAAGAAATAACTAAAATACACATTATTTAATAGAGAAATAACTAAAATACATATTATTTAAAAAAAAAAATAACAAAAATACACGTTATTTAATAAAGAAATAACTAAAAGACACATTATTTAATAAAAAAATAACTAAAATACACATTATTTAATGGAGAATTTACAAAAATACACATTATTTATTGGAGAAATACCTAAAAAACACATTATTTAATAAAGAAATAACTAAAATACACATTATTTTATAGAGAAATAACTAAAATACACATTATTTATTGGAAAAATAACTAAAATACACATTATTTAATAAAGAAATAACTAAAATACACATTATTTAATAAAGAAATATTAGAAATACAAATTATTTAATAGAGACATAACTAATTTAATAGAGAAATTACTAAAATACACATTATTTATTGGAGAAATAACAAAAATACACATTATTAATTAAAGAAATAACAAAAATACACATTATTTAATGAAGAAATAACTAAATGACACATTATTTAATAAAGAAATAACTAAAGTACACATTATTTAATAGAAAAATAACTAAAATACACATTATTTATTAGAGAAATAACTAAAATACACATTATTTAATAAAGGAATAACTAAAATACACATTATTTAATAGAAAAATAACAAAAATACACATTATTTAATGAAGAAATAACTAAAAGACACATTATTTAAGAAAGAAATAACAAAAATACACATTATTTAATGAACAGTTAACAAAAATACACATTATTTAATAAAGAAATAACTAAAATACTCATTATTTCATGTAGAAATAACTAAAATACACATTATTTAATAACGAATTAACTAAAATACACATTATTTAATAAAGAAATAACTAAAATACACATTATTTATTGGAGAAATAACTTAAATACACATTATTTAATAAAGAAATAACTAAAATACACATTATTTAATAGAGAAATAACTAAAATACACATTATTTATTGTAGAAATAACTAAAATATACATTATTTAATAAAGAAATAAAAAAAAATACACATTATTTAATAGAGAAATAACAAAAATACAAATATTTAATGAAGAAATAACTAAAATACACATTATTTAATAAAGAAATAACAAAAATACACATTATTTAATAAAGAAATAACTAAAATACATATTATTTAAAAGAGAAATAACAAAAATACACGTTATTTAATGAAGAAATAACTAAAAGACACATTATTTAATAAAGAAATAACTAAAATACACATTATTTAATAGAGAAATTACAAAAATACACATTATTTATTGGAGAAATACCTAAAAAACACATTTTTTAATAAAGAAATAACTAAAATACACATTATATATTAGAGAAATAACTATAATACACATTATTTAATAAAGAAATAATAGAAATACAAATTATTTAATAGAGACATAACTAATTTAATAGAGAAATTACTAAAATACACATTATTTATTGGAGAAATAACAAAAATACACATTATTAATTAAAGAAATAACAAAAATACACATAATTAAATGAAGAAATAACTAAAATACACATTATTTAATAAAGAAATAACCAAAGTACACATTATTTAATAGAAAAATAAATAAAATACACATTATTTTTTGGAGAAATAACTAAAATACACATTATTTAATAAAGAAATAACTAAAATACACATTATTTAATAGAAAAATAACAAAAATACACATTATTTAATGAAGAAATAACTAAAATACACATTATTTAATAAAGAAATATCTAAAATACACAATATTTTATATAGAAATAACTAAAATACACATTATTTAATAGAGAAATAACTAAAATACACATTATTTAAAAAAAAAATAACTAAAATACTCATAATTAAATAGAGATTTAACAAAAATACACATTATTTAATAAAGAAATAACTAAAATACACATTATTTAATAAAGAAACAACTAAAATACATATTATTTAATAAAGAAATAACTAAATTACACATTATTTATTGAAGAAAGAACTAAAATACACATTAATTAATAAAGAAATAACTAAAATACACATTATTTAATAGAGAAATAACTAAAATACACATTATTTATTGGAGAAATAACTAAAATACATATTATTTAATTAAGAAATAACTAAAACAAACATTATTTAATAGAGAAATAACAAAAATACACAGTAATTAATAAAGAAATAACTTAAATACACATTATTTAATAAAGAAATAACTAAAATACATATTATTTAATAAAGAAATAACTAAATTACACATTATTTATTGAAGAAATAACTAAAATACACAATAATTAATAAAGAAATAACTAAAATACACATTATTTAATAGAGAAATAACTAAAATACACAATATTTATTAGGGAAATAACAAAAACACACATTATTTAATGAAGAAATAACTAAAATACACATTATTTGAAAAAGAAATAACTAAAATACACATTATTTAATAGAAAAATAACTAAAATACACATTATTTAATAAAGAAATTACTAAAATACACATTGTTTAATAAAGAAATACTGAAATACACATTTTTAATAGAGAAATAACTAAAATACACATTATTTTTTTGAAAAATAACTTAAATACACATTGTTTAATGAAGAAATAACTAAAATACACATTATTTAATAAAGAAATAACTAAAATACACAATATTTAAAAAAGAATTAATTAAAATACACATTATTTTGTAGAGAAATAACAAAAATACACATTATTTAATAAATAAATAACTAAAATACACATTATTTATTAAAGAAACAACTAAAATACACAATTTTTAATAGAGAAATGACAAAAAAACACATTATTTACACTAGAAATATCTAAAATACAAAATATTTAATAAAGAAATAACTAAAATACACATTATTTATTGGAGAATTAACTAAAATACACATTATTTAATAAAGAAATAACTAAAATACACATTATTTAATAAAGAAATAACTAAAATACACATTAAAAAATAAAGAAATAACTAAAAAACACATTATTTAATTGAGAAATAACTAAAATACACATTAATTATTAGAGGAATATCTAAAATACACATTATTTAATAAGCAAATAACTAAAATACACATTATTTAATAAAGAAATAACTAAAATACTCATTATTTTTAAGAGAAATAACTAAAATACACATTATTCAATAATGAAACAACTAAAATACACAAATTTAATAGAGAAATAACAAAAAAACACATTATTTATTCAAGAAATAACTAAAATACACATTATTTAATAAAGAAATAACAAAAATACACAATATTTGTTGAAAAAATAACTAAAATACACATTAATTAATAAAGAAACAACTAAAATACACATTATTTAATAGAGAAATAACAAAAAAACACGTTATTTAATAAAGAAATAACTAAAATACACATTATTTAATAGAGAAAAAACTAAAATACACGTTATTTATTGGAGAAATAACTAAAATACACATTATTCAATGAAGAAATAACTGAAATACACATTATTTAATAGAAAAATAACTAAAATACACATTATTTAATAAAGAAATAACTAAAATACACATTATTTATTAGAATAGAAAAATAACAAAGTACACTATATTTAATAAAGAAATAACTAAAATACACATTATTTAATAGAGAAATAACTAAAATACACATTATTTATTGGAGAATTATCTTAAATACACATTACTTAATAAAGAAATAACTAAAATACACATTATTTAATGGAGAAATAACTAAAATACACATTATTTAATAGAGAAATAAAAAAAATACACAATATTTGTTGGAGAAATAACTAAAATACACATTATTAAATGAAGAATTAACTAAAATACACATTATTTAATAGAGAAATAACTAAAATACACATAATTTAATAAAGAAATAACTAAATTACACAATATTTATTGAAGAAATAACTAAAATACACATTATTTAATAAAGAAACAACTAAAATACACAATATTTTATAAAGAAATAACAAAAAAAACACATTATTTAATAAAGAAATAACTAAAATGCACATTAGTTAATAGAGAAAAAACTAAAATACACATTATTTAAAAGAAAAATAACTCAAATACACATTATTTATTGTAGAAATAACTTAAATACACATTATTTAATGAAGAAATAACTAATATACACATTATTTAATAAAAAAATAATTAAAATACACATTATTTATTGGAGAAATAACTAAAATACACATTATTTAATAAAGAAATAACTGAAATACACATTATTTAAAAGAGAATTAACTAAAATACACATTATTTATTGGAGAAATAACTAAAATACACATTATTTAATGAAGAAATAACTAAAATACACATTATTTAATAAAGAAATAACTAAAATACACTTTATTTATTAAAAAAAAAACTAAAATACACATTATTTAACAAAGAAATAACAAAGTACACATTATTTAATAAAAAAATAACTAAAATATACATTATTTAATAAAGAAATAACTAAAATACACAATATTTAATAAAAATATAACTAAAACACACATTATTTAATAAAGAAATAACTAAAATACACATTATTTATTAGAAAAATAACTGAAATACACATTATTTAATAAAGAAATAACTAAAATACACATTATTTAATAAAGATATAACTAAATTACACATTATTTAATAAAGAAACAACTAAAATACACAATTTTTAATAGAGAAATAACAAAAAAACACATTATTTAATTAAGAAATAATTAAAATACACACTATTTAATAGAGAAATAACTAAAATACACAATATTTATTAGAGAAATGACTAAAATACACACTATTTAATAAAGAAAAAACTAAAATACACAACATTTAAAAAAAAAAATAACAAAAAAACACATTATTTAATAAAGAAATAACTAAAATACACATTATTTAAAATAGAAATAACTTAAATACACTTTATTAATTGGAGAAATAACTAAAATACACATTATTTAATAAAGAAATAACTGAAATACACATTATTTAAAAGAGAATTAACTAAAATACACATTATTTATTGGAGAAATAACTAAAATACACATTATTTAATGAAGAAATAACTAAAATACACATTATTTAATAAAGAAATAACTAAAATACACTTTATTTATTAAAGAAAAAACTAAAATACACATTATTTAACAAAGAAATAACAAAGTACACATTATTTAATGAAAAAATAACTAAAATATACATTATTTAATAAAGAAATAACTAAAATACACATTATTTAATAGAGAAATAACTAAAATACACATTATTTAATAAAGAAATAACAAAAATACACATTATTTAATAGAGAAATAACTAAAATACACAATATTTATTAGAGAAATAACTAAAATACACATTATTTAATAGAGAAATAACAAAAATTCACATTATTTAATGAAGAATTAACTAAAATACACATTATTTAATAAAGAAACAACTAAAATACACAATATTTATTAGAGAAATAACAAAAATACACATTATTTAATGAAGAAATAACTAAAATACACATTGTTTGAAAAAGAAATAACCCAAATACACATTATTTAATAGAGAAATAACTAAAATACACATTATTTAATGAAGAAATAACTAAAATACACATTATTTAATAAAGAAATACTGAAATACACATTTTTAATAAAGAAATAACTAAAATACACATTATTTTTTGGAAAAATAACTAAAATACACATTGTTTAATAAAAAAAATAACTAAAATACACATTATTTAATAAAGAAATAACTAAAATACACATTATTTAATAAAGATTTTTTTAAAATACACATTATTTAATAGAGAAATAACAAAAATACACATTATTTATTAAATAAATAACTAAAATACACATTATTTAATAAAGAAACAACTAAAATACACAATATTTAATAGAGAAATGACAAAAAAACACATTATTTACACTAGAAATATCTAAAATACAAATTATTTAATAACGAAATAACTAAAATACACATTATTTATTGGAGAATTAACTAAAATACACATTATTTAATGAAGAAATAACTAAAATACACATTATTTAATAAAGAAATAACTGAAATACACATTATTAAATAAAGAAATAACTAAAAAACACATTTATTAATAGAGAAATAACTAAAATACACATTAATTATTGGAGAAATATCTAAAATACACATTATTTAATAAACAAATAACTAAAATACACATTATTTAATAAAGAAATAACTAAAACACACATTATTTAATAAAGAAATAACTAAAATACACATTATTTAAAAGAGAAATAACAAAAATACACATTATTTAATATAGAAATAACTAAAATACACATTATTTAATATAAAAATAACTAAAATACACATTTTTTAATAGAGAAATAACTAAAATACACATTATTGATTGGAGAAATAACTAAAATACACATTATTTAATAAAGAAATAACTAAAATACACATTATTTAATAGAGAAATAACTAAAATACACATTACTTATTAGAGAAATATCTAAAATACACATTATTTAATGAAGAAATAACCAAAATACACATTATTTAATAAAGAAATAACTAAAATACACATTATTTAATAAAGAAATAACTAAAATACACATTATTTTAAAGAGAAATAACTAAAATACACATTATTTAATAAAAAAATAACTAAAATACACATTATTTAATAAAGAAATAACTAAAATACACAATATTTAATAAAGAAATAACTAAAATACACATTATTTATTGGAGAAATAACTAAAATACACAATATTTAATGAAGAAATAACCACAATACATATTATTTAATAAAGAAATAACTAAAATACACAATATTTAATAAAAATATAACTAAAACACACATTATTTAATAAAGAAATAACTAAAATACACATTATTTATTAGAAAAATAACTGAAATACACATTATTTAATAAACAAATAACTAAAATACACATTATTTAATAAAGATATAACTAAAATACACATTATTTAATAAAGAAACAACTAAAATACACAATTTTTAATAGAGAAATAACAAAAAAACACATTATTTAATTAAGAAATAACTAAAATACACACTATTTAATAGAGAAATAACTAAAATACACAATATTTATTAGAGAAATGACTAAAATACACACTATTTAATAAAGAAAAAACTAAAATACACAACATTTAAAAGAGAAATAACAAAAAAACATATTATTTAATGAAGAAATAACTAAAATACACATTATTTAATAGAGAAATAACTTAAATACACTTTATTAATTGGAGAAATAACTAAAATACACATTATTTACTGAAGAAATATCTAAAATACACATTATTTAATAAAAAAATTACTAAAATACACATTATTTAATAGAGCAATAACTAAAATACACATTATTTAATAGAGAAATAACAAAAAAACACATAAATTAATAAAGAAATAACTAAAATACACATTATTTAATAGAGAAATAATTAAAATACACAATATTTATTTTAGAAATAACTAAAATACACATTATTTAATAGAGAAATAACAAAAATACACAATATTTAATAGAGAAATAACTAAAATACACTATATTTATTGGAAAAATAACTATAATACACATTATTTAACAAAGAAACAACTAAAATACACAATATTTAATAAAAAAATAACTAAAATACACATTATTTATTGGAGAAATAACTAAAATACACATTATTTAATGAAGAAATAACTACAATACATATTATTTAATAAAGAAATAACTAAAATACACAATATTTAATAAAAAATTAACTAAAACACACATTATATAATAAAGAAATAACTAAAATACACATTATTTATTAGAGAAATAACTGAAATACACATTATTTAATAAAGAAATAACTAAAATACACATTATTTAATAAAGATATAACTAAAATACACATTGTTTAATAAAGAAACAACTAAAATACACAATTTTTAATAGAGAAATAACAAAAAAACACATTATTTAATTAAGAAATAACTAAAATACACACTATTTAATAGAGAAATAACTAAAATACACAATATTTATTAGAGAAATAACTAAAATACACACTATTTAATAAAGAAAAAACTAAAATACACAACATTTAAAAGAGAAATAACAAAAAAACACATTATTTAATAAAGAAATAACTAAAATACACATTATTTAATAGAGAAATAACTAAAATACACATTATTAATTGGAGAAATAACTAAAATACACATTATTTACTGAAGAAATATCTAAAATACACATTATTTAATTAAAAAATAACTAAAATACTTATTATTTAATAGAGAAATAACTAAAATACACATTATTTAATAGAGAAATAACAAAAAAACACATAAATTAATAAAGAAATAACTAAAATACACATTATTTAATAGAGAAATAATTAAAATACACAATATTTATTTTAGAAATAACTAAAATACACATTATTTAATAAAGAAATAACTAAAATACACATTTTTTAATAAAGAAATATTTAAAATACACATTATTTAATAGAGAAATAACTACAATACACATTATTTATTGGAGAAGTAACTAAAATACATATTATTTAATAAAGAAATAACTAAAACACACTTTATTTAATAGAGAAATAACAAAAATACACATTAATTAATGAAGAAAAAACGTAAATACACATTATTTAATAAAAAAATAACTAAAATACACATTATTTAATAGAGAAATAACTAAATTACACATTATTTATTGAAGAAATAACTAAAATACACATTAAATAATAAAGAAATAACTAAAATACACATTTTTTATTAGAGAAAAATTTTAAATACACATTATTTAATAAAAAAATAACTAAAATACACATTATTTAATGGACAAATAACTAAAATACACATTATTTAATAGAGAAATAACTAAAATACACAATATTTATTGGAGAAATAACTAAAATACACATTATTAAATAGAGAATTAACTAAAAAACACATTATTTAATAGAGAAATAACTAAAAAACACATTATTTAATAGAGAAATAACTAAAATACGAAATATTTATTGGAGAAATAACTATAATACACATTATTTAACAAAGAAACAACTAAAATACACAATATTTTATAAAGAAATAACAAAAAAACACATTATTTAATAAAGAAATAATTAAAATACACATTATTTAGTAGATTTAATAGAGAAATAACTAAAATACACATTATTTAATAGAGAAATATCTAAAATACACATTATTAATTGTAGAAATAACTAAAATACACATTATTTAATGAAGAAAAAACTAAAATACAGATTATTTAATAGAGAAATAACTAAAATACACATTATTTGTTGAAGAAATAACTAAAATACACATTATTTAATAAAGAAATAACTGAAATACACATTATTTAATAGAGAATTAACTAAAATACACATTGTTTATTGAAGAAATAACTAAAATACACATTATTTAATGAAGAAATAACTAAAATACACATTATTTAATAAAAAAATAACTAATATACAATTTATTTAATTAAGAAATAACCAAAATACACATTATTTAATAAAAAAATAACAAAGTACACATTATTTAATAAAGAAATAACTAAAATACACATTATTTAATAAAGAAATAACTAAAATACACTTTATTTAATAGAGAAATAACTAAAATACACATTATTTAATAGAGAAATAACAAAAAACACATTGATTAATAAAGAAATAACTAAAATACACATTATTTAATAGAGAAATAACTAAAATACACAATATTTATTCAAGAAATAACTAAAAAACACATTATTAAATAAAGAAACAACTAAAATACACAAAATTTAATAGAGAAATAACAAAAAAACACATTATTTAATAAAGAAATAACTAAAATACACATTATTTAATAGAGAAACAACTAAAATACACGATATTTAATAAAGAAATAACAAAGTACACATTTTTTAATAAAGAAATAATTAAAATACACATTATTTAATTGAGAAATAACTACAATACACATTATTTATTGGAGAATAAAGTTAAATACATATTATTTAATAAAGAAATAACTAAAACACACATTACTTAATAGAGAAATAACAACAATACACATTAATTAATGAAGAAAAAACTTAAATACACATTATTTAATAAAAAAATAACTAAAATACACATTATTTAATAAAGAAATAACTAAATTACACATTATTTATTGATGAAATAACTAAAATACATATTAATTAATAAAGAAATAACTAAAATACACATTATTTAATAGAGAAATAACAAAAATAGTCATTAATTAATAAAGAAATAACTAAACTACACAATATTTAATAAAGAAACAACTAAAATACACAATATTTAATAGAGAAATGACAAAAAAACACATTATTTACACTAGAAACAACTAAAATACACATTATTTAATAAAGAAATAACTTAAAAACACATTAGTTATTTGAAAAATAACTAAAATACACATTATTTAATGAAGAAATAATTAAAATACACATTATTTAATAAAGAAATAATTAAAATACACATTATTAAATAAAGAAATAACTAAAATACAAATTATTTAATAGAGAAATAACTAAAATACACATTAATTATTGGAGAAATATCTAAAATACACTTTATTTAATAAACAAATAACTAAAATACACATTATTTAATAAAGAAATAACTAAAATACACATTATTTAATAGAGAAATAACTAAATTACACATTATTTAATAATGAAACAACTAAAATACACAATATTTAATAGAGAAATAACAAAAATACACATTATTTAATGTAGAAATAACTAACATACACATTATTTAATAAAGAAACAACTAAAATACACAATATTTATTAGAGAAATAACAAAAATACACATTATTTAATGAAGAAATAACTAAAATACACATTATTTGAAAAAGAAATAACTGAAATACACATTATTTATTAGAGAAATAACTAAAATACACATTATTTTTTAGAAAAATAACTAAAATACACATTGCTTAATAAAGAAATAACTAAAATAGACATTATTAAATAAAGAAATAACTAAAATACACAATATTTAATAAATAAATAATTAAAATACACATTATTCAATAGAGAAATAACAAAAATACACATTATTTAATAAATAAATAACTAAAATACACATTATTTATTAAAGAAACAACTAAAATACACAATATTTAATAGAGAAATGACAAAAAAACACATTATTTACACAAGAAATAACTAAAATACACATTATTTAATAAAGAAATAACTAAAATACACATTATTTATTGGAGAAATAACTAAAATACACATTATTAAATGAAAAAATAACTAAAATACACATTATTAATTAAAGAAATAACTAAAATACACATTATTAAATAAAGAAATAACCAAAATACACATTATTTATTAGAGAAATAACTAAAATACACATAAATTATTGGAGAAATATCTAAAATACACATTATTGAATAAAGAAATAACTAAAATACACATTATTTAATAAAGAAATAAATAAAATACACATTATTTATTAGAGAAATTACTAAAATACACATTATTTAATAGAGAAATAACTAAAATTCACAATATTTAATGAAGAAATAACTAAAATACACATTAATTAATAAAGAAATAACTGAAATACACATTATTTAATAAACAAATAATTAAAATAAACATTATTTAATAAAGAAATAACTAAAATACACAATATTTATTGGAGAAATAACTAAAATACATATTATTTAATAAAAAAATAACTAAAACACACATTATTTAATAAACAAATAACAAAAATACACTTTAAATAATGAAGAAATATCTTAAATACACATTATAACTAAAATAAACAATATTTATCGAAGAAATAACTAAAATACACATTATTTAATAAAAAAACAACTAAAATACACAATATTTATTAGAGAAATAACAAAAATACACATTATTTAATGAAGAAATAACTAAAATACACAATATTTAATAAAGAAATAACTAAAATACACATTATTTGATAAAGAAATAACTTAAATACACATTATTTAATAGAGAAATAACTAAAAAACACATTATTTATTGAAGAAATAACTAAAATACACATTATTTATTGGAGAAATAACTAAAATACACATTATTTAATGAAGAAATAACTAAAATACAAATTATTTAATAAAGAATTAACTGAAATACACATTATTTAAAAGAGAAATAACTAAAATACACATTATTTTTTTGGAGAAATAACTAAAATACACATTTTTTAATAAAAAAATAACTAAATAACTCATTATTTAATAAAGAAATAACTAAAATACACATTATTTAATGAAAAAATAACAAAATACACATTATTTATACAAGAAATAACTAAAATACACATTATTTAATAAAGAAATAACTAAAATACACATTATTTATTGGAGAAATAACAAAAATACACATTATTTATTAAAGAAATAACAAAGATACACATTATTTAATGAAGAAATAACTAAAATACACATTATTTAAAAAAAGAATCAACTAAAATACACAATATTTATTAGAGAAATAACAAAAATACACATTATTTAATAAAGAATTAACTAAAATTCACATTATTTATTGGAGAATTAACTAAAATACACATTATTTAATAAAGAAATAACTAAAATACACATTTTTTAATTAAAAAATAACTAAAATACACATTATTAAATAAAGAAATAACTAAAAAACACATTATTTAATAGAGAAATAATTAAAATACACATTAATTATTGGAGAAATATCTAAAATACACATTATTTAATAAACAAATAACTAAAATACACATTATTTAATAAAGAAATAACTAAAATACACATTATTTAATAAAGAAACAACTAAAATACACAATTATTAATAGAGAAATTACAAAAAAACACATTATTTAATAAAGAAATAACTGAAATACACATTATTTAATAAAGAAATAACTAAAACACACATTATTTATTAAAGAAATAACTAAAATACACAATACTTAGATAAGAAATAACTAATATACACATTAATTAATAAAGAAATAACTAAAATACACATTATATAATAAAGAAATAACTAAAATACACATTATTTAATAAAGAAATAATTAAAATACACATTATTTATTGGAGAAATAACTAAAATACACATTATTTATTGGAGAAATAACTAAAATACATATTATTTAATAAAAAAATAACTAAAACAAACATTATTTAATAGAGAAATAACAAAAATACACATTAATTAATGAAGAAATAACTCAAATACACATTATTTAAAAAAGAAATAACTAAAATACACATTATTTAATAGTGAAATAACTAAATTACACATTATTTATTGAAGAAATAACTAAAATACACAATAATTAATAAAGAAATAACTAAAATACTCATTATTGAATAGAGAAATAACAAAAATACACATTAATTAATGAAGGAATAACTAAAATACACATTATTTAATTAAGAAACAACTAAAATACACAATATTTATTAGAGAAATAACAAAAATAAACATTATTTAATAAAGAAATAACTAAAATACACAATATTTAAAGAAGAAATAACTAAAATACACATTATTTAATAGAGAAATAACAAAAATACACAATATTTATTAATAAAATAACTAAAATACACATTAATTAATAAAGAAACAACTAAAATACACAATATTTATTAGAGAAATAACAAAAAAACACGTTATTTACTAAAGAAATAACTAAAATACACATTATTTAATAGAGAAAAAACTAAAATACACGTTATTTATTGGAGAAATAACTAAAATACACATTATTTAATGAAGAAATAACTAAAATACACATTATTTAATAGAGAAATAACTAAAATACACATTATTTATTAAAGAAATAACTAAAATACACATTATTTAATTAAGAATTAACTAAAATACGCATTATTTAATAAAGAAACAACTAAAATACACAATATTTATTAGAGAAATAACAAAAATACACATTATTTAATGAAGAAATAACTAAAATACACATTATTTGAAAAAAAAAATCTAAAATACACATTATTTAATAGAGAAATAACTAAAATACACATTATTTAATAAAGAAATAACTAAAATACACATTATTTAATAAAGAAATACTGAAATACACATTTTTAATAGAGAAATAACTAAAATACACATTATTTTTTGGAAAAATAACTAAAATACACATTGTTTAATGAAGAAATAACTGAATTACACATTATTTAATAAAGAAATAACTAAAATACACATTATTTATTAAAGAATTATTAAAAATACACATTATTTAATAGAGAAATAACAAAAATACACATTATTTAATAATTAAATAACTAAAATACACATTATTTAATAAAGAATTAACTAAAATACACAATATTTAATAAAGAAATGACAAAAAAACACATTTTTTACACTAGAAATATCTAAAATACAAATTATTTAATAAAGAAATAACTAAAATACACATTATTTATTAAAGAATTAACTAAAATACACATTATTTAATGAAGAAATAACTAAAATACACATTTTTTAATAAAGAAATAACTAAAATACACATTATTAAATAAAGAAATAACTAAAAAACACATTTATTAATAGAGAAATAACTAAAATACACACTAATTATTGGAGAAATATCTAAAATACACATTATTTAATAAACAAATAACTAAAATACACATTATTTAATAAAAAAATAACTAAAATACACATTATTTTAAAGAGAAATAACTGAAATACACATTATTTAATAATGCAACAACTAAAATACACAATAGTTAATAGAGAAATAAAAAAAAACACATTATTTATTCAAGAAATAACTAAAATACACATTATTTAATTGAGAAATAACAAAAATACACAATATTTATTGAAAAAATAAATAAAATACACATTAATTAATTAAGAAACAACTAAAATACACAATATTTAATAGAGAAATAACAAAAAAACACATTATTTAATAAAGAAATAACTAAAATACACATTATTTAATAGAGAAAAAACTAAAATACATGTTATTTATTGGAGAAATAACTAAAATACACATTATTTAATAAAGAAATAACTAAAATACACATTATTTAATAGAGAAATAACTAAATCACACATTATTTAATAAAGAAATAACTAAAATACACATTATTTAATAAAGAAATACTGAAATACACATTTTTAATAGAGAAATAACTAAAATACACATTATTTTTTGGAAAAATAACTAAAATACACATTGTTTAATGAAGAAATAACTAAAATACACATTATTTAATAAAGAAATAACTAAAATACACATTATTTAATAAATAAATAACTAAAATACACATTATTTAATAAAGAAACAACTAAAATACACAATATTTAATAGAAAAATGACAAAAAAACACATTATTTACACTAGAAATATCTAAAATACAAATTATTTAATAAAGAAATAACTAAAATACACATTATTTATTGGAGAATTAACTAAAATACACATTATTTAATGAAGAAATAACTAAAATACCATTGTTTAATAAAAAAATAACTAAAATACACATTATTAAATAAAGAAATAACTAAAAAACACATTTATTAATAGAGAAATAATTAAAATACACATTATTTATTAGAGAAATAACTAAATTACACATTATTTTATAAAGAAATAACTGAAATACACATTATTTAACAGAGAATTAACTAAAATACACATTATTTAAGGGAGAAATATCTAAAATACACATTATTTAATAAAGAAATAACTAAAATACACTTTATTTATTAAAGAAAAAACTAAAATACACATTATTTAATAAAGAAATAACAAAGTACACATTATTTAATAAAGAAATAACTAAAATATACATTATTTAATAAAGAAATAACTAAAATACACATTATTTAATAAAGAATTAACTAAAATACACATTATTTAATAAAGAAATAACAAAAATACACATTATTTAATAGAGAAATAACTAAAATACACAATATTTATTAGAGAAATAACTAAAATACACATTATTTAATAGAGAAATAACAAAAATACACATTATTTTATGAAGAATTAACTAAAATACACATTATTTAATAAAAAAACAACTAAAATACACAATATTTATTAGAGAAATAACAAAAATACACATTATTTAATGAAGAAATAACTAAAATACACATTATTTGAAAAAAAAAAAAAAACTAAAATACACATTATTTAATAGAGAAATAACTAAAATACACATTATTTAATAAAGAAATAACTAAAATACACATTATTTATAAAAGAAATACTGAAATACACATTTTTAATAGAGAAATAACTAAAATACAAATTATTTTTTGGAAAAATAACTAAAATACACATTGTTTAATGAAGAAATAACTAAAATACACATTATTTAATAAAAAAATAACTAAAATACACATTATTTAACAAAGAATTAATTAAAATACACATTATTTAATAGAGAAATAACAAAAAAACACATTATTTAATAAATAAATAACTAAAATACACATTATTTAATAAAGAAACAACTAAAATACACAATAGTTAATAGAGAAATGACAAAAAAACAGATAATTTACACTAGAAATATCTAAAATACAAAATATTTAATAAAGAAATAACTAAAATACACATTATTTATTGGAGAATTAACTAAAATACACATTATTTAATGAAAAAATAACTAAAATACACATTATTTGATAAAGAAATAACTAAAATACACATTATTAAATAAAAAAATAACTAAAAAACACATTATTTAACTAAAATACACATTAATTATTGGAGAATTATCTAAACTACACATTATTTAATAAACAAAAAACTAAAATACACATTATTTAATAAAGAAATAAGTAAAATACACATTATTTTAAAGAGAAATAACTAAAATACTCATTATTTAATAATGAAACAACTAAAATACACAATATTTATTAGAGAAATAACAATAAAACACATTATTTATTCAAGAAATAACTAAAATACACATTATTTAATAGAGTAATAACAAAAATACACAATTATTATTGAAAAAATAACTAAAATACACATTAAATAATAAAAAAACAACTAAAATACACAATATTTAATAGAGAAATAACAAAAATACACAATATTTATTGAAGAAATAACTTAATTACACATTATGTAATAGAGAAACAACTAAAATACACAATATTTTATAAAGAAATAACAAAAAAACACATTATTTAATAAAGAAATAACTAAAATGCACATTAGTTAATAGAGAAATAACTAAAATACACATTATTTAATAAATAAATAACTAAAATACACTTTATTTATTAGAGAAAAAACTAAAATACACATTATTTAATAAAGAAATAACAAAGTACACATTATTTAATAAAGAAATAACTAAAATATACATTATTTAATAAAGAAATAACTAAAATACACATTATTTAATAGAGAAATAACTAAAATACACATTATTTAATAAAGAAATAACAAAAATACACAATATTTAATAGAGAAATAACTTAAATACACAATATTTATTAGAGAAATAACTAAAATACACATTATTTAATGAAGAAATAACTAAAATACACATTAATTAAAAAAAAAATATCTAAAATACACAATATTTAATAAAAAATTAACTAAAATATACATAATTTAATAAAAAAATAACTAAAATACACATTATTTATTAGAGAAATAACTAAAATACACATTATTAAATAAAGAAATAACTAATATACACAATTATTAATAAAGAAATAACTAAAATACACATTATTTAATGGAGAAATAACTAAAATACACATTATTTATTGGAGAAATAACTAAAAAATACATTTATTATTGGAGAAATATCTAAAATACACATTATTTAATAAAGAAATAACTAAAATACACATTATTAAATAAAGAAATAACTAAAATACACATTATTTAATAGAGAAATTACTAAAATACACATTATTTAATAGAGAAATAACTAAAATACAGAATATTTATTGAAGAAATAACTCAAATACACAATAATAAATGAAGAATTAACTAAAATACACATTATTTAATAAAGAAATAACAAAAATACACATTATTTAATGAAGAAATAACTAAAATACACATTATTTAATAAATAAACAATTAAAATACACAATAATTAATAGAGAAATAACAAAAAAACACATTATTTGATAAAGAAAAAACTAAAATACACATTATTTAATAGAGAAATAACTAAAATACACATTATTTATTAGAGAAATAACTAAAATACATATTATTTAATAAAGAAATAACTAAAACAAACATTATTTAATAGAGAAATAACAAAAATACACATTAATTAATAAAGAAATAACTTAAATACACATTATTTAAAAAAGAATTAACTAAAATACACATTATTTAATAGTGAAATAACTAAATTACACATTATTTAATGAAGAAATAACTAAAATACACATTAATTAATAAAGAAATAACTAAAATACTCATTATTTAATAGAGAAATAACAAAAATACACATTATTTAATGAAGAAATATTTTAAATACACATTATTTATTAAAGAAACAACTAAAATACACAATATTTATTAGAGAAATAACAAAAATACACATTATTTAATAAAGAAACAACTAAAATACACAATATTTAATAGAGAAATGACAAAAAAACATATTATTTACACAAGAAATAACTAAAATACACATTATTTAATAAAGAAATAACTAAAATACACATTATTTATTAGAGAAATAACTAAAGAACACATTATTTAATAAAGAAATAACTAGAATACACATTATTTAATAAAGAAATAACTAAAATACACAATATTAAATAAAGAAATAACTAAAATACACATTATTTAATAAAAAAATAACTAAAATACACATTAATTATTAGAGATATTTCTAAAATACACATTATTTAATGAAAAAATAACTAAAATACACATTATTTAATAAAGAAATAACTAAAATACACATTATTTAATAAAGAAATTACTAAAATACACATTATTTAATAGAGAAATAACTAAAATACACAATATTTTTTAGAGAAATAACTAAAATACACATTAATAAATGAAGAATTAACTAAAATACACATTATTTAATAAAGAAATAACTAAAATACACAATATTTAATAAAGAAATAACTAAAACACACATTATTTAATGAAGAAATAACTAAAATACACATTATTTAATAAAGAAACAATCAAAATACGAAATAATTAATAGAGAAATAACAAAAAAAAACATTATTTGATAAAGAAATAACTAAAATACACATTATTTAATAGAGAAATAACTAAAATACACATTATTTATTGGAGAAATAACTAAAATACATATTATTTAATAAAAAAATAACTAAAACAAACATTGTTTAATAGAGAAATAACAAAAATACACATTAATTAATGAAGAAATAACTTAAAAACACATTATTTAAAAAAGAAATAACTAAAATACACATTATTTAATAGTGAAATAACTAAATTACACATTATTTATTAAAGAAATAACTAAAATACACATAAATTAATAAAGAAATAACTAAAATACACGTTATTTAATAGAGAAATAACAAAAAAAAACATTATTTAATGAAGAAATAACTAAAATACACATTATTTATTAATGAAACAACTAAAATACACAATATTAATTAGAGAAATAACAAAAATACACATTATTTAATGAAGAAATAACTAAAATACACATTATTTGAAAAAGAAATAACTAAAATACACATTATTTAATAGAAAAATAACTAAAATACACATTATTTAATAGAGAAATAACTAAAATACACATTATTTAATAAAGAAATAACTGAAATACACATTTTTAATAGAGAAATAACTAAAATACACATCATTTTTTGGAAAAATAACTAAAATACACATTGTTTAATAAAGAAATAACTAAAATACACATTTTTTAATAAAGAACTAACTAAAATACACATTATTTAATAACGAAATAATTAAAATACACATTATTTAATAAAGAAATAACAAAAATACACATTATTTATTAAATAAATAACTAAAATACACATTATTTAATGAAGAAACAACTAAAATACACAATATTTAATAGAGAAATGACAAAAAAACACATTATTTACACAAGAAATAACTAAAATACACATTATTTAATAAAGAAATAACTAAAATACACTTTATTTATTAGAGAAATAACTAAAATACACATTATTAAATGAAGAAATAACTAAAATACACATTATTTAATAAAGAAATAACTAAAACACACATTATTAAATAAAGAAATAACTTAAATACACTATATTTAATAAAGAAATAACTAAAATACACATTAATTATTGGAGATATATCTAAAATACACATTATTTAATAAAAAAATAACTAAAATACACATTATTTAATAAAGAAATAACTAAAATACAAATTATTTAATAGAGAAATTACAAAAATACACATTATTTAATAGAGAAATAACTAAAATACACAATAATTAATAAAGAAATAACTAAAATACACAATATTTATTGGAGAATTAACTAAATTACATATTATTTAATAAAGAAATATCTAAAACACACATTATTTAATAAAGAAATAACAAAAATACAAATTAATTAATGAAAAAATAACTTAAATACACAATATTTAATAAAGAAATAACTAAAATACACATTTATAAATAAAGAAATAATTAAATTACACATTATTTATAGAAGAAATAACTAAAATACACATTAATTAATAAACAAATAACTAAAATACACATAATTTAATAGAGATATAACAAAATTACACATTATTTATAGAAGAAATAACTAAAATACAAATTATTTAATAGAGAAATTACTAAAATACACATTATTTAATAGAGAAATAACTAAAATACAAAATATTTATTAGAGAAAAAACTAAAATACACAATATTTAATGAAGAAATAACTAAAATACAGATTATTTAATAAAGAAATAACTAAAATACACATTATTTATTAAAGAAATAACTAAAATATACATTATTTGATAAAGAAAAAACTTAAATACACATTATTTAATAGAGAAATATCTAAAATACACATTATTTATTGAAGAAATAACTGAAATACACATTATTTAATAAAGAAATAACTGAAATACTCATTATTTAAAAACACATTATTTTTTGGAGAAACAACTGAAATACACATTAGTTAATGAAGTAATATCTAAAATACACATTATTTAATAAAGAAATAACTAAAATACACATTATTTATTAAAGAAATAATTAAAATACACATTATTTAATAAAGAAATAACAAAAATACACATTATTTAATGAATAAATAACTAAAATACAGATTATTTAATAAAGAAACAACTTATATACACATTATTTAATAAAGAAAAAACTAAAATACACATTGTTTAATAGAGAAATAACTAAAATACACATTATCTATTGAAGAAATAACAAAAATACACATTATTAAATAAAGAAATAACAAAAATACACATTATTTAATGAAGAAATAACTAAAATACACATTATTTAATAAAGAAATAACGAAATACACAATATTTATAAAAGAAATAACTAAAATACACATTATTTAATAGAGAAATAACTAAAATACACATTATCTATTGAAGAAATAACAAAAATACACATTATTAAATAAAGAAATAACAAAAATACACATTATTTAATAAAGAAATAAATAAAATACACATTATTTAATAAAGAAATAACTTAAGTACACATTATTTAATAAAGAAATAACTAAAATACACTTTATTTATTGGAGAAATAACTAAAATACACATTATTTAATGAAGAAATAACTAAAATACACATTATTTAATAAGTAAATAACTGAAAAACACATTATTTGATAGAGAAATAACTAAAATACACATTATTTTTTTGGAAAAATAATTAAAATACATTTTAATGAAAAATAACAAAAAACACATTATTTATACAAGAAATAACTAAAATACACATTATTTAATAAGAAATAACTAAAATACACATTATTTATTGGAGAAATAACAAAAATACACATCATTTATTAGAAAAATAACAAAAACACACATTATTTAATAAAGAAATAACTAAAATACACAATATTTAAAAAAAGAATCAACTAAAATATACAATATTTATTAGAGAAATAACAAAAATACAAATAATTAAATTAAGAAATAACTAAAATACACATTATTTGATAAAGAAATAACTAAAATACACATTATTTAATAGAGAAATAACTAAAATACACATTTTTTATTAGAGAATTAACTAAAATACACATTATTTAATAAAGAAATAACTGAAATACACATTATTTATTAGAGAAATAACTAAAATACACATTATTTTTGAAAAAAATAACTAAAATACACATTATTTAATGAAGAAATAACTAAAATACACATTATTTAATAAAGAAATAACCTAAATACACATTTATAAATAAAGAAATAACTAAATTACACATTATTTATAGAAGAAATAACTAAAATACACATTAATTAATAAACAAATAACTAAAATACACATAATTTAATAGAGATATAACTAAAATACACAATATTTATTAGAGAAAAAACTAAAATACACATTATTTAATGAAGAAATAATTAAAAAACACATTATTAAAAAAAAATATCTAAAATACACAATATTTAATAAAAAATTAACTAAAATATACATAATTTAATATAGAAATAACTAAAATACACATTATTTATTAAAGAAATAACTAAAATACACATTATTAAATAAAGAAATAACTAATATACACAATATTTAATAAAGAAATAACTAAAATACACATTATTTAATGGAGAAATAACTAAAATACACATTATTTATTGGAGAAAGAACTAAAATACACATTTATTATTGGAGAAATATCTAAAATACACAATATTTAATAAGGAAATAACTAAAATACACATTATTAAATAAAGAAATAACTAAAATACACATTATTTAATAGAGAAATTACTAAAATACACATTATTTATTAGAGAAATAACTAAAATACACAATATTTATTAAAGAAATAACTAAAATACACATTAATAAATGAAGAATTAACTTAAATACACATTATTTAATAAAGAAATAACTAAAATACACAATATTTAAAATAGAAATATCTAAAATACACATTATTTAATGGAGAAATAACTAAAAAACACATTATTTAATAAAAAAATAACTAAAATACTCATTATTAAATAGAGAAATAACAAAAATACACATTATTTAATAAAGAAATAACTAAAATACACATTATTTAATAAATAAACAATTAAAATACACAATAATTAATAGAGAAATAACAAAAAAACACATTATTTGATAAAGAAATAACTAAAATACACATTATTTAATAGAGAAATAACTAAAATACACATAATTTATTGGAGAAATAACTAAAATACATATTATTTAATAAAGAAATAACTAAAACAAACATTATTTAATAGAGAAATAACAAAAATACACATTAATTAATGAAGAAATAACTTAAATACACATTATTTAAAAAAGAAATAACTAAAATACACATTATTTAATAGTGAAATAACTATATTACACATTATTTATTAAAGAAATAATTAAAATACACATTAATTAATAAAGAAATAACTAGAATACTCATTATTTAATAGAGAAATAACAAAAATACACATTATTTATAGAAGAAATAACTAAAATACACATTATTTATTAAAGAAACAACTAAAATACACAATATTTATTAGATAAATAACAAAAATACACATTATTTAATAAAGAAATAACTAAAATACACATTATTTGAAAAAAAAATAACTAAAATACACATTATTTTATAAAGAAATAACTAAAATACACATTATTTAATGGAGAAATAACTAAAATACACATTATTTAATAAAGAATTAACTGAAATACACTCTTTTAATAGAGAAATAACTAAAATACACATTATTTTTTGGAAAAATAACTAAAATACACATTGTTTAATGAAGAAATAACTAAAATACACATTATTTAATAAAGAAATAACTAAAATACACATTATTTAATAGAGAAATAACTAAAATACACAATATTTTTTGAAGAAATAACTAAAATACACATTAATAAATGAAGAATTAACTAAAATACACATTATTTAATAAAGAAATAACTAAAATACACAATATTTAATAAAGAAATAACTAAAATACACATTATTTAATATAGAAATAACTAAAATACACATTAATTAATAAAAAAATAACTAAAATACTCATTATTAAATAGAGAAATATCAAAAATACACATTAATTAATGAAGAAATAACTAAAATACACATTATTTAATAAAGAAACAATTAAAATACACAATAATTAATAAAGAAATAACAAAAAAACACATTATTTGATAAAGAAATAACTAAAATACACATTATTTAATAAAGAAATAACTAAAATACACATTATTTATTAAAGAAATAACTAAAATACACATTATTAAATAAAGAAATAACTAATATACACAATATTTAATAAAGAAATAACTAAAATACATATTATTTAATGGAGAAATAACTAAAATACACATTATTTATTGGAGAAAGAACTAAAATACACATTTATTATTGGAGAAATATCTAAAATACACATTATTTAATAAGGAAATAACTAAAATACACATTATTAAATAAAGAAATAACTAAAATACACATTATTTGATAGAGAAATTACTAAAATACACATTATTTAATAGAGAAATAACTAAAATACACAATATTTATTAAAGAAATAACTAAAATACACAATAATAAATGAAGAATTAACTTAAATACTCATTATTTAATAAAGAAATAACTAAAATACACAATATTTAAAATAGAAATATCTAAAATACACATTATTTAATGAAGAAATAACTAAAAAACACATTATTTAATAAAAAAATAACTAAAATACTCATTATTAAATAGAGAAATAACAAAAATACACATTATTTAATAAAGAAATAACTAAAATACACATTATTTAATAAATAAACAATTAAAATACACAATAATTAATAGAGAAATAACAAAAAAACACATTATTTGATAAAGAAATAACTAAAATACACATTATTTAATAGAGAAATAACTAAAATACACATAATTTATTGGAGAAATAACTAAAATACATATTATTTAATAAAGAAATAACTAAAACAAACATTATTTAATAGAGAAATAACAAAAATACATATTAATTAATAAAGAAATAACTTAAATACACATTATTTAAAAAAGAAATAACTAAAATACACATTATTTAATAGTGAAATAACTATATTACACATTATTTATTAAAGAAATAACTAAAATACACATTAATTAATAAAGAAATAACTAGAATACTCATTATTTAATAGAGAAATAACAAAAATACACATTATTTATAGAAGAAATAACTAAAATACACATTATTTATTAAAGAAACAACTAAAATACACAATATTTATTAGATAAATAACAAAAATACACATTATTTAATAAAGAAATAACTAAAATACACATTATTTGAAAAAAAAAAAACTAAAATACACATTATTTTATAAAGAAATAACTAAAATACACATTATTTAATGGAGAAATAACTAAAATACACATTATTTAATAAAGAATTAACTGAAATACACTCTTTTGATAGAGAAATAACTAAAATACACATTATTTTTTGGAAAAATAACTAAAATACACATTGTTTAATGAAGAAATAACTAAAATACACATTATATAATAAAGAAATAACTAAAATACACATTATTTAATAGAGAAATAACTAAAATACACAATCTTTTTTGAAGAAATAACTAAAATACACATTAATAAATGAAGAATTAACTAAAATACACATTATTTAATAAAGAAATAACTAAAATACACAATATTTAATAAAGAAATAACTCAAATACACATTATTTAATATAGAAATAACTAAAATACACATTAATTAATAAAAAAATAACTAAAATACTCATTATTAAATAGAGAAATATCAAAAATACACATTATTTAATGAAGAAATAACTAAAATACACATTATTTAATAAAGAAACAATTAAAATACAGAATAATTAATAAAGAAATAACAAAAAAACACATTATTTGATAAAGAAATAACTAAAATACACATTATTTAATAAAGAAATAACTAAAATACACATTATTTATTGGAGAAATAACTAAAGTACATATTATTTAATAAAGAAATAACTAAAACAAACATTATTTAATAGAGAAATAACTAAAATACACATTGTTTAATGAAGAAATAACTAAAATACACATTATTTAATAAAGAAATAACTAAAATACACATTATTTAATAGAGAAATAACTAAAATACACAATATTTTTTAAAGAAATAACTAAAATACACATTAATAAATGAAGAACTAACTAAAATACACATTAATTAATAAAAAAATAACTAAAATACACAATATTTAATAAAGAAATAACTAAAATACACATTATTTAATATAGAAATAACTAAAATACACATTATTTAATAAAAAAATAACTAAAATACTCATTATTAAATAGAGAAATATCAAAAATACACATTATTTAATGAAGAAATAACTAAAATACACAATATTTGATAAAGAAATAACTAAAATACACATTATTTGATACAGAAATAATTAAAATACACATTATTTAATAAAGAAATAACAAAAATACACATTATTTATTAAATAAATAACTAAAATACACATTATTTAATAAAGAAACAACTAAAATACACAATATTTAATAAAGAAATGACAAAAAAACACATTATTTACACAAGAAATAACTAAAATACACATTATTTAATAAAGAAATAACTAAAATACACATTATTTATTAGAGAAATAACTAAAAAACACATTATTAAATGAAGAAATAACTAAAATACACATTATTTAATAAAGAAATAACTAAAATACACATTATTAAATAAAGAAATAACTAAAATACACATTATTTAATAAAGAAATAACTAAAATACACATTAATTATTGGAGATATATCTAAAATACACATTATTTAATAAAAAAATAACTAAAATACACATTATTTAATAAAGAAATAACTAAAATACAAATTATTTAATAGAGAAATTACTAAAATACACATTATTTAATAGAGAAATAACTAAAATACACAATATTTATTAAAGAAATAACTTAAATACACATTAATAAATGAATAATTAACTAAAATACATATTAATAAATAAAAAAATAACTAAAATACACATTATTTATTAGAGAAAAAACTAAAATACACAATATTTAATGAAGAAATAACTAAAATACAGATTATTTAATAAAGAAATAACTAAAATACACATTATTTAATAAACAAATAACTAAAATACACATTATTTAATAAAGAAATAACTAAAATACACAATATTTATTGGAGAAATAACTAAAATACATATTATTTAATAAAGAAATATCTAAAACACACATTATTTAATAGAGAAATAACAAAAATACACATTAATTAACGAAGAAATAACTTAAATACACAATATTTGATAAAGAAATAACTAAAATACACATTTATAAATAAAGAAATAACTAAATTACACATTATTTATAGGAGAAATAACTAAAATACACATTAATTAATAAAAAAAAAACTAAAATACACATAATTTAATAGAGATATAACAAAAATACACATTATTTATAGAAGAAATAACTAAAATACAAATTATTTAATAGAGAAATTACTAAAATACACATTATTTAATAGAGAAATAACTAAAATACACAATATTTATTAGAGAAAAAACTAAAATACACAATATTTAATGAAGAAATAACTAAAATACAGATTATTTATTAAAGAAATAACTAAAATACACATTATTTAATAAACAAATAACTAAAATACACAATATTTAATAAAGAAACAACTAAAATACACAATATTTATTAGAGAAATAACAAAAATACACATTATTTAATGAAGAAATAACTAAAATACACATTATTTAATAAAGAAATAACTAAAATATACATTATTTGATAAAGAAAAAACTTAAAAACACATTATTTATAAGAGAAATATCTAAAATACACATTATTTATTGAAGAAATAACTGAAATACACATTATTTAATAAAAAAATAACAAAAAAACTCATTATTTAAATACACATTATTTTTTGGAGAAACAACTGAAATACACATTATTTAATGAAGAAATAACTAAAATACACAATATTTAATAAAGAAATAACTAAAATACACATTATTTAATAAAGAAATATTTAAAATACACATTATTTAATAAAGAAATAACAAAAATACACATTATTTAATGAATAAATAACTAAAATACAGATTATTTAATAAAGAAACAACTAAAATACACATTATTTAATGAAGAAATAACTAAAATACACATTATTTAATAAAGAAATAACGAAATACACATTATTTATAAAAGAAATAACTAAAATACACATTATTTAATAGAGAAATAACTTAAATACACATTATCTATTGAAGAAATAACAAAAATACACATTATTAAATAAAGAAATAACAAAAAAAAACATTATTTAATGAAGAAATAACTAAATTACACATTATTTATTGGAGAAATAACAAAAATACACATTATTTATTAGAAAAATAACAAAAACACACAATATTTAATAAAGAAATAACTAAAATACACATTATTTAAAAAAAAAAATCATTAAAAATATACAATATTTATTAGAGAAATAACAAAAATACAAATTATTTAATTAAGAAATAACTAAAATACACATTATTTATTAGAGAAATAACTAAAATACACATTATTTAATAAAGAAATAACTGAAATACACATTATTTAATAGAGAAATAACTAAAATACACATTATTTATTAGAGAAATAACTAAAATACACATTATTTAATAAAGAAATAACTGAAATACACATTATTTAATAAAGAAATAACTTAAGTACACATTATTTAATAGAGAAATAACTAAAATACACATTATTTATTGGAGAAATAACTAAAATACACATTATTTAATAAAGAAATAACTAAAATACACATTATTTAATAAAGAAATAACTGAAATACACATTATTTAATAGAGAAATAACTAAAATACACATTATTTTTTTGGAAAAATAACTAAAATACATTTTAATGAAAAATAACAAAAAAAAAATTTATTTATACAAGAAATAACTAAAATACACATTATTTAATAAAGAAATAACTAAAATACACATTATTTATTGGAGAAATAACAAAAATACACATTATTTATTAGAAAAATAACAAAAACACACATTATTTAATAAAGAAATAACTAAAATACACATTATTTAAAAAAATAATCAACTAAAATATACAATATTTAATAGAGAAATAACAAAAATACAAATTATTTAATTAGGAAATAACTAAAATACACATTATTTGACAAAGAAATAACTAAAATACACATTATTTAATAGAGAAATAACTAAAATACACATTATTTATTAGAGAAATAACTAAAATACACATTATTTAATAAAGAAATAACTGAAATACACATTATTTAATAGAGAAATAACTAAAATACACATTATTTTTGAAAAAATCAACTAAAATACACATAATTAAATGAAGAAATAACTAAAATACACATTATTTATTAAAGAAATAACTAAAATACACATTATTTAATAAAGAAATAATTAAAATACACATTATTTAATAGAGAAATAACAAAAATATACATTATTCAATAAATAAATAACTAAAATACACATTATTTAATAAAGAAACAACTAAAATACACAATATTTAATAAAGAAATGACAAAAAAATACATTATTCACACTAGAAATATCTAAAATACAAATTATTTAATAAAAAAATAACTAAAATACACATTATTTTATAGAGAATTAACTAAAATACACATTATTTAATAAAGAAATAACTAAAAAACACATTATTTAATAGAGAAATAAGTAAAATACACATTAGTTATTGAAGAAATATCTAAAATACACATTATTTAATAAGCAATTAACTAAAATACACATTATTTAATAAAGAAATAACTAAAATACACATTATTTAATAGAGAAATAACTAAAATACACATTATTTAATAATAAAACAACTAAAATACACAATATTTAATAGAGAAATAACATAAAAACACATTATTTATTCAAGAAATAACTAAAATACACATTATTTAATAGAGAAATAACAAAAATACACAATATTTATTGAAAAAATAACTAAAATACACATTAATTAATAAAGAAACAACTGAAATACACAATATTTAATAGAAAAATAACAAAAAAACACATTATTTAAAAAAGAAATAACTAAAATACACATTATTTAATAGAGAACTAATTAAAATACACGTTATTTATTGGAGAAATAACTAAAATTCAGATTATTAAATGAAGAAATAACTAAATTACACATTATTTAATAGAGTAATAACTAAAACACATTATTTAACAAAGAAATAACTAAAATACCCATTATTTAATAGAAAAATAACAAAGTACACATTATTTAATAAAGAAATAACTAAAATACACATTATTTAATAGAGAAATAACTAAAATACACATTATTTATTAGAGAAATATCTTAAATACACATTACTTAATAAAGAAATAACTAAAATACACATTATTTAATAGAGAAATAACTAAAATACACATTATTTAAAAGAGAAATAACTAAAATACACAATATTTATTGGAGAAATAACTAAAATACACATTATTAAATAAAGAATTAACTAAAATACACATTATTTATAAGAGAAATAACTAAAAGACACATTATTTAATAGAGAAATAACTAAAATACACAATATTTATTAAAGAAATAACTAAAATACACATTATTAAATGAAGAAACAACTAAAATACACAATATTTTATAAAGAAATAACAAAAAAACACATTAATTAATGAAGAAATAACTAAAATGCACATTAGTTAATAAAGAAATAACTAAAATACACATTATTTAATAGTGAAATAACTAAATTACACATTATTTATTGAAGAAATAACTAAAATACACATTAATTTATAAAGAAATAACAAAAATACATATTATTTGATAGAGATATAACAAAAATACACAATATTTATTGGAGAAATAACAAAAATACACATTAATTAATAAAGAAATAACTCAAATACACATTATTTAATTTAATAAAGAAATAACTAAAATACACATTATTTAATAGAGAAATAACTAAAATACACATTATTTATTGAAGAAATAACTAAAATACATATTATTTAGTAAAGAAATAACTAAAACAAACATTATTTAATAGAGAAATAACAAAAATACACAATAATTTATGAAGAAATAACTTAAATACACATTATTTAATAAAGAAATAACTAAAATACACATAATTTAATAGTGAAATAACTAAATTACACATTATTTATTAAACAAATAACTAAAATACACATTAATTAATAAAGAAATAACTAAAATACACATTAATTAATAGAGAAATAACAAAAATACACATTATTTAATGAAGAAATAACTAAAATACACAATATTTATTAAAGAAACAACAAAAATACACAATATTTATTAAAGAAATAACAAAAATACACATTATTTAATGAAGAAATAATTAAAATACACATTATTTGAAAAAGAAATAACTAAAATACACATTATTTAATTAAGAAATAATTAAAATACACATTATTTAATAGAGAAATAACAAAAATACACATTATTTAATAAATAAATAACTAAAATACACATTATTTAATAAAGAAACAACTAAATTCCACAATATTTAATAGAGAAATTACAAAAAAACACATTATTTACACAAGAAATAACTAAAATACAAATTATTTAATAAAGAAATAACTAAAATACACATTATATATTAGAAAAATAACTAAAATACACAATATTTAATGAAGAAATAACTAAAATACACAATATTTAATAAAGAAATAACTAAAATACACATTATTAAATAAAGAAATAACTAAAATACACATTATTTAATAGAGAAATAACTAAAATACACATTAATTATTGGAGATATATCTAAAATACACATTATTCAATAAAGAAATAACTAAAATACACATTATTTAATAAAGAAATAACTAACATACACATTATTTAATAGAGAAATTACTAAAATACACATTATTTAATAAAGAAATAACTAAAATACACAATATTTATTAGAGAAATAACTAAAATACACATTAATAAATGAAGAATTAACTAAAATACACATTATTTGATAGAGAAATAACTAAAATACACATTATTTATTAGATAAAAAACTAAAATACACAATATTTAATAAAGAAATAACTAAAATACACATTAATTAATAAAGAAATAACTAAAATACACATTATTTAATAAACAAATACCTAAAATACAGATTATTTAATAAACAAATAACTAAAATACACAATATTTATTGGAGAAATAACTAAAATACATATTATTTAATAAAGAAATATCTAAAACACACTTTATTTAATAGAGAAAAAACAAAAATACACATTAATTAATGAAGAAATAACTTAAATACACATTATTTAATAAAGAAATAACTAAAATACACATTTATAAATAAAGAAATAACTAAATTACACATTATTTATAGGAGAAATAACTAAAATACACATTAATTAATAAAGAAATAACTAAAATACACATTATTTAATAGAGAAATAACAAAAATACACATTATTTATAGAAGAAATAACTAAAATACACATTATTTAGTAAAGAAACAACTAAAATACAAAATATTTTCTAAAGAAATAACAAAAATACACATTATTTAATGAAGAAATAACAAAAATACACATTATTTAATAAAGAAATAACTTTAATATACATTATTTGATAAAGAAATAACTTAAATACACATTATTTAATATAGAAATATCTAAAATACACATTATTTATTGAAGAAATAACTAAAATACACATTATTTAATAGAGAAATAACTAAAATACACATTATTTATTAGAGAAATATTTTAAATACACATTACTTAATAAAGAAATAACTAAAATACACATTATTTAATAGAGAAATAACTAAAATACACATTATTTAAAAGAGAAATAACTAAAATACACAATATTTATTGGAGAAATAACTAAAATACACATTATTAAATAAAGAATTAACTAAAATACACATTATTTATAAGAGAAATAACTAAAAGACACATTATTTAATAGAGAAATAACTAAAATACACAATATTTATTGAAGAAATAACTAAAATACACATTATTAAATGAAGAAACAACTAAAATACACAATATTTTATAAAGAAATAACAAAAAAACACATTAATTAATGAAGAAATAACTAAAATGCACATTAGTTAATAAAGAAATAACTAAAATACACATTATTTAATAGTGAAATAACTAAATTACACATTATTTATTGAAGAAATAACTAAAATACACATTAATTTATAAAGAAATAACAAAAATACATATTATTTGATAGAGATATAACAAAAATACACATTATTTATTGGAGAAATAACAAAAAGACACATTAATTAATAAAGAAATAACTCAAATACACATTATTTAATTTAATAAAGAAATAACTAAAATACACATTATTTAATAGAGAAATAACTAAAATACACATTATTTATTGAAGAAATAACTAAAATACATATTATTTAATAAAGAAATAACTAAAACAAACATTATTTAATAGAGAAATAACAAAAATACACAATAATTAATGAAGAAATAACTTAAATACACATTATTTAATAAAGAAATAACTAAAATACACATAATTTAATAGTGAAATAACTAAATTACACATTATTTATTGAACAAATAACTAAAATACACATTAATTAATAAAGAAATAACTAAAATACACATTAATTAATAGAGAAATAACAAAAATACACATTATTTAATGAAGAAATAACTAAAATACACATTATTTATTAAAGAAACAACTAAAATACACAATATTTATTAAAGAAATAACAAAAATACACATTATTTAATGAAGAAATAATTAAAATACACATTATTTGAAAAAGAAATAACTAAAATACACATTATTTAATTAAGAAATAATTAAAATACACATTATTTAATAGAGAAATAACAAAAATACACATTATTTAATAAATAAATAACTAAAATACACATTATTTAATAAAGAAACAACTAAATTTTACAATATTTAATAGAGAAATTACAAAAAAACACATTATTTACACAAGAAATAACTAAAATACAAATTATTTAATAAAGAAATAACTAAAATACACATTATATATTAGAGAAATAACTAAAATACACAATATTTAGTGAAGAAATAACTAAAATACACAATATTTAATAAAGAAATAACTAAAATACACATTATTAAATAAAGAAATAACTAAAATACACATTATTTAATAGAGAAATAACTAAAATACACATTAATTATTGGAGATATATCTAAAATACACATTATTCAATAAAGAAATAACTAAAATACACATTATTTAATAAAGAAATAACTAACATACACATTATTTAATAGAGAAATTACTAAAATACACATTATTTAATAAAGAAATAACTAAAATACACAATATTTATTAGAGAAATAACTAAAATACACATTAATAAATGAAGAATTAACTAAAATACACATTATTTGATAGAGAAATAACTAAAATACACATTATTTATTAGATAAAAAACTAAAATACACAATATTTAATAAAGAAATAACTAAAATACACATTAATTAATAAAGAAATAACTAAAATACACATTATTTAATAAACAAATACCTAAAATACAGATTATTTAATAAAGAAATAACTAAAATACACAATATTTATTGGAGAAATAACTAAAATACATATTATTTAATAAAGAAATATCTAAAACACACTTTATTTAATAGAGAAAAAACAAAAATACACATTAATTAATGAAGAAATAACTTAAATACACATTATTTAATAAAGAAATAACTAAAATACACATTTATAAATAAAGAAATAACTAAATTACACATTATTTATAGGAGAAATAACTAAAATACACATTAATTAATAAAGAAATAACTAAAATACACATTATTTAATAGAGAAATAACAAAAATACACATTATTTATAGAAGAAATAACTAAAATACACATTATTTAGTAAAGAAACAACTAAAATACAAAATATTTTCTAAAGAAATAACAAAAATACACATTATTTAATGAAGAAATAACAAAAATACACATTATTTAATAAAGAAATAACTTTAATATACATTATTTGATAAAGAAATAACTTAAATACACATTATTTAATATAGAAATATCTAAAATACACATTATTTATTGAAGAAATAACTAAAATACACATTATTTAATAAAGAAATAACTGAAATACTCATTATTTAAATACACATTATTTTTTGGAGAAACAACTGAAATACACATTATTTAATGAAGAAATAACTAAAATACACATTATTTAATAAAGAAATAACTAAAATACACATTATTTAATGAAGAAATAATTAAAATACACATTATTTAATAGAGAAATAACAAAAATACACATTATTTAATGAATAAATAACTAAAATACAGATTATTTAATAAAGAAACAACTAAAATCCACAATATTTAATAGAGAAATTACAAAAAAACACATTATTTACACAAGAAATAACTAAAATACACATTATTTAATAAAAAAATAACTAAAATACACATTATATATTGGAGAAATAACTAAAATACACAATATTTAATGAAGAAATAACTAAAATACACATTATTTAATAAAGAAATAACTAAAATACACATTATTAAATAAAGAAATAACTAAAATACACATTATTTAATAAAGAAATAACTAAAATACACATTAATTATTGGAGATATATCTAAAATACACATTATTTAATAAAGAAATAACTAAAATACACATTATTTAATAAAGAAATAACTAAAATACACATTATTTAATAGAGAAATTACTAAAATACACATTATTTAATAGAGAAATAACTAAAATACACAATATTTGTTGGAGAAATAACTAAAATACACATTAATAAATGAAGAATAAACTAAAATACACATTATTTAATAGAGAAATAACTAAAATACACATTATTTATTAGATAAAAAACTAAAATACACAATATTTAATGAAGAAATAACTAAAATACACATTAATTAATAAAGAAATAACTAAAATACACATTATTTAATAAACAAATTCCTAAAATACAGATTATTTAATAAAGAAACAACTAAAATACACAATATATGTTGGAGAAATAACTAAAATACATATTATTTAAGAAAAAAATATCTAAAACACACTTTATTTAATAAAGAAAGAACAAAAATACACATTAATTAATGAAGAAATAACTTAAATACACATTATTTAATAAAGAAATAACTAAAATACACATTTATAAATAAAGAAATAACTAATTTACACATTATTTATAGGAGAAATAACTAAAATACACATTAATTAATAAAGAAATAACTAAAATACACATTATTTAATAGAGAAATAACAAAAATACACATTATTTATAGAAGAAATAACTAAAATACACATTATTTAATAAAGAAACAACTAAAATACACAATATTTTCTAGAGAAATAACAAAAATACACATTATTTAATGAAGAAATAACAAAAATACACATTATTTAATAAAAAAATAACTAAAATATACATTATTTGATAAAGAAATAACTTAAATACACATTATTGAATATAGAAATATCTAAAATACACATTATTTATTGAAGAAATAACTAAAATACACATTATTTAATAAAGAAATACTCATTATTTAAATACACATTATTTTTTGGAGAAACAACTGAAATACACATTATTTAATGAAGAAATAACTAAAATACACATTATTTAATAAAGAAATAACTAAAATACACATTATTTAATGAAGAAATAATTAAAATACACATTATTTAATAGAGAAATAACAAAAATACACATTATTTAATGAATAAATAACTAAAATACAGATTATTTAATAAAGAAACAACTAAAATACACATTATTAGATATAAAACAACTATCGTCACGTGTACGTGTACGTGTACGTGTATGTGTTTATTGCTAGTGTTAATAGTATTAATTTGCGTGTATATATGTATGTAATGTAATCTTTGAAGATGTGGAATATTTATTTTTAAGAAAGGTAATTAAAGTGCATTAAATTTAGTTTGAAAGTTTGAGTAAGCTTGATATTTAATAATGAAATTTATTCATAACCTATAAGTGTGATTACATGTTTTACGTCTAACAAATTTTAATTCAAATATCTCAAATAAAATTGTAAAAGTTCTATTGTTAACATACAATCCGAGGTAGCTCAGTGGTAGTGTTTGTTAGTGTAAACTAGCCGGCCCGGGTTCGATACTTGGCACGGGAGAATATTTTTAATAGATTTTAAATATTTAAATTCAAGTAATAATAATTTCACTTTCTAACTAACAACCATTCAGAGGTTTTCCTTTGTGTGTTATATTTGTTAGCCACCACAATAGACCCTGTGGTGTGAAGTCGAGTATCCCCGTCTATTTATTTGTTTTTAGTTTGTATATTAATTATATTTATTGTGATTGAATTTTATAATTAAATTGAAGTTCATATATTTTATCATCATGGTGGCAAGATATTGTTTATATTGTAAAGAGTTGATAAATCCTCGATCATATAATTGTTCTGTTAAATGCAATACATGCAATATGTGGATACACGGAGATTGTGTTTCTACTGACACGGAAAAAGTGCAACAAATAATTAAAAGTTCAGAGAAATTTAGTTGCAAAAATTGCTCACTGGAAGTATCTGATAAAGAAATTTGTAATCTTTCTACAGTTGAAGTTCTTTTTAAAACTTACTTTGGTCCCTTTGAAGGGAAAATAATGCAAAGTTTAGAAAATATAAATTCTAAACTTGATAATATAACCACTAGAGTCGATGCTTTAGAAAGTGAAACGAATATTCTAAAACAAGATATAAATCAATTAAAAGCTAATTCTAACAATAGTTTTGAAGATATCGTGGAAGAACTGGAAGAACGTCATAAGCGTAAAAACAATATTATGATATTTAATGTCAAAGAATCGGCACATCAATCGGTAGAAGAAAGAATTAAAATGGATAAATCTGCTGTCTCAAAAATATTACAACCTATTGATAACGTTCCAAACCCTACAAAAGTATTAAGGGTAGGTCAAAAATCTGCAAAGCCACGTCCTTTAAAAATCGTATTTAATGACTCTTTAATACCTAAACTTATCTTAAAGAATCAAGACAAAATTAAGGAAGCTGATATCAAAATTAGACAAGATAAAACCTCGGCTCAATTGGATAATATAAAAATGGTACAGCAACAATTTCAAGAACGAAAAATGAAAGGAGACAAAAATATTTACATTAAATATCGAAATGATAGGCCTGTAATTTTTAATTCGCAGTCCACTTCAAAAAACTACAACCATTAAAGATCTATTTTCAAAATGCGGGAGGGATTAAGACTAAGTTACGTGATTTGGAAGTAAATGTGTCACTTTTAAATTACGATGTTATTATAATAGTGGAAACATGGCTTACTGAAGAAATTTTAAATACGGAAATTATGTTACAAAACTACGTAATTTACAGATCGGACAGATCTGTATAATCAAGTACAAAGTCTAAGGCTGGGGGAGTTCTAATAGCGGTGCACAAAAGAATAAAATCTCAACAAATTCAAGATATACCACAAACGGTTGAACAACTTTTTGTGTCATTGACTTTCAATGGAACAACAACGATAGCTGGTGGATTGTATATTCCTCCAGGTTCCGATAATATAAAATATGTTGTGCATTGTGAAACCATGGAAAATATAATGGAAAAGTATCCAAATAGCAGATATATAATCTGCGGAGATTATAATTTACCTGAAGCACGCTGAGCTAATGATGATATTGGAGTTCAGTTAACAACATCGGCTAGTTTAAACGCAAGAATAGTTTGTGAATCATTTGAGATACTAAACTTTTTTCAGATAAATGATATTCCAAATCCTCGCGGAGTATTTCTGGATTTAGTATTTACTAGAGATAAATCTAACACAATAATAGCTGCAGAAGATACTTTGTTGGAAAATGGTGTTCACCATATAGCGTATGTCATCACTATAGACAATTGCAATCCAGAAGCTCAAATGAAATTTAAAGAACTTGTACCAAATTTTAAACAAGCAGATTTTACACAAATTAATAATTTTCTAGCTAATGTAAACTGGGATTTCTTATGCAATGCCAATGAAAACAACTGTGATATTAATATTCTAGTCTCTCAATTTTATGATGTGCTGTTTAAATCTATTGAATTATTTGTACCTGTGAAATGTGTAAGAACCAGAACATATCCAAGATGGTTTAACTCTGAACTGATTGGAATTATAAATGCAAAAAAGATAGCACATGCTAGATACAAGAGTTCAAGTTTACATCAAGATTATATTCAATTTAAAAACTTAAGAGATCGATGTAAATCTTTGGGGAAAACTTTACATTTAAAATACACTCATTCTTCTAGCCAAATGATATGTGATAATCCAAAACTATTCTGGAGGTATATAAATGAAAAAAGAAATACGGATGGTTATCCAAAAATTATGCAATATAAAGAACAGATATGTGATAATGAACAAAAGTGTGTGAATTTATTTGCAGATTTCTTTTCATCGGTATATGTTAGTGAAGTGTGTTCTGTTCCGTTTTTTGAAAATAGTTCCTTTGTTAACGCTTAAAATTTTGTGTTAAATGTTACGGATGTTTTTGATGGGATATTAAATTTAAACGATTCTGTGTTACCTGGCCCTGACGGAATACCAAGTTTCTTTTTAAAAAAATGTATATATGTGTTAGTTAAACCTCTTTTTAATTTATTCTCAATTTCTATATCAAAAGGTGAATTTCCAGAATTTTGGAAACAATCCTATATTACGCCAATTTTTAAATCCGGCAATAAAAATGATATTACTAACTACAGGGGTGTGTGTAACCAATCTGCTATGCCTAAGTTACTCGATTCCTTAATTGCCGACCAATTAAAATGGATGTGTAAAAACATTATTACTAAAAATCAACATGGTTTTATGAAAGGACGATCGACTTCAACAAATCTTATGATCTATCAATCTAAGATAATTGAGGCATTTGAAAACAAAGCGCAAGTCGACGCAATTTACACAGACTTTGCAAAAGCATTTGATCGGGTAGATCATGGTACCTTGATTAGAAAATTGTTGGCAATGGGATTTGGTAAACGTGTGGTAAATTAGTTACATAGTTTTTTGATTGACCGAACACAGTGTGTTAAAATTAAAAATCATATTTCCAAAATTGTAAATGTTACGTCAGGTGTACCACAAGGTTCACACTGTGGTCCTATTCTATTTATATTATTTGTAAACGATTTATGTGATGTGATTGTAAATTCAAGTTGTCTCCTATATGCAGATGATTTAAAAGTATTTAGAAAAGTAAGCTCAATAGTGGATTGTATTGCCATTCAACAATATTTAGATAACATTGGTAAATGGTGTAAAGTTAATAATTTGTTTTTAAACCAATCCAAGTGTTATGCAATGTTATTTAGTAGAATAAATAATCCATTAACTCATTGCTACTCTATTAATAATACGTCTTTAAAAAGTGTGAACGAGATATCTGATTTGGGAGTCATATTTGATTCAAAATTAAATTTTAATAACCACATAAATAGCATGTGTTCAAAGGATAGGAAGATGATGGGTTTTCTAAAGAGATCATCATGGGAGTTACATAGTGATGCTTGCATAACACTTTACAGGTCCTTGGTACGCCCAATACTTGAGTATGGAACATCAATTTGGTCTCCTTATCAAATAGGCAATATGAACAAAATAGAAAAAGTACAAAGAAACTTTCTGAAATTTTTCTCATACAAATTGGGCATGAATAGAGAAAATATAAATTACGAAATGATATTAGAAACCCACAATCTAAAATCTTTGGCAGAGAGACAATTTATAGGTGATATAAATTGGGTTCATAAATTAATAAACAATTACTTAGATTGCCCGGAACTTCTAAGCAATCTAAATTTTAATTTTAATCAACTAAGAATTACGCGCAACATAAATATATTTAGATGCAACATCCATGCAACAAACTACGGACATTTTAATCCAGTGTCACGCATGATGAGAACATGCATCCTGCTTAAATTAGACAAGCATTTTAATTTATTTGATGCATCACATACATCGTTTAAAAATCAGTGCCGTAAAATTAATTTAAAAAGATATATGTTAACGTGTTTTTGTTAATTATGTAAATTATGTATTTATTTATTGTATTAAGCAATATGCACAAATGTAAAAGTAATTATGTAACTTTAAAGGCGCTGCTGTAAATAAATTTATTATTATTATTAATATTATTATTATTATTTAATGAAGAAATAACTAAAATACACATTATTTAATAAAGAAATAACGAAATACACATTATTTATAAAAGAAATAACTAAAATACACATTATTTAATAGAAAAATAACTAAAGTACACATTATTTAATAGAGAAACAACTAAAATACACAATATTTATTGAAGAAATAACTAAAATACACATTATTTAATAAAGAAACAACTAAAATACACAATATTTTAAAAAGAAATAACAAAAAAACACATTATTTATTAAAGAAATAACTAAAATGCACATTAGTTAATAAAGAAATAAATAAAATACACATTATTTAAAAGAGAAATAACTAAAATACACATTATTTATTGTAGAAGTAACTAAAATACACATTATTTAATGAAGAAATAACTAAAATACACATTATTTATTAGAGAAATAATTAAAATAACATTATTTCATGGAGAAATAACTAAAATACACATTATTTAATAAAGAAATAACTAAAATACAAATTATTTAATAGAGAATTAACTAAAATACACATTATTTATTGAAGAAATATCTTAAATACACATTACTTAATAAAGAAATAACTAAAATACACATTATTTAAGGGAAAAATAACTAAAATACACATTATTTAATAGAGAAATAACTAAAATACACAATATTTATTGGAGAAATAACTAAAATACACATTATTATATGAAAAATTAACTAAAATACACATTATTTAATAGAAAAATAACTAAAATACACATTATTTAATAGAGAAATAACTAAAATACACAATATTTTATAAAAAAATAACAACAAAACACATTATTTAATAAAGAAATAACTAAAATGCACATTAGTTAATAAAGAAATAACTAAAATACACATTATTTAATAGAGAAATAACTATAATACACATCATTTAAGAAACAAATAACTAAAATACACATTATTTAATAGAGAAATAACTAAAATACACATTATTTATTGGAGAAATAACTAAAATACACATTATTTAATGAAGAAATAACTAAAATACACATTATTTAATAGAGAAATAATTAAAATAACATTATTTATTGGAGAAATAACTAAAATACACATTATTTAAGAAACAAATAACTAAAATACACATTATTTAATAGAGAAATAACTAAAATACACATTATTTATTGGAGAAATAACTAAAATACACATTATTTAATGAAGAAATAACTAAAATACACATTATTTAATAAAGAAATAACTAAAATACACTTTATTTATTAAAGAAAAAACTAAAATACACATTATTTAATAAAGAAATAACAAAGTACACATTATTTAATAACGAAATAACTAAAATACACATTATTTAATAAAGAAATAACTAAATTACACATTATTTAATAAAGAAATAACTAAAATACACATTATTTAATAAAGAAATAACAAAAATACACATTAATTAATAGAGAAATAACTAAAATACACAATATTTATTAGAGAAAAAACTAAAATACACAATATTTAATGAAGAATTAACTAAAATACACATTATTTAATAAAGAAATAACTAAAATACACAACATTTAATAAAAAATTAACTAAAATACACATAATTTAATAAAGAAATAACTAAAATACACATTATTTATTAGAGAAATAACTAAAATACACAATAATTAATAGAGAAATAACAAAAAAACACATTATTTGATAAAGAAATAACTAAAATACACATTATTTAATAGAGAAATAACTAAAATACACATTATTTATTGGAAAAATAACTAAAATACATATTATTTAATAAAGAAATAACTAAAACAAACATTATTTAATAAAAAAATAACAAAAATACACATTACTTAATGAAGAAATAACTTAAATACACATTATTTAATAAAGAAATAACTAAAAAACACATTATTTAATAGAGAATTAACTAAATTACACATTATTTATTAAAGAAATAACTAAAATACACATTAATTAATAAAGAAATAACTAAAATACACATTATTTTTTGAAAAAATAACTAAAATACTCATTGTTTAATGAAGAAATAACTAAAATACACATTATTTAATAAAGAAATAACTAAAATACACATTATTTAATAAAGAAATAATTAAAATACACATTATTTAATAGAGAAATAACAAAAATACACATTATTTAATAAATAAATAACTAAAATACACATTATTTAATAAAGAAATAACTAAAATACACATTATTTAATAAAGAAACAACTAAAATACACAATATTTAATAGAAAAATGACAAAAAAACACATTATTTACACAAGAAATAACTAAAATACACATTATTTAATAAATAAATAACTAAAATACACATTATTTATTGGAGAAATAACTAAAATACACATTATTTAATGAAGAAATAACTAAAATACACATTATTTATTAAAGAAATAACTAAAATACACATTATTAAATAAAGAAATAACTAAAATACACATTATTAAATAGAGAAATAACTAAAATACACATTATTTAATAAAGAAATAACTAAAATACACATTATTAAATAAAGAAATAACTAAAATACACATTATTTAATAAAGAAATAACTAAAATACACATTATTTAATAAAGAAATTACTAAAATACACATTATTTAATAGAGAAATAACTAAAATACACAATATTTATTGGAAAAATAACTAATATACACATTAATAAATAAAGAATTAACTAAAATACACATTATTTAATAGAGAAATATCTATAATACACAATATTTATTAGAGAAAAAACTAAAATACACAATAATTAATGAAGAAATAACTAAAATACACATTAATTAATAAGGAAATAACTAAAATACACATTTATTAATAAACAAATAACTAAAATACACATTATTTAATAAAGAAATAACTAAAATACACAATATTTATTGGAGAAATAACAAAATTACATATTATTTAATAAAGAAATAACTAAAACACACATTATTTAAAAGAAAAATAACAAAAATACACATTAATAAATGAAGAAATAACTTAAATACACATTATTTAATAAAGAAATAACTAAAATACACATTATTAAATAAAGAAATAACTAAATTACACATTATTTATAGGAGAAATAACTAAAATACACATTAATTAATAAAAAAATAACTAAAATACACATTATTTAATAAAGAAATAACAAAAATACACATTATTTATAAAAGAAATAACTAAAATACACATTATTTAATAAAGAAACAACTAAAATACACAATATTTTTTAGAGAAATAACAAAAATACACTTTATTTAATGAAGAAATAACAAAATTACACATTATTTAATAAAGAAATAACTAAAATATACATTAATTGATAAAGAAATAACTTAATTACACATTATTTATTAGAGAAATATCTAAAATTTACATTATTTATTGAAAAAATAACTAAATTACACATTATTTAATAAAAAAATAACTAAATACTTATTAATTAAATACACATTATTTTTTGGAGAAACAACTAAAATACACATTATTTAATGAAGAAATAACTTAAATACACATTATTTAATAAAAAAATAACTAAAATACACATTATTTGATAAAGAAATAATAAAAATACACATTATTAAATAGAGAAATAACAAAAATACACAATATTTAATAAATAAATAACTTAAATACAGATTATTTAATTAAGAAACAACTAAAATACACATTATTTAATGAAGAAATAACTAAAATACACATTATTTAATAAAGAAATAACAAAATACACATTATTTATAAAAGAAATAACTAAAATACACATTATTTAATAGAGAAATAACTAAAATACACATTATCTATTAAAGAAATAACAAAAATACACATTATTAAATAAAGAAATAACAAAAATACAAATTATTTATTGAAAAAATAACTAAAATACACAATATTTATTAAAGAAATAACTTAAGTACACATTATTTAATAAAGAAATAACTAAAATACACATTATTTATTGGAAAAATAACTATAATACACATTATTTAATGAAGAATTAACTAAAATACACATTATTTAATAAAGAAATAACTGAAATACACATTATTTAATAGAGAAATAACTAAAATACACATTATTTAATAAATAAATAACTAAAATACAGATTATTTATTAAAGAAACAACTAAAATACACATTATTTAATGAAGAAATAACTAAAATACACATTATTTAATAAAGAAATAACTTAAGTACACATTATTTAATAGAGAAATAACTAAAATACACATTATTTATTGGAGAAATAACTAAAATACACATTATTTAATGAAGAAATAACTAAAATACACATAATTTAATAAAGAAATAACTGAAATACACATTATTTAATAGAGAAATTATTAAAATACACAATATTTTATAGAGAAATGACAAAAAAACACATTATTTACACTAGAAATATCTAAATTACAAATTATTTAATAAAGAAATAACTTAAGTACACATTATTTAATAGAGAATTAACTAAAATACACATTATTTATTGGAAAAATAACTAAAATACACATTATTTAATGAAAAAATAACTAAAATACAAATTATTAAATAAAGAAATAACTGAATTACACATTATTTAATAGAGAAATAACTAAAATACACATTATTTTTTTGGAGAAATAACTAAAATACATTTTAATGAAAAATAACAAAATACACATTATTTATACAAGAAAAAACTAAAATACAAATTATTTAATAAAGAAATAACTAAAAAACACATTATTTATTGGAGAAATAACAAAAAAACACATTATTTATTAGAGAAATAACAAAAACACACATTATTTATTAAAGAAATAACTAAAATACACATTATTTAAAAAAAGAATCAACTAAAATATACAATATTTATTAGAGAAATAACAAAAATACAAATTATTTTATTAAGAAATAACTAAAATACACATTATTTGATAAAGAAATAACTAAAATACACATTATTTAATAGAGATATAACTAAAATACACATTATTTATTGGAGAAATAACTAAAATACACATTATTTAATAAAGAAATATCTGAAATACACACTATTTAATAGAGAAATAACTAAAATACACATTATTTTTGAAAAAAATAACTAAAATACACATTATTTAATGAAGAAATAACTAAAATACACATTATTTAATAAAGAAATAACTAAAATACACATTATTTAATAAAGAAATAATTAAAATAAACATTATTTAATAAAGATATAACAAAAATACACATTATTTAATAAATAAATAACTAAAATACACACTATTTAATAAAGAAACATCTAAAATACACAATATTTAATAAAGAAATGACAAAAAAACACATTATTTACACTAGAAATATCTAAAATACAAATTATTTAATAAAGAAACAACTAAAATTTACATTATTTATTGGAGAATTAACTAAAATACACATTATTTAATGAAGAAATAACTAAAATACACATTATTTAATAAAGAAATAACTTAAGTACACATTATTTAATAGAGAAATAACTAAAATACACATTATTTATTGGAGAAATAACTAAAATACACATTATTTAATGAAGAAATAACTAAAATACACATTATTTAATAAAGAAATAACTGAAATACACATTATTTAATAGAGAAATTATTAAAATACACAATATTTAATAGAGAAATGACAAAAAAACACATTATTTACACTAGAAATATCTAAATTACAAATTATTTTATAAAGAAATAACTTAAATACACATTATTTTATAGAGAATTAACTAAAATACACATTATTTAATGAAGAAATAACTAAAATACACATTATTTAATAAAGAAATAACTAAAATACACATTATTAAATAAAAAAATAACTAAAAAACACATTATTTAATAGAGAAATAACTAAAATACACATTAATTATTGGAGAAATATCTAAAATACACATTATTTAATAAACAAATAACTAAAATACACATTATTTAATAAAGAAATAACTAAAATACACATTATTTAATAGAGAAATAACCAAAAAACACATTATTTAATAATGAAACAACTAAAATACACAATATTTAATAGAGAAACAACTGAAATACACAATATTTAATAGAGAAATAACAAAAAAACACATTATTTAAAAAAGAAATAACTAAAATAAACATTATTTAATAGAGAAATAATTAAAATACACGTTATTTATTGGAGAAATAACTAAAATACATTTTAATGAAAAATAACAAAATACACATTATTTATACAAAAAATAACTAAAATACACAATATTTAATAAAGAAATAACTAAAATACACATTATTTATTGGAGAAATAACAAAAATACACATTATTTATTAGAGAAATAACAAAAACACACATTATTTATTAAAGAAATAACTAAAATACACATTATTTAAAAAAAGAATCAACTAAAATATACAATAACTATTAGAGAAATAACAAAAATACAAATTATTTAATTAAGAAATAACTAAAATACACATTATTTAATAAAGAAATAACTAAAATACACATTATTTAATAGAAAAATAACTAAAATACACATTATTTATTAGAGAAATAACTAAAATACACATTATTTAATAAATAAATAACTGAAATACACATTATTTAATAGAGAAATAACTAAAATACACTTTATTTTTGAAAAAAATAACTAAAATACACATTATTTAATGAAGAAATAACTAAAATACACATTATTTAATAAAGAAATAACTAAAATACACATTATTTAATAAAGAAATATGTAAAATATACATTATTTAATAAAGAAATAACAAAAATACACATTATTTAATAAATAAATAACTAAAATACACATTATTTAATAAAGAAACAACTAAAATACACAATTTTTAATAGAGAATTGACAAAAAAACACATTATTTATACTAGAAATATCTAAAATACAAATTATTTTATAAAGAAATAACTTAAATACACATTATTTTATAGAGAATTAACTAAAATACACATTATTTAATGAAGAAATAACTAAAATACACATTATTTAATATAGAAATAACTAAAATACACATTATTAAATAAAGAAATAACTAAAAAACACATTATTTAATAGAGAAATAACTAAAATACACATTAATTATTGGAGAAATATCTAAAATACACATTATTTAATAAACAAATAACTAAAATACACATTATTTAATTAAGAAATAACTAAAATACACATTATTTAATAGAGAAATAACTAAAATACACATTATTTTGTAGAAATATCTTAAATACACATTACTTAATAAAGAAATAACTAAAATACACATTATTTAATGGAGAAATAACTGAAATACACATTATTTAATAAAGAACTAACTAAAATACACATTATTTAATAGAGAAATAACTAAAATACACATCATTTATTGAAGAAATAACTAAAATACACATTATTTAATAAAAAAACAACTAAATTACACAATATTTTATAAAGAAATAACAAAAAAACACATTATTTAATAAAGAAATAACTAAAATGCACATTAGTTAATAAAGAAATAACTAAAATACACATTATTTAAAAGAGAAATAACTAAAATACACATTATTTTTTTGTAGAAATAACTAAAATACACATTATTTAATTAAGAAATAACTAAAATACACATTATTTAATAGAGAAATAATTAAAATAACATTATTTATTGGAGAAATAACTAAAATACACATTATTTAATGAAGAAATAACTAAAATACACATTATTTAATAAAGAAATAACTAAAAAACACTTTATTTAAAAAAAAAAAAACTAAAATACACATTATTAAATAAAGAAATAACAAAGTACACATTATTTATTAAAGAAATAACTAAAATACACATTATTTAATAAAGAAATAACTAAACTACACATTATTTAATAGAGAAATAACTAAAATACACATTATTTAATAAAGAAATAACAAAAATACACATAATTTTATAGAGAAATAACTAAAATACACAATATTTATTAGAGAAATAACTAAAATACACAAAATTTAATGAAGAAATAACTAAAATACACATTATTTAATAAAGAATTAACTAAAATACACAATATTTAATAAAAAATTAACTAAAAAACACATAATTTAATAAAGAAATAACTAAAATACTCATTATTTATTAGAAAAATAACTAAAATACACAATAATTAATAGAGAAATAACAAAAAAACACATTATTTGATAAAGAAATAACTAAAATACACATTATTTAATAGAGAAATAACTAAAATACACATTTTTTATTGAAGAAATAACTAAAATACATATTATTTAATAAAGAAATAACTAAAACAAACATTGTTTAATAAAGAAATAACAAAAATACACATTAATTAATGAAGAAATAACTTAAATACACATTATTTAATAAAAAAATAACTAAAATACACATTATTTAATAGAGAAATAACTAAATTACACATTATTTATTAAAGAAATAACTATAATACACATTAATTGATAAAGAAATAACTAAAATACACATTATTTAATAGAGAAATAACAAAAATACACATTATTTAATGAAGAAATAACTAAAATACACATTATTTAATAAAGAAACAACTAAAATTCACAATATTTATTAGAGAAATAACAAAAATACACATTATTTAATAAAGAAATAACTAAAATACACATTATTTGAAAAAGAAATAACTAAAATACACATTATTTATTAAAGAAATAACTAAAATACACATTATTTAATGGAGAAATAACTTAAATACACATTGTTTAATGAAGAAATAACTAAAATACACATTATTTAATAAAGAAATAACTAAAATACACATTATTTAATAAAGAAATAATTAAAATACACATTATTTAATAGAGAAATAACAAAAATACACATCAATTAATAAATAAATAACTAAAAAACACATTATTTAATAGAGAAATAACTAAAATACACATTAATTATTGGAGAAATATCTAAAATACACATTATTTAATAAACAAATAACTAAAATACACATTATTTAATTAAGAAATAACTAAAATACACATTATTTAATAGAGAAATAACTAAAATACACATTATATTGTAGAAATATCTTAAATACACATTACTTAATAAAGAAATAACTAAAATACACATTATTTAATGGAGAAATAACTGAAATACACATTATTTAATAAAGAACTAACTAAAATACACATTATTTAATAGAGAAATAACTAAAATACACATCATTTATTGAAGAAATAACTAAAATACACATTATTTAATAAAAAAACAACTAAATTACACAATATTTTATAAAGAAATAACAAAAAAACACATTATTTAATAAAGAAATAACTAAAATGCACATTAGTTAATAAAGAAATAACTAAAATACACATTATTTAAAAGAGAAATAACTAAAATACACATTATTTTTTGTAGAAATAACTAAAATACACATTATTTAATTAAGAAATAACTAAAATACACATTATTTAATAGAGAAATAATTAAAATAACATTATTTATTGGAGAAATAACTAAAATACACATTATTTAATGAAGAAATAACTAAAATACACATTATTTAATAAAGAAATAACTAAAAAACACTTTATTTAAAAAAAAAAAACTAAAATACACATTATTAAATAAAGAAATAACAAAGTACACATTATTTATTAAAGAAATAACTAAAATACACATTATTTAATAAAGAAATAACTAAAATACACATTATTTAATAGAGAAATAACTAAAATACACATTATTTAATAAAGAAATAACAAAAATACACATAATTTTCGAGAGAAATAACTAAAATACACAATATTTATTAGAGAAATAACTAAAATACACAAAATTTAATGAAGAAATAACTAAAATACACATTATTTAATAAAGAATTAACTAAAATACACAATATTTAATAAAAAATTAACTAAAAAACACATAATTTAATAAAGAAATAACTAAAATACTCATTATTTATTAGAAAAATAACTAAAATACACAATAATTAATAGAGAAATAACAAAAAAACACATTATTTGATAAAGAAATAACTAAAATACACATTATTTAATAGAGAAATAACTAAAATACACATTTTTTATTGAAGAAATAACTAAAATACATATTATTTAATAAAGAAATAACTAAAACAAACATTGTTTAATAAAGAAATAACAAAAATACACATTAATTAATGAAGAAATAACTTAAATACACATTATTTAATAAAAAAATAACTAAAATACACATTATTTAATAGAGAAATAACTAAATTACACATTATTTATTAAAGAAATAACTATAATACACATTAATTGATAAAGAAATAACTAAAATACACATTATTTAATAGAGAAATAACAAAAATACACATTATTTAATGAAGAAATAACTAAAATACACATTATTTAATAAAGAAACAACTAAAATTCACAATATTTATTAGAGAAATAACAAAAATACACATTATTTAATAAAGAAATAACTAAAATACACATTATTTGAAAAAGAAATAACTAAAATACACATTATATATTAAAGAAATAACTAAAATACACATTATTTAATGGAGAAATAACTTAAATACACATTGTTTAATGAAGAAATAACTAAAATACACATTATTTAATAAAGAAATAACTAAAATACACATTATTTAATAAAGAAATAATTAAAATACACATTATTTAATAGAGAAATAACAAAAATACACATCAATTAATAAATAAATAACTAAAAAACACATTATTTAATAAAGAAATAACTAAAATACACATTATTTAATAAAGAAACAACTAAAATACACAATATTTAAAAGAGAAATGACAAAAAAACACATTATTTACACAAGAAATAACTAAAATACACATTATTCAATAAAGAAATAACTAAAATACACATTATTCATTGGAGAAATTACTAAAATACACATTATTTAATGAAGAAATAACTAAAATACACATTATTTAATAAAGAAATAACTAAAATACACATTATTAAATAAAGAAATAACTAAAATACACATTATTTATTAGAGAAATAACTAAAATACACATTAATTATTAGAGATATATCTAAAATACACATTATTTAATAAAGAAATAACTAAAATACACATTATTTAATAAAGAAATAACTAAAATACACATTATTTATTAGAGAAATTACTAAAATACACATTATTTAATAGAGAAATAACTAAAATACACAATATTTATTGGAAAAATAACTAAAATACACATTAATAAATGAAGAATTAACTAAAATACACATTATTTAATAGAGAAATAACTAAAATACACATTATTTATTTGAGAAACAACTAAAATAAACAATAATTAATGAAGAAATAACTAAAATACACATTAATTAATAAGGAAATAACTTAAATACACATTATTTAATAAACAAATAACTAAAATACACATTATTTAATAAAGAAATAACTAAAATACACAATATTTATTGGAGAAATAACTAAAATACATATTATTTAATAAAGAAATAACTAAAACACACATTATTTGATAGAGAAATAACAAAAATACACATTAATTAATGAAGAAATAACTTAAATACACATTATTTAATGAAGAAATAGCTAAAATACACAATATTTAATAAAGAAATAACTTAAGTACACATTATTTAATAGAGAATTTAGTAAAATACACATTATTTATTGGAAAAATAACTAAAATACACATTATTTAATGAAGAAATAACTAAAATACACGTTATTTAATAAAGAAATAACTGAAGTACACTTTATTTAATAGAGAAATAACTAAAATACACATTATTTTTTTGGAGAAATAACTAAAATACATTTTAATGAAAAATAACAAAATACACATTATTTATACAAGAAATAACTAAAATACACATTATTTAATGAAGAAATAACTAAAATACACTTTATTTAATAAAGAAATAACTAAAAAACACATTATTTAATAGAAAAATAACTAAAATACACATTAATTATTGGAGAAATATCTAAAATACACATTATTTAATAAACAAATAACTAAAATACACATTATTTATTAAAGAAATAACTAAAATACACATTAATTAATAAAAAAATAACTAAAATACACATTATTTGATAGAGAAATAACAAAAATACACAGTATTTAATGAAGAAATAACTAAAATACACATTATTTAATAAAGAAACAACTAAAATACACAATATTTATTAGAGAAATAACAAAAATACACATTATTTAATGAAGAAATAACTAAAATACACAATATTTGAAAAAGAAATAACTAAAATACACATTATTTAATAAAGAAATAACTAAAATACACTTTATTTAATGGAGAAATAACTAAAATACACATTATTTAATAAAGAAATAACTGAAATACACATTTTTAATATAGAAATAACTAAAATACACATTATTTTTTGGAAAAATAACTAAAATACTCATTGTTTAATGAAGAAATAACTAAAATACACATTATTTAATAAAGAAATAACTAAAATACACATTATTTATTGAAGAAATAACTAAAATACACATTATTTAATGAAGAAATAACTAAAATACACATTATTTAATAAAGAAATAACTAAAATACACATTATTAAACTAAGAAATAACTAAAATACACATTATTAAATAGAGAAATAACTAAAATACACATTATTTAAAAAAGAAATAACTAAAATACACATTATTAAATAAAGAAATAACTAAAATACACATTATTTAATAAAGAAATAACTAAAATACACTTTATTTAATAAAGAAATTACTAAAATATACATTATTTATTAGAGAAATAACTAAAATACACAATATTTATTGGAAACATAACTAAAATACACATTAATAAATAAAGAATTAACTAAAATACACATTATTTAATAGAGAAATAACTATAATACACAATATTTATTAGAGAAAAAACTAAAGTACACAATAATTAATGAAGAAATAACTAAAATACACATTAATTAATAAGGAAATAACTAAATTACACATTAATTAATAAAGAAATAACTAAAATACACATTATTTAATAAAGAAATAACTAAAATACACAATATTTATTGGAGAAATAACTAAAATACATATTATTTAATAAAGAAATAACTAAAACACACATTATTTAATAGAGAAATAACAAAAATACACATTAATTAATGAAGAAATAACTTAAATACACATTATTTAATAAAGAAATAACTAAAATACACATTATTAAATAAAGAAATAACTAAATTACACATTATTTATAGGAAAAATAACTAAAATACACATTTATTAATAAAGAAATAACTAAAATACACATTATTTAATAGAGAAATAACAAAAATACACATTATTTATAGAAGAAATAACTAAAATACACATTATTTAATAAAGAAACAACTAAAATACACAATATTTATTAGAGAAATAACAAAAATACACTTTATTTAATGAAGAAATAACTAAATACACATTATTTAATAAAGAAATAACTAACATATACATTAATTGATAAAGAAATAACTTAAATACACATTATTTATTAGAGAAATATCTAAAATTTACATTATTTATTGAAAAAATAACTAAATTACACATTATTTAATAAAAAAATTACTAAATACTTATTAATTAAATACACATTATTTTTTGGAGAAACAACTAAAATACACATTATTTAATGAAGAAATAACTTAAATACACATTATTTAATAAAAAAATAACTAAAATACACATTATTTGATAAAGAAATAATAAAAATACACATTATTTAATAGAGAAATAAAAAAAATACAAATTATTTAATAAATAAATAACTTAAATACAGATTATTTAATAAAGAAACAACTAAAATACACATTATTTAATGAAGAAATAACTAAAATACACATTATTTAATAAAGAAATAACAAATTACACATTATTTGATAGAGAAATAACTAAAATACACATTATCTATTAAAGAAATAACAAAAATACACATTATTAAATAAAGAAATAACAAAAATACAAATTATTTATTGAAGAAATAACTAAAATACACAATATTTAATAAAGAAATAACTTAAGTACACATTATTTAAATAAGAAATAACTAAAATACACATTATTTATTGGAAAAATAACTATAATACACATTATTTAATGAAGAAATAACTAAAATACACATTATTTAATAAAGAAATAACTGAAATACACATTATTTAATAGAGAAATAACTAAAATACACATTATTTAATAAATAAATAACTAAAATACAGATTATTTATTAAAGAAACAACTAAAATACACATTATTTAATGAAGAAATAACTAAAATACACATTATTTAATAAAGAAATAACGAAATACACATTATTTATAAAAGAAATAACTAAAATACACATTATTTAATAGAGAAATAACTAAATTACACATTATCTATTAAAGAAATAACAAAAATACACATTATTAAATAAAGAAATAACAAAAATACAAATTATTCAATGAAGAAATAACTAAAATACACAATATTTAATAAAGAAATAACTTAAGTACACATTATTTAATAGAGAATTAACTAAAATACACATTATTTTTTTGGAGAAATAACTAAAATACATTTTAATGAAAAATAACAAAATACACATTATTTATACAAGAAATAACTAAAATACACATTATTTATTAAAGAAATAACTAAAAAACACATTATTTATTGGAGAAAAAACAAAAAAACACATTATTTATTAGAAAAATAACAAAAATACACAATATTTAATGAAGAAATAACTAAAATACACATTATTTAAAAAAAGAATCAACTAAAATATACAATATTTATTAGAGAAATAACAAAAATACAAATTATTTAATTAAGAAATAACTAAAATACACATTATTTGATAAAGAAATAACTAAAATACACATTATTTAATAGAGATATAACTAAAATACACATTATTTATTGGAGAAATAACTAAAATACACATTATTTAATAAAGAAATATCTGAAATACACATTATTTAATAAAGAAATAACTAAAGTACACATTATTTTTGAAAAAAATAACTAAAATACACATTATTTAATGAAGAAATAACTAAAATACACATTATTTAATAAAGAAATAACTAAAATACACTTTATTTAATAAAGAAATAATTAAAATAAACATTATTTAATAAAGATATAACAAAAATACACATTATTTAATAAATAAATAACTAAAATACACACTATTTAATAAAGAAACATCTAAAATACACAATATTTAATAAAGAAATGACAAATAAACACATTATTTACACTAGAAATATCTAAAATACAAATTATTTAATAAAGAAATAACTAAAATACACATTATTTATTGGAGAATTAACTAAAATACACATTATTTAATGAAGAAATAACTAAAATACACATTATTTAATAAAGAAATAACTTAAGTACACATTATTTAATAGAGAAATAACTAAAATACACATTATTTATTGGAGAAATAACTAAAATACACATTATTTAATGAAGAAATAACTAAAATACACATTATTTAATAAAGAAATAACTAAAATACACATTATTTAATAAAGAAATAACTAAAATACACAATATTTAATAGAGAAATGACAAAAAAACACATTATTTACACTAGAAATATCTAAAATACAAATTATTTTATAAAGAAATAACTTAAATACACATTATTTTATAGAGAATTAACTAAAATACACATTATTTAATGAAGAAATAACTAAAATACACATTATTTAATAAAGATATAACTAAAATACACATTATTAAATAAAAAAATAATTAAAAAACACATTATTTAATAGAGAAATAACTAAAATACACATTAATTATTGGAGAAATATCTAAAATACACATTATTTAAAAAACAAATAACTAAAATACACATTATTGAATAAAGAAATAACTAAAATACACATTATTTAATAGAGAAATAACCAAAATACACATTATTTAATAATGAAACATCTAAAATACACAATATTTAATAGAGAAACAACTGAAATACACAATATTTAATAGAGAAATAACAAAAAAACGCATTATTTAAAAAAGAAATAACTAAAATACACATTACTTAATAGAGAAATAATTAAAATACACGTTATTTATTGGAGAAATAACTAAAATACACATTATTTAATAAAGAAATAACTGAAATACACATTATTTAATAGAGAAATAACTAAAATACACATTATTTAATAAAGAAATAACTAAAATACACATTATTTATTGGAGAAATAACAAAAATACACATTATTTATTAGAGAAATAACAAAAACACACATTATTTAATAAAGAAATAACTAAAATACACATTATTTAAAAAAAGAATCAACTAAAATATACAATAATTATTAGAGAAATAACAAAAATACAAATTATTTAATAAAGAAATAACTAAAATACACATTATTTAATAAAGAAATAACTGAAATACGCATTTTTAATAGAGAAATAACTAAAATACACATTATTTTTTGGAAAAATAACTAAAATACTCATTGTTTAATGAAGAAATAACTAAAATACACATTATTTAATAAAGAAATAACTAAAATACACATTATTTATTGAAGAAATAACTAAAATACACATTATTTAATGAAGAAATAACTAAAATACACATTATTTAATAAAGAAATAACTAAAATACACATTATTAAATAAAGAAATAACTAAAATACACATTATTAAATAGAGAAATAACTAAAATACACATTATTTAATAAAGAAATAACTAAAATACACATTATTAAATAGAGAAATAACTAAAATACACATTATTTAATAAAGAAATAACTAAAATACACTTTATTTAATAAAGAAATTACTAAAATACACATTATTTAATAGAGAAATAACTAAAATACACAATATTTATTGGAAAAATAACTAAAATACACATTAATAAATAAAGAATTAACTAAAATACACATTATTTAATAGAGAAATAACTATAATACACAATATTTATTAGAGAAAAAACTAAAGTACACAATAATTAATGAAGAAATAACTAAAATACACATTAATTAATAAGGAAATAACTAAATTACACATTAATTAATAAAGAAATAACTAAAATACACATTATTTAATAAAGAAATAACTAAAATACACAATATTTATTGGAGAAATAACTAAAATACATATTATTTAATAAAGAAATAACTAAAACACACATTATTTAATAGAGAAATAACAAAAATACACATTAATTAATGAAGAAATAACTTAAATACACATTATTTAATAAAGAAATAACTAAAATACACATTATTAAATAAAGAAATAACTAAATTACACATTATTTATAGGAAAAATAACTAAAATACACATTAATTAATAAAGAAATAACTAAAATACACATTATTTAATAGAGAAATAACAAAAATACACATTATTTATAGAAGAAATAACTAAAATACGCATTATTTAATAAAGAAACAACTAAAATACACAATATTTATTAGAGAAATAACAAAAATACACTTTATTTAATGAAGAAATAACTAAATACACATTATTTAATAAAGAAATAACTAACATATACATTAATTGATAAAGAAATAACTTAAATACACATTATTTATAAGAGAAATATCTAAAATTTACATTATTTATTGAAAAAATAACTAAATTACACATTATTTAATAAAAAAATTACTAAATACTTATTAATTAAATACACATTATTTTTTGGAGAAACAACTAAAATACACATTATTTAATGAAGAAATAACTTAAATACACATTATTTAATAAAAAAATAACTAAAATACACATTATTTGATAAAGAAATAATAAAAATACACATTATTTAATAGAGAAATAACAAAAATACACATTATTTAATAAATAAATAACTTAAATACAGATTATTTAATAAAGAAACAACTAAAATACACATTATTTAATGAAGAAATAACTAAAATACACATTATTTAATAAAGAAATAACAAAATACACATTATTTGATAGAGAAATAACTAAAATACACATTATCTATTAAAGAAATAACAAAAATACACATTATTAAATAAAGAAATAACTAAAATACACAATATTTAATAAAGAAATAACTTAAGTACACATTATTTAAATAAGAAATAACCTAAATACACATTATTTATTGGAAAAATAACTATAATACACATTATTTAATGAAGAAATAACTAAAATACAAATTATTTAATAAAGAAATAACTGAAATACACATTATTTAATAGAGAAATAACTAAAATACACATTATTTAATAAATAAATAACTAAAATACAGATTATTTATTAAAGAAACAACTAAAATACACATTATTTAATGAAGAAATAACTAAAATACACATTATTTAATAAAGAAATAACGAAATACACATTATTTATAAAAGAAATAACTAAAATACACATTATTTAATAGAGAAATAACTAAATTACACATTATCTATTAAAGAAATAACAAAAATACACATTATTAAATAAAGAAATAACAAAAATACAAATTATTCAATGAAGAAATAACTAAAATACACAATATTTAATAAAGAAATAACTTAAGTACACATTATTTAATAGAGAATTAACTAAAATACACATTATTTTTTTGGAGAAATAACTAAAATACATTTTAATGAAAAATAACAAAATACACATTATTTATACAAGAAATAACTAAAATACACATTATTTATTAAAGAAATAACTAAAAAACACATTATTTATTGGAGAAAAAACAAAAAAACACATTATTTATTAGAAAAATAACAAAAATACACAATATTTAATGAAGAAATAACTAAAATACACATTATTTAAAAAAAGAATCAACTAAAATATACAATATTTATTAGAGAAATAACAAAAATACAAATTATTTAATTAAGAAATAACTAAAATACACATTATTTGATAAAGAAATAACTAAAATACACATTATTTAATAGAGATATAACTAAAATACACATTATTTATTGGAGAAATAACTAAAATACACATTATTTAATAAAGAAATATCTGAAATACACATTATTTAATAAAGAAATAACTAAAATACACATTATTTTTGAAAAAAATTAATAAAATACACATTATTTAATGAAGAAATAACTAAAATACACATTATTTAATAAAGAAATAACTAAAATACACATTATTTAATAAAGAAATAATTAAAATAAACATTATTTAATAAAGATATAACAAAAATACACATTATTTAATAAATAAATAACTAAAATACACAATATTTAATAAAGAAATGACAAATAAACACATTATTTACACTAGAAATATCTAAAATACAAATTATTTAATAAAGAAATAACTAAAATACACATTATTTATTGGAGAATTAACTAAAATACACATTATTTAATGAAGAAATAACTAAAATGCACATTATTTAATAAAGAAATAACTTAAGTACACATTATTTAATAGAGAAATAACTAAAATACACATTATTTATTGGAGAAATAACTAAAATACACATTATTTAATGAAGAAATAACTAAAATACACATTATTTAATAAAGAAATAACTAAAATACACATTATTTAATAAAGAAATAACTAAAATACACAATATTTAATAGAGAAATGACAAAAAAACACATTATTTACACTAGAAATATCTAAAATACAAATTATTTTATAAAGAAATAACTTAAATACACATTATTTTATTAACTAAAATACACATTATTTAATAAAGAAATAACTAAAATACACATTATTTAATAAAGAAATAACTAAAATACACATTATTAAATAAAGAAATAATTAAAAAACACATTATTTAATAGAGAAATAACTAAAATACACATTAATTATTGGAGAAATATCTAAAATACACATTATTTAATAAACAAATAACTAAAATACACATTATTTAATAAAGAAATAACTAAAATACACATTATTTAATAGAGAAATAACTAAAATACACATTATTTAATAATGAAACATCTAAAATACACAATATTTAATAGAGAAACAACTGAAATACACAATATTTAATAGAGAAATAACAAAAAAACACATTATTTAAAAAAGAAATAACTAAAATACACATTACTTAATAGAGAAATAATTAAAATACACGTTATTTATTGGAGAAATAACTAAAATACACATTATTTAATAAAGAAATAACTGAAATACACATTATTTAATAGAGAAATAACTAAAATACACATTATTTAATAAAGAAATAACTAAAATACACATTATTTATTGGAGAAATAACAAAAATACACATTATTTATTAGAGAAATAACAAAAACACACATTATTTAATAAAGAAATAACTAAAATACACATTATTTAAAAAAAGAATCAACTAAAATATACAATAATTATTAGAGAAATAACAAAAATACAAATTATTTAATTAAGAAATAACTAAAATACACATTATTTGATAAAGAAATAACTAAAATACACATTATTTAATAGAAAAATAACTAAAATACACATTATTTATTAGAGAAATAATTAAAATACACATTATTTAATAAAGAAATAACAAAAATACACATTATTTAATAAATAAATAACTAAAATACACATTATTTAATAAAGAAACAACTAAATCACACAATATTTAATAGAGAAATGACAAAAAAACACATTATTTATACTAGAAATATCTAAAATTTAAATTATTTTATAAAGAAATAACTTAAATACACATTATTTTATAGAGAATTAACTAAAATACTTATTATTAAATGAAGAAATAACTGAAATACACATTATTTAATATAGAAATAACTAAAATACACATTTTTAAATAAAGAAATAACTAAAAAACACATTATTTAATAGAGAAATAACTAAAATACACATTAATTATTGGAGAAATATCTAAAATACACATTATTTAATAAACAAATAACTAAAATACACATTATTTAATAAAGAAATAACTAAAATACACATTATTTAATAGAGAAATAACTAAAATACACATTATTTTGTAGAAATATCTTAAATAAACATTACTTAATTAAGAAATAACTAAAATACACATTATTTAATGGAGAAATAACTGAAATACACATTATTTAATAAAGAACTAACTAAAATACACAATATTTATTGGAAAAATAATTAAAATACACATTATTAAATGAAGAATTAACTAAAATACACATTATTTAATAAAAAAATAACTAAAATACACATTATTTAATAGAGAAATAACTAAAATACACAATATTTATTGAAGAAATAACTAAAATACACATTATTTAATAAAAAAACATTTAAAATACACAATATTTTATAAAGAAATAACAAAAAAACACAATATTTAATAAAGAAATAACTAAAATGCACATTAGTTAATAAAGAAATAACTAAAATACACATTATTTAAAAGAGAAATAACTAAAATACACATTATTTATTGTAGAAATAACTAAAATACACATTATTTAATAAAGAAATAACTAAAATACACATTATTTAATAGAAAAATATTTAAAATAACATTATTTATTGGAGAAATAACTAAAATACACATTATTTAATGAAGAAATAACTAAAATACACATTATTTAATAAAGAAATAACTAAAATACACTTTATTTATTAAAAAAAAAACTAAAATACACATTATTAAAGAAAGAAATAACAAAGTACACATTATTTATTAAAGAATTAACTAAAATACACATTATTTAATAAAGAAATAACTAAAATACACAATATTTAATAAAGAAATAACTAAAATACACATTATTTAATAAAGAAATAACAAAAATACACATTATTTAATAGAGAAATAACTAAAATACACAATATTTATTAGAGAAATAACTAAAATACGCAATATTTAATGAAGAAATAACTAAAATACACATTATTTAATAAAGAAATAACTAAAATACACAATATTTAATAAAAAATTAACTAAAATACACATAATTTAATAAAGAAATAACTAAAATACTCATTATTTATTAGAGAAATAACTAAAATACACAATAATTAATAGAGAAATAACAAAAAAACACATTATTTGATAAAGAAATAACTAAAATACACATTATTTAATAGAGAAATAACTAAAATACACATTTTTTATTGAAGAAATAACTAAAATACATATTATTTAATAAAGAAATAACTAAAACAAACATTGTTTAATAAAGAAATAACAAAAATACACATTAATTAATGAAGAAATAACTTAAATACACATTATTTAATAAAAAAATAACTAAAATACACATTATTTAATAGAGAAATAACAAAATTACACATTATTTTTAAAAGAAAAAACTATAATACACATTAATTGATAAAGAAATAACTAAAATACACATTATTTAATAGAGAAATAACAAAAATACACATTATTTAATGAAGAAATAACTAAAATACACATTATTTAATAAAGAAACAACTAAAATTCACAATGCTTATTAGAGAAATAACAAAAATACACATTATTTAATGAAGAAATAACTAAAATACACATTATTTGAAAAAAAAAATAACTAAAATACACATTATTCATTAGAGAAATAACTAAAATACACATTATTTAATGGAGAAATAACTAAAATACACATTGTTTAATGAAGAAATAACTAAAATACACATTATTTAATAAAGAAATAACTAAAATACACATTATTTATTAAAGAAATAATTAAAATACACATTATTTAATAGAAAAATAACAAAAATACACATTATTTAATAAATAAATAACTAAAAAACACATTATTTAATAAAGAAATAACTAAAATACACATTATTTAATAAAGAAACAACTAAAATACACAATATTAATAGAGAAATGACAAAAAAACACATTATTTACACAAGAAATAACTAAAATACACATTATTCAATAAAGAAATAACTAAAATACACATTATTCATTGGAAAAATTACTAAAATACACATTATTTAATGAAGAAATAACTAAAATACACATTATTTAATAAAGAAATAACTAAAATACACATTATTAAATAAAGAAATAACTAAAATACACATTATTTATTAGAGAAATAACTAAAATACACATTAATTATTAGAGATATATTTAAAATACACATTATTTAATGAAGAAATAACTAAAATACACATTATTTATTAGAGAAATAACTAAAATACACATTATTTATTAGAGATATATCTAAAATACACATTATTTAATAAAGAAATAACTAAAATACACATTATTTAAAAAAAGAATCAACTAAAATATACAATAATTATTAGAGAAATAACAAAAATACAAATTATTTAATTAAGAAATAACTAAAATACACATTATTTGATAAAGAAATAACTAAAATACACATTATTTAATAGAAAAATAACTAAAATACACATTATTTATTAGAGAAATAACTAAAATACACATTATTTAATAAAGAAATAACTGAAATACACATTATTTAATAAAGAAATAACTAAAATACACATTATTTAATAAAGAAATAACTAAAATACACATTATTTAATAAAGAAATAATTAAAATACACATTATTTAATAAAGAAATAACAAAAATACACATTATTTAATAAATAAATAACTAAAATACACATTATTTAATAAAGAAACAACTAAAATACACAATATTTAATAGAGAAATGACAAAAAAACACATTATTTATACTAGAAATATCTAAAATACAAATTATTTTATAAAGAAATAACTTAAATACACATTATTTTATAGAGAATTAACTAAAATACTTATTATTTAATGAAGAAATAACTGAAATACACATTATTTAATATAGAAATAACTAAAATACACATTATTAAATAAAGAAATAACTAAAAAACACATTATTTAATAGAGAAATAACTAAAATACACATTAATTATTGGAGAAATATCTAAAATACACATTATTTAATAAACAAATAACTAAAATACACATTATTTAATAAAGAAATAACTAAAATACACATTATTTAATAGAGAAATAACTAAAATACACATTATTTTGTAGAAATATCTTAAATAAACATTACTTAATTAAGAAATAACTAAAATACACATTATTTAATGGAGAAATAACTGAAATACACATTATTTAATAAAGAACTAACTAAAATACACAATATTTATTGGAAAAATAATTAAAATACACATTATTAAATAAAGAATTAACTAAAATACACATTATTTAATAAAAAAATAACTAAAATACACATTATTTAATAAAGAAATAACTAAAATACACAATATTTATTGAAGAAATAACTAAAATACACATTATTTAATAAAAAAACAACTAAAATACACAATATTTTATAAAGAAATAACAAAAAAACACAATATTTAATAAAGAAATAACTAAAATGCACATTAGTTAATAAAGAAATAACTAAAATACACATTATTTAAAAGAGAAATAACTAAAATACACATTATTTATTGTAGAAATAACTAAAATACACATTATTTAATAAAGAAATAACTAAAATACACATTATTTAATAGAAAAATATTTAAAATAACATTATTTATTGGAGAAATAACTAAAATACACATTATTTAATGAAGAAATAACTAAAATACACATTATTTAATAAAGAAATAACTAAAATACACTTTATTTATTAAAAAAAAAACTAAAATACACATTATTAAATAAAGAAATAACAAAGTACACATTATTTATTAAAGAATTAACTAAAATACACATTATTTAATAAAGAAATAACTAAAATACACAATATTTAATAAAGAAATAACTAAAATACACATTATTTAATAAAGAAATAACAAAAATACACATTATTTAATAGAGAAATAACTAAAATACACAATATTTATTAGAGAAATAACTAAAATACGCAATATTTAATGAAGAAATAACTAAAATACACATTATTTAATAAAGAAATAACTAAAATACACAATATTTAATAAAAAATTAACTAAAATACACATAATTTAATAAAGAAATAACTAAAATACTCATTATTTATTAGAGAAATAACTAAAATACACAATAATTAATAGAGAAATAACAAAAAAACACATTATTTGATAAAGAAATAACTAAAATACACATTATTTGATAGAGAAATAACTAAAATACACATTTTTTATTGAAGAAATAACTAAAATACATATTATTTAATAAAGAAATAACTAAAACAAACATTGTTTAATAAAGAAATAACAAAAATACACATTAATTAATGGAGAAATAACTTAAATACACATTATTTAATAAAAAAATAACTAAAATACACATTATTTAATAAAGAAATAACAAAATTACACATTATTTTTAAAAGAAAAAACTATAATACACATTAATTGATAAAGAAATAACTAAAATACACATTATTTAATAGAGAAATAACAAAAATACACATTATTTAATGAAGAAATAACTAAAATACACATTATTTAATAAAGAAACAACTAAAATTCACAATATTTATTAGAGAAATAACAAAAATACACATTATTTAATGAAGAAATAACTAAAATACACATTATTTGAAAAAAAAATAACTAAAATACACATTATTTATTAGAGAAATAACTAAAATACACATTATTTAATGGAGAAATAACTAAAATACACATTGTTTAATGAAGAAATAACTAAAATACACATTATTTAATAAAGAAATAACTAAAATACACATTATTTATTAAAGAAATAATTAAAATACACATTATTTAATAGAAAAATAACAAAAATACACATTATTTAATAAATAAATATTTAAAAAACACATTATTTAATAAAGAAATAACTAAAATACACATTATTTAATAAAGAAACAACTAAAATACACAATATTAATAGAGAAATGACAAAAAAACACATTATTTACACAAGAAATAACTAAAATACACATTATTCAATAAAGAAATAACTAAAATACACATTATTCATTGGAAAAATTACTAAAATACACATTATTTAATGAAGAAATAACTAAAATACACATTATTTAATAAAGAAATAACTAAAATACACATTATTAAATAAAGAAATAACTAAAATACACATTATTTATTAGAGAAATAACTAAAATACACATTAATTATTAGAGATATATCTAAAATACACATTATTTAATGAAGAAATAACTAAAATACACATTATTTAATAAAGAAATAACTAAAATACACATTATTTAATAGAGAAATTACTGAAATACACATTATATAATAGAGAAATAACTAAAATACACAATATTTATTGGAAAAATAACTAAAATACACATTAATAAATGAAGAATTAACTAAAATACACATTATTTAATAGAGAAATAACTAAAATACACATTATTTATTAGAGAAAAAACTAAAATACACAATAATTAATAAAAAAATAACTAAAATACACATTAATTAATAAGGAAATAACTTAAATACACATTATTTAATAAACAAATAACTAAAATACACATTATTTAATAAAGAAATAACTAAAATACACAATATTTATTAGAGAAATAACTAAAATACATATTATTTAATAAAGAAATAACTAAAACACACATTAATTAATAGAGAAATAACAAAAATACACATTAATTAATGAAGAAATAACTTAAATACACATTGTTTAATGAAGAAATAACTAAAATACAACATATTTAATAAAGAAATAACTTAAGTACACATTATTTAATAGAGAATTTAGTAAAATACACATTATTTATTGGAAAAATAACTAAAGTACACATTATTTAATAAAGAAATAACTAAAATACACCATATTTAATAAAGAAATAACTGAAGTACACATTCTTTAATAGAGAAATAACTAAAATACACATTATTTTTTTGGAGAAATAACTAAAATACATTTTAATGAAAAATAACAAAATACACATTATTTATACAAGAAATAACTAAAATACACATTATTTAATAGAGAAATAACTAAAAAAAACATTATTTATTGGAGAAATAACAAAAAAACACATTATTTATTAGAAAAATAACAAAAATACACAATATTTAATGAAGAAATAACTAAAATACACATTATTTAAAAAAAGAATCAACTAAAATATACAATATTTATTAGAGAAATAACAAAAATACAAATTATTTAATTAAGAAATAACTAAAATACACATTATTTGATAAAGAAATAACTAAAATACACATTATTTAATAGAGATATAACTAAAATACACATTATTTATTGGAGAAATAACTAAAATACACATTATTTAATAAAGAAATATCTGAAATACACATTATTTAATAGAGAAATAACTAAAATACACATTATTTAAAAAAAAATAACTAAAATACACATTATTTAATGAAGAAATAACTAAAATACACATTATTTAATAAAGAAATAACTAAAATACACATTATTTAATAAAGAAATAATTAAAATAAACATTATTTAATAGAGAAATAACAAAAATACACATTATTTTATAAATAAATAACTAAAATACACACTATTTAATAAAGAAACATCTAAAATACACAATATTTAATAGAGAAATGACAAAAAACACATTATTTACACTAGAAATATCTAAAATACAAATTTTTTAATAAAGAAATAACTAAAATACACATTATTTATTGGAGAATTAACTAAAATACACATTATTTAATGAAGAAATAACTAAAATACACATTATTTAATAAAGAAATAAATTAAGTACACAATATTTAATAGAGAAATAACTAAAATACACATTATTTATTAGAGAAATAACTAAAATACACATTATTTAATAAAGAAATAACTAAAATACACATTATTTAATGAAGAAATAACTGAAATACACATTATTTAATAGAGAAATAACTAAAATACACAATAATTAATAAAGAAATGACAAAAAAACACATTATTTACACTAGAAATATCTAAAATACAAATTATTTTATAAAGAAATAACTTAAATACACATTATTTTATAGAGAATTAACTAAAATACACATTATTTAATGAAGAAATAAATAAAATACACATTATTTAATAAAGAAATAACTAAAATACACATTATTAAATAAAGAATTAACTAAAAAACACATTATTTAATAGAGAAATAACTAAAATACACAATAATTATTGGAGAAATATCTAAAATACACATTATTTAATAAACAAATAACTGAAATACACATTATTTAATAAAAAAATAACTAAAATACACATTATTTAATAGAGAAATAACAAAAATACACATTATTTAATAATGAAACAACTAAAATACACAATATTTAATAGAGAAATAATTAAAATACACGTTATTTATTGGAGAAATAACTAAAATACACATTATTTAATAAAGAAATAACTGAAATACACATTATTTAAAAGAGAAATAACTAAAATACACATTATTTTTGGAGAAATAACTATAATACATTTTAATGAAAAATAACAAAATACACATTATTTATACAAGAAATAACTAAAATACACATTATTTAATAAAGAAATAACTAAAATACACATTATTTATTGGAGAAATAACAAAAATACACAATATTTATTAGAGAAATAACAAAAACACACATTATTTAATAAAGAAATAACTAAAATACACATTATTTAAAAAAAGAATCAACTAAAATATACAATAATTATTAGAGAAATAACAAAAATACAAATTATTTAATTAAGAATTAACTAAAATACACATTATTTATTAGAGAAATAACTAAAATACACATTATTTAATAAAGAAATAACTGAAATACACATTATTTAATAGAGAAATAACTAAAATAAACATTATTTTTGAAAAAAATAACTAAAATACACATTATTTAATGAAGAAATAACTGAAATACACATAATTTAATAAAGAAATAACTAAAATACACATTATTTAATAAAGAAATAATTAAAATACACATTATTTAATAGAGAAATAACAAAAATACACATTATTTAATAAATAAATAACTAAAATACACATTATTTAATAAAGAAACAACTAAAATACACAATATTTAATAGAGAAATGACAAAAAAACACATTATTTACACTAGAAATATCTAAAATACAAATTATTTTATAAAGAAATAACTTAAATACACATTATTTTATAGAGAATTAACTAAAATACACATTATTTAATGAAGAAATAACTAAAATACACATTATTTAATATAGAAATAACTAAAATACACATTATTAAATAAATAAATAACTAAAAAACACATTATTTAATAGAGAAATAACTAAAATACACATTAATTATTGGAGAAATATCTAAAATACACATTATTTAATAAACAAATAACTAAAATACACATTATTTAATAAAGAAATAACTAAAATACACATTATTTAATAGAGAAATAACTAAAATACACATTATTTAATAGAGAAACAACTGAAATACACAATATTTAATAGAGAAATAACAAAAAAACACATTATTTAAAAAAGAAATAACTAAAATACACATTATTTAATAGAGAAATAATTAAAATACACGTTATTTATTGAAAAAATAACTAAAATACACATTATTTAATGAAGAAATAACTAAAATACACATTTATTAATAGAGTAATAACTAAAACACATTATTTAATAAAGAAATACTTAAAATACACATTATTTAATAGAAAAATAACAAAGTACACATTATTTAATAAAGAAATAACTAAAATACACATTATTTAATAGAGAAATAACTAAATTACACATTATTTATTGGAGAAATATCTTAAATACACATTACTTAATAAAGAAATAACTAAAATACACATTATTTAATAGAGAAATAACTGAAATACACATTATTTAATAAAGAACTAACTAAAATACACAATATTTATTAGAGAAATAACTAAAATACACATTATTAAATGAAGAATTAACTCAAATACACATTATTTAATAGAGAAATAACTAAAATACACATTATTTAATAGAGAAATAACTAAAATACACAATATTTCTTAAAGAAATAACTAGAATACACATTATTTGATAAAAAACAACTTAAATACACAATATTTTATTAAGAAATAACAAAAAAACACATTATTTAATAAAGAAATATCTAAAATGCACATTAGTTAATAAAGAAATAACTAAAATACACATTATTTAAAAGAGAAATAACTAAAATACACATTATTTATTGTAGAAATAACTTAAATACACATTATTTAATGAAGAAATAACTAAAATACACATTATTTAATAGAGAAATAATTAAAATAACATTATTTATTGGAGAAATAACTAAAATACACATTATTTAATGAAGAAATAACTAAAATACACATTATTTAATAAAGAAATAACTAAAATACACTTTGCTTATTAAAGAAAAAACTAAAATACACATTATTTAATAAAGAAATAACAAAGTACACATTATTTATTAAAGAAATAACTAAAATACACATTATTTAATAAAGAAATAACTAAAATACACATTATTTAATAGAGAAATAACTAAAATACACATTATTTAATAAAGAAATAACAAAAATACACATTATTTAATAGAGAAATAACTAAAATACACAATATTTATTAGAGAAATAACTAAAATACACAATATTTAATGAAGAAATAACTAAAATACACATTATTTAATAAAGAAATAACTAAAATACACAATATTTAATAAAAAATTAACTAAAATACACATAATTTAATAAAGAAATAACTAAAATACTCATTATTTATTAGAGAAATAACTAAAATACACAATAATTAATGAAGAAATAACTAAAATACACATTATTTAATAAAGAAATAACAAAAAAACACATTATTTGATAAAGAAATAACTAAAATACACATTATTTAATAGAGAAATAACTAAAATACACATTTTTTATTGAAGAAATAACTAAAATACATATTATTCAATAAAGAAATAACTAAAACAAACATTGTTTAATAAAGAAATAACAAAAATACACATTAATTAATGAAGAAATAACTTAAATACACATTATTTAATAAAAAAATAACTAAAATACACATTATTTAATAGAGAAATAACTAAATTACACATTATTTATTAAAGAAATAACTAAAATACACATTAATTGATAAAGAAATAACTAAAATACACATTATTTAATAGAGAAATAACAAAATTACACATTATTTAATGAAGAAATAACTAAAATACACATTATTTAATAAAGAAACAACTAAAATACACAATATTTATTAGAGAAATAACAAAAATACACATTATTTAATGAAGAAATAAATAAAATACACATAATTTGAAAAAGAAATAACTAAAATAAACATTATTTATTAGAGAAATAACTAAAATACACATTATTTAATGGAGAAATAACTAAAATACACATTATTTAATAAAGAAATAACTGAAATACACATTTTTAATAGAGAAATAACTAAAATACACATTATTTTTTGGAAAAATAACTAAAATACACATTGTTTAATAAAGAAATAACTAAAATACACATTATTTAATAAAGAAATAACTAAAATACACATTATTTAATAAAGAAATAATTAAAATACACATTATTTAATAGAGAAATAACAAAAATACACATTATTTAATAAATAAATAACTAAAAAAAAATTATTTAATAAAGAAATAACTAAAATACACATTATTTAATAAAGAAACAACTAAAATACACAATATTTAATAGAGAAATGACAAAAAAACACATTATTTACACAAGAAATAACTAAAATACACATTATTCAATAAAGAAATAACTAAAATACACATTATTTATTGGAAAAATAACTAAAATACACATTATTTAATGAAGAAATAACTAAAATACACATTATTTAATAAAGAAATAACTAAAATACACATTATTAAATAAAGAAATAACTAAAATACACATTATTTAATAGAGAAATAACTATAATACACATTAATTATTGGAGATATATCTAAAATACACATTATTTAATAAAGAAATAACTAAAATACACATTATTTAATAAAGAAATAACTAAATCACACTTTATTTAATAAAGAAATTACTAAAATACACATTATTTAATAGAGAAATAACTAAAAAACACAATATTTATTGGAAAAATAACTAAAATACACATTAATAAATGAAGAATTAACTAAAATACACATTATTTAATAAAAAAATAACTAAAATACACATTATTTATTAGAGAAAAAACTAAAATACACAATAATTAATGAAGAAATAACTAAAATACACATTAATTAATAAGGAAATAGCTTAAATACACATTATTTAATAAACAAATAACTAAAATACACATTATTTAATTAAGAAATAACTAAAATACACAATATTTATTGGAGAAATAACTAAAATACATATTATTTAATAAAGAAATAACTAAAACACACATTATTTAATAGAGAAATAACAAAAATACACATTAATTAATAAAGAAATAACTTAAATACACATTATTTAATAAAGAAATAACTAAAATACACATTATTAAATAAAGAAATAACTAAATTACACATTATTTATAGGAGAAATAACTAAAATACACATTAATTAATAAAGAAATAACAAAAATACACATTATATAATAGAGAAATAACAAAAATACACATTATTTATAGAAGAAAAAACTAAAATACACATTATTTAATAAAGAAACAACTAAAATACACAATGTTTATTACAGAAATAACAAAAATACACATTATTTAATGAAGAAATAACTAAAATACACATTATTTAATAAAAAAATAACTAAAATATACATTATTTGATAAAGAAATAACTTAAATACACATTATTTATTAGAGAAATATCTAAAATACACATTATTTATTGAAGAAATAACTAAAATACACATTATTTAATAAAGAAATAACTGAAATATTATTAATTAAATACACATTATTTTTTGGAGAAACAACAAAAATACACATTATTTAATGAAGAAATAACTAAAATACACATTATTTAATAAAAAAATAACTAAAATATACATTATTTGATAAAGAAATAATTGAAATACACATTATTTAATAGAGAAATAACAAAAATACACATTTTTTAATCAATAAATAACTAAAATACAGATTATTTAATAAAGAAACAACTAAAATACACATTATTTAATGAAGAAATAACTAAAATACACATTATTTATTAAAGAAATAACGAAGTACACATTATTTATAAAAGAAATAACCAAAATACACATTATTTAATAGAGAAATAACTAAAATACACATTATCTATTAAAGAAATAACAAAAATACACATTATTAAATATAGAAATAACAAAAATACAAATTATTTAATGAAGAAATAACTAAAATACACAATATTTAATAAAGAAATAACCTAAGTACACATTATTTATTGAAGAAATAACTGAAATACACATTATTTAATAGAGAAATAACTAAAATACACATTATTTTTTTGGAGAAATAACTAAAACACATTTTAATGAAAAATAACAAAATAAACATTATTTATACAAGAAATAACTAAAATACACATTATTTAATAAAGAAATAACTAAAATACACATTATTTATTGAAAAAATAACAAAAATACACATAATTTATTAGAGAAATAACAAAAATACACAATATTTATGGAGAAATAACTAAAATACACATTGTTTAAAAAAAGAATCAACTAAAATATACAATATTTATTAGAGAAATAACAAAAATACAAATTATTTAATTAAGAAATAACTAAAATATACATTATTTGATAAAGAAATAACTAAAATACACATTATTTAATAGAGAAATAACTAAAATACACATTATTTATTGGAGAAATAACTAAAATACACAATATTTAATAAAGAAATAACTGAAATACACATTATTTAATAGAGAAATAACTAAAATACACATTATTTTTGAAAAAAATAACTAAAATACACATTATTTAATAAAGAAATAACTAAAATACACATTATTTAATAAAGAAATAACTAAAATACACATTATTTAATAAAGAAATAAATAAAATACACATTATTTGATAGAGAAAAATCAAAAATACACATTATTTAATAAATAAATAACTAAAATACACATTATTTAATAAGGAAACAACTAAAATACACAATATTTAATAGAGAAATGACAAAAAAACACATTATTTACACTAGAAATATTTAAAATACAAATTATTTAATAAAGAAATAACTAAAATACACATTATTTATTGGAGAGTTAACTAAAATACACATTATTTAATGAAGAAATAACTAAAATACACATTATTTAATAAAGAAATAACTAAAATGCACATTATTAATAAAAGAAATAACTAAAAAACACATTATTTAATAGAGAATTAACTAAAATACACATTAATTATTGGAGAATTATCTAAAATACACATTATTTAATAAACAAATAACTAAAATACACATTATTTAATAAAGAAATAACTAAAATACACATTATTTAATAGAGAAATAACTAAATTACACATTATTTAATAATGAAACAATTAAAATACACAATATTTAATAGAGAAATAACAAAAAAACACATTATTTATTCTAGAAATAACTAAAATACATTAAAAAATTAAATTTATGAAAAAATATTCTAAACTAAAAGCATCCATAGACGCGTTTCGAGGTTTACCTCTCATCAGTATGGCTTTATTTATTTAAACTAATTGATTTTTAACTTACTTCGTCAACAATGTTCAGGAATGTTGACGAAGTAAGTTAAAAATCAATTAGTTTAAATAAATAAAGCCATACTGATGAGAGGTAAACCTCGAAACGCGTCTATGGATGTTTTTTAGTTTAGAATATTTTTTCATAAATTTAATTTTTTAATGTTATTATTGGGTTGTCCGATTGAACAAATAGTAACGAGCGCTACATATGTCGTTGTGGCATTCGTATAAATTTACCTATTTAACTAGGCTTTATTCGAAATTATTGCTTTTACAACTGTCTCATTTGAGGACATTGCGTCTCTTCTTTATATATTTTATATTTAACTAAAATACACATCATTTAAAAGAGAAATAACAAAAATACACAATATTTATTGAAAAAATTACTAAAATACACATTTATTTATAAAGAAACAACTGAAATACACAATATTTAATAGAGAAATAACAAAAAAACACATTATTTAATAAAGAAATAACTAAAATACACATTATTAAATAGAGAAATAACTAAAATACACGTTATTTATTGGAGAAATAACTAAAATACACATTATTTAATGAAGAAATAATTAAAATACACATTATTTAATAGAGAAATAACTAAAATACACAATATTTAATAAAGAAATAACTAAAATACACATTATTTAATAGAAAAATAACAAAGTACACATTATTTAATAAAGAAATAACTAAAGTACACATTATTTAATAGAAAAATAACTAAAATACACATTATTTATTGGAGAAATATCTTAAATACACATTATTTTATAAAGAAATAACTAAAATACACATTATTAAATGGAGAAATAACTAAAATACACATTATTTAATAGAGAAATAACTAAAATACACAATATTTATTGAAGAAATAACTGAATAACACATTATTTAATAGAAAATTAACTAAAATTCACATTATTTAATAAAAAAACAACTAAAATACACAATATTTTATAAAGAAATAACAAAAAAACACATTATTTAATAAAGAATCAACTAAAATGCACATTAGTTAATAGAGAAATAACTAAAATACACATTATTTATTGTAGAAATAACTAAAATACACATTTTTTAATGAAGAAATAACTAAAATACACATTATTTGATAGAGAAATAATTAAAATACACATTATTTATTTAAAAAATAACTAAAATACACATTATTTAATAAAGAAATAACTGAAATACACATTATTTATTAGAGAATTAACTAAAATACACATTATTTATTAGAGAAATAACTAAAATACACATTATTTAATGAAGAAATAACGAAAATACACATTATTTAATAAAGAAATAACTAAAATACACTTTATTTATAAAAGAAAAAACTAAAATACACATTATTTAATAAAGAAATAACAAAGTACACATTTTTTAATAAAGAAATAACTAAAATACACAATATTTAATAAAAAATTAACTAAAAAACACATAATTTAATAATGAAATAACTAAAATACAAATTATTTATTAGAGAAATAACTAAAATACACATTATTAACAGAAGAAATAACTAAAATACACATTATTTAATAAAGAAATAACTAAAATACACAACATTTAATGGAGAAATAACTGAAATACACATTATCTATTAAAGAAAGAACTAAAATACACATTATTTATTGAAAAAATAACTAACATACACATTATTTAATAAAGAAATAACTAAAATACACATTAACTAATAAAGAAATAACTAAAATACACATTATTTGATAAAGAAATAACAAAAAAACACAATATTAAATAAAGAAATAACTAAAATACACATTATTTAAAAAAGAAATAACTAAAATACACATTAATTATTGGAGAAATATCTAAAATACACAATATTTAATAAAGAAATAATTAAAATACACATTATTTAATAAAAAAATAACTAAAATACACATTATTTAATAGAGAAATTACTAAAATACACATTATTTAATAGAGACATAACTAAAATACACATTGTTTATTGGAGAAATAACTAAAATACAAATTATTTAATAAAGAAATAACTAAAACAAACATTATTTAATAGAGAAATAACAAAAATACACATTAATTAATGAAGAAATAACTTAAATACACATTATTTGAAAAGAAATAACTATAATACACATTATTTAATAAAGAAATAACTAAATTACACATTATTTAATGAAGAAATTACTAAAAAACACATTGTTTAATAAAAAATCAACTAAAATACACAATATTTATTAGAGAAATAACAAAAATACACATTATTTAATGAAGAAATAACTGATTCACACATTATTTAATGAAGAAATAACTAAAATACACATTATTTTTTGGAAAATTAACTAAAATACACATTGTTTAATGAAGAAATAACTAAAATACACATTATTTAATAAAGAAATAACTAAAATACACATTATTTAATGAAGAAATAATTAAAATACACATTATTTAATAGAGAAATAACAAAAATACACATTATTTAATAAATAAATAACTAAAATACACATTATTTAATAAAGAAACAACTAAAATACACAATATTTAATAGAGAAATGACAAAAAACACATTATTTACACAAGAAATAACTAAAATACACATTATTTAATAAAGAAATAACTAAAATACACATTATTTATTGAAGTAATAACTAAAATACACATTATTTAATGAAGAATTAACTAAAATACACATTATTTAATAAAGAAATAACTAAAATACACATTATTAAATAAAGAAATAACTAAAATACACATTATTAAATAAAAAAATAACTAAAATACACAATAATTATTGGAGAAATATCTAAAATACACATTATTTAATAAAGAAACAACTAAAATACACAATATTTATTGAAAAAATAACAAAAATACACATTATTTAATGAAGAAATAACTAAAATACACATTATTTAATAAAGAATTAAATAAAATACACATTATTTGATAAAGAAATAACTTAAATACACATTATTTAATAGAGACATAACTAAAATACACATTATTTATTGAAGAAATAACTAAAATACACATTATTTAATAAAGAAATAACTGAAATACTCATAATTTGAATACACATTATTTTTTGGAGAAACAACTAAAATACACATTATTTAATGAAGAAATAACTAAAATACACATTATTTAATAAAGAAATAACTTAAATACAAATTATTTAATAAAGAAATAATTGAAATACACATTATTTAATAGAAAAATAACAAAAATACACATTATTTAATGAATAAATAACTAAAATACAGATTATTTAAGAAAAAACCAACTAAAATACACATTATTTAATGAAGAAATAACTAAAACACACATTATTTAATGAAGAAATAACGAATTAACATTATTAATAAAAGAAATAACTAAAATACACATTATTAAATAGAGAAATAACTAAAATACACATTATCTATTGAAGAAATAACAAAAATACACATTATTAAATACAGAAATAACAAAAATACACATTATTTTATGAAGAAATAACTAAAATACACATTATTTAATAAAGAAATAACTTAAGTACACATTATTTAATAGAGAAATATCTAAAATACACATTATTTATTGGAAAAATAACTAAATTACACATTAATTAATGAAGAAATAACTAAAATACACATTATTTAATAAAGAAATAACTGAAATACACATTATTTAATAGAAAAGAAACTAAAATATACATTATTTTTTTGGAGAAATAACTAAAATACACATTTTTTAATGAAAAAATAACTAAAATACTTATTATTTAATGAAGAAATAACTAAAATACTCATTATTTAATGAAAAAATAACTAAAATACAAATCATTTAATAGAGAAATATCTAAAATACACATTATTTATTAGAGAAATAACAAAAATACACATTATTTATTAGAGAAATAACTAAAATACACATTATTTAATGAAGAAATAACGAAAATACACATTATTTAATAAAGAAATAACTAAAATACACTTTATTTATAAAAGAAAAAACTAAAATACACATTATTTAATAAAGAAATAACAAAGTACACATTTTTTAATAAAGAAATAACTAAAATACACAATATTTAATAAAAAATTAACTAAAAAACACATAATTTAATAATGAAATAACTAAAATACAAATTATTTATTAGAGAAATAACTAAAATACACATTATTAACAGAAGAAATAACTAAAATACACATTATTTAATAAAGAAATAACTAAAATACACAACATTTAATGGAGAAATAACTGAAATACACATTATCTATTAAAGAAAGAACTAAAATACACATTATTTATTGAAAAAATAACTAACATACACATTATTTAATAAAGAAATAACTAAAATACACATTAACTAATAAAGAAATAACTAAAATACACATTATTTGATAAAGAAATAACAAAAAAACACAATATTAAATAAAGAAATAACTAAAATACACATTATTTAAAAAAGAAATAACTAAAATACACATTAATTATTGGAGAAATATCTAAAATACACAATATTTAATAAAGAAATAATTAAAATACACATTATTTAATAAAAAAATAACTAAAATACACATTATTTAATAGAGAAATTACTAAAATACACATTATTTAATAGAGACATAACTAAAATACACATTGTTTATTGGAGAAATAACTAAAATACAAATTATTTAATAAAGAAATAACTAAAACAAACATTATTTAATAGAGAAATAACAAAAATACACATTAATTAATGAAGAAATAACTTAAATACACATTATTTGAAAAGAAATAACTATAATACACATTATTTAATAAAGAAATAACTAAATTACACATTATTTAATGAAGAAATTACTAAAAAACACATTGTTTAATAAAAAATCAACTAAAATACACAATATTTATTAGAGAAATAACAAAAATACACATTATTTAATGAAGAAATAACTGATTCACACATTATTTAATGAAGAAATAACTAAAATACACATTATTTTTTGGAAAATTAACTAAAATACACATTGTTTAATGAAGAAATAACTAAAATACACATTATTTAATAAAGAAATAACTAAAATACACATTATTTAATGAAGAAATAATTAAAATACACATTATTTAATAGAGAAATAACAAAAATACACATTATTTAATAAATAAATAACTAAAATACACATTATTTAATAAAGAAACAACTAAAATACACAATATTTAATAGAGAAATGACAAAAAACACATTATTTACACAAGAAATAACTAAAATACACATTATTTAATAAAGAAATAACTAAAATACACATTATTTATTGAAGTAATAACTAAAATACACATTATTTAATGAAGAATTAACTAAAATACACATTATTTAATAAAGAAATAACTAAAATACACATTATTAAATAAAGAAATAACTAAAATACACATTATTAAATAAAAAAATAACTAAAATACACAATAATTATTGGAGAAATATCTAAAATACACATTATTTAATAAAGAAACAACTAAAATACACAATATTTATTGAAAAAATAACAAAAATACACATTATTTAATGAAGAAATAACTAAAATACACATTATTTAATAAAGAATTAAATAAAATACACATTATTTGATAAAGAAATAACTTAAATACACATTATTTAATAGAGACATAACTCAAATATACATATTATTTATTGAAGAAATAACTAAAATACACATTATTTAATAAAGAAATAACTGAAATACTCATAATTTGAATACACATTATTTTTTGGAGAAACAACTAAAATACACATTATTTAATGAAGAAATAACTAAAATACACATTATTTAATAAAGAAATAACTTAAATACAAATTATTTAATAAAGAAATAATTGAAATACACATTATTTAATAGAAAAATAACAAAAATACACATTATTTAATGAATAAATAACTAAAATACAGATTATTTAAGAAAAAACCAACTAAAATACACATTATTTAATGAAGAAATAACTAAAACACACATTATTTAATGAAGAAATAACGAATTAACATTATTAATAAAAGAAATAACTAAAATACACATTATTAAATAGAGAAATAACTAAAATACACATTATCTATTGAAGAAATAACAAAAATACACATTATTAAATACAGAAATAACAAAAATACACATTATTTTATGAAGAAATAACTAAAATACACATTATTTAATAAAGAAATAACTTAAGTACACATTATTTAATAGAGAAATATCTAAAATACACATTATTTATTGGAAAAATAACTAAATTACACATTAATTAATGAAGAAATAACTAAAATACACATTATTTAATAAAGAAATAACTGAAATACACATTATTTAATAGAAAAGAAACTAAAATATACATTATTTTTTTGGAGAAATAACTAAAATACACATTTTTTAATGAAAAAATAACTAAAATACTTATTATTTAATGAAGAAATAACTAAAATACTCATTATTTAATGAAAAAATAACTAAAATACAAATCATTTAATAGAGAAATATCTAAAATACACATTATTTATTAGAGAAATAACAAAAATACACATTATTTATTAGAGAAATAACAAAAATACACATTATTTAATAAAGAAATAACTAAAATACACATTATTTAAAAAAAGAATCAACTAAAATACACAATATTTATTAGAGAAATAACAAAAATACACATTATTTAATTAAGAAATAACTAAAATACACATTATTTAATGAAGAAATAACGAATTAACATTATTAATAAAAGAAATAACTAAAATACACATTATTAAATAGAGAAATAACTAAAATACACATTATCTATTGAAGAAATAACAAAAATACACATTATTTAATAAAGAAATAACTAAAATGCACATTAGTTAATAGAGAAATAATTAAAATACACGTTATTTATTGGAGAAATAACTAAAATACACATTATTTAATAAAGAAATAACTGAAATACACATTATTTAATAGAGAAATAACTAAAATACACATTAATTTTGGAGAAATAACTAAAATACATTTTAATGAAAAATAACAAAATACATTTATTTATACAAGAAATAACTAAAATACACATTATTTAATAAAGAAATAACTAAAATACACATTATTTATTGGAGAAATAACAAAAATACACATTATTTATTAGAGAAATAACAAAAACACACATTATTTAATAAAGAAATAACTAAAATACACATTATTTAAGAAAAGAATCAACTAAAATATACAATAATTATTAGAGAAATAACAAAAATACAAATTATTTAATTAAGAAATAACTAAAATACACATTATTTGATAAAGAAATAACTAAAATACACATTATTTAATAGAAAAATAACTAAAATACACATTATTTATTAAAGAAATAACTAAAATACACATTATTTAATAAAGAAATAACTAAAATACACATTATTTATCAAAGAAATAACTAAAATACACATTATTTAATAAAGAAATAATTAAAATACACATTATTTAATGAAGAAATAACAAAAATACACATTATTTAATAAATAAATATTTAAAATACACATTATTTAATAAAGAAACAACTAAAATACACAATATTTAATAGAGAAATAACAAAAAAACACATTATTTATACTAGAAATATCTAAAATACAAATTATTTTATAAAGAAATAACTTAAATACACATTATTTTATAGAGAATTAACTAAAATACACATTATTTAATGAAGAAATAACTAAAATACACATTATTTAATATAGAAATAACTAAAATACACATTATTAAATAAAGAAATAACTAAAAAACACATTATTTAATAGAGAAATAACTAAAATACACATTAATTATTGGAGAAATATCTAAAATACACTTTATTTAATAAACAAATAACTAAAATACACATTATTTAATAAAGAAATAACTAAAATACACATTATTTATTAGAGAAATAACTAAAATACACATTATTTTGTAGAAATATCTTAAATACACATTACTTAATAAAAAAATAACTAAAATACACATTATTTAATGGAGAAATAACTGAAATACACGTTATTTAATAAAGAACTAACTAAAATACACAATATTTATTGGAAAAATAATTAAAATACACATTATTAAATGAAGAATTAACTAAAATACACATTATTTAATAGAAAAATAACTAAAATACACATTATTTAATAGAGAAATAACTAAAATACACAATATTTATTGAAGAAATAACTAAAATACACATTATTTAATAAAAAGCAACTAAAATACACAATATTTTATAAAGAAATAACAAAAAAACACATTATTTAATAAAGAAATAACTAAAATGCACATTAGTTAATAAAGAAATAACTAAAATACACATTATTTAAAAGAGAAATAACTAAAATACACATTATTTATTGTAGAAATAACTAAAATACACATTATTTAATAAAGAAATAACTAAAATACACATTATTTAATAGAGAAATATTTAAAATAACATTATTTATTGGAGAAATAACTAAAATACACATTATTTAATGAAGAAATAACTAAAATACACATTATTTAATTAAGAAATAACTAAAATACACTTTATTTATTAAAAAAAAACTAAAATACACATTATTAAATAAAGAAATAACAAAGTACACATTATTTATTAAAGAAATAACTAAAATACACATTATTTAATAAAGAAATAACTAAAATACACATTATTTAATAGAGAAATAACTAAAATACACATTATTTAATAAAGAAATAACAAAAATACACATTATTTAATAGAGAAATAACTAAAATACACAATATTTATTAGAGAAATAACTAAAATACACAATATTTAATGAAGAAATAACTAAAATACACATTATTTAATAAAGAAATAACTAAAATACACAATATTTAATAAAAAATTAACTAAAATACACATAATTTAATAAAGAAATAACTAAAATACTCAATATTTATTAGAGAAATAACTAAAATACACAATAATTAATAGAGAAATAACAAAAAAACACATTATTTGATAAAGAAATAACTAAAAGACACATTATTTAATAGAGAAATAACTAAAATACACATTTTTTATTGAAGAAATAACTAAAATACACATTATTTAATAAAGAAATAACTAAAACAAACATTGTTTAATAAAGAAATAACAAAAATACACATTAATTAATGAAGAAATAACTTAAATACACATTATTTAATAAAAAAATAAATAAAATACACATTATTTAATAGAGAAATAACTAAATTACACATTATTTAGTAAAGAAAAAACTATAATACACATTAATTGATAAAGAAATAACTAAAATACACATTATTTAATAGAGAAATAACAAAAATACACATTATTTAATGAAGAAATAACTAAAATACACATTATTTAATAAAGAAACAACTAAAATTCACAATATTTATTAGAGAAATAACAAAAATACACATTATTTAATAAAGAAATAACTAAAATACACATTATTTAATAAAGAAATAATTAAAATACACATTATTTAATAGAGAAATAACAAAAATACACATTATTTAATAAATAAATAACTAAAAAACACATTATTTAATAAAGAAATAACTAAAATACACATTATTTAATAAAGAAACAACTAAAATACACAATATTAATAAAAAAATGACAAAAAACACATTATTTACACAAGAATAAACTAAAATACACATTATTCAATAAAGAAATAACTAAAATACACATTATTCATTGGAAAAATTACTAAAATACACATTATTTAATGAAGAAATAACTAAAATACACATTATTTAATAAAGAAATAACTAAAATACACATTATTAAATAAAGAAATAACTAAAATACACATTATTTATTAGAGAAATAACTAAAATACACATTAATTATTAGAGATATATCTAAAATACACATTATTTAATAAAGAAATAACTAAAATACACATTATTTAATAAAGAAATAACTAAAATACACATTATTTAATAGAGAAATTACTAAAATACACATTATTTAATAGAAAAATAACTAAAATACACAATATTTATTGGAAAAATAACTAAAATACACATTAATAAATGAAGAATTAACTAAAATACACATTATTTAATAGAGAAATAACTAAAATACACATTATTTATTAGAGAAAAAACTAAAACACACATTATTTATTAGAGAAAAAACTAAAATACACAATAATTAATGAAGAAATAACTAAAATACACATTAATTAATAAGGAAATAACTTAAATACACATTATTTAATAAACAAATAACTAAAATACACATTATTTAATAAAGAAATAACTAAAATACACAATATTTATTAGAGAAATAACTAAAATACATATTATTTAATAAAGAAATAACTAAAATACACATTATTAAATAAAGAAATAACTAAAAAACACATTATTTAATAGAGAAATAACTAAAATACACAATAATTATTTGAGAAATATCTAAAATACACATTATTTAATAAACAAATAACTGAAACTAAAATACACATTATTTAATAGAGAAATAACTAAAATACACATTATTTAATAATGAAACAACTAAAATACACAATATTTAATAGAGAAATATATAAAATACACGTTATTTATTGGAGAAATAACTAAAATACACATTATTTAATAAAGAAATAACTGAAATACACATTATTTAAAAGAGAAATAACTAAAATACACATTATTTTTGGAGAAATAACTATAATACATTTTAATGAAAAATAACAAAATACACATTATTTATACAAGAAATAACTAAAATACACATTATTTAATAAAGAAAAAACTAAAATACACATTATTTATTGGAGAAATAACAAAAATACACATTATTTATTAGAGAAATAACAAAAACACACATTATTTAATAAAGAAATAACTAAAATACACATTATTTAAAAAAAGAATCAACTAAAATATACAATAATTATTAGAGAAATAACAAAAATACAAATTATTTAATTAAGAATTAACTAAAATACACATTATTTGATAAAGAAATAACTAAAATACACATTATTTAATAGAAAAATAACTAAAATACACATTATTTATTAGAGAAATAACTAAAATACACATTATTTAATAAAGAAATAACTGAAATACACATTATTTAATAGAGAAATAACTAAAATACACATTATTTTTTAAAAAAATAACTAAAATACACATTATTTATTGAAGAAATAACTAAAATACACATTATTTAATAAAGAAATAACTAAAATACACATTATTTAATAAAGAAATAATTAAAATACACATTATTTAATAAAGAAATAACAAAAATACACATTATTTAATAAATAAATAACTAAAATACACATTATTTAATAAAGAAACAACTAAAATACACAATATTTAATAGAGAAATGACAAAAAAAAACATTATTTACATTAGAAATATCTAAAATACAAATTATTTTATAAAGAAATAACTTAAATACACATTATTTTATAGAGAATTAACTAAAATACACATTATTTAATGAAGAAATAACTAAAATACACATTATTTAATATAGAAATAACTAAAATACACATTAAAAAATAAATAAATAACTAAAAAGCACATTATTTATTAGAGAAATAACTAAAATACACATTAATTATTGGAGAAATATCTAAAATACACATTATTTAATAAACAAATAACTAAAATACACATTATTTAATAAAGAAATAACTAAAATACACATTATTTAATAGAGAAATAACTAAAATACACATTATTTAATAGAGAAACAACTGAAATACACAATATTTAATAGAGAAATAACAAAAAAACACATTATTTAAAAAAGAAATAACTAAAATACACATTATTTAATAAATAAATAATTAAAATACACGTTATTTATTGGAAAAATAACTAAAATACACATTATTTAATGAAGAAATAACTTAAATACACATTTATTAATAGAGTAAAAACTGAAACACATTATTTAATAAAGAAATACTTAAAATACACATTATTTAATAGAAAAATAACAAAGTACACATTATTTAATAAAGAAATAACTAAAATACACATTATTTAATAGAGAAATAACTAAATTACACATTATTTATTGGAGAAATATCTTAAATACACATTACTTAATAAAGAAATAACTAAAATACACATTATTTATTGGAGAAATAACTGAAATACACATTATTTAATAAAGAACTAACTAAAATACACAATATTTATTGGAGAAATAACTAAAATACACATTATTAAATGAAGAATTAACTAAAATACACATTATTTAATAGAGAAATAACTAAAATACACATTATTTAATAGAGAAATAACTAAAATACACAATATTTCTTAAAGAAATAACTAGAATACACATTATTTAATAAAAAAACAACTAAAATACACAATATTTTATTAAGAAATAACAAAAAAACACATTATTTAATAAAGAAATATCTAAAATGCACATTAGTTAATAAAGAAATAACTAAAATACACATTATTTAAAAGAGAAATAACTAAAATACACATTATTTATTGTAGAAATAACTAAAATACACATTATTTATTGAAGAAATAACTAAAATACACATTATTTAATGAAGAAATAACTAAAATACACATTATTTAATAGAGAAATAATTAAAATAACATTATTTATTGGAGAAATAACTAAAAGACACATTATTTAATGAAGAAATAACTAAAATACACATTATTTAATAAAGAAATAACTAAAATACACTTTATTTATTAAAGAAAAAACTAAAATACACATTATTTAATAAAGAAATAACAAAGTACACATTATTTATTAAAGAAATAACTAAAATACACATTATTTAATAAAGAAATAACTAAAATACACATTATTTAATAGAGAAATAACTAAAATACACATTATTTAATAAAGAAATAACAAAAATACACATTATTTAATAGAGAAATAACTAAAATACACAATATTTATTAGAGAAATAACTAAAATACACAATATTTAATGAAGAAATATTTAAAATACACATTATTTAATAAAGAAATAACTAAAATACACAATATTTAATAAAAAATTAACTAAAATACACATAATTTAATAAAGAAATAACTAAAATACACAATAATTAATAGAGAAATAACAAAAAAACACATTATTTGATAAAGAAATAACTAAAATACACATTATTTAATAGAGAAATAACTAAAACAAACATTGTTTAATAAAGAAATAACAAAAATACACATTAATTAATGAAGAAATAACTTAAATACACATTATTTAATAAAAAAATAACTAAAATACACATTATTTAATAGAGAAATAACTAAATTACACATTATTTATTAAAGAAATATCTAAAATACACATTAATTGATAAAGAAATAACTAAAATACACATTATTTAATAGAGAAATAACAAAATTACACATTATTTAATGAAGAAATAACTAAAATACACATTATTTAATAAAGAAACAACTGAAATACACAATATTTATTAGAGAAATAACAAAAATACACATTATTTAATGAAGAAATAAATAAAATACACATAATTTGAAAAAGAAATAACTAAAATACACATTATTTATTAGAGAAATAACTAAAATACACATTATTTAATGGAGAAATAACTAAAATACACATTATTTAATAAAGAAATAACTGAAATACACATTTTTAATAGAGAAATAACTAAAATACACATTATTTTTTGGAAAAATAACTAAAATACACATTGTTTAATGAAGAAATAACTAAAATACACATTATTTAATAAAGAAATAACTAAAATACACATTATTTAATAAAGAAATAATTAAAATACACATTATTTAATAGCGAAATAACAAAAATACACATTATTTAATAAATAAATAACTAAAAAAAAATTATTTAATAAAGAAATAACTAAAATACACATTATTTAATAAAGAAACAACTAAAATACACAATATTTAATAGAGAAATGACAAAAAAACACATTGTTTACACAAGAAATAACTAAAATACACATTATTCAATAAAGAAATAACTAAAATACACATTATTTATTGGAAAAATAACTAAAATACACATTATTTAATGAAGAAATAACTAAAATACACATTATTTAATAAAGAAATAACTAAAATACACATTATTAAATAAAGAAATAACTAAAATACACATTATTTAATAGAGAAATAACTAAAATACACATTAATTATTGGAGATATATCTAAAATACACATTATTTAATAAAGAAATAACTAAAATACACATTATTTAATAAAGAAATAACTAAATCACACATTATTTAATAAAGAAATTACTAAAATACACATTATTTAATAGAGAAATAACTAAAAAACACAATATTTATTGGAAAAATAACTAAAATACACATTAATAAATGAAGAATTAACTAAAATACACATTATTTAATAAAAAAATAACTAAAATACACATTATTTATTAGAGAAAAAACTAAAATACACAATAATTAATGAAGAAATAACTAAAATACACATTAATTAATAAGGAAATAGCTTAAATACACATTATTTAACAAACAAATAACTAAAATACACATTATTTAATAAAAAAATAACTAAAATACACAATATTTATTGGAGAAATAACTAAAATACATATTATTTAATAAAGAAAAAACTAAAACACACATTATTTAATAGAGAAATAACAAAAATACACATTAATTAATAAAGAAATAACTTAAATACACATTATTTAATAAAGAAATAACTAAAATACACATTATTAAATAAAGAAATAACTAAATTACACATTATTTATAGGAGAAATAACTAAAATACACATTAATTAATAAAGAAATAACTAAAATACACATTATATAATAGAGAAATAACAAAAATACACATTATTTATAGAAGAAATAACTAAAATACACATTATTTAATGAAAAAATAACTAAAATACACATTATTTAATAAAAAAATAACTAAAATATACATTATTTGATAAAGAAATAACTTAAATACACATTATTTATTAGAGAAATATCTAAAATACACATTATTTATTGAAGAAATAACTAAAATACACATTATTTAATAAAGAAATAACTGAAATATCATTAATTAAATACACATTATTTTTTGGAGAAACAACAAAAATACACATTATTTAATGAAGAAATAACTAAAATACACATTATTTAATAAAGAAATAACTAAAATACACATTATTTGATAAAGAAATAATTAAAATACACATTATTTAATAGAGAAATAACAAAAATACACATTTTTTAATGAATAAATAACTAAAATACAGATTATTTAATAAAGAAACAACTAAAATACACATTATTTAATGAAGAAATAACTAAAATACACATTATTTTTTAAAGAAATAACGAAATACACATTATTTATAAAAGAAATAACCAAAATACACATTATTTAATAGAGAAATAACTTAAATACACATTATCTATTAAAGAAATAACAAAAATACACATTATTAAATATAGAAATAACAAAAATACAAATTATTTAATGAAGAAATAACTAAAATACACAATATTTAATAAAGAAATAACTTAAGTACACATTATTTAAAAGAGAATTAACTAAAATACACATTATTTATTGAAGAAATAACTGAAATACACATTATTTAATAGAGAAATAACTAAAATACACATTATTTTTTTGGAGAAATAACTAAAATACATTTTAATGAAAAATAACAGAATAAACATGATTTATACAAGAAATAACTAAAATACACATTATTTAATAAAGAAATAACTAAAATACACATTATTTATTGAAAAAATAACAAAAATACACATAATTTATTAGAGAAATAACAAAAATACACAATATTTATGGAGAAATAACTAAAATACACATTATTTAAAAAAAGAATCAACTAAAATATACAATATTTATTAGAGAAATAACAAAAATACAAATTTTTTAATTAAGAAATAACTAAAATATACATTATTTGATAAAGAAATAACTAAAATACACATTATTTAATAGAGAAATAACTAAAATACACATTATTTATTGGAGAAATAACTAAAATACACAATATTTAATAAAAAAATAACTGAAATATACATTATTTAATAGAGAAATAACTAAAATACACATTATTTTTGAAAAAAATAACTAAAATACACATTATTTAATGAAGAAATAACTAAAATACACATTATTTAATAAAGAAATAACTAAAATACACATTATCTAATAAAGAAATAATTAAAATACACATTATTTGATAGAGAAAAAACAAAAATACACATTATTTAATAAATAAATAACTAAAATACACATTATTTAATAAGGAAACAACTAAAATACACAATATTTAATAAAAAAATGACAAAAAAACACATTATTTACACTAGAAATATCTAAAATACAAATTATTTAATAAAGAAATAACTAAAATACACATTATTTATTGGAGAGTTAACTAAAATACACATTATTTAATGAAGAAATAACTAAAATACACATTATTTAATAAAGAAATAACTAAAATACACATTATTATCAAAAGAAATAACTAAAAAACACATTATTTAATAGAGAATTAACTAAAATACACATTAATTATTGGAGAAATATCTAAAATACACATTATTTTATAAACAAATAACTAAAATACACATTATTTAATAAAGAAATAACTAAAATACACATTATTTAATAGAGAATTAACTAAATTACTCATTATTTAATAATAAAACAATTAAAATACACAATATTTAATAGAGAAATAACAAAAAAACACATTATTTATTCAAGAAATATCTAAAATACACATCATTTAATAGAGAAATAACAAAAATACACAATATTTATTGAAAAAATTACTAAAATACACATTAATTATTAAAGAAACAACTGAAATACACAATATTTAATAGAGAAATAACAAAAAAACACATTATTAAATAAAGAAATAACTAAAATACACATTATTAAATAGAGAAATAACTAAAATACACATTATTTAATGAAGAAATTATTAAAATACACATTATTTAATAGAGAAATAACTAAAATACACAATATTTAATAAAGAAATAACTAAAATACACATTATTTAATAGAAAAATAACAAAGTACACATTATTTAATAAAGAAATAACTAAAGTACACATTATTTAATAGGAAAATAACTAAAATACACATTATTTATTGGAGAAATATCTTAAATACACATTACTTTATAAAGAAATAACTAAAATACACATTATTAAATGGAGAAATAACTAAAATACACATTATTTAATAGAGAAATAACTAAAATACACAATATTTATTGAAGAAATACTTGAATAACACATTATTTAATAGAAAATTAACTAAAATTCACATTATTTAATAAAGAAACAACTAAAATACACAATATTTTATAAAGAAATAACAAAAAAACACATTATTTAATAAAGAATCAACTAAAATGCACATTAGTTATAAGAGAAATAACTAAAATACACATTATTTATTGTAGAAATAACTAAAATACACATTTTTTAATAAAGAAATAACTAAAATACACATTATTTGATAGAGAAATAATTAAAATACACATTATTTATTTGAGAAATAACTAAAATACACATTATTTAATAAAGAAATAACTGAAATACACATTATTTATTAGAGAATTAACTAAAATACACATTATTTATTGAAGAAATAACTAAAATACACATTATTTAATGAAGAAATAACGAAAATACACATTATTTAATAAAGAAATAACTAAAATACACTTTATTTATATAAGAAAAAACTAAAATACACATTATTTAATAAAGAAATAACAAAGTACACATTTTTTAATAAAGAAATAACTAAAATACACAAGATTTAATAAAAAATTAACTAAAAAACACATAATTTAATAATGAAATAACTAAAATACAAATTATTTATTAGAGAAATAACTAAAATACACATTATTAAATAAAGAAATAACTAAAATACACATTATTTAATAAAGAAATAACTAAAATACACAACATTTAATGGAGAAATAACTAAAATACACATTATTTATTAAAGAAAAAACTAAAATACACATTATTTATTGAAAAAATAACTAAAATACACATTATTTAATAAAGAAATAACTAAAATACACATTAACTAATAAAGAAATAACTAAAATACACATTATTTGATAAAGAAATAACAAAAAAACACAATATTAAATAAAGAAATAACTAAAATACACATTATTTATTGAAGAAATAACTGAAATACACATTATTTAATAGAGAAATAACTAAAATACACATTATTTTTTTGGAGAAATAACTAAAATACATTTTATTGAAAAATAACAAAATAAACATTATTTATACAAGAAATAACTAAAATACACATTATTTAATAAAGAAATAACTAAAATACACATTATTTATTGAAAAAATAACAAAAATACACATCATTTAATAGAGAAATAACTAAAATACACAATATTTAATAAAGAAATAACTAAAATACACATTATTTAATAGAAAAATAACAAAGTACACATTATTTAATAAAGAAATAACTAAAGTACACATTATTTAATAGAAAAATAACTAAAATACACATTATTTATTGGAGAAATATCTTAAATACACATTACTTTATAAAGAAATAACTAAAATACACATTATTAAATGGAGAAATAACTAAAATACACATTATTTAATAGAGAAATAACTAAAATACACAATATTTATTGAAGAAATAACTGAATAACACATTATTTAATAGAAAATTAACTAAAATTCACAATATTTTATAAAGAAATAACAAAAAAACACATTATTTAATAAAGAATCAACTAAAATGCACATTAGTTAATAGAGAAATAACTAAAATACACATTATTTATTGTAGAAATAACTAAAATACACATTTTTTAATAAAGAAATAACTAAAATACACATTATTTGATAGAGAAATAATTAAAATACACATTATTTATTTGAGAAATAACTAAAATACACATTATTTAATAAAGAAATAACTAAAATACACATTATTTAATAAAGAAATAACTAAAATACACATTATTTATTAGAGAATTAACTAAAATACACATTATTTATTGAAGAAATAACTAAAATACACATTATTTAATGAAGAAATAACGAAAATACACATTATTTAATAAAGAAATAACTAAAATACACTTTATTTATAAAAGAAAAAACTAAAATACACATTATTTAATAAAGAAATAACAAAGTACACATTTTTTAATAAAGAAATAACTAAAATACACAATATTTAATAAAAAATTAACTAAAAAACACATAATTTAATGTTGGGAAGGTAATAATGTAATTTAAATACTTGTATGCTTGAGATTTTTATTTTCGACTAGTTTCGACTTATTTAGTCATCTTCAGGTATCTTAAATATTAACAATTTTTTATTATTTAATAATAACATATGAGGATATTACTTACAATTTTTTGTTGTTTTAATGTAGATGTATGGTGGTGACATCTGTGGTGTGTTTGTTGAGGTTGGTATTTGATCTTTTTTATGGTAGATGGAGATTTGTAAAGGTGGTGGATGTGATACTGATACTGGTGTCATCTGTAGTGTGTTGTTGAGGTTACTGGTTAGGTTGTTTTATGGTAGATGGTGTTGTGGTTGTATGAAAAATTATAAGAGTGGAATATATATTTTTTATATATAAGTAGATTTTTGTTTTAGATGTTTTAGCGTGAATAAGAAAGGGTTTGGTACTAATGGTTATTGTATGATGGTTTATAGTCTTTTAGATAGGTATATAGATGTTTCGTGTGGCTGTTTAATTGAGTGTTAAGACATATAACATTTTTGTTATTTTTTAATTTGTCAATTTCCATATTTTCTAATATGGTCATTTTGTAGCCTTTTTCACATTGATGTAATATTTTAAGGTTTTTTGTGTGATCAAAAGTATGATTATGAATGTGAAAATGTTTGGAAAAAATAGATGTTTGGTTATTATCTTGGTGTTCTTTTATTCTGTATTTTAAGGCTCTGCCTGTTTGTCCAATATAGGTTGCAGTGCAGTTATTGCAATTGATTTGGTAAATTCCGGATTTTTGGAGGATGTCAGTTTTTTGTTTTTGATTACATAAAATTTGTTTAATTGATGATTGTGTAGAGAGACTTGCTAATTTAATAATGAAATAACTAAAATACAAATTATTTATTAGAGAAATAACTAAAATACACATTATTAAATAAAGAAATAACTAAAATACACATTATTTAATAAAGAAATAACTAAAATACACAACATTTAATGGAGAAATAACTAAAATACACATTATTTATTAAAGAAAAAACTAAAATACACATTATTTATTGAAAAAATAACTAAAATACACATTATTTAATAAAGAAATAACTAAAATACACATTAACTAATAAAGAAATAACTAAAATACACATTATTTGATAAAGAAATAACAAAAAAACACAATATTAAATAAAGAAATAACTAAAATACACATTATTTAATAAAGAAATAACTAAAATACACATTAATTATTGGAGAAATATCTAAAATACACAATATTTAATAAAGAAATAATTAAGATACACATTATTTAATAAAGAAATAACTAAAATACACATTATTTAATAGAAAAATTACTAAAATACACATTATTTAATAGAGAAATAACTAAAATTCACAATATTTATTGGAGAAATAACTAAAATACACATTTATAAATGAAGAATTAACTAAAATACACATTATTTAATAAAGAAATAACTTAAATACACAATATTTAATAAAAAAATAACTAAAATACACATTATTTAATGGAGAAATAACAAAATAACACATTATTTAATAAAGAAATAACTAAAATACTCATTATTTAATAGAGAAATAACAAAAATACACATTACTTTTTGAAGAAATAACTAAAATACACATTAATTAATAAAGAAACAGATAAAATACACAATAATTAATAGAGAAATAACAAAAAAACACATTATTTAATAAAGAAATAAATAAAATGCACATTATTTAATAGAGACATAACTAAAATACACCTTATTTATTGGAGAAATAACTAAAATACAAATTATTTAATAAAGAAATAACTAAAACAAACATTATTTAATAGAGAAATAACAAAAATACACATTAATTAATGAAGAAATAACTTAAATACACATTATTTGAAAAGAAATAACTAGAATACACATTATTAAATAGAGAAATAACTAAATTACACATTATTTATTGAAGAAATAACTAAAATACACATTAATTAATAAAGAAATAACTAAAATAAACATTATTTAATAGAGAAATAACAAAAATACACATTATTTAATGAAGAAATTACTAAAAAACACATTATTTAATAAAAAATCAACTAAAATACACAATATTTATTAGAGAAATAACAAAAATACACATTATTTAATGAAGAAACAACTGATTCACACATTATTTAATGAAGAAATAACTAAAATACACATTATTTTTTGGAAAATTAAATAAAATACACATTGTTTAATGAAGAAATAACTAAAGTACACATTATTTAATAAAGAAATAACTAAAATACACATTATTTAATGAAGAAATAATTAAAATACACATTATTTAATAGAGAAATAACAAAAATACACATTATTAAATAAATAACTAAAATACACATTATTTAATAAAGAAACAACTAAAATACAAAATATTTAATAGAGAAATGACAAAAAACACATTATTTACACAAGAAATAACTAAAATACACATTATTTAATAAAGAAATAACTAAAATACACATTATTTATTAGAGAAATAACTAAAATACACATTATTTAATGAAGAATTAACTAAAATACACATTATTTAATAAAGAAATAACTAAAATACACATTATTAAATAAAGAAATAACTAAAATACACATTATTTAATAAAAAAATAACTAAAATACACAATAATTATTGGAGAAATATCTAAAATACACATTATTTAATAAAGAAACAACTAAAATACACAATATTTATTAAAAAAATAACAGAAATACACATTATTTAATGAAGAAATAACTAAAATACACATTATTTAATAAAGAATTAAATAAAATACACATTATTTGATAAAGAAATAACTTAAATACACATTATTTAATAGAGACATAACTAAAATACACATTATTTATCGAAGAAATAACTAAAATACACATTATTTAATAAAGAAATAACTGAAATACTCATAATTTTAATACACATTATTTTTTGGAGAAACAACTAAAATACACATTATTTAATAAAGAAATAACTAAAATACACATTATTTAATAAAGAAATAACTAAAATACGAAATATTTAATAAAGAAATAATTGAAATACACATTATTTAATAGAAAAATAACAAAAATACACATTATTTAATGAATAAATAACTAAAATACAGATTATTTAATAAAAAACCAACTAAAATACACATTATTTAATGAAGAAATAACTAAAATACACATTATTTAATAAAGAAATAACTAAAATACACATTATTTGATAAAGAAATAACTTAAATACACATTATTTATTAGAGAAATAACTAAAATACACATTATTTATTGAAGAAATAACTAAAATACACATTATTAAATAAAGAAATAACTGAAATACTTATAATTTGAATACACATTATTTTTTGGAGAAACAACTAAAATACACATTATTTAATAAAGAAATAACTAAAATACACATTATTTAATAATGAAATAACTAAAATACACATTATTTAATGGAGAAATAACTAAAATACACATTATTTAATAGAGAAATAACTAAAATACACAATATTTATTAAAGAATTAACTGAAATACACATTATTTAATAGAAAATTAACTAAAATACACATTATTTAATAAAAAAACAACTAAAATACACAATATTTTATAAAGAAATAACTAAAATACACATTATTTAATGAAGAAATAACTAAAATGCACATTAGTTAATAGAGAAATAACTAAAATACACATTATTTAAAAGAGAACTTACTAAAATACACATTATTTATTGCAGAAATAACTAAAATACACATTATTTAATGAAGAAACAACTAAAATACACATTATTTGATAAAGAAATAATTAAAATACACATTATTTTAGTGAGAAATAACTAAAATACACATTATTTAATAAAGAAATAACTGAAATACTTATTATTTAATAGAGAATTAACTAAAATACACATTATTTATTGGAGAAATAACTAAAATACACATTATTTAATGAAGAAATAACGAAAATACACATTATTTAATAAAGAAATAACTAAAATACACTTTATTTATTAAAGAAAAAACTAAAATACACATTATTTAATAAAGAAATAACAAAGTACACATTTTTTAATAAAGAAATAACTAAAATACACAATATTTAATAAAAAATTAACTAAAAAACACATAATTTAATAAAGAAATAACTAAAATACAAATTATTTAATAGAGAAATAACTAAAATACACATTAATTAATAAAGAAACAACTGAAATACACAATATTTAATAGAGAAATAACAAAAAAAAAACATTATTTAATAAAGAAATAACTAAAATACACATTATTAAATAAAGAAATAACTAAAATACACGTTATTTATTGGAGAAATAACTAAAATACACATTATTTAATAAAGAAATAATTAAAATACACATTATTTAATAGAGAAATAACTAAATTACACAATATTTAATAAAGAAATAACTTAAATACACATTAATTAATAGAAAAATAACAAAGTACACATTATTTAATAAAGAAATAACTAAAGTACACAATATTTAATAGAGAAATAACTAAAATACACATTATTTATTGGAGAAATATCTTAAATACACATTACTTAATAAAGAAATAACGAAAATACACATTATTTAATGGAAAAATAACTAAAATACACATTATTTAATAGAGAAATAACTAAAATACACAATATTTATTGAAGAAATAACTGAATTACACATTATTTAATAGAGAATTAACTAAAATTCACATTATTTAATAAAGAAACAACTAAAATACACAATATTTTATAAAGAAATAACAAAAAACACATTATTTAATAAAGAATCAACTAAAATGCACATTAGTTAATAGAGAAATAACTGAAATACACATTATTTAAAAAAGAAATTACTAAAATACACATTATTTATTGTAGAAATAACTAAAATACACATTATTTAATGAAGAAATAACTAAAATACACATTATTTGATATAGAAATAATTAAAATACACATTATTTATTAGAGAAATAACTAAAATACACATTATTTAATAAAGAAATATCTGAAATACACATTTTTTAATAGAGAATTAACTAAAATACACATTATTTATTGGAGAAATAACTAAAATACACATTATTTAATGAAGAAATAATGAAAATACACATTATTTAATAAAGAAATAACTAAAACACACTTTATTTATTAAAGAAAAAAATAAAATACACATTATTTAATAAAGAAATAACAAAGTACACATTTTTTATTAAAGAAATAACTAAAATACACAATATTTAATAAAAAATTAACTAAAAAACACATAATTTAATAATGAAATAACTAAAATACAAATTATTTATTAGAGAAATATCTAAAATACACATTATTAAATAAAGAAATAACTAAAATACACATTATTTAATAAAGAAATAACTAAAATACACATTTTTTAATGGAGAAATAACTAAAATACACATTATTTATTGGAGAAAGAACTAAAATACACATTATTTATTGAAAAAATAACTAAAATACACATTATTTAATAAAGAAATAAATAAAATACACATTAACTAATAAAGAAATAACTAAAATACACATTATTTGATAAAGAAATAACAAAAAAACACATTATTAAATAAAGAAATAACTAAAATACACATTATTTAATAGAGAAATAACTAAAATACACATTAATTATTGGAGAAATATCTAAAATACACATTATTTAATAAAGAAATAATTAAAATACACATTATTTAATAAAGAATTAACTAAAATACACATTATTTAATAGAGAAATTACTAAAATACACATTATTTAATAGAAAAATAACTAAAATACACAATATTTATTAGAGAAATAACTAAAATACACATTAATAAATGAAGAATTAACTAAAATACACATTATTTAATAAAGAAATAACTAAAATACACAATATTTGATAAAGAAATAACTAAAATACACATTATTTAATGGAGAAATAACAAAAATACACATTATTTAATAAAGAATTAACTAAAATACTCATTATTTAATAGAGAAATAACAAAAATACACATTACTTATTAAAGAAATAACTAAAATACACATTAATTAATAAAGAAACAGATAAAATACACAATAATTAATAGAGAAATAACAAAAAAACACATTATTTAATAAAGAAATAACTAAAATACACATTATTTAATAGAGACATAACTAAAATACACATTATTTATTGGAGAAATAACTAAAATACAAATTATTTATTAAAGAAATAACTAAAACAAACATTATTTAATAGAAAAATAACAAAAATACACATTAATTAATGAAGAAATAACTTAAATACACATTATTTAAAAAAAAATAACTAGAATACACATTATTTAATAGAGAAACAACTAAATTACACATTATTTATTGAAGAAATAACTAAAATACACATTAATTAATAAAGAAATAACTAAAATACACATTATTTAATAGAGAAATAACAAAAATACACAATATTTAATGAAGAAATAACTAAAATACACATTATTTAATGAAGAAACAACTAAAATACACAATATTTATTAAAGAAATAACAAAAATACACATTATTTAATGAAGAAATAACTTATATACACATTATTTAAAAAAGAAATAACTAAAATACACATTATTTAATAGAGAAATAACTAAAATACACATTATTTAATGAAAAAATAACTAAAATACACATTATTTAATAAAGAAATAACTGAAATACACATTATTTAATGAAGAAATAACTAAAATACACATTATTTTTTGGAAAAATAACTAAAATAATTGTTTAATGGAGAAATAACTAAAATACACATTATTTAATAAAGAAATAACTAAAATTCACATTATTTAATGAAGTAATAATTAAAATACACATTATTTAATAGAGAAATAACAAAAATACACATTATTTATTAAATAAATAACTAAAATACACATTATTTAATAAAGAAACAACTAAAATACACAATATTTAATAGAGAAATGACAAAAAACACATTATTTACACAAGATATAACTAAAATACACATAAAGAAATAACTAAAATACATATATATATATATATATATATATAGATTATCTAACCTTTAAATTTGTAACGTCTAATAAATGACAAAATCAAAATTCAAGTCAGCGGGAATATAGAAATTTAAATAAATACAAAAACGGATATCAGGGTAGCGGGAAAAAACAATTTTTTAAATAATAATAAATCAGTTTGAAATATTATATAATTCAAATACATTGAAAATTATGATAACTCATTGAAACATGTATGTAAAAATAAAATAAAATAAATAAATAAAATAAAATCATTACCTTAATATTATGAATAATATAAAAGGATTTTATAAAATAAAAACAGAAAATATAAAATAAACTAAAATACACATTATTTTCTGGAGAAATAACTAAAATACACATTATTTAATGAAGAATTAACTAAAATACACATTATTTAATAAAGAAATAACTAAAATACAAATTTTTAAATAAAGAAATAACTAAAATACACATTATTTAATAGAAAAATAACTAAAATACACAATAATTATTGGAGAAATATCTAAAATACACATTATTTAATAAAGAAACAACTAAAATACACAATATTTATTAAAAAAATAAAAAAAATACATATTATTTAATAAGAAAATAACTAAAATACACATTATTTAATAAAGAATTAAATAAAATACACATTATTTGATAAAGAAATAACTTAAATACACATTATTTAATAGAGACATAACTAAAATACACATTATTTATTGAAGAATTAACTAAAATACACATTATTTAATAAAGAAATAACTAAAATACACATTATTAAATAGAGAAATAACTAAAATACACGTTATTTATTAGAGAAATAACTAAAATACACATTATTTAATGAAAAAATAATTAAAATACACATTATTTAATAAAGAAATAACTAAAATACACAATATTTAATAAAGAAATAACTAAAATACACATTATTTAATAAAAAAATAACAAAGTACACATTATTTAATAAAGAAATAACTAAAGTACACATTATTTAATAGAGAAATAACTAAAATACACATTATTTATTGGAGAAATATCTTAAATACACATTACTTAATAAAGAAATAACTAAAATACACATTATTTAATGGAGAAATAACTAAAATACACATTATTTAATAAAGAAATAACTAAAATACACAATATTTTTTGAAGAAATAACTGAATAACACATTATTTAATAGAGAATTAACTAAAATTCACATTATTTAATAAAAAAACAACTAAAATACACAATATTTTATAAAGAAATAACAAAAAAACACATTATTAAATAAAGAAATAACTAAAATACACATTATTTAATAGAGAAATAACTAAAATACATATTAATTATTGGAGAAATATCTAAAATACACATTATTTAATAAAGAAATAACTAAAATACACATTATTTAATGAAGAAATAACTAAAATACACATTATTTAATAAACAAATTACTATTAATCTTGAAAAACGAAATAATCGTTGGGCTTGTGCATACGCGTCTTACAAAGACGAAAACAAGTTACTTAGAAAATAAAAGTAACTTGCACATTACAGTTAGTACTACTAATACTGCAACATTGAAAAAATAAAATTGAAAAATGTGGTTTAAATTAAAAAAAAAAAAAAAATAATAACAATAATAAAAATAAAATTAAACAAAAAAGAAGTATTTTGAAAATAAATTATAGATAAAGGGAAAAATGAATTGGAAATCAAATATCAAACGATTATTTCGTTTTTCAAGATTAATATTTAATCACTTGTGTCATGTATTAATGGACATTTGTTCTAATGTTTAAAGAAATTACTAAAATACACATTATTTAATAGAGAAATAACTGAAATACACAATATTTATTGGAGAAATAACTAAAATACACATTATTAAATGAAGAATTAACTAAAATACACATTATTTAATAGAGAAATAACTAAAATACACATTATTTATTAGAGAAATAACTAAAATACACAATATTTCTTGAAGAAATAAATAAAATACACATTAATTAATAAAGAAATAACTAAAATACACATTATTTATTAAACAAATAACTAAAATACACATTATTTAATAAAGAAATAACTAAAATACACAATATTTATTGGAGAAATAACTAAAATACATATTATTTAATAAAGAAATAACTAAAACACACATAATTTAATAGAGAAATAACAAAAATACCCATTAATTAATAAAAAAATAACTTAAATACACATTATTTAATAAAGAAATAACTAAAATACACATTATTAAATAAAGAAATAACTAAATTACACATTATTTATAGGAGAAATAACTAAAATACACATTATTTAATAAAGAAATAACTAAAATATACATTATTTCATAAAGAAATAACAAAAATACACATTATTTATCAAAGAACCAACTAAAATACACATTATTTAATAAAGAAACAACTAAAATTCACAATATTAATTAGAAAAATAACAAAAATACACATTATTTAATAAAGAAATAACTAAAATACACATTATTTAATAAAGAAATAACTAAAATACACATTATTTGATAAAGAAATAACTTAAATACACATTATTTAATAGAGAAATAACTAAAATACACATTATTTATTGAAGAAATAACTAAAATACACATTATTGAATAAAGAAATAACTGAAATACTTATAATTTGAATACACATTATTTTTTGGAGAAACAACTAAAATACACATTATTTAATAAAGAAATAACTAAAATACACATTATTTAATAAAGAAATAACTAAAATACACATTATTTAATGGAGAAATAACTAAAATACACATTATTTAATAGAGAAATAACTAAAATACACAATATTTATTAAAGAAATAACTGAAATACACACAAATAAACACATTATTTAATAAAGAAATAACTGAAATACTTATTATTTAATAGAGAATTAACTAAAATACACATTATTTATTGGAGAAATAACTAAAATACACATTATTTAATGAAGAAATAACAAAAATACACATTATTTAATAAAGAAATAACTAAAATACACTTTATTTATTAAAGAAAAAACTAAAATACACATTATTTAATAAAGAAATAACAAAGTACACTTTTTTTAATAAAGAAATAACTAAAATACACAATATTTAATAAAAAATTAACTAAAAAACACATAATTTAATAAAGAAATAACTAAAATACAAATTATTTAATAGAGAAATAACTAAAATACAAATTAATTAATAAAGAAACAACTGAAATACACAATATTTAATAGAGAAATAACAAAAAAACACATTATGTAATAAAGAAATAACTAAAATACACATTATTAAATAAAGAAATAACTAAAATACACGTTATTTATTGGAGAAATAACTAAAATACACATTATTTAATAAAGAAATAATTAAAATACACATTATTTAATAGAGAAATAACTAAAATACACAATATTTAATAAAGAAATAACTAAAATACACATTAATTAATAGAAAAATAACAAAGTACACATTATTTAATAAAGAAATAACTAAAGTACACAATATTTAATAGAGAAATAACTAAAATACACATTATTTATTGGAGAAATATCTTAAATACACATTACTTAATAAAGAAATAACAAAAATACACATTATTTAATGGAAAAATAACTAAAATACACATTATTTAATAGAGAAATAACTAAAATACACAATATTTATTAAAGAAATAACTGAATAACACATTATTTAATAGAGAATTAACTAAAATTCACATTATTTAATAAAGAAACAACTAAAATACACAATATTTTATAAAGAAATAACAAAAAACACATTATTTAATAAAGAATCAACTAAAATGCACATTAGTTAATAGAGAAATAACTGAAATACACATTATTTAAAAGAGAAATTACTAAAATACACATTATTTATTGTAGAAATAACTAAAATACACATTATTTAATGAAGAAATAACTAAAATACACATTATTTGATATAGAAATAATTAAAATACACATTATTTATTAGAGAAATAACTAAAATACACATTATTTAATAAAGAAATAACTGAAATACACATTTTTTAATAGAGAATTAACTAAAATACACATTATTTATTGGAGAAATAACTAAAATACACATTATTTAATGAAGAAATAACGAAAATACACATTATTTAATAAAGAAATAACTAAAACACACTTTATTTATTAAAGAAAAAACAAAAATACACATTATTTAATAAAGAAATAAAAAAGTACACATTTTTTAATAAAGAAATAACTAAAATACACAATATTTAATAAAAAATTAACTAAAAATCACATAATTTAATAATGAAATAACTAAAATACAAATTATTTATTAGAGAAATAACTAAAATACACATTATTAAATAAAGAAATAACTAAAATACACATTATTTAATAAAGAAATAACTAAAATACACATTATTTAATGGAGAAATAACTAAAATACACATTATTTATTGGAGAAAAAACTAAAATACACATTATTTATTGAAAAAATAACTAAAATACACATTATTTAATAAAGAAATAAATAAAATACACATTAACTAATAAAGAAATAACTAAAATACACATTATTTGATAAAGAAATAACAAAAAAACACAATATTAAATAAAGAAATAACTAAAATACACATTATTTAATAGAGAAATAACTAAAATACACATTAATTATTGGAGAAATATCTAAAATACACATTATTTAATAAAGAAATAATTAAAATACACATTATTTAATAAAGAGTTAACTAAAATACACATTATTTAATAGAGAAATTACTAAAATACACATTATTTAATAGAAAAATAACTAAAATACACAATATTTATTGAAGAAATAACTAAAATACACATTAATAAATGAAGAATTAACTAAAATACACATTATTTAATAAAGAAATAACTAAAATACACAATATTTGATAAAAAAATAACTAAAATACACATTATTTAATGGAGAAATAACAAAAATACACATTTTTTAATAAAGAAATAACTAAAATACTCATTATTTAATAAAGAAATAACAAAAATACACATTACTTATTGAAGAAATAACTAAAATACACATTAATTAATAAAGAAACAGATAAAATACACAATAATTAATAGAGAAATAACAAAAAAACACATTATTTAATAAAGAAATAACTAAAATACACATTATTTAATAGAGACATAACTAAAATACACATTATTTATTCAAGAAATAACTAAAATACAAATTATTTATTAAAGAAATAACTAGAACAAACATTATTTAATAGAGAAATAACAAAAATACACATTAATTAATGAAGAAATAACTTAAATACACATTATTTAAAAAAAAATAACTAGAATACACATTATTTAATAGAAAAACAACTAACTTACACATTATTTATTGAAGAAATAACTACAATACACATTAATTAATAAAGAAATAACTAAAATACACTTTATTTAATAGAAAAATAACAAAAATACACAATATTTAATGAAGAAATAACTAAAATACACATTATTTAATAAAGAAACAACTAAAATACACAATATTTATTAGAGAAATAACAAAAATACACATTATTTAATGAAGAAATAACTTATATACACATTATTTGAAAAAGAAATAACTAAAATACACATTATTTAATAGAGAAATAACTAAAATACACATTATTTAATGAAAAAATAACTAAAATACACATTATTTAATAAAGAAGTAACTGAAATACACATTATTTATTGAAGAAATAACTAAAATACACATTATTTTTTGGAAAAATAACTAAAATAATTGTTTAATGGAGAAATAACTAAAATACACATTATTTAATAAAGAAATAACTAAAATACACATTATTTAATGAAGAAATAATTAAATTACACATTATTTAATAGAGAAATAACAAAAATACACATTATTTAATAAATAAATAACTAAAATACACGATATTTAATAAAGAAACAACTAAAATACACAATATTTAATAGAGAAATGACAAAAAACACATTATTTACACAAGATATAACTAAAATACACATTATTTAATAAAGAAATAACTAAAATACATATATATATATATATATATAGATTATCTAACCTTTAAATTTGTAACGTCTAATAAATGACAAAATCAAAATTCAAGTCAGCGGGAATATAGAAATTTAAATAAATAAAAAAACGGATATCAGGGTAGCGGGAAAAAACAATTTTTTAAATAATAATAAATCAGTTTGAAATATTATATAATTCAAATACATTTAAAATGATGATAACTCATTGAAACATGTATGTAAAAATAAAATAAAATAAATAAATAAAATAAAATCATTACCTTAATAATATGAATAATATAAAAGGATTTTATAAAATAAAAACAGAAAATATAAAATAAACTAAAATACACATTATTTATTGGAGAAATAACTAAAATACACATTATTTAATAAAGAATTAACTAAAATACACACTATTTAATAAAGAAATAACTAAAATACAAATTATTAAATAAAGAAATAACTAAAATACACATTATTTAATAGAAAAATAACTAAAATACACAATAATTATTGGAGAAATATCTAAAATACACATTATATAATAAAGAAACAACTAAAATACACAATATTTATTAAAAAAATAACAAAAATACACATTATTTAATAAGAAAATAACTAAAATACACATTATTTAATAAAGAATTAAATAAACTACACATTATTTGATAAAGAAATAATTAAAATACACATTATTTAATAAAGACATAACTAAAATACACATTATTTATTGAAGAAATAACTAAAATACACATTATTTAATAAAGAAATAACTGAAAAACTCATAATTTAAATACACATTAATTTTTGAAGAAACAACTAAAATACACATTATTTAATGAAGAAATAACTAAAATACACATTATTTAATAAAGAAATAACTAAAATACGAATTATTTAATAAAGAAATAATTAAAATACACATTATTTAATAGAAAAATAACAAAAATACACATTATTTAATGAATAAATAACTAAAATACAGATTATTTAATAAAAAACCAACTAAAATACACATTATTTAATGAAAAAATAACTAAAATACACATTATTTAATGAAGAAATAACGAATTCACATTATTAATAAAAGAAATAACTAAAATACACATTATTAAATAGAGAAATAACTAAAATACACATTATCTATTGAAGAAATAACAAAAATACACATTATTAAATAAAGAAATAACAAAAATACACATTATTTAATGAAAAAATAACTAAAATACACATTATTTAATAAAGAAATAACTTAAGTACACATTATTTAATAGATAAATATCTAAAATACACATTATTTAATGAAGAAATATCTAAAATACACATTATTTAATAAAGAAATAATTAAAATACACATTATTTAATAAAGAAATAACTAAAATACACATTATTTAATAAACAAATTACTATTAATCTTGAAAAACAAAATATACGTTGGGCTTGTGCATACGCGTCTTACAAAGACGAAAACAAGTTACTTAGAAAATAAAAGTAACTTGCACATTACAGTTAGTACTACTAATACTGCAACATTGAAAAAATAAAAATTAAAAATGTGGTTTAAATTTAAAAAAAAATAAAAATAATAATAATAATAAAATTAAAATTAAACAAAAAAGAAGTATTTTGAAAATAAATTATAGATAAAGGAAAAAATGAATTGGAAATCAAATATCAAACGATTATTTCGTTTTTCAAGATTAATATTTAATCACTTGTGTCATGTATTAATGGACATTTGTTCTAATGTTTAAAAAAATTACTAAAATACACATTATTTAATAGAGAAATAACTAAAATACACAATATTTATTGGAGAAATAACTAAAATACACATTATTAAATGAAGAATTAACTAAAATACACATTATTTATTAGAGAAATAACTAAAATACACATTATTTATTAGAGAAATAACTAAAATACCCAATATTTATTGAAGAAATAAATAAAATACACAATAATTAATAAAGAAATAACTAAAATACACATTATTTAATAAACAAATAACTAAAATACACATTATTTAATAAAGAAATAACTAAAATACACAATATTTATTGGAGAAATAACTAAAATACATATTATTTAATAAAGAAATAACTAAAACACACATAATTTAATAGAGAAATAACAAAAATACCCATTAATTAATAAAGAAATAACTTAAATACACATTATTTAATAAAGAAATAACTAAAATACACATTATTAAATAAAGAAATAACTAAATTACACATTATTTATAGGAGAAATAACTAAAATACACATTAATTATTAAAAAAATATCTAAAATACACATTATTTAATAAAGAAACAACTAAAATACACAATATTATTTAGAAAAATAACAAAAATACACATTATTTAATGAAGAAATAACTAAAATACACATTATTTAATAAAGAAATGACTAAAATACACATTATTTGATAAAGAAATAACTAAAATACACAATATTATTTAGAAAAATAACAAAAATACACATTATTTAATGAAGAAATAACTAAAATACACATTATTTAATAAAGAAATAACTAAAATACACATTATTTGATAAAGAAATAACTTAAATACACATTATTTAATAGAGAAATAACTAAAATACACATTATTTATTGAAGAAATAACTAAAATACACATTATTGAATAAAGAAATAACTGAAATACTTATAATTTGAATACACATTATTTTTTGACAAAAAAAACACATTATTTACACAAGAAATAACTAAAATACACATTATTTAATAAAGAAATAACTAAAATACACAATATTTAATGAAAAAATAACTAAAATACACATTATTTAATGGAGAAATAACTAAAATACACATTATTTAATAAAGAAATAACTAAAATACTCATTATTTAATAGAAAAATAACAAAAATACACATTATTTAATGAAAAAATAACTAAAATACACATTATTTAATAAAGAAACAGATAAAATACACAATAATTAATAGAGAAATAACAAAAAAACACATTATTTAATAAAGAAATAACTAAAATACACATTATTTAATAAAGAAATAACTAAAATACACATTATTTATTGGAGAAATAACTAAAATACATATTATTTAATAAAGAAATAACTAAAACAAACATTATTTAATAAAGAAATAACAAAAATACACATTAATTGATGAAGAAATAACTTAAATACACATTATTTAATAAAGAAATAACTAAAATACACATTATTTAATAGAGAAATAACTAAATTACACATTATTTATTGAAGAAATAACTAAATTACACAATAATTAATAAAGAAATAACTAAAATACACATTATTTAATAGAGAAATAACAAAAATACACATTATTTAATGAAGAAATAACTAAAATACACATTATTTAATAAAGAAACAACTAAAATACACAATATTTATTAGAGAAATAACAAAAATACACATTATTTAATAAAGAAATAACTAAAATACACATTATTTGAAAAAGAAATAACTAAAATACACATTATTTAATAGAGAAATAACTAAAATACACATTATTTAATAGAAAAATAACTAAAATACACATTATTTAATAAAGAAATAACTGAAATACACATTATTTATTGGAGAAATAACTAAAATACACATTATTTTTTGGAAAATTAACTAAAATACACATTGTTTATTGAAGAAATAACTAAAATACACATTATTTAATAAAGAAATAACTAAAATACACATTATTTAATAAAGAAATAATTAAAATACACATTATTTAATAGAGAAATAACAAAAATACACATTATTTAATAAATAAATAACTAAAATACACATTATTTAATAAAGAAACAACTAAAATACACAATATTTAATAGAGAAATGACAATAAACACATTATTTACACAAGAAATAAATAAAATACACATTATTTAATAAAGAAATAACTAAAATACACATTATTTATTGGAGAAATAACTAAAATACACATTATTTAATAAAGAAATAACTAAAATACACATTATTTAATAAAGAAATAACTAAAATACACATTATTAAATAAAGAAATAACTAAAATATACATTATTTAATAGAGAAATAACTAAAATACACATTAATTATTAAAAAAATATCTAAAATACACATTATTTAATAAAGAAACAACTAAAATACACATTATTTAATAAAGAAATAACTAAAATACACATTATTTAATAAAGAAATTACTGAAATACACATTATTTAATAAAGAAATAACTAAAATACACAATATTTATTGGAGAAATAACTAAAATACACATTATGAAATGAAGAATTAACTAAAATACACATTATTTAATAAAGAAATAACTAAAATACACATTATTTATTAGAGAAATAACTAAAATACACAATATTTATTGAAGAAATAAATAAAATACACATTAATTAATAAAGAAATAACTAAAATACACATTATTTAATAAACAAATAACTAAAATACACATTATTTAATAAAGAAATAACTAAAATACACAATATTTATTGGAGAAATAACTAAAATACATATTATTTAATAAAGAAATAACTAAAACACACATTATTTAATAGAGAAATAACAAAAATACACATTAATTATTAAAGAAATAACTTAAATACACATTATTTAATAAAGAAATAACTAAAATACACATTATTAAATAAAGAAATAACTAAATTACACATTATTTATAGGAGAAATAACTAAAATACACATTAATTAATAAAGAAATAACTAAAATATACATTATTTAATAGAGAAATAACTAAAATACACATTATTTGATAAATAAATAAATTAAATACACATTATTTAATAGAGAAATAACTAAAATACACATTATTTATTGAAAAAATAACTAAAATACACATTATTTAGTAAAGAAACAACTAAAATACACAATATTTATTAGAAAAATAACAAAAATACACATTATTTAATAAAGAAATAACTAAAAAACACTTTATTTAAAAAAGAAATAACTAAAATACACATTATTTGATAAATAAATAAATTAAATACACATTATTTGATAGAGAAATAACTAAAAAACACATTATTTATTGATGAAATAACTAAAATACACATTATTTAATAAAAAAATAACTGAAATACTCATAATTTAAATACACATTATTTTTTGGAGAAACAACTAAAATACACATTATTTAATAAAGAAATAACTAAAATACACATTATTTGATAAAGAAATAACTAAAATACACATTATTTAATAAAGAAATAATTTAAGTACACATTATTTAATAGAGAAATAACTAAAATACACATTATTTATTGGAGAAATAACTAAAATACACATTATTTAATGAAGAAATAACTAAAATACACATTATTTAATAAAGAAATAACTGAAATACACATTATTTAATAGAGAAGAAACTAAAATACACATTATTTTTTTGGAGAAATAACTAAAATACACATTTTTTAATGAAAAAATAACTAAAATACTCATTATTTAATGAAGAAATAACTAAAATACTCATTATTTAATGAAAAAATAACAAAATACACATTATTTATACAAGAAATAACTAAAATACACATAAATTAATAGAGAAATAACTAAAATACACATTATTTATTAGAGAAATAACAAAAATACACATTATTTATTAGAGAAATAACAAAAATACACATTATTTAATAAAAAAATAACTAAAATACACGTTATTTAAGAAAAGAATCAACTAAAATACACAATATTTATTAGAGAAATAACAAAAATACACATTATTTAATTAAGAAGTAACTAAAATACACATTATTTAATAAAGAAATAACTAAAATACACTATATTTTTTGGAAAAATAACTAAAATACACATTGTTTAATGAAGAAATAACTAAAATACACATTATTTAATAAAGAAATAACTAAAATACACATTATTTAATAAAGAAATAATTAAAATACGCATTATTTAATAGAGAAATAACAAAAATACACATTATTTAATAAATAAATAACTAAAATACACATTATTTAATAAAGAAACAACTAAAATACAAAATATTTAATAAAGAAATGACAAAAAAACACATTATTTACACAAGAAATAACTAAAATACACATTATTTAATAAAGAAATAACTAAAATACACATTATTTATTGGAAAAATAACTAAAATACACATTATTTAATGAAGAATTAACTAAAATACACATTATTTAATAAAGAAATAACTAAAATACACATTATTAAATAAAGAAATAACTAAAATACACATTATTTAATAGAGAAATAACTAAAATACACATTAATTATTGGAGAAATATCTAAAATACACATTATTTAATAAAGGAATAACTAAAATACACATTATTTAATAAAGAAATAACTAAAATACACATTAATTAATAAAGAAATAACTAAAATACACAATATTTATTGGAGAAATAACTAAAATACACATTATTAAATGAAGAATTAACTAAAATACACATTATTTAATAGAGAAATAACTAAAATACACATTAATTATTGGAGAAATATCTAAAATACACATTATTTAATAAACAAATAACTAAAATACACATTATTTATTAGAGAAATAACTAAAATACACATTACTTAATAATGAAACAACTAAAATACACAATATTTAATAAAGAAATAACAAAAAAAACACATTATTTATTCAAGAAATAACTAAAATACACATTATTGAATAGAGAAATAACAATAATACACAATATTTATTGAAAAAATAACTAAAACACACATTAATTAAAAAAGAAACAACTGAAATACACAATGGTTAAAAGAGAAATGACAAAAAAACACATTATTTAATAAAGAAATAACTAAAATACACATTATTTAATAGAGAAATAACTAAAATACACGTTATTTATTGGAGAAATAACTAAAATACACATTATTTACTGAAGAAATAACTGAAATACACATTATTTAATAGAGAAATAAATAAAATACACATTATTTAATAAAGAAATAACTAAAATACACATTATTTAATAGAGAAATAACTAAAATACACATTATTTTTTGGAAAAATAACTAAAATACACATTATATAATAAAGAAATAACTAAAACACATTATTTAATAAAGAAATAACTAAAATACACATTATTTAATAAAGAAATAATTAAAATACACATTATTTAATAAAGAAATAACAAAATTACACATTATTTAATTAAAAAATAACCAAAATACACATTATTTAATAAAGAAACAAATAAAATACACAATATTTAGTAGTGAAATGACAAAAAAACACATTATTTACTCAAGAAATATCTAAAATACACATTATCTAATAAAGAAATAAATAAAATACACATTATTTATTAGAGAATTAACTAAAATACACATTGTTTAATGAAGAAATAACTAAAATACACATTATTTAATAAAGAAATAACTAAAATACACATAATTAAATAAATAAATAACTAAAAAACACATTATTTAATAGAGAAATAACTAAAATACACATTAATTATTGGAGAAATATCTAAAATACACATTATTTAATAGAAAAATAACAAAGTACACATTATTTAATAAAGAAATAACTAAAATACAAATTATTTAATAGAGACATAACTAAAATACACATTATTTATTGGAGAAATAACTTAAATACACATTACTTAATAAAGAAATAACTAAATTACACATTATTTAATGGAGAAATAACTAAAATACACATTATTTAATAGAGAAATAACTAAAATACACAATATTTATTGGAGAAATAACTAAAATACACATTATTAAATGAAGAATTAACTAAAATACACATTATTTAATAGAGAAATAACTAAAATACACATTATTTAATAGAGAAATAACTAAAATACACAATATTTATTGGAGAAATAACTGAATTACACATTATTTAATAAAGAAACAACTAAAATACACAATATTTTATAGAGAAATAACAAAAAAACACATTATTTAATAAAGAAATAACAAAAATGCACATTAGTTTATAGAGAAATAACTAAAACACACATTATTAAAAAGAGAAATAACTAAATTACACATTACTTATTGTAGAAATAACTAGAATACACATTATTTAATGAAGAAAGAACTAAAATACACATTATTTAATCGAGAAATAATTAAAATACACATATTTATTGGAGAAATAACTAAAATACACAATATTTAATAAAGAAACAACTGAAATACACATTATTTAATAGAGAATTAACTAAAATACACATTATTTATTGAAGAAATAACTAAAATACACATTATTTAATGAAGAAATAACTAAAATACACATTATTTAATAAAGAAATAACTAAAATACACATTATTTATTGGAGAAATAACTAAAATACATATTATTTAATAAAGAAATAACTAAAACAAACATTATTTAATAAAGAAATAACAAAAATACACATTAATTGATGAAGAAATAACTTAAATACACATTATTTAATAAAGAAATAACTAAAATACACATTATTTAATAAAGAAATAACTAAATTACACATTATTTATTGAAGAAATAACTAAAATACACAATAATTAATAAAGAAATAACTAAAATACACATTATTTAATAGAGAAATAACAAAAATACACATTATTTAATGAAGAAATAACTAAAATACACATTATTTATTAAAGAAACAACTAAAATACACAATATTTATTAGAGAAATAACAAAAATACACATTATTTAATAAAGAATTAACTAAAATACACATTATTTGAAAAAGAAATAACTAAAATACACATTATTTAATAGAGAAATAACTAAAATACACATTATTTAATAGAAAAATAACTAAAATACACATTATTTAATAAAGAAATAACTGAAATACACATTATTTTTTGGAGAAATAACTAAAATACACAATATTTTTTGGAAAAATAACTAAAATACACATTGTTTATTGAAGAAATAACTAAAATACACATTATTTAATAAAGAAATAACTAAAATACACATTATTTAATAAAGAAATAATTAAAATACACATTATTTAATAGAGAAATAACAAAAATACACATTATTTAATAAATAAATAACTAAAATACACATTATTTAATAAAGAAACAACTAAAATACACAATATTTAATAGAGAAATGACAAAAAAACACATTATTTACACAAGAAATAAATAAAATACACATTATTTAATAAAGAAATAACTAAAATACACATTATTTATTGGAGAAATAACTAAAATACACATTATTTAATAAAGAAATAACTAAAATACACATTATTTAATAAAGAAATAACTAAAATACACATTATTAAATAAAAAAATAACTAAAATATACATTATTTAATAGAGAAATAACTAAAATACACATTAATTATTAAAGAAATATCTAAAATACACATTATTTAATAAAGAAACAACTAAAATACACATTATTTAATAAAGAAATAACTAAAATACACATTATTTAATAAAGAAATTACTGAAATACACAATATTTAATAGAGAAATAACTAAAATACACAATATTTATTGGAGAAATAACTAAAATACACATTATTAAATGAAGAATTAACTAAAATACACATTATTTAATAAAGAAATAACTAAAATACACATTATTTATTAGAGAAATAACTAAAATACACAATATTTATTGAAGAAATAAATAAAATACACATTAATTAATAAAGAAATAACTAAAATACACATTATTTAATAAACAAATAACTAAAATACACATTATTTAATAAAGAAATAACTAAAATACACAATATTTATTGGAGAAATAACTAAAATACATATTATTTAATAAAGAAATAACTAAAACACACATTATTTAATAGAGAAATAACAAAAATACACATTAATTATTAAAGAAATAACTTAAATACACATTATTTAATAAAGAAATAACTAAAATACACATTATTAAATAAAGAAATAACTAAATTACACTTTATTTATAGGAGAAATAACTAAAATACACATTAAATAATAAAAAAATAACTAAAATATACATTATTTAATAGAGAAATAACTAAAATACACATTATTTGATAAATAAATAAATTAAATACACATTATTTAGTAAAGAAACAACTAAAATACAAAATATTTAATAGAGAAATGACAAAAAAACACATTATTTACACAAGAAATAACTAAAATACACATTATTAAATGAAGAATTAACTAAAATACACATTATTTAATAAATAAATAACTAAAATACACATTATTTAGTAAAGAAACAACTAAAATACACAATATTTATTAGAAAAATAACAAAAATACACATTATTTAATAAAGAAATAACTAAAAAACACTTTATTTAAAAAAGAAATAACTAAAATACACATTATTTGATAAATAAATAAATTAAATACACATTATTTAATAGAGAAATAACTAAAATACACATTATTTATTGATGAAATAACTAAAATACACATTATTTAATAAAAAAATAACTGAAATACTCATAATTTGAATACACATTATTTTTTGGAGAAACAACTAAAATACACATTATTTAATAAAGAAATAACTAAAATACACATTATTTGATAAAGAAATAACTAAAATACACATTATTTATAAAAGAAATAATTAAAATACACATTATTTAATAAAAAAATAACAAAAATACACATTATTTAATGAATAAATAACTAGAATACAGATTATTTAATAAAGAAACAACTAAAATACACATTATTTAATGAAGAAATAACTAAAATACACATTATTTAATGAAGAAATAACAAATTAACATTATTTATAAAAGAAATAACTAAAATACACGTTATCTATTGAAGAAATAACAAAAATACACATTATTAAATAAAGAAATAACAAAAATACACATTATTTAATGAAGAAATAACTAAAATACACATTATTTAATAAAGAAATAATTTAAGTACACATTATTTAATAGAGAAATAACTAAAATACACATTATTTATTGGAGAAATAACTAAAATACACATTATTTAATGAAGAAATAACTAAAATACACATTATTTAATAAAGAAATAACTTAAATACACGTTATTTAATAGAGAAGAAACTAAAATACACATTATTTTTTTGGAGAAATAACTAAAATACACATTTTTTAATGAAAAAATATCTAAAATACTCATTATTTAATGAAGAAATAACTAAAATACTCATTATTTAATGAAAAAATAACAAAATACACATTATTTATACAAGAAATAACTAAAATACACATCAATTAATAGAGAAATAACTAAAATACACATTATTTATTAGAGAAATAACAAAAATACACATTATTTATTAGAGAAATAACAAAAATACACATTATTTAATAAAAAAATAACTAAAATACACGTTATTTAAGAAAAGAATCAACTAAAATACACAATATTTATTAGAGAAATAACAAAAATACACATTATTTAATTAAGAAGTAACTAAAATACACATTATTTAATAAAGAAATAACTAAAATACACAATATTTTTTGGAAAAATAACTAAAATACACATTGTTTAATGAAGAAATAACTAAAATACACATTATTTAATAAAGAAATAACTAAAATACACATTATTTAATAAAGAAATAATTAAAATACGCATTATTTAATAGAGAAATAACAAAAATACACATTATTTAATAAATAAATAACTAAAATACACATTATTTAATAAAGAAACAACTAAAATACAAAATATTTAATAGAGAAATGACAAAAAAACACATTATTTACACAAGAAATAACTAAAATACACATTATTTAATAAAGAAATAACTAAAATACACATTATTTATTGGAGAAATAACTAAAATACACATTATTTAATAAAGAATTAACTAAAATACACATTATTTAATAAAGAAATAACTAAAATACACATTATTAAATAAAGAAATAACTAAAATACACATTATTTAATAGAGAAATAACTAAAATACACATTAATTATTGGAGAAATATCTAAAATACACATTATTTAATAAAGGAATAACTAAAATACACATTATTTAATAAAGAAATAACTAAAATACACATTAATTAATAAAGAAATTACTAAAATACACATTATTTAATAGAGAAATAACTAAAATGAACAATATTTATTGGAGAAATAACTAAAATACACATTATTAAATGAAGAATTAACTAAAATACACATTATTTAATAGAGAAATAACTAAAATACACATTAATTATTGGAGAAATATCTAAAATACACATTATTTAATAAACAAATAACTAAAATACACATTATTTATTAGAGAAATAACTAAAATACACATTACTTAATAATGAAACAACTAAAATACACAATATTTATTAGAGAAATAACAAAAAAAACACATTATTTATTCAAGAAATAACTAAAATACACATTATTTAATAGAGAAATAACAATAATACACAATATTTATTGAAAAAATAACTAAAATACACATTAATTAAAAAAGAAACAACTGAAATACACAATGGTTAAAAGAGAAATGACAAATAAACACATTATTTAATAAAGAAATAACTAAAATACACATTATTTAATAGAGAAATAACTAAAATACACGTTATTTATTGGAGAAATAACTAAAATACACATTATTTACTGAAGAAATAACTGAAATACACATTATTTAATAGAGAAATAAATAAAATACACATTATTTAATAAAGAAATAACTAAAATACACATTATTTAATAGAGAAATAACTAAAATACACATTATTTTTTGGAAAAATAACTAAAATACACATTATATAATAAAGAAATAACTAAAACACATTATTTAATAAAGAAATAACTAAAATACACATTATTTAATAAAGAAATAATTAAAATACACATTATTTAATAAAGAAATAACAAAATTACACATTATTTAATTAAAAAATAACCAAAATACACATTATTTAATAAAGAAACAAATAAAATTCACAATATTTAGTAGAGAAATGACAAAAAACACATTATTTACTCAAGAAATATCTAAAATACACATTATTTAATAAAGAAATAAATAAAATACACATTATTTATTAGAGAATTAACTAAAATACACATTGTTTAATAAAGAAATAACTAAAATACACATTATTTAATAAAGAAATAACTAAAATACACATAATTAAATAAATAAATAACTAAAAAACACATTATTTAATAGAGAAATAACTAAAATACACTCTAATTATTGGAGAAATATCTAAAATACACATTATTTAATAGAAAAATAACAAAGTACACATTATTTAATAAAGAAATAAGTAAAATACAAATTATTTAATAGAGACATAACTAAAATACACATTATTTATTGGAGAAATAACTTAAATACACATTACTTAATAAAGAAATAACTAAATTACACATTATTTAATGGAGAAATAACTAAAATACACATTATTTAATAGAGAAATAACTAAAATACACAATATTTATTGGAGAAATAACTAAAATACACATTATTAAATGAAGAATTAACTAAAATACACATTATTTAATAGAGAAATAACTAAAATACACATTATTTAATAGAGAAATAACTAAAATACACAATATTTATTGGAGAAATAACTGAATTACACATTATTTAATAAAGAAACAACTAAAATACACAATATTTTATAGAGAAATAACAAAAAAACACATTATTTAATAAAGAAATAACAAAAATGCACATTAGTTTATAGAGAAATAACTAAAACACACATTATTTAAAAGAGAAATAACTAAAATACACATTATTTATTGTAGAAATAACTAGAATACACATTATTTAATGAAGAAAGAACTAAAATACACATTATTTAATCGAGAAATAATTAAAATACACATATTTATTGGAGAAATAACTAAAATACACAATATTTAATAAAGAAACAACTGAAATACACATTATTTAATAGAGAATTAACTAAAATACACATTATTTATTGGAGAAATAACTAAAATACACATTATTTAATGAAAAAATAACTAAAATACACATTATTTAATAAAGAAATAACTAAAATACACTTTATTTATTAAAGAAATAACTAAAATACACATAATTTAATAAAGAAATGACAAAGTACACATTATTTAATAAAAAAATAACTAAATTACACATTATTTTATAAAGAAATAATTAAAATACACTTTATTTAATAAAGAAATAACTGAAATACACATTATTTAAAAAAGAAATAAGTAAAATACACATTATTTAATAGAGAAATAACAAAAATACACAATATTTATAGAGAAATAACTAAAATACACATTATTTAATGAAGAAATAACTAAAATACACAATTATTAATAAAAAACTAACTAAAATACACTTAATTTAATAAAGAAATAACTAAAATACACGTTATTTATTAGAGAAATAACTAAAATACACATTATTAAATAAAGAAATAACTAAAATACACATTATTTAATAAAGAAATAATTAAAATACACATTAATTAATGGAGAAATAACTAAAATACACATTATTTATTGGAGAAAGAACTAAAATACACATTATTTATTGAAGAAATAACTAAAATACACATCATTTAATAAGGAAATAACTAAAATACACATTAATTAATAGAGAAATAACTAAATGACACATTACTTGATAAAGAAATAACAAAAAACACATTATTTAATAAAGAAATAACTAAAATACACATTATTTAATAAAAAAATATTTAAAATACACAATATTCAATAGAGAAATAACTAAAAAACACATTATTAAATAAAAAAACAACTAAAATACACAATTATTATTAAAGAAATAACAAAAAAACACATTATTTATTAAAGAAATAACTAAAATACACATTATTTAATAGAGAAATAACTAAAATACACATATTTAATAAAGAAATAATTAAAATACACTTTATTTAATAAGGAAATAACTGAAATACACATTGTTTAATAAAGAAATAACTAAAATACACATTATTTAATAGAGAAATAACAAAAATACACAATATTTATAATAGAAATAACTAAAATACACATTATTTAATAGAGAAATAACTAAAATACACATTATTGATTGGAGAAATAACTAAAATACACATGATTTAATAAAGAAATAACTAAAATACACATTATTTAATAGAGAAATAACTAAAATACACATTATTTATTGGAGAAATATCTAAATAACACATTATTTAATAAAGAATCAACCAAAATACACATTTTTTAATAAAGAAATAACTAAAATACACATTATTAAATAAAGAAATAACTCAAATACAAATGATTTATTAGAGAAATAACTAAAATACACATTATTTATTAGAGAAATAACTAAAATACACAATATTTAATAAAGAAATAACTAAAATACACATTATTTAATGAAGAAATACCTAAAATACACATTATATAATAGAGAAATAACTAAAATACACAATATTTAAAAAACAAACAACTAAAATACACAATTTTTAATAAAAAAATAACAAAAAAACACATTATTTAATTAACAAATAACTAAAATACACATTATTTAATAAAAAAATAACTAAAATACACAATGTTTATTGGAAAAATAACTAGAATACACACTATTTTAAAAAGAAACAACTAAAATAGACAGTATTAAAAAAAAAAATAACAAAAAAACACATTATTTAATAAAGAAATAACTAAAATACACATTATTTAATAGAGAAATAACTAAAATACACATTATTTATTAAAGAAATAACTAAAATACACATTATTTACTGGAGAAATAACAAAAATACACTTTATTTAATAAATAAATAACTAAAATTCACATTATTTAAAAGAGAAATAACTAAAATACACATTATTTAAAAGAGAAATAACAAAAAAACACATTGATTAATAAAGAAACAACTAAAATACACATTATTTATTGAAGAAATAACTAAAATACACAATATTAATTAAAGAAATAACTAAAAAACACATTTTTAAATAAAGAAACAACTAAAATACACAATATTTAATAAAGAAATAACAAAAAAACACATTATTTATTAAAGAAATAACTAAAATACACATTATTTAATAGAGAAATAACTTAAATACACATTATTTATTGGAGAAATAACAAAAATACACATTATTTAACAAAAAAACAACTAAAATACACAATATTTAATAAAGAAATAACTAAAATACACACTATTTATTAGAGAAATAACAAAAAGAACACATTATTTAATAGAGAAATAACTAAAATACACAATATTTAATAAAGAAATAACTATTTATAATAGAAATAACTAAAATACACATTATTTAATAGAGAAATAACTAAAATACACATTATTGATTGGAGAAATAACTAAAATACACATGATTTAATAAAGAAATAACTAAAATACACATTATTTAATAGAGAAATAACTAAAATACACATTATTTATTGGAGAAATATCTAAATAACACATTATTTAATAAAGAATCAACCAAAATACACATTTTTTAATAAAGAAATAACTAAAATACACATTATTAAATAAAGAAATAACTCAAATACAAATGATTTATTAGAGAAATAACTAAAATACACATTATTTATTGGAGAAATAACTAAAATACACAATATTTAATAAAGAAATAACTAAAATACACATTATTTAATAAAGAAATACCTAAAATACACATTATATAATAGAGAAATAACTAAAATACACAATATTTAAAAAACAAACAACTAAAATACACAATTTTTAATAAAAAAATAACAAAAAAACACATTATTTAATTAACAAATAACTAAAATACACATTATTTAATAAAAAAATAACTAAAATACACAATGTTTATTGGAAAAATAACTAGAATACACACTATTTAAAAAAGAAACAACTAAACTAGACAGTATTAAAAAAAAAATAACAAAAAAACACATTATTTAATAAAGAAATAACTAAAATACACATTATTTAATAGAGAAATAACTAAAATACACATTATTTATTAAAGAAATAACTAAAATACACATTATTTACTGGAGAAATAACAAAAATACACATTATTTAATAAATAAATAACTAAAATTCACATTATTTAATAGAGAAATAACTAAAATACACATTATTTAAAAGAGAAATAACAAAAAAACACATTGATTAATAAAGAAACAACTAAAATACACATTATTTATTAAAGAAATAACTAAAATACACAATATTTATTAAAGAAATAACTAAAAAACACATTTTTAAATAAAGAAACAACTAAAATACACAATATTTAATAAAGAAATAACAAAAAAACACATTATTTATTAAAGAAATAACTAAAATACACATTATTTAATAGAGAAATAACTTAAATACACATTATTTATTGGAGAAATAACAAAAATACACATTATTTAACAAAAAAACAACTAAAATACACAATATTTAATAAAGAAATAACTAAAATACACACTATTTATTAGAGAAATAACAAAAAGAACACATTATTTAATAGAGAAATAACTAAAATACACAATATTTAATAAAGAAATAACAAAAAAACATATTATTTAATAAAGAAATAACTAAAATACACATTTATTAAAAGAGAATTAACAAAAAAACACAATATTTAGTAGAGAAATAACTAAAATAAACAATATTTAATAGAAAAATAACAAAAAAACACATTATTTAATAAAGAAATGACTAAAATACACATTATTTAATAAAAAAATAACCAAAATACACATTATTTAATAAAGAAATAACTAAAATACACATTATTAAATAAAGAAATAATTCAAATACAAATTATTTAATAGAGAAATAACTAAAATACACATTATTTATTGGAGAAATAACTAAAAAACACATTAATTAATAAAGAAATAACTAAAATACACATTATTTATTAAAGAAATAACTAAAATACACAATATTTATTAAAGAAATAACTAAAAAACACATTTTTAAATAAAGAAACAACTAAAATACACAATATTTAATAAAGAAATAACAAAAAAACACATTATTTATTAAAGAAATAACTAAAATACACATTTATTAATGGAGAAATAACTAAAATACACATTATTTATTGGAGAAATAACAAAAATACACATTTTTTAATAAAAAAACAACTAAAATACACAATATTTAATAGAGAAATAACTAAAATACACAATATTTATTAAAAAAATAACAAAAAAACACATTATTTATTATAGAAATAGCTAAAATACACAATATTTAATAAAGAAATAACAAAAAAACATATTATTTAATAAAGAAATAACAAAAATACACATTTATTAAAAGAAAATTATAAAAAAAACACAATATTTAATTGAAAAATAACTAAAATACACAATATTTAATAGAGAAAAAACAAAAAAACACATTATTCAATAAAGAAATAACTAAAATACACATTAGTTAATAGAGAGAAAACAAAAAACACATTATTTAATAAAGAAATAACAAAAAAACACATTATTTAAAAAAAAAAACTAAAATACAAAATATTTAATAGAGAAATAACTAAAATACACATTATTTAATAAAGAAACAACTTAATTACACAATATTTAATAGAGAAATAACAAACAAACACATTATTTATTTAAGAAATAACTAAAATACACATTATTTAATAAAGAAATAACTAAAATACACTATATTTAAAATAAAAATAACAAAAATACACATTGTTTAATAGAGAAATAACAAAAAAACACATTAAATTATCAAGAAATAACTAAAATACTTATTATTTAATAAAGAAATAACTAAAATACACATTATTTATTAAAGAAATAACTAAAATACACATTATTTAATAAAGAAATAACTAAAATACACATTATTTATTAAAGAAATAACTAAAATACACATTATTTATTAAAGAAATAACTAAAATACACATTATCTAATAGAGAAATAACTTAAATACAAATTATTTATTGGAGAAATAACTAAAATACACATTATTTAATAAAGAAATAACTTAAATACACATTATTAAAAAAAAAAAATAACAAAAATACTCATTATTTAATAGAGAAATAACTAAAATATACATTAATTATTAAAGAAATATCTAAAATACACATTATTTAATAAACAAATAACTAAAATACACATTATTTAATAGAGAAATTACTAAAATACACATTACTTAATAATGAAACAACTAAAATAAACAATATTTAATAAAAAAATAACAAAAAAAACACATTATTTATTCAAGAAATAACTAAAATACACATTATTTAATAGAGAAATAACAATAATACACAATATTTATTAAAAAAATAACTAAAATACACATTAATTAAAAAAGAAACAACTGAAATACACAATAGTTAATAGAGAAATATCAAAAAAACACATTATTTAATAAAGAAATAACTAAAATACACATTATTTAATAGAGAAATAACTAAAATACACATTATTTACTGAAGAAATAACTAAAATACACATTATTTAATAGAGAAATAAATAAAATACACATTATTTAATAAAGAAATAACTGCAATACACATTATTTAATAGAGAAATAACTAAAATACACATTATTTTTTAGAAAAATAACTAAAATACACATTATATAATAAAGAAATAACTAAAACACATTATTTAATAAAGAAATAACTAAAATACACATTATTTAATAAAGAAATAATTAAAATACACATTATCAAATAGAGAAATAACAAAAATACACATTATTTAATTAAAAAATAACTAAAATACACATTATTTAATAAAGAAACAAATAAAATACACAATATTTAGTAGAGAAATGACAAAAAACACATTATTTACACAAGAAATATCTAAAATACACATTATTTAATAAAGAAATAAATAAAATACACATTATTTATTTAAGAATTAACTAAAATACACATTGTTTAATGATGAAATAACTAAAATACACATTATTTAATAAAGAAATAACTAAAATACACATTATTAAATAAATAAATAACTAAAAAACACATTATTTAATAGAGAAATAGCTAAAATACACATTAATTATTGGAGAAATATCTAAAATACACATTATTTAATAGAAAAATAACAAAGTACACATTATTTAATAAAGAAATAACTAAAATACAAATTATTTAATAGAGAAATAACTAAAATACACATTATTTATTGGAGAAATAACTCAAATACACATTACTTAATAAAGAAATAACTAAAATACACATTATTTAATGAAGAAATAACTAAAATACACATTATTTAATAGAGAAATAACAATAATACACAATATTTATTAAAAAAATAACTAAAATACACATTATTTAATGAAGAAATAACTAAAATACACATTATTTAATAAAGAAACAACTAAAATACACAATATTTTATAGAGAAATAACAAAAACACACATTATTTAATAAAGAAATAACAAAAATGCACATTAGTTTATAGAGAAATAACTAAAACACACATTATTTAAAAGAGAAATAACTAAAATACACATTATTTATTGTAGAAATAACTAGAATACACATTATTTATTAAAGAAAGAAGTAAAATAAACATTATTTAATAGAGAAATAATTAAAATACACATATTTATTGGAGAAATAACTAAAATACACAATATTTAATAAAGAAACAACTGAAATACACATTATTTAATAGAGAATTAACTAAAATACACATTATTTATTGGAGAAATAACTAAAATACACATTATTTAATGAAGAAATAACTAAAATACACATTATTCAATAAAGAAATAACTAAAATACACTTTATTTATTAAAGAAATAACTAAAATACACATAATTTGATAAAAAAATAACAAAGTACACATTATTTAATAAAAAAATAACTAAATTACACATTATTTAATAAAGAAATAATTAAAATACACTTTATTTAATAAGGAAATAACTGAAATACACATTATATAATAAAGAAATAACTAAAATACACATTATTTAATAGAGAAATAACAAAATTACACAATATTTATAATAGAAATAACTAAAATACACATGATTTAATGAAGAAATAACTAAAATACACAATATTTAATAAAAAATTAACTAAAATACACAAAATTTAATAAAGAAATAACTAAAATACACGTTATTTATTAGAGAAATAACTAAAATACACATTATTAAATAAAGAAATAACTAAAATACACATTATTTAATTAAGAAATATGTAAAATACACATTAATTAATGGAGAAATAACTCAAATACACATTATTTGTTGGAGAAAGAACTAAAATACACATTATTTATTGAAGAAATAACTAAAATACACTTTATTTAATAAAGAAATAACTAAAATACACATTAATTAATAGAGAAATAACTAAAATACACATTATTTGATAAAGAAATAACAAAAAACACATTATTTAATAAAGAAATAACTAAATTACACATTATTTAATAAAAAAATATTTAAAATACACAATATTCAATGAAGAAATAACTAAAAAACACATTATTAAATAAAAAAACAACTAAAATACACAATTATTATTAAAGAAATAACAAAAAAACACATTATTTATTAAAGAAATAACTAAAATACACATTATTTAATAGAGAAATAACTAAAATACACATAATTTAATAAAAAAATAATTAAAATACACTTTATTTAATAAGGAAATAACTGAAATACACAATATTTAATAAAGAAATAACTAAAATACACATTATTTAATAGAGAAATAACAAAAATACACAATATTTATAATAGAAATAACTAAAATACACATTATTTAATAGAGAAATAACTAAAATACACATTATTGATTGGAGAAATAACTAAAATACACATGATTTAATAAAGAAATAACTAAAATACACATTATTTAATAGAAAAATAACTAAAATACACATTATTTATTGGAGAAATATCTAAATAACACATTATTTAATAAAGAATCAACCAAAATACACATTTTTTAATAAAGAAATAACTAAAATACTTATTATTAAATAATGAAATAACTCAAATACAAATTATTTAATAGAGAATTAACTAAAATACACATTATTTATTGAAGAAATAACTAAAATACACATTATTTAATAAAGAAATAACTAAAATACACATTATTTAATAGAGAAATAACTAAAATACACATTACTTAATAATGAAACAACTAAAATACACAATATTTAATAAAGAAATAACTAAAATACACAACATTTAATAGAGAAATAACTAAAATACACAATATTTATTAAAGAAATAACTAAAATACACATTATTAAATGAAGAATTAACTAAAATACACAATATTTATTAAAAAATTAACTAAAATACAAATAATTTAATAAAGAAATAACTAAAATACACGTTATTTATTAGAGAAATAACTAAAATACACATTATTAAATAAAGAAATTACTAAAATACACGTTATTTAATAAAGAAACAACTAAAATAGACAGTATTAAAAAAAAAAATAACAAAAAAACACATTATTTAAAAAAGAAATAACTAAAATACACATTATTTAATAGAGAAATAACTAAAATACACTTTAATTATTGGAGAAATAACTAAAATACACATTATTTACTGGAGAAATAACAAAAATACACATTATTTAATAGAGAAATAACTAAAATACACAATATTTATTAAAGAAATAACTAAAATACACATTATTAAATGAAGAATTAACTAAAATACACATTATTTAATAGAGAAATAACTAAAATACACATTAATTATTAAAGAAATAACTAAAATACACATTATTTAATAAACAAATAACTAAAATACACATTATTTAATAGAGAAATTACTAAAATACACATTACTTAATAATGAAACAACTAAAATAAACAATATTTAATAAAAAAATAACAAAAAAACACATTATTTATTCAAGAAATAACTAAAATACACATTATTTAATAGAGAAATAACAATAATACACAATATTTATTAAAAAAATAACTAAAATACACATTAATTAAAAAAGAAACAACTAAAATACACAACTTTTAATAAAGAAATAACAAAAAAACACATTATTTATTAAAAAAATAACTAAAATACACATTTATTAATAGAGAAATAACTAAAATACACATTATTTATTGGAGAAATAACAAAAATACACATTTTTTAATAAAAAAACAACTAAAATACACAATATTTAATAGAGAAATAACTAAAATACACAATATTTATTAGAGAAATAACAAAAAAACACATTATTTATTATAGAAATAGCTAAAATACACAATATTTAATAAAGAAATAACAAAAAAACATATTATTTAATAAAGAAATAACAAAAATACACAGTTATTAAAAGAAAATTAACAAAAAAAAAATATTAAATTGAAAAATAACTAAAATACACAATATTTAATAGAGAAATAACAAAAAAACACATTATTCAATAAAGAAATAACTAAAATACACATTAGTTAATAGAGAGAAAACAAAAAACACATTATTTAATAAAGAAATAACAAAAAAACACATTGTTTAAAAAAAAAAACTAAAATACAAAATATTTAATAGAGAAATAACTAAAATACACATTATTTAATAAAGAAACAACTTAATTACACAATATTTAATAGAGAAATAACAAACAAACACATTATTTATTTAAGAATTAACTAAAATACACATTATTTAATAAAGAAAAAACTAAAATACACTATATTTAAAACTAAAATAACAAAAATACACATTGTTTAATAGAGAAATAACAAAAAAACACATTAAATTATCAAGAAATAACTAAAATACTTATTATTTATTAAAGAAATAACTAAAATACACATTATTTATTAAAGAAATAATTAAAATACACATTATTTAATGAAGAAATAACTAAAATACACATTATTTAATAAAGAAATAACTAAAATACACATTATTTATTAAAGAAATAACTAAAATACACATTATTTAATAGAGAAATAACTAAAATACAAATTATTTATTGGAGAAATAACTAAAATACACATTATTTAATAAAGAAATAACTTAAATACACATTATTTAAAAAAAAAATAACAAAAATACACATTATTTAATAGAGAAATAACTAAAATACACATTACTTAATAATGAAACAACTAAAATACACAATATTTAATAGAGAAATAACTAAAATACACAATATTTATTGGAGAAATAACTAAAATACACATTATTAAATGAAGAATTAACTAAAATACACATTTTTTAATAGAGAAATAACTAAAATACACAATATTTATTGGAGAAATAACTAAAATACACATTATTAAATGAAGAATTAACTAAAATACACATTATTTAATAGAGAAATAACTAAAATACACATTAATTATTAGAGAAATATCTAAAATACAGATTATTTAATAAACAAATAACTAAAATACACATTATTTAATAGAGAAATAACTAAAATACACATTACTTAATAATGAAACAACTAAAATACACAATATTTAATAGAGAAATAACAAAAAAAACACATTATTTATTTAAGAAATAACTAAAATACACATTATTTAATAGAGAAATAACAATAATACACAATATCTATTGAAAAAATAACTAAAATACACATTAATTAAAAAAGAAACAACTGAAATACACAATAGTTAATAGAGAAATAACAAAAAAACACATTATTTATCAAAGAAATAACTAAAATACACATTATTTAATAGAGAAATAACTAAAATACACGTTATTTATTGGAGAAATAACTAAAATACTCATTATTTATTAAAGAAATAACTAAAATACACATTATTTAATAGAGAAATAAATAAAATACACATTATTTAATAAAGAAATAACTGCAATACACATTATTTAATAGAGAAATAACTGAAATACACATTAATTATTAAAGAAATATCTAAAATACACATTATTTAATAAAAAAATAACAAAGTACACATTATTTAATAAAGAAATAACTAAAATACAAATTATTTAATAGAGAAATAACTAAAATACACATTATTTATTGGAGAAATAACTTAAATACACATTACTTAATAAAGAAATAACTAAAATACACATTATTTAATAAAGAAATAATTAAAATACACATTATTTAATAGAGAAATAACTAAAATACACAATATTTATTGGAGAAATAACTAAAATACACATTATTAAATGAAGAATTAACTAAAATACACAATATTTAATAGAGAAATAACTAAAATACACATTATTTAATAGAGAAATAACTAAAATACACAATATTTATTGGAGAAATAACTAAAATACAAATTATTTAATAAAGAAACAACTAAAATACACAATATTTTATAGAGAAATAACAAAAAAACACATTATTTAATAAAGAAATAACAAAAATGCACATTAGTTTATAGAGAAATAACTAAAACACACATTATTTAAAAGAGAAATAACTAAAATACACATTATTTATTGTTGAAATAACTAGAATACACATTATTTAATGAAGAAAGAACTAAAATACACATTGATTAATAAAGAAATAACTAAAATACACATTATTTAATGGAGAAATAACTAAAATACACATTATTTAATAAAGAAATAACTAAAATACTCATTATTTAATAGAGAAATAACAAAAATACACAATATTTATTGAAGAAATAACTAAAATACACATTATTTAATAAAGAAACAGATAAAATACACAATAATCAATAGAGAAATAACAAAAAACTACATTATTTAATAAAGAAATTACTAAAATACACTTTAATTAATAAAGAATTAACTAAAATACACATTATTTATTGGAAAAATAACTAAAATACATATTATTTAATAAAGAAATAACTAAAACAAACATTATTTAATAAAGAAATAACAAAAATAAACATTAATTAATGAAGAAATAACTTAAATACACATTATTTAATAAAGAAATAACTAAAATACATATTATTTAATAGAGAAATAACTAAATTACACATTATTTATTGAAGAAATAACTAAAATACACAATAATTAATAAAGAAATAACTAAATTACACATTATTTAATAGAGAAATAACAAAAATACACATTATTAAATGAAAAAATAACTAAAATACACATTATTTAATAAAGAAACAACTAAATTACACAATATTTATTAGAGAAATAACAAAAATACACATTATTTAATGAAGAAACAACTAAAATACACATGATTTGAAAAAGAAATAACTAAAATACACATTATTTAATAGAGAAATAACTAAAATACACATTATTTAATGGAAAAATAACTAAAATACACATTATTTAATAAATAACTAACTGAAATACACATTATTTAATGGAGAAATAACTAAAATACACATTATTTTTTGGAAAAATAACTAAAATACACATTGTTTAATAAAGAAATAACTAAAATACACATTATTTAATAAAGAAATAACTAAAATACACATTATTTAATAAAGAAATAATTAAAATACCCATTATTTAATAGAGAAATAACAAAAATACACATTATTTAATAAATAAATATTTAAATTACACATTATTTAATAAAGAAACAACTAAAATACACAATATTTAAAAGAGAAATGACAAAAAAACACATTATTTACACAAGTAATAACTAAAAAACACATTATTTAATAAAGAAATAACTAAAATACACATTATTTATTGGAGAAATAACTAAAATACACATTATTTAATAAAGAATTTACTAAAACACACATTATTTAATAAAGAAATAACTAAAATACACATTATTAAATAAAGAAATAACTAAAATACACATTATTTAATAGAGAAATAACTAAAATACTTATTAATTATTGGAGAAATATCTAAAATACACATTATTTAATAAAGAAATAACTAAAATACACATTATTTAATAAAGAAATAACTAAAATACACATTATTTAATAAAAAAATTACTAAAATACACATTATTTAATAGAGAAATAACTAAAATACACAATATTTATTGGAGAAATAACTAAAATACACATTATTAAATAAAGAATTAACTAAAATACACATTTTTTAATAGAGAAATAACTAAAATACACATTATATATTAGAGAAATAACTAAAATACACAATATTTATTGAAGAAATAAATAAAATACACATTAAATAATAAAGAAATAACTATAATACACATTATTTAATAAACAAATAACTAAAATACACATTATTTAATAAAGAAATAACTAAAATACACAATATTTATTGGAAAAATAACTAAAATACATATAATCTAATAAAGAAATAACTAAAACACACATTATTTAATAGAGGAATAACAAAAATACACATTAATTAATAAAGAAATAACTTAAATACACATTGTTTAATAAAGAAATAACTAAAATACACATTATTAAATAAAGAAATAACTAAATTACACTTTATTTATAGGAGAAATAACTAAAATACACATTAATTAATAAATAAATAACTAAAATATACATTATTTAATAGAGAAATAACAAAAATACACATTATTTATCAAAGAAATAACTAAAATACACATTATTTAATAAAGAAACAACTAAAATACACAATATTTATTAGAAAAATAACAAAAATACACATTATTTAAAGAAGAAATAACTAAAATACACATTATTTAATAAAGAAATAACTAAAATACACATTATTTGATAAAGAAATAACTTAAATACACATTATTTAATTGAAAAATAACTAAAATACACATTATTTATTGAAGAAATAACTAAAATACACATTATTTATGAAAGAAATAACTGAAATACTCATAATTTGAATACACATTATTTTTTGGAGAAAAAACACATATAATCTAATAAAGAAATAACTAAAACACACATTATTTAATAGAGAAATAACAAAAATACACATTAATTAATAAAGAAATAACTCAAATACACATTATTTAATAAAGAAATAACTAAAATACACATTATTTAAAAAAAAAATAACTAAAATACACCTTATTTAATAAAGAAATTACTAAATTACACATTATTTAATAGAGAAATAACTAAAATACACAATATTTATTGGAGAAATAACTAAAATACACATTATTAAATAAAGAATTAACTAAAATACACATTATTTAAAAGAGAAATAACTAAAATACACATTATTTATTAGAGAAATAACTAAAATACACAATATTTATTGAAGAAATAAATAAAATACACATAAATTAATAAAGAAATAACTATAATACACATTATTTAATAAACAAATAACTAAAATACACATTATTTAATAAAGAAATAACTAAAATACACAATATTTATTGGAGAAATAACTAAAATACATATAATCTAATAAAGAAATAACTAAAACACACATTATTTAATAGAGAAATAACAAAATTACACATTAATTAATAAAGAAATAACTTAAATACACATTATTTAATAAAGAAATAACTAAAATACACATTATTTAAAAAAGAATATACTAAAATACACATTATTTAATAGAGAAATAACTAAAATACACAATATTTATTAAAGAAATAACTAAAATACACAATATTTATTGGAGAAATAACTAAAATACACATTATTAAATGAAGAATTAACAAAAATACACATTATTTAATAGAGAAATAACTAAAATACACATTAATTATTGGAGAAATATCTAAAATACACATTATTTAATAAACAAATAACTAAAATACACATTATTTAATAAAGAAATAACTAAAATACACATTACTTAATAATGAAACAACTAAAATACACAATATTTAATAGAGAAATAACAAAAAAAACACATTATTTATTCAAGAAATAACTAAAATACACATTATTTAATAGAGAAATAACAATAATACACAATATTTATTAAAAAAATAACTTAAATACACATTAATTAAAAAAGAAACAACTAAAATACACAATAGTTAATAGAGAAATAACAAAAAAACACATTATTTATTAAAGAAATAACTAAAATACACATTATTTAATAGAGAAATAACTAAAATACACGTTATTTATTGAAGAAATAACTAAAATACACATTATTTACTGAAGAAATAACTAAAATACACATTGTTCAATAGAGAAATAAATAAAATACACATTACTTAATAAAGATATAACTAAAATACACATTATTTAATAGAGAAATAACTAAAATACACATTATTTTTTGGAAAAATAACTAAATTACACATTATATAATAAAGAAATAACTAAAACAAATTATTTAATAAAGAAATAACTTAAATACACATTATTTAATAAAGAAATAATTAAAATACACATTATTTAATAGAGAAATAACAAAAATACACATTATTTAATTAAAAAATAGCTAAAATACACATTATTTAATAAAGAAACAAATAAAATACACAATATTTAGTAGAGAAATGACAAAAAACACATTATTTACACAAGAAATATCTAAAATACACATTATTTAATTAAGAAATAAATAAAATACACATTATTTATTAGAGAATTAACTAAAATACACACTGTTTAATAAAGAAATAACTAAAATACACATTATTTAATAAAGAAATAACTAAAATACACATTATTAAATAAAAAAATAATTAAAAAACACATTATTTAATAGAGAAATAACTAAAATACACATTAATTATTAGAGAAATATCTAAAATACACATTATTTAATAAAAAAATAACAAAGTACACATTATTTAATAAAGAAATAACTAAAATACAAATTATTTAATAGAGAAATAACTAAAATACACATTATTTATTGGAGAAATAACTTAAATACACATTACTTAATAAAGAAATAACTAAAATACACATTATTTAATGGAGAAATAACTAAAATACACATTATTTAATAGAGAAATAACTAAAATACACAATATTTATTGGAGAAATAACTAAAATACACATTAATAAATGAAGAATTAACTAAAATACACATTATTTAATAGAGAAATAACTAAAATACACATTATTTAATAGAGAAATAACTAAAATACACAAAATTTATTGAAAAAATAACTAAAATACACATTATTTAATAAAGAAACAACTAAAATACACAATATTTTATAGAGAAATAACAAAAAAACACATTATTTAATAAAGAAATAAGAAAAAGGCACATTAGTTTATAGAGAAATAACTACAACACACATTATTTAAAAAAGAAATAACTAAAATACACATTATTTATTGTAGAAATAACTAGAATACACATTATTTAATGAAGAAAGAACTAAAATACACATTATTTAATAGAGAAATAATTAAAATACACATATTTTTTGGAGAAATAACTAAAATACACAATATTTAATAAAGAAACAACTGAAATAAATATTATTTAATAGAGAATTAACTTAAATACACATTATTTATTGGAGAAATAACTAAAATACACAATATTTAATAAAGAAATAACTAAAATACACATTATTTAATAAAGAAATAACTAAAATACACTTTATTTATAAAAGAAATAACTAAAATACACATAATTTAATAAAGAAATAACAAAGTTCACATTATTTAATAAAAAAATAACTAAATTACACATTATTTAATAAAGAAATAATTAAAATACACTTTATTTAATAAGGAAATAACTGAAATACACATTATTTAATAAAGAAATAACTAAAATACACATTATTTAATAGAGAAATAACAAAAATACACAATATTTATAATAGAAATAACTAAAATACACATTATTTAATGAAGAAATAACTAAAATACACAATATTTAATAAAAAATTAACTAAAATACACATAATTTAATAAAGAAATAACTAAAATACACGTTATTTATTAGAGAAATAACTAAATTACACTTTATTAAATAAAGAAATAACTAAAATACACATTATTTAATAAAGAAATAATTAAAATACACATTAATTAATGGAGAAATAACTAAAATACACATTATTTATTGGAAAAAGAACTAAAATACACATTATTTATTGAAGAAATAACTAAAATACACATTATTTAATAAAGAAATAACTAAAATACACATTAATTAATAGAGAAATAACTAAAATACACATTATTTGATAAAGAAATAAATAAAATACACATTATTTAATAAAAAAATATTTAAAATACACAATATTCAATGGAGAAATAACTAAAAAACACATTATTAAATAAAAAAACAACTAAAATACACAATAATTATTAAAGAAATAACAAAAAAACACATTATTTATTAAAGAAATAACTAAAATACACATTATTTAATAGAGAAATAACTAAAATACACATTATTTAATAAAGAAATAATTAAAATACACTTTATTTAATAAGAAAATAACTGAAATACACATTATTTAATAAAGAAATAACTTAAATACACATTATTTAATAGAGAAATAACAAAAATACACAATATTTATAATGGAAATAACTAAAATACACATTATTTAATAGAGAATTAACTAAAATACACATTATTGATTGGAGAAATAACTAAAATACACATGATTTAATAAAGAAATAACTAAAATACACATTATTTAATAAAGAAATAACTAAAATACACATTATTTATTGGAGAAATATCTAAATAACACATTATTTAATAAAGAATCAACCAAAATACACATTTTTTAATAAAGAAATAACTAGAATACACATTATTAAATAAAGAAATAACTCAAATACAAAATATTTAATAGAGAAATAACTAAAATACACATTATTTATTGGAGAAATAACTAAAATACACATTATTTAATAAAGAAATAACTAAAATACACATTATTTAATTAAGAAATACCTAAAATACACATTATATAATAGAGAAATAACTAAAATACACATTATTTAAAAAAGAAACAACTAAAATACACAATTTTTAATAAAGAAATAACAAAAAAACACATTATTTAATTAACAAATAACTAAAATACACATTATTTAATAAAAAAATAACTAAAATACGCAATATTTATTGGAAAAATAACTAGAATACACACTATTTAATAAAGAAACAACTAAAATAGACAGTATTAAAAAAAAATAACAAAAAAACACATTATTTAATAAAGAAATAACTAATATACACATTTGTTATTATATTCATATTATTTCATATAATATTATTTTTTATTTATTAATGTATTATTTACAACATGTTTCGTTATTTTTTTAATAACATTTTCAAGTATTAATATAATATAATAAAATTTTTTGATTGATTTATAAATAAATTAAATTTTTGTTTCTCCCGCATTCCTTGATATCCGGTTTTTTTAAATCAATCAAAAATTTTTATTATATTATATTAATACTTGAAAATGATATTAAAAAAATAACGAAACATGTTGTAAATAATACATTAATAAATAAATAATAATATTATATGAAATAATATGAATATAATAACAATTATAAATGAATTTCATAGAATTAATAAAAAAAGCATTGAATATAATATACACATTATTTAATAGAGAAATAACTAAAATACACATTATTTATTGGAGAAATAACTAAAATACACATTATTTACTGGAGAAATAACAAAAATACACATTATTTAATAAATAAATAACTAAAATTCACATTATTTAGAAGAGAAATAACTAAAATACACATTATTTAAAAGAGAAATAACAAAAAAACACATTGATTAATAAAGAAACAACTAAAATACACATTATTTATTAAAGAAATAACTAAAATACACAATATTTATTAAAGAAACAACTAAAATACACAATATTTAATAAAGAAATAACAAAAAAACACATTATTTATTAAAGAAATAACTAAAATACACATTATTTAATAGAGAAATAACTAAAATACACATTAATTATTGGAGAAATAACAAAAATACACATTATTTAATAAAAAAACAACTAAAATACACAATATTTAATAGAGAAATAACTAAAATACACAATATTTATTAGAGAAATAACAAAAAAAACACATTATTTAATAGAGAAATAACTAAAATACACAATATTTAATAAAGAAATAACAAAAAAACATATTATTTAATAAAGAAATAACTAAAATACACATTTATTAAAAGAGAATTAACAAAAAAACACAATATTTAATAGAGAAATAACTAAAATAAACAATATTTAATAGAGAAATAACAAAAAAACACATTATTTAATAGAGAAATAACTAAAATACACATTATTTAATAAAAAAATAACCAAAATACACATTATTTAATAAAGAAATAACTAAAATACACATTATTAAATAAAGAAATAACTCAAATACAAATTATTTAATAGAGAAATAACTAAAATACACATTATTTATTGGAGAAATAACTAAAAAACTCATTAATTAATAAAGAAATAACTAAAATACACATTATTTATTAAAGAAATAACTAAAATACACAATATTTATTAAAGAAATAACTAAAAAACACATTTTTAAATGAAGAAACAACTAAAATACACAATATTTAGCAAAGAAATAACAAAAAAACACATTATTTATTAAAGAAATAACTAAAATTCACATTTATTATTGGAGAAAGAACTAAAATACACATTATTTATTGGAGAATTAACAAAAATACACATTTTTTAATAAAAAAACAACTAAAATACACAATATTTAATAGAGAAATAACTAAAATACACAATATTTATTAGAGAAATAACAAAAAAACACATAATTTATTATAGAAATAGCTAAAATACACAATATTTAATAAAGAAATAACAAAAAAACATAATATTAAATAAAGAAATAACAGAAATACACATTTATTAAAAGAAAATTAACAAAAAAACACAATATTTAATTGAAAAATAACTACAATACACAATATTTAACAGAGAAATAACAAAAAAACACATTATTCAATAAAGAAATAACTAAAATACACATTAGTTAATAGAGAGAAAACAAAAAACACATTATTTAATAAAGAAATAACAAAAAAACAAATTATTTAAAAAAAAAAAACTAAAATACAAAATATTTAATAGAGAAATAACTAAAATACACATTATTTAATAAAGAAACAACTGAATTACACAATATTTAATAGAGAAATAACAAACAAACACATTATTTATTTAAGAAATAACTAAAATACACATTATTTAATAGAGAAATAACTAAAATACACTATATTTAAAATAAAAATAACAAAAATACACATTGTTTAATAGAGAAATAACAAAAAAACACATTAAATTATCAAGAAATAACTAAAATACTCATTATTGAATAAAGAAATAACTAAAATACACATTGTATATTAAAGAAATAACTAAAATACACATTATTTAATGAAGAAATAACTAAAATACACATTATTTAATAAAGAAATAACTAGAATACACATTATTTATTAAAGAAATAACTAAAATACACATTATTTAATAGAGAAATAACTAAAATACAAATTATTTATTGGAGAAATAACTAAAATACACATTATTTAATAAAGAAATAACTTAAATACACATTATTAAAAAAAAAATAACAAAAATACACATTATTTAATAGAGAAATAACTAAAATACACATTACTTAATAATGAAACAACTAAAATACACAATATTTAATAGAGAAATAACTAAAATACACAATATTTATTGGAGAAATAACTAAAATACACATTATTAAATGAAGAATTAACTAAAATACACATTATTTAATAGATAAATAACTAAAATACACAATATTTATTGGAGAAATAACTAAAATACACATTATTAAATGAAGATTTAACTAAAATACACATTATTTAATAGAGAAATAACTAAAATACACATTAATTATTAGAGAAATATCTAAAATACACATTATTTAATAAACAAATAACTAAAATACACATTATTTAATAGAGAATTAACTAAAATACACATTACTTAATAATGAAACAACTAAAATACATAATATTTAATAGAGAAATAACAAAAAAAACACATTATTTATTCAAGAAATAACTAAAATACACATTATTTAATAAAGAAATAAATAAAATACACATTATTTATTGGAGAATTAACTAAAATACACATTGTTTAATGAAGAAAAAACAAAAATACACATTATTTATTAAAGAAATAACTAAAATACACATTAATTAATAGAGAAATAACAAAAATACACGTTATTTATTGGAGAAATAACTAAAATACACATTATTTAATAAAGAAATAAATAAAATACACATTATTTATTGGAGAATTAACTAAAATACACATTGTTTAATGAAGAAAAAACTAAAATACACATTATTTATTAAAGAAATAACTAAAATACACATTATTAAATAAATAAATAACTAAAAAACACTTTATTTAATAGAGAAATAACTTAAATACACATTAATTATTGGAGAAATATCTAAAATACACATTATTTAATAGAAAAATAACAAAGTACACATTATTTAATAAAGAAATAACTAAAATACAAATTATTTAATAGAGAAATAACTAAAATACACATTATTTATTGGAGAAATAACTTAAATACACATTACTTAATAAAGAAATAACTAAAATACACATTATTTAATGGAGAAATAACTAAAATACACATTATTAAATGAAGAATTAACTAAAATACACATTATTTAATAGATAAATAACTAAAATACACAATATTTATTGGAGAAATAACTAAAATACACATTATTAAATGAAGATTTAACTAAAATACACATTATTTAATAAAGAAATAACTGAAATACACATTATTTAATAGAGCAATAACTAAAATACACAATATTTATTGGAGAAATAACTAAAATACACATTATTTAATAAAGAAACAACTAAAATACACAATATTTTATAGAGAAATAACAAAAAAAACACATAATTTAATAAAGAAATAACAAAAATGCACATTAGTTTATAGAGAAATAACTAAAACACACATTATTTAAAAAAAAAATAACTAAAATACACATTATTTATTGTAGAAATAACTAGAATACACATTATTTAATGAAGAAAGAACTAAAATACACATTATTTAATAGAGAAATAATTAAAATACACATATTTATTGGAGAAATAACTAAAATACACAATATTTAATAAAGAAACAACTGAAATACACATTATTTAATAGAGAATTAACTAAAATACACATTATTTATTAAAGAAATAACTAAAATACACATTATTTAATGAAGAAATAACTAAAATACACATTATTTAATAAAGAAATAACTAAAATACACTTTATTTATTAAAGAAATAACTAAAATACACATAATTTAATAAAGAAATAACAAAGTACACATTATTTAATAACAAAAATAACTAAATTACACATTATTTAATAAAGAAATAATTAAAATACACTTTATTTAATAAGGAAATAACTGAAATACACATTATTTAATAAAGAAATAACTAAAATACACATTATTTAATAGAGAAATAACAAAAATACACAATATTTATAATAGAAATAACTAAAATACACATTATTTAATGAAGAAATAACTAAAATACACAACATTTAATTAAAAATTAACTAAAATACACATAATTTAATAAAGAAATAACTAAAATACACGTTATTTATTAGAGAAATAACTAAAATACACATTATTAAATGAAGAAATAACTAAAATACACATTATTTAATAAAGAAATAATTAAAATACACAATAATTAATGGAGAAATAACTAAAATACACATTATTTATTGGAGAAAGAACTAAAATACACATTATTTATTGAAGAAATAACTAAAATACACATTATTTAATAAAAAAATAACTAAAATACACATTAATTAATAGAGAAATAACTAAAATACACATTATTTGATAAAGAAATAACAAAAAACACATTATTTAATAAAGAAATAACTAAAATACACATTATTTAATAAAAAAATATTTAAAATACACAATATTCAATGGAGAAATAACTACAAAACACATTATTAAATAAAAAAACAACTAAAATACACAATTATTATTAAAGAAATAACAAAAAAACACATTATTTATTAAAGAAATAACTAAAATACACATTATTTAATAGAGAAATAACTAAAAGACACATAATTTAATAAAGAAATAATTAAAATACACTTTATTTAATAAGGAAATAACTGAAATACACATTATTTAATAAAGAAATAACTAAAATACACATTATTTAATAGAGAAATAACAAAAATACACAATATTTATGATTGAAATAACTAAAATACACATTATTTAATAGAGAAATAACTAAAATACACATTATTGATTGGAGAAATAACTTAAATACACATGATTCAATAAAGAAATAACTAAAATACACATTATTTAATAGAGAAATAACTAAAATACACATTATTTATTGGAGAAATATCTAAATAACACATTATTTAATAAAGAATCAACCAAAATACACATTTTTTAATAAAGAAATAACTAAAACACACATTATTAAATAAAGAAATAACTCAAATACAAATTATTTAATAGAGAAATAACTAAAATACACGTTATTTATTGGAGAAATAACTAAAATACACATTATTTAATATAGAAATAACTAAAATACACATTATTTAATAAAGAAATACCTAAAATACACATTATTTGATAAAGAAATAACTTAAATACACATTATTTAATAATAAAACAACTAAAATACTCAATATTTAATAAAGAAATAACAAAAAAACACATTATTTATTCAAGAAATAACTAAAATACACATTATTTAATAGAGAAATAACTAAAATACACAATATTTATTGGAGAAATAACTAAAATACACATTATTAAATGAAGAATTAACTAAAATACACATTATTTAATAGAGAAATAATTAAAATACACATTATTTATTAGAGAATGAACTAAAATACACAATATTTATTGAAGAAATAAATAAAATACACATTAATTAATAAAGAAATAACTATAATACACATTATTTAATAAACAAATAACTAAAATACGCATTATTTAATAAAGAAATAACTAAAATACACAATGTTTATTGGAAAAATAACTTAAATACATATAATCTAATAAAGAAATAACTAAAACACACATTATTTAATAGAGAAATAACAAAATACACAATAATTAATAAAGAAATAACTTAAATACACATTATTTAATAAAGAAATAACTAAAATACACATTATTAAATAAAGAAATAACTAAATTACACATTATTTATAGGAGAAATAACTAAAATACACATTAATTAATAAAGAAATAACTAAAATATACTTTATTTAATAGAGAAATAACAAAAATACACATTATTTATCAAAGAAATAACTAAAATACACATTATTTAATAAAGAAACAACTAAAATACACAATATTCATTAGAAAAATAACAAAAATACACATTATTTAATGAAGAAATTACTAAAATACACAATATTTAATAAAGAAATAACTAAAATACACATTATTTGATAAAGAAATAACTTAAATACACATTATTTAATTGAAAAATAACTAAAATACACATTATTTATTGAAGAAATAACTAAAATACACATTATTTAATAAAGAAATAACTGAAATACTCATAATTTGAATACACATTATTTTTTGAAGAAACAAATAAAATACACATTATTTTTTGGAAAAATAACTAAAATACACATTATATAATGAAGAAACAACTAAAACACATTATTTAATAAAGAAATAACTAAAATACACATTATTTAATAGAGAAATATCTAAAATACACATTTATTAATAGAGAAATAACAAAAATACACATTATTTAATAAATAAATAACTAAAATACACATTATTTAATAAAGAAACAACTAAAATACACAATATTTAATAGAGAAATGACAAAAAACACATTATTTACACAAGAAATATCTAAAATACACATTATTTAATAAAGAAATAACTAAAATACACAATATTTATTGGAGAATTAACTAAAATACACATTATTTATTGAAGAAATAACTAAAATACACATTATTTAATAAAGAAATAACTAAAATACACATTATTAAATAAAGAAATAACTAAAAAAAACATTATTTAATAGAGAAATAACTAAAATACACATTAATTATTAGAGAAATATCTAAAATACACATTATTTAATAAACAAATAACTAAAATACACATTATTTAATAAAGAAATAAATAAAATACACATTATTTAATAGAGAAATAACTAAAATACACATTATTTAATAATAAAACAACTAAAATACTCAATATTTAATAAAGAAATAACAAAAAAACACATTATTTATTCAAGAAATAACTAAAATACACATTATTTAATAGAGAAATAACAATAATACACAATATTTATTGAAAAAATAACTAAAATACACATTAATTAATAAAGAAACAACTGAAATACACAATAATTAATAAAGAAATAACAAAAAAACACATTATTTAATAAAGAAATAACTAAAATACACATTATTTAATAGAGAAATAACTAAAATACACGTTATTTATTGGAAAAATAACTAAAATACACAATATTTACTGAAGAAATAACTAAAATACACATTATTTAATAAAGAAATAACTGAAATACACATTATTTAATAGAGAAATATTTAAAATACACATTATTTGATAGAGAAATAACTAAAATACAAATTATTTATTGGAGAAATAACTAAAATACACATTATTTAACAAAGAAATAACAAAATTACACATTGTTTAATTAATAAATAACTAATATACACATTATTTAATAAATAAACAACTAAAATACACAATATTTAATAGAGAAATGACAAAAAACACATTATTTACACAAGAAATATCTAGAATACACATTATTTAATAAAGAAATAACTAAAATACACATTATTTATTGGAGAATTAACTAAAATACACATTTTTTAATGAAAAAATAACTAAAATACACATTATTTAATAAAGAAATAACTAAAATACGCATTATTCAATAAAGAAATAACTAAAAAACACATTATTTAATAGAGAAATAACTAAAATACACATTTATCATTGGAGAAATATCTAAAATACACATTATTTAATAGAAAATTAACAAAGTACACATTATTTAGAAAAGAAATAACTAAAATACACATTATTTAATAGAGAAATAATTAAAATACACATTATTTATTGGAGAAATATCTTAAATACACATTACTTAATAAAGAAATAACTAAAATACACATTATTTAATGGAGAAATAACTAAAATACACATTATTTAATATAGAAATAACTAAAATACACAATATTTATTGGAGAAATAACTAAAATACACATTATTAAATAAAGAATTAACTAAAATACACATTATTTAATAGAGAAATAACTAAAATACACATTATTTAATAAAAAAATAACTAAAATACACAATATTTATTGGAGAAATAACTAAAATACACATTATTTTATAAAGAAACAACTAAAATACACAATATTTTATAGAGAAATAACAAAAAAACACATTATTTAATAGAGAAATAACTAAAATACACAATATTAAATAGAGAAATAATTAAAATATACTTTATTTGTTAAAGAAATAACTAAAATACACATAATTTAATAAAGAAATAACAAAGTACACATTATTTAATAAAGAAATAACTAAAATACTCATTATTTAATAACGAAATAATTAAAATACACATTAATTAATGGAGAAATAACTAAAATACACATTATTTATTGGAGAAAGAACTAAAATACACATTATTTATTGAAGAAATAACTAAAATACACATTATTTAATAAAGAAATAACTAAAATACACATTAATTAATAGAGAAATAACTAAAATACACATTATTTGATAAAAAAATAACAAAAAAACACATTATTTAATAAAGAAATAACTAAAAAACACATTATTTAATAAAAAATATTTAAAATACACAATATTCAATGGAGAAATAACTAAAAAACACATTATTAAATAAAAAAACAACTAAAATACACAATATTTATTAAAGAAATAACAAAAAAACACATTATTTATTAAAGAAATAACTAAAATACACATTATTTAATAGAGAAATAACTAAAATACACATAATTTAAGAAAGAACTAATTAAAATACACTTTATTTAATCAGGAAATAACTGAAATACACATTATTTAATAAAGAAATAACTAAAATACACATTATTTAATAGAGAAATAACAAAAATACACAATATTTAATATAGAAATAACTAAAATACACATTATTTAATAGAGAAATAACTAAAATACACATTATTGATTGGAGAAATAACTAAAATACACATGATTTAATAAAGAAATAACTAAAATACACATTATTTAATAGAGAAATAACTAAAAAACACATTATTTATTGGAGAAATATCTAAATAACGCATTATTTAATAAAGAAATAACCAAAATACACATTATTTAATAAAGAAATAACTAAAATACACATTATTAAATAAAGAAATAACTCAAATACAAATTATTTAATAGAGAAATAACTAAAATACACATTATTTGAGAAATAACTAAAAAACACATTAATTAATAAAGAAATAACTAAAATACACATTATTTATTAAAGAAGTAACTAAAATACACATTATTTAATATAAAAATAACAAAAATACACATTATTTAAAAAAAATAACAAAAAAACACATTATTTATTAAAGAATTAACTAAAATACACATTATTTAATAGAGAAATAACTAAAAAACACATTATTTAATAGAGAAATAACTAAAATACACATTATTTATTGGAGAAATAACTAAAATACACATTATTTTTTAGAGAAATAACTAAAATACACATTATTTAATAAATAAATAACTAAAATTCACATTATTTAAAAGAGAAATAACTAAAATACACATTATTTAATAGAGAAATAACTAAAATACACATTATTGATTGAAGAAATAACTAAAATACACATGATTTAATAAAGAAATAACTAAAATACACATTATTTAATAGAGAAATAACTAAAAAACACATTATTTATTGGAGAAATATCTAAATAACGCATTATTTAATAAAGAAATAACTAAAATACACATTATTTAATGAAGAAACAACTAAAATACACAATAATACACAATTTTTAATAGAGAAATAACAAAAAAACACATCATTTAATTAAGAAATAACTAAAATACACATTATTTTATAAAAAAATAACTAAAATACACAATATTTATTGGAAAAATAACTAGAATACACACTATTTAATAAAGAAACAACTAAAATAGACAGTATTAAAAAAAAATAACAAAAAAACACATTATTTAATAAAGAAATAACTAAAATACACATTATTTAATAGAGAAATAACTAAAATACACATTATTTATTGGAGAAATAACTAAAATACACATTATTTTTTAGAGAAATAACTAAAATACACATTATTTAATAAATAAATAACGAAAATTCACATTATTAAAAAGAGAAATAACTAAAATACACATTATTTAAAAAAAAATAACAAAAAAACACATTATTTATTAAAGAATTAACTAAAATACACATTATTTAATAGAGAAAAAACTAAAAAACACATTATTTATTGGAGAAATAACAAAAATACACATTATTTAATAAAAAAACAACTAAAATACACAATATTTAATAGAGAAATAACTAAAATACACAATATTTATTAGAGAAATAACAAAAAAAAATTATATTCAATAGAGAAACAACTAAAATACACAATATTTAATAAAGAAATAACAAAAAAACATATTATTTAATAAAGAAATAACTAAAATACAAAATTATTAAAAGAGAATTAACAAAAAAATACAATATTTAATAGAGAAATAACTAAAATAAACAATATTTAATAGAGAAATAACAAAAAAACACATTATTTAATAAAGAAATAACTAAAATACACATTATTTAATGAAGAAATAACCAAAATACACATTAATAAATAAAGAAATAACTAAAATACACATTATAAAATAAAGAAATAACTCAAATACAAATTATTTAATAGAGAAATATGTAAAATACACATTTTTTATTGGAGAAATAACTAAAAAACACATTAAGTAATAAAGAAATAACTAAAATACACATTATTTATTAAAGAAGTAACTAAAATACACAATATTTATTAAAGAAATAACCTAAGAACACATTTTTAAATAAAGAAACAAACAAAATACACAATATTTAATAAAGAAATAACAAAAAAACACAATATTTATTAAAGAAATAACTAAAACACACATTTATTAATGGAGAAATAACTAAAATACACATTATTTATTGGAGAAATAACAAAAATACACATTATTTAATAAAAAAACAACTAAAATACACAATATTTAATAGAGAAATAACAAAAAAACACATTACTTAATAAAAAAATAACTAAAATACACTATAGTTAATAGAGAGAAAACAATAAACGCATTATTAAAATATTTAATAGAAAAATAACTAAAATACACATTAATAAATAAAGAATTATTTAAAATACACATTGTTTAATAGAGAAATAACTAAAATACACATTATTTAATAAAGAAATAACTAAAATACACAATATTTATTGGAGAAATAACTAAAATACACATTATTTAATAAAGAAACAACTAAAATACACAATATTTTATAGAGAAATAACAAAAAAACACATTATTTAATAGAGAAATAACTAAAATACACAATATTAAATAAAAAAATAAATAAAATATACTTTATTTGTTAAAGAAATAACTAAAATACACATAATTTAATAAAGAAATAACAAAGTACACATTTTTTAATAAAAAAATAACTAAAATACACATTATTTAATAAAGAAATAACTAAAATACACATTATTTAATAGAGAAATAACTAAAAAACACATAATTTAATAAAGAAATAACAAAATACACATTAATTAATAGAGAAATAACTAAAATACACATTATTTGATAAAAAAATAACAAAAATACACATTATTAATTAAAGAAATAACAAAAATACACATTATTTAATGAAGAAATAACTAAAATACACATTATTTAATGAATAAATAACTAAAGTACACATTATTTAATAGAAAAATAAATAAAATACACAGTATTTATTGGAGAAATAACTAAAATACACATTTTTTAATAAAAAAATAACTAAAATACACATTATTTAATAGAAAAATAACAAAAATACACATTATTTAATGAAGAAAAAACTAAAATACACATTATTTAATAAAGAAATATCTAAAATACACAATATTTAATATAGAAATAACTAAAATACACATTATTTAATAGAGAAATAACTAAAATACACATTATTTAATAAAAAAATAACTAAAATACTCATAATTAAATAGAGATTTAACAAAAATACACATTATTTAATAAAGAAACAACTAAAATACATATTATTTAATAAAGAAATAACTAAATTACACATTATTTATTGGAGAAATAACTAAAATACACATTAATTAATAAAGAAATAACTAAAATACACATTATTTAATAGAGAAATAACTAAAATACACAATATTTATTTGAGAAATAACAAAAATACACATTATTTAATGAAGAAATAACTAAAATACACATTATTTGAAAAAGAAATAACTAAAATACACATTATTTAATAGAAAAATAACTAAAATACACATTATTTAAAAAAGAAATAACTAGAATACACATTATTTAATAAAGAAATACTGAAATACACATTTTTAATAGAGAAATAACTAAAGTACACATTATTTTTTGGAAAAATAACTAAAATACACATTGTTTAATAAAGAAATAACTAAAATACACATTATTTAATAAAGAAATAACTAAAATACACATTATTTAAAAAAGAATTAATTAAAATACACATTATTTTATAGAGAAATAACAAAAATACACATTATTTAATAAATAAATAACTAAAATACACATTATTTAATAAAGAAACAACTAAAATACACAATATTTAATAGAGAAATGACAAAAAACACATTATTTACACTAGAAATATCTAAAATACAAATTATTTAATAAAGAAATAACTAAAATACACATTATTCATTGGAGAATTAACTAAAATACACATTATTTAATGAAGAAATAACTAAAATACACTTTATTTAATAAAGAAATAACTAAAATACACATTAATAAATAAAGAAATAACTAAAAAACACATTATTTAATTGAGAAATAACTAAAATACACATTAATTATTGGAGGAATATCTAAAATACACATTATTTAATAAGCAAATAACTAAAATACACATTATTTAATAAAGAAATAACTAAAATACTCATTATTTTTAAGAGAAATAACTAAAATACACATTATTTAATAATGAAACAACTAAAATACACAAATTTAATAAAAAAATAACAAAAAAACACATTATTTATTCAAGAAATAACTAAAATACACATTATTTAATAGAGAAATAACAAAAATACACAATATTTATTGAAAAAATAACTAAAATACACATTAATTAATAAAGAAACAACTAAAATACACAATATTTAATAGAGAAATAACAAAAAAACACATTATTTAATAGAGAAAAAACTAAAATACACGTTATTTATTGGAGAAATAACTAAAATACACATTATTTAATAAAGAAATAACTAAAATACACATTATTTAATAGAAAAATAACTAAAATACACATTATTTAATAAAAAAATAACTAAAATACACATTATTTAATAGAGAAATAACTAAAATACACATTATTTATTGGAGAATTATCTTAAATACACATTACTTAATAAAGAAATAACTAAAATACACATTATTTAATGGAGAAATAACTAAAAAACACATTATTTAATAGAAAAATAACTAAAATACACAATATTTGTTGGAGAAATAACTAAAATACACATTATTACATGAAGAATTAACTAAAATACACATTATTTATTAGAGAAATAACTAAAATACACATGATTTAATAGAGAAATAACTAAATTACACAATATTTATTGAAGAAATAACTAAAATACACATTATTTAATAAAGAAACAACTAAAATACACAATATTTTATAAAGAAATAACAAAAAAACACATTATTTAATAAAGAAATTACTAAAATGCACATTAGTTTATAGAGAAATAACTAAAATACACATTATTTAAAAGAAAAATAACTCAAATACACATTATTTATTGTAGAAATAACTTAAATACACATTATTTAATGAAGAAATAACTAATATACACATTATTTAATAAAAAAATAATTAAAATACACATTATTTATTGGAAAAATAACTAAAATACACATTATTTAATAAAGAAATAACTGAAATACACATTATTTAATAGAGAATTAACTAAAATAAACATTATTTATTGGAGAAATAACTAAAATACACATTATTTAATGAAAAAATAACTAAAATACACAATATTTAATAAAGAAATAACTAAAATACACTTTATTTATTAAAGAAAAAACTAAAATACACATTATTTAATAAAGAAATAACAAAGTACACATTATTTAATAAAGAAATAACTAAAATATACATTATTTAATAGAGAAATTACAAAAATACACATTATTTATTGGAGAAATACCTAAAAAACACATTTTTTAATAAAAAAATAACTAAAATACACATTATTTATTAGAGAAATAACTAAAATACACATTATTTAATAAAGAAATAATAGAAATACAAATTATTTAATGGAGACATAACTAATTTAATAGAGAAATTACTAAAATACACATTATTTATTGGAGAAATAACAAAAATACACATTATTAATTAAAGAAATAACAAAAATACACATTATTTAATGAAGAAATAACTAAAATACACATTATTTAATGAATAAATAACTAAAGTACACATTATTTAATAGAAAAATAAATAAAATACACAGTATTTATTGGAGAAATATCTAAAATACACATTATTTAATAAAGAAATAACTAAAATACACATTATTTAATAAAAAAATAACAAAAATACACATTATTTAATGAAGAAAAAACTAAAATACACATTATTTAATAAAGAAATATCTAAAATACACAATATTTAATATAGAAATAACTAAAATACACATTATTTAATAGAGAAATAACTAAAATACACATTATTTAATAAAAAAATAACTAAAATACTCATAATTAAATAGAGATTTAACAAAAATACACATTATTTAATAAAGAAACAACTAAAATACATATTATTTAATAAAGAAATAACTAAATTACACATTATTTATTGGAGAAATAACTAAAATACATATTATTTAATTAAGAAATAACTAAAACAAACATTATTTAATAAAGAAATAACAAAAATACACATTAATTAATAAAGAAATAACTTAAATACACATTATTTAATAAAGAAATAACTTAAATACATATTATTTAATAAAGAAATAACTAAATTACACATTATTTATTGAAGAAATAACTAAAATACAAATTAATAATTAAAGAAATAACTAAAATACACATTATTTAATAGAGAAATAACAAAAATACACATTATTTAATGAAGAATTAACTTAAATACACATCATTTAATAAAGAAACAACTAAAATACACAATATTTATTTGAGAAATAACAAAAATACACATTATTTACTGAAGAAATAACTAAAATACACATTATTTGAAAGAGAAATAACTAAAATACACATTATTTAATAAAAAAATAACTAAAATACACATTATTTAATAAAGAAATAACTAGAATACACATTATTTAATAAAGAAATACTGAAATACACATTTTTAATAGAGAAATAACTAAAGTACACATTATTTTTTGGAAAAATAACTAAAATACACATTGTTTAATGAAGAAATAACTAAAATACACATTATTTAATAAAGAAATAACTAAAATACACATTATTTAAAAAAGAATTAATTAAAATACACATTATTTTATAGAGAAATAACAAAAATACACATTATTTAATAAATAAATAACTAAAATACACAATATTTAATAAAGAAACAACTAAAATACACAATATTTAATAGAGAAATGACAAAAAACACATTATTTACACTAGAAATATCTAAAATACAAATTATTTAATAAAGAAATAACTAAAATACACATTATTCATTGGAGAATTAACTAAAATACACATTATTTAATGAAGAAATAACTAAAATACACTTTATTTAATAAAGAAATAACTAAAATACAAATTAATAAATAAAGAAATAACTAAAAAACACATTATTTAATTGAGAAATAACTAAAATACACATTAATTATTGGAGGAATATCTAAAATACACATTATTTAATAAGCAAATAACTAAAATACACATTATTTAATAAAGAAATAACTAAAATACTCATTATTTTTAAAAGAAATAACTAAAATACACATTATTTAATAATGAAACAACTAAAATACACAAATTTAATAAAAAAATAACAAAAAAACACATTATTTATTCAAGAAATAACTAAAATACACATTATTTAATAGAGAAATAACAAAAATACACAATATTTATTGAAAAAATAACTAAAATACACATTAATTAATAAAGAAACAACTAAAATACACAATATTTAATAGAGAAATAACAAAAAAACACATTATTTAATAGAGAAAAAACTAAAATACACGTTATTTATTGGAGAAATAACTAAAATACACATTATTTAATGAAGAAATAACTAAAATACACATTATTTAATAGAAAAATAACTAAAATACACATTATTTAATAAAGAAATAACTAAAATACACATTATTTAATAGAATAGAAAAATAACAAAGTACACATTATTTAATAAAGAAATAACTAAAATACACATTATTTAATAGAGAAATAACTAAAATACACATTATTTATTGGAGAATTATCTTAAATACACATTACTTAATAAAGAAATAACTAAAATACACATTATTTAATGGAGAAATAACTAAAATACACATTATTTAATAGAAAAATAACTAAAATACACAATATTTGTTGGAGAAATAACTAAAATACACATTATTACATGAAGAATTAACTAAAATACACATTATTTAATAGAGAAATAACTAAAATACACATGATTTAATAGAGAAATAACTAAATTACACAATATTTATTGAAGAAATAACTAAAATACACATTATTTAATAAAGAAACAACTAAAATACACAATATTTTATAAAGAAATAACAAAAAAACACATTATTTAATAAAGAAATAACTAAAATGCACATTAGTTTATAGAGAAATAACTAAAATACACATTATTTAAAAGAAAAATAACTCAAATACACTTTATTTATTGTAAAAATAACTTAAATACACATTATTTAATGAAGAAATAACTAATATACACGTTATTTAATAAAAAAATAATTAAAATACACATTATTTATTGGAAAAATAACTAAAATACACATTATTTCATAAAGAAATAACTGAAATACACATTATTTAATAGAGAATTAACTAAAATACACATTATTTATTGGAGAAATAACTAAAATACACATTATTTAATGAAAAAATAAATAAAATACACAATATTTAATAAAGAAATAACTAAAATACACTTTATTTATTAAAGAAAAAACTAAAATACACATTATATAATAAAGAAATAACAAAGTACACATTATTTAATAAAGAAATAACTAAAATATACATTATTTAATAAAGAAATAACTAAAATACACATTATTTAATAGAGAAATAACTAAAATACACATTATTTAATAAAGAAATAACAAAAATACACATTATTTAATAGAGAAATAACTAAAATACACAATATTTATTAGAGAAATAACTAAAATACACATTATTTAATAGAGAAATAACAAAAATACACATTATTTAATGAAGAATTAACTAAAATACACATTATTTAATAAAGAAACAACTAAAATACACAATATTTATTAGAGAAATAACAAAAATACACATTATTTAATGAAGAAATAACTAAAATACACATTGTTTGAAAAAGAAATAACCCAAATACAAATTATTTAATAGAGAAATAACTAAAATACACATTATTTAATGAAGAAATAACTAAAATACACATTATTTAATAAAGAAATACTAAAATACACATTTTTAATAAAGAAGAAACTAAAATACAAATTATTTTTTGGAAAAATAACTAAAATACACATTGTTTAATAAAGAAATAACTAAAATACACATTATTTAATAAAGAAATAACTAAAATACACATTATTTAATAAAGAATTATTTAAAATACACATTATTTAATAGAGAAATAACAAAAATACACATTATTTATTAAATAAATAACTAAAATACACATTATTTAATAAAGAAACAACTAAAATACACAATATTTAATAGAGAAATGACAAAAAAACACATTATTTACACTAGAAATATCTAAAATACAAATTATTTAATAAAGAAATAATTAAAATACACATTATTTATTGGAGAATTAACTAAAATACACATTATTTAATGAAGAAATAACTAAAATACACATTATTTAATAAAGAAATAACTAAAATACACATTATTAAATAAAGAAATAACTAAAAAACACATTTATTAATAAAGAAATAACTAAAATACACATTAATTATTGGAGAAATATCTAAAATACACATTATTTAATAAACAAATAACTAAAATACACATTATTTAATAAAGAAATAACTAAAATACACATTATTTTAAAGAAAAATAACTAAAATACACATTATTTATTAATGAAACAACTAAAATACACAGTATTTAATAGAAAAATAACAAAAAAACACATTATTTATTCAAGAAATAACTAAAATACACATTATTTAATAGAGAAATAACAAAAATACACAATATTTATTAAAAAAATAACTAAAATACACATTAATTAATAAAGAAACAACTAAAATACACAATATTTAATAAAGAAATAACAAAAAAACACATAATTTAATAAAAAAATTGTTAAAATCGAAGATTATTTATAAGTATGTTATTATGTTGAATTTCTATTTTAACAAGTCAAGTTTGTATATAGTTGTTTTTAATCTCAATATTTAGAAAAAAACAAAACAAGGGGTGGGCAGTCAGATAAAATAAATAGTTCAATATACAGAGGTAGTTTTCTTCTCGCAGAAAAACTCAATAGGTTATGGGTCCAGTTCATGCGAATTGCTACTAGAGTTTTTAGCTTAAAAGAGATTAGTTCTTGCGAGAGAAAAAAGTGATTAGTAAATCAAGAATCAAGAAAGTAATTTTTTTTTTATTTTTTCACGTCAAGTTGACATTGAAGTTTTGTGTGGAGTCTCGTCAAGCAGCATTTTTTTTTAAGATGGATTTGGCGAAACACATAAAACCCCTAGCTGGAGAAGGAGATTGGCCAATTTGGAAAAGAAAATTGCGAGATATGTTGGATTATCACGAAGGTGCCGTGGATGTTATTGAAGGGAGGTTAAAGAAACCTGAGCCCCTAGCAGCTACCGCTACGGAAGAGCAAATCAAGGAGCACAAAAAGGCTAGTGATTTTTTCCGTAAGGCGAACAGCTATGCAAAATCAATGATTTCGAGCTCAGTAACGGACACAGTTTATCAAAAGATAATGGATAAAGAGACAGCGATTGAAGCTTGGGAGGCATTAAAGTCGAATTTTGAAGCATCGTCCAAAGATCAACTGTTCAAGATATGTACTGAATTTTTTGCATTTTGTTGGATTAACGGAGAGGATGTTTCGATTCATGTTGCAAAATTGAGAAATCCATGGAATGAGCTAAATAATGGATTAAAGTCTAAGAATTTGCATGCATTACCGGATTTGATACTAGTTTGCAAAATTTTACACATTCTACCAAGTGAATTTAAAAATTTCAAATCAAGTTGGATGCTATTGTCAAAAGATGATATTAAAACTGTTGAAGAATTAATCACCCAACTTTGCATGTACGAAAGAAATTTCAAAAAGATTACAGAGGGCACCACCGGTGAAGCTTTATTTGCAAAGAGTGGAAAATCAAAGCCAATTAAGAAGTCTAAGGAAAATTACAGTTGTAATTACTGCAAGAAAAAGGGACATTGGATAAAAGAGTGCAGAAAGTGGATTTCTGATGGACGACCGAAGAAAATCGTTCCTCAGAGCAACGCTGTGGATGCCAATGTAGCCCTGTGTGTCATCAGTGAAGATATTCTTCAAATGGAGACTAGTTCATCGGCAGATACAAGATGGTGGATCGACAATGGAGCGACGAAGCACGTGGTCAGTTGTTCAGATCAGTTCGTTGATTTCCAAGAATTTCAAGGTCCTCGTATTATCAAGGCTGCTGGAAAAGAAGCCCTCAAGGCCATTGGCAAAGGGACAACTGAAATTTAATTTTTCACTGAATATGCCACACTGAGGATGACCTTGACTGACGTTTGGTACGTTCCAGGAATTTCTAAAAACTTATTTTCTGTTCTTGCTGCCCAAGATAAGAATGAAAATAGCAGATTTCATTCAACAGCAACTGAGTGCTGGCTAGAAGTGAATGGTAAGGTAGTGCTGTGCGGAAATCGTGAGAAAGGCGGAACTTTATACAAGGCAGCTATTGAACCAGTTGTTTCTGAAAGAAAAGAGAGGGCTAATGTCGCAGAGGCAGAAAGTTCTATATTGCAGTTATATCACGAAAGATGGGGTCATCAAGACAAGCGACACGTGAGAGAAATACTTAAAAGAGAGTTGGGTATCAATGTGAAACTGGTAAAAGAGATTTGTGAACCCTGCATTTTTGGCAAAGCACATCGTTTACCTTTTGGCACTAGAGTAATGGCAACGAAACCAGGAGAACTTGTATCAACTGATGTTGTAGGTCCTTTTTGCGAATCCTTTAGCAAAAAACGTTTTTTAATAGTGTTTAAAGACAGCTTCACAAAATTTCGTTATGGATATGTAATTAAACACAAATCAGATGTTAAGATAGTGTTAAAACAATTTTTAGCACATTCAAAGACACTTGGACACAACATTAAAGAGTTACTCAGTGACAATGGAGGGGAATTTGACTGTGAAGAAGTAAAAATAATTCTAGCAGAGAGTGGAATTGTGCAGAGACTGACAGCGCCATACACCCCAGAGCAGAATGGTGGAAGTGAACGCGAAAATCGAACAATTATTGAGATGGCAAGGACACTCAAGTATTCGAGCTGCGAAGTTGAATTTCCAAATACGATGTGGGCAGAGCTAGTGACTACAGCAATTTACATTCTTAATAGGACAGGGAAATCGTCCAAAGAAGGAGTAAGTCCTTACGAGTTGTGGATTGGGAAGAAACCTAGAATTAAACATCTGCGAATCATTGGATCTTTCTGCTACGTCCATGTACCGGCTGAGAAGAGGAAGAAAATGGACAAGAAGGCAATGAAAGGAGTCCTAGTCGGATATGATGGTGATGAACGTTATAGAATCTACATTCCAAACAACCATCAAGTCATCGTATCAAGAGATGTTCAATTCGAAGAGAGATTAAAAGAATGTGAAAAAGAATGTGAATGTGAAGTTAAGCTACCGTTAAGAGACACCGAGCGTGAAAGAGAAGATGTGATCGAAGAAGATGACGACGGTGATCAGGCAGAGATCGAAGAAAATGCCGACGGTGATGAGGCAGAGATCGAAGAAGAAGATGATGAGCCAACAGTCGAAAGTGAAGAAAATATTCAACAAGAAAAGTCCAGAAAGAGAGTACTAAGAGATCGATCAACTCTGAAAAAGCCCCAGCATCTTGAAGATTACGCCTTGTTAGTAGATGAGTTCGTAAATCAGGTGATTGAAGATCCAGTGACGTTTGAAGATGCCCTGAGGAGTGAGGATTCCGTGGAGTGGGAGAAAGCCATGAATCGTGAAATCGCCTCCTTGAAAGAAAATCAAACATGGACTTTGACAGATCTTCCACCAGGTGCAAAGGCAATACCATGTATGTGGGTCTTCCGGCTGAAGAAAAATCTTGATGGCAGCATTGACAAGTTCAAAGCAAGACTTGTCATCAAGGGATTTAGTCAACGTTATGGAATTGATTACAGTGAGACTTTTAGTCCAGTGGCAAAGATGGGAACCATTCGTTCGATTCTCAGCATTGCAGCAAGTAAGAAGATGCATCTGACACAATTTGATGTATCGACAGCCTTCTTATATGGAGACCTTGAAGAAACTGTATACATGAGGCAACCACAAGGATATGAGGACGGTACCAGCAAGGTTTGCCTACTGAAGAAGAGTCTATACGGACTTAAGCAAGCACCTAGATGTTGGAACAAGCGTCTTGGAGTTTTTCTACAACAACATGGATTCAAGGCCAGCGAAGCTGATCCATGCTTGTATATTAGAGAAAGAAATGGAAAGAAGCTCCTACTTGTGATCTACGTGGATGATGGACTTCTGGCAGCAACTGATCAGCAAGATTCGGACAATTTTATTGAGGAGTTGAAGTCAGAGTTCAAAATCGTTTCAAAAAGAGCAGAATACTTTTTGGGACTTGAAATTGTTCAAAATGATAAGTGCATAAAGCTTTGTCAGAAGTCCTGTGCAAAGAAAATTTTAGAAAGGTTCAATTTTTCGGATTGCAAGTCAGTGTCTACTCCAATGTTCAAAGGAACAGAGACTTCCGTACCAGGGAAAGTTGATGAGCCAACCAAATTTCCCTATAGACAGGCAGTTGGAGCACTGATGTATCTGATGCTTGGAACAAGACCAGACTTGGCTTACAGTGTAGGATTCATTTCGAGAACACTCGAAAATCCAACTCAAGAAGATGTTGTAAGAGTCAAGAGGGTATTTAGGTACATAGCGGGTACTCTAGACTTTGGAATAGTTTATCGAAGCAATGTAGAAGTGGGACTCCTACAAGTTTACAGCGACGCAGACTTTGGCGGTTGCATTAAGACAGGACGTTCAATTTCTGGAGTTGTCGTGAAGTATGCAGGAGGTGCAATTTGCTGGATGAGTCAGAGACAAGCAATTGTTGCAACTTCAACAACCGAAGCAGAGATTATCGCAGCAAACGAGGGAGCCAAAGAAGCAATTTGGTTAAGCAGACTTTTTAGAGGGATTGTCAAACTCAAGGACATTCCCATCATTCAAGTTGACAACTCTGCAGCGGTGAGGTTAGCTCAAAATCCGGAGTTTCATCGCAGAACCAAACACATTTCCATCAAACATTTTTTTATAAGAGAAAAAGTGACAGAAGGAAAACTTTGCGTTCAACAAATCTCCACTGAAGATCAATTGGCGGACATTATGACTAAGCCTTTGCAGATAACACGCCTGAAGATTCTTTCGGTGAAGATGGGACTTATGTAAAACAAAAGAATATAGAGATTTATTTGTTTTCGGAAATTCAACAAGATAAACAAGGGAAAGTGTTAAAATCGAAGATTATTTATAAGTATGTTATTATGTTGAATTTCTATTTTAACAAATCAAGTTTGTATATAGTTGTTTTTAATCTCAATATTTAGAAAAAACAAAACAAGGGGTGGGCAGTCAGATAAAATAAATAGTTCAATATACAGAGGTAGTTTTCTTCTCGCAGAAAAACTCAATAGAAATAACTAAAATACACATTATTTAATAAAGAAAAATCTAAAATACACGTTTTTTATTGGAGAAATAACTAAAATACACATTATTTAATAAAGAAATAACTAAAATACACTATATTTAATAGAGAAATAACTAAAAAACACAATATTTAATAAAGAAATAACTAAAATACACATTATTTAATAGAAAAATAACAAAGTACACATTATTTAATAAAGAAATAACTAAAATACACATTATTTAATAGAGAAATAACTAAAATACACATTATTTAATGGAGAAATAACTAAAATACACATTATTTAATAAAGAAATAACTAAAATACACAATATTTGTTGGAGAAATAACTAAAATACACATTATTAAATGAAGAATGAACTAAAATACACATTATTTAATAGAGAAATAACTAAAATACACATTATTTAATAAAGAAATAACTAAAATACACAATATTTATTGAATAAATAACTAAAATACACATTATTTAATAAAGAAACAACTAAAATACACAATATTTTATAAAGAAATAACAAAAAAACACATTATTTAATAGAGAAATAACTAAAATGCACATTAGTTAATAGAGAAATAACTAAAATACACATTATTTAAAAGAGAAATAACTAAAATACACATTATTTATTGTAGAAATAACTAAAATACACATTATTTAATGAAGAAATAACTAAAATACACATTATTAAATAGAGAAATAATTAAAATACACATTATTTATTAGAGAAATAACTAAAATACACATTATTTAATAAAGAAATAACTGAAATACACATTATTTAATAGAGAATTAACTAAAATACACAATATTTATTGGAGAAATAACTAAAATACACATTATTTAATGAAGAAATAACTAAAATACACATTATTTATTAAAGAAATAACTAAAATACACTTTATTTATTAAAGAAAAAACTAATATACACATCATTTAATAAAAAAATAACAAAGTACACATTATTTAATAAAGAAATAACTAAAATATACATTATTTAATAAAGAAATAACTAAAATACACATTATTTAATAAAGAAATAACTAAAATACACATTATTTAATAAAGAAATAACAAAAATACACATTATTTAATGAAGAATTAACTAAAATACACATTATTTAATAAAGAAACAACTAAAATACACAATATTCATTAGAGAAATAACAAAAATACACATTATTTAATGAAGAAATAACTAAAATACACATTATTTGAAAAAGAAATAACTAAAATAGACATTATTTAATAGAGAAATAACTAAAATACACATTATTTAATGAAGAAATAACTAAAATACACATTATTTAATAAAGAAATACTGAAATACACATTTTTAATAGAGAAATAACTAAAATACACATTATTATTTGGAAAAATAACTAAAACACATTGTTTAATGAAGAAATAACTAAAATACACATTAGTTAATAAAGAAATAACTAAAATACACATTAATTAGTAAAGAATTAATTAAAATACACATTATTTTAAAGAGAAATAACAAAAATACACATTATTTAATAAATAAATAACTAAAATACACATTATTTAATAAAGAAACAACTAAAATACACAATATTTAATAGAGAAATGACAAAAAAACACATTTTTCACACTAGAAATATCTAAAATACAAATTATTTAATAAAGAAATAACTAAAATACACATTATTTATTGGAGAATTACTAAAATACACATTATTTAATGAAGAAAAAACTAAAATACACATTATTTAATAAAGATATAACTAAAATACACATTATTAAATAAAAAAATAACTAAAAAACACATTATTTAATAGAGAAATAACTAAAATACACAATAATTATTGGAAAAATATCTGAAATATACATTATTTTATAAACAAATCACTAAAATACACATTATTTAATAAAGAAATAACTAAAATACACATTATTTTAAAGAGAAATAACTAAAATACACATTATTTAATAATGAAACAACTAAAATACAAAATATTAAATAGAGAAATAACAAAAAAACACATTATTTATTCAAGAAATAACTAAAATACACATTATTTAATAGAGAAATAACAAAAATACACAATATTTATTATTAAAATAACTAAAATACACATTAATTAATAAAGAAACAACTAAAATACACAATATTTATTAGAGAAATAACAAAAAAACACGTTATTTATTAAAGAAATAACTAAAATACACATTATTTAATAGAAAAAAATTTAAAATACACGTTATTTATTAGAGAAATAACTAAAATACACATTATTTAATGAAGAAATTACTAAAATACACATTATTTAATAGAGAAATAACTAAAATACTCATTATTTAATAAAGAAATAACTAAAATACACATTATTTAATAAAAAAATAACAAAGTACACATTATTTAATAAAGAAATAACTAAAATACACAATATTTAATAGAAAAATAACTAAAATACACATTATTTATTGGAGAAATTTCTTTAATACACATTACTTAATACAGAAATAACTAAAATACACATTATTTAATGGAGAAATAACTAAAATACACATTATTTAATAAAGAAATAACTAAAATACACAATGTTTGTTGGAGAAATAACTAAAATACACATTATTAAATGAAGAATTAACTAAAATACACATTATTTAATAAAGAAATAACTAAAATACACATTATTTAATAGAGAAATAACTAAAATACACAATATTTATTGAAGAAATAACTAAAATACACATTATTTAATAAAGAAACAACTAAAATACACAATATTTTATAAAGAAATAACAAAAAAACACATTATTTAATAAAGAAATAACTAAAATGCACATTAGTTAATAGAGAAATAACTAAAATACACATTATTTAAAAGAGAAATAACTAAAATACACATTATTTATTGTAGAAATAACTTAAATACACTCTATTAAATGAAGAAATAACTAAAATACACATTATTTAATAGAGAAATAATTGAAATACACATTATTTATTAGAGAAATAACTAAAATACACATTATTTAATAAAGAAATAACTGAAATACACATTATATAATAGAGAATTAACTAAAATACACATTATTTATTGGAGAAATAACTAAAATACACATTATTTAATAAAGAAATAACTAAAATACACATTATTTAATTAAGAAATAACTAAAATACACTTTATTTATCAAAGAAAAAACTAAAATACACATTATTTAATAAAGAAATAACAAAGTACACATTATTTAATAAAGAAATAACTAAAATATACATTATTTAATAAAGAAATAACTAAAATACACATTATTTAATAGAGAAATAACTAAAATACACATTATTTAATAAAGAAATAACAAAAATACACATTATTTAATAAAGAAACAACTAAAATACACAATATTTATTAGAGAAATAACAAAAATACACATTATTTAATGAAGAAATAACTAAAATACACATTATTTGAAAAAAAAACAAACTAAAATACACATTATTTAATAGAGAAATAACTAAAATACACATTATTTAATGAAGAAATAACTAAAATACACATTATTTATAAAAGAAATACTGAAATACACATTTTTAATAGAGAAATAACTAAAATACACATTATTTTTTGGAAAAATAACTAAAGTACACATTGTTTAATGAAGAAATAACTAAAATACACATTATTTAATAAAAAAATAATTAAAATACACATTATTTAATAAAGAATTAATTAAAATACACATTATTTAATAGAGAAATAACAAAAATACACATTATTTAATAAATAAATAACTAAAATACACATTATTTAATAAAGAAACAACTAAAATACACAATAATTAATAGAGAAATGACCAAAAAACACATAATTTACACTAGAAATATCTAAAATACAAATTATTTAATAAAGAAATAACTAAAATACACATTATTTATTGGAGAATTAACTAAAATACACATTATTTAATGAAAAAATAACTAAAATACACATTATTTAATAAAGAAATAACTAAAATACACATTATTAAATAAAGAAATAACTAAAAAAGACATTATTTAATAAAGAATTAACTAAAATACACATTAATTATTGGAGAAATATCTAAACTACACATTATTTAATAAACAAATAACTAAAATACACAATATTTAATAAAGAAATAACTAAAATACACATTATTTTAAAAAGAAATAATTAAAATACACATTATTTAATAATGAAACAACTAAAATACACAATATTTAATAGAAAAATAACAATAAAACACATTATTTATTCAAGAAATAACTAAAATACACATTATTTAATAGAGAAATAACAAAAATACACAATATTTATTGAAAAAATAACTCAAATACACATTAATTAATAAAGAAACAACTAAAATACACAATATTTAATAGAGAAATAACAAAAAACACATTATTTAATAAAGAAATAACTAAAATACACATTATTTAATAGAGAAAAAACTAAAATACTCGTTATTTATTGAAAAAATAACTAAAATACACATTATTTAATAAAGAAACAACTAAAATACACAATATTTTATAAAGAAATAACAAAAAAACACATTATTTAATAAAGAAATAACTAAAATGCACATTAGTTAATAGAGAAATAACTAAAATACACATTATTTAAAAGAGAAATAACTAAAATACACATTATTTATTGTAGAAATAACTTAAATACACTCTATTAAAAGAAGAAATAACTAAAATACACATTATTTAATAGAGAAATAATTGAAATACTTATTATTTATTAGAGAAATAACTAAAATACACATTATTTAATAAAGAAATAACTGAAATACACATTATTTAATAGAGAATTAACTAAAATACACATTATTTATTGGAGAAATAACTAAAATACACATTATTTAATGAAGAAATAACTAAAATACACATTATTCAATTAAGAAATAACTAAAATACACTTTATTTATCAAAGAAAAAACTAAAATACACATTATTTAATAAAGAAATAACAAAGTACACATTATTTAATAAAGAAATAACTAAAATATACATTATTTAATAAAGAAATAACTAAAATACACATTAATTAATAGAGAAATAACTAAAATACACAATATTTTATAAAGAAATAACAAAAAAACACATTATTTAATGAAGAAATAACTAAAATACACATTATTTAATTAAGAAATAACTAAAATACACTTTATTTATCAAAGAAATAACTAAAATACACATTATTTAATAGAGAAATAACAAAAAACACATTATTTAATAAAGAAATAACTAAAATACACATTATTTATTGTAGAAATAACTTAAATACACTCTATTAAATGAAGAAATAACTAAAATACACATTATTTAATTAAGAAATAACTAAAATACACTTTATTTATCAAAGAAAAAACTAAAATACACATTATTTAATAAAGAAATAACAAAGTACACATTATTTAATAAAGAAATAACTAAAATATACATTATTTAATAAAGAAATAACTAAAATACACATTATTTAATAGAGAAATAACTAAAATACACATTATTTAATAAAGAAATAACAAAAATACACATTATTTAATAAAGAAACAACTAAAATACACAATATTTATTAGAGAAATAACAAAAATACACATTATTTAATGAAGAAATAACTAAAATACACATTATTTAATTAAGAAATAACTAAAATACACTTTATTTATCAAAGAAATAACTAAAATACACATTATTTAATAGAGAAATAACAAAAAACACATTATTTAATAAAGAAATAACTAAAATACACATTATTTAATAGAGAAAAAACTAAAATACACGTTATTTATTGAAGAAATAACTAAAATACACATTATTTAATAAAGAAACAACTAAAATACACAATATTTTATAAAGAAATAACAAAAAAACACATTATTTAATGAAGAAATAACTAAAATACACATTATTTGAAAAAAAAATCAAACTAAAATACACATTATTTAATAGAGAAATAACAAAAATACACATTATTTAATGAAGAAATAACTAAAATACACATTATTTGAAAAAAAAAACAAACTAAAATACACATTATTTAATAGAGAAATAACTAAAATACACATTATTTAATAAAGAAATAACTAAAATACACATTATTTAATAGAAAAATAACAAAGTACACATTATTTAATAAAGAAATAACTAAAATACACATTTTTTAATAGAGAAATAACTAAAATACACATTATTTATTGGAGATATATCTTAAATACACATTACTTATTTAAGAAATAACTAAAATACACATTATTTAATGAAGAAATAACTAAAATACACATTATTTAATAGAGAAATAACTAAAATACACAATATTTGTTGGAGAAATAACTAAAATACACATTATTAAATAAAGAATTAACTAAAATACACATTATTTTAAAGAGAAATAACTAAAATACACATTATTTAATAGAGTAATAACTAAAATAAACAATATTTATTGAAGAAATAACTTAATTACACATTATGTAATAGAGAAACAACTAAAATACACAATATTTTATAAAGAAATAAAAAAACACATTATTTAATAAAGAAATAACTAAAATGCACATTAGTTAATAGAGAAATAACTAAAATACACATTATTTAAAAGAGAAATAACTAAAATACACATTATTTATTGTAGAAATAACTAAAATACACATTATTTAATGAAGAAATAACTAAAATACACATTATTTAATAAAGAAATAATTAAAATACACATTATTTATTGGAAAAATAACTAAAATACACATTATTTAATAAAGAACAAACTGAAATACACATTATTTAATAGAGAATTAACTAAAATACAGATTATTTATTGGAGAAATAACTAAAATTCATAATATAAAATATATAAAGAAGAGACGCAATGTCCTCAAATGAGACAGTTGTAAAAGCAATCATTTCGAATAAAGCCTAGTTAAATAGGTAAATTTATACGAATGCCACAACGACATATGTAGCGCTCGTTAAAATACACATTATGTAATAGAAAAATAACTAAAATACACATTATTTAATAAAGAAACAACTAAATTACACAATATTGAATAGAGAAATAACAAAAAAACACATTATTTAATAAAGAAATAACTAAAATACACATTATTTTTAAGAAAAATAACTAAAACACACATTATTTATTGAAGAAATAACTAAAATACACATTATGCAATGAAGAAATAACTAAAATACACATTATTTAATAGAAAAATAACAAAAAACACATTATTTAATAAAGAAATAACTAAAATACACATTATTTAATAAAGAAATAACTAAAATACACATTATTTAATAAAGAAATAAAAAAAACACATTATTTAATAGAGAAATAACTAAAATACACATTATTTAATAAAAAAACAACTAAAATACACAATAATTAAAAGAAAAATAACAAAAAAACACATTATTTTATAAAGAAATATTTAAAATACATATTATTTAATAGAGAAATAACTAAAATACACATTATATATTGTAGAAATAACTAAAATACACATTATTTAATGAAGAAATAACAAAAATACACATTATTTAATAGAGAAATAACAAAAAACACATTACTTAATAAAGAAATAACTAAAATACACATTATTTAATAAAGAAATAACAAAAATACACATTATTTAATAAAGAATTAACAAAAAAACACATAATTTAATAGAGAAATAACTAAAATACACATTATTCAATAGAGAAATAACTAAAAAACACAATATTTATTGAAGAAATAAATAAATAAATAAAATACACATTATTTATTGGAGAAATAACTAAAATACACATTATTTAATAAAAAAATAACTAAAATACACATTCTTTAATAAAGAATTAACTAAAATACGCAATATTTATTAAAGAAATAACTAAAATACACATTATTTAATAAGAAACAACTAAAATACACAATATTTATTAAAGAATAAACAAAAAAACACATTAATTAATAAAGAATTAACTAAAATACACATTATTTAATAAAGAAATAACTAAAATACACATTATTTATTAGAAAAATAACTAAAATACACATTATTAATTTAAGAAATAACTAAAATACACATTATTCAATAAAGAAAAAACTAAAATACACATTATTCAATGAAGAAATAACTAAAATACACATTATTTAATAGAGAAATAACAAAAATACACTATATTCAATGAAGAAATAACTAAAATACACATTATTTAATAAAGAAACAACTAAAATACACAACATATAATAAAGAAATAACAAAAAAAACACATTATTTAATAAAGAAATAATTAAAATACACATTATTCAATAGAGAAATAACTAAAATACACATTATTTATTAGAGAAATAACTAAAATACACATTATTTATTGGAGAAATAACTAAATTACAATTTATTTAATAAAAAAATAACTAAAATACACATTTATTAATAGAAAAATAACAAAAATACACATTATTTATTGGAGAAATAACTAAAATAAACATTATGTAATGAAGAAATAACTAAAATACACATTATTTAATATAGAAATAACAAAAATACACATTATTTAATAAAGAAATAACTAAAATACTCATTATTTAATAGAGAAATAACAAAATTACACATTATTTAATGAAGAAATAACTAAAATACACATTATTTAATAAAGAAACAACTAAAATACACAACATATAATATAGAAATAACAAAAAAAACACATTATTTAATAAAGAAATAACTAAAATACACATTATTTAGTAAAGAAATAACTAAAACACACATTAATTTTTAGAGAAATAACTAAAATACACAATATTTAATAAAGAAATAACTAAAATACACTTTTTTTAATAAAGAAATAACTAAAATTCACATTATTTGATAGAGAAATACCAAAAATACACATTACTTAATGAAGAAATAACTAAAATACACATTATTTATTTTAAAAATAACTAAAATACACATTATTTAATAAAGAAATAACTAAAATACACAATATTTAATGGAGATATAACAAAAATACAAATTATTTATTAAAGAAATAACTAAAATACACATTATTTAATGAAAAAATAACAAAAATACACATTATTTACTAAAGAAATAACTAAAATACACATTATTTAATAAAAAAATAACTAAAATACACATTATTTAATTAAGAAATAACAAAAATACACATTATTTAATGAAGAAATAACTAAAATACACATTATTTAATCAAGAAATAACTAAAATACACATTATTTATTAGAGAAATAACTAAAATACACATTATTTATTGGAGAAATAACTAAAATACACATTATTTAATAAAGAAATAACTAAAATACACATTATTTAATAGAGAAATAACAAAAAAACACAATATTTTTTAAAGAAATGACTAAAATACACATTATTTAATAAAAAATAACTAAAATACACAATATTTATTAGAGAAGTAACTAAAATACACATTATTTAATAAAGAAAAAACAAAAAAACACATTATTTAATAAAGAATAAACTAATATACACATTATTTAATAGAAAAATAACCAAAAAACACATTATTTAATAGAGAAATAACAAAAAAACACATTATTTAATAAAGAAATAACTAAAATACACATTATTTAATAGAGAAATAACTAAAATACACATTATTTAATAAAAAACAACTAAAATACACAATAATTAATAGAGAAATAACAAAAAAACACATTATTTTAAAAAGAAATATATAAAATACATATTATTTAATAGAGAAATAACTAAAATACACATTATATATTCGAGAAATAACTAAAATACATACTATTTAATGAAGAAATAACTAAAATACACATTATTTAATAAAGAAATAACAAAAAACACATTATTTAATAAAGAAATAATTAAAAAACACATTATTTAAAAAAGAAATAACAAAAAATACACATTATTTAATAAAGAAATAACAAAAAAACACATTATTCAATAGAGAAATAATTAAAATACACATTATTTAATAGAGAAATAACTAAAATACACAATATTTATTGAAGAAATAAATAAATTACACATTATTTATTGGAGAAATAACTAAAATACACAGTATTTAATGAAGAAATAACTAAAATACACATTCTTTAATAGAGAAATAACAAAAAATCACATTATTTAATAAAGAAATAACTAAAATACACATTATTTAATAGAAAAATAACTAAAATACACTATATTTATTGGAGAAGTAACTAAAATACACATTATTTAATAGAGAAATAACTAAAAAACACAATATTTAATAAAGAAATAACAAAAAAACACATTGTTTAATAAAGAAATAACTAAAATACACAATATTTAATAAAGAATTAACTAAAATACGCAATATTTATTAGAGAAATAACTAAAATACACATTATTTAATAAAGAAACAACTAAAATACACAATATTTATTAAAGAATAAACAAAAAAACACATTATTTAATAAAGAATTAACTAAAATACACATTATTTAATAGAGAAATAACAAAAATACACATTATTTATTAGAAAAATAACTAAAATACACATTATTATTTTAAAAAATAACTAAAATACACATTAATTAATAAAGAAATAACTTAAATACACATTATTTAATAAAGAAATAATTAAAATACACATTATTTAATAAAGAAGTAACAAAAATACACTATATTTAATGAAGAAATAACTAAAATACACATTATTTAATAAAGAAATAACTAAAATACACATTATTTATTAAAGAAATAACTAAAATACACATTATTTAATAGAGAAATAACTCAAATACACATTTTTTATTTAAGAAATAACTAAATTACACATTATTTAAAAAAAATAACTGAAATACACATTTGTTTATAGAAAAATAACAAAAATACACATTATTTAATGAAGAAATAACTAAAATACACATTATTTAATAAAGAAATAATTAAAATACACATTATTTAATAGAGAAATGAATTTTAGTTATAACACCTTATTTATTGGAGAAATAACTAAATTACACATTAGTTACAAAAGAAATAACTAAAATACACATTTATTAATAGAAAAATAACAAAAATACACATTATTTAATGAAGAAATAACTAAAATACACATTATTTGATAAAGAAATAACTAAAATTCACATTATTTAATAAAAAAATAACTAAAATACACCTTATTTATTAGAGAAATAACTTAAATACACATTATTTGATAAAAAAATAACAAAAATACACATTATTTAATGAAGAAATAACTAAAATACACATTATTTAATAAAAAAATAACTAAAATACACATTATTTAAAAGAGAAATAACTAAAATACACATTATTTATTGGAGAAATAACTAAATTACAGTTTATTTAATAAAAAAATAACTAAAATACACATTTATTAATAGGAAAATAACAAAAATACACATTATTTATTAGAGAAATAACTAAAATAAACATTATGTAATGAAGAAATAACAAAAATACACATTATTTAATAAAGAAATAACAAAAATACACATTACTTAATAAAGAAATAACTAAAATACTCATTATTTAATAGAGAAATAACAAAATTACATATTATTTAATGAAGAAATAACTAAAATACACATTATTCAATAAAGAAACAACTAAAATACACAACATTTAATATAGAAATAACAAAAAAACACATTATTTAATAAAGAAATAACTAAAATACACATTATTTAGTAAAGAAATAACTAAAACACACATTATTTACTAGAGAAATAATTAAAATACACAATATTAAATGAAGAAATAAGTAAAATACACATTATTTAATAAAGAAATAACTAAAATACACATTATTTAATAAAGAAATAACAAAATTACACATTATTTAATAGAGAAATAACAAAAAACACATTATTTAATAAAGAAATAACTAAAATACACATTAATAGAGAAATAACTAAAATACTCAATTTATTGGAGAAATAAATAAAATACACATTATTTATTGGAGAAATAACTAAAATACACATTATTTAATGAAGAAATAACTAAAATACACATTATTTAATAGAGAAATAACAAAAAAACACATTATTTAATAGAGAAATAACTAAAAAACACATTATTTAATAGAGAAATAACAAAAAAAAACACATTATTTAATAGAGAAATAACAAAAAAACACATTATTTAATAAAGAAATAACTAAAATACACATTATTTAATAAAGAAATAACTAAAATACACATTATTTAATAAAGAAACAACTAAAATACACAATATTTAATAAAGAAATAACAAAAAAACACATTATTTAAAAAAGAAATAACTAAAATACACATTATTTAATAAAAAATAACTAAAATACACATTTATTACTAAAGAAACAACTAAAATACACATTATTTAATAAAGAAATTAAAAAAAAAACACATTATTTAATAGAGAAATAACTAAAAAACACATTATTTAATAGAGAAATAACAAAAAAACACAATATTTTTTAAAGAAATGACTAAAATACACATTATTTAATAAAAAATAACTAAAATACACAATATTTATTGGAGAAGTAACTAAAATACACATTATTTAATAGAAAAATAACAAAAAAACACATTATTTAATAGAGAAATAACAAAAAAACACATTATTTAATAAAGAAATAACTAAAATACACATTATTTAATAGAGAAATAACTAAAATACACATTATTTAATAAAAAACAACTAAAATACACAATAATTAATAGAGAAATAACAAAAAAACACATTATTTTATAAAGAAATATATAAAATACATATTATTTAATAGAGAAATAACTAAAATACACATTATATATTGGAGAAATAACTAAAATACACATTATTTAATGAAGAAATAACTAAAATACACATTATTTAATAGAGAAATAACTAAAATACACTATATTTATTGGAGAAGTAACTAAAATACACATTATTTAATAGAGAAATAACTAAAAAACACAATATTTAACAGAGAAATAACAAAAATACACATTATTTAATAGAGAAATAACAAAAATACACATTATTTATTAGAAAAATAACTAAAATACACATTATTAATTTAAGAAATAACTAAAATACACATTATTTAATAAAGAAATAACTAAAATACACATTATGTAATAGAAAAATAACTAAAATACACATTATTTAATAAAAAAACAACTAAAATACACAATATTTAATAGAGAAATAACAAAATAACTCATTATTTAATAAAAAAATAACTAAAATACACATTATTTATAAAAAAAATAACTAAAATACACATTATTTATTGGAGAAATAACTAAAATACACATTATGCAATGAAGAAATAACTAAAATACACATTATTTAATAGAAAAATAACAAAAAACACATTATTTAATAAAGAAATAACTAAAATACACATTATTTAATAAAGAAATAACTAAAATACACATTATTTAATAAAGAAATAAAAAAAAACACATTATTTAATAAAGAAATAACTAAAATACACATTATTTAATAAAGAATTAACTAAAATACGCAATATTTTCTAGAGAAATAACTAAAATACACATTATTTAATAAAGAAACAACTAAAATACACAATATTTATTAAAGAATAAACAAAAAACACATTATTTAATAAAGAATTAACTAAAATACACATTATTTAATAGAGAAATAACAAAAATACACATTATTTATTAGAAAAATAACTAAAATACACATTATTATTTAAAAAAAAAACTAAAAAACATATTAATTAATAAAGAAATAACTTAAATACACATTATTTAATAAAAAAATAACTAAAATACACATTATTTAACAAAGAAGTAACAAAAATACACTATATTTAATGAAGAAATAACTAAAATACACATTATTTAATAAAGAAATAACTAAAATACACATTATTTAATAGAGAAATAACTAAAATACACATTATTTAATAGGGAAATAACAAAAAAACACATTATTTAATAAAGTAATAACTAAAATACACATTATTTAATAGAGAAATAACTAAAATACACTATATTTATTGGAGAAGTAACTAAAATACACATTATTTAATAGAGAAATAACTAAAAAACACAATATTTAACAGAGAAATAACAAAAATACACATTATTTAATAGAGAAATAACAAAAATACACATTATTTATTAGAAAAATAACTAAAATACACATTATTAATTTAAGAAATAACTAAAATACACATTATTTAATAAAGAAATAACTAAAATACACATTATGTAATAGAAAAATAACTAAAATACACATTATTTAATAAAGAAACAACTAAAATACACAATATTTAATAGAGAAATAACAAAATAATTCATTATTTAATAAAGAAATAACTAAAATACACATTATTTATAAGAAAAATAATTAAAATACACATTATTTATTGGAGAAATAACTAAAATACACATTATGCAATGAAGAAATAACTAAAATACACATTATTTAATAGAAAAATAACAAAAAACACATTATTTAATAAAGAAATAACTAAAATACACATTATTTAATAAAGAAATAACTAAAATACACATTATTTAATAAAGAAATAAAAAAAACACCTTATTTAATAAAGAAATAACTAAAATACACAATATTTAATAAAAAAACAACTAAAATACACAATAATTATTAGAAAAAAAAACAAAAAAACACATTATTTTATAAAGAAATATTTAAAATACATATTATTTAATAGAGAAATAACTAAAATACACATTATATATTGTAGAAATAACTATAATACACATTATTTGAAGAAGAAATAACAAAAAAAAAAAATTATTTAATAGAGAAATATCAAAAAACACATTACTTAATAAAGAAATAACTAAACGACACATTATTTAATAAAGAAATAACAAAAATACACATTATTTAATAGAGATTTAACAAAAAAACACATAATATAATAGAGAAATAACTAAAATACACATTATTCAATAGAGAAATATTTAAAAAACACAATATTTATTGAAGAAATAAATAAAATACACATTATTTATTGGAGAAATAACTAAAATACACATTATTTAATAAAAAAATAACTAAAATACACATTCTTTAATAAAGATTTAACTAAAATACGCAATATTTATTAAAGAAATAACTAAAATACACATTATTTAATAAAGAAACAACTAAAATACACAATATTTATTAAAGAATAAACAAAAAAACACATTATTTAATAAAGAATTAACTAAAATACACATTATTTAATAGAGAAATAACTAAAATACACATTATTTATTAGAAAAAAAACTAAAATACACATTATTAATTTAAGAAATAACTAAAATACACATTATTTAATAAAGAAATAACTAAAATACACATTATTTAATGAAGAAATAACTAAAATACACATTATTTAATAGAGAAATAACAAAAATACACTATATTTAATGAAGAAATAACTAAAATACACATTATTTTATAAAGAAATAACTAAATTACACATTATTTAATAGAGAAATAACTAAAATACACATTATTTAATAGGGAAATAACAAAAAAACACATTATTTAATAAAGAAATAACTAAAATACACATTATTTAATAGAGAAATAACAAAAATACACATTATTTATTGGAGAAATAACTAAATTACACATTATTTATTAAAGAAATAACTAAAATACACATTATTTAACAAAGAAATAACAAAAATACACATTATTTAATTGAGAAATAACAAAAATACACTTAATTTAATAAAGAAATAACTAAAATACACATTATTTAATAAAGAAACATTTAAAATACACAATATTTTATAAAGAATCAACAAAAAAACACATTATTTAATAAAGAATTAACTAAAATACACATTTTTTTATAAAGAAATAACTAAAATACACATTATTTAATAAAAAAATAACAAAACTACACATTATTTAATAAAGAAATAACTAAAATACACATTACTTATTGAAGAAAAAACTAAAATACACTATATTTAAAAAAGAAATAACTAAAAGACACATTATTTATTAAAGAAATAACTAAATTACACATTATTTATTGGAGAAAAAACTAAAATACACATTATTTAATAAAGAAATAACTAAAATACACATTATTTAATAGAGAAATAACAAAAATTAACATTATTTAATGAAGAAATAACTAAAATACACATTATTTAATGAAGAAATAACAAAAATACACATTATTTAATGAAGAAATAACTAAAATACACATTATTTAAAAAAGAAATAACTAAAATACACATTATTTAATAGAGAAATAACAAAAATAAACATTATTTAATTAAGAAATAACTAAAATACACATTATTTAATAAATAAATAACTAAAATACACAATATATGATAGAGAAATAACTGAAATACACATTATTTATTGGAGAAAAAACTAAAATACACATTATTTAATAAAGAAATAACTAAAATACACATTCTTTAATAGAGAAACAACAAAAATACACATTATTTAATAAAAAAATAACTAAAATACACATTATTTAATAAAGAAATAACTAAAATACACATTATTTAATCGAGAAATAAACAAAATACACATTATTTATTGGAGAAATAACTAAAATGCTTAATATTTAATAGAAAAATAACTAAAATACTCAATATTTATTGGAGAAATAACTAAAAAACACATTATTTAATAAAGAATATACAAAAATACACATTATTTAATGAAAAAATAACTAAAATACACATTACTTAATAAAGAAATAACTAAAATACACATTATTTAATAAAGAAATAACTAAAATACAGAATATTTATTAGAGAAATAACTAAAATACACATTATTTATTGGAGAAATAATTAAATTACACATTATTTAATAAAGAAATAACCAAAATACACATTATTTAATGAAGAAATAACTAAAATACACATTATTTATTAAAGAAATAACTTAAATACACATTATTTATTTAAGAAATAACTAAATTACACATTAATTAAAAAAAAAAAATAACTGAAATACACATTTATTTATAGAAAAATAACAAAAACACACATTATTTAATGAAGAAATTACTAAAATACACATTATTTAATAAAGAAATAATTAAAATACACATTATTTAATAGAGAAATAAATTTTAGTTATAACACATTATTTATTGGAGAAATAACTAAATTACACATTACAAAGAAAGAAATAACTAAAATACACATTTATTTATAGAAAAATAACAAAAATACACATTTTTTAATGAAGAAATAACTAAAATACACATTATTTAATAAAGAAATAACTAAAATTTACATTATTTAATAAAGAAATAACTAAAATACACCTTATTTATTAGAGAAATAACCTAAATACACATTATTTGATAGAAAAATAACAAAAATACAAATTATTTAATGAAGAAATAACTAAAATACACATTATTTAATAAAGAAATAACTTTAATACACATTATTTAATAGAGAAATAACTAAAATACACATTATTTATTGAAGAAATAACTAAATTACAATTTATTTAATAAAGAAATAACTAAAATACACATTTATTAAAAAAAAAATAACAAAAATACACATTATTTATTGGAGAAATAACTAAAATAAACATTATGTAATGAAGAAATAACTAAAATACACATTATTTAATATAGAAATAACAAAAATACACATTATTTAATAGAGAAATAACTAAAATACTCATTATTTAATAGAGAAATAACAAAATTACACATTATTTAATAAAGAAATAACTAAAATACACATTATTTAATAAAGAAACAACTAAAATACACAACATATAATATAGAAATAACAAAAAAAAACACATTATTTAATAAAGAAATAACTAAAATACACATTATTTAGTAAAGAAATAACTAAAACACACATTATTTTTTAGAGAAATAACTAAAATACACAATATTTAATAAAGAAATAACTAAAATACACTTTTTTTAAAAAAGAAATAACTAAAATTCACATTATTTGATAGAGAAATACCAAAAATACACATTACTTAATGAAGAAATAACTAAAATACACATTATTTATTTTTAAAATAACTAAAATACACATTATTTAATAAAGAAATGACTAAAATACACATTATTTAATGGAGATATAACAAAAATACAAATTATTTAATAAAGAAATAACTAAAATACACATTATTTAATAAAAAAATAACAAAAATATACATTATTTACTAAAGAAATAACTAAAATACACATTATATAATAAAAAAATAACTAAAATACACATTATTTAATTAAGAAATAACAAAAATACACATTATTTAATAAAGAAATAACTAAAATACACATTTTTTAATCAAGAAATAACTAAAATACACATTATTTATTAGAGAAATAACAAAATACACATTATTTATTGGAGAAATAACTAAAATAAACATTATTTAATAAAGAAATAACTAAAATACACATTATTTAATAGAGAAATAACTAAAATACACATTATTTAATAAAGAAATAACTAAAAAACACAATATTTAATAGAGAAATAACAAAAAAACACATTATTTAATAAAGAAATAACTAAAATACACATTATTTAATAGAGAAAAAACAAAAATACACATTATTTAATAAAGAAATAACTAAAATACACATTATTTAATAAAGAATTAACTGAAATACGCAATATTTATTAGAAAAATAACTAAAATACAAATTATTTAATAAAGAAACAACTAAAATACACAATATTAATTAAAGAATAAACAAAAAAACACATTATTTAATAAAGAATTAACTAAAATACACATTATTTAATAGAGAAATAACTTAAATACACATTATTTATTAGAAAAAAAACTAAAATACACATTATTAATTGAAAAAATAACTAAAATACACATTATTTAATAAAGAAATAACTAAAATACACATTCTTTAATAAAGAATTAACTAAAATATGCAATATTTATTAGAGAAATAACTAAAATACACATTATTTAATAAGGAAACAACTAAAATACACATTATTTAATAAAGAAATAACAAAAATACACATTATTTAATAAAGAAATAACAAAAAAACACATTATTTAATAGAGAAATAACTAAAATACACATTATTTAATAGAGAAATAACTAAAAAACACAATATTTATTGAAGAAATAAATAAAATACACATTATTTATTGGAGAAATAACTAAAATACACATTATTTAATAAAAAAATAACTAAAATACACATTTTTTAATAAAGAATTAACTAAAATACGCAATATTTATTAGAGAAATAACTAAAATACACATTATTTAAAAAAGAAACAACTAAAATACACAATATTTATTAAAGAATAAACAAAAAACAGATTATTTAATAAAGAATTAACTAAAATACACATTATTTAATAGAGAAATATTTAAAATACACATTATTTATTAGAAAAATAACTAAAATACACATTATTAATTTAAGAAATAACGAAAATACACATTATTTAATGAAGAAATAACTAAAATACACATTATTTAATAGAGAAATAACAAAAATACACTATATTTAATGAAGAAATAACTAAAATACACATTATTTTATAAAGAAATAACTAAAATACACATTATTTAATAGAAAAATAACTAAAATACACATTATTTAATAGGGAAATAACAAAAAAACACATTATTTAATCAAGAAATAACTAAAATACACATTATTTAATAGAGAAATAACAAAAATACACATTATTTATTGGAGAAATAACTAAAATACACATTATTTATTAAAAAAATAACTAAAATACACATTATTTAACAAAGAAATAACAAAAATACACATTATTTAATTAAGAAATAACAAAAATACACTATATTTAATAAAGAAATAACTAAAATACACATTTATTAATAAAGAAACAACTAAAATACACAATATTTTATAAAGAATCAACAAAAAAACACATTATTTAAAAAAAAATTAACTAAAATACACATTATTTTATAAAGAAATAACTAAAATACACATTACTTAATAGAGAAATAACAAAAATACACATTATTTAATAAAGAATTAACTAAAATACACATTACTTATTAAAGAAAAAACTAAAATACACTATATTTGAAAAAGAAATAACTAAAAGACACATTATTTAATAAAGAAATAACTAAAATACACATTATTTATTGGAGAAAAAACTAAAATACTCATTATTTAATAAAGAAATAACTAAAATACACATTATTTAATAGAGAAATAACAGAAATTCACATTATTTAATAGAGAAATAACAAAAATACACTATATTTAATGAAGAAATAACTAAAATACACATTATTTAATAAAGAAATAACTAAAATACACATTATTTAATAGAGAAATAACTAAAATACACATTATTTAATAGGGAAATAACAAAAAAACACATTATTTAATAAAGCAATAACTAAAATACACATTATTTAATAGAGAAAAAACTACAATAAACATTATTTAATAGAAAAATAACAAAAAAACACATTATTTAATGAAGAAATAACTAAAATACACATTATTTAATAAAGAAATAACAAAAATACACAATATATATTAGAGAAATAACTAAAATACACATTATTTATTGGAGAAATAACTAAAATACACATTATTTAATAAAGAAATAACTAAAACACACATTCTTTAATAGAGAAACTACAAAAATACACATTATTTAATGAAACAATAACTAAAATACACATTATTTAAAAAAAAAATAACTAGAATACACATTATTTAATCGAAAAATAACTAAAATACTCATTATTTATTGGAAAAATAACTAAAATACACATTAATTAATAAAGAAATTACAAAAATACACATTATTTAATAAAGAAATAACTAAAATACACATTACTTAATGAAGAAATAACTAAAATACACATTATTTAATAAAGAAATAATTAAAATATACATTATTTAATAAAGAAATAACTAAAATACACATTACTTATTGGAAAAATAATTAAATTACACATTATTTAATAAAGAAATAACCAAAATACACATTATTTAATAAAGAAATAACTAAAATACACATTATTTATTAAAGAAATAACTAAAATACACATTATTTAATAGAGAAATAACTCAAATACACATTATTTATTTAAGAAATAACTAAATTACACATTATTTAAAAAAAATAACTGAAATACACATTTGTTTATAGAAAAATAACAAAAATACACATTATTTAATGAAGAAATAACTAAAATACACATTATTTAATAAAGAAACAACTAAAATACACAATATTTATTAAAGAATAAACAAAAAAACACATTATTTAATAAAGAATTAACTAAAATACACATTATTTAATAGAGAAATAACAAAAATACACATTATTTATTAGAAAAATAACTAAAATACACATTATTATTTTAAGAAATAACTAAAATACACATTAATTAATAAAAAATTACTTAAATACACATTATTTAATAAAGAAATAACTAAAATACACATTATTTAATAAAGAAATAACAAAAATACACTATATTTAATGAAGAAATAACTAAAATACACGTTATTTAATAAAGAAATAACTAAAATACACATTATTTAATAGAGAAATAACTAAAATACACATTATTTAATAGGGAAATAACAAAAAAACACATTATTTAATAAAGTAATAACTAAAATACACATTATTTAATAGAGAAATAACAAAAATACACATTATTTATTGGAGAAATAACTAAAATACACATTATTTATTAAAGAAATAACTAAAATACACATTATTTAACAAAGAAATAACAAAAATACACATTATTTAATAGAGAAATAACAAAAATACACATTATTTATTAGAAAAATAACTAAAATACACATTATTAATTTAAGAAATAACTAAAATACACATTATTTAATAAAGAAATAACTAAAATACAAATTATGTAATAGAAAAATAACTAAAATACACATTATTTAATAAAGAAACAACTAAATTACACAATATTTAATAGAGAAATAACAAAAAAACACATTATTTAATAAAGAAATAACTAAAATACACATTATTTATAAGAAAAATAACTAAAATACACATTATTTATTGGAGAAATAACTAAAATACACATTATGCAATGAAGAAATAACTAAAATACACATTATTTAATAGAAAAATAACAAAAAACACATTATTTAATAAAGAAATAACTAAAATACACATTATTTAATAAAGAGACAACTAAAATACACATTATTTAATAAAGAAATAAAAAAAAACACATTATTTAATAGAGAAATAACTAAAATACACATTGATTAATAAAAAAACAACTAAAATACACAATAATTAATAGAAAAATAACAAAAAAACGCATTTTTTTGTGAAGAAATATTTAAAATACATAATATTTAATAGAGAAATAACTAAAATACACATTATATATTGTAGAAATAACTAAAATACACATTATTTAATGAAGAAATAACAAAAATACACATTATTTAATAGAAAAATAACAAAAAACACATAATTTAATAGAGAAATAACTAAAATACACATTATTCAATAGAGAAATAACTAAAAAACACAATATTTATTGAAGAAATAAATAAAATACACATTATTTATTGGAGAAATAACTAAAATACACATTATTTAATAAAAAAATAACTAAAATACACATTCTTTAATAAGGAATTAACTAAAATACGCAATATTTATTAAAGAAATAACTAAAATACACATTATTTAATAAAGAAACAACTAAAATACACAATATTTATTAAAGAATAAACAAAAAAACACATTATTTAATAAAGAATTAACTAAAATACACATTATTTAATAGAGAAATAACTAAAATACACATTATTTATTAGAAAAATAACTAGAATACACATTATTAATTTAAGAAATAACTAAAATACACATTATTTAATAAAGAAATAACTAAAATACACATTATTTAATGAAGAAATAACTAAAATACACATTATTTAATAGAGAAATAACAAAAATACACTATATTCAATGAAGAAATAACTAAAATACACATTATTTTATAAAGAAATAACTAAAATACACATTATTTAATAGAGAAATAACTAAAATACACATTATTTAATAGGGAAATAACAAAAATAAACATTATTTAATAAAGAAATAACTAAAATACACATTATTTAATAGAGAAATAACAAAAATACACATTATTTTTTGGAGAAATAACTAAATTACACATTATTTATTAAAGAAATAACTAAAATACACATTATTTAACAAAGAAATAACAAAAATACACATTATTTAATTGAGAAATAACAAAAATACACTTAATTTAATAAAGAAATAACTAAAATACACATTATTTAATAAAGAAACATTTAAAATACACAATATTTTATAAAGAATCAACAAAAAAACACATTATTTAATAAAGAATTAACTAAAATACACATTATTTTGCAAAAAAATAACTAAAATACACATTATTTAATAGAAAAATAACAAAAATACACATTATTTAATAAAGAAATAACTAAAATACACATTACTTATTGAAGAAAAAACTAAAATATACTATATTTAAAAAAGAAATAACTAAAAGACACATTATATATTAAAGAAATAACTAAAATACACATTATTTATTGGAGAAAAAACTAAAATACACATTATTTAATAAAGAAATAACTAAAATACACATTATTTGATAGAGAAATAACAAAAATTAACATTATTTAATGAAGAAATAACTAAAATACACATTATTTAATAAAGAAATAACAAAAATACACATTATTTAATGAAGAAATAACTAAAATACACATTATTTAAAAAAGAAATAACTAAAATACACATTATTTAATAGAGAAATAACAAAAATAAACATTATTTAATGAAGAAATAACTAAAATACACATTATTTAATAAATAAATAACTAAAATACACAATATATGATAAAGAAATAACTAAAATACACATTATTTATTGGAGAAAAAACTAAAATACACATTATTTAATAAAGAAATAACTAAAATACACATTCTTTAATAGAGAAACAACAAAAATACACATTATTTAATAAAGAAATAACTAAAATACACAATATTTAATGGAGATATAAAAAAAATACAAATTATTTAATAAAGAAATAACTAAAAAACACATTATTTAATGAAAAAATAACAAAAATACACATTATTTATTAAAGAAATAACTAAAATACACATTATTTAATAAAAAATAACTAAAATACACATTATTTAATTAAGAAATAACAAAAATACACATTATTTAATGAAGAAATAACTAAAATACACATTATTTAATCAAGAAATAACTAAAATACACATTATTTATTAGAGAAATAACTAAAATACACATTATTTATTGGAGAAATAACTAAAATAAACATTATTTAATAGAGAAATAACAAAAAAACACATTATTTAATGAAGAAATAACTAAAATACACATTATTTAATAAAGAAATAACTAAAATACACATTATTTAATAGAGAAATAACTAAAATACACATTATTTAATAGGGAAATAACAAAAAAACACATTATTTAATAAAGCAATAACTAAAATACACATTATTTAATAGAGAAATAACTAAAATAAACATTATTTAATAGAGAAATAACAAAAAAACACATTATTTAATGAAGAAATAACTAAAATACACATTATTTAATAAAGAAATAACAAAAATACACAATATATATTAGAGAAATAACTAAAATACACATTATTTATTGGAGAAATAACTAAAATACACATTATTTAATAAAGAAATAACTAAAACACACATTCTTTAATAGAGAAACAACAAAAATACACATTATTTAATGAAACAATAACTAAAATACACATTATTTAAAAAAAGATAACTAGAATACACATTATTTAATCGAGAAATAAACAAAATACACATTATTTATTGGAGAAATAACTAAAATGCACACTATTTAATAGAAAAATAACTAAAATACTCATTATTTATTGGAAAAATAACTAAAATACACATTAATTAATAAAGAAATTACAAAAATACACATTATTTAATAAAGAAATAACTAAAATACACATTACTTAATGAAGAAATAACTAAAATACACATTATTTAATAAAGAAATAAATAAAATACACAATATTTATTAAAGAAATAACTAAAATACACATTACTTATTGGAAAAATAATTAAATTACACATTATTTAATAAAGAAATAACCAAAATACACATTATTTAATAAAGAAATAACTAAAATACACATTATTTATTAAAGAAATAACTAAAATACACATTATTTAATAGAGAAATAACTCAAATACACATTATTTATTTAAGAAATAACTAAATTACACATTATTTAAAAAAAATAACTGAAATACACATTTGTTTATAGAAAAATAACAAAAATACACATTATTTAATGAAGAAATAACTAAAATACACATTATTTAATAAAGAAATAATTAAAATACACATTATTTAATAGAGAAATGAATTTTAGTTATAACACATTATTTATTGGAGAAATAACTAAATTACACATTAGTTACAAAAGAAATAACTAAAATACACATTTATTTATAGAAAAATAACAAAAATACACATTATTTAATAAAGAAATAACTAAAATACACATTATTTGATAAAGAAATAACTAAAATTCACATTATTTAATAGAGAAATAACTAAAATACACCTTATTTAATAGAGAAATAACTCAAATACACATTATTTGATAAAAAAATAACAAAAATACACATTATTTTAAGAAGAAATAACTAAAATACACATTATTTAATAAAGAAATAACTAAAATACACATTATTTAAAAGAGAAATAACTAAAATACACATTATTTATTGGAGAAATAACTAAATTACAGTTTATTTAATAAAAAAATAACTAAAATACACATTTATTAATAGGAAAATAACAAAAATACACATTATTCATTAGAGAAATAACTAAATAAAACATTATGTAATAAAGAAATAACTAAAATACACATTATTTAATAAAGAAATAACAAAAATACACATTATTTAATAAAGAAATAACTAAAATACTCATTATTTAATAGAGAAATAACCAAATTACACATTATTTAATGAAGAAATAACTAAAATACACATTATTTAATAAAGAAACAACTAAAATACACAACATTTAATATAGAAATAACAAAAAAACACAATATTTAATAAAGAAATAACTAAAATACACATTATTTAGTAAAGAAATAACTAAAACACACATTATTTATTAGAGAAATAACTAAAATACACAATATTAAATGAAGAAATAACTAAAATACACATTATTTAATAAAGAAATAACTAAAATACACTTTATTTAATAAAGAAATAACAAAAATACACATTATTTAATAGAGAAATAACAAAAAACACATTATTTAATAGAGAAATAACTAAAATACACATTAATAGAGAAATAACTAAAATACTCAATATTTATTGGAGAAATAAATAAAATACACATTATTTATTGGAGAAATAACTAAAATACACATTATTTATTGAAGAAATAACTAAAATACACATTATTTAATAGAGAAAAACAAAAAAACACATTATTTAATAGAGAAATAACTAAAAAACACATTATTTAATAGAGAAATAACAAAAAAAAACACATTAATTAATAGAGAAATAACGAAAAAACACATTATTTAATAAAGAAATAACTAAAATACACATTATTTAATAAAGAAATAACTAAAATACACATTATTTAATAAAGAAACAACTAAAATACACAATATTTAATAAAGAAATAACTAAAAAACACATTATTTAAAAAAGAAATAACTAAAATACACATTATTTAATAAGAAATAACTAAAATACACATTTATTAATAAAGAAACAACTAAAATACACATTATTTAATAAAGAAATAAAAAAAAAACACATTATTTAATAGAGAAATAACTAAAAAACACATTATTTAATAAAGAAATAACTAAAATACACTTTATATAATAGAGAAAAAACTAAAATACACATTATTTATTGGAGAAAAAACTAAAATTGACATTATTTTATAAAGAAATAACTAAAATACACATTATTTAATAGAGAAATAACAAAAAAACACAATATTTTTTAAAGAAATGACTTAAATACACATTATTTAATAAAAAATAACTAAAATACACAATATTTATTGGAGAAGTAACTAAAATACACATTATTTAATAGAGAAATAACTTAAAAACACAATATTTAATAGAGAAATAACAAAAAAACACATTATTTAATAAAGAAATAACTAAAATACACATTATTTAATAAAGAATTAACTAAAATACGCAATATTTATTAGAGAAATAATTAAAATACACATTATTTAGTAAAGAAACAACTAAAATACACAATATTTATTAAAGAATAAACAAAAATACACATTATTTAATAGAGAAATAACAAAAATACACATTATTTATTAGAAAAATAACTAAAATACACATTATTAATTTAAGAAATAACTAAAATACACATTATTTAATAGAGAAATAAATTTTAGTTATAACACATTATTTATTGGAGAAATAACTAAATTACACATTACAAAGAAAGAAATAACTAAAATACACATTTATTTATAGAAAAATAACAAAAATACACATTTTTTAATGAAGAAATAACTAAAATACACATTATTTAATGAAGAAATAACTAAAATTTACATTATTTAATAAAGAAATAACTAAAATACACCTTATTTATTAGAGAAATAACCTAAATACACATTATTTGATAGAAAAATAACAAAAATACAAATTATTTAATGAAGAAATAACTAAAATACACATTATTTAATAAAGAAATAACTTTAATACACATTATTTAATAGAGAAATAACTAAAATACACATTATTTATTGAAGAAATAACTAAATTACAATTTATTTAATAAAGAAATAACTAAAATACACATTTATTAAAAAAAAAATAACAAAAATACACATTATTTATTGGAGAAATAACTAAAATAAACATTATGTAATGAAGAAATAACTAAAATACACATTATTTAATATAGAAATAACAAAAATACACATTATTTAATAGAGAAATAACTAAAATACTCATTATTTAATAGAGAAATAACAAAATTACACATTATTTAATTAAGAAATAACTAAAATACACATTATTTAATAAAGAAACAACTAAAATACACAACATATAATATAGAAATAACAAAAAAAACACATTATTTAATAAAGAAATAACTAAAATACACATTATTTAGTAAAGAAATAACTAAAACACACATTATTTTTTAGAGAAATAACTAAAATACACAATATTTAATAAAGAAATAACTAAAATACACTTTTTTTAAAAAAGAAATAACTAAAATTCACATTATTTGATAGAGAAATACCAAAAATACACATTACTTAATGAAGAAATAACTAAAATACACATTATTTATTTTTAAAATAACTAAAATACACATTATTTAATAAAGAAATGACTAAAATACACATTATTTAATGGAGATATAACAAAAATACAAATTATTTAATAAAGAAATAACTAAAATACACATTATTTAATAAAAAAATAACAAAAATACACATTATTTACTAAAGAAATAACTAAAATACACATTATATAATAAAAAAATAACTAAAATACACATTATTTAATTAAGAAATAACAAAAATACACATTATTTAATAAAGAAATAACTAAAATACACCATTTTTTAATCAAGAAATAACTAAAATACACATTATTTATTAGAGAAATAACAAAATACACATTATTTATTGGAGAAATAACTAAAATAAACATTATTTAATAAAGAAATAACTAAAATACACATTATTTAATAGAGAAATAACTAAAATACACATTATTTAATAAAGAAATAACTAAAAAACACAATATTTAATAGAGAAATAACAAAAAAACACATTATTTAATAAAGAAATAACTAAAATACACATTATTTAATAGAGAAAAAACAAAAATACACATTATTTAATAAAGAAATAACTAAAATACACATTATTTAATAAAGAATTAACTGAAATACGCAATATTTATTAGAAAAATAACTAAAATACAAATTATTTAATAAAGAAACAACTAAAATACACAATATTAATTAAAGAATAAACAAAAAAACACATTATTTAATAAAGAATTAACTAAAATACACATTATTTAATAGAGAAATAACTTAAATACACATTATTTATTAGAAAAAAAACTAAAATACACATTATTAATTGAAAAAATAACTAAAATACACATTATTTAATAAAGAAATAACTAAAATACACATTCTTTAATAAAGAATTAACTAAAATATGCAATATTTATTAGAGAAATAACTAAAATACACATTATTTAATAAGGAAACAACTAAAATACACATTATTTAATAAAGAAATAACAAAAATACACATTATTTAATAAAGAAATAACAAAAAAACACATTATTTAATAGAGAAATAACTAAAATACACATTATTTAATAGAGAAATAACTAAAAAACACAATATTTATTGGAGAAATAAATAAAATACACATTATTTATTGGAGAAATAACTAAAATACACATTATTTAATAAAAAAATAACTAAAATACACATTTTTTAATAAAGAATTAACTAAAATACGCAATATTTATTAGAGAAATAACTAAAATACACATTATTTAAAAAAGAAACAACTAAAATACACAATATTTATTAAAGAATAAACAAAAAACACATTATTTAATAAAGAATTAACTAAAATACACATTATTTAATAGAGAAATATTTAAAATACACATTATTTATTAGAAAAATAACTAAAATACACATTATTAATTTAAGAAATAACGAAAATACACATTATTTAATGAAGAAATAACTAAAATACACATTATTTAATAGAGAAATAACAAAAATACACTATATTTAATGAAGAAATAACTAAAATACACATTATTTTATAAAGAAATAACTAAAATACACATTATTTAATAGAAAAATAACTAAAATACACATTATTTAATAGGGAAATAACAAAAAAACACATTATTTAATCAAGAAATAACTAAAATACACATTATTTAATAGAGAAATAACAAAAATACACATTATTTATTGGAGAAATAACTAAAATACACATTATTTATTAAAAAAATAACTAAAATACACATTATTTAACAAAGAAATAACAAAAATACACATTATTTAATTAAGAAATAACAAAAATACACTATATTTAATAAAGAAATAACTAAAATACACATTTATTAATAAAGAAACAACTAAAATACACAATATTTTATAAAGAATCAACAAAAAAACACATTATTTAAAAAAAAATTAACTAAAATACACATTATTTTATAAAGAAATAACTAAAATACACATTACTTAATAGAGAAATAACAAAAATACACATTATTTAATAAAGAATTAACTAAAATACACATTACTTATTAAAGAAAAAACTAAAATACACTATATTTGAAAAAGAAATAACTAAAAGACACATTATTTAATAAAGAAATAACTAAAATACACATTATTTATTGGAGAAAAAACTAAAATACTCATTATTTAATAAAGAAATAACTAAAATACACATTATTTAATAGAGAAATAACAGAAATTCACATTATTTAATAGAGAAATAACAAAAATACACTATATTTAATGAAGAAATAACTAAAATACACATTATTTAATAAAGAAATAACTAAAATACACATTATTTAATAGAGAAATAACTAAAATACACATTATTTAATAGGGAAATAACAAAAAAACACATTATTTATTAAAGCAATAACTAAAATACACATTATTTGATAGAGAAAAAACTACAATAAACATTATTTAATAGAGAAATAACAAAAAAACACATTATTTAATGAAGAAATAACTAAAATACACATTATTTAATAAAGAAATAACAAAAATACACAATATATATTAGAGAAATAACTAAAATACACATTATTTATTGGAGAAATAACTAAAATACACATTATTTAATAAAGAAATAACTAAAACACACATTCTTTAATAGAGAAACTACAAAAATACACATTATTTAATTAAACAATAACTAAAATACACATTATTTAAAAAAAAAAAAACTAGAATACACATTATTTAATCGAAAAATAAACAAAATACACATTATTTATTGGAGAAATAACTAAAATGCACACTATTTAATAGAAATATAACTAAAATACTCATTATTTATTGGAAAAATAACTAAAATACACATTAATTAATAAAGAAATTACAAAAATACACATTATTTAATAAAGAAATAACTAAAATACACATTACTTAATGAAGAAATAACTAAAATACACATTATTTAATAAAGAAATAATTAAAATACACATTATTTAATAAAGAAATAACTAAAATACACATTACTTATTGGAAAAATAATTAAATTACACATTATTTAATAAAGAAATAACCAAAATACACATTATTTAATAAAGAAATAACTAAAATACACATTATTTATTAAAGAAATAACTAAAATACACATTATTTAATAGAGAAATAACTCAAATACACATTATTTATTTAAGAAATAACTAAATTACACATTATTTAAAAAAAAAAACTGAAATACACATTTGTTTATAGAAAAATAACAAAAATACACATTATTTAATGAAGAAATAACTAAAATACACATTATTTAATAAAGAAACAACTAAAATACACAATATTTATTAAAGAATAAACAAAAAAACACATTATTTAATAAAGAATTAACTAAAATACACATTATTTAATAGAGAAATAACAAAAATACACATTATTTATTAGAAAAATAACTAAAATACACATTATTATTTTAAGAAATAACTAAAATACACATTAATTAATAAAAAATTACTTAAATACACATTATTAATTAAAGAAATAACTAAAATACACATTATTTAATAAAGAAATAACAAAAATACACTATATTTAATGAAGAAATAACTAAAATACACGTTATTTAATAAAGAAATAACTAAAATACACATTATTTAATAGAGAAATAACTAAAATACACATTATTTAATAGGGAAATAACAAAAAAACACATTATTTAATAAAGTAATAACTAAAATACACATTATTTAATAGAGAAATAACAAAAATACACATTATTTATTGGAGAAATAACTAAAATACACATTATTTATTAAAGAAATAACTAAAATACACATTATTTAACAAAGAAATAACAAAAATACACATTATTTAATAGAGAAATAACAAAAATACACATTATTTATTAGAAAAATAACTAAAATACACATTATTAATTTAAGAAATAACTAAAATACACATTATTTAATAAAGAAATAACTAAAATACACATTATGTAATAGAAAAATAACTAAAATACACATTATTTAATAAAGAAACAACTAAATTACACAATATTTAATAGAGAAATAACAAAAAAACACATTATTTAATAAAGAAATAACTAAAATACACATTATTTATAAGAAAAATAACTAAAATACACATTATTTATTGGAGAAATAACTAAAATACACATTATGCAATGATGAAATAACTAAAATACACATTATTTAATAGAAAAATAACAAAAAACACATTATTTAATAAAGAAATAACTAAAATACACATTATTTAATAAAGAGACAACTAAAATACACATTATTTAATAAAGAAATAAAAAAAAACACATTATTTAATAGAGAAATAACTAAAATACACATTATTTAATAAAAAAACAACTAAAATACACAATAATTAATAGAAAAATAACAAAAAAACGCATTTTTTTGTGAAGAAATATTTAAAATACATATTATTTAATAGAGAAATAACTAAAATACACATTATATATTGTAGAAATAACTAAAATACACATTATTTAATGAAGAAATAACAAAAATACACATTATTTAATAGAAAAATAACAAAAAACACATTACTTAATAAAGAAATAACTAAAATACACATTATTTAATAAAGAAATAACAAAAATACACATTATTTAATAAAGAATTAACAAAAAAACACATAATTTAATAGAGAAATAACTAAAATACACATTATTCAATAGAGAAATAACTAAAAAACACAATATTTATTGAAGAAATAAATAAAATACACATTATTTATTGGAGAAATAACTAAAATACACATTATTTAATAAAAAAATAACTAAAATACACATTCTTTAATAAGGAACTAACTAAAATACGCAATATTTATTAAAGAAATAACTAAAATACACATTATTTAATAAAGAAACAACTAAAATACACAATATTTATTAAAGAATAAACAAAAAAACACATTATTTAATAAAGAATTAACTAAAATACACATTATTTAATAGAGAAATAACTAAAATACACATTATTTATTAGAAAAATAACTAAAATACACATTATTAATTTAAGAAATAACTAAAATACACATTATTTAATAAAGAAATAACTAAAATACACATTATTTAATGAAGAAATAACTAAAATACACATTATTTAATAGAGAAATAACAAAAATACACTATATTCAATGAAGAAATAACTAAAATACACATTATTTTATAAAGAAATAACTAAAATACACATTATTTAATAGAGAAATAACTAAAATACACATTATTTAATAGGGAAATAACAAAAAAACACATTATTTAATAAAGAAATAACTAAAATACACATTATTTAATAGAGAAATAACAAAAATACACATTATTTTTTGGAGAAATAACTAAATTACACATTATTTATTAAAGAAATAACTAAAATACACATTATTTAACAAAGAAATAACAAAAATACACATTATTTAATTAAGAAATAACAAAAATACACTTAATTTAATAAAGAAATAACTAAAATACACATTATTTAATAAAGAAACATTTAAAATACACAATATTTTATAAAGAATCAACAAAAAAACACATTATTTAATAAAGAATTAACTAAAATACACATTATTTTGCAAAGAAATAACTAAAATACACATTATTTAATAGAAAAATAACAAAAATACACATTATTTAATAAAGAAATAACTAAAATACACATTACTTATTGATGAAAAAACTAAAATATACTATATTTAAAAAAGAAATAACTAAAAGACACATTATATATTAAAGAAATAACTAAAATACACATTATTTATTGGAGAAAAACTAAAATACACATTATTTAATAAAGAAATAACTAAAATACACATTATTTGATAGAGAAATAACAAAAATTAACATTATTTAATGAAGAAATAACTAAAATACACATTATTTAATAAAGAAATAACAAAAATACACATTATTTAATGAAGAAATAACTAAAATACACATTATTTAAAAAAAAAATAACTAAAATACACATTATTTAATAGAGAAATAACAAAAATAAACATTATTTAATGAAGAAATAACTAAAATACACATTATTTAATAAATAAATAACTAAAATACACAATATATGATAAAGAAATAACTAAAATACACATTATTTATTGGAGAAAAAACTAAAATACACATTATTTAATAAAGAAATAACTAAAATACACATTCTTTAATAGAGAAACAACAAAAATACACATTATTTAATAAAGAAATAACTAAAATACACAATATTTAATGGAGATATAAAAAAATACAAATTATTTAATAAAGAAATAACTAAAAAACACATTATTTAATGAAAAAATAACAAAAATACACATTATTTACTAAAGAAATAACTAAAATACACATTATTTAATAAAAAATAACTAAAATACACATTATTTAATTAAAAAATAACAAAAATACACATTATTTAATGAAGAAATAACTAAAATACACATTATTTAATCAAGAAATAACTAAAATACACATTATTTATTAGAGAAATAACTAAAATACACATTATTTATTGGAGAAATAACTAAAATAAACATTATTTAATAGAGAAATAACAAAAAAACACATTATTTAATGAAGAAATAACTAAAATACACATTATTTAATAAAGAAATAACTAAAATACACATTATTTAATAGAGAAATAACTAAAATACACATTATTTAATAGGGAAATAACAAAAAAACACATTATTTAATAAAGCAATAACTAAAATACACATTATTTAATAGAGAAATAACTAAAATAAACATTATTTAATAGAGAAATAACAAAAAAACACATTATTTAATGAAGAAATAACTAAAATACACATTATTTAATAAAGAAATAACAAAAATACACAATATATATTAGAGAAATAACTAAAATACACATTATTTATTGGAGAAATAACTAAAATACACATTATTTAATAAAGAAATAACTAAAATACACATTCTTTAATAGAGAAACAACAAAAATACACATTATTTAATGAAACAATAACTAAAATACACATTATTTAAAAAAAGATAACTAGAATACACATTATTTAATCGAGAAATAAACAAAATACACATTATTTATTGGAGAAATAACTAAAATGCACACTATTTAATAGAAAAATAACTAAAATACTCATTATTTATTGGAAAAATAACTAAAATACACATTAATTAATAAAGAAATTACAAAAATACACATTATTTAATAAAGAAATAACTAAAATACACATTACTTAATGAAGAAATAACTAAAATACACATTATTTAATAAAGAAATAATTAAAATACACAATATTTATTAAAGAAATAACTAAAATACACATTACTTATTGGAAAAATAATTAAATTACACATTATTTAATAAAGAAATAACCAAAATACACATTATTTAATAAAGAAATAACTAAAATACACATTATTTATTAAAGAAATAACTAAAATACACATTATTTAATAGAGAAATAACTCAAATACACATTATTTATTTAAGAAATAACTAAATTACACATTATTTAAAAAAAATAACTGAAATACACATTTGTTTATAGAAAAATAACAAAAATACACATTATTTAATGAAGAAATAACTAAAATACACATTATTTAATAAAGAAATAATTAAAATACACATTATTTAATAGAGAAATGAATTTTAGTTATAACACATTATTTATTGGAGAAATAACTAAATTACACATTAGTTACAAAAGAAATAACTAAAATACACATTTATTAATAGAAAAATAACAAAAATACACATTATTTAATGAAGAAATAACTAAAATACACATTATTTGATAAAGAAATAACTAAAATTCACATTATTTAATAGAGAAATAACTAAAATACACCTTATTTAATAAAGAAATAACTCAAATACACATTATTTGATAAAAAAATAACAAAAATACACATTATTTTAAGAAGAAATAACTAAAATACACATTATTTAATAAAGAAATAACTAAAATACACATTATTTAAAAGAGAAATAACTAAAATACACATTATTTATTGGAGAAATAACTAAATTACAGTTTATTTAATAAAAAAATAACTAAAATACACATTTATTAATAGGAAAATAACAAAAATACACATTATTCATTAGAGAAATAACTAAATAAAACATTATGTAATGAAGAAATAACTAAAATACACATTATTTAATAAACAAATAACAAAAATACACATTATATAATAAAGAAATAACTAAAATACTCATTATTTAATAGAGAAATAACCAAATTACACATTATTTAATGAAGAAATAACTAAAATACACATTATTTAATAAAGAAACAACTAAAATACACAACATTTAATATAGAAATAACAAAAAAACACAATATTTAATAAAGAAATAACTAAAATACACATTATTTAGTAAAGAAATAACTAAAACACACATTATTTATTAGAGAAATAACTAAAATACACAATATTAAATGAAGAAATAACTAAAATACACATTATTTAATAAAGAAATAACTAAAATACACTTTATTTAATAAAGAAATAACAAAAATACACATTATTTAATAGAGAAATAACAAAAAACACATTATTTAATAGAGAAATAACTAAAATACACATTAATAGAGAAATAACTAAAATACTCAATATTTATTGGAGAAATAAATAAAATACACATTATTTATTGGAGAAATAACTAAAATACACATTATTTATTGAAGAAATAACTAAAATACACATTATTTAATAGAGAAAAACAAAAAAACACATTATTTATTAGAGAAATAACTAAAAAACACATTATTTAATAGAGAAATAACAAAAAAAAACACATTAATTAATAGAGAAATAACGAAAAAACACATTATTTAATAAAGAAATAACTAAAATACACATTATTTAATAAAGAAATAACTAAAATACACATTATTTAATAAAGAAACAACTAAAATACACAATATTTAATAAAGAAATAACTAAAAAACACATTATTTAAAAAAGAAATAACTAAAATACACATTATTTAATAAGAAATAACTAAAATACACATTTATTAATAAAGAAACAACTAAAATACACATTATTTAATAAAGAAATAAAAAAAAAACACATTATTTAATAAAGAAATAACTAAAAAACACATTATTTAATAAAGAAATAACTAAAATACACTTTATATAATAGAGAAAAAACTAAAATACACATTATTTATTGGAGAAAAAACTAAAATTGACATTATTTTATAAAGAAATAACTAAAATACACATTATTTAATAGAGAATTAACAAAAAAACACAATATTTTTTAAAGAAATGACTTAAATACACATTATTTAATAAAAAATAACTAAAATACACAATATTTATTGGAGAAGTAACTAAAATACACATTATTTAATAGAGAAATAACTAAAAAACACAATATTTAATAGAGAAATAACAAAAAACACATTATTTAATAAAGAAATAACTAAAATACACATTATTTAATAAAGAATTAACTAAAATACGCAATATTTATTAGAGAAATAATTAAAATACACATTATTTAATAAAGAAACAACTAAAATACACAATATTTATTAAAGAATAAACAAAAAAACACATTATTCAATAAAGAATTAACTAAAATACACATTATTTAATAGAGAAATAACAAAAATACACATTATTTATTAGAAAAATAACTAAAATACACATTATTATTTTAAGAAATAACTAAAATACACATTAATTAATAAAAAATTACTTAAATACACATTATTTAATAAAGAAATAACTAAAATACACATTATTTAATAAAGAAATAACAAAAATACACTATATTTAATGAAGAAATAACTAAAATACACGTTATTTAATAAAGAAATAACTAAAATACACATTATTTAATAGAGAAATAACTAAAATACACATTATTTAATAGGGAAATAACAAAAAAACACATTATTTAATAAAGAAACAACTAAAATACACAATATTTATTAAAGAATAAACAAAAAAACACATTATTTAATAAAGAATTAACTAAAATACACATTATTTAATAGAGAAATAACTAAAATACACATTATTTATTAGAAAAATAACTAAAATACACATTATTAATTTAAGAAATAACTAAAATACACATTATTTAATAAAGAAATAACTAAAACACACATTATTTAATGAAGAAATAACTAAAATACACATTATTTAATAGAGAAATAACAAAAATACACTATATTCAATGAAGAAATAACTAAAATACACATTATTTTATAAAGAAATAACTAAAATACACATTATTTAATAGAGAAATAACTAAAATACACATTATTTAATAGGGAAATAACAAAAAAACACATTATTTAATAAAGAAATAACTAAAATACACATTATTTAATAGAGAAATAACAAAAATACACATTATTTATTGGAGAAATAACTAAATTACACATTATTTATTAAAGAAATAACTAAAATACACATTATTTAATTGAGAAATAACAAAAATACACTTAATTTAATAAAGAAATAACTAAAATACACATTATTTAATAAAGAAACATTTAAAATACACAATATTTTATAAAGAATCAACAAAAAAACACATTATTTAATAAAGAATTAACTAAAATACACATTATTTTGCAAAGAAATAACTAAAATACACATTATTTAATAGAAAAATAACAAAAATACACATTATTTAATAAAGAAATAACTAAAATACACATTACTTATTGAAGAAAAAACTAAAATATACTATATTTAAAAAAGAAATAACTAAAAGACATATTATTTATTAAAGAAATAACTAAAATACACATTATTTATTGGAGAAAAAACTAAAATACACATTATTTAATAAAGAAATAACTAAAATACACATTATTTGATAGAGAAATAACAAAAATTAACATTATTTAATGAAAAAATAACTAAAATACACATTATTTAATAAAGAAATAACAAAAATACACATTATTTAATGAAGAAATAACTAAAATACACATTATTTAAAAAAGAAATAACTAAAATACACATTATTTTAAAGAGAAATAACAAAAATAAACATTATTTAATGAAGAAATAACTAAAATACACATTATTTAATAAATAAATAACTAAAATACACAATATATGATAAAGAAATAACTAAAATACACATTATTTATTGGAGAAAAAACTAAAATACACATAATTTAATAAAGAAATAACTAAAATACACATTCTTTAATAGAGAAACAACAAAAATACACATTATTTAATAAAGAAATAACTAAAATACACAATATTTAATGGAGATATAAAAAAAATACAAATTATTTAATAAAGAAATAACTAAAAAACACATTATTTAATGAAAAAATAACAAAAATACACATTATTTACTAAAGAAATAACTAAAATACACATTATTTAATAAAAAATAACTAAAATACACATTATTTAATTAAGAAATAACAAAAATACACATTATTTAATGAAGAAATAACTAAAATACACATTATTTAATCAAGAAATAACTAAAATACACATTATTTATTAGAGAAATAACTAAAATACACATTATTTATTGGAGAAATAACTAAAATAAACATTATTTAATAGAGAAATAACAAAAAAACACATTATTTAATGAAGAAATAACTAAAATACACATTATTTAATAAAGAAATAACTAAAATACACATTATTTAATAGAGAAATAACTAAAATACACATTATTTAATAGGGAAATAACAAAAAAACACATTATTTAATAAAGCAATAACTAAAATACACATTATTTAATAGAGAAATAACTAAAATAAACATTATTTAATAGAGAAATAACAAAAAAACACATTATTTAATGAAGAAATAACTAAAATACACATTATTTAATAGAGAAATAACAAAAATACACAAGATATATTAGAGAAATAACTAAAATACACATTATTTATTGGAGAAATAACTAAAATACACATTATTTAATAAAGAAATAACTAAAACACACATTCTTTAATAGAGAAACAACAAAAATACACATTATTTAATGAAACAATAACTAAAATACACATTATTTAAAAAAAAAATAACTAGAATACACATTATTTAATCGAGAAATAAACAAAATACACATTATTTATTGGAGAAATAACTAAAATGCACACTATTTAATAGAAAAATAACTAAAATACTCATTATTTATTGGAAAAATAACTAAAATACACATTAATTAATAAAGAAATTACAAAAATACACATTATTTAATAAAGAAATAATTAAAATACACATTACTTAATAAAGAAATAACTAAAATACACATTATTTAATAAAGAAATAATTAAAATACACATTATTTATTAAAGAAATAACTAAAATACACATTACTTATTGGAAAAATAATTAAATTACACATTATTTAATAAAGAAATAACCAAAATACACATTATTTAATAAAGAAATAACTAAAATACACATTATTTATTAAAGAAATAACTAAAATACACATTATTTAATAGAGAAATAACTCAAATACACATTATTTATTTAAGAAATAACTAAATTACACATTATTTAAAAAAAATAACTGAAATACACATTTGTTTATAGAAAAATAACAAAAAAACACATTATTTAATGAAGAAATAACTAAAATACACATTATTTAATAAAGAAATAATTAAAATACACATTATTTAATAGAGAAATGAATTTTAGTTATAACACATTATTTATTGGAGAAATAACTAAATTACACATTAGTTACAAAAGAAATAACTAAAATACACATTTATTAATAGAAAAATAACAAAAATACACATTATTTAATGAAGAAATAACTAAAATACACATTATTTGATAAAGAAATAACTGAAATTCACATTATTTAATAGAGAAATAACTAAAATACACCTTATTTAATAAAGAAATAACTCAAATACACATTATTTGATAAAAAAATAACAAAAATACACATTATTTTAAGAAGAAATAACTAAAATACACATTATTTAATAAAGAAATAACTAAAATACACATTATTTAAAAGAGAAATAACTAAAATACACATTATTTATTGGAGAAATAACTAAATTACAGTTTATTTAATAAAAAAATAACTAAAATACACATTTATTAATAGGAAAATAACAAAAATACACATTATTCATTAGAGAAATAACTAAATAAAACATTATGTAATGAAGAAATAACTAAAATACACATTATTTAATAAAGAAATAACAAAAATAAACATTATTTAATAAAGAAATAACTAAAATACTCATTATTTAATAGAGAAATAACCAAATTACACATTATTTAATGAAGAAATAACTAAAATACACATTATTTAATAAAGAAACAACTAAAATACACAACATTTAATATAGAAATAACAAAAAAACACAATATTTAATAAAGAAATAACTAAAATACACATTATTTAGTAAAGAAATAACTAAAACACACATTATTTATTAGAGAAATAACTAAAATACACAATATTAAATGAAGAAATAACTAAAATACACATTATTTAATAAAGAAATAACTAAAATACACTTTATTTAATAAAGAAATAACAAAAATACACATTATTTAATAGAGAAATAACAAAAAACACATTATTTAATAGAGAAATAACTAAAATACACATTAATAGAGAAATAACTAAAATACTCAATATTTATTGGAGAAATAAATAAAATACACATTATTTATTGGAGAAATAACTAAAATACACATTATTTATTGAAGAAATAACTAAAATACACATTATTTAATAGAGAAAAACAAAAAAACACATTATTTAATAGAGAAATAACTAAAAAACACATTATTTAATAGAGAAATAACAAAAAAAAAACACATTAATTAATAGAGAAATAACGAAAAAACACATTATTTAATAAAGAAATAACTAGAATACACATTATTTAATAAAGAAATAACTAAAATACACATTATTTAATAAAGAAACAACTAAAATACACAATATTTAATAAAGAAATAACAAAAAAACACATTATTTAAAAAAGAAATAACTAAAATACACATTATTTAATAAGAAATAACTAAAATACACATTTATTAATAAAGAAACAACTAAAATACACATTATTTAATAAAGAAATAAAAAAAAAACACATTATTTAATAGAGAAATAACTAAAAAACACATTATTTAATAAAGAAATAACTAAAATACACTTTATATAATAGAGAAAAAACTAAAATACACATTATTTATTGGAAAAAAAACTAAAATTGACATTATTTTATAAAGAAATAACTAAAATACACTTTATTTAATAGAGAAATAACAAAAAAACACAATATTTTTTAAAGAAATGACTTAAATACACATTATTTAATAAAAAATAACTAAAATACACAATATTTATTGGAGAAGTAACTAAAATACACATTATTTAATAGAGAAATAACTAAAAAACACAATATTTAATAGAGAAATAACAAAAAAACACATTATTTAATAAAGAAATAACTAAAATACACATTATTTAATAAAGAATTAACTAAAATACGCAATATTTATTAGAGAAATAACTAAAATACACATTATTTAATAAAGAAACAACTAAAATACACAATATTTCTTAAAGAATAAACAAAAAAACACATTATTTTATAAAGAATAAACTAAAATACACATTATTTAATAGAGAAATAACAAAAATACACATTATTTATTAGAAAAATAACTAAAATACACATTATTATTTTAAGAAATAACTAAAATACACATTAATTAATAAAAAATTACTTAAATACACATTATTTAATAAAGAAATAACTAAAATACACATTATTTAATAAAGAAATAACAAAAATACACTATATTTAATGAAGAAATAACTAAAATACACGTTATTTAATAAAGAAATAACTAAAATACACATTATTTAATAGAGAAATAACTAAAATACACATTACTTAATAGGGAAATAACAAAAAAACACATTATTTAATAAAGTAATAACTAAAATACACATTATTTAATAGAGAAATAACAAAAATACACATTATTTATTGGAGAAATAACTAAAATACACATTATTTATTAAAAAAATAACTAAAATACACATTATTTAACAAAGAAATAACAAAAATACACATTATTTAATAGAGAAACAACAAAAATACACATTATTTATTAGAAAAATAACTAAAAAACACATTATTAATTTAAGAAATAACTAAAATACACATTATTTAATAAAGAAATAACTAAAATACACATTATGTAATAGAAAAATAACTAAAATACACATTATTTAATTAAGAAACAACTAAATTACACAATATTTAATAGAGAAATTACAAAAAAACACATTATTTAATAAAGAAATAACTAAAATACACATTATTTATAAGAAAAATAACTAAAATACACATTATTTATTGGAGAAATAACTAAAATACACATTATGCAATGAAGAAATAACTAAAATACACATTATTTAATAGAAAAATAACAAAAAACACATTATTTAATAAAGAAATAACTAAAATACACATTATTTAATAAAGAGATAACTAAAATACACATTATTTAATAAAGAAATAAAAAAAAAACACATTATTTAATAGAAAAATAACTGAAATACACATTATTTAATAAAAAAACAACTAAAATACACAATAATTAATAGAAAAATAACAAAAAAACGCATTATTTTGTAAAGAAATATTTAAAATACATATTATTTAATAGAGAAATAACTAAAATACACATTATATATTGTAGAAATAACTAAAATACACATTATTTAATGAAGAAATAACAAAAATACACATTATTTAATAGAGAAATAACAAAAAACACATTACTTAATAAAGAAATAACTAAAATACACATTATTTAATAAAGAAATAACAAAAATACACATTATTTAATAAAGAATTAACAAAAAAACACATAATTTAATAGAGAAATAACTAAAATACACATTATTCAATAGAGAAATAACTAAAAAACACAATATTTATTGAAGAAATAAATAAAATACACATTATTTATTGGAGAAATAACTAAAATACACATTATTTAATAAAAAAATAACTAAAATACACATTCTTTAATAAGGAATTAACTAAAATACGCAATATTTATTAAAGAAATAACTAAAATACACATTATTTAATAAAGAAACAACTAAAATACACAATATTTATTAAAGAATAAACAAAAAAACACATTATTTAATAAAGAATTAACTAAAATACACATTATTTAATAGAGAAATAACTAAAATACACATTATTTATTAGAAAAATAACTAAAATACACATTATTAATTTAAGAAATAACTAAAATACACATTATTTAATAAAGAAATAACTAAAATACAGATTATTTAATGAAGAAATAACTAAAATACACATTATTTAATAGAGAAATAACAAAAATACACTATATTCAATGAAGAAATAACTAAAATACACATTATTTTATAAAGAAATAACTAAAATACACATTATTTAATAGAGAAATAACTAAAATACACATTATTTAATAGGGAAATAACAAAAAAACACATTATTTAATAAAGAAATAACTAAAATACACATTATTTAATAGAAAAATAACAAAAATACACATTATTTATTAGAGAAATAACTAAATTACACATTATTTATTAAAGAAATAACTAAAATACACATTATTTAACAAAGAAATAACAAAAATACACATTATTTAATTGAGAAATAACAAAAATACACTTAATTTAATAAAGAAATAACTAAAATACACATTATTTAATAAAGAAACATTTAAAATACACAATATTTTATAAAGAATCAACAAAAAAACACATTATTTAATAAAGAATTAACTAAAATACACATTATTTTGCAAAGAAATAACTAAAATACACATTATTTAATAGAAAAATAACAAAAATACACATTATTTAATAAAGAAATAACTAAAATACACATTACTTATTGAAGAAAAAACTAAAATATACTATATTTAAAAAAGAAATATTTAAAAGACAGATTATTTATTAAAGAAATAACTAAAATACACATTATTTATTGGAGAAAAAACTAAAATACACATTATTTAATAAAGAAATAACTAAAATACACATTATTTGATAGAGAAATAACAAAAATTAACATTATTTAATAAAGAAATAACTAAAATACACATTATTTAATAAAGAAATAACAAAAATACACATTATTTAATGAAGAAATAACTAAAATACACATTATTTAAAAAAGAAATAACTAAAATACACATTATTTAATAGAGAAATAACAAAAATAAACATTATTTAATAAAGAAATAACTAAAATACACATTATTTAATAAATAAATAACTAAAATACACAATATATGATAAAGAAATAACTAAAATACACATTATTTATTGGAGAAAAAACTAAAATACACATTATTTAATAAAGAAATAACTAAAATACACATTCTTTAATAGAGAAACAACAAAAATACACATTATTTAATAAAAAAATAACTAAAATACACATTATTTAATAAAGAAATAACTAAAATACACATTATTTAATCGAGAAATAAACAAAATACACATTATTTATTGGAGAAATAACTAAAATGCACAATATTTAATAAAAAAATAACTAAAATACTCAATATTTATTGGAGAAATAACTAAAAAACACATTATTTAATAAAGAATATACAAAAATACACATTATTTAATGAAAAAATAACTAAAATACACATTACTTAATGAAGAAATAACTAAAATACACATTATTTAATAAAGAAATAACTAAAATACAGAATATTTATTAGAGAAATAACTAAAATACACATTATTTATTGGAGAAATAATTAAATTACTCATTATTTAATAAAGAAATAATCAAAATACACATTATTTAATAAAGAAATAACTAAAATACACATTATTTAATAGAGAAATAACTTAAATACACATTATTTATTTAAGAAATAACTAAATTACACATTAATTAAAAAAAAAAAAAACTGAAATACACATTTATTTATAGTAAAATAACAAAAATACACATTATTTAATGAAGAAATAACTAAAATACACATTATTTAATAAAGAAATAATTAAAATACACATTATTTAATAGAGAAATAAATTTTAGTTATAACACATTATTTATTGGAGAAATAACTAAATTACACATTACAAAGAAAGAAATAACTAAAATACACATTTATTTATAGAAAAATAACAAAAATACACATTATTTAATGAAGAAATAACTAAAATACACATTAGTTAATAAAGAAATAACTAAAATTTACATTATTTAATAGAGAAATAACTAAAATACACCTTATTTATTAGAGAAATAACCTAAATACACATTATTTGATAAAAAACTAACAAAAATACAAATTATTTAATGAAGAAATAACTAAAATACACATTATTTAATAAAGAAATAACTAAAATACACATTATTTTATAGAGAAATAACTAAAATACACATTATTTATTGGAGAAATAACTAAATTACAATTTATTTAATAAAGAAATAACTAAAATACACATTTATTAATAGAAAAATAACAAAAATACACATTATTTATTGGAGAAATAACTAAAATAAACATTATGTAATGAAGAAATAATTAAAATACACATTATTTAATATAGAAAAAACAAAAATACACATTATTTAATAAAGAAATAACTAAAATACTCATTATTTAATAGAGAAATAACAAAATTACACATTATTTAATGAAGAAATAACTAAAATACACATTATTTAATAAAGAAACAACTAAAATACACAACATATAATATAGAAATAACAAAAAAAAACACATTATTTAATAAAGAAATAACTAAAATACACATTATTTAGTAAAGAAATAACTAAAACACACATTTTTTTTTAGAGAAATAACTAAAATACACAATATTTAATAAAGAAATAACTAAAATACACTTTTTTTAATAAAGAAATAACTAAAATTCACATTATTTGATAGAGAAATACCAAAAATACACATTACTTAATGAAGAAATAACTAAAATACACATTATTTATTTTAAAAATAACTAAAATACACATTATTTAATAAAGAAATAACTAAAATACACAATATTTAATGGAGATATAAAAAAAATACAAATTATTTAATAAAGAAATAACTAAAAAACACATTATTTAATGAAAAAATAACAAAAATACACATTATTTACTAAAGAAATAACTAAAATACACATTATTTAATAAAAAATAACTAAAATACACATTATTTAAATAAGAAATAACAAAAATACACATTATTTAATGAAGAAATAAATAAAATACACATTATTTAATCAAGAAATAACTAAAATACACATTATTTATTAGAGAAATAACTAAAATACACATTATTTATTTGAGAAATAACTAAAATACACATTATTAAATAAAGAAATAACTAAAATACACATTATTTAATAGAGAAATAACAAAAAACACATTATTTAATAGAGAAATAACTAAAATACACCTTATTTAATAGAGAAATAACTCAAATACACATTATTTGATAAAAAAATAACAAAAATACACATTATTTTAAAAAGAAATAACTAAAATACACATTATTTAATAAAGAAATAACTAAAATACACATTATTTAAAAGAGAAATAACTAAAATACACATTATTTATTGGAGAAATAACTAAATTACAGTTTATTTAATAAAAAAATACCTAAAATACACATTTATTAATAGGAAAATAACAAAAATACACATTATTCATTAGAGAAATAACTAAATAAAACATTATGTAATGAAGAAATAACTAAAATACACATTATTTAATAAAGAAATAACAAAAATACACATTATTTAATAAAGAAATAACTAAAATACTCATTATTTAATAGAGAAATAACCAAATTACACATTATTTAATGAAGAAATATCTAAAATACACATTATTTAATAAAGAAACAACTAAAATACACAACATTTAATATAGAAATAACAAAAAAACACAATATTTAATAAAGAAATAACTAAAATACACATTATTTAGTAAAGAAATAACTAAAACACACATTATTTATTAGAGAAATAACTAAAATACACAATATTAAATGAAGAAATAACTAAAATACACATTATTTAATAAAGAAATAACTAAAATACACTTTATTTAATAAAGAAATAACAAAAATACACATTATTTAATAGAGAAATAACAAAAAACACATTATTTAATAGAGAAATAACTAAAATACACATTAATAGAGAAATAACTAAAATACTCAATATTTATTGGAGAAATAAATAAAATACACATTATTTATTGGAGAAATAACTAAAATACACATTATTTATTGAAGAAATAACTAAAATACACATTATTTAATAGAGAAAAACAAAAAAACACATTATTTAATAGAGAAATAACTAAAAAACACATTATTTAATAGAGAAATAACAAAAAAAAACACATTAATTAATAGAGAAATAACGAAAAAACACATTATTTAATAAAGAAATAACTAAAATACACATTATTTAATAAAGAAATAACTAAAATACACATTATTTAATAAAGAAACAACTAAAATACACAATATTTAATAAAGAAATAACAAAAAAACACATTATTTAAAAAAGAAATAACTAAAATACACATTATTTAATAAGAAATAACTAAAATACACATTTATTAATAAAGAAACAACTAAAACACACATTATTTAATAAAGAAATAAAAAAAAAACACATTATTTAATAGAGAAATAACTAAAAAACACATTATTTAATAAAGAAATAACTAAAATACACTTTAAATAATAGAGAAAAAACTAAAATACACATTATTTATTGGAAAAAAAACTAAAATTGACATTATTTTATAAAGAAATAACTAAAATACACTGTATTTAATAGAGAAATAACAAAAAAACACAATATTTTTTAAAGAAATGACTTAAATACACATTATTTAATAAAAAATAACTAAAATACACAATATTTATTGGAGAAGTAACTAAAATACACATTATTTAATAGAGAAATAACTAAAAAACACAATATTTAATAGAAAAATAACAAAAAAACACATTATTTAATAAAGAAATAACTAAAATACACAATATTTATTAAAGAATAAACAAAAAAACACATTATTTAATAAAGAATAAACTAAAATACACATTATTTAATAGAGAAATAACAAAAATACACATTATTTATTAGAAAAATAACTAAAATACACATTATTATTTTAAGAAATAACTAAAATACACATTAATTAATAAAAAATTACTTAAATACACATTATTTAATAAAGAAATAACTAAAATACACATTATTTAATAAAGAAATAACAAAAATACACTATATTTAATGAAGAAATAACTAAAATACACGTTATTTAATAAAGAAATAACTAAAATACACATTATTTAATAGAGAACTAACTAAAATACACATTACTTAATAGGGAAATAACAAAAAAACACATTATTTAATAAAGTAATAACTAAAATACACATTATTTAATAGAGAAATAACAAAAATACACATTATTTATTGGAGAAATAACTAAAATACACATTATTTATTAAAGAAATAACTAATATACACATTATTTAACAAAGAAATAACAAAAATACACATTATTTAATAGAGAAATAACAAAAATACACATTATTTATTAGAAAAATAACTAAAATACACATTATTAATTTAAGAAATAACTAAAATACACATTATTTAATAAAGAAATAACTAAAATACACATTATGTAATAGAAAAATAACTAAAATACACATTATTTAATAAAGAAACAACTAAATTACACGATATTTAATAGAGAAATAACAAAAAAACACATTATTTAATAAAGAAATAACTAAAATACACATTATTTATAAGAAAAATAACTAAAATACACATTATTTATTGGAGAAATAACTAAAATACACATTATGCAATGAAGAAATAACTAAAATACACATTATTTAATAGAAAAATAACAAAAAACACATTATTTAATAAAGAAATCACTAAAATACACATTATTTAATAAAGAGATAACTAAAATAAACATTATTTAATAAAGAAATAAAAAAAAAAACACATTATTTAATAGAGAAATAACTGAAATACACATTATTTAATAAAAAAACAACTAAAATACACAATAATTAATAGAAAAATAACAAAAAAACGCATTATTTTGTAAAGAAATATTTAAAATACATATTATTTAATAGAGAAATAACTAAAATACACATTATATATTGTAGAAATAACTAAAATACACATTATTTAATGAAGAAATAAAAAAAATACACATTATTTAATAGAGAAATAACAAAAAACACATTACTTAATAAAGAAATAACTAAAATACACATTATTTAATAAAGAAATAACAAAAATACACATTATTTAATAAAGAATTAACAAAAAAACATATAATTTAATAGAGAAATAACTAAAATACACATTATTCAATAGAGAAATAACTAAAAAACACAATATTTATTGAAGAAATAAATAAAATACACATTATTTATTGGAGAAATAACTAAAATACACATTATTTAATAAAAAAATAACTAAAATACACATTCTTTAATAAGGAATTAACTAAAATACGCAATATTTATTAAAGAAATAACTAAAATACACATTATTTAATAAAGAAACAACTAAAATACACAATATTTATTAAAGAATAAACAAAAAAACACATTATTTAATAAAGAATTAACTAAAATACACATTATTTAATAGAGAAATAACTAAAATACACAATATTTATTAGAAAAATAACTAAAATACACATTATTAATTTAAGAAATAACTAAAATACACATTATTTAATAAAAAAATAACTAAAATACAGATTATTTAATAAAGAAATAACTAAAATACACATTATTTAATAGAGAAATAACAAAAATACACTATATTCAATGAAGAAATAACTAAAATACACATTATTTTATAAAGAAATAACTAAAATACACATTATTTAATAGAGAAATAACTAAAATACACATTATTTAATAGGGAAATAACAAAAAAACACATTATTTAATAAAGAAATAACTAAAATACACATTATTTAATAGAGAAATAACAAAAATACACATTATTTATTAGAGAAATAACTAAATTACACATTATTTATTAAAGAAATAACTAAAATACACATTATTTAACAAAGAAATAACAAAAATACACATTATTTAATTGAGAAATAACAAAAATACACTTAATTTAATAAAGAAATAACTAAAATACACATTATTTAATAAAGAAACATTTAAAGAACACAATATTTTATAAAGAATCAACAAAAAAACACATTATTTAATAAAGAATTAACTAAAATACACATTATTTTGCAAAGAAATAACTAAAATACACATTATTTAATAGAAAAATAACAAAAATACACATTATTTAATAAAGAAATAACTAAAATACACATTACTTATTAAAGAAAAAACTAAAATATACTATATTTAAAAAAGAAATAACTAAAAGACACATTATTTATTAAAGAAATAACTAAAATACACATTATTTATTGGAGAAAAAACTAAAATACACATTATTTAATAAAGAAATAACTAAAATACACATTATTTGTTAGAGAAATAACAAAAATTATTATTATTTAATAAAGAAATAACTAATATACACATTATTTAATAAAGAAATAACAAAAATACACATTATTTAATGAAGAAATAACTAAAATACACATTATTTAAAAAAGAAATAATTAAAATACACATTATTTAATAGAGAAATAACAAAAATAAACATTATTTAATGAAGAAATAACTAAAATACACATTATTTAATAAATAAATAACTAAAATACACAATATATGATAAAGAAATAACTAAAATACACATTATTTATTGGAGAAAAAACTAAAATACACATTATTTAATAAAGAAATAACTAAAATACACATTCTTTAATAGAGAAACAACAAAAATACACATTATTTAATAAAAAAATAACTAAAATACACATTATTTAATAAAGAAATAACTAAAATACACATTATTTAATCGAGAATTAAACAAAATACACATTATTTATTGGAGAAATAACTAAAATGCACAATATTTAATAGAAAAATAACTAAAATACTCAATATTTATTGGAGAAATAACTAAAAAACACATTATTTAATAAAGAATATACAAAAATACACATTATTTAATGAAAAAATAACTAAAATACACATTACTTAATGAAGAAATAACTAAAATACACATTATTTAATAAAGAAATAACTAAAATACAGAATATTTATTAGAGAAATAACTAAAATACACATTATTTATTGGAGAAATAATTAAATTACTCATTATTTAATAAAGAAATAATCAAAATACACATTATTTAATAAAGAAATAACTAAAATACACATTATTTAATAGATAAATAACTTAAATACACATTATTTATTTAAGAAATAACTAAATTACACATTAATTAAAAAAAAAAAAAACTGAAATACACATTTATTTATAGTAAAATAACAAAAATACACATTATTTAATGAAGAAATAACTAAAATACACATTATTTAATAAAGAAATAATTAAAATACACATTATTTAATAGAGAAATAAATTTTAGTTATAACACATTATTTATTGGAGAAATAACTAAATTACACATTACAAAGAAAGAAATAACTAAAATACACATTTATTTATAGAAAAATAACAAAAATACACATTATTTAATGAAGAAATAACTAAAATACACATTAGTTAATAAAGAAATAACTAAAATTTACATTATTTAATAGAGAAATAACTAAAATACACCTTATTTATTAGAGAAATAACCTAAATACACATTATTTGATAAAAAAATAACAAAAATACAAATTATTTAATAAAGAAATAACTAAAATACACATTATTTAATAAAAAAATAACTAAAAAAAAACATTATTTTATAGAGAAATAACTAAAATACACATTATTTATTGGAGAAATAACTAAATTACAATTTATTTAATAAAGAAATAACTAAAATACACATTTATTAATAGAAAAATAACAAAAATACACATTATTAATTGGAGAAATAACTAAAATAAACATTATGTAATGAAGAAATAACTAAAATACACATTATTTAATATAGAAAAAACAAAAATACACATTATTTAATAAAGAAATAACTAAAATACTCATTATTTAATAGAGAAATAACAAAATTACACATTATTTAATGAAGAAATAACTAAAATACACATTATTTAATAAAGAAACAACTAAAATACACAACATATAATATAGAAATAACAAAAAAAACACATTATTTAATAAAGAAATAACTAAAATACACATTATTTAGTAAAGAAATAACTAAAACACACATTTTTTTAGAGAAATAACTAAAATACACAATATTTAATAAAGAAATAACTAAAATACACTTTTTTTAATAAAGAAATAACTAAAATTCACATTATTTGATAGAGAAATACCAAAAATACACATTACTCAATGAAGAAATAACTAAAATACACATTATTTATTTTAAAAATAACTAAAATACACATTATTTAATAAAGAAATAACTAAAATACACAATATTTAATGGAGATATAAAAAAAATACAAATTATTTAATAAAGAAATAACTAAAAAACACATTATTTAATGAAAAAATAACAAAAATACACATTATTTACTAAAGAAATAACTAAAATACACATTATTTAATAAAAAATAACTAAAATACACATTATTTAAATAAGAAATAACAAAAATACACATTATTTAATGAAGAAATAAATAAAATACACATTATTTAATCAAGAAAAAACTAAAATACACATTATTTATTAGAGAAATAACTAAAATACACATTATTTATTGGAGAAATAACTAAAATACACATTATTAAATAAAGAAATAACTAAAATACACATTATTTAATAGAGAAATAACAAAAAACACAATATTTTTTAAAGAAATGACTAAAATACACATTATTTAATAAAAAATAACTAAAATACACAATATTTATTGGAGAAGTAACTAAAATACACATTATTTAATAAAGAAAAAACAAAAAACCACATTATTTGATAAAGAATAAACTAATATACACATTATTTAATAGAAAAATAACAAAAAAACACATTATTTAATAGAGAAATAACAAAAAAACACATTATTTAATAAAGAAATAACTTAAATACACATTATTTAATAGAGAAATAACTAAAATACTCATTATTTAATAAAAAACAACTAAAATACACAATAATTAATAGAGAAATAACAAAAAAACACAATATTTAATAAAGAAATAACTAAAATACACATTATTTAATAAAGAAATAACTAAAATACACATTATTTAATGAAGAAACAACTAAAATACACAATATTTAATAAAGAAATAACAAAAAAACACATTATTTAAAAAAGAAATATCTAAAATACACATTATTTAATAAGAAATAACTAAAATACACATTTATTAATAAAGAAACAACTAAAATACACATTATTTAATAAAGAAATAAAAAAAAAACACATTATTTAATAGAGAAATAACTAAAAAACACATTATTTAATAAAGAAATAACTAAAATACACTTTATATAATAGAGAAAAAACTAAAATACACATTATTTATTGGAGAAAAAACTAAAATTGACATTATTTTATAAAGAAATAACTAAAATACACATTATTTAATAGAGAAATAACAAAAAAACACAATTTTTTTTAAAGAAATGACTAAAATACACATTATTTAATAAAAAATAACTAAAATACACAATATTTATTGGAGAAGTAGCTAAAATACACATTATTTAATAAAAAAATAACAAAAAAACACATTATTTAATAGAGAAATAACAAAAAAACACATTATTTAATAAAGAAATAACTAAAATACACATTATTTAATAGAGAAATAACTAAAATACACATTATTTAATAAAAAACAACTAAAATACACAATAATTAATAGAAAAATAACAAAAAAACACATTATTTTATAAAGAAATATATAAAATACATTTTATTTAATAGAGAAATAACTAAAATACACATTATATATTGGAGAAATAACTAAAATACACATTATTTAATAAAGAAATAACTAAAATACACATTATTTAATAGAGAAATAACAAAAAACACATTATTTAATAAAGAAATAACTAAAATACACATTATTTAATAAAGAAATAACAAAAAATACACATTATTTAATAAAGAAATAACAAAAAAACACATTATTTAATAGAGAAATAACTAAAATACACATTATTTAATAGAGAAATAACTAAAATACACAATATTTATTAAAGAAATAAATAAATTACACATTATTTATTGGAGAAAAAACTAAAATACACATTATTTAATGAAGAAATAACTAAAATACACATTCTTTAATAGAGAAATAACAAAAAATCACATTATTTAAAAAAGAAATAACTAAAATACACATTATTTAATAGAAAAATAACTAAAATACACTATATTTATTGGAGAAGTAACTGAAATACACTTTATTTAATAGAGAAATAACTAAAAAACACAATATTTAATAGAGAAATAACAAAAAAACACATTATTTAATAAAGAAATAACTAAAATACGCAATATTTATTAGAGAAATAACTAAAATACACATTATTTAATAAAGAAACAACTAAAATACACATTATTTATAAGAAAAATAACTAAAATACACATTATTTATTGGAGAAATAACTAAAATACACATTATGCAATGAAGAAATAACTAAAATACACATTATTTAATAGAAAAATAACAAAAAACACATTATTTAATAAAGAAATAACTAAAATACACATTATTTATAAGAAAAATAACTAAAATACACATTATTTATTGGAGAAATAACTAAAATACACATTATGCAATGAAGAAATAACTAAAATACACATTATTTAATAGAAAAATAACAAAAAACACATTATTTAATAAAGAAATAACTAAAATACACATTATTTAATAAAGAGATAACTAAAATACACATTATTTATAAAAGAAATAAAAAAAAAACACATTATTTAATAGAGAAATAACTGAAATACACATTATTTAATAAAAAAACAACTAAAATACACAATAATTAATAGAAAAATAACAAAAAAACGCATTATTTTGTAAAGAAATATTTAAAATACATATTATTTAATAGAGAAATAACTAAAATACACATTATATATTGTAGAAATAACTAAAATCACATTATTTAATGAAGAAATAACAAAAATACACATTATTTAATAGAGAAATAACAAAAAACACATTACTTAATAAAGAAATAACTAAAATACACATTATTTAATAAAGAAATAACAAAAATACACATTATTTAATAAAGAATTAACAAAAAAACACATAATTTAATAGAGAAATAACTAAAATACACATTATTCAATAGAGAAATAACTAAAAAACACAATATTTATTGAAGAAATAAATAAAATACACATTATTTATTGGAGAAATAACTAAAATACACATTATTTAATAAAAAAATAACTAAAATACACATTCTTTAATAAGGAATTAACTAAAATACGCAATATTTATTAAAGAAATAACTAAAATACACATTATTTAATAAAGAAACAACTAAAATACACAATATTTATTAAAGAATAAACAAAAAAACACATTATTTAATAAAGAATTAACTAAAATACACATTATTTAATAGAGAAATAACTAAAATACACATTATTTATTAGAAAAATAACTAAAATACACATTATTAATTTAAGAAATAACTAAAATACACATTATTTAATAAAGAAATAACTAAAATACAGATTATTTAATGAAGAAATAACTAAAATACACATTATTTAATAGAGAAATAACAAAAATACACTATATTCAATGAAGAAATAACTAAAATACACATTATTTTATAAAGAAATAACTAAAATACACATTATTTAATAGAGAAATAACTAAAATACACATTATTTAATAGGGAAATAACAAAAAAACACATTATTTAATAAAGAAATAACTAAAATACACATTATTTAATAGAAAAATAACAAAAATACACATTATTTATTAGAGAAATAACTAAATTACACATTATTTATTAAAGAAATAACTAAAATACACATTATTTAACAAAGAAATAACAAAAATACACATTATTTAATTGAGAAATAACAAAAATACACTTAATTTAATAAAGAAATATCTAAAATACACATTATTTAATAAAGAAACATTTAAAATACACAATATTTTATAAAGAATCAACAAAAAAACACATTATTTAATAAAGAATTAACTAAAATACACATTATTTTGCAAAGAAATAACTAAAATACACATTATTTAATAGAAAAATAACAAAAATACACATTATTTAATAAAGAAATAACTAAAATACACATTACTTATTGAAGAAAAAACTAAAATATACTATATTTAAAAAAGAAATAACTAAAAGACACATTATTTATTAAAGAAATAACTAAAATACACATTATTTATTGGAGAAAAAACTAAAATACACATTATTTAATAAAGAAATAACTAAAATACACATTATTTGATAGAGAAATAACAAAAATTAACATTATTTAATAAAGAAATAACTAAAATACACATTATTTAATAAAGAAATAATAAAAATACACATTATTTAATGAAGAAATAACTAAAATACACATTATTTAAAAAAGAAATAACTAAAATACACATTATTTAATAGAGAAATAACAAAAATAAACATTATTTAATGAAGAAATAACTAAAATACACATTATTTAATAAATAAATAACTAAAATACACAATATATGATAAAGAAATAACTAAAATACACATTATTTATTGGAGAAAAAACTAAAATACACATTATTTAATAAAGAAATAACTAAAATACACATTCTTTAATAGAGAAACAACAAAAATACACATTATTTAATAAAAAAATAACTAAAATACACATTATTTAATAAAGAAATAACTAAAATACACATTATTTAATCGAGAAATAAACAAAATACACATTATTTATTGAAGAAATAACTAAAATGCACAATATTTAATAGAAAAATAACTAAAATACTCAATATTTATTGGAGAAATAACTAAAAAACACATTATTTAATAAAGAATATACAAAAATACACATTATTTAATGAAAAAATAACTAAAATACACATTACTTAATGAAGAATTAACTAAAATACACATTATTTAATAAAGAAATAACTAAAATACAGAATATTTATTAGAGAAATAACTAAAATACACATTATTTATTGGAGAAATAATTAAATTACTCATTATTTAATAAAGAAATAATCAAAATACACATTATTTAATAAAGAAATAACTAAAATACACATTATTTAATAGAGAAATAACTTAAATACACATTATTTATTTAAGAAATAACTAAATTACACATTAATTAAAAAAAAAAAAAACTGAAATACACATTTATTTATAGTAAAATAACAAAAATACACATTATTTAATGAAGAAATAACTAAAATACACATTATTTAATAAAGAAATAATTAAAATACACATTATTTAATAGAGAAATAAATTTTAGTTATAACACATTATTTATTGGAGAAATAACTAAATTACACATTACAAAGAAAAAAATAACTAAAATACACATTTATTTATAAAAAAATAACAAAAATACACATTATTTAATGAAGAAATAACTAAAATACACATTAGTTAATAAAGAAATAACTAAAATTTACATTATTTAATAGAGAAATAACTAAAATACACCTTATTTATTAGAGAAATAACCTAAATACACATTATTTGATAAAAAAATAACAAAAATACAAATTATTTAATGAAGAAATAACTAAAATACACATTATTTAATAAAGAAATAACTAAAATACACATTATTTTATAGAGAAATAACTAAAATACACATTATTTATTGGAGAAATAACTAAATTACAATTTATTTAATAAAGAAATAACTAAAATACACATTTATTAATAGAAAAATAACAAAAATACACATTATTTATTAGAGAAATAACTAAATTAAACATTATGTAATGAAGAAATAACTAAAATACACATTATTTAATATAGAAAAAACAAAAATACACATTATTTAATAAAGAAATAACTAAAATACTCATTATTTAATAGAGAAATAACAAAATTACACATTATTTAATGAAGAAATAACTAAAATACACATTATTTAATAAAGAAACAACTAAAATACACAACATATAATATAGAAATAACAAAAAAAACACATTATTTAATAAAGAAATAACTAAAATACACATTATTTAGTAAAGAAATAACTAAAACACACATTTTTTTTTAGAGAAATAACTAAAATACACAATATTTAATAAAGAAATAACTAAAATACACTTTTTTTAATAAAGAAATAACTAAAATTCACATTATTTGATAGAGAAATACCAAAAATACACATTACTTAATGAAGAAATAACTAAAATACACATTATTTATTTTAAAAATAACTAAAATACACATTATTTAATAAAGAAATAACTAAAATACACAATATTTAATGGAGATATAAAAAAAATACAAATTATTTAATAAAGAAATAACTAAAAAACACATTATTTAATGAAAAAATAACAAAAATACACATTATTTACTAAAGAAATAACTAAAATACACATTATTTAATAAAAAATAACTAAAATACACATTATTTAAATAAGAAATAACAAAAATACACATTATTTAATGAAGAAATAAATAAAATACACATTATTTAATCAAGAAATAACTAAAATACACATTATTTATTAGAGAAATAACTAAAATACACATTATTTATTTGAGAAATAACTAAAATACAAATTATTAAATAAAGAAATAACTAAAATACACATTATTTAATAGAGAAATAACAAAAAACACATTATTTAATAGAGAAATAACTAAAATACACCTTATTTAATAGAGAAATAACTCAAATACACATTATTTGATAAAAAAATAACAAAAATACACATTATTTTAAGAAGAAATAACTAAAATACACATTATTTAATAAAGAAATAACTAAAATACACATTATTTAAAAGAGAAATAACTAAAATACACATTATTTATTGGAGAAATAACTAAATTACAGTTTATTTAATAAAAAAATAACTAAAATACACATTTATTAATAGAAAAATAACAAAAATACACATTATTCATTAGAGAAATAACTAAATAAAACATTATGTAATGAAGAAATAACTAAAATACACATTATTTAATAAAGAAATAACAAAAATACACATTATTTAATAAAGAAATAACTAAAATACTCATTATTTAATAGAGAAATAACCAAATTACACATTATTTAATGAAGAAATATCTAAAATATACATTATTTAATAAAGAAACAACTAAAATACACAACATTTAATATAGAAATAACAAAAAAACACAATATTTAATAAAGAAATAACTAAAATACACATTATTTAGTAAAGAAATAACTAAAACACACATTATTTATTAGAGAAATAACTAAAATACACAATATTAAATGAAGAAATAACTAAAATACACATTATTTAATAAAGAAATAACTAAAATACACTTTATTTAATAAAGAAATAACAAAAATACACATTATTTAATAGAGAAATAACAAAAAACACATTATTTAATAGAGAAATAACTAAAATACACATTAATAGAGAAATAACTAAAATACTCAATATTTATTGGAGAAATAAATAAAATACACATTATTTATTGGAGAAATAACTAAAATACACATTATTTATTGAAGAAATAACTAAAATACACATTATTTAATAGAGAAAAACAAAAAAACACATTATTTAATAGAGAAATAACTAAAAAACACATTATTTAATAGAGAAATAACAAAAAAAAACACATTAATTAATAGAGAAATAACGAAAAAACACATTATTTAATAAAGAAATAACTAAAATACACATTATTTAATAAAGAAATAACTAAAATACACATTATTTAATAAAGAAACAACTAAAATACACAATATTTAATAAAGAAATAACAAAAAACACATTATTTAAAAAAGAAATAACTAAAATACACATTATTTAATAAGAAATAACTAAAATACACATTTATTAATAAAGAAACAACTAAAATACACATTATTTAATAAAGAAATAAAAAAATAACACATTATTTAATAGAGAAATAACTAAAAAACACATTATTTAATAAAGAAATAACTAAAATACACTTTATATAATAGAGAAAAAACTAAAATACACATTATTTATTGGAAAAAAAACTAAAATTGACATTATTTTATAAAGAAATAACTAAAATACACTTTATTTAATAGAGAAATAACAAAAAAACACAATATTTTTTAAAGAAATGACTTAAATACACATTATTTAATAAAAAATAACTAAAATACACAATATTTATTGGAGAAGTAACTAAAATACACATTATTTAATAGAGAAATAACTAAAAAACACAATATTTAATAGAGAAATAACAAAAAAACACATTATTTAATAAAGAAATAACTAAAATACACATTATTTAATAAAGAATTAACTAAAATACGCAATATTTATTAGAGAAATAACTAAAATACACATTATTTAATAAAGAAACAACTAAAATACACAATATTTATTAAAGAATAAACAAAAAAACACATTATTTAATAAAGAATAAACTAAAATACACATTATTTAATAGAAAAATAACAAAAATACACATTATTTATTAGAAAAATAACTAAAATACACATTATTATTTTAAGAAATAACTAAAATACACATTAATTAATAAAAAATTACTTAAATACACATTATTTAATAAAGAAATAACTAAAATACACATTATTTAATAAAGAAATAACAAAAATACACTATATTTAATGAAGAAATAACTAAAATACACGTTATTTAATAAAGAAATAACTAAAATACACAATATTTAATAGAGAAATAACTAAAATACACATTACTTAATAGGGAAATAACAAAAAAACACATTATTTAATAAAGTAATAACTAAAATACACATTATTTAATAGAGAAATAACAAAAATACACATTATTTATTGGAGAAATAACTAAAATACACATTATTTATTAAAGAAATAACTAAAATACACATTATTTAACAAAGAAATAACAAAAATACACATTATTTAATAGAGAAATAACAAAAATACACATTATTTATTAGAAAAATAACTAAAATACAAATTATTAATTTAAGAAATAACTAAAATACACATTATTTAATAAAGAAATAACTAAAATACACATTATGTAATAGAAAAATAACTAAAATACACATTATTTAATAAAGAAACAACTAAATTACACAATATTTAATAGAGAAATAACAAAAAAACACATTATTTAATAAAGAAATAACTAAAATACACATTATTTATAAGAAAAATAACTAAAATACACATTATTTATTGGAGAAATAACTAAAATACACATTATGCAATGAAGAAATAACTAAAATACACATTATTTAATAAAAAAATAACAAAAAACACATTATTCAATAAAGAAATAACTAAAATACACATTATTTAATAAAGAGATAACTAAAATAAACATTATTTAATAAAGAAATAAAAAAAAAACACATTATTTATTAGAGAAATAACTGAAATACACATTATTTAATAAAAAAACAACTAAAATACACAATAATTAATAGAAAAATAACAAAAAAACGCATTATTTTGTAAAGAAATATTTAAAATACATATTATTTAATAGAGAAATAACTAAAATACACATTATATATTGTAGAAATAACTAAAATACACATTATTTAATGAAGAAATAACAAAAATACACATTATTTAATAGAGAAATAACAAAAAACACATTACTTAATAAAGAAATAACTAAAATACACATTATTTAATAAAGAAATAACAAAAATACACATTATTTAATAAAGAATTAACAAAAAAACATATAATTTAATAGAGAAATAACTAAAATACACATTATTCAATAGAGAAATAACTAAAAAACACAATATTTATTAAAGAAATAAATAAAATACACATTATTTATTGGAGAAATAACTAAAATACACATTATTTAATAAAAAAATAACTAAAATACACATTCTTTAATAAGGAATTAACTAAAATACGCAATATTTATTAAAGAAATAACTAAAATACACATTATTTAATAAAGAAACAACTAAAATACACAATATTTATTAAAGAATAAACAAAAAAACACATTATTTAATAAAGAATTAACTAAAATACACATTATTTAATAGAGAAATAACTAAAATACACATTATTTATTAGAAAAATAACTAAAATACACATTATTAATTTAAAAAATAACTAAAATACACATTATTTAATAAAGAAATAACTAAAATACAGATTATTTAATAAAGAAATAACTAAAATACACATTATTTAATAGAGAAATAACAAAAATACACTATATTCAATGAAGAAATAACTAAAATACACATTATTTTATGAAGAATTAACTAAAATACACATTATTTAATAGAGAAATAACTAAAATACACATTATTTAATAGGGAAATAACAAAAAAACACATTATTTAATAAAGAAATAACTAAAATACACATTATTTAATAGAGAAATAACAAAAATACACATTATTTATTAGAGAAATAACTAAATTACACATTATTTATTAAAGAAATAACTAAAATACACATTATTTAACAAAGAAATAACAAAAATACACATTATTTAATTGAGAAATAGCAAAAATACACTTAATTTAATAAAGAAATAACTAAAATACACATTATTTAATAAAGAAACATTTAAAATACACAATATTTTATAAAGAATCAACAAAAAAACACATTATTTAATAAAAAATTAACTAAAATACACATTATTTTGCAAAGAAATAACTAAAATACACATTATTTAATAGAAAAATAACAAAAATACACATTATTTAATAAAGAAATAACTAAAATACACATTACTTATTGAAGAAAAAACTAAAATATACTATATTTAAAAAAGAAATAACTAAAAGACACATTATTTATTAAAGAAATAACTAAAATACACATTATTTATTGGAGAAAAAACTAAAATACACATTATTTAATAAAGAAATAACTAAAATACACATTATTTGTTAGAGAAATAACAAAAATTAACATTATTTAATAAAGAAATAACTAATATACACATTATTTAATAAAGAAATAACAAAAATACACATTATTTAATGAAGAAATAACTAAAATACACATTATTTAAAAAAGAAATAACTAAAATACACATTATTTAATAGAGAAATAACAAAAATAAACATTATTTAATGAAGAAATAACTAAAATACACATTATTTAATAAATAAATAACTAAAATACACAATATATGATAAAGAAATAACTAAAATACACATTATTTATTGGAGAAAAAACTAAAATACACATTATTTAATAAAGAAATAACTAAAATACACATTCTTTAATAGAGAAACAACAAAAATACACATTATTTAATAAAAAAATAACTAAAATACACATTATTTAATAAAGAAATAACTAAAATACACATTATTTAATCGAGAAATAAACAAAATACACATTATTTATTGGAGAAATAACTAAAATGCACAATATTTAATAGAAAAATAACTAAAATACTCAATATTTATTGGAGAAATAACTAAAAAACACATTATTTAATAAAGAATATACAAAAATACACATTATTTAATGAAAAAATAACTAAAATACACATTACTTAATGAAGAAATAACTAAAATACACATTAATTAATAAAGAAATAACTAAAATACAGAATATTTATTAGAGAAATAACTAAAATACACATTATTTATTGGAGAAATAATTAAATTACTCATTATTTAATAAAGAAATAATCAAAATACACATTATTTAATAAAGAAATAACTAAAATACACATTATTTAATAGATAAATAACTTAAATACACATTATTTATTTAAGAAATAACTAAATTACACATTAATTAAAAAAAAAAAAAACTGAAATACACATTTATTTATAGTAAAATAACAAAAATACACATTATTTAATGAAGAAATAACTAAAATACACATTATTTAATAAAGAAATAATTAAAATACACATTATTTAATAGAGAAATAAATTTTAGTTATAACACATTATTTATTGGAGAAATAACTAAATTACACATTACAAAGAAAGAAATAACTAAAATACACATTTATTTATAGAAAAATAACAAAAATACACATTATTTAATGAAGAAATAACTAAAATACACATTAGTTAATAAAGAAATAACTAAAATTTACATTATTTAATAGAGAAATAACTAAAATACACCTTATTTATTAGAGAAATAACCTAAATACACATTATTTGATAAAAAAATAACAAAAATACAAATTATTTAATGAAGAAATAACTAAAATACACATTATTTAATAAAAAAATAACTAAAATAAACATTATTTTATAGAGAAATAACTAAAATACACATTATTTATTGGAGAAATAACTAAATTACAATTTATTTAATAAAGAAATAACTAAAATACACATTTATTAATAGAAAAATAACAAAAATACACATTATTTATTGGAGAAATAACTAAAATAAACATTATGTAATGAAGAAATAACTAAAATACACATTATTTAATATAGAAAAAACAAAAATACACATTATTTAATAAAGAAATAACTAAAATACTCATTATTTAATAGAGAAATAACAAAATTACACATTATTTAATGAAGAAATAACTAAAATACACATTATTTAATAAAGAAACAACTAAAATACACAACATATAATATAGAAATAACAAAAAAAACACATTATTTAATAAAGAAATAACTAAAATACACATTATTTAGTAAAGAAATAACTAAAACACACATTTTTTTTAGAGAAATAACTAAAATACACAATATTTAATAAAGAAATAACTAAAATACACTTTTTTTAATAAAGAAATAACTAAAATTCACATTATTTGATAGAGAAATACCAAAAATACACATTACTCAATGAAGAAATAACTAAAATACACATTATTTATTTTAAAAATAACTAAAATACACATTATTTAATAAAGAAATAACTAAAATACACAATATTTAATGGAGATATAAAAAAAAAGAAATAACTAAAAAACACATTATTTAATGAAAAAATAACAAAAATACACATTATTTACTAAAGAAATAACTAAAATACACATTATTTAATAAAAAATAACTAAAATACACATTATTTAAATAAGAAATAACAAAAATACACATTATTTAATGAAGAAATAAATAAAATACACATTATTTAATCAAGAAATAACTAAAATACACATTATTTATTAGAGAAATAACTAAAATACACATTATTTATTGGAGAAATAACTAAAATACACATTATTAAATAAAGAAATAACTAAAATACACATTATTTAATAGAGAAATAACAAAAAACACAATATTTTTGAAAGAAATGACTAAAATACACATTATTTAATAAAAAATAACTAAAATACACAATATTTATTGGAGAAGTAACTAAAATACACATTATTTAATAAAGAAAAAACAAAAAAACACATTATTTGATAAAGAATAAACTAATATACACATTATTTAATAGAAAAATAACAAAAAAACACATTATTTAATAGAGAAATAACAAAAAAACACATTATTTAATAAAGAAATAACTTAAATACACATTATTTAATAGAGAAATAACTAAAATACACATTATTTAATAAAAAACAACTAAAATACACAATAATTAATAGAGAATTAACAAAAAAACACATTATTTTATAAAGAAATATATAAAATACATATTATTTAATAGAGAAATAACTAAAATACACATTATATAATGGAGAAATAACTAAAATACACATTATTTAATGAAGAAATAACTAAAATACACATTATTTAATAGAGAAATAACAAAAAACACATTATTTAATAAAAAAATAACTAAAATACACATTATTTAATAAAGAAATAACAAAAAATACACATTATTTAATAAAGAAATAACAAAAAACACATTATTTAATAGAGAAATAACTAAAATACACATTATTTAATAAAGAAATAACTAAAATACACAATATTTATTGAAGAAATAAATAAATTACACATTATTTATTGGAGAAATAACTAAAATACACATTATTTAATGAAGAAATAACTAAAATACACATTCTTTAATAGAGAAATAACAAAAAATCACATTATTTAATAAAGAAATAACTAAAATACACATTAATTAATAGAAAAATAACTAAAATACACTATATTTATTAGAGAAGTAACTAAAATACACATTATTTAATAGAGAAATAACTAAAAAACACAATATTTAATAGAGAAATAACAAAAAAACACATTATTTAATAAAGATATAACTAAAATACACATTATTTAATAAAGAATTAACTAAAATACGCAATATTTATTAGAGAAATAACTAAAATACACATTATTTAATAAAGAAACAACTAAAATACACAATATTTATTAAAGAATAAACAAAAAAACACATTATTTAATAAAGAATTAACTAAAATACACATTATTTAATAGAGAAATAACAAAAATACACATTATTTATTAGAAAAATAACTAAAATACACATTATTATTTTAAAAAATAACTAAAATACACATTAATTAATAAAGAAATAACTTAAATACACATTATTAAATAAAGAAATAACTAAAATACACATTATTTAATAAAGAAGTAACAAAAATACACTATATTTAATGAAGAAATAACTAAAATACACATTATTTAATAAAGAAATAACTAAAATACACATTATATATTAAAGAAAAAACTAAAATACACATTATTTAATAGAGAAATAACTCAAATACATATTATTTATTTAAGAAATAACTAAATTACACATTATTTAAAAAAAATAACTGACATACACATTTGTTTATAGAAAAATAACAAAAATACACATTATTTAATAAAGAAATAACTAAAATACACATTATTTAATAAAGAAATAATTAAAATACACATTATTTAATAAAGAAATAAATTTTAGTTATAACACATTATTTATTGGAGAAATAACTAAATTACACATTAGTTACAAAAGAAATAACTAAAATACACATTTATTAATAGAAAAATAACAAAAATACACATTATTTAATAAAGAAATAACTAAAATACACATTATTTGATAAAGAAATAACTAAAATTCACATTATTTAATAGAGAAATAACTAAAATACACTTTATTTATTAGAGAAATAACTTAAATACACATTATTTGATAAAAAAATAACAAAAATACACATTATTTAATAAAGAAATAACTAAAATACACATTATTTAATAAAAAAATAACTAAAATACACATTATTTAAAAAAGAAATAACTAAAATACACATTATTTATTGGAGAAATAACTAAACTACAGTTTATTTAATAAAAAATTAACTAAAAAACACATTTATTAATAGGAAAATAACAAAAATACACATTATTTATTAGAGAAATAACTAAAATAAACATTATGTAATGAAGAAATAACTAAAATACACATTATTTAATAAAGAAATAACAAAAATACACATTATTTAATAAAGAAATAACTAAAATACTCATTATTTAATAGAGAAATAACAAAATTACACATTATTTAATGAAGAAATAACTAAAATACACATTATTCAATAAAGAAACAACTAAAATACACAACATTTAATATAGAAATAACAAAAAAACACATTATTTAATAAAGAAATAACTAAAATACACATTATTTAGTAAAGAAATAACTAAAACACACATTATTTATTAGAGAAATAACTAAAATACACAATATTAAATGAAGAAATAACTAAAATACACATTATTTAATAAAGAAATAACTAAAATACACATTATTTAATAAAGAAATAACAAAAATACACATTATTTAATAGAGAAATAACAAAAAACACATTATTTAATAGAGAAATAACTAAAATACACATTAATAGAGAAATAACTAAAATACTCAATATTTATTGGAGAAATAAATAAAATACACATTATTTATTGGAGAAATAACTAAAATATACATTATTTAATGAAGAAATAACTAAAATATACATTATTTAATAGAGAAATAACAAAAAAACACATTATTTAATAGAGAAATAACTAAAAAACACATTATTTAATAGAGAAATAACAAAAAAAAACACATTATTTCATAGAGAAATAACAAAAAAACACAATATTTAATAAAGAAATAACTAAAATACACATTATTTAATAAAGAAATAACTAAAATACACATTATTTAATGAAGAAACAACTAAAATACACAATATTTAATAAAGAAATAACAAAAAAACACATTATTTAAAAAAGAAATATCTAAAATACACATTATTTAATAAGAAATAACTAAAATACACATTTATTAATAAAGAAACAACTAAAATACACATTATTTAATAAAGAAATAAAAAAAAAAAAACATTATTTAATAGAGAAATAACTAAAAAACACATTATTTAATAAAGAAATAACTAAAATACACTTTATATAATAGAGAAAAAACTAAAATACACATTATTTATTGGAGAAAAAACTAAAATTGACATTATTTTATAAAGAAATAACTAAAATACTTATACTTATATTTAATAGAGAAATAACAAAAAAACACAATTTTTTTTAAAGAAATGACTAAAATACACATTATTTAATAAAAAATAACTAAAATACACAATATTTATTGGAGAAGTAGCTAAAATACACATTATTTAATAGAAAAATAACAAAAAAACACATTATTTAATAGAGAAATAACAAAAAAACACATTATTTAATAAAGAAATAACTAAAATACACATTATTTAATAGAGAAATAACTAAAATACACATTATTTAATAAAAAACAACTAAAATACACAATAATTAATAGAAAAATAACAAAAAAACACATTATTTTATAAAGAAATATATAAAATACATATTATTTAATAGAGAAATAACTAAAATACACATTATATATTGGAGAAATAACTAAAATACACATTATTTAATAAAGAAATAACTAAAATACACATTATTTAATAGAGAAATAACAAAAAACACATTATTTAATAAAGAAATAACTAAAATACACATTATTTAATAAAGAAATAACAAAAATACACATTATTTAATAAAGAATTAACAAAAAAACACATAATTTAATAGAGAAATAACTAAAATACACATTATTCAATAGAGAAATAACTAAAAAACACAATATTTATTGAAGAAATAAATAAAATACACATTATTTATTGGAGAAATAACTAAAATACACATTATTTAATAAAAAAATAACTAAAATACACATTCTTTAATAAAGAATTAAATAAAATACGCAATATTTATGAAAGAAATAACTAAAATACACATTATTTAATAAAGAAACAACTAAAATACACAATATTTATTAAAGAATAAACAAAAAAACACATTATTTAATAAAGAATTAACTAAAATACACATTATTTAATAGAGAAATAACTAAAATACACATTATTTATTAGAAAAATAACTAAAATACACATTATTAATTTAAGAAATAACTAAAATACACATTATTTAATTAAGAAATAACTAAAATACACATTATTTAATGAAGAAATAACTAAAATACACATTATTTAATAGAGAAATAACAAAAATACACTATATTCAATGAAGAAATAACTAAAATACACATTATTTTATAAAGAACTAACTAAAATACACATTATTTAATGAAGAAACAACTAAAATACACAATATTTAATAAAGAAATAACAAAAAAACACATTATTTAAAAAAGAAATATCTAAAATACACATTATTTAATAAGAAATAACTAAAATACACATTTATTAATAAAGAAACAACTAAAATACACATTATTTAATAAAGAAATAAAAAAAAAAACACATTATTTAATAGAGAAATAACTAAAAAACACATTATTTAGTAAAGAAATAACTAAAATACACTTTATATAATAGAGAAAAAACTAAAATACACATTATTTATTGGAGAAAAAACTAAAATTGACATTATTTTAAAAAGAAATAACTAAAATACACATTATTTAATAGAGAAATAACAAAAAAACACAATTTTTTTTAAAGAAATGACTAAAATACACATTATTTAATAAAAAATAACTAAAATACACAATATTTATTGGAGAAGTAGCTAAAATACACATTATTTAATAGAAAAATAACAAAAAAACACATTATTTAATAGAGAAATAACAAAAAAACACATTATTTAATAAAGAAATAACTAAAATACACATTATTTAATAGAGAAATAACTAAAATACACATTATTTAATAAAAAACAACTAAAATACACAATAATTAATAGAAAAATAACAAAAAAACACATTATTTTATAAAGAAATATATAAAATACATATTATTTAATAGAGAAATAACTAAAATACACATTTTATATTAGAGAATGAACTAAAATACACATTATTTAATAAAGAAATAACTAAAATACACATTATTTAATAAAAAAATAACTAAAATACACATTATTTAAAAGAGAAATAACTAAAATACACATTATTTATTGGAGAAATAACTAAACTACAGTTTATTTAATAAAAAATTAACTAAAAAACACATTTATTAATAGGAAAATAACAAAAATACACATTATTTATTAGAGAAATAACTAAAATAAACAGTATGTAATGAAGAAATAACTAAAATACACATTATTTAATAAAGAAATAACAAAAATACACATTATTTAATAAAGAAATAACTAAAATACTCATTATTTAATAGAGAAATAACAAAATTACACATTATTTAATGAAGAAATAACTAAAATACACATTATTCAATAAAGAAACAACTAAAATACACAACATTTAATATAGAAATAACAAAAAAACACATTATTTAATAAAGAAATAACTAAAATACACATTATTTAGTAAAGAAATAACTAAAACACACATTATTTATTAGAGAAATAACTAAAATACACAATATTAAATGAAGAAATATCTAAAATACACATTATTTAATAAAGAAATAACTAAAATACACATTATTTAATAAAGAAATAACAAAAATACACATTATTTAATAGAGAAATAACAAAAAACACATTATTTAATAGAGAAATAACTAAAATACACATTAATAGAGAAATAACTAAAATACTCAATATTTATTGGAGAAATAAATAAAATACACATTATTTATTGGAGAAATAACTAAAATATACATTATTTAATGAAGAAATAACTAAAATATACATTATTTAATAGAGAAATAACAAAAAAACACATTATTTAATAGAGAAATAACTAAAAAACACATTATTTAATAGAGAAATAACAAAAAAAAACACATTATTTCATAGAGAAATAACAAAAAAACACAATATTTAATAAAGAAATAACTAAAATACACATTATTTAATAAAGAAATAACTAAAATACACATTATTTAATGAAGAAACAACTAAAATACACAATATTTAATAAAGAAATAACAAAAAAACACATTATTTAAAAAAGAAATATCTAAAATACACATTATTTAATAAGAAATAACTAAAATACACATTTATTAATAAAGAAACAACTAAAATACACATTATTTAATAAAGAAATAAAAAAAAAAAACACATTATTTAATAGAGAAATAACTAAAAAACACATTATTTAATAAAGAAATAACTAAAATACACTTTATATAATAGAGAAAAAACTAAAATACACATTATTTATTGGAGAAAAAACTAAAATTGACATTATTTTATAAAGAAATAACTAAAATACTTATACTTATATTTAATAGAGAAATAACAAAAAAACACAATTTTTTTTAAAGAAATGACTAAAATACACATTATTTAATAAAAAATAACTAAAATACACAATATTTATTGGAGAAGTAGCTAAAATACACATTATTTAATAGAAAAATAACAAAAAAACACATTATTTAATAGAGAAATAACAAAAAAACACATTATTTAATAAAGAAATAACTAAAATACACATTATTTAATAGAGAAATAACTAAAATACACATTATTTAATAAAAAACAACTAAAATACACAATAATTAATAGAAAAATAACAAAAAAACACATTATTTTATAAAGAAATATATAAAATACATATTATTTAATAGAGAAATAACTAAAATACACATTATATATTGGAGAAATAACTAAAATACACATTATTTAATAAAGAAATAACTAAAATACACATTATTTAATAGAGAAATAACAAAAAACACATTATTTAATAAAGAAATAACTAAAATACACATTATTTAATAAAGAAATAACAAAAATACACATTATTTAATAAAGAATTAACAAAAAAACACATAATTTAATAGAGAAATAACTAAAATACACATTATTCAATAGAGAAATAACTAAAAAACACAATATTTATTAAAGAAATAAATAAAATACACATTATTTATTGGAGAAATAACTAAAATACACATTATTTAATAAAAAAATAACTAAAATACACATTCTTTAATAAAGAATTAAATAAAATACGCAATATTTATTAAAGAAATAACTAAAATACACATTATTTAATAAAGAAACAACTAAAATACACAATATTTATTAAAGAATAAACAAAAAAACACATTATTTAATAAAGAATTAACTAAAATACACATTATTTAATAGAGAAATAACTAAAATACACATTATTTATTAGAAAAATAACTAAAATACACCTTATTAATTTAAGAAATAACTAAAATACACATTATTTAATTAAGAAATAACTAAAATACACATTATTTAATGAAGAAATAACTAAAATACACATTATTTAATAGAGAAATAACAAAAATACACTATATTCAATGAAGAAATAACTAAAATACACATTATTTTATAAAGAACTAACTAAAATACACATTATTTAATGAAGAAACAACTAAAATACACAATATTTAATAAAGAAATAACAAAAAAACACATTATTTAAAAAAGAAATATCTAAAATACACATTATTTATTAAGAAATAACTAAAATACACATTTATTAATAAGGAAACAACTAAAATACACATTATTTAATAAAGAAATTAAAAAAAAAAACACATTATTTAATAGAGAAATAACTAAAAAACACATTATTTAGTAAAGAAATAACTAAAATACACTTTATATAATAGAGAAAAAACTAAAATACACATTATTTATTGGAGAAAAAACTAAAATTGACATTATTTTAAAAAGAAATAACTAAAATACACATTATTTAATAGAGAAATAACAAAAAAACACAATTTTTTTTAAAGAAATGACTAAAATACACATTATTTAATAAAAAATAACTAAAATACACAATATTTATTGGAGAAGTAGCTAAAATACACATTATTTAATAGAAAAATAACAAAAAAACACATTATTTAATAGAGAAATAACAAAAAAACACATTATTTAATAAAGAAATAACTAAAATACACATTATTTAATAGAGAAATAACTAAAATACACATTATTTAATAAAAAACAACTAAAATACACAATAATTAATAGAAAAATAACAAAAAAACACATTATTTTATAAAGAAATATATAAAATACATATTATTTAATAGAGAAATAACTAAAATACACATTATATATTAGAGAAATAACTAAAATACACATTATTTAATAAAGAAATAACTAAAATACACATTATTTAATAAAAAAATAACTAAAATACACATTATTTAAAAGAGAAATAACTAAAATACACATTATTTATTGGAGAAATAACTAAAATACAGTTTATTTAATAAAAAATTAACTAAAAAACACATTTATTAATAGGAAAATAACAAAAATACACATTATTTATTAGAGAAATAACTAAAATAAACATTATGTAATGAAGAAATAACTAAAATACACATTATTTAATAAAGAAATAACAAAAATACACATTATTTAATAAAGAAATAACTAAAATACTCATTATTTAATAGAGAAATAACAAAATTACACATTATTTAATGAAGAAATAACTAAAATACACATTATTCAATAAAGAAACAACTAAAATACACAACATTTAATATAGAAATAACAAAAAAACACATTATTTAATAAAGAAATAACTAAAATACACATTATTTAGTAAAGAAATAACTAAAACACACATTATTTATTAGAGAAATAACTAAAATACACAATATTAAATGAAGAAATAACTAAAATACACATTATTTAATAAAGAAATAACTAAAATACACATTATTTAATAAAGAAATAACAAAAATACACATTATTTAATAGAGAAATAACAAAAAACACATTATTTAATAGAGAAATAACTAAAATACACATTAATAGAGAAATAACTAAAATACTCAATATTTATTGGAGAAATAAATAAAATACACATTATTTATTGGAGAAATAACTAAAATATACATTATTTAATGAAGAAATAACTAAAATATACATTATTTAATAGAGAAATAACAAAAAAACACATTATTTAATAGAGAAATAACTAAAAAACACATTATTTAATAGAGAAATAACAAAAAAAAACACATTATTTCATAGAGAAATAACAAAAAAACACAATATTTAATAAAGAAATAACTAAAATACACATTATTTAATAAAGAAATAACTAAAATACACATTATTTAATGAAGAAACAACTAAAATACACAATATTTAATAAAGAAATAACAAAAAAACACATTATTTAAAAATGAAATATCTAAAATACACATTATTTAATAAGAAATAACTAAAATACACATTTATTAATAAAGAAACAACTAAAATACACATTATTTAATAAAGAAATAAAAAAAAAAAACACATTATTTAATAGAGAAATAACTAAAAAACACATTATTTAATAAAGAAATAACTAAAATACACTTTATATAATAGAGAAAAAACTAAAATACACATTATTTATTGGAGAAAAAACTAAAATTGACATTATTTTATAAAGAAATAACTAAAATACTTATACTTATATTTAATAGAGAAATAACAAAAAAACACAATTTTTTTTAAAGAAATGACTAAAATACACATTATTTAATAAAAAATAACTAAAATACACAATATTTATTGGAGAAGTAGCTAAAATACACATTATTTAATAGAAAAATAACAAAAAAACACATTATTTAATAGAGAAATAACAAAAAAACACATTATTTAATAAAGAAATAACTAAAATACACATTATTTAATAGAGAAATAACTAAAATACACATTATTTAATAAAAAACAACTAAAATACACAATAAATAATAGAAAAATAACAAAAAAACACATTATTTTATAAAGAAATATATAAAATACATATTATTTAATAGAGAAATAACTAAAATACACATTATATATTGGAGAAATAACTAAAATACACATTATTTAATAAAGAAATAACTAAAATACACATTATTTAATAGAGAAATAACAAAAAACACATTATTTAATAAAGAAATAACTAAAATACACATTATTTAATAAAGAAATAACAAAAATACACATTATTTAATAAAGAATTAACAAAAAAACACATAATTTAATAGAGAAATAACTAAAATACACATTATTCAATAGAGAAATAACTAAAAAACACAATATTTATTGAAGAAATAAATAAAATACACATTATTTATTGGAGAAATAACTAAAATACACATTATTTAATAAAAAAATAACTAAAATACACATTCTTTAATAAAGAATTAAATAAAATACGCAATATTTATTAAAGAAATAACTAAAATACACATTATTTAATAAAGAAACAACTAAAATACACAATATTTATTAAAGAATAAACAAAAAAACACATTATTTAATAAAGAATTAACTAAAATACACATTATTTAATAGAGAAATAACTAAAATACACATTATTTATTAGAAAAATAACTAAAATACACATTATTAATTTAAGAAATAACTAAAATACACATTATTTAATTAAGAAATAACTAAAATACACATTATTTAATGAAGAAATAACTAAAATACACATTATTTAATAGAGAAATAACAAAAATACACTATATTCAATGAAAAAATAACTAAAATACACATTATTTTATAAAGAACTAACTAAAATACACATTATTTAATGAAGAAACAACTAAAATACACAATATTTAATAAAGAAATAACAAAAAAACACATTATTTAAAAAAGAAATATCTAAAATACACATTATTTAATAAGAAATAACTAAAATACACATTTATTAATAAAGAAACAACTAAAATACACATTATTTAATAAAGAAATAAAAAAAAAAAACACATTATTTAATAGAGAAATAACTAAAAAACACATTATTTAGTAAAGAAATAACTAAAATACACTTTATATAATAGAGAAAAAACTAAAATACACATTATTTATTGGAGAAAATACTAAAATTGACATTATTTTAAAAAGAAATAACTAAAATACACATTATTTAATAGAGAAATAACAAAAAAACACAATTTTTTTTAAAGAAATGACTAAAATACACATTATTTAATAAAAAATAACTAAAATACACAATATTTATTGGAGAAGTAGCTAAAATACACATTATTTAATAGAAAAATAACAAAAAAACACATTATTTTAAAGAGAAATAACAAAAAAACACATTATTTAATAAAGAAATAACTAAAATACACATTATTTAATAGAGAAATAACTAAAATACAAATTATTTAATAAAAAACAACTAAAATACACAATAATTAATAGAAAAATAACAAAAAAACACATTATTTTATAAAGAAATATATAAAATACATATTATTTAATAGAGAAATAACTAAAATACACATTATATATTAGAGAAATAACTAAAATACACATTATTTAATAAAGAAATAACTAAAATACACATTATTTAATAGAGAAATAACAAAAAACACATTATTTAATAAAGAAATAACTAAAATACACATTATTTAATAAAGAAATAACAAAAAATACACATTATTTAATAAAGAAATAACAAAAAAACACATTATTTAATAGAGAAATAACTAAAATACACATTATTTAATAGAGAAATAACTAAAATACACAATATTTATTAAAGAATTAAATAAATTACACATTATTTATTGGAGAAAAAACTAAAATACACATTATTTAATGAAGAAATAACTAAAATACACATTCTTTAATAGAGAAATAACAAAAAATCAAATTATTTAAAAAAGAAATAACTAAAATACACATTATTTAATAGAAAAATAACTAAAATACACTATATTTATTGGAGAAGTAACTGAAATACACTTTATTTAATAGAGAAATAACTAAAAAACACAATATTTAATAGAGAAATAACAAAAAAACACATTATTTAATAAAGAAATAACTAAAATACACATTATTTAATAAAGAATTAACTAAAATACGCAATATTTATTAGAGAAATGACTAAAATACACATTATTTAATAAAGAAACAACTAAAATACACAATATTTATTAAAGAATAAACAAAAAAACACATTATTTAATAAAGAATTAACTAAAATACACATTATTTAATAAAGAAATAACAAAAATACACATTATTTATTAGAAAAATAACTAAAATACACATTATTATTTTAAGAAATAACTAAAATACACATTAATTAATAAAGAAATAACTCAAATACACATTATTTAATAAAGAAATAACTAAAATACACATTATTTAATAAAGAAATAACAAAAATACACTATATTTAATGAAGAAATAACTTAAATACACATTATTCAATAAAGAAATAACTAAAATACACATTATTTAATAGAGAAATAACTAAAATACACATTATTTAATAAGGAAATAACAAAAAAACACATTATTTAATAAAGTAATAACTAAAATACACATTATTTAATAAAGAAATAACAAAAATACACATTATTTATTGGAGAAATAACTAAAATACACATTATTTATTAAAGAAATAACTAAAATACACATTATTTAACAAAGACATAACAAAAATACACATTATTTAATAGAGAAATAACAAAAATACACATTATTTATTAGAAAAATAACTAAAATACACATTATTAAATTGAGAAATAACTAAAATACACATTATTTAATAAAGAAATAACTAAAATACACATTATGTAATAGAAAAATAACTAAAATACACATTATTTAATAAAGAAACAACTAAATTACACAATATTTAATAGAGAAATAACAAAAAAACACATAATTTAATAAAGAAATAACTAAAATACAAATTATTTTTAAGAAAAATAACTAAAATACACATTATTTATTGGAGAAATAACTAAAATACACATTATGCAATGAAGAAATAACTAAAATACACATTATTTAATAGAAAAATAACAAAAAACACATTATTTAATAAAGAAATAACTAAAATACACATTATTTAATAAAGAAATAACTAAAATACACATTATTTAATAAAGAAATAAAAAAAAACACATTATTTAATAGAGAAATAACTAAAATACACATTATTTAATAAAAAAACAACTAAAATACACAATAATTAATAGAAAAATAACAAAAAAACACATTATTTTATAAAGAACTATTTAAAATACATATTATTTAATAGAGAAATAACTAAAATACACATTATATATTGTAGAAATAACTAAAATACACATTATTTAATGAAGAAATAACAAAAATACACATTATTCAATAAAGAAATAACGAAAAACACATTACTTAATAAAGAAATAACTAAAATACACATTATTTAATAAAGAAATAACAAAAATACACATTATTTAATAAAGAATTAACAAAAAAACACATAATTTAATAGAGAAATAACTAAAATACACATTATTCAATAGAGAAATAACTAAAAAACACAATATTTATTGAAGAAATAAATAAAATACACATTATTTATTGGAGAAATAACTAAAATACACATTATTTAATAAAAAAATAACTAAAATACACATTCTTTAATAAAGAATTAAATAAAATACGCAATATTTATTAAAGAAATAACTAAAATACACATTATTTAATAAAGAAACAACTAAAATACACAATATTTATTAAAGAATAAACAAAAAAACACATTATTTAATAAAGAATTAACTAAAATACACATTATTTAATAGAGAAATAACTAAAATACACATTATTTATTAGAAAAATAACTAAAATACACATTATTAATTTAAGAAATAACTAAAATACACATTATTTAATTAAGAAATAACTAAAATACACATTATTTAATGAAGAAATAACTAAAATACACATTATTTAATAGAGAAATAACAAAAATACACTATATTCAATGAAGAAATAACTAAAATACACATTATTTTATAAAGAACTAACTAAAATACACATTATTTAATAGAGAAATAACTAAAATACACATTATTTAATAGGGAAATAACAAAAAAACACATTATTTAATAAAGAAATAACTAAAATACACATTATTTAATAGAGAAATAACAAAAATACACATTATTTATTGGAGAAATAACTAAATTACACATTATTTTGCAAAGAAATAACTAAAATACACATTATTTAATAAAGAAATAACAAAAATACACATTATTTAATGAAGAAATATCTAAAATACACATTATTTAAAAAAGAAATAACTAAAATACACATTATTTAATAGAGAAATAACAAAAATAAACATTATTTAATAAAGAAATAACTAAAATACTCATTATTTAATAAATAAATAACTAAAATACACAATATATGATAAAGAAATAACTAAAATACACATTATTTATTAGAGAAAAAACTAAAATACACATTATTTAATAAAGAAATAACTAAAATACACATTCTTTAATAGAGAAACAACAAAAATACACATTATTTAATAAAAAAATAACTAAAATACACATTATTTAATAAAGAAATAACTAAAATACACATTATTTAATCGAGAAATAAACAAAATACACATTATTTATTGGAGAAATAACTAAATTACACATTATTTATTAAAGAAATAACTAAAATACACATTATTTAACAAAGAAATAACAAAAATACACATTATTTAATTGAGAATTAACAAAAATACACTTAATTTAATAAAGAAATAACTAAAATACACATTATTTAATAAAGAAACATTTAAAATACACAATATTTTATAAAGAATCAACAAAAAAACACATTATTTAATAAAGAATTAACTAAAATACACATTATTTTGCAAAGAAATAACTAAAATACACATTATTTAATAGAAAAATAACAAAAATACACATAATTTAATAAAGAAATAACTAAAATACACATTACTTATTGAAGAAAAAACTAAAATATACTATATTTAAAATAGAAATAACTAAAAGACACATTATTTATTAAAGAAATAACTAAAATACACATTATTTATTGGAGAAAAAACTAAAATACACATTATTTAATGAAGAAATAACTAAAATACACATTATTTGATAGAGAAATAACAAAAATTAACATTATTTAATGAAGAAATAACTAAAATACACATTATTTAATAAAAAAATAACAAAAATACACATTATTTAATGAAGAAATAACTAAAATACACATTATTTAAAAAAGAAATAACTAAAATACACATTATTTAATAGAGAAATAACAAAAATAAACATTATTTAATGAAGAAATAACTAAAATACACATTATTTAATAAATAAATAACTAAAATACACAATATATGATAAAGAAATAACTAAAATACACATTATTTATTGGAGAAAAAACTAAAATACACATTATTTAATAAAGAAATAACTAAAATACACATTCTTTAATAGAGAAACAACAAAAATACACATTATTTAATAAAAAAATAACTAAAATACACATTATTTAATAAAGAAATAACTAAAATACACATTATTTAATCGAGAAATAAACAAAATACACATTATTTATTGGAGAAATAACTAAAATGCACAATATTTAATAGAAAAATAACTAAAATACTCAATATTTATTGGAGAAATAACTAAAAAACACATTATTTAATAAAGAATATACAAAAATACACATTATTTAATAAAAAAATAACTAAAATACACATTACCTAATGAAGAAATAACTAAAATACACATTATTTAATAAAGAAATAACTAAAATACAGAATATTTATTAGAGAAATAACTAAAATACACATTATTTATTGGAGAAATAATTAAATTACTCATTATTTAATAAAGAAATAATCAAAATACACATTATTTAATAAAGAAATAACTAAAATACACATTATTTAATAAAGAAATAACTTAAATACACATTATTTATTTAAGAAATAACTAAATTACACATTAATTAAAAAAAAAAAAACTGAAATACACATTTATTTATAGAAAAATAACAAAAATACACATTATTTAATGAAGAAATAACTACAATACACATTATTTAATAAAGAAATAATTAAAATACACATTATTTAATAGAGAAATAAATTTTAGTTATAACACATTATTTATTGGAGAAATAACTAAATTACACATTACAAAGAAAGAAATAACTAAAATACACATTTATTTATAGAAAAATAACAAAAATACACATTATTTAATGAAGAAATAACTAAAATACACATTATTTAATAAAGAAATAACTAAAATTCACATTATTTAATAGAGAAATAACTAAAATACACCTTATTTATTAGAGAAATAACCTAAATACACATTATTTGATAAAAAAATAACAAAAATACAAGATATTTAATGAAGAAATAACTAAAATACACATTATTTAATAAAGAAATAACTAAAATACACATTATTTAATAGAGAATTAACTAAAATACACATTATTTATTGGAGAAATAACTAAATTACAATTTATTTAATAAAGAAATAACTAAAATACACATTTATTAATAGAAAAATAACAAAAATACACATTATTTATTGGAGAAATAACTAAAATAAACATTATGTAATGAAGAAATAACTAAAATACACATTATTTAATATAGAAAAAACAAAAATACACATTATTTAATAAAGAAATAACTAAAATACTCATTATTTAATAGAGAAATAACAAAATTACACATTATTTAATGAAGAAATAACTAAAATACACATTATTTAATAAAGAAACAACTAAAATACACAACATATAATATAGAAATAACAAAAAAAACACATTATTTAATAAAGAAATAACTAAAATACACATTATTTAGTAAAGAAATAACTAAAACACACATTTTTTTTTAGAGAAATAACTAAAATACACAATATTTAATAAAGAAATAACTAAAATACACTTTTTTAATAAAGAAATAACTAAAATTTACATTATTTGATAGAGAAATACCAAAAATACACATTACTTAATGAAGAAATAACTAAAATACACATTATTTATTTTAAAAATAACTAAAATACACATTATTTAATAAAGAAATAACTAAAATACACAATATTTAATGGAGATATAAAAAAAATACAAATTATTTAATAAAGAAATAACTAAAAAACACATTATTTAATGAAAAAATAACAAAAATACACATTATTTACTAAAGAAATAACTAAAATACACATTATTTAATAAAAAATAACTAAAATACACATTATTTAATTAAGAAATAACAAAAATACACATTATTTAATGAAGAAATAACTAAAATACACATTATTTAATCAAGAAATAACTAAATTACACATTATTTATTAGAGAAATAACTAAAATACACATTATTTATTGGAGAAATAACTAAAATACACATTATTAAATAAAGAAATAACTAAAATACACATTATTTAATAGAGAAATAACAAAAAACACAATATTTTTTAAAGAAATGACCAAAATACACATTATTTAATAAAAAATAACTAAAATACACAATATTTATTGGAGAAGTAACTAAAATACACATTATTTAATAAAGAAAAAACAAAAAAACACATTAATTAATAAAGAATAAACTAATATACACATTATTTAATAGAATAATAACAAAAAAACACATTATTTAATAGAGAAATAACAAAAAAACACATTATTTAATAAAGAAATAACTTAAATACACATTATTTAATAGAGAAATAACTAAAATACACATTATTTAATAAAAAACAACTAAAATACACAATAATTAATAGAGAAATAACAAAAAAACACATTATTTTATAAAGAAATATATAAAATACATATTATTTAATAGAGAAATAACTAAAAAACACATTATATAATGGAGAAATAACAAAAAAACACATTATTTAATAGAGAAATAACTAAAATACACATTATTTAATAGAGAAATAACTAAAATACACAATATTTATTGAAGAAATAAATAAATTACACATTATTTATTGGAGAAATAACTAAAATACACATTATTTAATGAAGAAATAATTAAAATACACATTCTTTAATAGAGAAATAACAAAAAATCACATTATTTAATAAAGAAATAACTAAAATACACATTATTTAATAGAAAAATAACTAAAATACACTATATTTATTGGAGAAGTAACTAAAATACACATTATTTAATAGAGAAATAACTAAAAAACACAATATTTAATAGAGAAATAACAAAAAAACACATTATTTAATAAAGATATAACTAAAATACACATTATTTAATAAAGAATTAACTAAAATACGCAATATTTATTAGAGAAATAACTAAAATACACATTATTTAATAAAGAAACAACTAAAATACACAAAATTTATTAAAGAATAAACAAAAAAACACATTATTTAATAGAGAAATAACAAAAATACACATTATTTATTAGAAAAATAACTAAAATACACATTATTATTTTAAAAAATAACTAAAATACACATTAATTAATAAAGAAATAACTTAAATACACATTATTTAATAAAGAAATAACTAAAATACACATTATTTAATAAAGAAGTAACAAAAATACACTATATTTAATGAAGAAATAACTAAAATACACATTATTTAATAAAGAAATAACTAAAATACACATTATTTATTAAAGAAATAACTAAAATACACATTATTTAATAGAGAAATAACTCAAATACATATTATTTATTTAAGAAATAACTAAATTACACATTATTTAAAAAAAAAAACTGAAATACACAATTGTTTATAGAAAAATAACAAAAATACACATTATTTAATGAAGAAATAACTAAAATACACATTATTTAATAAAGAAATAATTAAAATACACATTATTTAATAAAGAAATGAATTTTAGTTATAACACATTATTTATTGGAGAAATAACTAAATTACACATTAGTTACAAAAGAAATAACTAAAATACACATTTATTAATAGAAAAATAACAAAAATACACATTATTTAATGAAGAAATAACTAAAATACACATTATTTGATAAAGAAATAACTAAAATTCACATTATTTAATAGAGAAATAACTAAAATAAACCTTATTTATTAAAGAAATAACTTAAATACACATTATTTGATAAAAAAATAACAAAAATACACATTATTTAATAAAGAAATAACTAAAATACACATTATTTAATAAAAACATAACTAAAATACACATTATTTAAAAGAAAAATAACTAAAATACACATTATTTAATGGAGAAATAACTAAATTACAGTTTATTTAATAAAAAATTAACTAAAAAACACATTTATTAATAGGAAAATAACAAAAATACACATTATTTATTAGAGAAATAACTAAAATAAACATTATGTAATGAAGAAATAACTAAAATACACATTATTTAATAAAGAAATAACAAAAATACACATTATTTAATAAAGAAATAACTAAAATACTCATTATTTAATAGAGAAATAACAAAATTACACATTATTTAATGAAGAAATAACTAAAATACACATTATTCAATAAAGAAACAACTAAAATACACAACATTTAATATAGAAATAACAAAAAAACACATTATTTAATAAAGAAATAACTAAAATACACATTATTTAGTAAAGAAATAACTAAAACACACATTATTTATTAAAGAAATAAATAAAATACACAATATTAAATGAAGAAATAACTAAAATACACATTATTTAATAAAGAAATAACTAAAATACACATTATTTAATAAAAAAATAACAAAAATACACATTATTTAATAGAGAAATAACAAAAAACACATTATTTAATAGAGAAATAACTAAAATACACATTAATAGAGAAATAACTAAAATACTCAATATTTATTGGAGAAATAAATAAAATACACATTATTTATTGAAAAAATAACTAAAATATACATTATTTAATGAAGAAATAACTAAAATACACATTATTTAATAGAGAAATAACAAAAAAACACATTATTTATTAGAGAAATAACTAAAAAACACATTATTTAATAGAGAAATAACAAAAAAAACACATTATTTAATAGAGAAATAACAAAAAAACACATTATTTAATAAAGAAATAACTAAAATACACAATATTTAATAAAGAAATAACTAAAATACACATTATTTAATAAAGAAACAACTAAAATACACAATATTTAATAAAGAAATAACAAAAAAACACATTATTTAAAAAAGAAATATCTAAAATACACATTATTTAATAAGAAATAACTAAAATACACATTTATTAATAAAGCAACAACTAAAATACACATTATTTAATAAAGAAATAAAAAAAAAAACACATTATTTAATAGAGAAATAACTAAAAAACACATTATTTAATAAAGAAATAACTAAAATACACTTTATATAATAGAGAAAAAACTAAAATACACATTATTTATTGGAGAAAAAACTAAAATTGACATTATTTTATAAAGAAATAACTAAAATACACATTTATTAAAATAGAAATAACAAAAAAACACAATATTTTTTAAAGAAATGACTAAAATACACATTATTTAATAAAAAATAACTAAAATACACAATATTTATTGGAGAAGTAGCTAAAATACACATTATTTAATAGAAAAATAACAAAAAAACACATTATTTAATAGAGAAATAACAAAAAAACACATTATTTAATAAAGAAATAACTAAAATACACATTATTTAATAGAGAAATAACTAAAATACACATTATTTAATAAAAAACAACTAAAATACACAATAATTAATAGAAAAATAACAAAAAAACACATTATTTTATAAAGAAATATATAAAATACATATTATTTAATAAAGAAATAACTAAAATACACATTATATATTGGAGAAATAACTAAAATACACATTATTTAATAAAGAAATAACTAAAATACACATTATTTAATAGAGAAATAACAAAAAACACATTATTTAATAAAGAAATAACTAAAATACACATTATTTAATAAAGAAATAACAAAAAATACACATTATTTAATAAAGAAATAACAAAAAAACACATTATTTAATAGAGAAATAACTAAAATACACATTATTTAATAGAGAAATAACTAAAATACACAATATTTATTGAAGAAATAAATAAATTACACATTATTTATTGGAGAAATAACTAAAATACACATTATTTAATGAAGAAATAACTAAAATACACATTCTTTAATAGAGAAATAACAAAAAATCACATTATTTAAAAAAGAAATAACTAAAATACACATTATTTAATAGAAAAATAACTAAAATACACTATATTTATTGGAGAAGTAACTAAAATACACTTTATTTAATAGAGAAATAACTAAAAAACACAATATTTAATAGAGAAATAACAAAAAAACACATTATTTAATAAAGAAATAACTAAAATACACATTATTTAATAAAGAATTAACTAAAATACGCAATATTTATTAGAGAAATAACTAAAATACACATTATTTAATAAAGAAACAACTAAAATACACAATATTTATTAAAGAATAAACAAAAAAACACATTATTTAATAAAGAATTAACTAAAATACACATTATTTAATAAAGAAATAACAAAAATACACATTATTTATTAGAAAAATAACTAAAATACACATTATTATTTTAAGAAATAACTAAAATACACATTAATTAATAAAGAAATAACTTAAATACACATTATTTAATAAAGAAATAACTAAAATACACATTATTTAATAAAGAAATAACAAAAATACACTATATTTAATGAAGAAATAACTTAAATACACATTATTTAATAAAGAAATAACTAAAATACACATTATTTAATAGAGAAATAACTAAAATACACATTATTTAATAGGGAAATAACAAAAAAACACATTATTTAATAAAGTAATAACTAAAATACACATTATTTAATAAAGAAATAACAAAAATACACATTATTTATTGGAGAAATAACTAAAATACACATTATTTATTAAAGAAATAACTAAAATACACATTATTTAACAAAGAAATAACAAAAATACACATTATTTAATAGAGAAATAACAAAAATACACATTATTTATTAGAAAAATAACTAAAATACACATTATTAATTTAAGAAATAACTAAAATACACATTATTTAATAAAGAAATAACTAAAATACACATTATGTAATAGAAAAATAACTAAATAACACATTATTTAATAAAGAAACAACTAAATTACACAATATTTAATAGAGAAATAACAAAAAAACACATTATTTATTAAAGAAATAACTAAAATACACATTATTTTTAAGAAAAATAACTAAAATACATATTTTTTATTGGAGAAATAACTAAAATACACATTATGCAATGAAGAAATAACTAAAATACACATTATTTAATAGAAAAATAACAAAAAACACATTATTTAATAAAGAAATAACTAAAATACACATTATTTAATAAAGAAATAACTAAAATACACATTATTTAATAAAGAAATAAAAAAAAAAAACATTATTTAATAGAGAAATAACTAAAATACACATTATTTAATAAAAAAACAACTAAAATACACAATAATTAATAGAAAAATAACAAAAAAACACATTATTTTATAAAGAACTATTTAAAATACATATTATTTAATAGAGAAATAACTAAAATACACATTATATATTGTAGAAAAAAGTAAAATACACATTATTTAATGAAGAAATAACAAAAATACACATTATTTAATAAAGAAATAACGAAAAACACATTACTTAATAAAGAAATAACTAAAATACACATTATTTAATAAAGAAATAACAAAAATACACATTATTTAATAAAGAATTAACAAAAAAACACATAATTTAATAGAGAAATAACTAAAATACACATTATTCAATAGAGAAATAACTAAAAAACGCAATATTTATTGAAGAAATAAATAAAATACACATTATTTATTGGAGAAATAACTAAAATACACATTATTTAATAAAAAAATAACTAAAATACACATTCTTTAATAAAGATTTAAATAAAATACGCAATATTTATTAAAGAAATAACTAAAATACACATTATTTAATAAAGAAACAACTAAAATACACAATATTTATTAAAGAATAAACAAAAAAACACATTATTTAATAAAGAATTAACTAAAATACACATTATTTAATAGAGAAATAACTAAAATACACATTATTTATTAGAAAAATAACTAAAATACACATTATTAATTTAAGAAATAACTAAAATACACATTATTTAATTAAGAAATAACTAAAATACACATTATTTAATAAAGAAATAACTAAAATACACATTATTTAATAGAGAAATAACAAAAATACACTATATTCAATGAAGAAATAACTAAAATACACATTATTTTATAAAGAACTAACTAAAATACACATTATTTAATAGAGAAATAACTAAAATACACATTATTTAATAAGGAAATAACAAAAAAACACATTATTTAATAAAGAAATAACTAAAATATACATTATTTAATAGAGAAATAACAAAAATACACATTATTTATTGGAGAAATAACTAAATTACACATTATTTATTAAAGAAATAACTAAAATACACATTATTTAACAAAGAAATAACAAAAATACACATTATTTAATTGAGAAATAACAAAAATACACTTAATTTAATAAAAAAATAACTAAAATACACATTATTTAAGAAAGAAACATTTAAAATACACAATATTTTATAAAGAATCAACAAAAAAACACATTATTTAATAAAGAATTAACTAAAATACACATTATTTTGGAAAGAAATAACTAAAATACACATTATTTAATAGAAAAATAACAAAAATACACATTATTTAATAAAGAAATAACTAAAATACACATTACTTATTGAATAAAAAACTAAAATACACTATATTTAAAAAAGAAATAACTAAAAGACACATTTTTTATTAAAGAAATAACTAAAATACACATTATTTATTGGAGAAAAAACTAAAATACACATTATTTAATAAAAAAATAACTAAAATACACATTATTTAATAGAGAAATAACAAAAATTAACATTATTTAATGAAGAAATAACTAAAATACACATTATTTAATAAAGAAATAACAAAAATACACATTATTTAATGAAGAAATATCTAAAATACACATTATTTAAAAAAGAAATAACTAAAATACACATTATTTAATAGAGAAATAACAAAAATAAACATTATTTAATGAAGAAATAACTAAAATACACATTATTTAATAAATAAATAACTAAAATACACAATATATGATAAAGAAATAACTAAAATACACATTATTTATTAGAGAAAAAACTAAAATACACATTATTTAATAAAGAAATAACTAAAATACACATTCTTTAATAGAGAAACAACAAAAATACACATTATTTAATAAAAAAATAACTAAAATACACATTATTTAATAAAGAAATAACTAAAATACACATTATTTAATCGAGAAATAAACAAAATACACATTATTTATTGGAGAAATAACTAAAATGCACAATATTTAATAGAAAAATAACTAAAATACTCAATATTTATTGGAGAAATAACTAAAAAACACATTATTTAATATAGAATATACAAAAATACACATTATTTAATGAAAAAATAACTAAAAGACACATTACTTAATGAAGAAATAACTAAAATACACATTATCTAATAAAGAAATAACTAAAATACAGAATATTTATTAGAGAAATAACTAAAATACACATTATTTATTGGAGAAATAAATAAATTACACATTATTTAATAAAGAAATAATCAAAATACACATTATTTAATAAAAAAATAACTAAAATACACAATATTTAATAAAGAAATAACTTAAATACACATTATTTATTTAAGAAATAACTAAATTACACATTAATTAAAAAAAAAAAAAACTGAAATACACATTTATTTATAGAAAAATAACAAAAATACACATTATTTAATAAAGAAAAAACTAAAATACACATTATTTAATAAAGAAATAATTAAAATACACATTATTTAATAGAGAAATAAATTTTAGTTATAACACATTATTTATTGAAGAAATAACTAAATTACACATTACAAAGAAAGAAATAACTAAAATACACATTTATTTATAGAAAAATAACAAAAATACACATTATTTAATGAAGAAATAACTAAAATACACATTATTTAATAAAGAAATAACTAAAATTCACATTATTTAATAGAGAAATAACTAAAATACACCTTATTTATTAGAGAAATAACCTAAATACACATTATTTGATAAAAAAATAACAAAAATACAAATTATTCAATAAAGAAATAATTAAAATACACATTATTTAATAAAGAAATAACTAAAATACACATTATTTAATAGAGAAATAACTAAAATACACATTATTTATTGGAGAAATAACTAAATTACAATTTATTTAATAAAGAAATAACTAAAATACACATTTATTAATAGAAAAATAACAAAAATACACATTATTTATTGGAGAAATAACTAAAATAAACATTATGTAATAAATAAATAACTAAAATACACATTATTTAATATAGAAATAACAAAAATACACATTATTTAATAAAGAAATAACTAAAATACTCTTTATTTAATAGAGAAATAACAAAATTACACATTATTTAAAGAAGAAATAACTAAAATACACATTATTTAATAAAGAAACAACTAAAATACACAACATATAATATAGAAATAACAAAAAAAACACATTATTTAATAAAGAAATAACTAAAATACACATTATTTAGTAAAGAAATAACTAAAACACACATTATTTTTTAGAGAAATAACTAAAATACACAATATTTAATAAAGAAATAACTAAAATACACTTTTTTTAATAAAGAAATAACTAAAATTCACATTATTTGATAGAGAAATACCAAAAATACACATTACTTAATAAAGAAATAACTAAAATACACATTATTTATTTTAAAAATAACTAAAATACACATTATTTAATAAAGAAATAACTAAAATACACAATATTTATTGGAGATATAACAAAAATACAAATTATTTAATAAAGAAATAACTAAAATACACATTATTTAATGAAAAAATAACAAAAATACACATTATTTACTAAAGAAATAACTAAAATACACATTATTTAATAAAAAAATAACTAAAATACACATTATTTAATTAAGAAATAACAAAAATACACATTATTTAATGAAGAAATAACTAAAATACACATTATTTAATCAAGAAATAACTAAAATACACATTATTTATTAGAGAAATAACTAAAATACACATTATTTATTGGAGAAATAACTAAAATACACATTATTTAATAAAGAAATAACTAAAATACACATTATTTAATAAAGAAATAACAAAAAAACACAATATTTTTTAAAGAAATGACTAAAATACACATTATTTAATAAAAAATAACTAAAATACACAATATTTATTGGAGATGTAACTAAAATACACATTATTTAATAAACAAAAAACAAAAAAACACATTATTTAATAAAGAATAAACTAACATACACATTATTTAATAGAAAAATAACAAAAAAACACATTATTTAATAGAGAAATAACAAAAAACAAATTATTTAATAAAGAAATAACTAAAATACACATTATTTAATAGAAAAATAACTAAAATACACATTATTTAATAAAAAACAACTAAAATACACAATAATTAATAGAGAAATAACAAAACAACACATTATTTTATAAAAAAATATATAAAATACATATTATTTAATAGAGAAATAACTAAAATACACATTATATATTGGAGAAATAACTAAAATACACATTATTTAATGAAAAAATAACTAAAATACACATTATTTAATAGAGAAATAACAAAAAACACATTATTTAATAAAGAAATAACTAAAATACACATTATTTAATAAAGAAATAACAAAAAATACACATTATTTAATAAAGAAATAACAAAAAAACACATTATTTAATAGAGAAATAACTAAAATACACATTATTTAATAGAGAAATAACTAAAATACACAATATTTATTGAAGAAATAAATAAATTACACATTATTTATTGGAGAAATAACTAAAATACACATTATTTAATGAAGAAATAACTAAAATACACATTCTTTAATAGAGAAATAACAAAAAATCACATTATTTAATTAAGAAATAACTAAAATACACATTATTTAATAGAAAAATAACTAAAATACACTATATTTATTGGAGAAGTAACTAAAATACACATTATTTAATAGAGAAATAACTAAAAAACACAATATTTAATAGAGAAATAACAAAAAAACACATTATTTAATAAAGAAATAACTAAAATACACATTATTTAATAAAGAATTAACTAAAATACGCAATATTTATTAGAGAAATAACTAAAATACACATTATTTAATAAAGAAACAACTAAAATACACAATATTTATTAAAGAATAAACAAAAAAACACATTATTTAATAAAGAATTAACTAAAATACACATTATTTAATAGAGAAATAACAAAAATACACATTATTTATTAGAAAAATAACTAAAATACACATTATTAATTTAAAAAATAACTAAAATACACATTAATTAATAAAGAAATAACTTAAATACACATTATTTAATAAAGAAATAACTAAAATACACATTATTTAATAAAGAAGTAACAAAAATACACTTTATTTAATGAAGAAATAACTAAACTACACATTATTTAATAAAGAAATAACTAAAATACACATTATTTAATAGAGAAATAACTAAAATACACATTATTTAATAGGGAAATAACAAAAAAACACATTATTTAATAAAGTAATAACTGAAATACACATTATTTAATAGAGAAATAACTAAAATACACATTATTTAATAAAAAAACAACTAAAATACACAATAATTATTAGAAAAATAACAAAAAAACACATTATTTTATAAAAAAATATTTAAAATACATATTATTTAATAGAGAAATAACTAAAATACACATTATATATTGTAGAAATAACTAAAATACACATTATTTAATGAAGAAATAACAAAAATACACATTATTTAATAGAGAAACAACAAAAAACACTATACTTAATAAAGAAATAACTAAAATACACATTATTTAATAAAGAAATAACAAAAATACACATTATTTAATAAAGAATTAACAAAAAAACACATAATTTAATAGAGAAATAACTAAAATACACATTATTCAATAGAGAAATATCTAAAAAACACAATATTTAATGAAGAAATAAATAAAATACACATTATTTATTGGAGAAATAACTAAAATACACATTATTTAATAAAAAAATAACTAAAATACACATTCTTTAATAAAGAATTAACTAAAATACGCAATATTTATTAAAGAAATAACTAAAATACACATTATTTAATAAAGAAACAACTAAAATACACAATATTTATTAAAGAATAAACAAAAAAACACATTATTTAATAAAGAATTAACTAAAATACACATTATTTAATAGAGAAATAACTAAAATACACATTATTTATTAGAAAAATAATTAAAATACACATTATTAATTTAAGAAATAACTAAATTACACATTATTTAATAAAGAAATAACTAAAATACACATTATTTAATGAAGAAATAACTAAAATACACATTATTTAATAGAGAAATAACAAAAATACACTATATTTAATGAAGAAATAACTAAAATACACATTATTTTATAAAAAAATAACTAAAATACACATTATTTAATAGAGAAATAAATAAAATACACATTATTTAATAGGGAAATAACAAAAAAACACATTATTTAATAAAGAAATAACTAAAATACACATTATTTAATAGAGAAATAACAAAAATACAAATTATTTATTGGAGAAATAACTAAATTACACATTATTTATTAAAGAAATAACTAAAATACACATTATTTAACAAAGAAATAACAAAAATACACATTATTTAATTAAGAAATAACAAAAATACACTTAATTTAATAAAGAAATAACTAAAATACACATTATTTAATAAAGAAACATTTAAAATACACAATATTTTATAAAGAATCAACAAAAAAACACATTATTTAATAAAAAATTAACTAAAATACACATTATTTTATAAAGAAATAACTAAAATACACATTATTTAATAGAAAAATAACAAAAATACACATTATTTAATAAAGAAATAACTAAAATACACATTACCTATTGAAGAAAAAACTAAAATACACTATATTTAAAAAAGAAATAACTAAAAGACACATTATTTATTAGAGAAATAATTAAAATACACATTATTTATTGAAGAAAAAACTAAAATACACATTATTTAATAAAGAAATAACTAAAATACACATTATTTAATAGAGAAATAACAAAAATTAACATTATTTAATAAAGAAATAACTAAAATACACATTATTTAATAAAGAAATAACAAAAATACACATTATTTAATAAAGAAATAACTAAAATACACATTCTTTAATAGAGAAACAACAAAAATACAGATTATTTAATAAAAAAATAACTAAAATACACATTATTTAATAAAGAAATAACTAAAATACACATTATTTAATAGAGAAATAACAAAAATACACTATATTTAATGAAGAAATAACTAAAATACACATTATTTTATAAAGAAATAACTAAAATACACAATATTTAATAGAGAAATAACTAAAATACACATTATTTAATAGGGAAATAACAAAAAAACACATTATTTAATGAAGAAATAACTAAAATACACATTATTTAATAGAGAAATAACAAAAATACACATTATTTATTAGAGAAATAACTAAAATACACATTATTTATTAAAAAAATAACTAAAATACACATTATTTAACAAAGAAATAACAAAAATACACATTATTTAATTGAGAAATAACAAAAATACACTATATTTAATAAAGAAATAACTAAAATACACATTATTTAATAAAGAAACAACTAAAATACACAATATTTTATAAAGAATCAACAAAAAAACACATTATTTAAAAAAGAATTAACTAAAATACACATTATTTTATAAAGAAATAACTAAAATACACATTACTTAATAGAGAAATAACGAAAATACACATTTTTTAATAAAGAAATAACTAAAATACACATTACTTATTAAAGAAAAAACTAAAATACACTATATTTGAAAAAGAAATAACTAAAAGACACATTATTTAATAAAGAAATAACTAAAATACACATTATTTATTGGAGAAAAAACTAAAATACTCATTATTTAATAAAGAATTAACTAAAATACACATTATTTAATAGAGAAATAACAAAAATTCACATTATTTAATAGAGAAATAACAAAAATACACTATATTTAATGAAGAAATAACTAAAATACACATTATTTAATAAAGAAATAACTAAAATACACATTATTTAATAGAGAAATAACTAAAATACACATTATTTAATAGGGAAATAACAAAAAAACACATTATTTAATAAAGCATTAACTAAAATACACATTATTTAATAGAGAAATAACTAAAATAAACATTATTTAATAGAGAAATAACAAAAAACACATTATTTAATGAAGAAATAACTAAAATACACATTATTTAATAAAGAAATAACAAAAATACACAATATATATTAGAGAAATAACTAAAATACACATTATTTATTGGAAAAATAACTAAAATACACATTATTTAATAAAGAAATAACTAAAACACACATTCTTTAATAATAATAATAATAATAATACGTTTATTCATGTAGCCAAATATACAAAAAGGATATGAAAAGTCAAATAATAGTTTAAACACACACAGGTATAAAATACAATAAATAAAATTACAAAAACATATTAAAATATAGAACAATATAAACATTTAAAAGTATAAAACTATATGTAAAAAGTAAATTATATATATGACTGATAAAAAAAAAAAACAAATTAAAAAACAGAATTAGACTCAACTAGATACTGATGCTATTGCCACATTTCATTTTCATACTCATGTATTGAATAATAAGCTTTTTTAACAAGAAGCTTTTTTATCTTTTGTTTGTAAATATTTATTGAACACTTCTTGATAACTTCGGGTAGATGATTAAACCATTTGACACCTACTGTGTCTATGCTTCTTTTTGTAATTTTTAATTTACACTTAGGAATTTCTAATATGTTCTGATTTCTTGTGTTGTAATTATGGTAACTACTTAAAAAAGTGAATTGATGAATATTATTTTTAACATATATTAATACTTGAAATATAAACAAAGAAGGTACTGTTAAAATATTTAGTTTTTGAAATGATTGTCTGCATGATATGCGAGGATGTAGTCCTAGCATTGATCGTACGATTCTTTTTTGCAATATGAATACTCTATTTAACTGGCTAGATGTTCCCCAAATAATTATACCATATGATAGTATTGATTGCACATGGCTGTTATAAAATAAAATTAATAAGTCTCGATTTACCTGATGTCTTAAGTTGCACATTACAAAACAATAAGACGATAGTTTATTACAAAGATAGTCAACATGAAAATTAAAATTACAATTTGAATCTATTTTAATTCCCAGAAAGGAAATGTGGTTAGCTTCTACTACTGATTGACGATCACATTTTATAAACAAGCTATGATCATGTTGCAAATTATTAGCAAAGAATCTAAGACAAACGGTCTTATTAGTATTTAATACAAGATTATTTTTTTCAAACCATTGTTTCATTTCAAGTAATGTGTTGTTTGCCGATGATACCAGATGTTGTATACCTTGGTTGGAAGTCACCAGGAAAGAGGTATCATCTGCATACATTATAGAATTTTTAAAGTTAAAATCATTTGTATATATAATAAAGAGAAGTGGCCCAAGTACAGAACCTTGTGGCACACCTCTCTTCATATTTAATGGAGATGAATCAAAGTTTCCTATTTTAACATAATGATATCTACTCTGAAGGTAACTCTGAAACCAATTTAGTGCTATTCCACGTATGCCATACCTCTCCAGTTTTTGTAACAAAATATCATGATTTACTAAGTCAAATGCTTTGCTTAAGTCAAGAAATACTCCCAAGCAATGATTACCTAGCTCTAAGTTATTTAATACATATCTCAAGAAACTTACAACTGCATGTGATGTTAAACGACCATTTCTAAAACCAAATTGATTTGGATTAAATAAATTGAAATGATTAAAAAAACACGTTAGTCTTTTTGCAACCAAAGTTTCAATGATCTTTGCAAAAGTATTTAAGACTGAAATTGGCCTGTAGTTTTGTACATCACATGCAGCACCCTTTTTTAACAAAGGTAAAATTTTGGCAATTTTTAACATATCTGGGAATATTCCTTGACTAAGCGATTCATTTGCAATAAATGTTAGAGGTTCGTAAAGTGATGTTATGCATTGTTTTAATAAATTAGGGCTTAAATGGTCCTTTCCAGCAGAATTTGTGTTTTTAAGATTAGCTACGCATTCTCGTACTTCATATCCAGTGATGGGAGTGAAGTAAAATGAATTATTATTCATATCTATGTTATTGAGTATGTTTTGCGAAGTATTATTTATTAAAACATTTGATATGTTATTAAAATGTACATTGAAATGATTGGCAATAGATTTGGCTTCACCACATAATTTGCCATTAATAATTAGTTCTTCGCGTTTTTGTATTTTCAGTTTACCAATATTTTTATTTATTATTGACCATGCTGATTTTGCCCTATTAGACGAATTTATTATATATTCATTATTATGTAGACGTTTAGCTAAATTAATCACATTTTTATATACTTTTTTATAGGCATTGTAATATTTTTTAATAGGTTCGCTACCAACAAGAGTCAACCCGTATAAAAGTTTTAACTTTTGAGAGGATACTCGTATACCTTGAGTTATCCATTTATTATTTTTCTGAGATTGTATAGCATTTTTTGTTTTTAATGGAAATGCAGATTCAAAACAAATATTCACAATATTTTGAAATTTATTAAAAGTGTGGTTTACATTATCTTTAGTGTCAAGTTGTGTCCAATCATATTCATTTAATACCGTCATAAAATGATTGATATTATTTATGTTATGTATATCACGATATTGAATTTTGTCAGTAGTTGTATTAATACAATTCATTTGTAAACTTATGGATTGCGCCGTATGGTCTGATATGCCATTTTTAATAACTATACCTACAATATCTGTGAATGTTTGACTAACTAATATATTGTCAATACAATTATTATTGCGCGTAGGTACATTTATAGTTGGTGTAAGACAAAATGCACTTAATAAATCCAAAAGAGTAGTTAATATATTGCTTTTAACAATAAAATTGATGTTGAAATCACCGCAAATAACAATTTTTTTATACGATTTTTTATAGAGTAGTCTAATTAAATTTTCAAAGCATTCAAAAAATAACGTAACATCTGCATCTGGAATTCTATATAAAGAAACAATAACAATATTATTAAGTTCTTTTGAGTCGGATTGAATTGCTATTGCTGCGCATTCAAATACTTTCTCAATTGATATTTGACTAACTTCAATTATGTTTATTGTTTTTAAATCATTATGAACAAAAATTAAACTTCCACCATTTTTAAACATTGATCTTGCATAATAAGCACCTACATAATAATTTGCCAGATGAACGTAGTTTATATTTTGCTTTTTAACATAGTGTTCAGACACACAAAATATATGACATTTTTGATTATCTAAAAAAATCTCTAATTGATTACCTTTATTTGTTAATGACTGCACATTTTGATGCAATATATTTAAATTAATTAGGTTTTTGTGTTTAAAAAATGACGTCGTGTGTGTTACATTAAAAAAGTATTATCTTCTTTATCCTGTATTTCTTCGCTGATCGCTGGGGCATTATTCGGTTGATTTGCGCACATAAGATTCTTCGCGCTTCTCCGATCTTCAGTTGAAATTTTTATATTGTTACTATTATTCAAATCTACATCTTTATCTTCATTATTTTCCTTATTTATATGAGTATTAACATATGTTAAATTATTTAAGTTTACATAACTATTTTCACATTTTTTCTTAATTACACCATTCCTAGCTTCTATTAGCGTCGTAATCTTTTGAGACATTTTTTCCTTGTAGTACGGGTGTAAATTATCTATTATAAATTTCCTTGGTCCTTCTTTAATAATTTTATTGTAATCTATTATTGCAATGTGGTTTTGCTTTTTTATTTGTTGTATTGTATGTCTAAGTGTGTTATTTATATTATGAACAAATTTGTTTAATATTGGTCTTCCACTGTGCATTGGTATACCGATAAATATGATGTTCGTATTATTTAAATAATTAATTGTTTTTAACAATATCTGCTGCTTGATTGATTTGCCTTTTAAAGCATTAGCATTTCCGCCTATTATTATTATAAAGTCTAATTTTGTATAATTTTTGGATATTATATCTATATTTTCTAATATTTGTTCATACTCTGCACCTGGCTTGCACAATCCTTCAATAATATAATTACTAGGTAGTTTTTCGTTTAGTTTTTTACTTAATCCTAGAGCTTGTTCATCTCCGATTATTAATATTTTGTTTTTATTATGTTTAATTGTGCTTTTTACATTATTCACTGTTGGTTCCGTTTCATTATTTTCCTTCATATTAACTATAGATTTATCATGTTTAATATTTAAAGATGTTGGCTTATTATTGCCTGATTCAATAATGTTCTTGGCTTTTATCATTTTTATAAGTTTCGTATTCTGAACTTCTAAGCGATGTAATTTATTTTCGAGTTGAGTTATTTTGTTAATTAATTTAAATAATGTTTTATTTTTATTGTTTCTATTTTTCAAAGTTGTATTAATATTATCACTTTCATTATTCAAACTGTTTTCAGCATCGGTGTTAATACGGCTGGAATTTAGCGCATCCTTTAGTTTATTTACAAGGTCTTCTTTTTTGCCGCTGAAATCCAGTCCGCGTTTATCTAATTCAGATTTCAGTTGATCGACCTTCAATGACTTTATTCTTTTTGATTTTGATTTCAATTTATTTATTTTCATTGTGCACTTTTACTTAATAACTGCATGAACTATAATGTCACTTTAATGTTTTTTAAACTACAATATACAGTTTTTCTTTGCGGTTTCATACGTATAAAATACAAATTTGTAGGTGTTTTTATAACCCTTTAAAACACTTTAAAAGCGGGAGCACATGTGAACACGCACAATAGAGAAACAACAAAAATACACATTATTTAATGAAACAATAACTAAAATACACATTATTTAAAAAAAAATAACTAGAATACACATTATTTAATCGAGAAATAAACAAAATACACATTATTTATTGGAGAAATAACTAAAATGCACATTATTTAATAGAAAAATAACTAAAATACTCATTATTTATTGGAAAAATAACTAAAATACACATTAATTAATAAAGAAATTACAAAAATACACATTATTTAATAAAGAAATAACTAAAATACACATTACTTAATGAAGAAATAACTAAAATACACATTATTTAATAAAGAAATAATTAAAATACACATTATTTAATAGAGAAATAACAAAAAAAACATTATTTAATAAAGAAATAACTAAAATACACATTATTTAATAATGAAATAACAAAAATACACATTATTTAATAAAGAAATAACTAAAATACACATTATTTAAAAAAGAAATAACTAAAATACACATTATTTAATAGAGAAATAACAAAAATAAACATTATTTAATAAAGAAATAACTAAAATACACATTATTTAATAAATAAATAACTAAAATACACAATATGTAATAGAGAAATAACTTAAATACACATTATTTATTGGAAAAAAAACTAAAATACACATTATTTAATAAAGAAATAACTAAAATACACATTCTTTAATAGAGAAACAACAAAAATACACATTATTTAATAAAAAAATAACTAAAATACACATTATTTAATAAAGAAATAACTAAAATACACATTATTTAATCGAGAAATAAACAAAATACACATTATTTATTGGAGAAATAACTAAAATGCACAATATTTAATAGAAAAATAACTAAAATACTCAATATTTATTGGAGAAATAACTAAAAAACACATTATTTAAAAAAGAATAAACAAAAATACACATTATTTAATGAAAAAATAACTAAAATACACATTACTTAATAAAGAAATAACTAAAATACACATTATTTAATAAAGAAATAACTAAAATACAAAATATTTATTAGAGAAATAACTAAAATACACATTATTTATTGGAGAAATAATTAAATTACACATTATTTAATAAAGAAATAACCAAAATACACATTATTTAATAAAGAAATAACTAAAATACACATTATTTAATAGAGAAATAACTTAAATACACATTATTTATTTAAGAAATAACTAAATTACACTTTAATTAAAAAAAAAAAAATAACTGAAATACACATTTATTTATAGAAAAATAACAAAAATACACATTATTTAATGAAGAAATAACTAAAATACACATTATTTAATAAAGAAATAATTAAAATACACATTATTTAATAGAGAAATAAATTTTAGTTATAACACATTATTTATTGGAGAAATAACTAAATTACACATTACAAAGAAAGAAATAACTAAAATACACATTTATTTATAGAAAAATAACAAAAATACACATTAATTAATAAAGAAATAACTAAAATACACATTATTTAATAAAGAAATAACTAAAATTCACATTATTTAATAGAGAAATAACTAAAATACACATTATATATTGTAGAAATAACTAAAATACACATTATTTAATGAAGAAATAACAAAAATACACATTATTTAATAAAGAAATAACAAAAAACACATTACTTAATAAAGAAATAACTAAAATACACATTATTTAATAAAGAAATAACAAAAATACACATTATTTAATAAAGAATCAACAAAAAAACACATTATTTAATAAAGAATTAACTAAAATACACATTATTTTATAAAGAAATAACTAAAATACACATTATTTAATAGAAAAATAACAAAAATACAAATTATTTAATGAAGAAATAACTAAAATACACATTAATTAATAAAGAAATAACTAAAATACACATTATTTAATAGAGAAATAACTAAAATACACATTATTTATTGGAGAAATAACTAAATTACAATTTATTTAATAAAGAAATAACTAAAATACACATTTATTAATAGAAAAATAACAAAAATACACATTATTTATTGGAGAAATAACTACATAAACATTATGTAATGAAGAAATAACTAAAATACACATTATTTAATATAGAAATAACAAAAATACACATTATTTAATAAAGAAATAACTAAAATACTCATTATTTAATAGAGAAATAACAAAATTACAAATTATTTAATGAAGAAATAACTAAAATACACATTATTTAATAAAGAAACAACTAAAATACACAACATATAATATAGAAATAACAAAAAAAACACATTATTTAATAAAGAAATAACTAAAATACACATTATTTAGTAAAGAAATAACAAAAACACACATTATTTTTTAGAGAAATAACTAAAATACACAATATTTAATAAAGAAATAACTAAAATACACTTTTTTAATAAAGAAATAACTAAAATTCACATTATTTGATAGAGAAATACCAAAAATACACATTACTTAATGAAGAAATAACTAAAATACACATTATTTATTTTAAAAATAACTAAAATACACATTATTTAATAAAGAAATAACTAAAATACACATTATTTAATGGAGATATAACAAAAATACAAATTATTTAATAAAGAAATAACTAAAATACACATTATTTAATAAAAAAATAACAAAAATACACATTATTTACTGAAGAAATAACTAAAATACACATTATTTAATAAAAAAATAACTAAAATACACATTATTTAATTAAGAAATAACAAAAATACACATTATTTAATGAAGAAATAACTAAAATAAACATTTTTTTAACAAGAAATAACTAAAATACACATTATTTATTAGAGAAATAACTAAAATACACATTATTTATTGGAGAAATAACTAAAATACACATTATTTAATAAAGAAATAACTAAAATACACATTATTTAATAGAGAAATAACTAAAATACACATTATTTAAAAAAGAAATAACTAAAAAACACAATATTTAATAGAGAAATAACAAAAAAACACATTATTTAATAAAGAAATAACTAAAATACACATTATTTAATAGAGAAAAAACAAAAATACACATTATTTAATAAAGAAATAACTAAAATACACATTATTTAATAAAGAATTAACTAAAATACGCAATATTTATTAGAAAAATAACTAAAATACAAATTATTTAATAAAGAAACAACTAAAATACACAATATTAATTAAAGAATAAACAAAAAAACACATTATTTAATAAAGAATTAACTAAAATACACATTATTTAATAGAGAAATAACATAAATACACATTATTTATTAGAAAAAAAACTAAAATACACATTATTAATTGAAAAAATAACTAAAATACAATTAATAATAAAGAAATAACTAAAATACACATTCTTTAATAAAGAATTAACTAAAATATGCAATATTTATTAGAGAAATAACTAAAATACACATTATTTAATTAGGAAACAACTAAAATACACATTATTTAATAAAGAAATAACAAAAATACACATTATTTAATAAAGAAATAACAAAAAAACACATTATTTAATAGAGAAATAACTAAAATACACATTATTTAATAGAGAAATAACTAAAAAACACAATATTTATTGAAGAAATAAATAAAATACACATTATTTATTAGAAAAATAACTAAAATACACATTATTTAATAAAAAAATAACTAAAATACACATTCTTTAATAAAGAATTAACTAAAATACGCAATATTTATTAGAGAAATAACTAAAATACACATTATTTAAAAAAGAAACAACTAAAATACACAATATTTATTAAAGAATAAACCAAAAACACATTATTTAATAAAGAATTAACTAAAATACACATTATTTAATAGAGAAATAACTAAAATACACATTATTTATTAGAAAATTAACTAAAATACACATTATTAATTTAAGAAATAACAAAAATACACATTATTTAATAAAGAAATAACTAAAATACACATTATTTAATAATAATAATAATAATAATAATATATATTTATTCCCACAGAAGCAACTTCCAATTACAGAAATATACAATTCGACATAAAAAATATAAAATACAAAATAAAATAAATAATAAAATAACATAAAAGTAAATGTTGTTTATACAAATTTAACAAAAGTTAACAATTAAAAAAAAAAAAAAATAATAATAATAATAGAGATAACTAATTAAATCAATAATAATTAATAAGTAGATGTAATTACTATAGATATAACAAAACGCATAAAACATAAAAGACATACAAGATTACTGCATAAATATATCATTATAAAGCTTATTAGCATTACTACATATGTGGGTCAAAGGTGCTTTATAGTAAATATTTGTTCTTGCGGTTTTATTTATAAATGTATAAGAATATCTCGACGATGGACGTGGGACATAAAAATTTACTTTTGCAAGTAAATTTGGGCAATCATAAACATTATTTAATAATTTATGCATAAATTGTGCAGTGCAAGCTTCCCTTCTTGTAGATAGCGATAAGATATGGTGACGCTGTAACATACTTTGATAATCCGCATTCTGCTCTGGATATACGTTATCTATTTTAAACGTCAAATATTTTAAAAAACATCTTTGCACACGCTCAATAGTCAAGGATTGATTCATATATGTTGGGTACCATATTAAGGAGGCATATTCTAATTTAGTTCGTACCAGAGAGTAATATAACAATTTCACTAGAGAAACATCAGTAAAAAATTTAGATGTACGCATGATAAAACCAAGCATCTTCATAGCAGATGTGGCAGTGCGACTAACATGAACATCAAAACGAAGATTATTATCAAACCAAACACCAAGATCTTGAACTTCGGTTTTACGTTCCAATGCGATACCATTAATAAGGTATTCCGAGTGTAATGGATAACGCCGGCGACAGAATGAGACTGTATGACATTTGTTTACATTTAAATGAAGGCTATTGGCACAACACCAGTTTACAAGTTTTTCAAGATTTTGATTAAGGACAGCTACATCATCATTGTTTTTAATATTCAGAAACAGTTTTATATCATCCGCATAAGCCAGTACGGGACAAGTAAAAGAGGATATTAAATCATCAATATATATCACAAAGAGTAAGGGACCTAGATTAGAACCTTGTGGTACACCAGAAGTAGACAAATACTTGCATGATTTAAAACCATTATAATAAACATAGTTGAACCTATTATCTAAGTATGTAAAAATAAGTTTTATAAGATTATCTGTAAGTCCGTAAGATTCAAGTTTACTAAGTAAAACACAATGATTAATGGTGTCAAACGCACTACTAAAATCTGTATAGATTACATCAGTTTGACCACGTACATCTAGTGACTTTAATAGAGAAATAACAAAAATACACTATATTTAATGAAGAAATAACTAAAATACAAATTATTTTATAAAGAAATAACTAAAATACACAATATTTAATAGAGAAATAACTAAAATACACATTATTTAATAGGGAAATAACAAAAAAACACATTATTTAATGAAGAAATAACTAAAATACACATTATTTAATAGAGAAATAACAAAATTACACATTATTTATTAGAGAAATAACTAAAATACACATTATTTATTAAAAAAATAACTAAAATACACATTATTTAACAAAGAAATAACAAAAATACACATTATTTAATTGAGAAATAACAAAAATACACTATATTTAATAAAGAAATAACTAAAATACACATTATTTAATAAAGAAACAACTAAAATACACAATATTTTATAAAGAATCAACAAAAAAACACATTTTTTAAAAAAGAATTAACTAAAATACACATTATTTTATAAAGAAATAACTAAAATACACATTATTTAATAAAGAAATAACTAAAATACACATTACTTATTAAAGAAAAAACTAAAATACACTATATTTGAAGAAGAAATAACTAAAAGACACATTATTTAATAAAGAAATAACTAAAATACACATTATTTATTGGAGAAAAAACTAAAATACTCATTATTTAATAAAGAAATAACTAAAATACACATTATTTAATAGAGAAATAACAAAAATTCACATTATTTAATAGAGAAATAACAAAAATACACTATATTTAATGAAGAAATAACTAAAATACACATTATTTAATAAAGAAATAACTAAAATACACATTATTTAATAGAGAAATAACTAAAATACACATTATTTAATAGGGAAATAACAAAAAAACACATTATTTAATAAAGCAATAACTAAAATACACATTATTTAATAGAGAAATAACTAAAATAAACATTATTTAATAGAGAAATAACAAAAAACACATTATTTAATGAAGAAATAACTAAAATACACATTATTTAATAAAGAAATAACAAAAATACACAATATATATTAGAGAAATAACTAAAATACACATTATTTATTGGAGAAATAACTAAAATACACATTATTTAATAAAGAAATAACTAAAACACACATTCTTTAATAGAGAAACAACAAAAATACACATTATTTAATGAAACAATAACTAAAATACACATTATTTAAAAAAAAATAACAAAAATACACATTATTTAATGAAGAAATATCTAAAATACACATTATTTAAAAAAGAAATAACTAAAATACACATTATTTAATAGAGAAATAACAAAAATAAACATTATTTAATGAAGAAATAACTAAAATACACATTATTTAATAAATAAATAACTAAAATACACAATATATGATAAAGAAATAACTAAAATACACATTATTTATTAGAGAAAAAACTAAAATACACATTATTTAATAAAGAAATAACTAAAATACACATTCTTTAATAGAGAAACAACAAAAATACACATTATTTAATAAAAAAATAACTAAAATACACATTATTTAATAAAGAAATAACTAAAATACACATTATTTAATCGAGAAATAAACAAAATACACATTATTTATTGGAGAAATAACTAAAATGCACAATATTTAATAGAAAAATAACTAAAATACTCAATATTTATTGGAGAAATAACTAAAAAACACATTATTTAATATAGAATATACAAAAATACACATTATTTAATGAAAAAATAACTAAAAGACACATTACTTAATGAAGAAATAACTAAAATACACATTATCTAATAAAGAAATAACTAAAATACAGAATATTTATTAGAGAAATAACTAAAATACACATTATTTATTGGAGAAATAAATAAATTACACATTATTTAATAAAGAAATAATCAAAATACACATTATTTAATAAAAAAATAACTAAAATACACAATATTTAATAAAGAAATAACTTAAATACACATTATTTATTTAAGAAATAACTAAATTACACATTAATTAAAAAAAAAAAAACTGAAATACACATTTATTTATAGAAAAATAACAAAAATACACATTATTTAATAAAGAAAAAACTAAAATACACATTATTTAATAAAGAAATAATTAAAATACACATTATTTAATAGAGAAATAAATTTTAGTTATAACACATTATTTATTGAAGAAATAACTAAATTACACATTACAAAGAAAGAAATAACTAAAATACACATTTATTTATAGAAAAATAACAAAAATACACATTATTTAATGAAGAAATAACTAAAATACACATTATTTAATAAAGAAATAACTAAAATTCACATTATTTAATAGAGAAATAACTAAAATACACCTTATTTATTAGAGAAATAACCTAAATACACATTATTTGATAAAAAAATAACAAAAATACAAATTATTCAATAAAGAAATAATTAAAATACACATTATTTAATAAAGAAATAACTAAAATACACATTATTTAATAGAGAAATAACTAAAATACACATTATTTATTGGAGAAATAACTAAATTACAATTTATTTAATAAAGAAATAACTAAAATACACATTTATTAATAGAAAAATAACAAAAATACACATTATTTATTGGAGAAATAACTAAAATAAACATTATGTAATAAATAAATAACTAAAATACACATTATTTAATATAGAAATAACAAAAATACACATTATTTAATAAAGAAATAACTAAAATACTCTTTATTTAATAGAGAAATAACAAAATTACACATTATTTAAAGAAGAAATAACTAAAATACACATTATTTAATAAAGAAACAACTAAAATACACAACATATAATATAGAAATAACAAAAAAAACACATTATTTAATAAAGAAATAACTAAAATACACATTATTTAGTAAAGAAATAACTAAAACACACATTATTTTTTAGAGAAATAACTAAAATACACAATATTTAATAAAGAAATAACTAAAATACACTTTTTTTAATAAAGAAATAACTAAAATTCACATTATTTGATAGAGAAATACCAAAAATACACATTACTTAATAAAGAAATAACTAAAATACACATTATTTATTTTAAAAATAACTAAAATACACATTATTTAATAAAGAAATAACTAAAATACACAATATTTATTGGAGATATAACAAAAATACAAATTATTTAATAAAGAAATAACTAAAATACACATTATTTAATGAAAAAATAACAAAAATACACATTATTTACTAAAGAAATAACTAAAATACACATTATTTAATAAAAAAATAACTAAAATACACATTATTTAATTAAGAAATAACAAAAATACACATTATTTAATGAAGAAATAACTAAAATACACATTATTTAATCAAGAAATAACTAAAATACACATTATTTATTAGAGAAATAACTAAAATACACATTATTTATTGGAGAAATAACTAAAATACACATTATTTAATAAAGAAATAACTAAAATACACATTATTTAATAAAGAAATAACAAAAAAACACAATATTTTTTAAAGAAATGACTAAAATACACATTATTTAATAAAAAATAACTAAAATACACAATATTTATTGGAGATGTAACTAAAATACACATTATTTAATAAACAAAAAACAAAAAAACACATTATTTAATAAAGAATAAACTAACATACACATTATTTAATAGAAAAATAACAAAAAAACACATTATTTAATAGAGAAATAACAAAAAACAAATTATTTAATAAAGAAATAACTAAAATACACATTATTTAATAGAAAAATAACTAAAATACACATTATTTAATAAAAAACAACTAAAATACACAATAATTAATAGAGAAATAACAAAACAACACATTATTTTATAAAAAAATATATAAAATACATATTATTTAATAGAGAAATAACTAAAATACACATTATATATTGGAGAAATAACTAAAATACACATTATTTAATGAAAAAATAACTAAAATACACATTATTTAATAGAGAAATAACAAAAAACACATTATTTAATAAAAAAATAACTAAAATACACATTATTTAATAAAGAAATAACAAAAATTACACATTATTTAATAAAGAAATAACAAAAAAACACATTATTTAATAGAGAAATAACTAAAATACACATTATTTAATAGAGAAATAACTAAAATACACAATATTTATTGAAGAAATAAATAAATTACACATTATTTATTGGAGAAATAACTAAAATACACATTATTTAATGAAGAAATAACTAAAATACACATTCTTTAATAGAGAAATAACAAAAAATCACATTATTTAATTAAGAAATAACTAAAATACACATTATTTAATAGAAAAATAACTAAAATACACTATATTTATTGGAGAAGTAACTAAAATACACATTATTTAATAGAGAAATAACTAAAAAACACAATATTTAATAGAGAAATAACAAAAAAACACATTATTTAATAAAGAAATAACTAAAATACACATTATTTAATAAAGAATTAACTAAAATACGCAATATTTATTAGAGAAATAACTAAAATACACATTATTTAATAAAGAAACAACTAAAATACACAATATTTATTAAAGAATAAACAAAAAAACACATTATTTAATAAAGAATTAACTAAAATACACATTATTTAATAGAGAAATAACAAAAATACACATTATTTATTAGAAAAATAACTAAAATACACATTATTAATTTAAAAAATAACTAAAATACACATTAATTAATAAAGAAATAACTTAAATACACATTATTTAATAAAGAAATAACTAAAATACACATTATTTAATAAAGAAGTAACAAAAATACACTATATTTAATGAAGAAATAACTAAACTACACATTATTTAATAAAGAAATAACTAAAATACACATTATTTAATAGAGAAATAACTAAAATACACATTATTTAATAGGGAAATAACAAAAAAACACATTATTTAATAAAGTAATAACTGAAATACACATTATTTAATAGAGAAATAACTAAAATACACATTATTTAATAAAAAAACAACTAAAATACACAATAATTATTAGAAAAATAACAAAAAAACACATTATTTTATAAAAAAATATTTAAAATACATATTATTTAATAGAGAAATAACTAAAATACACATTATATATTGTAGAAATAACTAAAATACACATTATTTAATGAAGAAATAACAAAAATACACATTATTTAATAGAGAAACAACAAAAAACACTATACTTAATAAAGAAATAAATAAAATACACATTATTTAATAAAGAAATAACAAAAATACACATTATTTAATAAAGAATTAACAAAAAAACACATAATTTAATAGAGAAATAACTAAAATACACATTATTCAATAGAGAAATATCTAAAAAACACAATATTTAATGAAGAAATAAATAAAATACACATTATTTATTGGAGAAATAACTAAAATACACATTATTTAATAAAAAAATAACTAAAATACACATTCTTTAATAAAGAATTAACTAAAATACGCAATATTTATTAAAGAAATAACTAAAATACACATTATTTAATAAAGAAACAACTAAAATACACAATATTTATTAAAGAATAAACAAAAAAACACATTATTTAATAAAGAATTAACTAAAATACACATTATTTAATAGAGAAATAACTAAAATACACATTATTTATTAGAAAAATAATTAAAATACACATTATTAATTTAAGAAATAACTAAATTACACATTATTTAATAAAGAAATAACTAAAATACACATTATTTAATGAAGAAATAACTAAAATACACATTATTTAATAGAGAAATAACAAAAATACACTATATTTAATGAAGAAATAACTAAAATACACATTATTTTATAAAAAAATAACTAAAATACACATTATTTAATAGAGAAATAAATAAAATACACATTATTTAATAGGGAAATAACAAAAAAACACATTATTTAATAAAGAAATAACTAAAATACACATTATTTAATAGAGAAATAACAAAAATACAAATTATTTATTGGAGAAATAACTAAATTACACATTATTTATTAAAGAAATAACTAAAATACACATTATTTAACAAAGAAATAACAAAAATACACATTATTTAATTAAGAAATAACAAAAATACACTTAATTTAATAAAGAAATAACTAAAATACACAGTATTTAATAAAGAAACATTTAAAATACACAATATTTTATAAAGAATCAACAAAAAAACACATTATTTAATAAAAAATTAACTAAAATACACATTATTTTATAAAGAAATAACTAAAATACACATTATTTAATAGAAAAATAACAAAAATACACATTATTTAATAAAGAAATAACTAAAATACACATTACCTATTGAAGAAAAAACTAAAATACACTATATTTAAAAAAGAAATAACTAAAAGACACATTATTTATTAGAGAAATAATTAAAATACACATTATTTATTGAAGAAAAAACTAAAATACACATTATTTAATAAAGAAATAACTAAAATACACATTATTTAATAGAGAAATAACAAAAATTAACATTATTTAATAAAGAAATAACTAAAATACACATTATTTAATAAAGAAATAACAAAAATACACATTATTTAATAAAGAAATAACTAAAATACACATTCTTTAATAGAGAAACAACAAAAATACAGATTATTTAATAAAAAAATAACTAAAATACACATTATTTAATAAAGAAATAACTAAAATACACATTATTTAATAGAGAAATAACAAAAATACACTATATTTAATGAAGAAATAACTAAAATACACATTATTTTATAAAGAAATAACTAAAATACACAATATTTAATAGAGAAATAACTAAAATACACATTATTTAATAGGGAAATAACAAAAAAACACATTATTTAATGAAGAAATAACTAAAATACACATTATTTAATAGAGAAATAACAAAAATACACATTATTTATTAGAGAAATAACTAAAATACACATTATTTATTAAAAAAATAACTAAAATACACATTATTTAACAAAGAAATAACAAAAATACACATTATTTAATTGAGAAATAACAAAAATACACTATATTTAATAAAGAAATAACTAAAATACACATTATTTAATAAAGAAACAACTAAAATACACAATATTTTATAAAGAATCAACAAAAAAACACATTATTTAAAAAAGAATTAACTAAAATACACATTATTTTATAAAGAAATAACTAAAATACACATTACTTAATAGAGAAATAACGAAAATACACATTTTTTAATAAAGAAATAACTAAAATACACATTACTTATTAAAGAAAAAACTAAAATACACTATATTTGAAAAAGAAATAACTAAAAGACACATTATTTAATAAAGAAATAACTAAAATACACATTATTTATTGGAGAAAAAACTAAAATACTCATTATTTAATAAAGAAATAACTAAAATACACATTATTTAATAGAGAAATAACAAAAATTCACATTATTTAATAGAGAAATAACAAAAATACACTATATTTAATGAAGAAATAACTAAAATACACATTATTTAATAAAGAAATAACTAAAATACACATTATTTAATAGAGAAATAACTAAAATACACATTATTTAATAGGGAAATAACAAAAAAACACATTATTTAATAAAACATTAACTAAAATACACATTATTTAATAGAGAAATAACTAAAATAAACATTATTTAATAGAGAAATAACAAAAAACACATTATTTAATGAAGAAATAACTAAAATACACATTATTTAATAAAGAAATAACAAAAATACACAATATATATTAGAGAAATAACTAAAATACACATTATTTATTGGAAAAATAACTAAAATACACATTATTTAATAAAGAAATAACTAAAACACACATTCTTTAATAATAATAATAATAATAATACGTTTATTCATGTAGCCAAATATACAAAAAGGATATGAAAAGTCAAATAATAGTTTAAACACACACAGGTATAAAATACAATAAATAAAATTACAAAAACATATTAAAATATAGAACAATATAAACATTTAAAAGTATAAAACTATATGTAAAAAGTAAATTATATATATGACTGATAAAAAAAAAAAACAAATTAAAAAACAGAATTAGACTCAACTAGATACTGATGCTATTGCCACATTTCATTTTCATACTCATGTATTGAATAATAAGCTTTTTTAACAAGAAGCTTTTTTATCTTTTGTTTGTAAATATTTATTGAACACTTCTTGATAACTTCGGGTAGATGATTAAACCATTTGACACCTACTGTGTCTATGCTTCTTTTTGTAATTTTTAATTTACACTTAGGAATTTCTAATATGTTCTGATTTCTTGTGTTGTAATTATGGTAACTACTTAAAAAAGTGAATTGATGAATATTATTTTTAACATATATTAATACTTGAAATATAAACAAAGAAGGTACTGTTAAAATATTTAGTTTTTGAAATGATTGTCTGCATGATATGCGAGGATGTAGTCCTAGCATTGATCGTACGATTCTTTTTTGCAATATGAATACTCTATTTAACTGGCTAGATGTTCCCCAAATAATTATACCATATGATAGTATTGATTGCACATGGCTGTTATAAAATAAAATTAATAAGTCTCGATTTACCTGATGTCTTAAGTTGCACATTACAAAACAATAAGACGATAGTTTATTACAAAGATAGTCAACATGAAAATTAAAATTACAATTTGAATCTATTTTAATTCCCAGAAAGGAAATGTGGTTAGCTTCTACTACTGATTGACGATCACATTTTATAAACAAGCTATGATCATGTTGCAAATTATTAGCAAAGAATCTAAGACAAACGGTCTTATTAGTATTTAATACAAGATTATTTTTTTCAAACCATTGTTTCATTTCAAGTAATGTGTTGTTTGCCGATGATACCAGATGTTGTATACCTTGGTTGGAAGTCACCAGGAAAGAGGTATCATCTGCATACATTATAGAATTTTTAAAGTTAAAATCATTTGTATATATAATAAAGAGAAGTGGCCCAAGTACAGAACCTTGTGGCACACCTCTCTTCATATTTAATGGAGATGAATCAAAGTTTCCTATTTTAACATAATGATATCTACTCTGAAGGTAACTCTGAAACCAATTTAGTGCTATTCCACGTATGCCATACCTCTCCAGTTTTTGTAACAAAATATCATGATTTACTAAGTCAAATGCTTTGCTTAAGTCAAGAAATACTCCCAAGCAATGATTACCTAGCTCTAAGTTATTTAATACATATCTCAAGAAACTTACAACTGCATGTGATGTTAAACGACCATTTCTAAAACCAAATTGATTTGGATTAAATAAATTGAAATGATTAAAAAAACACGTTAGTCTTTTTGCAACCAAAGTTTCAATGATCTTTGCAAAAGTATTTAAGACTGAAATTGGCCTGTAGTTTTGTACATCACATGCAGCACCCTTTTTTAACAAAGGTAAAATTTTGGCAATTTTTAACATATCTGGGAATATTCCTTGACTAAGCGATTCATTTGCAATAAATGTTAGAGGTTCGTAAAGTGGTGTTATGCATTGTTTTAATAAATTAGGGCTTAAATGGTCCTTTCCAGCAGAATTTGTGTTTTTAAGATTAGCTACGCATTCTCGTACTTCATATCCAGTGATGGGAGTGAAGTAAAATGAATTATTATTCATATCTATGTTATTGAGTATGTTTTGCGAAGTATTATTTATTAAAACATTTGATATGTTATTAAAATGTACATTGAAATGATTGGCAATAGATTTGGCTTCACCACATAATTTGCCATTAATAATTAGTTCTTCGCGTTTTTGTATTTTCAGTTTACCAATATTTTTATTTATTATTGACCATGCTGATTTTGCCCTATTAGACGAATTTATTATATATTCATTATTATGTAGACGTTTAGCTAAATTAATCACATTTTGATATACTTTTTTATAGGCATTGTAATATTTTTTAATAGGTTCGCTACCAACAAGAGTCAACCCGTATAAAAGTTTTAACTTTTGAGAGGATACTCGTATACCTTGAGTTATCCATTTATTATTTTTCTGAGATTGTATAGCATTTTTTGTTTTTAATGGAAATGCAGATTCAAAACAAATATTCACAATATTTTGAAATTTATTAAAAGTGTGGTTTACATTATCTTTAGTGTCAAGTTGTGTCCAATCATATTCATTTAATACCGTCATAAAATGATTGATATTATTTATGTTATGTATATCACGATATTGAATTTTGTCAGTAGTTGTATTAATACAATTCATTTGTAAACTTATGGATTGCGCCGTATGGTCTGATATGCCATTTTTAATAACTATACCTACAATATCTGTGAATGTTTGACTAACTAATATATTGTCAATACAATTATTATTGCGCGTAGGTACATTTATAGTTGGTGTAAGACAAAATGCACTTAATAAATCCAAAAGAGTAGTTAATATATTGCTTTTAACAATAAAATTGATGTTGAAATCACCGCAAATAACAATTTTTTTATACGATTTTTTATAGAGTAGTCTAATTAAATTTTCAAAGCATTCAAAAAATAACGTAACATCTGCATCTGGAATTCTATATAAAGAAACAATAACAATATTATTAAGTTCTTTTGAGTCGGATTGAATTGCTATTGCTGCGCATTCAAATACTTTCTCAATTGATATTTGACTAACTTCAATTATGTTTATTGTTTTTAAATCATTATGAACAAAAATTAAACTTCCACCATTTTTAAACATTGATCTTGCATAATAAGCACCTACATAATAATTTGCCAGATGAACGTAGTTTATATTTTGCTTTTTAACATAGTGTTCAGACACACAAAATATATGACATTTTTGATTATCTAAAAAAATCTCTAATTGACTACCTTTATTTGTTAATGACTGCACATTTTGATGCAATATATTTAAATTAATTAGGTTTTTGTGTTTAAAAAATGACGTCGTGTGTGTTACATTAAAAAAGTATTATCTTCTTTATCCTGTATTTCTTCGCTGATCGCTGGGGCATTATTCGGTTGATTTGCGCACATAAGATTCTTCGCGCTTCTCCGATCTTCAGTTGAAATTTTTATATTGTTACTATTATTCAAATCTACATCTTTATCTTCATTATTTTCCTTATTTATATGAGTATTAACATATGTTAAATTATTTAAGTTTACATAACTATTTTCACATTTTTTCTTAATTACACCATTCCTAGCTTCTATTAGCGTCGTAATCTTTTGAGACATTTTTTCCTTGTAGTACGGGTGTAAATTATCTATTATAAATTTCCTTGGTCCTTCTTTAATAATTTTATTGTAATCTATTATTGCAATGTGGTTTTGCTTTTTTATTTGTTGTATTGTATGTCTAAGTGTGTTATTTATATTATGAACAAATTTGTTTAATATTGGTCTTCCACTGTGCATTGGTATACCGATAAATATGATGTTCGTATTATTTAAATAATTAATTGTTTTTAACAATATCTGCTGCTTGATTGATTTGCCTTTTAAAGCATTAGCATTTCCGCCTATTATTATTATAAAGTCTAATTTTGTATAATTTTTGGATATTATATCTATATTTTCTAATATTTGTTCATACTCTGCACCTGGCTTGCACAATCCTTCAATAATATAATTACTAGGTAGTTTTTCGTTTAGTTTTTTACTTAATCCTAGAGCTTGTTCATCTCCGATTATTAATATTTTGTTTTTATTATGTTTAATTGTGCTTTTTACATTATTCACTGTTGGTTCCGTTTCATTATTTTCCTTCATATTAACTATAGATTTATCATGTTTAATATTTAAAGATGTTGGCTTATTATTGCCTGATTCAATAATGTTCTTGGCTTTTATCATTTTTATAAGTTTCGTATTCTGAACTTCTAAGCGATGTAATTTATTTTCGAGTTGAGTTATTTTGTTAATTAATTTAAATAATGTTTTATTTTTATTGTTTCTATTTTTCAAAGTTGTATTAATATTATCACTTTCATTATTCAAACTGTTTTCAGCATCGGTGTTAATACGGCTGGAATTTAGCGCATCCTTTAGTTTATTTACAAGGTCTTCTTTTTTGCCGCTGAAATCCAGTCCGCGTTTATCTAATTCAGATTTCAGTTGATCGACCTTCAATGACTTTATTCTTTTTGATTTTGATTTCAATTTATTTATTTTCATTGTGCACTTTTACTTAATAACTGCATGAACTATAATGTCACTTTAATGTTTTTTAAACCACAATATACAGTTTTTCTTTGCGGTTTCATACGTATAAAATACAAATTTGTAGGTGTTTTTATAACCCTTTAAAACACTTTAAAAGCGGGAGCACATGTGAACATGCACAATAGAGAAACAACAAAAATACACATTATTTAATGAAACAATAACTAAAATACACATTATTTAAAAAAAAATAACTAGAATACACATTATTTAATCGAGAAATAAACAAAATACACATTATTTATTGGAGAAATAACTAAAATGCACATTATTTAATAGAAAAATAACTAAAATACTCATTATTTATTGGAAAAATAACTAAAATACACATTAATTAATAAAGAAATTACAAAAATACACATTATTTAATAAAGAAATAACTAAAATACACATTACTTAATGAAGAAATAACTAAAATACACATTATTTAATAAAGAAATAATTAAAATACACATTATTTAATAGAGAAATAACAAAAAAAACATTATTTAATAAAGAAATAACTAAAATACACATTATTTAATAAAGAAATAACAAAAATACACATTATTTAATAAAGAAATAACTAAAATACACATTATTTAAAAAAGAAATAACTAAAATACACATTATTTAATAGAGAAATAACAAAAATAAACATTATTTAATAAAGAAATAACTAAAATACACATTATTTAATAAATAAATAACTAAAATACACAATATGTAATAGAGAAATAACTTAAATACACATTATTTATTGGAAAAAAAACTAAAATACACATTATTTAATAAAGAAATAACTAAAATACACATTCTTTAATAGAGAAACAACAAAAATACACATTATTTAATAAAAAAATAACTAAAATACACATTATTTAATAAAGAAATAACTAAAATACACATTATTTAATCGAGAAATAAACAAAATACACATTATTTATTGGAGAAATAACTAAAATGCACAATATTTAATAGAAAAATAACTAAAATACTCAATATTTATTGGAGAAATAACTAAAAAACACATTATTTAAAAAAGAATAAACAAAAATACACATTATTTAATGAAAAAATAACTAAAATACACATTACTTAATAAAGAAATAACTAAAATACACATTATTTAATAAAGAAATAACTAAAATACAAAATATTTATTAGAGAAATAACTAAAATACACATTATTTATTGGAGAAATAATTAAATTACACATTATTTAATAAAGAAATAACCAAAATACACATTATTTAATAAAGAAATAACTAAAATACACATTATTTAATAGAGAAATAACTTAAATACACATTATTTATTTAAGAAATAACTAAATTACACTTTAATTAAAAAAAAAAAAATAACTGAAATACACATTTATTTATAGAAAAATAACAAAAATACACATTATTTAATGAAGAAATAACTAAAATACACATTATTTAATAAAGAAATAATTAAAATACACATTATTTAATAGAGAAATAAATTTTAGTTATAACACATTATTTATTGGAGAAATAACTAAATTACACATTACAAAGAAAGAAATAACTAAAATACACATTTATTTATAGAAAAATAACAAAAATACACATTATTTAATAAAGAAATAACTAAAATACACATTATTTAATAAAGAAATAACTAAAATTCACATTATTTAATAGAGAAATAACTAAAATACACATTATATATTGTAGAAATAACTAAAATACACATTATTTAATGAAGAAATAACAAAAATACACATTATTTAATAAAGAAATAACAAAAAACACATTACTTAATAAAGAAATAACTAAAATACACATTATTTAATAAAGAAATAACAAAAATACACATTATTTAATAAAGAATCAACAAAAAAACACATTATTTAATAAAGAATTAACTAAAATACACATTATTTTATAAAGAAATAACTAAAATACACATTATTTAATAGAAAAATAACAAAAATACAAATTATTTAATGAAGAAATAACTAAAATACACATTAATTAATAAAGAAATAACTAAAATACACATTATTTAATAGAGAAATAACTAAAATACACATTATTTATTGGAGAAATAACTAAATTACAATTTATTTAATAAAGAAATAACTAAAATACACATTTATTAATAGAAAAATAACAAAAATACACATTATTTATTGGAGAAATAACTACATAAACATTATGTAATGAAGAAATAACTAAAATACACATTATTTAATATAGAAATAACAAAAATACACATTATTTAATAAAGAAATAACTAAAATACTCATTATTTAATAGAGAAATAACAAAATTACAAATTATTTAATGAAGAAATAACTAAAATACACATTATTTAATAAAGAAACAACTAAAATACACAACATATAATATAGAAATAACAAAAAAAACACATTATTTAATAAAGAAATAACTAAAATACACATTATTTAGTAAAGAAATAACAAAAACACACATTATTTTTTAGAGAAATAACTAAAATACACAATATTTAATAAAGAAATAACTAAAATACACTTTTTTAATAAAGAAATAACTAAAATTCACATTATTTGATAGAGAAATACCAAAAATACACATTACTTAATGAAGAAATAACTAAAATACACATTATTTATTTTAAAAATAACTAAAATACACATTATTTAATAAAGAAATAACTAAAATACACATTATTTAATGGAGATATAACAAAAATACAAATTATTTAATAAAGAAATAACTAAAATACACATTATTTAATAAAAAAATAACAAAAATACACATTATTTACTGAAGAAATAACTAAAATACACATTATTTAATAAAAAAATAACTAAAATACACATTATTTAATTAAGAAATAACAAAAATACACATTATTTAATGAAGAAATAACTAAAATAAACATTTTTTTAACAAGAAATAACTAAAATACACATTATTTATTAGAGAAATAACTAAAATACACATTATTTATTGGAGAAATAACTAAAATACACATTATTTAATAAAGAAATAACTAAAATACACATTATTTAATAGAGAAATAACTAAAATACACATTATTTAAAAAAGAAATAACTAAAAAACACAATATTTAATAGAGAAATAACAAAAAAACACATTATTTAATAAAGAAATAACTAAAATACACATTATTTAATAGAGAAAAAACAAAAATACACATTATTTAATAAAGAAATAACTAAAATACACATTATTTAATAAAGAATTAACTAAAATACGCAATATTTATTAGAAAAATAACTAAAATACAAATTATTTAATAAAGAAACAACTAAAATACACAATATTAATTAAAGAATAAACAAAAAAACACATTATTTAATAAAGAATTAACTAAAATACACATTATTTAATAGAGAAATAACATAAATACACATTATTTATTAGAAAAAAAACTAAAATACACATTATTAATTGAAAAAATAACTAAAATACATATTAATTAATAAAGAAATAACTAAAATACACATTCTTTAATAAAGAATTAACTAAAATATGCAATATTTATTAGAGAAATAACTAAAATACACATTATTTAATTAGGAAACAACTAAAATACACATTATTTAATAAAGAAATAACAAAAATACACATTATTTAATAAAGAAATAACAAAAAAACACATTATTTAATAGAGAAATAACTAAAATACACATTATTTAATAGAGAAATAACTAAAAAACACAATATTTATTGAAGAAATAAATAAAATACACATTATTTATTAGAAAAATAACTAAAATACACATTATTTAATAAAAAAATAACTAAAATACACATTCTTTAATAAAGAATTAACTAAAATACGCAATATTTATTAGAGAAATAACTAAAATACACATTATTTAAAAAAGAAACAACTAAAATACACAATATTTATTAAAGAATAAACCAAAAACACATTATTTAATAAAGAATTAACTAAAATACACATTATTTAATAGAGAAATAACTAAAATACACATTATTTATTAGAAAATTAACTAAAATACACATTATTAATTTAAGAAATAACAAAAATACACATTATTTAATAAAGAAATAACTAAAATACACATTATTTAATAATAATAATAATAATAATAATATATATTTATTCCCACAGAAGCAACTTCCAATTACAGAAATATACAATTCGACATAAAAAATATAAAATACAAAATAAAATAAATAATAAAATAACATAAAAGTAAATGTTGTTTATACAAATTTAACAAAAGTTAACAATTAAAAAAAAAAAAAAAAAAATAATAATAATAGAGATAACTAATTAAATCAATAATAATTAATAAGTAGATGTAATTACTATAGATATAACAAAACGCATAAAACATAAAAGACATACAAGATTACTGCATAAATATATCATTATAAAGCTTATTAGCATTACTACATATGTGGGTCAAAGGTGCTTTATAGTAAATATTTGTTCTTGCGGTTTTATTTATAAATGTATAAGAATATCTCGACGATGGACGTGGGACATAAAAATTTACTTTTGCAAGTAAATTTGGGCAATCATAAACATTATTTAATAATTTATGCATAAATTGTGCAGTGCAAGCTTCCCTTCTTGTAGATAGCGATAAGATATGGTGACGCTGTAACATACTTTGATAATCCGCATTCTGCTCTGGATATACGTTATCTATTTTAAACGTCAAATATTTTAAAAAACATCTTTGCACACGCTCAATAGTCAAGGATTGATTTATATATGTTGGGTACCATATTAAGGAGGCATATTCTAATTTAGTTCGTACCAGAGAGTAATATAACAATTTCACTAGAGAAACATCAGTAAAAAATTTAGATGTACGCATGATAAAACCAAGCATCTTCATAGCAGATGTGGCAGTGCGACTAACATGAACATCAAAACGAAGATTATTATCAAACCAAACACCAAGATCTTGAACTTCGGTTTTACGTTCCAATGCGATACCATTAATAAGGTATTCCGAGTGTAATGGATAACGCCGGCGACAGAATGAGACTGTATGACATTTGTTTACATTTAAATGAAGGCTATTGGCACAACACCAGTTTACAAGTTTTTCAAGATTTTGATTAAGGACAGCTACATCATCATTGTTTTTAATATTCAGAAACAGTTTTATATCATCCGCATAAGCCAGTACGGGACAAGTAAAAGAGGATATTAAATCATCAATATATATCACAAAGAGTAAGGGACCTAGATTAGAACCTTGTGGTACACCAGAAGTAGACAAATACTTGCATGATTTAAAACCATTATAATAAACATAGTTGAACCTATTATCTAAGTATGTAAAAATAAGTTTTATAAGATTATCTGTAAGTCCGTAAGATTCAAGTTTACTAAGTAAAACACAATGATTAATGGTGTCAAACGCACTACTAAAATCTGTATAGATTACATCAGTTTGACCACGTACATCTAGTGACTTTAATAGAGAAATAACAAAAATACACTATATTTAATGAAGAAATAACTAAAATACAAATTATTTTATAAAGAAATAACTAAAATACACAATATTTAATAGAGAAATAACTAAAATACACATTATTTAATAGGGAAATAACAAAAAAACACATTATTTAATGAAGAAATAACTAAAATACACATTATTTAATAGAGAAATAACAAAATTACACATTATTTATTAGAGAAATAACTAAAATACACATTATTTATTAAAAAAATAACTAAAATACACATTATTTAACAAAGAAATAACAAAAATACACATTATTTAATTGAGAAATAACAAAAATACACTATATTTAATAAAGAAATAACTAAAATACACATTATTTAATAAAGAAACAACTAAAATACACAATATTTTATAAAGAATCAACAAAAAAACACATTTTTTAAAAAAGAATTAACTAAAATACACATTATTTTATAAAGAAATAACTAAAATACACATTATTTAATAAAGAAATAACTAAAATACACATTACTTATTAAAGAAAAAACTAAAATACACTATATTTGAAGAAGAAATAACTAAAAGACACATTATTTAATAAAGAAATAACTAAAATACACATTATTTATTGGAGAAAAAACTAAAATACTCATTATTTAATAAAGAAATAACTAAAATACACATTATTTAATAGAGAAATAACAAAAATTCACATTATTTAATAGAGAAATAACAAAAATACACTATATTTAATGAAGAAATAACTAAAATACACATTATTTAATAAAGAAATAACTAAAATACACATTATTTAATAGAGAAATAACTAAAATACACATTATTTAATAGGGAAATAACAAAAAAACACATTATTTAATAAAGCAATAACTAAAATACACATTATTTAATAGAGAAATAACTAAAATAAACATTATTTAATAGAGAAATAACAAAAAACACATTATTTAATGAAGAAATAACTAAAATACACATTATTTAATAAAGAAATAACAAAAATACACAATATATATTAGAGAAATAACTAAAATACACATTATTTATTGGAGAAATAACTAAAATACACATTATTTAATAAAGAAATAACTAAAACACACATTCTTTAATAGAGAAACAACAAAAATACACATTATTTAATGAAACAATAACTAAAATACACATTATTTAAAAAAAAATAACTAGAATACACATTATTTAATCGAGAAATAAACAAAATACACATTATTTATTGGAGAAATAACTAAAATGCACATTATTTAATAGAAAAATAAATAAATACTCATTATTTATTGGAAAAATAACTAAAATACACATTAATTAATAAAGAAATTACAAAAATACACATTATTTAATAAAGAAATAACTAAAATACACATTACTTAATGAAGAAATAACTAAAATACACATTATTTAATAAAGAAATAATTAAAATACACATTATTTAATAGAGAAATAACTAAAATACACATTACTTATTGGAAAAATAATTAAATTACACATTATTTAATAAAGAAATAACCAAAATACACATTATTTAATAAAGAAATAACTAAAATACACACTATTTATCAAAGAAATAACTAAAATACACATTATTTATTAGAGAAATAACTCAAATACACATTATTTATTTAAGAAATAACTAAATTACACATTATTTAAAAAAAAATAACTGAAATACACATTTGTTTATAGAAAAATAACAAAAATACACATTATTTAATAAAGAAATAACTAAAATACACATTATTTAATAAAGAAATAATTAAAATACACATTATTTAATAGAGAAATGAATTTTAGTTATAACACATTATTTATTGGAGAAATAACTAAATTACACATTAGTTACAAAAGAAATAACTAAAATACACATTTATTAATAGAAAAATAACAAAAATACACATTATTTAATGAAGAAATAACTAAAATACACATTATTTGATAAAGAAATAACTAAAATTCACATTATTTAATAGAGAAATAACTAAAATACACCTTATTTATTAGAGAAATAACTTAAATACACATTATTTGATAAAAAAATAACAAAAATACACATTATTTTAAGAAGAAATAACTAAAATACACATTATTTAATAAAGAAATAACTAAAATACACATTATTTAAAAGAGAAATAACTAAAATACACATTATTTATTGGAGAAATAACTAAATTACAGTTTATTTAATAAAAAAATAACTAAAATACACATTTATTAATAGGAAAATAACAAAAATACATATTATTTATTAGAGATATAACTAAAATAAACATTATGTAATGAAGAAATAACTAAAATACACATTATTTAATAAAGAAATAACAAAAATACACATTATTTAATAAAGAAATAACTAAAATACTCATTATTTAATAAAGAAATAACTAAAATACGCAATATTTATTAGAGAAATAACTAAAATACACATTATTTAAAAAAGAAACAACTAAAATACACAATATTTATTAAAGAATAAACCAAAAACACATTATTTAATAAAGAATTAACTAAAATACACATTATTTAATAGAGAAATAACTAAAATACACATTATTTATTAGAAAATTAACTAAAATACACATTATTAATTTAAGAAATAACAAAAATACACATTATTTAATAAAGAAATAACTAAAATACACATTATTTAATAGAGAAATAACAAAAATACACTATATTTAATGAAGAAATAACTAAAATACACATTATTTTATAAAGAAATAATTAAAATACACAATATTTAATAGAGAAATAACTAAAATACACATTATTTAATAGGGAAATAACAAAAAAACACATTATTTAATGAAGAAATAACTAAAATACACATTATTTAATAGAGAAATAACAAAAATACACATTATTTATGAGAGAAATAACTAAAATACACATTATTTATTAAAAAAATAACTAAAATACACATTATTTAACAAAGAAATAACAAAAATACACATTATTTAATTGAGAAATAACAAAAATACACTATATTTAATAAAGAAATAACTAAAATACACATTATTTAATAAAGAAACAACTAAAATACACAATATTTTATAAAGAATCAACAAAAAAACACATTATTTAAAAAAGAATTAACTAAAATACTCATTATTTTATAAAGAAATAACTAAAATACACATTACTTAATAGAGAAATAACGAAAATACACATTATTTGATAAAGAAATAACTAAAATACACATTACTTATTAAAGAAAAAACTAAAATACACTATATTTGAAGAAGAAATAACTAAAAGACACATTATTTAATAAAGAAATAACTAAAATACACATTATTTATTGGAGAAAAAACTAAAATACTCATTATTTAATAAAGAAATAACTAAAATACACATTATTTAATAGAGAAATAACAAAAATTCACATTATTTAATAGAGAAATAACAAAAATACACTATATTTAATGAATAAATAACTAAAATACACATTATTTAATAAAGAAATAACTAAAATACACATTATTTAATAGAGAAATAACTAAAATACACATTATTTAATAGGGAAATAACAAAAAAACACATTATTTAATAAAGCAATAACTAAAATACACATTATTTAATAGAGAAATATCTAAAATAAACATTATTTAATAGAGAAATAACAAAAAACACATTATTTAATGAAGAAATAACTAAAATACACATTATTTAATAAAGAAATAACAAAAATACACAATATATATTAGAGAAATAACTAAAAAACACATTATTTATTGGAGAAATAACTAAAATACACATTATTTAATAAAGAAATAACTAAAACACACATTCTTTAATAGAGAAACAACAAAAATACACATTATTTAATGAAACAATAACTAAAATACACATTATTTAAAAAAAAATAACTAGAATACACATTATTTAATCGAGAAATAAACAAAATACACATTATTTATTGGAGAAATAACTAAAATGCACATTATTTAATAGAAAAATAACTAAAATACTCATTATTTATTGGAAAAATAACTAAAATACACATTAATTAATAAAGAAATTACAAAAATACACATTATTTAATAAAGAAATAACTAAAATACACATTACTTAATGAAGAAATAACTAAAATACACATTATTTAATAAAGAAATAATAAAAATACACATTATTTAATAGAGAAATAACTAAAATACACATTACTTATTGGAAAAATAATTAAATTACACATTATTTAATAAAGAAATAACCAAAATACACATTATTTAATAAAGAAATAACTAAAATACACATTATTTATCAAAGAAATAACTAAAATACACATTATTTATTAGAGAAATAACTCAAATACACATTATTTATTTAAGAAATAACTAAATTACACATTATTTAAAAAAAATAACTGAAATACACATTTGTTTATAGAAAAATAACAAAAACACACATTATTTAATGAAGAAATAACTAAAATACACATTATTTAATAAAGAAATAATTAAAATACACATTATTTAATAAAGAAATGAATTTTAGTTATAACACATTATTTATTGGAGAAATAACTAAATTACACATTAGTTACAGAAGAAATAACTAAAATACACATTTATTATTAGAAAAATAACAAAAATACACATTATTTAATGAAGAAATAACTAAAATACACATTATTTGATAAAGAAATAACTAAAATTCACATTATTTAATAGAGAAATAACTAAAATACACCTTATTTATTAGAGAAATAACTTAAATACACATTATTTGATAAAAAAATAACAAAAATACACATTATTTTAAGAAGAAATATTTAAAATACACATTATTAAATAAAGAAATAACTAAAATACACATTATTTAAAAGAGAAATAACTAAAATACACATTATTTATTGGAGAAATAACTAAATTACAGTTTATTTAATAAAAAAATAACTAAAATACACATTTATTAATAGGAAAATAACAAAAATACATATTATTTATTAGAGATATAACTAAAATAAACATTATGTAATGAAGAAATAACTAAAATACACATTATTTAATAAAGAAATAACAAAAATACACATTATTTAATAAAGAAATAACTAAAATACTCATTATTTAATAAAGAAATAACAAAATTACAAATTATTAAATGAAGAAATAACAAATATACACATTATTTAATAAAGAAACAACTAAAATACACAACATTTAATATAGAAATAACAAAAAAACACATTATTTAATAAAGAAATAACTAAAATACACATTATTTAGTAAAGAAATAACTAAAACACACATTATTTATTAGAGAAATAACTAAAATACACAATATTAAATGAAGAAATAACTAAAATACACATTATTTAATAAAGAAATAACTAAAATACACATTATTTAATAAAGAAATAACAAAAATACACATTATTTAATAGAGAAATATCAAAAAACACATTATTTAATAGAGAAATAACTAAAATACACATTAATAGAGAAATAACTAAAATACCCAATATTTATTGGAGAAATAAATAAAATACACATTATTTATTGGAGAAATAACTAAAATACACATTATTTAATGAAGAAATAACTAAAATACACATTATTTAATAGAGAAAAAACAAAAAAACACATTATTTAATAGAAAAATAACTAAAAAACACATTATTTAATAGAGAAATAACAAAAAAAAACACATTATTTAATGAAGAAATAACGAAAAAACACATTATTTAATAAAAAAATAACTAAAATACACATTATTTAATAAAGAAATAACTAAAATACACATTATTTAATAAAGAAACAACTAAAATACACAATATTTAATAAAGAAATTACAAAAAAACACATTATTTAAAAAAGAAATAACTAAAATACACATTATTTAATAAGAAATAACTAAAATACACATTTATTAATAAAGAAACAACTAAAATACACATTATTTAATAAAGAAATAAAAAAAAAAACACATTATTTAATAGAGAAATAACTAAAAAACACATTAATTAATAAAGAAATAACTAAAATACACTTTATATAATAGAGAAAAAACTAAAATACACATTATTTATTGGAGAAAAAACTAAAATTGACATTATTTTATAAAGAAATAACTGAAATACACATTATTTAATAGAGAAATAACAAAAAAACACAATATTTTTTAAAGAAATGACTAAAATACACATTATTTAATAAAAAATAACTAAAATACACAATATTTATTGGAGAAGTAACTAAAAAACACATTATTTAATAGAAAAATAACAAAAAAACACATTATTTAATAGAGAAATAACAAAAAAACACATTATTTAATAAAGAAATAACTAAAATACACATTATTTAATAGAGAAATAACTAAAATACACATTATTTAATAAAAAACAACTAAAATACACAATAATTAATAGAGAAATAACAAAAAAACACATTATTTTATAAAGAAATATATAAAATTTATATTATTTAATAGAGAAATAACTAAAATACACATTATATATTGGAGAAATAACTAAAATACACATTATTTAATGAAGAAATAACTAAAATACACATTATTTAATAGAGAAATAACAAAAAACACATTATTTAATAAAGAAATAACTAAAATACACATTATTTAATAAAGAAATAACAAAAAATACACATTATTTAATAAAGAAATAACAAAAAAACACATTATTTAATAGAGAAATAACTAAAATACACATTATTTAATAGAGAAATAACTAAAATACACAATATTTATTGAAGAATTAAATAAATTACACAATATTTATTGGAGAAATAACTAAAATACACATTATTTAATGAAGAAATAACTAAAATACACATTTTTTAATAGAGAAATAACAAAAAATCACATTATTTAATAAAGAAATAATTAAAATACACATTATTTAATAGAAAAATAACTAAAATACACTATATTTATTGAAGAAGTAACTAAAATACACATTATTTAATAGAGAAATAACTAAAAAACACAATATTTAATAGAGAAATAACAAAAAAACACATTATTTATTAAAGAAATAACTAAAATACACATTATTTAATAAAGAATTAACTAAAATACGCAATATTTATTAGAGAAATAACTAAAATACACATTATTTAATAAAGAAACAACTAAAATACACAATATTTATTAAAGAATAAACAAAAAAACACATTATTTAATAAAGAATTAACTAAAAAACACATTATTTAATAGAGAAATAACAAAAATACACATTATTTATTAGAAAAATAACTAAAATACACATTATTATTTTAAGAAATAACTAAAACACACATTAATTAATAAAGAAATAACTTAAATACGCATTATTTAATAAAGAAATAACTAAAATACACATTATTTAATAAAGAAATAACAGAAATACACTATATTTAATGAAGAAATAACTAAAATACACATTATTTAATAAAGAAATAACTAAAATACACATTATTTAATAGAGAAATAACTAAAATACACATTATTTAATAGGGAAATAACAAAAAAACACATTATTTAATAAAGTAATAACTTAAATACACATTATTTAATAGAGAAATAACAAAAATACACATTATTTATTGGAGAAATAACTAAAATACACATTATTTATTAAAGAAATAACTAAAATACACATTATTTAACAAAGAAATAACAAAAATACACATTATTTAATAAAGAAATAACAAAAATACACATTATTTATTAGAAAAATAACTAAAAAACACATTATTAATTTAAGAAATAACTAAAATACACATTATTTAATAAAGAAATAACTAAAATACACATTATGTTATAGAAAAATAACTAAAATACACATTATTTAATAAAAAAACTACTAAAATACACAATATTTAATAGAGAAATAACAAAAAAACACATTATTTAATAAAGAAATAACTAAAATACACATTATTTATAAGAAAAATAACTAAAATACACATTATTTATTGGAGAAATAACTAAAATACACATTATGCAATGAAGAAATAACTAAAATACACATTATTTAATAGAAAAATAACAAAAAACACATTATTTAATAAAGAAATAACTAAAATACACATTATTTAATAAAGAAATAACTAAAATACACATTATTTAATAAAGAAATAAAAAAAAAACACATTATTTAATAGAGAAATAACTAAAATACACATTATTTAATAAAAAAACAACTAAAATACACAATAATTAATAGAAAAATAACAAAAAAACACATTATTTTATAAAGAAATAATTAAAATACATATTATTTAATAGAGAAATAACTAAAATACACATTATATATTGTAGAAATAACTAAAATACACATTATTTAATAAAGAAATAACAAAAATACACATTATTTAATAGAGAAATAACAAAAAACACATTACTTAATAAAGAAATAACTAAAATACACATTATTTAATAAAGAAATAACAAAAATACACATTATTTAATAAAGAATTAACAAAAAAACACATAATTTAATAGAGAAATAACTAAAATACACATTATTCAATAGAGAAATAACTAAAAAACACAATATTTTTTGAAGAAATAAATAAAATACACATTATTTATTGGAGAAATAACTAAAATACACATTATTTAATAAAAAAATAACTAAAATACACATTCTTTAATAAAGAATTAACTAAAATACGCAAAAATTATTAAAGAAATAACTAAAATACACATTATTTAATGAAGAAACAACTAAAATACACAATATTTATTAAATAATAAACAAAAAAACACATTATTTAATAAAGAATTAACTAAAATACACATTATTTAATAGAGAATTAACTAAAATACACATTATTTATTAGAAAACTAACTAAAATACACATTATTAATTTAAGAAATAACTAAAATACACATTATTTAATAAAGAAATAACTAAAATACAAATTATTTAATGAAGAAATAACTAAAATACACATTATTTAATAGAGAAATAACAAAAATACACTATATTCAACGAAGAAATAACTAAAATACACATTATTTTATAAAGAAATAACTAAAATACACATTATTTAATAGAGAAATAACTAAAATACACATTATTTAATAGGGAAATAACAAAAAAACACATTATTTAATAAAGAAATAACTAAAATACACATTATTTAATAGAGAAATAACAAAAATACACATTATTTATTGGAGAAATAACTAAATTACACATTATTTATTAAAGAATTAACTAAAATACACATTATTAAACAAAGAAATAACAAAAATACACATTATTTAATTGAGAAATAACAAAAATACACTTAATTTAATAAAGAAATAACTAAAATACACATTATTTAATTAAGAAACATTTAAAATACACAATATTTTATAAAGAATCAACAAAAAAAACACATTATTTAATAAAGAATTAACTAAAATACACATTATTTTATAAAGAAATAACTAAAATACACATTATTTAATAAAAAAATAACAAAAATACACATTATTTAATAAAGAAATAACTAAAATACACATTACTTATTAAAGAAAAAACTAAAATACACTATATTTAAAAAATTATTTAATAAAGAAACATTTAAAATACACAATATTTAGTAAAGAAATAACAAAAACACACATTATTTTTTAGAGAAATAACTAAAATACACAATATTTAATAAAGAAATAACTAAAATACACTTTTTTAATAAAGAAATAACTAAAATTCACATTATTTGATAGAGAAATACCAAAAATACACATTACTTAATGAAGAAATAACTAAAATACACATTATTTATTTTAAAAATAACTAAAATACACATTATTTAATAAAGAAATAACTAAAATACACATTATTTAATGGAGATATAACAAAAATACAAATTATTTAATAAAGAAATAACTAAAATACACATTATTTAATAAAAAAATAACAAAAATACACATTATTTACTGAAGAAATAACTAAAATACACATTATTTAATAAAAAAATAACAAAAATACACATTATTTAATTAAGAAATAACAAAAATACACATTATTTAATGAAGAAATAACTAAAATACACATTTTTTAATCAAGAAATAACTAAAATACACATTATTTATTAGAGAAATAACTAAAATACACATTATTTATTGGAGAAATAACTAAAATACACATTATTTAATAAAGAAATAACTAAAATACACATTATTTAATAGAGAAATAACTAAAATACACATTATTTAATAAAGAAATAACTAAAAAACACAATATTTAATAGAGAAATAACAAAAAAACACATTATTTAATAAAGAAATAACTAAAATACACATTATTTAATAGAGAAAAAACAAAAATACACATTATTTAATAAAGAAATAACTAAAATACACATTATTTAATAAAGAATTAACTGAAATACGCAATATTTATTAGAAAAATAACTAAAATACAAATTATTTAATAAAGAAACAACTAAAATACACAATATTAATTAAAGAATAAACAAAAAAACACATTATTTAATAAAGAATTAACTAAAATACACATTATTTAATAGAGAAATAACTTAAATACACATTATTTATTAGAAAAAAAACTAAAATACACATTATTAATTGAAAAAATAACTAAAATACACATTATTTAATAAAGAAATAACTAAAAAAACATTATTTATTAAAGAATTAACTAAAATATGCAATATTTATTAGAGAAATAACTAAAATACACATTATTTAATTAGGAAACAACTAAAATACACATTATTTAATAAAGAAATAACAAAAATACACATTATTTAATAAAGAAATAACAAAAAAACACATTATTTAATAGAGAAATAACTAAAATACACATTATTTAATAGAGAAAAAACTAAAAAACACAAAATTTATTAGAAAACTAACTAAAATACACATTATTAATTTAAGAAATAACTAAAATACACATTATTTAATAAAGAAATAACTAAAATACACATTATTTAATGAAGAAATAACTAAAATACACATTATTTAATAGAGAAATAACAAAAATACACTATATTCAACGAAGAAATAACTAAAATACACATTATTTTATAAAGAAATAACTAAAATACACATTATTTAATAGAGAAATAACTAAAATACACATTATTTAATAGGGAAATAACAAAAAAACACATTATTTAATAAAGAAATAACTAAAATACACATTATTTAATAGAGAAATAACAAAAATACACATTATTTATTGGAGAAATAACTAAATTACACATTATTTATTAAAGAAATAACTAAAATACACATTATTTAACAAAGAAATAACAAAAATACACATTATTTAATTGAGAAATAACAAAAATACACTTAATTTAATAAAGAAATAACTAAAATACACATTATTTAATTAAGAAACATTTAAAATACACAATATTTTATAAAGAATCAACAAAAAAAACACATTATTTAATAAAGAATTAACTAAAATACACATTATTTTATAAAGAAATAACTAAAATACACATTATTTAATAGAAAAATAACAAAAATACACATTATTTAATAAAGAAATAACTAAAATACACATTACTTATTGAAGAAAAAACTAAAATACACTATATTTAAAAAATTATTTAATAAAGAAACATTTAAAATACACAATATTTTATAAAGAATCAACAAAAAAAACACATTATTTAATAAAGAAATAACTAAAAGACACATTATTTATTAAAGAAATAACTAAAATACACATTATTTATTGGAGAAAAAACTAAAATACACAATATTTAATAAAGAAATAACTAAAATACACATTATTTAATAGAGAAATAACAAAAATTAACATTATTTAATGAAGAAATAACTAAAATACACATTATTTAATAAAGAAATAACAAAAATACACATTATTTAATGAAGAAATAACTAAAATACACATTATTTAAAAAAGAAATAACTAAAATACACATTATTTAATAGAGAAATAACAAAAATAAACATTATTTAATGAAGAAATAACTAAAATACACATTATTTAATAAATAAATAACTAAAATACACAATATATGATAGAGAAATAACTAAAATACACATTATTTATTGGAGAAAAAACTAAAATACACATTATTTAATAAAGAAATAACTAAAATACACATTCTTTAATAGAGAAACAACAAAAATACACATTATTTAATAAAAAAATAACTAAAATACACATTATTTAATAAAGAAATAACTAAAATACACATTATTTAATGAAGAAATAACTAAAATACACATTATTTAATAAATAAATAACTAAAATACACATTATTTAATAGAGAAATAACAAAAATAAACATTATTTAATGAAGAAATAACTAAAATACACATTATTTAATAAAGAAATAACTAAAATTCACATTATTTAATAGAGAAATAACAAAAATACACATTATATATTGTAGAAATAACTAAAATACACATTATTTAATGAAGAAATAACAAAAATACACATTATTTAATAAAGAAATAACAAAAAACACAGTACTTAATAAAGAAATAACTAAAATACACATTATTTAATAAAGAAATAACAAAAATACACATTATTTAATAAAGAATCAACAAAAAAACACATTATTTAATAAAGAATTAACTAAAATACACATTATTTTATAAAGAGATAACTAAAATACACATTATTTAATAGAAAAATAACAAAAATACAAATTATTTAATGAAGAAATAACTAAAATACACATTAATTAATAAAGAAATAACTAAAATACACATTATTTAATAGAGAAATAACTAAAATACACATTATTTATTGGAGAAATAACTAAATTACAATTTATTTAATAAAGAAATAACTAAAATACACATTTATTAATAGAAAAATAACAAAAATACACATTATTTATTGGAGAAATAACTAAAATAAACATTATGTAATGAAGAAATAACTAAAATACACATTATTTAAAATAGAAATAACAAAAATACACATTATTTAATAAAGATATAACTAAAATACTCATTATTTAATAGAGAAATAACAAAATTACACATTATTTAATGAAGAAATGACTAAAATACACATTATTTAATAAAGAAACAACTAAAATACACAACATATAATATAGAAATAACAAAAAAAACACATTATTTAATAAAGAAATAACTAAAATACACATTATTTAGTAAAGAAATAACAAAAACACACATTATTTTTTAGAGAAATAACTAAAATACACAATATTTAATAAAGAAATAACTAAAATACACTTTTTTAATAATGAAATAACTAAAATTCACATTATTTGATAGAGAAATACCAAAAATACACATTACTTAATGAAGAAATAACTAAAATACACATTATTTATTTTAAAAATAACTAAAATACACATTATTTAATAAAGAAATAACTAAAATACACATTATTTAATGGAGATATAACAAAAATACAAATTATTTAATAAAGAAATAACTAAAATACACATTATTTAATAAAAAAATAACAAAAATACACATTATTTACTGAAGAAATAACTAAAATACACATTATTTAATAACAAAATAACAAAAATACACATTATTTAATTAAGAAATAACAAAAATACACATTATTTAATGAAGAAATAATTAAAATACACATTTTTTAATCAAGAAATAACTAAAATACACATTATTTATTAGAGAAATAACTAAAATACACATTATTTATTGGAGAAATAACTAAAATACACATTATTTAATAAAGAAATAACTAAAATACACATTATTTAATAGAGAAATAACTAAAATACACATTATTTAATAAAGAAATAACTAAAAAACACAATATTTAATAGAGAAATAACAAAAAAACACATTATTTAATAAAGAAATAACTAAAATACACATTATTTAATAGAGCAAAAACAAAAATACACATTATTTAATAAAGAAATAACTAAAATACACATTATTTAATAAAGAATTAACTGAAATACGCAATATTTATTAGAAAAATAACTAAAATACAAATTATTTAATAAAGAAACAACTAAAATACACAATATTAATTAAAGAATAAACAAAAAAACACATTATTTAAAAAAGAATTAACTAAAATACACATTATTTAATAGAGAAATAACTTAAATACACATTCTTTATTAGAAAAAAAACTAAAATACACATTATTAATTGAAAAAATAACTAAAATACACATTATTTAATAAAGAAATAACTAAAAAAACATTCTTTATTAAAGAATTAACTAAAATATGCAATATTTATTAGAGAAATAACTAAAATACACATTATTTAATTAGGAAACAACTAAAATACACATTATTTAATAAAGAAATAACAAAAATACACATTATTTAATGAAGAAATAACAAAAAAACACATTATTTAATAGAGAAATAACTAAAATACACATTATTTAATAGAGAAATAACTAAAAAACACAAAATTTATTAGAAAACTAACTAAAATACACATTATTAATTTAAGAAATAACTAAAATACACATTATTTAATAAAGAAATAACTAAAATACACATTATTTAATGAAGAAATAACTAAAATACACATTATTTAATAGAGAATTAACAAAAATACACTATATTCAACGAAGAAATAACTAAAATACACATTATTTTATAAAGAAATAACTAAAATACACATTATTTAATAGAGAAATAACTAAAATACACATTATTTAATAGGGAAATAACAAAAAAACACATTATTCAATAAAGAAATAACTAAAATACACATTATTTAATAGAGAAATAACAAAAATACACATTATTTATTGGAGAAATAACTAAATTACACATTATTTATTAAAGAAATAACTAAAATACACATTATTTAACAAAGAAATAACAAAAATACACATTATTTAATTGAGAAATAACAAAAATACACTTAATTTAATAAAGAAACAACTAAAATACACATTATTTAATTAAGAAACATTTAAAATACACAATATTTTATAAAGAATCAACAAAAAAAACACATTATTTAATAAAGAATTAACTAAAATACACATTATTTTATAAAGAAATAACTAAAATACACATTATTTAATAGAAAAATAACAAAAATACACATTATTTAATAAAGAAATAACTAAAATACACATTACTTATTGAAGAAAAAACTAAAATACACTATATTTAAAAAATTATTTAATAAAGAAACATTTAAAATACACAATATTTTATAAAGAATCAACAAAAAAAAACACATTATTTAATAAAGAAATAACTAAAAGACACATTATTTATTAAAGAAATAACTAAAATACACATTATTTATTGGAGAAAAAACTAAAATACACAATATTTAATAAAGAAATAACTAAAATACACATTATTTAATAGAGAAATAACAAAAATTAACATTATTTAATGAAGAAATAACTAAAATACACATTATTTAATAAAGAAATAACAAAAATACACATTATTTAATGAAGAAATAACTAAAATACACATTATTTAAAAAAGAAATAACTAAAATACACATTATTTAATAGAGAAATAACAAAAATAAACATTATTTAATGAAGAAATAACTAAAATACACATTATTTAATAAATAAATAACTAAAATACACAATATATGATAGAGAAATAACTAAAATACACATTATTTATTGGAGAAAAAACTAAAATACACATTATATAATAAAGAAATAACTAAAATACACATTCTTTAATAGAAAAACAACAAAAATACACATTATTTAATAAAAAAATAACTAAAATACACATTATTTAATAAAGAAATAACTAAAATACACATTATTTAATGAAGAAATAACTAAAATACACATTATTTAATAAATAAATAACTAAAATACACATTATTTAATAGAGAAATAACAAAAATAAACATTATTTAATGAAGAAATAACTAAAATACACATTATTTAATGAAGAAATAACTAAAATTCACATTATTTAATAGAGAAATAACTAAAATACACATTATATATTGTAGAAATAACTAAAATACACATTATTTAATGAAGAAATAACAAAAATACACATTATTTAATAAAGAAATAACAAAAAACACAGTACTTAATAAAGAAATAACTAAAATACACATTATTTAATAAAGAAATAACAAAAATACACATTATTTAATAAAGAATCAACAAAAAAACACATTATTTAATAAAGAATTAACTAAAATACACATTATTTTATAAAGAAATAACTAAAATACACATTATTTAATAGAAAAATAACAAAAATACAAATTATTTAATGAAGAAATAACTAAAATACACATTAATTAATAAAGAAATAACTAAAATACACATTATTTAATAGAGAAATAACTAAAATACACATTATTTATTGGAGAAATAACTAAATTACAATTTATTTAATAAAGAAATAACTAAAATACACATTTATTAATAGAAAAATAACAAAAATACACATTATTTATTGGAGAAATAACTAAAATAAAAATTATGTAATGAAGAAATAACTAAAATACACATTATTTAAAATAGAAATAACAAAAATACACATTATTTAATAAAGAAATAACTAAAATACTCATTATTTAATAGAGAAATAACAAAATTACACATTATTTAATGAAGAAATGACTAAAATACACATTATTTAATAAAGAAACAACTAAAATACACAACATATAATATAGAAATAACAAAAAAAACACATTATTTAATAAAGAAATAACTAAAATACACATTATTTAGTAAAGAAATAACAAAAACACACATTATTTTTTAGAGAAATAACTAAAATACACAATATTTAATAAAGAAATAACTAAAATACACTTTTTTAATAAAGAAATAACTAAAATTCACATTATTTGATAGAGAAATACCAAAAATACACATTACTTAATGAAGAAATAACTAAAATACACATTATTTATTTTAAAAATAACTAAAATACACATTATTTAATAAAGAAATAACTAAAATACACATTATTTAATGGAGATATAACAAAAATACAAATTATTTAATAAAGAAATAACTAAAATACACATTATTTAATACAAAAATAACAAAAATACACATTATTTACTGAAGAAATAACTAAAATACACATTATTTAATAAAAAAATAACTAAAATACACATTATTTAATTAAGAAATAACAAAAATACACATTATTTAATGAAGAAATAACTAAAATACACATTTTTTAATCAAGAAATAACTAAAATACACATTATTTATTAGAAAAATAACTAAAATACACATTATTTATTGGAGAAATAACTAAAATACACATTATTTAATAAAGAAATAACTAAAATACACATTATTTAATAGAGAAATAACTAAAATACACATTATTTAATAAAGAAATAACTAAAAAACACAATATTTAATAAAGAAATAACAAAAAAACACATTATTTAATAAAGAAATAACTAAAATACACATTATTTAATAGAGAAAAAACAAAAATACACATTATTTAATAAAGAAATAACTAAAATACACATTATTTAATAGAGAATTAACTAAAATACGCAATATTTATTAAAAAAATAACTAAAATACAAATTATTTAATAAAGAAACAACTAAAATACACAATATTAATTAAAGAATAAACAAAAAAACACATTATTTAATAAAGAATTAACTAAAATACACATTATTTAATAGAGAAATAACTTAAATACACATTATTTATTAGAAAAAAAACTAAAATACACATTATTAATTGAAAAAATAACTAAAATACACATTATTTAATAAAGAAATAACTAAAAAAACATTCTTTATTAAAGAATTAACTAAAATATGCAATATTTATTAGAGAAATAACTAAAATACACATTATTTAATTAGGAAACAACTAAAATACACATTATTTAATAAAGAAATAACAAAAATACACATTATTTAATAAAGAAATAACAAAAAAACACATTATTTAATAGAGAAATAACTAAAATACACATTATTTAATAGAGAAATAACTAAAAAACACAAAATTTATTGAAGAAATAAATAAAATACACATTATTTATTAGAGAAATAACTAAAATACACATTATTTAATAAAAAAATAACTAAAATACACATTCTTTAATAAAGAATTAACTAAAATACGCAATTATTATTAGAGAAATAACTAAAATACACATTATTTAAAAAAGAAACAACTAAAATACACAATATTTATTAAAGAATAAACCAAAAACACATTATTTAATAAAGAATTAACTAAAATACACATTATTTAATAGAGAAATAACTAAAATACACATTATTTATTAGAAAAATAACTAAAATACACATTATTAATTTAAGAAATAACAAAAATACACATTATTTAATAAAGAAATAACTAAAATACACATTATTTAATAGAGAAATAACAAAAATACACTATATTTAATGAAGAAATAACTAAAATACACATTATTTTATAAAGAAATAACTAAAATACACATTATTTAATAGAGAAATAACTAAAATACACATTATTTAATAGGGAAATAACAAAAAAACACATTATTTAATGAATAAATAACTAAAACACACATTATTTAATAGAGAAATAACTAAAATACACATTATTTTTGGGAGAAATAACTAAAATACACATTATTTATTAAAAAAGTAACTAAAATACACATTATTTAACAAAGAAATAACAAAAATACACATTATTTAATTGAGAAATAACAAAAATACACTATATTTAATAAAGAAATAACTAAAATACACATTATTTAATAAAGAAACAACTAAAATACACAATATTTTATAAAGAATCAACAAAAAAACACATTATTTAAAAAATAATTAACTAAAATACACATTATTTTATAAAGAAATAACTAAAATACACATTACTTAATAGAGAAATAACGAAAATACACATTATTTAATAAAGAAATAACTAAAATACACATTACTTATTGAAGAAAAAACTAAAATACACTATATTTGAAAAGGAAATAACTAAAAGACACATTATTTAATAAAGAAATAACTAAAATACACATTATTTATTGGAGAAAAAACTAAAATACTCATTAATTAATAAAGAAATAACTAAAATACACATTATTTAATAGAGAAATAACAAAAATTTACATTATTTAATAGAGAAATAACAAAAATACACTATATTTAATGAAGAAATAACTAAAATACACATTATTTAATAAAGAAATAACTAAAATACACATTATTTAATAGAGAAATAACTAAAATACACATTATTTAATAGGGAAATAACAAAAAAACACATTATTTAATAAAACAATAACTAAAATACACATTATTTAATAGAGAAATAACTAAAATAAACATTATTTAATAAAGAAATAACAAAAAAACACATTATTTAATGAAGAAATAACTAAAATACACATTATTTATTAAAGAAATAACAAAAATACACAATATATATTAGAGAAATAACTAAAATACACATTATTTATTGGATAAATAACTAAAATACACATTATTTAATAAAGAAATAACTAAAACACACATTCTTTAATAGAGAAACAACAAAAATACACATTATTTAATGAAACAATAACTAAAATACACATAATTTAAAAAAAAATAACTAGAATACACGGTATTTAATCGAGAAATAAACAAAATACACATTATTTATTGGAGAAATAACTAAAATGCACATTATTTAATAAAAAAATAACTAAAATACTCATTATTTATTGGAAAAATAACTAAAATACACATTAATTAATAAAGAAATTACAAAAATACACATTATTTAATAAAGAAATAACTAAAATACACATTACTTAATGAAGAAATAACTAAAATACACATTATTTAATAAAGAAATAATTAAAACACACATTATTTAATAGAGAAATAACTAAAATACACATTACTTATTGGGAAAATAATTAAATTACACATTATTTAATAAAGAAATAACCAAAATACACATTATTTAATAAAGAAATAACTAAAATACACATTATTTATCAAAGAAATAACTAAAATACACATTATTTATTAGAGAAATAACTCAAATACACATTATTTATTTAAGAAATAACTAAATTACACATTATTTAAAAAAAAATAACTGAAATACACATTTGTTTATAGAAAAATAACAAAAATACACATTATTTGATAAAGAAATAACTAAAATACACATTATTTGATAAAGAAATAATTAAAATACACATTATTTAATAGAGAAATGAATTTTAGTTATAACACATTATTTATTGGAAAAATAACTAAATTACACATTAGTTACAAAAGAAATAACTAAAATACACATTTATTAATAGAAAAATAACAAAAATACACATTATTTAATGAAGAAATAACTAAAATACACATTATTTGATAAAGAAATAACTAAAATTCACATTATTTAATAGAGAAATAACTAAAATACACCTTATTTATTAGAGAAATAACTTAAATACACATTATTTGATAAAAAAATAACAAAAATACACATTATTTTAAGAAGAAATAACTAAAATACACATTATTTAATAAAGAAATAACTAAAATACACATTATTTAAAAGAGAAATAACTAAAATACACATTATTTATTGGAGAAATAACTAAATTACAGTTAATTTAATAAAAAAATAACTAAAATACACATTTATTAATAGGAAAATAACAAAAATACACATTATTTATTAGAGAAATAACTAAAATAAACATTATGTAATGAAGAAATAACTAAAATACACATTGTTTAATAAAGAAATAACTAAAATACACATTATTTAATAAAGAAATAACTAAAATACTCATTATTTAATAAAGAAATAACAAAATTACACGTTATTTAATGAAGAAATACCTAAAATACACATTATTTAATAAAGAAACAACTAAAATACACAACATTTAATATAGAAATAACAAAAAAACACATTATTTAATAAAGAAATAACTAAAATACACATTATTTAGTAAAGAAATAACTAAAACACACATTATTTATTAGAGAAATAACTAAAATACACAATATTAAATGAAGAAATAACTAAAATACACATTATTTAATAAAAAAATAACTAAAGTACACATTATTTAATAAAGAAATAACAAAAATACACATTATTTAATAGAGAAATAACAAAAAACACATTATTTAATAGAGAATTAACTAAAATACACATTAATAGAGAAATAACTAAAATACTCAATATTTATTGGAGAAATAAATAAAATACACATTATTTATTGGAGAAATAACTAAAATACACATTATTTAATGAAGAAATAACTAAAATACACATTATTTAATAGAGAAAAAACAAAAAAACACATTATTTAATAGAGAAATAACTAAAAAACACATTATTTAATAGAGAAATAACAAAAAAAAACACATTATTTAATGAAGAAATAACGAAAAAACACATTATTTAATAAAGAAATAACTAAAATACACATTATTTAATAAAGAAATAACTAAAATACACATTATTTAATAAAGAAACAACTAAAATACACAATATTCAATAAAGAAATTACAAAAAAACACATTATTTAAAAAAGGAATAACTAAAATACACATTATTTAATAAGAAATAACTAAAATACACATTTATTAATAAAGAAACAACTAAAATACACATTATTTAATAAAGAAATAAAAAAAAACACATTATTTAATAGAGAAATAACTAAAAAACACATTATAATAAAATAAAACACTGTCTACGTTTTTTACCACAAATAGACAGTGTTTTATTTTATTATTATTATGGATTACCACGTAGTAAAGGTCTCAACCATCCTTTATAAAAAACACATTATTTAATAAAGAAATAACTAAAATACACTTTATATAATAGAGAAAAAACTAAAATACACATTATTTATTGGAGAAAAAACTAAAATTGACATTATTTTATAAAGAAATAACTAAAATACACATTATTTAATAGAGAAATAACAAAAAAACACAATATTTTTTAAAGAAATGACTAAAATACACATTATTTAATAAAAAATAACTAAAATACACAATATTTATTGGAGAAGTAACTAAAATACACATTATTTAATAGAATAATAACAAAAAAACACATTATTTAATAGAGAAATAACAAAAAAACACATTATTTAATAAAGAAATAACTAAAATACACATTATTTAATAGAGAAATAACTAAAATACACATTATTTAATAAAAAACAACTAAAATACACAATAATTAATAGAGAAATAACAAAAAAACACATTATTTAATAAAGAAATATATAAAATACATATTATTTAATAGAGAAATAACTAAAATACACATTATATATTGGAGAAATAACTAAAATACACATTATTTAATGAAGAAATAACTAAAATACACATTATTTAATAGAGAAATAACAAAAAACACATTATTTAATAAAGAAATAACTAAAATACACATTATTTAATAAAGAAATAACAAAAAATACACATTATTTAATAAAGAAATAACAAAAAAACACATTATTTAATAGAAAAATAACTAAAATACACATTATTTAATAGAGAAATAACTAAAATACACAATATTTATTGAAGAATTAAATAAATTACACATTATTTATTGGAGAAATAACTAAAATACACATTATTTAATGAAGAAATAACTAAAATACACATTCTTTAATAGAGAAATAACAAAAAATCACATTATTTAATAAAGAAATAACTAAAATACACATTATTTAATAGAAAAATAACTAAAATACACTATATTTATTGAAGAAGTAACTAAAATACACATTATTTATTAGAAAAATAACTAAAAAACACAATATTTAATAGAGAAATAACAAAAAAACACATTATTTAATGAAGAAATAACTAAAACACACATTATTTAATAGAGAAATAACAAAAATACACATTATTTTTGGGAGAAATAACTAAAATACACATTATTTATTAAAAAAATAACTAAAATTCTTATTATTTAACAAAGAAATAACAAAATTACACATTATTTAATTGAGAAATAACAAAAATACACTATATTTAATAAAGAAATAACTAAAATACACATTATTTAATAAAGAAACAACTAAAATACACAAAATTTTATAAAGAATCAACAAAAAAACACATTATTTAAAAAATAATTAACTAAAATACACATTATTTTATAAAGAAATAACTAAAATACACATTACTTAATAGAGAAATAACGAAAATACACATTATTTAATAAAGAAATAACTAAAATACACATTACTTATTGAAGAAAAAACTAAAATACACTATATTTGAAAAAGAAATAACTAAAAGACACATTATTTAATAAAGAAATAACTAAAATACACATTATTTATTGGAGAAAAAACTAAAATACTCATTAATTAATAAAGAAATAACTAAAATACACATTATTTAATAGAGAAATAACAAAAATTTACATTATTTAATAGAAAAATAACAAAAATACAGTATATTTAATGAAGAAATAACTAAAATACACATTATTTAATAAAGAAATAACTAAAATACACATTATTTAATAGAGAAATAACTAAAATACACATTATTTAATAGGGAAATAACAAAAAAACACATTATTTAATAAAACAATAACTAAAATACACATTATTTAATAGAGAAATAACTAAAATAAACATTATTTAATAAAGAAATAACAAAAAAACACATTATTTAATGAAGAAATAACTAAAATACACATTATTTATTAAAGAAATAACAAAAATACACAATATATATTAGAGAAATAACTAAAATACACATTATTTATTGGAGAAATAACTAAAATACACATTATTTAATAAAGAAATAACTAAAACACACATTCTTTAATAGAGAAACAACAAAAATACACATTATTTAATGAAACAATAACTAAAATACACATTATTTAAAAAAAAATAACTAGAATACACGGTATTTAATCGAGAAATAAACAAAATACACATTATTTATTGGAGAAATAACTAAAATGCACATTATTTAATAAAAAAATAACTAAAATACTCATTATTTATTGGAAAAATAACTAAAATACACATTAATTAATAAAGAAATTACAAAAATACACATTATTTAATAAAGAAATAACTAAAATACACATTACTTAATGAAGAAATAACTAAAATACACATTATTTAATAAAGAAATAATTAAAACACACATTATTTAATAGAGAAATAACTAAAATACACATTACTTATTGGAGAAATAATTAAATTACACATTATTTAAAAAAGAAATAACCAAAATACACATTATTTAATAAAGAAATAACTAAAATACACATTATTTATCAAAGAAATAACTAAAATACACATTATTTATTAGAGAAATAACTCAAATACACATTATTTATTTAAGAAATAACTAAATTACACATTATTTAAAAAAAAATAACTGAAATACACATTTGTTTATAGAAAAATAACAAAAATACACATTATTTGAAAAAGAAATAACTAAAATACACATTATTTGATAAAGAAATAATTAAAATACACATTATTTAATAGAGAAATGAATTTTAGTTATAACACATTATTTATTGGAAAAATAACTAAATTACACATTAGTTACAAAAGAAATAACTAAAATACACATTTATTAATAGAAAAATAACAAAAATACACATTATTTAATGAAGAAATAACTAAAATACACATTATTTGATAAAGAAATAACTAAAATTCACATTATTTAATAGAGAAATAACTAAAATACACCTTATTTATTAGAGAAATAACTTAAATACACATTATTTGATAAAAAAATAACAAAAATACACATTATTTTAAGAAGAAATAACTAAAATACACATTATTTAATAAAGAAATAACTAAAATACACATTATTTAAAAGAGAAATAACTAAAATACACATTATTTATTGGAGAAATAACTAAATTACAGTTAATTTAATAAAAAAATAACTAAAATACACATTTATTAATAGGAAAATAACAAAAATACACATTATTTATTAGAGAAATAACTAAAATAAACATTATGTAATGAAGAAATAACTAAAATACACATTGTTTAATAAAGAAATAACTAAAATACACATTATATAATAAAGAAATAACTAAAATACTTATGATTTAATAAAGAAATAACAAAATTACACGTTATTTAATGAAGAAATACCTAAAATACACATTATTTAATAAAGAAACAACTAAAATACACAACATTTAATATAGAAATAACAAAAAAACACATTATTTAATAAAGAAATAACTAAAATACACATTATTTAGTAAAGAAATAACTAAAACACACATTATTTATTAGAGAAATAACTAAAATACACAATATTAAATGAAGAAATAACTAAAATACACATTATTTAATAAAAAAATAACTAAAGTACACATTATTTAATGAAGAAATAACAAAAATACACATTATTTAATAGAGAAATAACAAAAAACACATTACTTAATAGAGAAATAACTAAAATACACATTAATAGAGAAATAACTAAAATACTCAATATTTATTGGAGAAATAAATAAAATACACATTATTTATTGGAGAAATAACTAAAATACACATTATTTAATGAAGAAATAACTAAAATACACATTATTTAATAGAGAAAAAACAAAAAAACACATTATTTAATAGAGAAATAACTAAAAAACACATTATTTAATAGAGAAATAACAAAAAAAAAACACATTTTTTAATGAAGAAATAACGAAAAAACACATTATTTAATAAAGAAATAACTAAAATACACATTATTTAATAAAGAAATAACTAAAATACACATTATTTAATAAAGAAACAACTAAAATACACAATATTCAATAAAGAAATTACAAAAAAACACATTATTTAAAAAAGGAATAACTAAAATACACATTATTTAATAAGAAATAACTAAAATACACATTTATTAATAAAGAAACAACTAAAATACACATTATTTAATAAAGAAATAAAAAAAAAACACATTATTTAATAGAGAAATAACTAAAAAACACATTATTTAATAAAGAAATAACTAAAATACACTTTATATAATAGAGAAAAAACTAAAATACACATTATTTATTGGAGAAAAAACTAAAATTGACATTATTTTATAAAGAAATAACTAAAATACACATTATTTAATAGAGAAATAACAAAAAAACACAATATTTTTTAAAGAAATGACTAAAATACACATTATTTAATAAAAAATAACTAAAATACACAATATTTATTGGAGAAGTAACTAAAATACACATTATTTAATAGAATAATAACAAAAAAACACATTATTTAATAGAGAAATAACAAAAAAACACATTATTTAATAAAGAAATAACTAAAATACACATTATTTAATAGAGAAATAACTAAAATACACATTATTTAATAAAAAACAACTAAAATACACAATAATTAATAGAGAAATAACAAAAAAACACATTATTTAATAAAGAAATATATAAAATACATATTATTTAATAGAGAAATAACTAAAATACACATTATATATTGGAGAAATAACTAAAATACACATTATTTAATGAAGAAATAACTAAAATACACATTATTTAATAGAGAAATAACAAAAAACACATTATTTAATAAAGAAATAACTAAAATACACATTATTTAATAAAGAAATAACAAAAAATACACATTATTTAATAAAGAAATAACAAAAAAACACATTATTTAATAGAGAAATAACTAAAATACACATTAATTAATAGAGAAATAACTAAAATACACAATATTTATTGAAGAATTAAATAAATTACACATTATTTATTGGAGAAATAACTAAAATACACATTATTTAATGAAGAAATAACTAAAATACACATTCTTTAATAGAGAAATAACAAAAAATCACATTATTTAATAAAGAAATAACTAAAATACACATTATTTAATAGAAAAATAACTAAAATACACTATATTTATTGAAGAAGTAACTAAAATACACATTATTTATTAGAAAAATAACTAAAAAACACAATATTTAATAGAGAAATAACAAAAAAACACATTATTTAATGAAGAAATAACTAAAACACACATTATTTAATAGAGAAATAACAAAAATACACATTATTTTTGGGAGAAATAACTAAAATACACATTATTTATTAAAAAAATAACTAAAATTCACATTATTTAACAAAGAAATAACAAAATTACACATTATTTAATTGAGAAATAACAAAAATACACTATATTTAATAAAGAAATAACTAAAATACACATTATTTAATAAAGAAACAACTAAAATACACAAAATTTTATAAAGAATCAACAAAAAAACACATTATTTAAAAAATAATTAACTAAAATACACATTATTTTATAAAGAAATAACTAAAATACACATTACTTAATAGAGAAATAACGAAAATACACATTATTTAATAAAGAAATAACTAAAATACACATTACTTATTGAAGAAAAAACTAAAATACACTATATTTGAAAAAGAAATAACTAAAAGACACATTATTTAATAAAGAAATAACTAAAATACACATTATTTATTGGAGAAAAAACTAAAATACTCATTAATTAATAAAGAAATAACTAAAATACACATTATTTAATAGAGAAATAACAAAAATTTACATTATTTAATAGAAAAATAACAAAAATACAGTATATTTAATGAAGAAATAACTAAAATACACATTATTTAATAAAGAAATAACTAAAATACACATTATTTAATAGAGAAATAACTAAAATACACATTATTTAATAGGGAAATAACAAAAAAACACATTATTTAATAAAACAATAACTAAAATACACATTATTTAATAGAGAAATAACTAAAATAAACATTATTTAATAAAGAAATAACAAAAAAACACATTATTTAATGAAGAAATAACTAAAATACACATTATTTATTAAAGAAATAACAAAAATACACAATATATATTAGAGAAATAACTAAAATACACATTATTTATTGGAGAAATAACTAAAATACACATTATTTAATAAAGAAATAACTAAAACACACATTCTTTAATAGAGAAACAACAAAAATACACATTATTTAATGAAACAATAACTAAAATACACATTATTTAAAAAAAAATAACTAGAATACACGGTATTTAATCGAGAAATAAACAAAATACACATTATTTATTGGAGAAATAACTAAAATGCACATTATTTAATAAAAAAATAACTAAAATACTCATTATTTATTGGAAAAATAACTAAAATACACATTAATTAATAAAGAAATTACAAAAATACACATTATTTAATAAAGAAATAACTAAAATACACATTACTTAATGAAGAAATAACTAAAATACACATTATTTAATAAAGAAATAATTAAAACACACATTATTTAATAGAGAAATAACTAAAATACACATTACTTATTGGAGAAATAATTAAATTACACATTATTTAAAAAAGAAATAACCAAAATACACATTATTTAATAAAGAAATAACTAAAATACACATTATTTATCAAAGAAATAACTAAAATACACATTATTTATTAGAGAAATAACTCAAATACACATTATTTATTTAAGAAATAACTAAATTACACATTATTTAAAAAAAAATAACTGAAATACACATTTGTTTATAGAAAAATAACAAAAATACACATTATTTGAAAAAGAAATAACTAAAATACACATTATTTGATAAAGAAATAATTAAAATACACATTATTTAATAGAGAAATGAATTTTAGTTATAACACATTATTTATTGGAAAAATAACTAAATTACACATTAGTTACAAAAGAAATAACTAAAATACACATTTATTAATAGAAAAATAACAAAAATACACATTATTTAATGAAGAAATAACTAAAATACACATTATTTGATAAAGAAATAACTAAAATTCACATTATTTAATAGAGAAATAACTAAAATACACCTTATTTATTAGAGAAATAACTTAAATACACATTATTTGATAAAAAAATAACAAAAATACACATTATTTTAAGAAGAAATAACTAAAATACACATTATTTAATAAAGAAATAACTAAAATACACATTATTTAAAAGAGAAATAACTAAAATACACATTATTTATTGGAGAAATAACTAAATTACAGTTAATTTAATAAAAAAATAACTAAAATACACATTTATTAATAGGAAAATAACAAAAATACACATTATTTATTAGAGAAATAACTAAAATAAACATTATGTAATGAAGAAATAACTAAAATACACATTGTTTAATAAAGAAATAACTAAAATACACATTATATAATAAAGAAATAACTAAAATACTTATGATTTAATAAAGAAATAACAAAATTACACGTTATTTAATGAAGAAATACCTAAAATACACATTATTTAATAAAGAAACAACTAAAATACACAACATTTAATATAGAAATAACAAAAAAACACATTATTTAATAAAGAAATAACTAAAATACACATTATTTAGTAAAGAAATAACTAAAACACACATTATTTATTAGAGAAATAACTAAAATACACAATATTAAATGAAGAAATAACTAAAATACACATTATTTAATAAAAAAATAACTAAAGTACACATTATTTAATGAAGAAATAACAAAAATACACATTATTTAATAGAGAAATAACAAAAAACACATTACTTAATAGAGAAATAACTAAAATACACATTAATAGAGAAATAACTAAAATACTCAATATTTATTGGAGAAATAAATAAAATACACATTATTTATTGGAGAAATAACTAAAATACACATTATTTAATGAAGAAATAACTAAAATACACATTATTTAATAGAGAAAAAACAAAAAAACACATTATTTAATAGAGAAATAACTAAAAAACACATTATTTAATAGAGAAATAACAAAAAAAAAACACATTATTTAATGAAGAAATAACGAAAAAACACATTATTTAATAAAGAAATAACTAAAATACACATTATTTAATAAAGAAATAACTAAAATACACATTATTTAATAAAGAAACAACTAAAATACACAATATTCAATAAAGAAATTACAAAAAAACACATTATTTAAAAAAGGAATAACTAAAATACACATTATTTAATAAGAAATAACTAAAATACACATTTATTAATAAAGAAACAACTAAAATACACATTATTTAATAAAGAAATAAAAAAAAAACACATTATTTAATAGAGAAATAACTAAAAAACACATTATTTAATAAAGAAATAACTAAAATACACTTTATATAATAGAGAAAAAACTAAAATACACATTATTTATTGGAGAAAAAACTAAAATTGACATTATTTTATAAAGAAATAACTAAAATACACATTATTTAATAGAGAAATAACAAAAAAACACAATATTTTTTAAAGAAATGACTAAAATACACATTATTTAATAAAAAATAACTAAAATACACAATATTTATTGGAGAAGTAACTAAAATACACATTATTTAATAGAATAATAACAAAAAAACACATTATTTAATAGAGAAATAACAAAAAAACACATTATTTAATAAAGAAATAACTAAAATACACATTATTTAATAGAGAAATAACTAAAATACACATTATTTAATAAAAAACAACTAAAATACACAATAATTAATAGAGAAATAACAAAAAAACACATTATTTAATAAAGAAATATATAAAATACATATTATTTAATAGAGAAATAACTAAAATACACATTATATATTGGAGAAATAACTAAAATACACATTATTTAATGAAGAAATAACTAAAATACACATTATTTAATAGAGAAATAACAAAAAACACATTATTTAATAAAGAAATAACTAAAATACACATTATTTAATAAAGAAATAACAAAAAATACACATTATTTATTAAAGAAATAACAAAAAAACACATTATTTAATAGAGAAATAACTAAAATACACATTATTTAATAGAGAAATAACTAAAATACACAATATTTATTGAAGAATTAAATAAATTACACATTATTTATTGGAGAAATAACTAAAATACACATTATTTAATGAAGAAATAACTAAAATACACATTCTTTAATAGAGAAATAACAAAAAATCACATTATTTAATAAAGAAATAACTAAAATACACATTATTTAATAGAAAAATAACTAAAATACACTATATTTATTGAAGAAGTAACTAAAATACACATTATTTATTAGAAAAATAACTAAAAAACACAATATTTAATAGAGAAATAACAAAAAAACACATTATTTAATGAAGAAATAACTAAAACACACATTATTTAATAGAGAAATAACAAAAATACACATTATTTTTGGGAGAAATAACTAAAATACACATTATTTATTAAAAAAATAACTAAAATTCACATTATTTAACAAAGAAATAACAAAAATACACATTATTTAATTGAGAAATAACAAAAATACACTATATTTAATAAAGAAATAACTAAAATACACATTATTTAATAAAGAAACAACTAAAATACACAATATTTTATAAAGAATCAACAAAAAAACACATTATTTAAAAAATAATTAACTAAAATACACATTATTTTATAAAGAAATAACTAAAATACACATTACTTAATAGAGAAATAACGAAAATACACATTATTTAATAAAGAAATAACTAAAATACACATTACTTATTGAAGAAAAAACTAAAATACACTATATTTGAAAAAGAAATAACTAAAAGACACATTATTTAATAAAGAAATAACTAAAATACACATTATTTATTGGAGAAAAAACTAAAATACTCATTAATTAATAAAGAAATAACTAAAATACACATTATTTAATAGAGAAATAACAAAAATTTACATTATTTAATAGAAAAATAACAAAAATACAGTATATTTAATGAAGAAATAACTAAAATACACATTATTTAATAAAGAAATAACTAAAATACACATTATTTAATAGAGAAATAACTAAAATACACATTATTTAATAGGGAAATAACAAAAAAACACATTATTTAATAAAACAATAACTAAAATACACATTATTTAATAGAGAAATAACTAAAATAAACATTATTTAATAAAGAAATAACAAAAAAACACATTATTTAATGAAGAAATAACTAAAATACACATTATTTATTAAAGAAATAACAAAAATACACAATATATATTAGAGAAATAACTAAAATACACATTATTTATTGGAGAAATAACTAAAATACACATTATTTAATAAAGAAATAACTAAAACACACATTCTTTAATAGAGAAACAACAAAAATACACATTATTTAATGAAACAATAACTAAAATACACATTATTTAAAAAAAAATAACTAGAATACACGGTATTTAATCGAGAAATAAACAAAATACACATTATTTATTGGAGAAATAACTAAAATGCACATTATTTAATAAAAAAATAACTAAAATACTCATTATTTATTGGAAAAATAACTAAAATACACATTAATTAATAAAGAAATTACAAAAATACACATTATTTAATAAAGAAATAACTAAAATACACATTACTTAATGAAGAAATAACTAAAATACACATTATTTAATAAAGAAATAATTAAAACACACATTATTTAATAGAGAAATAACTAAAATACACATTACTTATTGGAGAAATAATTAAATTACACATTATTTAAAAAAGAAATAACCAAAATACACATTATTTAATAAAGAAATAACTAAAATACACATTATTTATCAAAGAAATAACTAAAATACACATTATTTATTAGAGAAATAACTCAAATACACATTATTTATTTAAGAAATAACTAAATTACACATTATTTAAAAAAAAATAACTGAAATACACATTTGTTTATAGAAAAATAACAAAAATACACATTATTTGAAAAAGAAATAACTAAAATACACATTATTTGATAAAGAAATAATTAAAATACACATTATTTAATAGAGAAATGAATTTTAGTTATAACACATTATTTATTGGAAAAATAACTAAATTACACATTAGTTACAAAAGAAATAACTAAAATACACATTTATTAATAGAAAAATAACAAAAATACACATTATTTAATGAAGAAATAACTAAAATACACATTATTTGATAAAGAAATAACTAAAATTCACATTATTTAATAGAGAAATAACTAAAATACACCTTATTTATTAGAGAAATAACTTAAATACACATTATTTGATAAAAAAATAACAAAAATACACATTATTTTAAGAAGAAATAACTAAAATACACATTATTTAATAAAGAAATAACTAAAATACACATTATTTAAAAGAGAAATAACTAAAATACACATTATTTATTGGAGAAATAACTAAATTACAGTTAATTTAATAAAAAAATAACTAAAATACACATTTATTAATAGGAAAATAACAAAAATACACATTATTTATTAGAGAAATAACTAAAATAAACATTATGTAATGAAGAAATAACTAAAATACACATTGTTTAATAAAGAAATAACTAAAATACACATTATATAATAAAGAAATAACTAAAATACTTATGATTTAATAAAGAAATAACAAAATTACACGTTATTTAATGAAGAAATACCTAAAATACACATTATTTAATAAAGAAACAACTAAAATACACAACATTTAATATAGAAATAACAAAAAAACACATTATTTAATAAAGAAATAACTAAAATACACATTATTTAGTAAAGAAATAACTAAAACACACATTATTTATTAGAGAAATAACTAAAATACACAATATTAAATGAAGAAATAACTAAAATACACATTATTTAATAAAAAAATAACTAAAGTACACATTATTTAATGAAGAAATAACAAAAATACACATTATTTAATAGAGAAATAACAAAAAACACATTACTTAATAGAGAAATAACTAAAATACACATTAATAGAGAAATAACTAAAATACTCAATATTTATTGGAGAAATAAATAAAATACACATTATTTATTGGAGAAATAACTAAAATACACATTATTTAATGAAGAAATAACTAAAATACACATTATTTAATAGAGAAAAAACAAAAAAACACATTATTTAATAGAGAAATAACTAAAAAACACATTATTTAATAGAGAAATAACAAAAAAAAAACACATTATTTAATGAAGAAATAACGAAAAAACACATTATTTAATAAAGAAATAACTAAAATACACATTATTTAATAAAGAAATAACTAAAATACACATTATTTAATAAAGAAACAACTAAAATACACAATATTCAATAAAGAAATTACAAAAAAACACATTATTTAAAAAAGGAATAACTAAAATACACATTATTTAATAAGAAATAACTAAAATACACATTTATTAATAAAGAAACAACTAAAATACACATTATTTAATAAAGAAATAAAAAAAAAACACATTATTTAATAGAGAAATAACTAAAAAACACATTATTTAATAAAGAAATAACTAAAATACACTTTATATAATAGAGAAAAAACTAAAATACACATTATTTATTGGAGAAAAAACTAAAATTGACATTATTTTATAAAGAAATAACTAAAATACACATTATTTAATAGAGAAATAACAAAAAAACACAATATTTTTTAAAGAAATGACTAAAATACACATTATTTAATAAAAAATAACTAAAATACACAATATTTATTGGAGAAGTAACTAAAATACACATTATTTAATAGAATAATAACAAAAAAACACATTATTTAATAGAGAAATAACAAAAAAACACATTATTTAATAAAGAAATAACTAAAATACACATTATTTAATAGAGAAATAACTAAAATACACATTATTTAATAAAAAACAACTAAAATACACAATAATTAATAGAGAAATAACAAAAAAACACATTATTTAATAAAGAAATATATAAAATACATATTATTTAATAGAGAAATAACTAAAATACACATTATATATTGGAGAAATAACTAAAATACACATTATTTAATGAAGAAATAACTAAAATACACATTATTTAATAGAGAAATAACAAAAAACACATTATTTAATAAAGAAATAACTAAAATACACATTATTTAATAAAGAAATAACAAAAAATACACATTATTTATTAAAGAAATAACAAAAAAACACATTATTTAATAGAGAAATAACTAAAATACACATTATTTAATAGAGAAATAACTAAAATACACAATATTTATTGAAGAATTAAATAAATTACACATTATTTATTGGAGAAATAACTAAAATACACATTATTTAATGAAGAAATAACTAAAATACACATTCTTTAATAGAGAAATAACAAAAAATCACATTATTTAATAAAGAAATAACTAAAATACACATTATTTAATAGAAAAATAACTAAAATACACTATATTTATTGAAGAAGTAACTAAAATACACATTATTTATTAGAAAAATAACTAAAAAACACAATATTTAATAGAGAAATAACAAAAAAACACATTATTTAATGAAGAAATAACTAAAACACACATTATTTAATAGAGAAATAACAAAAATACACATTATTTTTGGGAGAAATAACTAAAATACACATTATTTATTAAAAAAATAACTAAAATTCACATTATTTAACAAAGAAATAACAAAAATACACATTATTTAATTGAGAAATAACAAAAATACACTATATTTAATAAAGAAATAACTAAAATACACATTATTTAATAAAGAAACAACTAAAATACACAATATTTTATAAAGAATCAACAAAAAAACACATTATTTAAAAAATAATTAACTAAAATACACATTATTTTATAAAGAAATAACTAAAATACACATTACTTAATAGAGAAATAACGAAAATACACATTATTTAATAAAGAAATAACTAAAATACACATTACTTATTGAAGAAAAAACTAAAATACACTATATTTGAAAAAGAAATAACTAAAAGACACATTATTTAATAAAGAAATAACTAAAATACACATTATTTATTGGAGAAAAAACTAAAATACTCATTAATTAATAAAGAAATAACTAAAATACACATTATTTAATAGAGAAATAACAAAAATTTACATTATTTAATAGAGAAATAACAAAAATACAGTATATTTAATGAAGAAATAACTAAAATACACATTATTTAATAAAGAAATAACTAAAATACACATTATTTAATAGAGAAATAACTAAAATACACATTATTTAATAGGGAAATAACAAAAAAACACATTATTTAATAAAACAATAACTAAAATACACATTAATTAATAGAGAAATAACTAAAATAAACATTATTTAATAAAGAAATAACAAAAAAACACATTATTTAATGAAGAAATAACTAAAATACACATTATTTATTAAAGAAATAACAAAAATACACAATATATATTAGAGAAATAACTAAAATACACATTATTTATTGGAGAAATAACTAAAATACACATTATTTAATAAAGAAATAACTAAAACACACATTCTTTAATAGAGAAACAACAAAAATACACATTATTTAATGAAACAATAACTAAAATACACATTATTTAAAAAAAAATAACTAGAATACACGGTATTTAATCGAGAAATAAACAAAATACACATTATTTATTGGAGAAATAACTAAAATGCACATTATTTAATAAAAAAATAATTAAAATACTCATTATTTATTGGAAAAATAACTAAAATACACATTAATTAATAAAGAAATTACAAAAATACACATTATTTAATAAAGAAATAACTAAAATACACATTACTTAATGAAGAAATAACTAAAATACACATTATTTAATAAAAAAATAATTAAAACACACATTATTTAATAGAGAAATAACTAAAATACACATTACTTATTGGAAAAATAATTAAATTACACATTATTTAATAAAGAAATAACCAAAATACACATTATTTAATAAAGAAATAACTAAAATACACATTATTTATCAAAGAAATAACTAAAATACACATTATTTATTAGAGAAATAACTCAAAGACACATTATTTATTTAAGAAATAACTAAATTACACATTATTTAAAAAAAAATAACTGAAATACACATTTGTTTATAGAAAAATAACAAAAATACACATTATTTAATAAAGAAATAACTAAAATACACATTATTTGATAAAGAAATAATTAAAATACACATTATTTAATAGAGAAATGAATTTTAGTTATAACACATTATTTATTGGAAAAATAACTAAATTACACATTAGTTACAAAAGAAATAACTAAAATACACATTTATTAATAGAAAAATAACAAAAATACACATTATTTAATGAAGAAATAACTAAAATACACATTATTTGATAAAGAAATAACTAAAATTCACATTATTTAATAGAGAAATAACTAAAATACACCTTATTTGTTAGAAAAATAACTTAAATACACATTATTTGATAAAAAAATAACAAAAATACACATTATTTTAAGAAGAAATAACTAAAATACACATTATTTAATAAAGAAATAACTAAAATACACATTATTTAAAAGAGAAATAACTAAAATACACATTATTTATTGGAGAAATAACTAAATTACAGTTAATTTAATAAAAAAATAACTAAAATACACATTTATTAATAGGAAAATAACAAAAATACACATTATTTATTAGAGAAATAACTAAAATAAACATTATGTAATGAAGAAATAACTAAAATACACATTGTTTAATAAAGAAATAACTAAAATACACATTATTTAATAAAGAAATAACTAAAATACTCATTATTTAATAAAGAAATAACAAAATTACACGTTATTTAATGAAGAAATAACTAAAATACACATTATTTAATAAAGAAACAACTAAAATACACAACATTTAATATAGAAATAACAAAAAAACACATTATTTAATAAAGAAATAACTAAAATACACATTATTTAGTAAAGAAATAACTAAAACACACATTATTTATTAGAGAAATAACTAAAATACACAATATTAAATGAAGAAATAACTAAAATACACATTATTTAATAAAGAAATAACTAAAATACACATTATTTAATAAAGAAATAACAAAAATACACATTATTTAATAGAGAAATAACAAAAAACACATTATTTAATAGAGAAATAACTAAAATACACATTAATAGAGAAATAACTAAAATACTCAATATTTATTGGAGAAATAAATAAAATACACATTATTTATTGGAGAAATAACTAAAATACACATTATTTAATGAAGAAATAACTAAAATACACATTATTTAATAGAGAAAAAACAAAAAAACACATTATTTAATAGAGAAATAACTAAAAAACACATTATTTAATAGAGAAATAACAAAAAAAAACACATTATTTAATGAAGAAATAACGAAAAAACACATTATTTAATAAAGAAATAACTAAAATACACATTATTTAATAAAGAAATAACTAAAATACACATTATTTAATAAAGAAACAACTAAAATACACAATATTCAATAAAGAAATTACAAAAAAACACATTATTTAAAAAAGGAATAACTAAAATACACATTATTTAATAAGAAATAACTAAAATACACATTTATTAATAAAGAAACAACTAAAATACACATTATTTAATAAAGAAATAAAAAAAAAACACATTATTTAATAGAGAAATAACTAAAAAACACATTATTTAATAAAGAAATAACTAAAATACACTTTATATAATAGAGAAAAAACTAAAATACACATTATTTATTGGAGAAAAAACTAAAATTGACATTATTTTATAAAGAAATAACTAAAATACACATTATTTAATAGAGAAATAACAAAAAAACACAATATTTTTTAAAGAAATGACTAAAATACACATTATTTAATAAAAAATAACTAAAATACACAATATTTATTGGAGAAGTAACTAAAATACACAATATTTAATAGAAAAATAACAAAAAAACACATTATTTAATAGAGAAATAACAAAAAAACACATTATTTAATAAAGAAATAACTAAAATACACATTATTTAATAGAGAAATAACTAAAATACACATTATTTAATAAAAAACAACTAAAATACACAATAATTAATAGAGAAATAACAAAAAAACACATTATTTAATAAAGAAATATATAAAATACATATTATTTAATAGAGAAATAACTAAAATACACATTATATATTGGAGAAATAACTAAAATACACATTATTTAATGAAGAAATAACTAAAATACACATTATTTAATAGAGAAATAACAAAAAACACATTATTTAATAAAGAAATAACAAAAATACACATTATTTAATAAAGAATTAACAAAAAAACACATAATTTAATAGAGAAATAACTAAAATACACATTATTCAATAGAGAAATAACTAAAAAACACAATACTTATTGAAGAAATAAATAAAATACACATTATTTATTGGAGAAATAACTAAAATACACATTATTTAATAAAAAAATAACTAAAATACACATTCTTTAATAAAGAATTAACTAAAATACGCAAAAATTATTAAAGAAATAACTAAAATACACATTATTTAATGAAGAAACAACTAAAATACACAATATTTGTTAAAGAATAAACAAAAAAACACATTATTTAATAAAGAATTAACTAAAATACACATTATTTAATAGAGAAATAACTAAAATACACATTATTTATTAGAAAACTAACTAAAATACACATTATTAATTTAAGAAATAACTAAAATACACATTATTTAATAAAGAAATAACTAAAATACACATTATTTAATAAAGAAATAACTAAAATACACATTATTTAATAGAGAAATAACAAAAATACACTATATTCAACGAAGAAATAACTAAAATACACATTATTTTATAAAGAAATAACTAAAATACACATTATTTAATAGAGAAATAACTAAAATACACATTATTTAATAGGGAAATAACAAAAAAACACATTATTTAATAAAGAAATAACTAAAATACACATTATTTAATAGAGAAATAACAAAAATACACATTATTTATTGAAGAAATAACTAAATTACACATTATTTATTAAAGAAATAACTAAAATACACATTATTTAACAAAGAAATAACAAAAATACACATTATTTAATTGAGAAATAACAAAAATACACTTAATTTAATAAAGAAATAACTAAAATACACATTATTTAATAAAGAAACATTTAAAATACACAATATTTTATAAAGAATCAACAAAAAAAAAACACATTATTTAATAAAGAATTAACTAAAATACACATTATTTTATAAAGAAATAACTAAAATACACATTATTTAATAGAAAAATAACAAAAATACACATTATTTAATGAAAAAATAACTAAAATACACATTACTTATTGAAGAAAAAACTAAAATACACTATATTTAAAAAATTATTTAATAAAGAAACATTTAAAATACACAATATTTTATAAAGAATCAACAAAAAAAACACATTATTTAATAAAGAAATAACTAAAAGACACATTATTTATTAAAGAAATAACTAAAATACACATTATTTATTGGAGAAAAAACTAAAATACACAATATTTAATAAAGAAATAACTAAAATACACATTATTTAATAGAGAAATAACAAAAATTAACATTATTTAATGAAGAAATAACTAAAATACACATTATTTAATAAAGAAATAACAAAAATACACATTATTTAATGAAGAAATAACTAAAATACACAGTATTTAAAAAAGAAATAACTAAAATACACATTATTTAATAGAGAAATAACAAAAATAAACATTATTTAATAAAGAAATAACTAAAATACACATTATTTAATAAATAAATAACTAAAATACACAATATATGATAGAGAAATAACTAAAATACACATTATTTATTGGAGAAAAAACTAAAATACACATTATTTAATAAAGAAATAACTAAAATACACATTCTTTAATAGAGAAACAACAAAAATACACATTATTTAATAAAAAAATAACTAAAATACACATTATTTAATAAAGAAATAACTAAAATACACATTATTTAATCGAGAAATAAACAAAAAAAACATTATTTATTAGAGAAATAACTAAAATGCACAATATTTAATAGAAAAATAACTAAAATACTCAATATTTATTGGAGAAATAACTAAAATACACATTATTTAATAAAGAATATACAAAAATACACATTATTTAATGAAAAAATAACTAAAAAACACATTACTTAATGAAGAAATAACTAAAATACACATTATTTAATAAAGAAATAACTAAAATACAGAATATTTATTAGAGAAATAACTAAAATACACATTATTTATTGGAGAAATAATTAAATTACACATTATTTAATAAAGAAATAACCAAAATACACATTATTTAATTAAGAAATAACTAAAATACACATTATTTAATAGAGAAATAACTTAAATACACATTATTTATTTAAGAAATAACTAAATTACACATTAATTAAAAAAAAAAATAACTGAAATACTCATTTATTTATAGAAAAATAACAAAAATACACATTATTTAATGAAGAAATAACTAAAATACACATTATTTAATAAAGAAATAATAAAAATACACATTATTTAATAGAGAAATAAATTTTAGTTATAACACATTATTTATTGGAGAAATAACTAAATTACACATTACAAAGAAAGAAATAACTAAAATACACATTTATTTATAGAAAAATAACAAAAATACACATTATTTAATGAAGAAATAACTAAAATACACATTATTTAATAAAGAAATAACTAAAATTCACATTATTTAATAGAGAAATAACTAAAATACACCTTATTTATTAGAGAAATAACCTAAATACACATTATTTGATAAAAAAATAACAAAAATACAAATTATTTAATGAAGAAATAACTAAAATACACATTATTTAATAAAGAAATAACTAAAATACACATTATTTAATAGAGAAATAACTAAAATACACATTATTTATTGGAGAAATAACTAAATTACAATTTATTTAATAAAGAAATAACTACAAATTATTTATTGGAGAAATAACTAAATTACAATTTATTTAATAAAGAAATAACTATAATACACATTTATTAATAGAAAAATAACAAAAATACACATTATTTATTGGAGAAATAACTATGTAACGAACCCGGGGATTTATTCACAACAAATTATGATTTCCATTGTTGATTATTAATTATTCTCTTATTTTGTTGTACAATGAATCGTCGGTTTTGTTGGTTCCAATCGCCACCCGGTATACTTTTTAGTATAAATGTATTTCGATGTGAAAGTAGGGTTGCCTACGTTAAAATAACATTTATACTAATTAATTATGTATCAATTATGGGCCATATTAAGGTCCGCCGTGAATACTGTATGCCGGCGTAATATATTTGTTTTATATTACGCCGCCATGCCCCCGTTATTTAGCACGCCGCGGTCCTAACCTGTAGGACCACGGACACGTGTTTTAAATTCAATTAACGTAATTTATAACTTACCTCGCGACATTCATAATCCTGTACTAAGCACTGTAGCAACTAACACTGTTCACAGTCACTGAAAACCCGCCGGGACCCCGTTTCACAGCCACCATTTACCTCGCCGCACACGTGTTTTCTCGAGATCGGGTTGAAATTAGCTGCGGAGCCCAGTGGCGTAGCATATGGGGTTTATGTTGATTGTTTATTTTACCGGCCAAATATTAATTAGAATTGTTAATTAATTTATGTTAGATTATAGGCAACCCGTACAGCCTCGGTTCTTTTCTTAGCATAGAGTCCTAACGAGAGGGCATATTGAACCGGGGTTTGCGGGGTGCAATTATATACATGTTATTGTTGTTTGTATATATTTAATTTTAGCATTAATTAGTTTTTAATTATTGGATGTATAGGCCACCCCCTATACATCCCATAGTTTAAGTTGGCATCTCTGTTCCCCCACCTTTCCTCCACCAATCAGAGTCCTTGTTCTATCCCCTCTCTTTCTTCTTTTCCTATATATACCGCCGTCCCATCCTAGTACCGACAGTCAGCCTTGCACTCAGACAAGACACCAGCACCTGTTCCCGTAAAGTTTAGTTCCCGAAGTTTTAGAAGCCGCAGTAAGTGTAATCCCGCCTTGAGCATTTCCTCCCGTTTCTTTTCTTTTCCTCCTTTTGTGTGTCCGAGGTTGTGCGGCGTCGCAAGACAAGCCCCCTCGAATTCCAGACCTTACCCTTATTCCTGCCAGTTTTCACTGTTAAATATCCCTGTGGATGCGTATTTTGTTGTTGTGGGTGGACAACAGCCATTTTGAGTTCATTTGTTTTCTTTTTATTTTTGATTTAACAATAAATTTTATTTTTCCTTTCCACATGGTGGTTGTTTCTTTGTGTCCACACTAAAGTGTGGTGGCGCCCGAGCTCCTCCCGGTCTCCGGCGAACCTTGTGATCACGGCTGCAGCTACCTCAGCCGCGTTTCTCTTCTTTACCGGACGAAAACGTGTTACAAATTTGGCGCCCGAGCAAGGACTAAACAAAAAAAATTAATAAATATATAAATTTCAAAAAAAAAAAAAAAAAATATTTTTTTTCTCGAGAAAGCCAATTTAAAACGTTGAATTATGGGTAAGAGTAAGAAAAGGGCATTGAAAAAGGATGTTTGGCAGTTTACCACCGCCAGCGGAGTGAGCGAGAACCCCGACCACTTTGATTGGGTTAATTCCGCCCCCCCGTCAGTAATTCAGAATCACCTTCAGCAATTTAGACTTGCGACCGACGGTAACTTGGCCACGCGTCGTCTCCGGTTATACTTGTTTTTCATGACCGGAGACACATCTACGTCCGCAGACAGGACCATGGCGGACCCACCAGTTTCCCCTCCGGCTTGCCCACCCGTACCAACCTCACCACCAACCGATCCGTCCAAACCGGCCCCCACCATCTGTCACTAGACATATAACCCGCCAGTATTACACGCATCCAGCCCCATTGCACAACCACCAACCGCTAACCACAGTCTCAGTTTTACCAGCCCGGAGGCTACACTTTGCTCTGTAATACGGAAGTGGAACGTCACTTACGACGGAACAAAGTGCCCATTTGCGTTCTTAGAAAGGCTTGAAGAGCTAATGCGCTCGTACACGGTCTCCGAAGACCAATTGGTAGTGGCCTTGCCTGAGTTGCTCAGAGGCGAGGCCCTGCACTGGTACCGCAACAATTACGAAGATTGGCGAAACGGCCGAGACTTCCTCGACAACTTCCGAGCCTTTTTCATGCCAGCCCGCCTAACGCAGAATCTGGAAGACGAGATCCGGAACCGCAAGCAACGGTCCAGCGAAAGTGCCAAAACATATGTTGTAGAGATCCAGACGTTGATCCGCCGCCATGAAGGTTTCTCGCGTCAACAGGCCCTCCGAAGAATTTACGATAATCTACAGCCTGCCTACCGTACCTACATTTGGCCCCACGACTTTTTGACTGTGGCCGAACTTATCGAGGTCGCCTCGGTATACGAGGACCTGCAGCAGGAAGTAGCAAAAAACAAACCCGCCACGTCGACTGGGGTCTATCAACCTCGTTCCCCAGCGCCTGGCCAGCCTTTGCTAGAACCCCGACGCCCAGTCAACCAATCCCAAAACCTGACAATTGCTAACAAACTACCGGGGTACGACCGAAGTACCTGCTGTTGGAACTGTGGCAGCGAAGGCCACGATCGCTTCGAATGTCGCAAACGCACCTTACACTTCTGTTCTTACTGTGGCTTAATGGGTACCTGGTCAAGAACCTGTAGGTGTGAAAAACAAACGGGAAACGAGAATCTGACCGGAACCAGGGGGTAGACCGGCCAGACTTAACAACCCCCACACCCTTCACCCAAGACGGCCGAATAATGACATACCTCCAGGTCCTGGGAAAACAGTGCTGCGCGCTCATCGACACCGGGTCCCAGCGCTCCTACGTAAACATCAAGTTCAGCCAATGGCTCGAGGATCAACGGATCCCGCCCCTTCCTATTGAAGAAACGATTCTCGTAGCCACTGGTAAGTCGACAGAGCTCACAAAGGCCTACAAGGTCCCCGTAATCAGGCCCGGAGGACACCCCGACCAGATTCAGGTCCGCCAGCTACCAGGTATGATGCCGTCACTCCTCCTCGGTTGTGATGTGTTAAATCGATGGGAAGCCGTCCTAAACTTTTCAACCGGGACCGTCCGTTTCCAACGCCTGAGCGTGGAAGACGCGGTTCACACAATCGAGACCGAACCGACACTCACGCTGGACGCGGTCCTGGCCGAGCATGGAAGGCTCGCCAGTCATACGCCCGCCACTACTCACCTCGTATCACACCACATCAGATTGGCCGTGGCAGCCCCAATCAAACAACGCCACCGCCCGCAAAACCCGAGAATGCAGGAGATAATAAACTCAGAGGTAGACAAAATGTTGGAAGAAGGAGTGATAGAACCCTCCAACAGCCCCTGGAGTTCACCGGTGGTGGTAGTCCGCAAAAAGGATGGAAAACCGCGGTTCTGTATTGACTTCCGGAAAGTCAATACAGTGACTATCAAGGATGCTTACCCCCTCCCATTTATCAACGGCATCCTGGATCGAGTACGCGATTCTAAGTTTTTTTCCACCATAGATCTAAAAAACGGATACTGGCAAGTCCCGCTAACCGCAGCCAGTAAACCAATAACCGCTTTTACTGTGCCTGGTAAGGGCCTGTACCAGTTTACCGTTATGCCATTCGGGCTACATTCAGCTCCCGCAACCTTCCAGCGGTTCTTGGACACCGTGATTGGTCCAGAAATGGAGCCCAGGGCCTTTGCGTACCTGGATGATATCATAGTCCTGGGCAGAACAGAAGAAGAACATCTGGTAAACCTGCGAGAAGTGCTGCGCCGCCTGCGAGCCGCCGGCCTTCGGTTGAACCTCGAAAAATGCGAGTTTGCAAAAACCGAACTGCGATACCTGGGACACGTCGTCAACCAATTTGGCGTACACACCGACCCCGACAAGGTCAGAGCAATCCTCGAGTTTAAGGCTCCCCAAAACATCAAACAACTCCGCCGGTTTCTGGGGATAGCCTCGTGGTACCGCCGTTTTATCCCGGCGTACTCCGAAACAACAGCCCCTTTGACCGCCCTTCTGAAAAAACAGGTACGATGGAACTGGTCCGAGGTCCAAGAGAAACAGTTCAACACCCTGAAACAGTTGTTGACGCAAGCCCCAATCCTTGTCAGCCCGGACTTTGCCCACCCGTTTTTCTTACAAACCGACGCTTCCGCTCACGGCATTGGTGCCGCACTCCTGCAACGAACCCACGGCTATGACCAGGTTATAGCCTACGCGAGCAGAACCCTGAATGCCGCCGAAAGAAACTACTCCGTGACCGAGAAGGAATGTTTGGCCATAGTATGGGCCATCCAAAAGATGCGGGCCTACCTAGAAGGATACCGGTTCACGGTCATTTCCGACCATCAATCTCTACGGTGGCTCCACTCATTAAAAAGTCCGACCGGACGCATCGCCCGCTGGGCCATACTGCTACAACAATTTGACTTCGACATAGAATACCAGAAAGGGGTCCTCAATCAAGTCGCAGATGCCCTATCTCGACAACCCGTCGAAGAAGCTACCCCTGATGAGGTGTTACAGGTCGCTGATTCCGACGCAGACCCTTGGTATAGTCGATTAATGGAAGCCGTCCAGAACCAACCAGAGTCATTCCCCGACTTTGCCATACGCGAGGGTAAATTATTTAAGCATCGATGGGATGCCGACGCATATCTCGACACCGACGACGTATCTCCCTGGAAACTATGTGTCGGAAAGCCACTCCGAGTTACGGTGCTCCGCGAGAATCACGACGACCCAACCGCCGGGCACCGGGGCATTGCCAAATCTATCAGCAGGATCATGCGATCATACTACTGGCCCGGCATGCAACGAGACATTAAACGCTACGTACGGCAATGCGAAACATGCCAGAAATTTAAACCCCTCCAGCAAAAGACGCCCGGGAAAATGACCGGATCAAAAGTTGTTGGACCTTGGGAAACCCTGAGCCTCGACCTGATCGGACCTCTACCCCGCTCCTCCAAAGGAAATACATACCTTTTCGTGATGCAGGACCGTTTCACAAAGTGGGTGGAGTATCATCCGCTACGATCTGCCACCGGCCTACCCATCCGACGGATCCTGTCCGAAAAAATTTTCCTCCGTTTTGGCTGTCCTCGCCGAATAATCGCAGACAACGCTTGCCAGTTCAACAACCGAGAATTTCGGTTACTCCTGGAAGATTTCGGCATCCAGTGGGCTGAGATCCCTCCATACACGCCGCAGGCAAACCCTGTGGAGCGAACCAACCGATCAGTAAAAACTATGATATCCCAGTACTGTGAGGATAATCATCGGAAATGGGATCAGTACTTACCGGAATTAATGTTCGCCATCAACAGCGAGAAGCACGCGGCTACCGGGTTCTCACCGGCGTTTTTAAACTATGGCCGAACTCCAGTGTTTCCCAGTCTCACCCCCGAGCTCCGCCATGATGTGCAGGCCACTCCGAGACCCGGTCGTCCGTCCGCCACCGCCCGCTTCCAGAAACTCAACGAAATATTGGGTCTGGTCCGCATCAACCTGACGACTGCAAGGGAACAACAGAAACACTATTACAACCTCCGCAGAAGAGATTGGGTAATCCGGAAGGGAGATCGGGTGATGAGGAAAACCTACCACCTCTCCTCTGCCGCTCAAAGCTTTGCCGCCAAACTAGCTCCCAAGTTTGATGGCCCGTTTATAGTGGTAGAAGTGTTGTCCCGAGTCCGATGCCGCATTAAGAAGGTCGATGGTCGAAAGACCTGGCACGTTCATATCAAAGACCTGAAGCCAGTTCCCGCGGCGGATGAGCCATAAACGAGTTCTGTTGTCCTGTGTTGCCCTTTGATCCTGTTTTAGAATTCCTGTTTCAAGCCCTGTTTTGAAAAACTGTGCCCGTGTAATGTTTTACCTGATTTTAGAGACGAAAGACGACCTGTCACTGGCCAACGATGGACAACCTGGTAGATCAGAGCAACACCAGTTGCGCTCCAACCCGCTCCCCGCTGCAGACACCGCCACGCTTCTCACAATCTGACCAGGAATTGTTTGGAATGACTACACCGCCGATCTGGCCAGCACCCTCGCCAGTAGTAGCACCTCCAACGCCCGCTTCATTAATTGACGAGCCTGCAAGCATCCGGAGTCTGCCCGTCTGGCCAGTACAAACCGCGTCTTGGGTCATCTTGCCTCCACCATCCTATTCCCCGCCCAGTACCATCAATGTGTGTGTATGTTCGTCCGCGCCTCAGTGTTTGGAATCGGCTTACCCACCTAACACTCTGTTTTCCGCGTCGTTGCCGATTCACTACACTAGGCCTTCCCCGCAACGAGGGATTCGTCCGCTCGGTATACGACGGGTTCGGCGCAGTGGACCCAGGCAGCGTCAGATCGACCCAAAATGCCGGTTGGCCTAACTTACACATATATTTTTAGATACTCACCGTGGACCATTTCAATGGATTACCTAGAGCTGCACGCCTCACCCATCTCTACGGGAAGCCGTTCCCCACCTGTGACGCCTGGGAAGTCCGTGCAACTCGAAGCCCATCATGCCTTAAAAGTTGCTGCATTGTTTGGCCTATCAACTCCACCACTTGCATCTTCGTCTCCAGTACGTTCTCCCAACTTCTTTTGCAATTTACCTGCCGCCGCGTCAACTCCAACACCGAAGATCGGCCCTACAGCCTACACACCAGAGCCGTCTAGTTCCAGAATAACTGATGCACTACCGTCTTTAGCCACACCTGCAGAGGTCTCAGCACGTGCGTGTTTTGTGGTGCCGCTTCCGCCGTTAGTGCGCGTGTGCTCCGGAACAATAAGACTGCCAACCGTAGTGTCCTCCGCGCCCGTTTCGGGTCCGACCCCAAAACAGTTACGCCGGGCCCGTAACCGCAAATCTCGGGCTATTCAGCGACGCCTCCAAAGAAGCCTGGCCGAGATTCCCGGATCACCAAAGACTACCTAGAGCCTAAAAAAAAAAAACTTTTTTTTTATTTGAAGTAAGAGGGGTGTAACGAACCCGGGGATTTATTCACAACAAAATATGATTTCCATTGTTGATTATTAATTATTCTCTTATTTTGTTGTACAATGAATCGTCGGTTTCGTTGGTTCCAATCGCCACCCGGTATACTTTTTAGTATAAATGTATTTCGATGTGAAAGTAGGGTTGCCTACGTTAAAATAACATTTATACTAATTAATTATGTATCAATTATGGGCCATATTAAGGTCCGCCGTGAATACTGTATGCCGGCGTAATATATTTGTTTTATATTACGCCGCCATGCCCCCGTTATTTAGCACGCCGCGGTCCTAACCTGTAGGACCACGGACACGTGTTTTAAATTCAATTAACGTAATTTATAACTTAACTCGCGACATTCATAATCCTGTACTAAGCACTGTAGCAACTAACACTGTTCACAGTCACTGAAAACCCGCCGGGGCCCCGTTTCACAGCCTCCATTTACCTCGCCGCACACGTGTTTTCTCGAGATCGGGTTAAAATTAGCTGCGGAGCCCAGTGGCGTAGCATATGGGGTTTATGTTGATTGTTTATTTTACCGGCCAAATATTAATTAGAATTGTTAATTAATTTATGTTAGATTATAGGCAACCCGTACAGCCTCGGTTCTTTTCTTAGCATAGCGTCCTAACGAGAGGGCATATTGAACCGGGGTTTGCGGGGTGCAATTATGTACATGTTATTGTTGTTTGTATATATTTAATTTTAGCATTAATTAGTTTTTAATTATTGGATGTATAGGCCACCCCCTATACATCCCATAGTTTAAGTTGGCATCTCTGTTCCCCCACCTTTCCTCCACCAATCAGAGTCCTTGTTCTATCCCCTCTCTTTCTTCTTTTCCTATATATACCGCCGTCCCATCCTAGTACCGACAGTCAGCCTTGCACTCAGACAAGACACCAGCACCTGTTCCCGTAAAGTTTAGTTCCCGAAGTTTTAGAAGCCGCAGTAAGTGTAATCCCGCCTTGAGCATTTCCTCCCGTTTCTTTTCTTTTCCTCCTTTTGTGTGTCCGAGGTTGTGCGGCGTTGCAAGACAAGCCCCCTCGAATTCCAGACCTTACCCTTATTCCTGCCAGTTTTCACTGTTAAATATCCCTGTGGATGCGTTATTTGTTGTTGTGGGTGGACAACAGCCATTTTGAGTTCATTTGTTTTCTTTTTTTTTTTTGATTTAACAATAAATTTTATTTTTCCTTTCTACATGGTGGTTGTTTCTTTGTGTCCACACTAAAGTGTGGTGGCGCCCGAGCTCCTCCCGGTCTCCGGCGAACCTTGTGATCACGGCTGCAGCTACCTCAGCCGCGTTTCTCTTCCTTACCGGACGAAAACGTGTTACAACTAAAATAAACATTATGTAATGAAGAAATAACTAAAATACACATTATTTAATATAGAAATAACAAAAATACACATTATTTAATAAAGAAATAACTAAAATACTCATTATTTAATAATGAAATAACAAAATTACACATTATTTAATGAAGAAATAACTAAAAAACACATTATTTAATAAAGAAAAAACTAAAATACACAACATATAATATAGAAATAACAAAATAAACACATTATTTAATATAGAAATAACTAAAATACACATTATTTAGTAAAGAAATAACTAAAACACACATTATTTTTTAGAGAAATAACTAAAATACACAATATTTAATAAAGAAATAACTAAAATACACTTTTTTTAATAAAGAAATAACTAAAATTCACATAATTTGATAGAGAAATACCAAAAATACACATTACTTAATGAAGAAGTAACTAAAATACACATTATTTATTTTAAAAATAACTAAAATACACATTATTTAATAAAGAAATAACTAAAATACACATTATTTAATAGAGATATAACAAAAATACAAATTATTTAATAAAGAAATAACTAAAATACACATTATATAATGATAAAATAACAAAAATACACATTATTTACTAAAGAAATAACTAAAATACACATTATTTAATAAAAAAATAACTAAAATACACATTATTTAATTAAGAAATAACAAAAATACACATTATTTAATGAAGAAATAACTAAAATACACATTATTTAATCAAGAAATAACTAAAATACACATTATTTATTAGAGAAATAACTAAAATACACATTATTTATTGGAGAAATAACTTAAATACACATTATTTAATGAAGAAATAACTAAAATACACATTATTTAATAGAGAAATAACAAAAAAACACAATATTTTTTAAAGAAATGACTAAAATACACATTATTTAATAAAAATTAACTAAAATACACAATATTTATTGGAGAAGTAACTAAAATACACATTATTTAATAAAGAAAAAACAAAAAAACACATTATTTAATAAAGAATAAACTAATATACACATTATTTAATAGAAAAATAACAAAAAAACACATTATTTAATAGAGAAATAACAAAAAAACACATTATTTAATAAAGAAATAACTAAAATACACATTATGTAATAGAGAAATAACTAAAATACACATTATTTAATAAAAAACAACTAAAATACACAATAATTAATAGAACAATAACAAAAAAACACATTATTCATAAAAAAATATATAAAATACATACTATTTAATAGAGAAATAACTAAAATACACATTATATATTGGAGAAATAACTAAAATACACATTATTTAATGAAGAAATAACTAAAATACACATTATTTAATAGAGAAATAACAAAAAACACATTATTTAATAAAGAAATAACTAAAATACACATTATTTAATAAAGAAATAACAAAAAATACACATTATTTAATAAAGAAATAACAAAAAAACACATTATTTAATAGAGAAATAACTAAAATACACATTATTTAATAGAGAAATAACTAAAATACACAATATTTATTGAAGAAATAAATAAATTACACATTATTTATTGGAGAAATAACTAAAATACACATTATTTAATGAAGAAATAACTAAAATACACATTCTTAAATAGAGAAATAACAAAAAATCACATTATTTAATAAAGAAATAACTAAAATACACATTATTTAATAGAAAAATAACTAAAATACACTATATTTATTGGAAAAGTAACTAAAATACACATTATTTAATAGAGAAATAACTAAAAAACACAATATTTAATAGAGAAATAACTAAAAAACACATTATTTAATAAAAAATAACTAAAATACACATTATTTAATAAAGAATTAACTAAAATACGCAAGATTTATTAGAGAAATAACTAAAATACACATTATTTAATAAAGAAACAACTAAAATACACAATATTTATTAAAGAATAAACAAAAAAACACATTATTTAATGAAGAATTAATTAAAATACACATTATTTAATAGAGAAATAACAAAAATACACATTATTTTTCAGAAAAATAACTAAAATACACATTATTATTTTAAGAAATAACTAAAATACACATTAATTAATAAAGAAATAACTTAAATACACATTATTTAATAAAAAAATAACTAAAATACACATTATTTAATAAAGAAATAACAAAAATACACTATATTTAATGAAGAAATAACTAAAATACACATTATTTAATAAAGAAATAACTAAAATACACATTATTTAATAGAAAAATAACTAAAATACACATTATTTAATAGGGAAATAACAAAAAAACACATTATTTAATAAAGTAATAACTAAAATACACATTATTTAATAGAGAAATAACAAAAATACACATTATTTATTGGAGAAATAACTAAAATACACATTATTTATTAAAGAAATAATTAAAATACACATTATTTAACAAAGAAATAACAAAAATACACATTATTTAATAAAGAAATAACAAAAATACACATTATTTATTAGAAAAATAACTAAAATACACATTATTAATTTAAGAAATAACTAAAATACACATTATTTAATAAAGAAATAACTAAAATACACATTATGTAATAGAAAAATAATTAAAATACACATTATTTAATAAAGAAACAACTAAAATACACAATATTTAATAGAGAAATAACAAAAAAACTCATTATTTAATAAAGAAATAACTAAAATACACATTATTTATAAAAAAAATAACTAAAATACACATTATTTATTGGAGAAATAACTAAAATACACATTATGCAATGAAGAAATAACTAAAATACACATTATTTAATAGAAAAATAACAAAAAACACATTATTTAATAAAGAAATAACTAAAATACACATTATTTAATAAAGAAATAACTAAAATACACATTATTTAATAAAGAAATTAAAAAAAAAACACATTATTTGATAGAGAAATAACTAAAATACACATTATTTAATAAAAAAACAACTAAAATACACAATAATTAATAGAAAAATAACAAAAAAACACATTATTTTATAAAGAAATATTTAAAATACATATTATTTAATAGAGAAATAACTAAAATACACATTATATATTGTAGAAATAACTAAAATACACATTATTTAATGACGAAATAACAAAAATACACATTATTTAATAGAGAAATATCAAAAAACACATTACTTAATAAAGAAATAACTAAAATACACATTATTTAATAAAGAAATAACAAAAATACACATTATTTATTGGAGAAATAACTAAAATACACATTATTTAATAAAGAAATAACTAAAATACACATTATTTAATAGAGAAATAACTAAAATACACATTATTTAATAAAGAAATAACTAAAAAAGACAATATTTAATAGAGAAATAACAAAAAAACACATTATTTAATAAAGAAATAACTAAAATACACATTATTTAATAGAGAAAAAACAAAAATACACATTGTTTAATAAAGAAATAACTAAAATACACATTATTTAATAAAGAATTACTCAAATACGCAATATTTATTAGAAAAATAACTAAAATACAAATTATTTAATAAAGAAACAACTAAAATACACAATATTTATTAAAGAATAAACAAAAAAACACATTATTTATTAAAGAATTAACTAAAATACACATTATTTAATAGAGAAATAACTAAAATACACATTATTTATTAGAAAAAAAACTAAAATACACATTATTAATTGAAAAAATAACTAAAATACACATTATTTATTAAAGAAATAACTAAAATACACATTCTTTAATAAAGAATTAACTAAAATATGCAATATTTATTAGAGAAATAACTAAAATACACATTATTTAATAAGGAAACAACTAAAATACACATTAATTAATAAAGAAATAACAAAAATACACATTATTTAATAAAGAAATAACAAAAAATTACATTATTTAATAGAGAAATAACTAAAATACACATTATTTAATAGAGAAATAACTAAAAAACACAATATTTATCAAAGAAATAAATAAAATACACATTATTTATTGGAGAAATAACTAAAATACACATTATTTAATAAAAAAATAATTAAAATACACATTCTTTAATAAAAAATTAACTAAAATACGCAATATTTATTAGAGAAATAACTAAAATACACATTATTTGAAAAAGAAACAACTAAAATACACATTATTTATTAAAAAAATAACTAAAATACACATTATTTAACAAAGAAATAACAAAAATACACATTATTTAATTGAGAAATAACAAAAATACACTATATTTAATTTAAAAAATAACTAAAATACACATTATTTAATAAAGAAATAACTAAAATACACATTATTTAATAGAGAAATAACAAAAATACACTATATTTAATGAAAAAATAACTAAAATACACATTATTTTATAAAGAAATAACTAAAATACACATTATTTAATAGAGAAATAACTAAAATACACATTATTTAATAGGGAAATAACAAAAAAACACATTATTTAATAAAGAAATAACTTAAATACACATTATTTAATAGAGAAATAACAAAAATACACATTATTTATTGGAGAAATAACTAAAATACACATTATTTATTAAAAAAATAACTAAAATACACATTATTTAACAAAGAAATAACAAAAATACACATTATTTAATTGAGAAATAACAAAAATACACTATATTTAATAAAGAAATAACTTAAATACACATTATTTAATAGAGAAATAACTAAAATACACATTATTTAACAAAGAAATAACAAAATTACAAATTATTTATTGGAGAAATAACTAAAATACACATTATTTATTAAAAAAATAACTAAAATACACATTACTTAATAAAGAAATAACAAAAATACACATTATTTAATAAAGAAATAACTAAAATACACATTACTTATTGAAGAAAAAACTAAAATACACTATATTTAAAAAAGAAATAACTAAAAGACACATTATTTAATAAAGAAATAACTAAAATACACATTATTTATTGGAGAAAAAACTAAAAAACTCATTATTTAATAAAGAAATAACTAAAATACACATTATTTAATAGAGAAATAACAAAAATTCACATTTTTTAATGAAGAAATAACTAAAATACACATTATTTAATAAAGAAATAACAAAAATACACATTATTTAATGAAGAAATAACTAAAATACACATTATTTAAAAAAGAATTAACTAAAATACACATTATTTAATAGAGAAATAACAAAAATAAACATTATTTAATGAAGAAATAACTAAAATACACATTATTTAATAAATAAATAACTAAAATACACAATATATAATAGAGAAATAACTAAAATACACATTATTTATTGGAGAAATAACTAAAATACACATTATTTAATAAAGATATAACTAAAATACACATTCTTTAATAGAGAAACAACAAAAATACACATTATTTAATGAAAAAATAACTAAAATACACATTATTTAATAAAGAAATAACTGAAATACACATTAGTTAATCGAAAAATAAACAAAATACACAATATTTATTAGAGAAATAACTAAAATGCACATTATTTAATAGAAAAATAACTAAAACACTCATTATTTATTGGAGAAATAACTAAAAAACACATTATTTAATAAAGAAATTACAAAAATACACATTATTTAATGAAAAAATAACTAAAATACACATTACTTAATGAAGAAATAACTAAAATACACATTATTTAATAAAGAAATAACTAAAATACAGATTATTTATTAGAGAAATAACTAAAATACACATTATTTATTGGAGAAATAATTAAATTACACATTATTTAATAAAGAAATATCCAAAATACACATTATTTAATAAAGAAATAACTAAATTACACATTATTTAATAGAGAAATAACTTAAATACGCATTATTTATTTAAGAAATAACTAAATTACACAGTATTTAAAAAAAAATAACTGAAATACACATTTATTTATAGAAAAATAACAAAAATACACATTATTTAATGAAGAAATAACTAAAATACACATTATTTAATAAAGAATCAATTAAAATACACATTATTTAATAGAGAAATGAATTTTAGTTATAACACATTATTTATTGGAGAAATAACTAAATTACACATTAGTTACAAAAGAAATAACTAAAATACACATTTATTTATAGAAAAAAAACAAAAATACACATTATTTAATAAAGAAATAACTAAAATACACATTATTTAATAAAGAAATAACTAAAATTCACATTATTTAATAGAGAAATAACTAAAATACACTTTATTTATTAGAGAAATAACTTAAATACACATTATTTGATAAAAAAATAACAAAAATACAAATTATTTAATGAAGAAATAACTAAAATACACATTATTTAATAAAGAAATAACTAAAATACACATTATTTAATAGAGAAATAACTAAAATACACATTATTTATTGGAGAAATAACTAAATTACAATTTATTTAATAAAGAAATAACTAAAATACACATTTATTAATAGAAAAATAACAAAAATACACATTATTTCTTGGAGAAATAACTAAAATAAACATTATGTAATAAAGTAATAACTAAATAACACATTATTTAATAAAGAAATAACAAAAATACACATTATTTAATAAAGAAATAACTAAAATACACATTACTTTATGAAGAAAAAACTAAAATACACTATATTTAAAAAAGAAATAACTAAAAGACACATTATTTAATAAAGAAATAACTAAAATACACATTATTTCCTAAAGAAAAAACTCAAATACACATTATTTAATAAAGAAATAACTAAAATACACATTATTTAATAGAGAAACAACAAAAATTCACATTATTTAATGAAGAAATAACTAAAATACACATTATTTAATAAAGAAATAACAAAAATACACATTATTTAATGAAGAAATAACTAAAATACACAATAATTAAAAAAGAAATAATTAAAATACACATTATTTAATAGAGAAATAACAAAAATAAACATTATTTAATGAAGACATAACTAAAATACACATTATTTAATAAATAAATAACTAAAATACACAATATATAATAAAGAAATAACTAAAATACACATTATTTATTGGAGAAATAACTAAAATACACATTATTTAATAAAGAAATAACTAAAATACACATTCTTTAATAGAGAAAGAACAAAAATACACATTATTTAATGAAAAAATAACTAAAATACACATTATTTAATAAAGAAATAACTAAAATACACATTATTTAATCGAGAAATAAACAAATAACACATTATTTAATGGAGAAATAACTAAAATGCACATTATTTAATAGAAAAATAACTAAAATACTCATTATTTATTGGAGAAATAACTAAAAAACACATTATTTAATAAAGAAATTACAAAAATACACATTATTTAATGAAAAATAACTAAAATACACATTACTTAATGAAGAAATAACTAAAATACACATTATTTAATAAAAAAATAACTAAAATACAGATTATTTATTAGAGAAATAACTAAAATACACATTATTTATTGGAGAAATAATTAAATTACACATTATTTAATAAAGAAATAACCAAAATACACATTATTTAATAAAGAAATAACTAAAATACACATTATTTAATAGAGAAATAACTTAAATACACATTATTTATTTAAGAAATAACTAAATTACACATTATTTAAAAAAAAATAACTGAAATACACATTTATTTATAGAAAAATAACAAAAATACACATTATTTAATGAAGAAATAACTAAAATACACATTATTTAATAAAGAAATAATTAAAATACACATTATTTATTAGAGAAATAAATTTTAGTTATAACACATTATTTATTGGAGAAATAACTAAATTACACATTAGTTACAAAAGAAATAACTAAAATACACATTTATTTATAGAAAAATAACAAAAATACACATTATTTATTGAAGAATAAACTAAAATACACATTATTTAATAGAGAAATATGTAAAATACACCTTATTTATTAGAGAAATAACTTAAATACACATTATTTGATAAAAAAATAACAAAATACAAATTATTTAATGAAAAAATAATTAAAATACACATTATTTAATAATGAAATAACTAAAACACACATTATTTAATAAAGAAAAAACTAAAATACAAATTATTTATTAGAGAAATAACTAAATTACAATTTATTTAATAAAGAAATAACTAAAATACACATTTATTAATAGAAAAATAACAAAAATACACATTATTTATTGGAGAAATAACTAAAATAAACATTATGTAATGAAGAAATAACTAAAATACACATTATTTAATAAAGAAATAACAAAAATACACATTATTTAATAAAGAAATAACTAAAATACTCATTATTTAATAGAGAAATAACAAAATTACACATTATTTAATGAAGAAATAACTAAAATACACATTATTTAATAAAGAAATAACTAAAGTACACATTATTTATTGAAGAAATAACTAAAATACACATTATTTATTTTAAAAATAACTAAAATACAAATTATTTAATAAAAAAAAACCTAAAATACACATTATTTAATAGAGATATAACAAAAATACACATAATTTAATGAAGAAATAACTAAAATACACATTATTTAATGAAAAAATAACAAAAATACACATTGATTAATAAAAAAATAACTTAAATACACATTATTTAAAAAAAAAAAAAAAAAATACACATTATTTATTAGAGAAATAACTAAAATACACATTATTTATTGGAGAAATAACTAAAATACACATTATTTAATAAAGAAATAACTTAAATACACATTATTTAGTAGAGAAATAACTAAAAAACACATTATTAAATAAAGAAATAACTAAAAAACACAATATTTAATAGAGAAATAACAGAAAAACACATTATTTAATAAAAAAATAACTAAAATACACATTATTTAATAGAGAAAAAACAAAAATACACATTATTTAATAAATAAATAACTAAAATACGCATTATTTAATAAAGAATTAACTGAAATACGCAATATTTATTAGAAAAATAACTAAAATATAAATTATTAAATAAAGAAACAACTAAAATACATAATATTTATTAAAGAATAAACAAAAAAACACATTATTTAATAAAGAATTAACTAAAATACACATTATTTAATAGAGAAATAACTAAAATACACATTATTTATTAGAAAAAAAACTAAAATACACATTATTAATTGAAAAAATAACTAAAATACACATTATTTAATAAAGAAATAACTAAAATACACAATATTTAATAAAGAAATAACTAAAATACACATTATTTAATAAAGAAATAACAAAAATACACTATTTTTAATAAAAAAATAACTAAAATACACATTATTTAATAAAGAATTAACTAAAATACACATTATTTAATAGAGAAATAACTAAAATACACATTATTTAATAGAGAAATAACAAAAAAACACATTATTTAATAAAAAAATAACTAAAATACACATTATTTAATAAAGAAATAACAAAAATACACATTATTTATCGGAGAAATAACTAAAATACACATTATATATTAAAGAAATAACTAAAATACACATTATTTAACAAAGAAATAACAAAAATACACATTATTTATTTGAGAAATAACAAATATACACTATATTTAATAAAGAAATAACTAAAATACACATTATTTAATAAAGAAACAACTTAAATACGCAATATTTAAAAAAAAATTAACAAAAAAACACATTATTAAATAAAGAATCAACTAAAATACACATTATATAATAAAGACTTAACTAAGAAACGCAATATTTATTAGAGAAATAACTAAAATACACATTATTTAACAAAAAAACAACTAAAATACTCAATATTTATTAAAGAATAAACAAAAAAACACATTATTTAATAATGAATTAACTAAAATACACATTATTTAATAGAGAAATAACTAAAATACACATTATTTATTAGAAAAATAACTAAAATACACATTAATAATTGAAGAAATAACTAAAATACACATTATTTAATAAAGAAATAACTAAAATACACATTATTTAATAAAGAAATAACTAAAATACACATTATTTAATAAAGAAATAACTAAAATACACATTATTTAATAGAGAAATAACTAAAATACACATTATTTATTGGAAAAATAACTAAAATACACATAATTTAATAAAGAAATAACTAAAATACACATTATTTAATAAAGAAATAACTTAAATAGACATTATTTATTGGAGAAATAAATAAAATACACCATATTTATTGGAGAAATAACTAAAATACACATTATTTAATAGAGAAATAACTAAATAACCTATTATTTTAAAGAGAAATAACAAAAATTCACATTATTTAATATAAAAATAACTAAAATACACATTATTTAATAAAGAAATAACTAAACTACACATTATTTAATAAAGAAATAACTAAAATACACTTTTTTATTAAAGAAAAAACTAAAATACACATTATTTAATAGAAAAATAACTTAAAAACACATTATTTATTGGAGAACTAACTAAAATACATATTGTTTATTAAAGAAATAACAAAAATACACATTATTTGATGAACAAATAACTAAAATACACATTATTAAATAAAGAAATAACTAAAATACACATTATTTAATAAAGAACTAACTAAAATACACATTATTTAATAGAAAAATAACTTAAATACTCATTATTTAATAAAGAAATAACAAAAATACACATTATTTAATAAAGATTTAACTAAAATACACAATATTTAATAAATAAACATTTAAAATACACAATATTTTATAGAGAAATAACAAAAAAACAAATTATTTAATAAAGAAAAAACTTAAATACACATTATTTAATAAAGAAATATCTAAAACACACATTATTTATTAGAGAAATAATTAAAATACACAATATTTAATAAAGAAATAACTAAAATACACATTATTTAATAAAGAAATAACTCAAATACACATTATTTATTGGAGAAATAACTAAAATGCACATAATTTAATAAAGAAATAACTAAAATACACATTATTTAATAAAGAATAAACAAAAATACATATTAATTAATTGAGAAATAACAAAAATACACATTATTTAATGAAGAAATAACTAAAATACACATTATTTAATAAAAAATATCTAAAACACACATTATTTATTAGAGAAATAACTAAAATACACAATATTTAATAAAGAAATAACTAAAATACACATTTTTTAATAAAGAAATAACAAAAATACACATTATTTAATTGAGAAATAACAAAAATACACTATATTTAATAAAGAAATTACTAAAATACACATTATTTAATGGAGAAATAAATAAATTACACATTATTTATTACCAATGGGGAGTCCAATATCACCTATTTTGGCTAATATTTTTATGGAAAACTTAGAAGAACAAATATTTAATTCTATTTTTAAACATAATATTAAATTCTGGTACCGCTATGTAGATGATATTCTTATTTACTTCAAAGGAAATACAAATGATTTAGAAAATTTATTGACTTATGTTAATAATATTCATAAAACAATAAAATTTAAATTAGAAGTTGAAGAAAATAAACAAATAAACTTTTTAGACATAACTATTTCACAAAATTTAGAAGAAGAAAAATTCAATTTCAAAATTTATAGAAAACCAACTTTTTCAGATACAATTATACCAAAAGATTCGTTTCATCCAATTAATCATAAACTATCAGTTTTTAATAGTTTAATACATAGAGCTATTTCAATTCCACTAAATAATCAAAATTTTAAAGATGAAATTAATATAATTAAACAAATTGCAAAAAACAATGGTTTTAATGAATCAACTATTTATAAAATTCTCAGTAAAAAACAGTTTAAAATTTGCATAAATGAAATATATCCATTTAGAAAAGAAGTAAATAAGAAATATTGCTCAATAACATATTTTGGCAATTTATCTGAAAAAATTTCAAAATATTTAAACAAAAAATTTCAAATTACTGTTGCATTTAAAACACATATGAATTTAAAAACAAAACTAATAAATGCTAAAGAAAAAACAGAAATTTTCAATAAAAGTGGAATTTATAAACTAAATTGTAGTAATTGCAACGGAACGTATATTGGACAAACCATGAGAAATTTTGATATTAGATATAAAGATCACATAAGAGCTTTAAAATATAAAGATATAGAAAAGTCAAATTTTGCTAAACATTTAATTCTGAATAAACATAATATTTCGAACCAAAAAACATCATTAAATATTCTACACATTTCGGATAAAAATTTAACATTTTTGGAAAGCTTAGAAATTAAAAAACATTTAAAAAATCAAAATTATACAGTAATAAATGAACAATTAGATATATATAATTCACCACTACTAGATATGTTAATAAAAATAAATTTTAGTTAAATAGAAATTTTAAATTAAAATGTAAATATTTATATTTATTTGATAGATTATCTAACCTTTAAATTTGTAACGTCTAATAAATGACAAAATCAAAATTCAAGTCAGAAATTTAAATAAATAAAAAGCGGATATCAGGGTAGCGGGAAAAAACAATTTTTTAAATAATAATAAATCAGTTTGAAATATAATATACAATAAATACATTGAAAATGATGATCTCACTCATCGAAACATGTATGTAAAATAAAATAAAATAAATAAATAAAATAAAATCATTACCTTATTAATATGAATAATATTAGAGAAATAACTAAAAAACACATTATTTAATAAGGAAACAACTAAAATACACAATATTTAATAAAGAATCAACAAAAAAACACCTTATTTAATAAAGAATTAACTAAAATACACATTATTTAATAAAGAAATAACTAAAATACACATTGTTTAATAGAGAAATAACAAAAATACACATTATTTAATAAAGAAATAACTAAAATACACATTACTGATTAGAGAAATAACTAAAATACACATTATTTAATAGAGAAATAACTAAAATACTTATTATTTATTTGAGAAAAAACTAAAACACACATTATTTAATAAAGAAATAACTAAAATACACATTATTTGATAGAGAAATAACAAAAATACACATTATTTAATAAAGAAATAACTAAAATACACATTATTTAATAAAGAAATAACAAAAATACACATTATTTAATAAAGAAATAACTAAAATAGACATTATTTAATAGAGAAATAACTTAAATACATATTATTTATTGGAGAAATAACTAAATTATACATTATTTAATAAAAAAATAACTAAAATAACACATTTATTAATAGAAAAATATCAAAAATACACATTATTTAATGAAGAAATAACTAAAATACACATTATATAATAAAGAAATTATTAAAATACACATTATTTATTAGAAAAATAAATTTTAGTTATTACACAGTATTTATTGGAGAAATAACTAAATTACAGATTAATTAATGAAGAAATAACTAAAATACACATTATTTAATAGAAAAATAACAAAAATACACTATATTTATTGGAGAAATAACTAAAATACACATTATTTAATAAAGAAATAACTAAAATACTCATTATTTAATAGAGAAATAACAAAAATACACATTATTTAATGAAGAAATAACTAAAATACACATTAATTCATAAAGAAATAACAAAAATACACATTATTTAATGAAGAAATAACTAAAATACACATTATTTAACCGAAAAATAAACAAAATACACAGTTTTTATTGGAGAAATAACTAAATTACAGATTAGATAATGAAGAAATAACTAAAATACACATTATTTAATAGAGAAATAACAAAAATACACATTATTTAATAAAGAACTAACTAAAATACACATTATTTAATAAAGAAATAACAAAAATACACATTATTTAATAAAGAAATAACTAAAGTACTCATTATTTAATAGAGAAATTACAAAACTACACATTATTTAATGAAGAAATAACTAAAATACACAATATTTAATAAAAAAATAACTAAAATACACAATATATAATAGAGAAATAACTAAAATACACATTATTTATTGGAGAATTAACTAAAATACACATTATTTAAAAAAAAAATACTAAAATACACATTATTTAATAGAGAAATAACAAAAATACACTTTATTTAATTAAAAAATAACTGAAATACACATTATTTAATAAAGAAATAACTAAAATACACATTATTTAACCGAAAAATAAACAAAATAAACATTATTTTTTGGAGAAATAACTAAAATACACATTATTTAATAGAGAAATAACTAAAATACAAATTATTTATTGGAGAAATAAATAAAATACACATTATTTAATAAAGAAATATTAAAAATACACATTATTTAATAAAAAAATAACTAAAATAAACATTACTTAATGAAGAAATAACTAAAATATACATTATTTAATAAAGAAATAACTAAAATACATATTATTTAATAGAGAAATAACTGAAATACACATTATTTACTGTAGAAATAACTAAATTACACATTATTTGATAAAGAAATAACAAAAATACACATTATTTAATAAAGAAATAACTAAAATAGACATTATTTAATAGAGAAATAACTTAAATACACATTATTTATTAAAGAAATAACTAAATTATACTTTATTTAATAAAAAAATAACTAAAATACACATTTAATAATAGAAAAATATCAAAAATACACATTATTTAATGAAGAAATAACTAAAATACACATTATATAATAAAGAAATAATTAAAATACACATTTTTTAATTGGAGAAATAACTAAATTACACATTATTTAATAAAGAAATAACTTAATTACACATTATTTAATAGAAAAATTACAAAAATACACTATATTTATTGGGGAAGTAACTAACATACACATTTTTTTAATAAAGAAATAACTAAAAAACACAATATTTAATAGAGAATTAACAAAAAAACACATTATTTAATAAAGAAATAACTAAAATACACATTATTTAATAAAGTAATAACTAAAATACACATTATTTAATAGAGAAATAACAAAAATACACTATATTTAATAAAGAAATAACTAAAATACACATTACTGATTAAAGAAATAACTAAAATACACATTATTTAATAGAGAAATAACTAAAATACTTATTATTTATTTGAGAAAAAACTAAAATACACATTATTTAATAAAGAAATAACTAAAATACACATTATTTGATAGAGAAATAACAAAAATACACATTATTTAATAAAGAAATAACTAAAATACACATTATTTAATAAAGAAATAACAAAAATACACATTATTTAATAAAGAAATAACTAAAATAGACATTATTTAATAGAGAAATAACTTAAATACATATTATTTATTGGAGAAATAACTAAATTATACATTATTTAATAAAAAAATAACTAAAATAACACATTTATTAATAGAAAAATATCAAAAATACACATTATTTAATGAAGAAATAACTAAAATACACATTATATAATAAAGAAATTTTTAAAATACACATTATTTATTAGAGAAATAAATTTTAGTTATTACACAGTATTTATTGGAAAAATAACTAAATTACAGATTAATTAATGAAGAAATAACTAAAATACACATTATTTAATAGAAAAATAACAAAAATACACTATATTTATTGGAGAAATAACTAAAATACACATTATTTAATAAAGAAATAACTAAAATACTCATTATTTAATAGAGAAATAACAAAAATACACATTATTTAATGAAGAAATAACTAAAATACACATTATTTCATAAAGAAATAACAAAAATACACATTATTTAATGATGAAATAACTAAAATACACATTATTTAACCGAAAAATAAACAAAATACACAGTTTTTATTGGAGAAATAACTAAATTACAGATTAGATAATGAAGAAATAACTAAAATACACATTATTTAATAGAGAAATAACAAAAATACACATTATTTAATAAAGAAATTACTAAAATACACATTATTTAATAAAGAAATAACAAAAATACACATTATTTAATAAAGAAATAACTAAAATACTCATTATTTAATAGAGAAATTACAAAACTACACATTATTTAATGAAGAAATAACTAAAATACACAATATTTGATAAAAAAATAACTAAAATACACAATATATAATAGAGAAATAACTAAAATACACATTATTTATTGGAGAATTAACTAAAATACACATTATTTAAAAAAAAATTACTAAAATACACATTATTTAATAGAGAAATAACAAAAATACACATTATTTAATGAAAAAATAACTAAAATACACATTATTTAATAAAGAAATAACTAAAATACACATTATTTAACCGAAAAATAAACAAAATACACATTATTTTTTGGAGAAATAACTAAAATACACATTATTTAATAGAGAAATAACTAAAATACAAATTATTTATTGGAGAAATAAATAAAATACACATTATTTAATAAAGAAATATTAAAAATACACATTATTTAATAAAGAAATAACTAAAATACACATTACTTAATGAAGAAATAACTAAAATATACATTATTTAATAAAGAAATAACTAAAATACATAATATTTAATAGAGAAATAACTAAAATACACATTATTTACTGTAGAAATAACTAAATTACACATTATTTGATAAAGAAATAACAAAAATACACATTATTTAAAAGAGAAATAACTAAAATAGACATTATTTAATAGAGAAATAACTTAAATACACATTATTTGGTAGAGAAATAACTAAATTATACTTTATTTAATAAAAAAATAACTAAAATACACATTTAATAATAGAAAAATATCAAAAATACACATTATTTAATAAAGAAATAACTAAAATACACATTATATAATAAAGAAATAATTAAAATACACATTTTTTAATAGAGAAATAAATTTTAGTTATTACACAGTATTTATTGGAGAAATAACTAAATTACACATTATTTAATAAAGAAATAACTAAATTACACTTTATTTAATAGAAAAATAACAAAAATACACTATATTTATTGGGGAAGTAACTAACATACACATTTTTTAATAAAGAAATAACTAAAAAACACAATATTTAATAGAGAAATAACAAAAAAACACATTATTTAATAAAGAAATAACTAAAATACACATTATTTAATAAAGTAATAACTAAAATACACATTATTTAATAGAGAAATAACAAAAATACACTATATTTAATGAAGAAATAACTAAAATACACATTATTTAATAAAGAAATAACTAAAATACACATAAATTAATAGAGAAATAACTAAAATACACATTATTTAATAGGGAAATAACAAAAAAACACAATCTTTAATAAAGAAATAACTAAAATACACATTATTTAATAGAGAAATAACAAAAATACACATTATTTATTGGAGAAATAACTAAAATACACATTATTTAATAAAGAAATAACTAAAATACACATTATTTAATAAAGAAATAACAAAAATACACATTATTTAATTAAGAAATAACAAAAATACACTATAGTTAATAAAGAAATAACTAAAATACACATAAATTAATAGAGAAATAACTAAAATACACATTATTTAATAGGGAAATAACAAAAAAACACAATATTTAATAAAGGAATAACTAAAATACACATTATTTAATAGAGAAATAACAAAAATACACATTATTTAATGAAGAAATAACTAAAATACACATTATTTAATAAAGAAACAACTAAAATACACAATATTTAATAAAGAATCAACAAAAAAACACATTATTTAATAAAGAATTAACTAAAATACACATTATTTAATAAAGAAATAACTAAAATACACATTATTTAATAAAGAAATAACTAAAATACACATTATTTATTGGAGAAAAAACTAAATTACACATTATTTAATAAGGAAATAAATAAAATACACATTATTTAATAAAAAAATAACAAAAATAACAAAAATACACAATATTTAATAAAGAAATAACTAAAATACACATTATTTAATTAAGAAATAACAAAAATACACATTATTTAATGAAGAAATAATTAAAATACACATTAATTTTTTAATTAATGTGTATTTTAATTATTTTTATTGTTTAAATAATAAATAACTAAAATACACATTATTTTATAGAGAAATAACAAAAATACACATTATTTAATGAAGAAATAACTAAAATACACATTATTTAATGAAGAAATAACTAAAATACACAATATATAATAGAGAAATAACTAAAATACACATTATTTATTGGAGAAATAACTAAAATACACATTATTTAATAAAGAAATAACTAAAATACACATTCTTTAATAGAGAAACAACAAAAATACACATTATTTAATGAAAAAATAACTAAAAAACACACACTAAAATACACATTATTTAATCGAGAAATAAACAAAATACACATTATTTATTGGAGAAATAACTAAAATGCACATTATTTAATACAAAAATAACTAAAATACACATTATTTATTAGAGAAATAACTATAATACACATTATTTAATAAAAAAAATTACAAAAATACACATTATTTAATGAAGAAATAACTAAAATACACATTACTTAATGAAAAAAAAACTAAAATACACATTATTTATTGAAGAAATAACTAAAATACACATTATTTAATAGAGAAATAACTAAAATCTACTTTATTTATTGGAAATATAACTAAATTACACATTATTTAAAAAAGAAATAACAAAAATACACATTATTTAATAAAGAAATAACTAAAATACATATATAAAATTTATAAAGAAGAGACGCAATGTCCTCAAATGAGACAGTTGTAAAAGCAATAATTTCGAATAAAGCCTAGTTCGAAATTATTGCTTTTACAACTGTCTCATTTGAGGACATTGCGTCTCTTCTTTATATATTTTATATATGTTCTGATATACACGAAATTGTTCAATAGTAATTATAATTTATGCAAAAAATTTATTCTATTTTTAATTTTCAAATTTCCTTTTAAATTCTTTCATGTCATTACCATCAGCTTAATATCCCGAAATAATTAGTTTATTTGTTCATTCTCAGAATGCTATTAACCATAGCCATTAAATAAAGTCATTAAGTCAGTTAGTATAAATAGTCAATACACTTTTTAAAATATTCACTTTGAATTGTGGTGGTGAACAATGTTGACAAAGTAAGTTAAAAATCAATTAGTTTAATAAATAAAGCCATACTGATGAGAGGTAAACCTCAAAACGCGTCTATGGATGTTTTTTAGTTTAGAATATTTTTTCATAAATTTAATTTTTTAATGTAACTAAAATACACATTATTTAATAAAGAAATAACTAAAATACACATTATTTAATAGAGAAATAACTTAAATACACATTAATTATTTAAGAAATAACTAAATTACACATTATTTAATAAAAAATAACTAAAATACATATTTATTAATAGAAAAATAACAAAAATACACATTATTTAATGAAGAAATAACTAAAATACACATTTTTTTATAGAGAAATAACAAAAATACACATTATTTAAAGAAGAAATAACTAAAATACACATTATTTAATAAAGAAATAACTAAAATACACAATATATAATAGAGAAATAACTAAAATACACATTATTTATTGGAGAAATAACTAAAATACACATTATTTAATAAAGAAATAACTAAAATACACATTCTTTAATAGAGAAACAACAAAAATACACATTATTTAAAAAAAAATAACTAAAAAACACATTATTTAATAAAGAAATAACTAAAATACACATTATTTAATCGAGAAATAAACAAAATCCACATTATTTATTGGAGAAATAACTAAAATGCACATTATTTAATAGAAAAATAACTAAAATACACATTATTTATTAGAGAAATAACTATAATACACATTATCTAATAAAAAAATTACAAAAATACACATTATTTAATGAAGAAATAACTAAAATACACATTACTTAATGAAAAAAAAAACTAAAATACACATTATTTATTAAAGAAATAACTAAAATACACATTATTTAATAGAGAAATAACTAAAATACACTTTATTTATTGGAAATATAACTAAATTACACATTATTTAATAAAGAAATAACAAAAATACACATTATTTAATAAGGAAATAACTAAAATACACATTATTTAATAAAGAAATAACTAAAATACACATTATTTAATAGAGAAATAACTTAAATACACATTAATTATTCAAGAAATAACTAAATTACACATTATTTAATAAAAAAATAACTAAAATACACATTTATTAATAGAAAAATAACAAAAATACACATTATTTAATGAAGAAACAACTAAAATACACATTATTTAATAAAGAAATAATTAAAATACACATTATTTAATAGAGAAATAAATTTTAGTTATTACACATTATTTATTGGAGAAATAACTAAATTACACATAATTTACAAAACAAATAACTAAAATACACATTTATTAATAAAAAAATAACAAAAATACACATTATTTAATGAAGAAATAACTAAAATACACATTATTTAATAAAGAAATAACTAAAATACACATTATTTAATAGAGAAATAACTAAAATACACCTTATTTATTAGAGAAATAACTTAAATACACATTATTTAATGAAAAAATAACAAAAATACACATTATTTATTGAAGAAATAACTAAAATACACATTATTTTATAAAAAAATAACTAAAATACACATTATTTAATAGAGAAATAACTAAAATACACTTTATTTATTAGAGAAATAACTAAATTACACATTATTTGATAAAGAATTAACAAAAATACACATTATTTAATAAAGAATTAACTAAAATACACATTATTTAATAAAGAAATAACTAAAATACACATTATTTAATAGAGAAATAACTTAAATACACATTAATTATTTAAGAAAAAACTAAATTACACATTATTTAATAAAAAAATAACTAAAATACACATTTATTAATAGAAAAATAACAAAAATAAACATTATTTAATAAAGAAATAACTAAAATACACATTATTTAATAAAGAAATAATTAAAATACACATTATTTAATAGAAAAATAAATTTTAGTTATAACACATTATTTATTGGAGAAATAACTAAATTACACATTATTTACAAAAGAAATAACTAAAATACACATTTATTAATAGAAAAATAACAAAAATAAACAATATTTAATAAAGAAATAACTAAAATACACATTATTTAATAAAGAAATAACTAAAATACACATTATTTAATAAAGAAATAACTAAAATACACCTTATTTATTAGAGAAAAAACTTAAATACACATTATTTAATAAAAAAATAACAAAAATACACATTATTTAATGAAGAAATAACTAAAATACACATTATTTTATAAAAAAATAACTAAAATACTCATTATATAATAGAGAAATAACTAAACTACACATTATTTATTGGAGAAATAACTAAATTACACATTATTTAATAGAAAAGTAACTAAAATACACATTATTTAATAGAGAAATAACTAAAATACACATTAATTAATAGAGAAATAACTAAAAAACACATTATTTAATGAGGAAATAACTAAAATACACATTATTTAATAAAGAAACAACAAAAATACACATTATTTAATAAAGAAATAACAAAAATACAAAATATTTAATAAAGAAATAACTAAAATACACATTATTTAATTGAGAAATTACAAAAATACACAATATTTAATGAAGAAATAACTAAAATACACATTATTTAATAGAGAAAAAACAAAAAAAACATTATTTAATAAAGAAATAACTAAAATACACATTATTTATTAAAGAAATAACTAAAATACGCAATATTTATTAGAGAAATAACTAAAATACACATTATTTAATAAAGAAACAACTGAAATACACAATATTTATTAAAGAATCAACAAAAAACACATTATTTAATAAAGAATTAACTAAAATACACTTTATTTAATAGAGAAATACTTAAAATACACATTTTTTTATTAGAAAAATAACTAAAATACACATTATATAATAAAGAAATAACTAAAATACACATTATTTAAAAAAGAAATAACTAAAATACACAGTATTTAATAGAGAAATAACAAAAATACACATTATTTAATAAAGAAATAACCAAAATACACATTATTTAATAAAGAAATAACAAAAATACACATTATTTAATGAAGAAATAACTAAAATACACATTATTTAATAAAGAAATAACTAAAATACACATTATTTAATTGAGAAATAACAAAAATACACATTATTTAATGAAGAAATAACTAAAATACACATTATTTAATCAAGAAATAACTAAAATACACATTATTTATTAGAGAAATAACTAAAATACACATTATTTATTGAAGAAATAGCTAAAATACCCATTATTTAATAAAGAAATAACTAAAATACACAATTTTTATTAGAGAAATAACTATAATACACATTATTAAATAAAGAAATAACTAAAATACTCATTATTTAATAGAGAAATAACTAAAATACACATTATTTAATTGAAAAATAACAAAAATACACATTATTTAATGAAGAAATAACTAAAATACACATTATTTAATAAAGAAATATCTAAAATACACATTATTTAATAGAGAAATAACTAAAATACACATTATTTATTGGAAAAATAACTAAATTACACATTATTTATTGAAGAAATAACTAAAATACACATTATTTAATAGAAAAATAACTAAAATACTTTTTATTTAATAGAGAAATAACAAAAATACACATTATTTAATGAAGAAATAACTAAAATACACATTATTTAATAAAGAAACAACTAAAATACAGAATATTTAATAAAAAAATAACAAAAAAACACATTATTTTATAAAGAATTAACTAAAATACACATTATTTAATAGAGAAATAACAAAAAAAACATTATTTAATAAAGAAATAACTAAAATACACATTGTTTATTAAAGAAATAACAAAAATACACATAATTTGATGAACAAATAACTAAAATACATTAAAAAATTAAATTTATGAAAAAATATTCTAAACTAAAAAACATCCATAGACGCGTTTCGAGGTTTACCTCTCATCAGTATGGCTTTATTTATTTAAACTAATTGATTTTTAACTTACTTCGTCAACATTGTTCACCACCACAATTCAAAGTGAATATTTTAAAGGGTGTATTGACTATTTATACTAACTGACTTAATGACTTTATTTAATGGCTATGGTTAATAGCATTCTGAGAATGAACAAATATACTAATTATTTCGGGATATTAAGCTGATGGTAATGACATGAAAGAATTAAAACAGAAATTTGAAAATTAAAAATAGAATAAATTTTTTGCATAAATTATAATTACTATTATACAATTTCGTGTATATCAGAACATATATAAAAATAAAATATATAATGTTTATATATGTTCTGATATACACGAAATTGTATAATAGTAATTATAATTTATGCAAAAAATTTATTCTATTTTTAATTTTCAAATTTCTGTTTTAATTCTTTCATGTCATTACCATCAGCTTAATATCCCGAAATAATTAGTATATTTGTTCATTCTCAGAATGCTATTAACCATAGCCATTAAATAAAGTCATTAAGTCAGTTAGTATAAATAGTCAATACACCCTTTAAAATATTCACTTTGAATTGTGGTGGTGAACAATGTTGACGAAGTAAGTTAAAAATCAATTAGTTTAAATAAATAAAGCCATACTGATGAGAGGTAAACCTCGAAACGCGTCTATGGATGTTTTTTAGTTTAGAATATTTTTTCATAAATTTAATTTTTTAATGTTATTATTGGGTTGTCCGATTGAACAAATAGTAACGAGCGCTACATATGTCGTTGTGGCATTCGTATAAATTTACCTATTTAACTAGGCTTTATTCGAAATTATTGCTTTTACAACTGTCTCATTTGAGGACATTGCGTCTCTTCTTTATATATTTTATTTTTAACTAAAATACACATTATTAAATAAAGAAATAACTAAAATACACATTATTTAATAAAGAAATAACTAAAATACACATTATTTAATAGAAAAATAACTAAAATACTCATTATTTAATAGAGAAATAACAAAAATACACATTATTTAATAAAGAATTAACTAAAATACACATTATTTAATAAAAAAACATTTAAAATACACAATATTTTATAGAGAAATAACAAAAAAACAAATTATTTAATAAAGAAAAAACTTAAATACACATTATTTAATAAAGAAATATCTAAAACATACATTATTTATTAGAGAAATAACTAAAATACACAATATTTAATAAAGAATAAACTAAAATACACATTATTTAATAAAGAAATAACTCAAATACACATTATTTATTGGAGAAATAACTAAAATACACATTATTTAGTAAAGAAATAACTAAAATACACATTATTTAATAAAGAATAAACAAAAATACATATTAATTAATTGAGAAATAACAAAAATACACATTATTTAATGAAGAAATAACTAAAATACACATTATTTAATAAAAAATATCTAAAACACACATTATTTATTAGAGAAATAACTAAAATACACAATATTTAATAAAGAAATAACTAAAATACACATTTTTTAATAAAGAAATAACAAAAATACACATTATTTAATTGAGAAATAACAAAAATACACTATATTTAATAAAGAATTAACTAAAATACACATTATTTAATAGAGAAATAAATAAATTACACATTAATTATTGGAAAAATAACTAAAATACACATTATTTAATAAGAAAACAACTAAAATACACAATATTTAATAAAGAATCAACAAAAAAACACATTATTTAATAAAGAATTAACTAAAATACACATTATTTTATAAAGAAATAACTAAAATACACATTGTTTAATAGAAAAATAACAAAAATACACATTAATTGATAAAAAAATAACTAAAATACACATTACTGATTAGAGAAATAACTAAAATATACATTATTTAATAGAGAAATAACTAAAATACTTATTATTTATTGGAGAAAAAACTAAAATACACATTAATTAATAAAGAAATAACTAAAATACACATTATTTGATAGAGAAATAACAAAAATACACATTATTTAATAAAGAAATAACTAAAACACACATTATTTAATAAAGAAATAACAAAAATACACATTATTTAATAAAGAAATAACTAAAATAGACATTATTTAATAGAGAAATAACTTAAATACACATTATTTATTGGAGAAATAACTAAATTATACATTATTTAATAAAAAAATAACTAAAATAACACATTTATTAATAGAAAAATATCAAAAATACACATTATTTAATGAAGAAATAACTAAAATACCTATTATATAATAAAGAAATTATTAAAATACACATTATTTATTAGAGAAATAAATTTTAGTTATTACACAGTATTTATTGGAGAAATAACTAAATTACAGATTAATTAATGAAGAAATAACTAAAATACACATTATTTAATAGAAAAATAACAAAAATACACTATATTTATTGGAGAAATAACTAAATTACACATTATTTAATAAAGAAATAACTAAAATACTCATTATTTAATAGAGAAATAACAAAAATACACATTATTTAATGAAGAAATAACTAAAATACACATTATTTCATAAAGAAATAACAAAATTACACATTATTTAATGAAGAAATAACTAAAATACACATTATTTAACCGAAAAATAAACAAAATACACAGTTTTTATTGGAGAAATAACTAAATTACAGATTAATTAATGAAGAAATAACTAAAATACACATTATTTAATAGAGAAATAACAAAAATACACATTATTTAATAAAGAAATAACTAAAATACACATTATTTAATAAAGAAATAACAAAAATACACATTATTTAATAAAGAAATAACTAAAATACTCATTATTTAATAGAGAAATTACAAAACTACACATTATTTAATAAAGAAATAAATCAAATACACAATATTTAATAAAAAAATAACTAAAATACACAATATATAATAGAGAAATAACTAAAATACACATTATTTATTGGAGAAATAACTAAAATACACATTATTTAAAGAAAAATAACTAAAATACACATTATTTAATAGAGAAAAAACACAAATACACATTATTTAATGAAAAAATAACTAAAATACACATTATTTAATAAAGAAATTAATAAAATACACATTATTTAACCGAAAAATAAACAAAATACACATTATTTTTTGGAGAAATAACTAAAATACACATTATTTAATAGAGAAATATTAAAAATACACATTATTTAATGAAGAAATAACTAAAATACACATTACTTAATAAAGAAATAACTAAAATATACATTATTTAATAAAGAAATAACTAAAATACATATTATTTAATAGAGAAATAACTAAAATACACATTATTTACTGTAGAAATAACTAAATTACACATTATTTAATAAAGAAATAACAAAAATACACATTATTTAATAAAGAAATAACTAAAATAGACATTATTTATTAGAGAAATAACTTAAATACACATTATTTATTAGAAAAATAACTAAATTATACTTTATTTAATAAAAAAATAACTAAAATACACATTTAATAATAGAAAAATATCAAAAATACACATTATTTAATGAAGAAATAACTAAAATACACATTATATAATAAAGAAATAATTAAAATACACATTTTTTAATAGAGAAATAATTTTTAGTTATTACACAGTATTTATTGGAGAAATAACTAAATTACACATTATTTAATAAAGAAATAACTAAATTACACATTATTTAATAGAAAAATAACAAAAATATACTATATTTATTGGGGAAGTAACTAAAACACACTTTTTTTTAATAAAGAAATAACTAAAAAACACAATATTTAATGAAAGATATAACAAAAAACACATTATTTAATAAAGAAATAACTAAAATACACATTATTTAATAAAGTAATAACTAAAATACACATTATTTAATAGAGAAATAACAAAAATACACTATATTTACTGAAGAAATAACTAAAATACACATTATATAATAAAGAAAAAACTAAGATACACATAAATTAATAGAGAAATAACTAAAATACACATTATTTAATAGGGAAATAACAAAAAAACACAATATTTAATAAAGAAATAACTAAAATACACATTATTTAATAGAGAAATTACAAAAATACACATTATTTATTAGAGAAATAACTAAAATACACATTATTTAATAAAAAAATAACTAAAATACACATTATTTAATAAAGAAATAACAAAAATACACATTATTTAATTAAGAAATAACAAAAATACACTATAGTTAATAAAGAAATAACTAAAATACACATAAATTAATAGAGAAATAACTAAAATACACATTATTTAATAGGGAAATAACAAAAAAACACAATATTTAATAAAGAAATAACTAAAATACACATTATTTAATAGAGAAATAACAAAAATACACATTATTTATTGGAGAAATAACTAAAATACACATTATTTAATAAAGAAACAACTAAAATACACAATATTTAATAAAGAATCAACAAAAAAACACATTATTTAATAAAGAATTAACTAAAATACACATTATTTAATAAAGAAATAACTAAAATACACATTATTTTATAAAGAAATAACAAAAATACACATTACTTATTGAAGAAATAACAAAAATACACTATATTTAAAAAAGATATAACTAAAATACACATTATTTAATAAAGAAATAACTAAAATACACATTATTTATTGGAGAAAAAACTAAATTACACATTATTTAATAAGGAAATAAATAAAATACACATTATTTAATAGAAAAATAACAAAAATACACATTCTTTAATAAAGAAATAACTAAAATACACATTATTTAATTAAGAAATAACAAAAATACACATTATTTAATAAAGAAATAAATAAAATACACATTAATTAAAAAATAAATAACTAAAATACACATTATTGTATAGAGAAATAACAAAAATACACATTATTTAATGAAGAAATAACTAAAATACACATTATTTATTGAAGAAATAACTAAAATACACAATATATAATAGAGAAATAACTAAAATACACATTATTTATTGGAGAAATAACTAAAATACACATTATTTAATAAAGAATTAACTAAAATACACATTCTTTAATAGAGAAACAACAAAAATACACATTATTTAATAAAAAAATAACTAAAAAACTAAAAAACACATTATTTAATAAAGAAATAACTAAAATACACATTATTTAATCGAGAAATAAACAAAATTCACATTATTTATTGGAGAAATAACTAAAATGCACATTATTTAATAGAAAAATAACTAAAATACACATTATTTATTAGAGAAATAACTATAATACACATTATTTAATAAAAAAATTACAAAAATACACATTATTTAATGAAGAAATAACTAAAATACACATTACTTACTGAAAAAAAAACTAAAATACACAATATTTATTGAAAAAATAACTAAAATACACATTATTTAATAGAGAAATAACTAAAATACACTTTATTTATTGGAAATATAACTAAATTACACATTATTTAATAAAGAAATAACAAAAATACACATTATTTAATAAAGAAATAACTAAAATACACATTATTTAATAAAGAAATAACTAAAATACACATTATTTAATAGAGAAATAACTTAAATACACATTAATTATTTAAGAAATAACTAAATTAAACATTATTTAATAAAAAAATAACTAAAATTCATATTTATTAATAGAAAAATAACAAAAATACACATTATTTAATAAAGAAATAACTAAAATACACATTATTTTATAGAGAAATAACAAAAATACACATTATTTAATGAAGAAATAACTAAAATACACATTATTTAATAAAGAAATAACTAAAATACACAATATATAATAGAGAAATAACTAAAATACACATTATTTATTGGAGAAATAACTAAAATACACATTATTTAATAAAGAAATAACTAAAATACACATTCTTTAATAGAGAAACAACAAAAATACACATTATTTAATAAAAAAATAACTAAAAAACACATTATTTAATAAAGAAATAACTAAAATACACATTATTTAATTGAGAAATAAACAAAATACACATTATTTATTGTAGAAATATCTAAAATGCACATTATTTAATAGAAAAATAACTAAAATACACATTATTTATTAGAGAAATAACTATAATACACATTATTTAATAAAAAAATTACAAAAATACACATTATTTAATGAAGAAATAACTAAAATACACATTACTTAATAAAAAAAAAACTAAAATACACATTATTTATTAAAGAAATAACTAAAATACACATTATTTAATAGAGAAATAACTAAAATACACTTTATTTATTGGAAATATAACTAAATTGCACATTATTTAATAAAGAAATAACAAAAATACACATTATTTAATAAAGAAATAACTAAAATACACATTATTTAATAAAGAAATAACTAAAATACACATTATTTAATAGAGAAATAACTTAAAAACACATTAATTATTTAAGAAATAACTAAATTACACATTATTTAATAAAAAAATAACTAAAATACACATTTATTAATAGAAAAATAACAAAAATACACATTATTTAATAAAGAAACAACTAAAATACACATTATTTAATTAAGAAATAATTAAAATACACATTAATTAATAGAGAAATAAATTTTAGTTATTACACATTATTTATTGGAGAAATAACTAAATTACACATAATTTACAAAAGAAATAACTAAAATGCACATTTATTAACAGAAAAATAACAAAAATACACATTATTTAATGAAGAAATAACTAAAATACACATTATTTAATAAAGAAATAACTAAAATACACATTATTTAATAAAGAAATAACTAAAATACACCTTATTTATTAGAGATATAACTTAAATACACATTATTTAATGAAAAAATAACAAAAATACACATTATTTAATGAAGAAATAACTAAAATACACATTATTTTATAAAAAAATAACTAAAATACACATTATTTAATAGAGAAATAACTAAAATACACTTTATTTATTGGAGAAATAACTAAATTACACATTATTTAATAAAGAATTAACAAAAATACACATTATTTAATAAAGAAATAACTAAAATACACATTATTTAATAAAGAAATAACTAAAATACACATTATTTAATAGAGAAATAACTTAAATACACATTAATTATTTAAGAAAAAACTAAATTACACATTATTTAATAAAAAAATCACTAAAATACACATTTATTAATAGAAAAATAACAAAAATACACATTATTTAATAAAGAAATAACTAAAATACACATTATTTAATAAAGAAATAATTAAAATACACATTATTTAATAGAAAAATAAATTTTAGTTATTACACATTATTTATTGGAGAAATAACTAAATTACACATTATTTACAAAAGAAATAACTAAAATACACATTTATTAATAAAAAAATAACAAAAATAAACATTATTTATTGAAGAAATAACTAAAATACACATTATTTAATAAAGAAATAACTAAAATACACATAATTTAATAGAGAAATAACTAAAATACACCTTATTTATTAGAGAAATAACTTAAATACACATTATTTAATAAAAAAATAACAAAAATACACATTATTTAATGAAGAAATAACTAAAATACACATTATTTTATAAAAAAATAACTAAAATACACATTATATAATAGAGAAATAACTAAACTACACATTATTTATTGGAGAAATAACTAAATTACACATTATTTAATAGAAAAATAACTAAAATACACATTATTTAATAGAGAAATAACTAAAATACACATTAATTAATAGAGAAATAACTAAAAAACACATTATTTAATGAGGAAATGACTAAAATACACATTATTTAATAAAGAAACAACAAAAATACACATTATTTAATGAAGAAATAACAAAAATACAAATTATTTAATGAAGAAATAACTAAAATACACATTATTTAATTGAGAAATTACAAAAATACACAATATTTAATGAAGAAATAACTAAAATACACATTATTTAATAGAGAAAAAACAAAAAAAACATTATTTAATAAAGAAATAACTAAAATACACATTATTTATTAAAGAAATAACTAAAATACGCAATATTTATTAGAGAAATAACTAAAATACACATTATTTAATAAAGAAACAACTAAAATACACAATATTTATTAAAGAATCAACAAAAAACACATTATTTAATAAAGAATTAACTAAAATACACTTTATTTAATAGAGAAATACTTAAAATACACATTTTTTTATTAGAAAAATAACTAAAATACACATTATTTAATAAAGAAATAACTAAAATACACATTATTTAAAAAAGAAATAACTAAAATACACAGTATTTAATAGAGAAATAACAAAAATACACATTATTTAATAAAGAAATAACCAAAATACACATTATTTAATAAAGAAATAACAAAAATACACATTATTTAATGAAGAAATAACTAAAATACACATTATTTAATAAAGAAATAACTAAAATACACATTATTTAATTGAGAAAAAACAAAAATACACATTATTTAATGAAGAAATAACTAAAATACACATTATTTAATCAAGAAATAACTAAAATACACATTATTTATTAGAGAAATAACTAAAATACACATTATTTATTGAAGAAATAGCTAAAATACCCATTATTTAATAAAGAAATAACTAAAATACACAGCTTTTTATAGAGAAAGAACTAAAATACACATTATTAATAAAAGAAATAACTAAAATACTCATTATTTAATAGAGAAATAACTAAAATACACATTATTTAATTGAAAAATAACAAAAATACACATTATTTAATGAAGAAATAACTAAAATACACATTATTTAATAAAGAAATATCTAAAATACACATTATTTAATAGAGAAATAACTAAAATACACTTTATTAATTGGAAAATAAACTAAATTACACATTATTTGATGAAGAAATAACTAAAATACACATTATTTAATAGAAAAATAACTAAAATACTCTCTATTTAATAGAGAAATAACAAAAATACACATTATTTAATAAAGAAATAACTAAAATACACATTATTTAATAAAGAAACAACTAAAATACAGAATATTTAATAAAAAAATAACAAAAAAACACATTATTTTATAAAGAAATATCTAAAATACACATTATTTAATAGAGAATTAACTAAAACACACATTATTTATTGGAGAAATAACTAAAATACACATTATTTAATAGAGAAATAACTAAAATACACATTATTTATTAGAGAAATAACTAAAATACACATAATTTAATAAAGAAATAACTAAAATACACATTATTTAATAAAGAAATAACTAAAATACACATTATTTATTGGAGAAATAATCAAAATACACTATATTTATTAGAGAAATAACTAAAATACACATTATTTAATAGAGAAATAACTAAAATACCTATTATTTAATAGATAAATAACAAAAATTCACATTATTTAATAAAAAAATAACTAAAATACACATTATTTAATAAAGAAATAACTAAACAACACATTATTTAATAAAGAAATATCTAAAATACACATTATTTAATAGAGAAATAACTAAAATACACATTATTTATTGGAGAAATAACTAAAATACACATTGTTTAATAAAGAAATAACAAAAATACACATTATTTGATGAACAAATAACTAAAATACAAATTAATAAATAAAGAAATAATTAAAATACACATTATTTAATAAAGAAATAACTAAAATACAAATTATTTAATAGAAAAATAACTAAAATACTCATTATTTAATAGAGAAATAACAAAAATACACATTATTTAATGAAGAATTAACTAAAATACACAATATTTAATAAAAAAACATTTGAAATACACAATATTTTATAGAGAATAAACAAAAAAAACACATTATTTAATAAAGAAAAAACTTAAATACACATTATTTAATAAAGAAATATCTAAAACACACATTATTTATTAGAGAAATAACTAAAATACACAATATTTTATAAAGAAATAAGTAAAATAGACATTATTTAATAAAGAAATAACTTAAATACACATTATTTATTGGAGAAATAACTAAAATACACATTATTTAATAAAGAAATAACTAAAATACACATTTTTTAATAAAGAATAAACAAAAATACATATTATTTAATTGAGAAATAACAAAAATACACATTATTTAATGAAGAAATAACTAAAATACACATTATTTAATAAAAAATATCTAAAACACACATTATTTATTAGAGAAATAACTAAAATACACAATATTTAATAAAGAAATAACCAAAATACACATTATTTAATAAAGAAATAACAAAAATACACATTATTTAATTGAGAAATAACAAAAATACACTATATTTAATAAAGAAATAACTAAAATACACATTATTTAATGGAGAAATAAATAAATTACACATTATTTATTAAAGAAATAACTAAAATACACATTATTTAATAAGAAAACAACTAAAATACACAATATTTAATAAAAAATCAACAAAAAAAAAACACATTATTTAATAAAGAATTAACTAAAATACACATTATTTAATAAAGAAATAACTAAAATACACATTGTTTAATAGAGAAATAACAAAAATACACATTATTTGATAAAGAAATAACTAAAATACACATTACTGATTAGAGAAATAACTAAAATACACATTATTTAATAGAGAAATAACTAAAATACTTATTATTTATTGGAGAAAAAACTAAAATACACATTATTTAATAAAGAAATAACTAAAATACACATTATTTTATAGAGAAATAACAAAAATACACATTATTTAATAAAGAAATAACTAAAATACACATTATTTAATAAAGAAATAACAAAAATACACATTATTTAATAAAGAAATAACTAAAATAGACATTATTTAATAGAGAAATAACTTAAATACACATTATTTATTGGAGAAATAACTAAATTATACCATATTTAATAAAAAAATAACTAAAATAACACATTTATTAATAGAAAAATATCAAAAATACACATTATTTAATGAAGAAATAACTAAAATACACATTATATAATAAAGAAATTATTAAAATACACATTATTTATTAGAGAAATAAATTTTAGTTATTACACAGTATTTATTGGAGAAATAACTAAATTACACATTATTTAATAAAGAAATAACTAAAATACACCTTATTTATTAGAAAAATAACAAAAATACACTATATTTATTGGAGAAGTAACTAAAATACACATTATTTAATAAAGAAATAACTAAAATACTCATTATTTAATAAAGAAATAACAAAAATACACATTATTTAATGAAGAAATAACTAAAATACACATTATTTAATAAAAAAATAACAAAAATACACATTATTTAATGAAGAAATAACTAAAATACACATTATTTAAAAAAGAAATAACTAAAATACACATTATTTAATAGAGAAATTACAAAACTACACATTATTTAATGAAGAAATAACTAAAATACACAATATTTAATAAAAAAATAACTGAAATACACAATATATAATAGAGAAATAACTAAAATACACATTATTTATTGGAGAAATAACTAAAATACACATTATTTAAAAAAAAATAACTAAAATACACATTATTTAATAGAGAAATAAAAAAATACACATTATTTAATAAAAAAATAACTAAAATACACATTATTTAATAAAGAAATAACTAAAATACACATTATTTATTAGAGAAATAACTAAAATACACATTATTTAATAGAAAAATAACTTAAATACACAATAATTATTTAAGAAATAACTAAATTACACATTATTTAATAAAAAAAAAAACTAAAATACACATTTATTAATAGAAAAATAACAAAAATACACATAATTTAATAAAGAAATAACTAAAATACACATTTTTTAATAAAGAAATAATTAAAATACACATTATTTAATAGAGAAAAAAATTTTAGTTATTACACATTATTTATTGGAGAAATAACTAAATTAAACATAATTTACAAAAGAAAAAACTAAAATACACATTTATTAATAGAAAAATAACAAAAATACACATTATTTAATGAAGAAATAACTAAAATACACATTATTTAATAAAGAAATAACTAAAATACACATTTTTTAATAAAGAAATAACTAAAATACACCTTATTTATTAGAGAAATAACTTAAATACACATTATTTAATAAAAAAATAACAAAAATACACATTATTTAATGAAGAAATAACTAAAATACACATTATTTTATAAAAAAATAACTAAATTACACATTATTTAATAGAGAAATAACTAAAATACACTTTATTTATTGAAGAAATAACTAAATTACACATTATTTAATAAAGAAATAACAAAAATACACATTATTTAATAAAGAAATAACTAAAATACACATTATTTAATAAAGAAATAACTAAAATACACATTATTTAATAGAGAAATAACTTAAATACACATCAATTATTTAAGAAATAACTAAATTACACATTATTTAATAAAAAAATAACTAAAATACACATTTATTAATAGAAAAATAACAAAAATACACATTATTTAATGAAGAAATAACTAAAATACACATTATTTAATAAAGAAATAATTAAAATACACATTATTTAATAGAGAAATAAATTTTAGTTATTACACATTATTTATTGAAGAAATAACTAAATTACACGTTATTTACAAAAGAAATAACTAAAATACACATTTATTAATAGAAAAATAACAAAAATAAACATTATTTAATAAATAAATAACTAAAATACACAATATTTAATAAAAAAATAACTAAAATACACATTATTTAATAGAGAAATAACTAAAATACACCTTATTTATTTATTAGAGAAATAACTTAAATACACTCTATTTAATAAAAAAATAACAAAAATACACATTATTTAATGAAGAAATAACTAAAATACACATTATTTAAAAAAAAATAACTAAAATACACATTATATAATAGAGAAATAACTAAAATACACATTATTTATTGGAGAAATAACTAAATTACACATTATTTAATAAAGAAATAACTAAAATACACATTTATTATTAGAAAAATAACAAAAATACACATTATTTATTGAAAAAATAACTAAAAAAAACATTATGTAATGTAGTAATAACTAAAATACACATTATTTAATAAAGAAATAACAAAAATACTCATTATTTAATAAAGAAATAACTAAAATGCTTATTATTTAATTGAGAAATAACAAAATTACACATTATTTAATGAAGAAAAAACTAAAATACACATTATTTTATAAAGAAACAACTAAAATACACTACATTTGATATAGAAATAACAAAAAAACACATTATTTAATAAAGAAATAACTTAAATACACATTATTTAATAAAGAAATAACTAAAACACACATTATTTATTAAAGAAATAACTAAAATACACATTATTTATTAAAGAAATAACTAAAATACACATTATTTAATAAAGAAATAACTAAAATACACCTTATTTATTAGAGAAATAACTTAAATACACATTGGTTAATAAAAAAATAACAAAAATACACATTATTGAATAAAGAAATAACTAAAATACACATTATTTAATAGAGAAATAACTAAAACACACATTATTTATTAAAGAAATAACTAAAATACACAATATTTAATGAAGAAATGACTAAAATACACATTATTTAATAAAGAATTAACTAAAATACACCTTATTTCATAGAGAAATAACAAAAATACACATTATTTATTGAAAAAATAACTGAAATACACATTATTTATTTTAAAAATAACTAAAATACACATTATTTTATAAAGAAATAAAAAAATACACATTAATTAATAGAGAAATAACAAAAATACACATTATTTAATGAAGAAATAACTAAAATACACATTATTTAATAAAGAAATAAAAAAATACACATTAATTAATAGAGAAATAACAAAAATACACATTATTTAATGAAGAAATAACTAAAATACACATTTTTTAATCAAGAAATAACAAAAATACACATTATTTAATGAAGAAATAACTAAAATACACATTATTTAATAAAGAAATAACTAAAATACACTTTATTTAATTGAGAAATAACAAAAATTAATATTATTTAATGAAGAAATAACTAAAATACACATTATTTAATAAAGAAATAACTAAAACACACATTATTTATTGGAGAAATAACTAAAATACACATTATTTATTGGAGAAATAACTAAAATACACATTATTTATTGGAGAAATAACTAAAATACACATTAATTAATAAAGAAATACAAAAATACACATTAATTAATAGAGAAATAACAAAAATACACTTTATCTAATAAAGAAATAACTAAAATACACATTATTTAATAAAGAAATAAAAAAATACACATTAATTAATAGAGAAATAACAAAAATACACATTATTTAATGAAGAAATAACTAAAATACACATTTTTTAATCAAGAAATAACAAAAATACACATTATTTAATAAAGAAATAACTAAAATACACATTATTTAATAAAGAAATAACCAAAACACATATTATTTATTGGAGAAATAACTAAAACACACATTATTTATTAGAGAAATAACTAAAATACACATTATTTATTAGAGAAATAACTAAAATACACTTTATTTAATAAAGAAATAACTAAAATACACATTGTTTAATAGAGAAATAACTAAAATACACATTATTTAATAAAGAATTAACTAAAATACACAATATTTAATAGAGAAATAACTAAAATACACTTTATTTAATTGAAAAATAACAAAAATACACATTATTTAATGAAGAAATAACTAAAATACAAATTATTTAATAAAAAAATAACTAAAATACACATTATTAAATAGAGAAATAACTAAAATACACATTATTTATTTTGGAGAAATAACTAAAATACACATTATTTATTGAAGAAATAACTAAAATACACATTATTTAATAGAGAAACAACTAAAATACTCATTATTTAATAAAGAAATAACAAAAATACACATTATTTAATGAAGAAATAACTAAAATACACATTATTTAATAAAAAAATATCTAAAACACACATTATTTATTAGAGAAATAACTAAAATACACAATATTTAATAAAGAAATAACCAAAATACACATTATTTAATAAAGAAATAACAAAAATACACATTATTTAATTGAGAAATAACAAAAATACACTATATTTAATAAAGAAATAACTAAAATACACATTATTTAATGGAGAAATAAATAAATTACACATTATTTATTGGAGAAATAACTAAAATACTCATTATTTAATAAGGAAACAACTAAAATACACAATATTTAATAAAAAATCAACAAAAAAACAACACATTATTTAATAAAGAATTAACTAAAATACACATTATTTAATAAAGAAATAACTAAAATACACATTGTTTAATAGAGAAATAACAAAAATACACATTATTTAATAAAGAAATAACTAAAATACGTATAACTGATTAGAGAAATAACTAAAATACACATTATTTAATAGAGAAATAACTTAAATACTTATTATTTATTGGAGAAAAAACTAAAATACACATTATTTAATAAAGAAATAACTAAAATACACATTATTTAATAGAGAAATAACAAAAATACACATTATTTAATAAAGAAATAACTAAAATACACATTATTTAATAAAGAAATAACAAAAATACACATTATTTAATAAAGAAATAACTAAAATAGACATTATTTAATAGAGAAATAACTTAAATACACATTTTTTATTGGAGAAATAACTAAATTATACATTATTTAATAAAAAAATAACTAAAATAACACATTTATTAATAGAAAAATATCAAAAATACACATTATTTAATGAAGAAATAACTAAAATACACAATATATAATAAAGAAATTATTAAAATACACATTATTTATTAGAGAAATAAATTTTAGTTTATACACAGTATTTATTGGAGAAATAACTAAATTACACATTATTTAATAAAGAAATAACTAAAATACACATTATTTAGAAGAAAAATAACAAAAATACACTATATTTATTGGAGAAGTAACTAAAATACACATTATTTAATAAAGAAATAACTAAAATACTCATTATTTAATAGAGAAATAACAAAAATACACATTATTTAATGAAGAAATAACTAAAATACACATTATTTAATAAAGAAATAACTAAAAAACACATTAATTAATAGAGAAATAACTAAAATACACATTATTTAATAGGGAAATAACAAGTGTTTTATTTAATAAAGAATAAACTTAAATACACATTATTTAATAAAGAAATAACAAAAATACACATTATTTATTAGAGAAATAACTAAAATACACAATGTTTAATAAAGAAATTACTAAAATACACATTATTTAATAAAGAAATAACAAAAATACACATTATTTAATTAAGAAATAACAAAAATACACTATATTTAATAGAGAAATAACAAAATTACACATTATTTAATGAAGAAATAACTAAAATACACATTATTTTATAAAAAAATAACTAAATTACACATTATTTAATAGAGAAATAACTAAAATACACTTTATTTATTGGAGAAATAACTAACTTACACATTATTTAATGAAAAAATAACAAAAATACACATTATTTAATAAAGAAATAACTAAAATACACATTATTTAATAAAGAAATAACTAAAATACACATTATTTAATAGAGAAATAACTTAAATACACATCAATTATTTAAGAAATAACTAAAATACACATTATTTAATAAAGAAATAATTAAAATACACATTATTTAATAGAGAAATAAATTTCAGTTATTACACATTATTTATTGAAGAAATAACTAAATTACACATTATTTACAAAAGAAATAACTAAAATACACATTTATTAATAAAAAAATAACAAAAATAAACATTATTTAATAAAGAAATAACTAAAATACACATTATTTAATAAAGAAATAACTAAAATACACATTATTTAATAGAGAAATAACTAAAATACACCTTATTTATTTATTAAAAAAATAACTTAAATACACTCTATTTAATAAAAAAATAACAAAAATACACATTATTTAATGAAGAAATAACTAAAATACACATTATTTTATAAAAAATAACTAAAATACACATTATATAATAGAGAAATAACTAAAATACACATTATTTATTGGAGAAATAACTAAATTACACATTATTTAATAAAGAAATAACTCAAATACACATTTATTATTAGAAAAATAACAAAAATACACATTATTTATTGAAAAAATAACTAAAATAAACATTATGTAATGTAGTAATAACTAAAATACACATTATTTAATAAAGAAATACAAAAATACTCATTATTTAATAAAGAAATAACTAAAATGCTCATTATTTAATTGAGAAATAACAAAATTACACATTATTTAATGAAGAAAAAACTAAAATACACATTATTTAATAAAGAAACAACTAAAATACACTACATTTGATATAGAAATAACAAAAAAACACATTATTTAATAAAGAAATAACTAAAATACACATTATTTAATAGAGAAATAACTAAAACACACATTATTTATTAAAGAAATAACTAAAATACACATTATTTAATAAAGAAATGACTAAAATACACATTATTTAATAAAAAAATAACTAAAATACACCTTATTTATTAGAGAAATAACTTAAATACACATTGGTTAATAAAAAAATAACAAAAATACACATTATTGAATAAAGAAATAACTAAAATACACATTATTTAATAGAGAAATAACTAAAACACACATTATTTATTAAAGAAATAACTAAAATACACAATATTTAATGAAGAAATGACTAAAATACACATTATTTAATAAAGAAATAACTAAAATACACCTTATTTCATAGAGAAATAACAAAAATACACATTAGTTATTGAAAAAAAAACACATTATTTATTTTAAAAATAACTAAAATACACATTATTTAATAAAGAAATAAAAAAATACACATTAATTAATAGAGAAATAACAAAAATACACATTATTTAATGAAGAAATAACTAAAATACACATTATTTAATAAAGAAATAAAAAAATACACATTAATTAATAGAGAAATAACAAAAATACACATTATTTAATGAAGAAATAACTAAAATACACATTTTTTAATCAAGAAATAACAAAAAGACACATTATTTAATGAAGAAATAACTAAAATACACTTTATTTAATAAAGAAATAACTAAAATACACTTTATTTAATTGAGAAATAACAAAAATACACATTATTTAATGAAGAAATAACCTAAATACACATTATTTAATAAAGAAATAACTAAAACACACATTATTTATTGGAGAAATAACTAAAATACACATTATTTATTGGAGAAATAACTAAAATACACATTATTTATTTGTAGAAATAACTAAAATACACATTATTTAATAAAGAAATAAAAAAATACACATTAATTAATAGAGAAATAACAAAAATACACATTATCTAATAAAAAAAATAACTAAAATACACATTATTTAATAAAGAAATAAAAAAATACACATTAATTAATAGAGAAATAACAAAAATACACATTATTTAATGAAGAAATAACTAAAATACACATTTTTTAATCAAGAAATAACAAAAATACACATTATTTAATAAAGAAATAACTAAAATACACAATATTTAATAAAGAAATAACTAAAACACACATTATTTATTGGAGAAATAACTAAAACACACATTATTTATTAGAGAAATAACTAAAATACACATTATTTATTGGAGAAATAACTAAAATACACTTTATTTAATAAAGAAATAACTAAAATACACATTGTTTAATAGAGAAATAACTAAAATACACATTATTTAATAAAAAAATAACAAAAATACACATTATTTAATAGAGAAATAACTAAAATACACTTTATTTAATTGAAAAATAACAAAACTACACATTATTTAATAAAGAAATAACTAAAATACAAATTATTTAATAAAGAAATAACTAAAATACACATTATTAAATAGAGAAATAACTAAAATACACATTATTTATTTTGGAAAAATAACTAAATTACACATTATTTATTGAAGAAATAACTAAAATACACATTATTTAATAGAGAAATAACTAAAATACTCATTATTTAATAAAGAAATAACAAAAATACACATTATTTATTGAAGAAATAACTAAAATACACATTATTTAATGAAGAAACAACTAAAATACACAATATTTAATAAAAAAATAACAAAAAAACACAATATTTTATGAAGAAATAACTAAAATACACATTATTTAAAAGAGAAATAACTAAAACACACATTATTTATTGGAGAAATAACTAAAATTTACATTATTTAATAAAGAAATAACTAAAATACACATTATTTATTGGAGAAATAACTAAACTACACATAATTTAATAAAGAAATAACTAAAATACACATTATTTAATAAAGAAATAACTAAAAAACACATTATTTATTGGAGAAATAATTAAAATACACCATATTTATTGGAGAAATAACTAAAATACACATTATTTAATAGAGAAATAACTAAAATACCCATTATTTAATAGAGAAATAACAAAAATACACATTTTTTTAATAAAAAAATAACTAAAATACACATTATTTAATAAAGAAATAACTAAAATACACAATATTTAATAAAGAAACAACTGAAATACACTTTTTTTATTGGAGAAAAAACTAAAATACACATTATTTAATAAAAAAATAACTAAAATACACATTATTTATTGGAGAAATAACTAAAATGCACATTGTTTAATAAAGAAATAACAAAAATACACATTATTTAATGAACAAATAACTAAAATACACAATATTTAATGAAGAAATAACTAAAATACACATTATTTAATAAAGAAATAACTAAAATACACATTATTTAATAGAAAAATAACTAAAATACTCATTATTTAATAGAGAAAAAACAAAAAGACACATTTTTTAATAAAGAAATAACTAAAATACACATTATTTAATAAAACACATTTAAAATACACAATATTTAATAGAGAAATAACAAAAAAACACATTATTTATTTAAGAAAAAACTAAAATACACATTAATTAATAAAGAATTAGCTAAAACACACATTATTTATTAGAGAAATAACTAAAAAACACAATATTTAATAAAGAAATAACTAAAATACACATTATTTAAAAAAAAAATAACTAAAATACACATTATTTATTGGAGAAATAACTAAAATACTCATTATTTAATAAAGAAATAACTAAAATACACATTATTTAATAAAGAAATAACAAAAATACACATTATTTATTTGAGAAATAACAAAAATACACAATATTTAATGAAGAAATAACTAAAATACACATTATTTAATAAAGAAATATCTAAAACACACATTATTTATTTGAGAATAAACTAAAATACACAATATTTAACAAAGAAATAACTAAAATAAACATTATTTAATAAAGAAATGACTAAGATACACATTATTTATTAAAGAAATAACTAAAATACACATTATTTAATAAAGAAATAACTAAAATACACATTATTTAATAAAGAAATAACTAAAATACACATTATTTATTTGAGAAATAACTAAAATACACATTATTTAATAAAGAAATAACTTAAATACACAAAATTTATTAAAGAAATAACAAAAATACACATTATTTAATAAAAAATCAACTAAAATACTCATTATTTAATAGAGAAATAACAAAATTACACATTATTTAATGAAGAAATAACTAAAATACACATTATTTAATAAAAAAACAACTAAAACACACAACATTTAATATAGAAATAACAAAAAAACACATTATTTAATAAAGAAATAACTAAAATACACATTATTTAATAGAGAAATAACTAAAACACACATTATTTATTAAAGAAATAACTAAAATACACAATATTTAATGAAGAAATAACTAAAATACACATTATTTAATAAAGAAATAACTAAAATACACATTAATTGATAGAGAAATAACAAAAATACACATTATTTAATGAAGAAATAACTAAAATACACTATATTTATTTTAAAAATAACTAAAATACACGTTATTTTATACAGAAATAACTAAAATACACATTATTTAATAGAGAAATAACAAAAATACACATTATTTAATAAAGAAATTACTAAAATACACATTATTTAATAAAAAAATAACAAAAATACACATTAATTAATGAAGAAATAACTAAAATACACATTATTTAATAAAGAAATAACTAAAATACACATTATTTAATTGAGAAATAACAAAAATACACATTATTTAATGAAGAAATAACTAAAATACACATTATTTAATAAAGAAATAACTGAAATACACATTATTTATTAGAGAAATAACTAAATTACACATAATTTAATAAAGAAATAACTAAAATACACACTGTTTATTAGAGAAATAACTTAAATACACATTATTTAATAAAGAATAAACTAAAATACACATTATTTAATAGAGAAATAACTAAAATACACATTATTTAATTAAAAAAGAACAAAAATACACTTTATTTAATAAAGAAATAACTAAAATACACATTATTTAATAAAGAAATAACTAAAATACACATTGATTAATAGAGAAATAAGTAAAAAACACATTATTTATTGGAAAAATAACTAAAATACACATTATTTATTGAAGAAATAACTAAAATACACATTATTTATTATAGAAATAACTAAAATACTCATTATTTATTAGAGAAATAACAAAAATACACATTATTTAATGAAGAAATAACTAAAATACACATTATTTAATAAAGAAATAACTAAAATACACATTATTTAATAAAGAAATAACTAAAATACACATTATTTATTTGAGAAATAACTAAAATACACATTATTTAATAAAGAAACAACTAAAATACACAATATTTAATAAAAATATAACAAAAAAACACAATATTTTATAAAGAAATAACTAAAATACACATTATTTAATAGAGAAATAACTAAAACACACATTATTTATTGGAGAAATAACTAAAATACACATTATTTAATAGAGAAATAACTAAAATACACATTATTTATTAGAGAACAAACTAAAATACACATAATTTAATAAAGAAATAACTAAAATACACATTATTTAATAAAGAAATAACAAAAATACACATTATTTGATAAATAAATAACTAAAATACACATTATTTAATAAAGAAATATCTAAAACACACATTATTTATTAAAGAAATAACTCAATTACACAATATTTAATAAAGAAATAACTAAAATACACATTATTTAAAAAAGAAATAACTAAAATACACATTATTTATTGGAGAAATAACTAAAATACTTATTATTTAATAAAGAAATAACTAAAATACACATTATTTAATAAAGAAATAACAAAAATACACATTATTTAATTGAGAAATAACAAAAATACGCATTATTTAATAAAGTAATAACTAAAATACAAATTAATTATTAAAGAAATATCTAAAACACACATTATTTATTAGAGAAATAACTAAAATACACAATATTTAATAAAGAAATATCTAAAATACACATTATTTAATAAAGAAATAACTAAAATACACATTATTTATTAGAGAAATAACTAAAATACACATTATTTATTAAAGAAATAACTAAAATACACATTATTTAATAAAAAAATAACTAAAATACACATTATTTATTTGAGAAATAACTAAAATACACATTATTTAATAAAGAAATAACAAAAATACACATTATTTAATTGAGAAATAACAAAAATACACTATATTTAATAAAGAAATAATTAAAATACACATTTTTTAATAGAGAAATAAATAAATTACACATTATTTATTGGAGAAATAACTAAAATACACATTATTAAATAAAGAAACAACTAAAATACACAATATTTAATAAAGAATCAACAAAAAAACACATTATTTAATAAAGAATTAACTTAAATACACATTATTTAATAAAGAAATAACTAAAATACACATTATTTAATAGAGAAATAACAAAAATACACATTATTTAATAAAGAAATAACTAAAATACACATTACTGATTAGGGAAATAACTAAATTACACTATATTTAATGAAGAAAGAACTAAAATACACATTATTTAATAGAGAAATAACTAAAATACACATTATTTATTGGAGAAAAAACTAAAATACACATTATTTCATAAAGAAATAACTAAAATACACATTATTTAATAGAAAAATAACAAAAATACACATTATTTAATAAAGAAATAACTAAAATAGACATTATTTAATAAAGAAATAACAAAAATACACATTATTTAATGAAGAAATAACTAAAATACACATTATTTAAAAAAGAAATAACTAAAATACACATTATTTAATAGAGAAATAACAAAACTACACTATATTTAATGAAGAAATAACTAAAATACACAATATTTATCAAAGAAATAACTAAAATACACAATATATAATAGAGAAATAACTAAAATACACATTATTTTTTGGAGAAATAACTAAAATACACATTATTTAATAAAAAAATAACTAAAATACACATTATTTAATAGAGAAATAACTAAAACACACATTATTTATTGGAGAAATAACTAAAATTTACATTATTTAATAAAGAAATAACTAAAAAACACATTATTTATTGGAGAAATAACTAAACTACACATAATTTAATAAAGAAATAACTAAAATACACATTATTTAATAAAGAAACAACTAAAAAACACATTATTTATTGGAGAAATAATTAAAATACACCATATTTATTGGAGAAATAACTAAAATACACATTATTTAATAGAGAAATAATTAAAATACCCATTATTTAATAGAAAAATAACAAAAATACACATTTTTTTAATAAAAAAATAACTAAAATACACATTATTTAATAAAGAAATAACTAAAATACACAATATTTAATAAAGAAACAATTGAAATACACTTTTTTTATTGGAGAAAAAACTAAAATACACATTATTTAATAAAAAAATAACTAAAATACACATTATTTATTGGAGAAATAACTAAAATGCACATTGTTTAATAAAGAAATAACAAAAATACACATTATTTAATGAACAAATAACTAAAATAAACAATATTTAATGAAGAAATAACTAAAATACACATTATTTAATAAAGGAATAACTAAAATACACATTATTTAATAGAAAAATAACTAAAATACTCATTATTTAATAGAGAAAAAACAAAAATACACATTATTTAATAAAGAAATAACTAAAAGACACATTATTTAATAAAACACATTTAAAATACACAATATTTAATAGAGAAATAACAAAAAAACACATTATTTATTTAAGAAAAAACTAAAATACACATTAATTAATAAAGAAATAGCTAAAACACACATTATTTATTAGAGAAATAACTAAAATACACAATATTTAATAAAGAAATAACTAAAATACACATTATTTAAAAAAAAAATAACTAAAATACACATTATTTATTGGAGAAATAACTAAAATACTCATTATTTAATAAAGAAATAACTAAAATACACATTATTTAATAAAAAAATAACAAAAATACACATTATTTATTTGAGAAATAACAAAAATACACAATATTTAATGAAGAAATAACTAAAATACACATTCTTTAATAAAGAAATATCTAAAACACATTATTTATTAGAGAATAAACTAAAATACACAATATTTAACAAAGAAATAACTAAAATACACATTATTTAATAAAGAAATGACTAAGATACACATTATTTATTAGAGAAATAACTAAAATACACATTATTTAATAAAGAAATAACTAAAATACACATTATTTAATAAAGAAATAACTAAAATACACATTATTTATTTGAGAAATAACTAAAATACACATTATTTAATAAAGAAATAACTTAAATACACAATATTTATTAAAGAAATAACAAAAATACACATTATTTAATAAAAAATCAACTAAAATACTCATTATTTAATAGAGAAATAACAAAATTACACATTATTTAATGAAGAAATAACTAAAATACACATTATTTAATAAAAAAACAACTAAAACACACAACATTTAATATAGAAATAACAAAAAAACACATTATTTAATAAAGAAATAACTAAAATACACATTATTTAATAGAGAAATAACTAAAACACACATTATTTATTAAAGAAATAACTAAAAAACACAATATTTAATGAAGAAATAACTAAAATACACATTATTTAATAAAGAAATAACTAAAATACACATTAATTGATAGAGAAATAACAAAAATACACATTATTTAATGAAGAAATAACTAAAATACACTATATTTATTTCAAAAATAATTAAAATACACGTTATTTAATACAGAAATAACTAAAATACACATTATTTAATAAAGAAATAACAAAAATACACATTATTTAATAAAGAAATAACTAAAATACACATTATTTAATAAAAAAATAACAAAAATACACATTAATTAATAAAGAAATAACTAAAATACACATTATTTAATAAAGAAATAACTAAAATACACATTATTTAATTGAGAAATAACAAAAATACACATTATTTAATGAAGAAATAACTAAAATACACATTATTTAATAAAGAAATAACTGAAATACACATTATTTATTAGAGAAATAACTAAAATACACATAATTTAATAAAGAAATAACTAAAATACACACTGTTTAATAGAGAAATAACTTAAATACACATTATTTAATAAAGAATAAACTAAAATACACATTATTTAATAGAGAAATAACTAAAATACACATAATTTAATTAAAAAATAACAAAAATACACTTTATTTAATAAAGAAATAACTAAAATACACATTATTTAATAAAGAAATAACTAAAATACACATTGATTAATAGAGAAATAAGTAAAAAACACATTATTTATTGGAAAAATAACTAAAATACACATTATTTATTGAAGAAATAACTAAAATACACATTATTTATTATAGAACTAACTAAAATACTCATTATTTATTAAAGAAATAACAAAAATACACATTATTTAATGAAGAAATAACTAAAATACACATTATTTAATAAAAAAATAACTAAAATACACATTATTTAATAAAGAAATAACTAAAATACACATTATTTATTTGAGAAATAACGAAAATACACATTATTTAATAAAGAAACAACTAAAATACACAATATTTAATAAAAATACAACAAAAAAACACAATATTTTATAAAGAAATAACTAAAATACACATTATTTAATAGAGAAATAACTAAAACACACATTATTTATTGGAGAAATAACTAAAATACACATTATTTAATAGAGAAATAACTAAAATACACAATATTTATTAGAGAACAAACTAAAATACACATAATTTAATAAAGAAATAACTAAAATACACATTATTTAATAAAGAAATAACAAAAATACACATTATTTGATAAATAAATAACTAAAATACACATTATTTAATAAAGAAATAACTAAAATACACATTATTTAATAAAGAAATAACTAAACTACACATTATTTAATAGAAAAATAACTAAAATACTCATTATTTAATAGAGAAATAACAAAAATACACATTATTTAATGAAGAAATAACTAAAATACACATTATTTAATAAAAAACATTTAAAATACACAATATTTAATAGAGAATTAACAAAAAAACACATTATTTAATTAAGAAAAAACTAAAATACACATTATTTAATAAAGAAATATCTAAAACACACATTATTTATTAAAGAAATAACTAAAATACACAATATTTAATAAAGAAATAACTTATATACACATTATTTAAAAAAGAAATAACTAAAATACACATTATTTATTGGAGAAATAACTAAAATACTTATTATTTAATAAAGAAATAACTAAGATACACATTATTTAATAAAAAAATAACAAAAATACACATTATTTAATTGAGAAATAACAAAAATACGCATTATTTAATAAAGTAATAACTAAAATACAAATTATTTATTAAAGAAATATCTAAAACACACATTATTTATTAAAGAAATAACTAAAATACACAATATTTAATAAAGAAATAACTAAAATACACATTATTTAATAAAGAAATAACTAAAATACACATTATTTATTAGAGAAAAAACTAAAATACACATTATTTAATAAAGAAATAACTAAAATACACATTATTTAATAAAAAAATAACTAAAATACACATTATTTATTTGAGAAATAACTAAAATACACATTATTTAATAAAGAAATAACAAAAATACACATTATTTAATTGAAAAATAACAAAAATACACTATATTTAATAAAGAAATAATTAAAATACACATTATTTAATAGAGAAATAAATAAATTACACATTATTTATTGGAGAAATAACTAAAATACACATTATTAAATAAAGAAACAACTAAAATACACAATATTTAATAAAGAATCAACAAAAAAACACCTTATTTAATAAAGAATTAACTAAAATACACATTATTTAATAAAGAAATAACTAAAATACACATTATTTAATAGAGAAATAACAAAAATACACATTATTTAATAAAGAAATAACTAAAATACACATTACTGATTAGGGAAATAACTAAATTACACTATATTAAATGAAGAAAGAACTAAAATACACAATATTTAATAGAGAAATAACTAAAATACACATTATTTATTGGAGAAAAAACTAAAATACACATTATTTCATAAAGAAATAACTAAAATACACATTATTTAATAGAAAAATAACAAAAATACACATTATTTAATGAAGAAATAACTAAAATAGACATTATTTAATAAAGAAATAACAAAAATACACATTATTTAATGAAGAAATAACTAAAATACACATTATTTAAAAAAGAAATAACTAAAATACACATTATTTAATAGAGAAATAACAAAACTACACATTATTTAATGAAGAAATAACTAAAATACACAATATTTATCAAAGAAATAACTAAAATACACAATATATAATAGAGAAATAACTAAAATACACATTATTTTTTGGAGAAATAACTAAAATACACATTATTTAATAAAAAAATAACTAAAATACACATTATTTAATAGAGAAATAACAAAAATACACATTATTTAATGAAAAAATAACTAAAATGCACATTATTTAATAAAGAAATAACTAAAATACACATTATTTAATCGGGAAATAAACAAAATACACTTTATTCATTGGAGAAATAACTAAAATACACATTATTTAATAGAGAAATAACTAAAATACACATTATTTGTTGGAGAAATAACTAAAATACACATTACTTAATAAAGAAATATTAAAAATACACATTATTTAATGAAGAAAAAACTATAATACACATTATTTAATGAAGAAATAACTAAAATTCACATTATTTAATAAAGAAATAACTAAAATACACATTATTTAATAGAGAAATAACTAAAATACACTATATTTATTGAAGAAATAACTAAATTACACATTATTTAATAAAGAAATAACAAAAATACACATTATTAAATAAAGAAATAACTAAAATACACAATATTTAATAAAGAAATAACTAAAATACACATTATTTAATAGAGAATTAACTCAAATACACTATATTTATTGGAGAATTAACTAAATTACACATTATTTAATAAAAAAATAACAAAAATACACATTTATTAATAGAAAAAAATCCAAAATACACATTATTTTATAAAGAAATTAATAAAATACACATTATATAATAAAGAAATAATTAAAATACACATTATTTAATAGAGAAATAAATTTTAGTTTATACACAGTATTTATTGGAGAAATAACTAAATTACACATTATTTAATAAAGAAATAACTAAAATACACATTTAATATAAGAAAAATAACAAAAATACACACTATTTAATAAAGAAATAACTAAAATACACATTATTTAATAAAAAAATAACTAAAATACACATTATTTAATAAAGAAATAACTAAAATACACATTATTTATTGGAGAAAAAACTAAAATACACATTATTTCATAAAGAAATAACTAAAATACACATTATTTATTAGAGAAATAACAAAAATACACATTATTTTATGAAGAAATAACAAAAATACACATTATTTAATTGAGAATTAACAAAAATACACTATATTTAATAAAGAAATAACTAAAATACACATTATTTAATAGAGAAATAACAAAAATACGCATTATTTATTGGAAAAATAACTAAAATACACATTAGTTAATAAAGAAACAACTAAAATACACAATATTTAATAAAGAATTAACAAAAAAACACATCAATTAGTAAAGAATTAACTAAAATACACATTATTTAATAAAGAAATAACTAAAATACACATTATTTAATAAAGAAATAACAAAAATACACATTATTTAATTGAGAATTAACAAAAATACACTATATTTAATAAAGAAATAACTAAAATACACATTATTTAATAGAGAAATAAATAAATTACACATTATTTATTGGAAAAATAACTAAAATACACATTATTTAATAAAGAAACAACTAAAATACACAATATTTAATAAAGAATCAACAAAAAAACACATTATTTAATAAAGAATTACCTAAAATACACATTATTTAATAAAGAAATAACTAAAATACACATTATTTAATAGAGAAATAACAAAAATACACATTATTTAATAAAGAAATAACTAAAATACACATAATTTAAAAGAGAAATAACTAAAATACACATTATTTATTGTAAAAAAAACTAAAAAACACATTATTTTATAAAGAAATAACTAAAATACACATTATTTAATAAAGAAATAACAAAAATACACATTATTTAATAAAGAAATAACTAAAATACAAATTATTTATTTTAGAAATAACAAAAATACACATTATTTAATAAAGAAATAACTAAAATACACATTATTTAATAAAGAAATAACTAAAATACTCATTATTTAATAAAGAAATAACAAAGTTACACATTAATTAATGAAGAAATAACTAAAATACAAATTATTTATTAAAGAAACAACTAAAATACACAATATTTAATATAGAAATAACAAAAAAACACATTATTTAATAAAGAAATAACTAAAATACACATTATTTAATAAAGAAATAACAAAATTACACATTATTTAATAAAGAAATAACTAAAAGACAAATTATTTATTAAAGAAACAACTAAAATACACAATATTTAATGAAGAAATAACAAAAAAACACATTATTTAATGAAGAAATAACTAAAATACACATTATTTAATAGAGAAATAACTAAAATACACATTATTTATTGGAGAAAAAACTAAAATACACATTATTTCATAAAGAAATAACTAAAATACACATTATTTAATAGAGAAATAACAAAAATACACATTATTAAATGAAGAAATAACTAAAATACACATTATTTAATAAAGAAATAACAAAAATACACATTATTTAATGAAGAAATAACTAAAATACACATTATTTAATAGAGAAATAACAAAACTACACATTATTTAATGAAGAAATAACTAAAATACACATAATTTATCAAAGAAATAACTAAAATACACAATATATAATAGAGAAATAACTAAAATACACATTATTTATTGGAGAAATAACTAAAATACACATTATTTAATAAAGAAATAACTAAAATACACATTATTTAATAGAGAAATAACAAAAATACACATTATTTAATGAAGAAATAACTAAAAAACACATTATTTAATAAAGAAATAACAAAAATACATATTATTTAATGAAGAAATAACTAAAATACACATTATTTATTAGAGAAATAACTAAATTACACATTATTTAAGAATGAAATAACTAAAATACACATTTATTAATATAAAAATAATAAAAATACTATTTATTGGAGAAATAACTAAAATAAACTTTATGTAATGAAGAAATAATTAAAATATACAATATTTAATAAAGAAATAACTAAAATACACATTATTTAATAAAGAAATACCTAAAATACTCATTATTTAATAAAGAAATAACAAAATTACACATTAATTAATGAAGAAATAACTAAAATACAAATTATTTATTAAAGAAACAACTAAAATACACAATATTTAATATAGAAATAACAAAAAAAACACATTATTTAATAAAGAAATAACTAAAATACACATTATTTAATAGAAAAATAACTAAAATACACAATATTTAATGAAGAAATAACTAAAATACACATTATTTAATAAAGAAATAACTAAAATACACTATATTTGATAGAGAAATAACAAAAATACACATTATTTAATAAAAAAATAACTAAAATACACATTATTTATTTTAGAAATAACCTAAATACACATCATTTAATAAAGAAATAACTAAAATACACATTATTTAATAGAAAAATAACAAAAATACACATTATTTAATGAAGAAATAACTAAAAAACACATTATTTAATAAAGAAATAACAAAAATACACATTATTTAATAAAAAAATAACTAAAATACACATTATTTATTAAAGAAATAACTAAAATACACAATATTTAATAAAGAAATATTTAAAATACACATTCTTTATTAGAAAAATAACTAAAATACAAATTTTTTATTGGAGAAATAACTGAAATACACATTAGTTAATAAAGAAATAACTTAAATACACATTATTTAATAGATAAATAACTAAAATACACATTATTTAATAAAAAAATAACTAAAATACACATTATTTAATAGAGAAATAACTAAAATACACATTATTTAATAGAGAAATAACAAAAATACACAATATTTAATGAAGAAATAACTAAAATACACATTATTTAATAAAGAAATAACAAAAATACACATTATTTAATTAAGAAATAATTAAAACACACATTATTTAATAAAGAAATAACTAAAATACACATTATATAATTGAAAAATAACAAAAATACACATTATTTTTTGGAGAAATAACTAAAATACACATTAGTTAATAAAGAAATAACTTAAATACACATTATTTAATAGAGAAATAACTAAAATACACATTATTTAATAAAGAAATAACTAAAATACACATTATTTAATTGAAAAATAACAAAAATACACATAATTTAATAAAGAAATAACTTAAATACACATTATTTATTGGAGAAATAACAAATATACACATTATTTAATAAAAAAATAACTAAAATACACATTATTTAATAAAGAAACAACTAAAATACACAATATTTAATATAGAAAAAACAAAAAAACACATTATTTAATAAAGAAAAAACTAAAATACACATTAATTAATAAAGAAAAGTCTAAAACACACATTATTTATTAGAGAAATAACTATAATACACAATATTTAATAAAGAAATAACTAAAATACACATTATTTAATAAAGAAATAACAAAAATACACATTATTTATTGAAGAAATAACTAAAATACACATTATTTAATAAAGAAATAACTATAATACACATTAGTTAATAGAGAAATAACTAAAATAAACATTATTTATTGGAGAAATAACTAAATTACACATTATTTAATAAAGAAATAACTAAAATACACATTTATTATTAGAAAAATAACAAAAATACACATTATTTATTATAGAAATAACTAAAATAAACATTATGTAATGAAGAAATAACTAGAATACTTTTTACTTAATAAAGAAATAACAAAAATACACATTATTTAATAAAGAAATAACTAAAATACTCATTATTTAATAGAAAAATAACAAAAATACACATTATTTAATGAAGAATTAACTAAAATACACATTATTCAATAAAGAAACAACTAAAATACACAATATTTAATATAGAAAAAACAAAAAAACACATTATTTAATAAAGAATTAACTTAAGTACACATTATTTTAAAAGAAAAATAACTAAAACACACATTATTTAATCGAGAAATAAACAAAATACAAATTATTTATTGGAGAAATAACTAAAATACACATTATTTAATAAAGAAACAACTAAAATACACATTATTTAATAAAGAATCAACAAAAAAACACATTAATTAATAAAGAATTAACTAAAATACACATTATTTAATAAAGAAATAACTAAAATACACATTATTTAATAAAGAAATAACAAAAATACACATTATTTAATTGAGAAATAACAAAAATACACTATATTTAATAAAGAAATAACTAAAATACACATTATTTAATAGAGAAATAAATAAATTACACATTATTTATTAGAGAAATAACTAAAATACACATTATTTAATAAAGAAACAACTAAAATACACAATATTTAATAAAGAATCAACAAAAAAACACATTATTTAATAAAGAATTAACTAAATTACACATTATTTAATAAAGAAATAACTAAAATACACATTATTTAATAGAGAAATAAATTTTAGTTTATACACAGTATTTATTGGAGAAATAACTAAATTACACATTATTTAATAAAGAAATAACTAAAATACACATTTATTATAAGGAAACTAACAAAAATACACATTATTTAATAAAGAAATAACTAAAATACACAATATTTAATAAAAAAATAACTAAAATACACATTATTTAATAGAGAAATAACTAAAATACACATTATTTATTGGAGAAAAAACTAAAATACACATTATTTCATAAAGAAATAATTAAAATACACATTATTTATTAGAGAAATAACAAAAATACACATTATTTAATGAAGAAATAACTAAAATACACATTATTTAATAAAGAAATAACAAAAATACACATTATTTAATAAAGAAATAACTAAAATACACATTATTTAAAAAAGAAATATTTAAAATACACATTATTTAATAGAGAAATAACAAAACTACACATTATTTAATGAAGAAATAACTAAAATACACAAAATTTATCAAAGAAATAAATAAAATACACAATATATAATAGAGAAATAACTAAAATACACATTATTTATTGGAGAAATAACTAAAATACACATTATTTAATAAAGAAATAACTAAATTACACATTATTTAATAGAGAAATAACAAAAATACACATTATTTAATGAAGATATAATTAAAAAACACATTATTTAATAAAGAAATAACAAAAATACACATTATTTAATGAAGAAATAACTAAAATACACATTATTTATTGGAGAAATGACTAAATTACACATTATTTAAGAATGAAATAACTAAAATACACATTTATTATTAGAAAAATAACAAAAATACTATTTATTGGAGAAATAACTAAAATAAACATTATGTAATGAAGAAATAATTAAAATATACAATATTTAATAAAGAAATAACTTAAATACACATTATTTAATAAAGAAATAACTAAAATACTCATTATTTAATAAAGAAATAACAAAATTACACATTAATTAATAAAGAAATAACTAAAATACAAATTATTTATTAAAGAAACAACTAAAATACACAATATTTAATATAGAAATAACTAAAAAACACATTATTTAATAAAGAAATAACTAAAATACACATTATTTAATAGAAAAATAACTAAAATACACAATATTTAATGAAGAAATAACTAAAATACACATTATATAATAAAGAAATAACTAAAATACACTATATTTGATAGAAAAATAACAAAAATACACATTATTTAATAAAGAAATAACTAAAATACACATTATTTTATTTAGATATAACTAAAATACACATTATTTGATAAAGAAATAACTAAAATACACATTATTTAATAGAGAAATAACAAAAATAAACATTATTTAATAAAGAAATAACTAAAAAACACATTATTTATTAAAGAAATAACAAAAATACACATTATTTAATGAAGAAATAACTAAAATACACATTATTTAATAAAGAAATAACTAAAATACACATTATTTAATTGAGAAATAACAAAAATACACATTATTTATTAAAGAAATAACTAAAATACACAATATTTAATAAAGAAATAACTAAAATACACATTATTTATTAAAGAAATAACTAAAATACACATTATTTAATAGAGAAATAACAAAAATACACATTATTTAATGAAGAATCAACAAAAAAACACATTATTTAATAAAGAATTAACTAAAATACACATTATTTAATAAAGAAATAACTAAAATACACATTATTTAATAGAGAAATAAATTTTAGTTTATACACAGTATTTATTGGAGAAATAACTAAATTACACATTATTTAATAAAGAAATAACTAAAATACACATTTATTATAAGAAAAATAACAAAAATACACGATTTTATTATACAGATAATTTATTTAATTTTTTTTAACAATTTTTTTTAGTAAAATAATTTAATAAAACTAAATTTTTATTTGGTTGGTTTTGACTTTATAAGAAAATGTTTCAAATAAAAATGATTTAAACTGCAATTTACAACCGATTTTATTAAACAGATAATTTATTTAAATTTTTTTAACGATTTTTTTTAGTAAAATTAATTTAATAAAATTAAATTTTTATTTGGTTGGTTTTGACTTTATAAGAAAATGTTTCAAATAAAAATGATTTAAAATGCAATTTACAACCGATTTTATTATACAGATAATTTATTTAATTTTTTTTAACGATTTTTTTTAGTAAAATTAATTTAATAATATCAATTTTTTATTTGGTTGGTTTTGACTTTATAAGAAAATGTTTTAAATAAAAGTGATTTAGAATGCAATTTACAGACGATTTTATTATACAGATAAATAATTTAATTTTTTTTAACGATTTTTTTTAGTAAAATTAATTTAATAAAATTAAATTTTTATTTGGTTGGCTTTGACTTTATAAGAAAATGTTTCAAATAAAAATGATTTAAAATGCAATTTACAACCGATTTTATTATACAGATAATTTATTTAAATTTTTTTAACGATTTTTTTTAGTAAAATTAATTTAATAAAATCAATTTTTTATTTGGTTGGTTTTGACTTTATAAGAAAATGTTTTAAATAAAAGTGATTTAGAATGCAATTTACAGACGATTTTATTATACAGATGATTTATTTAATTTTTTTTAACAATTTTTTTTAGTAAAATTAATTTAATAAAATTAAATTTTTATTTTGTTGGTTTTGACTTTATAAGAAAATGTTTCAAATAAAAATGATTTAAAATGCAATTTACAACCGATTTTATTATACAGATAATTTATTTAAATTTTTTTAACGATTTTTTTAGTAAAATTAATTTAATAAAATCAATTTTTTATTTGGTTGGTTTTGACTTTATAAGAAAATGTTTTAAATAAAAGTGATTTAGAATGCAATTTACAGACAATTTTATTATACAGATAATTTATTTAATTTTTTTTAACGATTTTTTTTAGTAAAATTAATTTAATAAAATTAAATTTTTATTTGGTTGGTTTTGACTTTATAAGAAAATGTTTCAAATAAAAATGATTTAAAATGCAATTTACAACCGATTTTATTATACAGATAATTTATTTAAATTTTTTTAATGATTTTTTTTAGTAAAATTAATTTAATAAAATTAAATTTTTATTTGGTTGCTTTTGACTTTATAAGAAAATGTTTTAAATAAAAATGATCTAAAATGCAATTTACAACCGATTTTATTATACAGATAATTTATTTAAATTTTTTTAACAATTTTTTTTAGTAAAATTAATTTAATAAAATCAATTTTTTATTTGGTTGGTTTTGGACTTTATAAGAAAATGTTTTAAATAAAAGTGATTTAGAATGCAATTTACAGACGATTTTATTATACAGATAATTTATTTAATTTTTTTTAACAATTTTTTTTAGTAAAATTAATTTAATAAAATTAAATTTTTATTTGGTTGGTTTTGACTTTATATGAAAATGTTTTAAATAAAAATGATTTAAAATGCAATTTACAACCGATTTTATTATACAGATAATTTATTTAAATTTTTTTAACGATTTTTATTAGTAAAATTAATTTAATAAAATCAATTTTTTATTTGGTTAGTTTTGACTTTATAAGAAAATGTTCTAAATAAAAGTGATTTAGAATGCAATTTACAGACGATTTTTATATACAGATAATTTATTTAATTTTTTTTAACGATTTTTTTTAGTAAAATTATTTTAATAAAATAAAATTTTTATTTGGTTGGTTTTGACTTTATAAGAAAATGTTTCAAATAAAAATGATTTAAAATGCAATTTACAACCGATTTTATTATACAGATAATTTATTTAATTTTTTTTAACGATTTTTTTTAGTAAAATTAATTTAATAAAATTAAATTTTTATTTGGTTGGTTTTGACTTTATAAGAAAATGTTTCAAATAAAAATGATTTAAAATGCAATTTACAACCGATTTTATTATACAGATAATTTATTTAATTTTTTTTAACGATTTTTTTTAGTAAAATAAATTTTATTTGGTTGGTTTTGACTTTATAAGAAAATGTTTCAAATAAAAATGATCTAAAATGCAATTTACAACCGATTTTATTATACAGATAATTTATTTAAATTTTTTTAACGATTTTTTTTAGTAAAATTAATTTAATAAAATCAATTTTTTATTTGGTTGGTTTTGACTTTATAAGAAAATGTTTTAAATAAAAGTGATTTAGAATGCAATTTACAGACGATTTTATTATACAGATAGTTTATTTAATTTTTTTTAACGATTTTTTTTAGTAAAATTAATTTAATAAAATTAAATTTTTATTTGGTTGGTTTTGACTTTATAAGAAAATGTTTCAAATAAAAATGATCTAAAATGCAATTTACAACCGATTTTATTATACAGATAATTTATTTAAATTTTTTTAACGATTTTTTTTAGTAAAATTAATTTAATAAAATCAATTTTTTATTTGGTTGGTTTTGACTTTATAAGAAAATGTTTTAAATAAAAGTGATTTAGAATGCAATTTACAGATAATTTATTTAATTTTTTTTAACAATTTTTTTTAGTAAAATTAATTTAATAAAATTAAATTTTTATTTGGTTGGTTTTGACTTTTTATGAAAATGTTTCAAATAAAAATGATCTAAAATGCAATTTACAATCGATTTTATTATACAGATAATTTATTTAAATTTTTTTAACGATTTTTTTTAGTAAAATTAATTTAATAAAATCAATTTTTTATTTGGTTGGTTTTGACTTTATAAGAAAATGTTTTAAATAAAAGTGATTTAGAATGCAATTTACAGACAATTTTATTATACAGATAATTTATTTAAATTTTTTTAACGATTTTTTTTAGTAAAATTAATTTAATAAAATTAAATTTTTATTTAGTTGGTTTTCACTTTATAAGAAAATGTTTCAAATAAAAATGAGTTAAAATGCAATTTACAACCGATTTTATTATACAGATAATTTATTTAAATTTTTTTAACGATTTTTTTTAGTAAAATTAATTTAATAAAATCAATTTTTTATTTGGTTGGTTTTGACTTTATAAGAAAATGTTTTAAATAAAAATGATTTAAAATGCAATTTACAACCGATTTTATTATACAGATAATTTATTTAAATTTTTTTAACGATTTTTTTTAGTAAAATCAATTTAATAAAATCAATTTTTTATTTGGTTGGTTTTGACTTAATTATAAGAAAATGTTTTAAATAAAAATGATTTAAAAATTTACAACCGATTTTATTATACAGATAATTTATTTAAATTTTTTTAACGATTTTTTTTAGTAAACTTAATTTAATAAAATCAATATTTTATTTGGTTGGTTTTGACTTTATAAGAAAATGTTTTAAATAAAAGTGATTTAGAATGCAATTTACAGACGATTTTATTATACAGATAATTTATTTAATTTTTTTTTACGATTTTTTTTAGTAAAATTAATTTAATAAAATTAAATTTTTATTTGGTTGGTTTTGACTTTATAAGAAAATGTTTCAAATAAAAATGATTTAAAATGCAATTTACAACCGATTTTATTATACAGATAATTTATTTAAATTTTTTTAACGATTTTTTTTAGTAAAATTAATTTAATAAAATCAATATTTTATTTGGTTGGTTTTGACTTTATAAGAAAATGTTTTAAATAAAAGTGATTTAGAATGCAATTTACAGACGATTTTATTATACAGATAATTTATTTAATTTTTTTTAACGATTTTTTTTAGTAAAATTAATTTAATAAAATTAAATTTTTATTTGGTTGGTTTTGACTTTATAAGAAAATGTTTCAAATAAAAATGATTTAAAATGCAATTTACAACCGATTTTATTATACAGATAATTTATTTAAATTTTTTTAACAATTTTTTTTAGTAAAAATTAATTTAATAAAATCAATTTTTTATTTGGTTGGTTTTGACTTTATAAGAAAATGTTTTAAATAAAAGTGATTTAGAATGCAATTTACAGACGATTTTATTATACAGATAATTTTTTTAATTTTTTTTAACGATTTTTTTTAGTAAAATTAATTTAATGAAATTAAATTTTTATTTGGTTGGTTTTGACTTTATAAGAAAATGTTTCAAATAAAAATGATTTAAAATGCAATTTACAACCGATTTTATTATACAGATAATTTATTTAAATTTTTTTAACGATTTTTTTTAGTAAAATTAATTTAATAAAATCAATTTTTTATTTGGTTGGTTTTGACTTTATAAGAAAATGTTTTAAATAAAAGTGATTTAGAATGCAATTTACAGACGATTTTATTATACAGATAATTTATTTAATTTTTTTTAACAATTTTTTTTAGTAAAATAATTTAATAAAACTAAATTTTTATTTGGTTGGTTTTGACTTTATAAGAAAATGTTTCAAATAAAAATGATTTAAACTGCAATTTACAACCGTTTTTATTTAACAGATAATTTATTTAAATTTTTTTAACGATTTTTTTTAGTAAAATTAATTTAATAAAATTAAATTTTTATTTGGTTGGTTTTGACTTTATAAGAAAATGTTTCAAATAAAAATGATTTAAAATGCAATTTACAACCGATTTTATTATACAGATAATTTATTTAATTTTTTTTAACGATTTTTTTTAGTAAAATTAATTTAATAAAATCAATTTTTTATTTGGTTGGTTTTGACTTTATAAGAAAATGTTTTAAATAAAAGTGATTTAGAATGCAATTTACAGACGATTTTATTATACAGATAAATAATTTAATTTTTTTTAACGATTTTTTTTAGTAAAATTAATTTAATAAAATTAAATTTTTATTTGGTTGGCTTTGACTTTATAAGAAAATGTTTCAAATAAAAATGATTTAAAATGCAATTTACAACCGATTTTATTATACAGATAATTTATTTAAATTTTTTTAACGATTTTTTTAGTAAAATTAATTTAATAAAATCAATTTTTTATTTGGTTGGTTTTGACTTTATAAGAAAATGTTTTAAATAAAAGTGATTTAGAATGCAATTTACAGACAATTTTATTATACAGATAATTTATTTAATTTTTTTTAACGATTTTTTTTAGTAAAATTAATTTAATAAAATTAAATTTTTATTTGGTTGGTTTTGACTTTATAAGAAAATGTTTCAAATAAAAATGATTTAAAATGCAATTTACAACCGATTTTATTATACAGATAATTTATTTAAATTTTTTTAACAATTTTTTTTAGTAAAATTAATTTAATAAAATCAATTTTTTATTTGGTTGGTTTTGACTTTATAAGAAAATGTTTTAAATAAAAGTGATTTAGAATGCAATTTACAGACGATTTTATTATACAGATAATTTATTTAATTTTTTTTAACAATTTTTTTTAGTAAAATTAATTTAATAAAATTAAATTTTTATTTGGTTGGTTTTGACTTTATAAGAAAATGTTTCAAATAAAAATGATTTAAAATGCAATTTACAACCGATTCTATTATACAGATAATTTATTTAAATTTTTTTAACGATTTTTTTTAGTAAAATTAATTTAATAAAATCAATTTTTTATTTGGTTGGTTTTGACTTTATAAGAAAATGTTTTAAATAAAAGTGATTTAGAATGCAATTTACAGACGATTTTTATATACAGATAGTTTATTTAATTTTTTTTTACAATTTTTTTTAGTAAAATTAATTTAATAAAATTAAATTTTTATTTGGTTGGTTTTGACTTTATAAGAAAATGTTTCAAATAAAAATGATTTAAACTGCAATTTACAACCGATTTTATTATACAGATAATTTATTTAAATTTTTTTAACGATTTTTTTTAGTAATATTAATTTAATAAAATCAATTTTTTATTTGGTTGGTTTTGACTTTATAAGAAAATGTTTTAAATAAAAGTGATTTAGAATGCAATTTACAGACGATTTTATTATACAGATAATTTTTTTAATTTTTTTTAACGATTTTTTTTAGTAAAATTAATTTAATGAAATTAAATTTTTATTTGGTTGTTTTTGACTTTATAAGAAAATGTTTCAAATAAAAATGATTTAAAATGCAATTTACAACCGATTTTATTATACAGATAATTTATTTAAATTTTTTTAACGATTTTTTTTAGTAAAATTAATTTAATAAAATCAATTTTTTATTTGGTTGGTTTTGACTTTATAAGAAAATGTTTTAAATAAAAGTGATTTAGAATGCAATTTACAGACGATTTTATTATACAGATAATTTATTTAATTTTTTTTAACAATTTTTTTTAGTAAAATAATTTAATAAAACTAAATTTTTATTTGGTTGGTTTTGACTTTATAAGAAAATGTTTCAAATAAAAATGATTTAAACTGCAATTTACAACCGATTTTATTTAACAGATAATTTATTTAAATTTTTTTAACGATTTTTTTTAGTAAAATTAATTTAATAAAATTAAATTTTTATTTGGTTGGTTTTGACTTTATAAGAAAATGTTTCAAATAAAAATGATTTAAAATGCAATTTACAACCGATTTTATTATACAGATAATTTATTTAATTTTTTTTAACGATTTTTTTTAGTAAAATTAATTTAATAAAATCAATTTTTTATTTGGTTGGTTTTGACTTTATAAGAAAATGTTTTAAATAAAAGTGATTTAGAATGCAATTTACAGACGATTTTATTATACAGATAAATAATTTAATTTTTTTTAACGATTTTTTTTAGTAAAATTAATTTAATAAAATTAAATTTTTATTTGGTTGGCTTTGACTTTATAAGAAAATGTTTCAAATAAAAATGATTTAAAATGCAATTTACAACCGATTTTATTATACAGATAATTTATTTAAATTTTTTTAACGATTTTTTTTAGTAAAATTAATTTAATAAAATCAATTTTTTATTTGGTTGGTTTTGACTTTATAAGAAAATGTTTTAAATAAAAGTGATTTAGAATGCAATTTACAGACGATTTTATTATACAGATGATTTATTTAATTTTTTTTAACAATTTTTTTTAGTAAAATTAATTTAATAAAATTAAATTTTTATTTGGTTAGTTTTGACTTTATAAGAAAATGTTTCAAATAAAAATGATTTAAAATGCAATTTACAACCGATTTTATTATACAGATAATTTATTTAAATTTTTTTAACGATTTTTTTAGTAAAATTAATTTAATAAAATCAATTTTTTATTTGGTTGGTTTTGACTTTATAAGAAAATGTTTCAAATAAAAGTGATTTAGAATGCAATTTACAGACAATTTTATTATACAGATAATTTATTTAATTTTTTTTAACGATTTTTTTTAGTAAAATTAATTTAATAAAATTAAATTTTTATTTGGTTGGTTTTGACTTTATAAGAAAATGTTTCAAATAAAAATGATTTAAAATGCAATTTACAACCGATTTTATTATACAGATAATTTATTTAAATTTTTTTAACAATTTTTTTTAGTAAAATTAATTTAATAAAATCAATTTTTTATTTGGTTTGGTTTTGACTTTATAAGAAAATGTTTTAAATAAAAGTGATTTAGAATGCAATTTACAGACGATTTTATTATACAGATAATTTATTTAATTTTTTTTTACGATTTTTTTTAGTAAAATTAATTTAATAAAATCAATTTTTTATTTGGTTGGTTTTGGACTTTATAAGAAAATGTTTAAAATAAAAGTGATTTAGAATGCAATTTACAGACGATTTTATTATACAGATAATTTATTTAATTTTTTTTAACGATTTTTTTTAGTAAAATAAATTTTATTTGGTTGGTTTTGACTTTATAAGAAAATGTTTCAAATAAAAATGATCTAAAATGCAATTTACAACCGATTTTATTATACAGATAATTTATTTAAATTTTTTTAACGATTTTTTTTAGTAAAATTAATTTAATAAAATCAATTTTTTATTTGGTTGGTTTTGACTTTATAAGAAAATGTTTTAAATAAAAGTGATTTAGAATGCAATTTACAGACGATTTTATTATACAGATAGTTTATTTAATTTTTTTTAACGATTTTTTTTAGTAAAATTAATTTAATAAAATTAAATTTTTATTTGGTTGGTTTTGACTTTATAAGAAAATGTTTCAAATAAAAATGATCTAAAATGCAATTTACAACCGATTTTATTATACAGATAATTTATTTAAATTTTTTTAACGATTTTTTTTAGTAAAATTAATTTAATAAAATCAATTTTTTATTTGGTTGGTTTTGACTTTATAAGAAAATGTTTTAAATAAAAGTGATTTAGAATGCAATTTACAGATAATTTATTTAATTTTTTTTAACAATTTTTTTTAGTAAAATTAATTTAATAAAATTAAATTTTTATTTGGTTGGTTTTGACTTTATAAGAAAATGTTTCAAATAAAAATGATCTAAAATGCAATTTACAATCGATTTTATTATACAGATAATTTATTTAAATTTTTTTAACAATTTTTTTTAGTAAAATTAATTTAATAAAATCAATTTTTTATTTGGTTGGTTTTGACTTTATAAGAAAATGTTTTAAATAAAAGTGATTTAGAATGCAATTTACAGACAATTTTATTATACAGATAATTTATTTAAATTTTTTTAACGATTTTTTTTAGTAAAATTAATTTAATAAAATTAAATTTTTATTTAGTTGGTTTTCACTTTATAAGAAAATGTTTCAAATAAAAATGAGTTAAAATGCAATTTACAACCGATTTTATTATACAGATAATTTATTTAAATTTTTTTAACGATTTTTTTTAGTAAAATTAATTTAATAAAATCAATTTTTTATTTGGTTGGTTTTGACTTTATAAGAAAATGTTTTAAATAAAAATGATTTAAAATGCAATTTACAACCGATTTTATTATACAGATAATTTATTTAAATTTTTTTAACGATTTTTTTTAGTAAAATCAATTTAATAAAATCAATTTTTTATTTGGTTGGTTTTGACTTAATTATAAGAAAATGTTTCAAATAAAAATTAGTTAAAATGCAATTTACAACCGATTTTATTATACAGATAATTTATTTAAATTTTTTTAACGATTTTTTTTAGTAAACTTAATTTAATAAAATCAATATTTTATTTGGTTGGTTTTGACTTTATAAGAAAATGTTTTAAATAAAAGTGATTTAGAATGCAATTTACAGACGATTTTATTATACAGATAATTTATTTAATTTTTTTTTACGATTTTTTTTAGTAAAATTAATTTAATAAAATTAAATTTTTATTTGGTTGGTTTTGACTTTATAAGAAAATGTTTCAAATAAAAATGATCTAAAATGCAATTTACAACCGATTTTATTATACAGATAATTTATTTAAATTTTTTTAACAATTTTTTTTAGTAAAATTAATTTAATAAAATCAATTTTTTATTTGGTTGGTTTTGACTTTATAAGAAAATGTTTTAAATAAAAGTGATTTAGAATGCATTTTACAGACGATTTTATTATACAGATAATTTATTTAATTTTTTTTAACGATTTTTTTTAGTAAAATTAATTTAATAAAATTAAATTTTTATTGGTTGGTTTTGACTTTATAAGAAAATGTTTCAAATAAAAATGATCTAAAATGCAATTTACAACCGATTTTATTATACAGATAATTTATTTAAATTTTTTTAACGATTTTTTTTAGTAAAATTAATTTAATAAAATCAATATTTTATTTGGTTGGTTTTGACTTTATAAGAAAATGTTTTAAATAAAAGTGATTTAGAATGCAATTTACAGACGATTTTATTATACAGATAATTTATTTAATTTTTTTTAACGATTTTTTTTAGTAAAATTAATTTAATAAAATTAAATTTTTATTTGGTTGGTTTTGACTTTATAAGAAAATGTTTCAAATAAAAATGATTTAAAATGCAATTTACAACCGATTTTATTATACAGATAATTTATTTAAATTTTTTTAACAATTTTTTTTAGTAAAAATTAATTTAATAAAATCAGTTTTTTATTTGGTTGGTTTTGACTTTATAAGAAAATGTTTTAAATGAAAGTGATTTAGAATGCATTTTACAGACGATTTTATTATACAGATAATTTATTCAATTTTTTTTAACGATTTTTTTTAGTAAAATTAATTTAATAAAATTAAATTTTTATTTGGTTGGTTTTGACTTTATAAGAAAATGTTTCAAATAAAAATGATCTAAAATGCAATTTACAACCGATTTTATTATACAGATAATTTATTTAAATTTTTTTAACGATTTTTTTTAGTAAAATTAATTTAATAAAATTAAATTTTTATTTGGTTGGTTTTGACTTTATAAGAAAATGTTTTAAATAAAAGTGATTTAGAATGCAATTTACAGACGATTTTATTATACAGATAATTTATTTAATTTTTTTTAACAATTTTTTTTAGTAAAATAATTTAATAAAACTAAATTTTTATTTGGTTGGTTTTGACTTTATAAGAAAATGTTTCAAATAAAAATGATTTAAACTGCAATTTACAACCGATTTTATTAAACAGATAATTTATTTAAATTTTTTTAACGATTTTTTTTAGTAAAATTAATTTAATAAAATTAAATTTTTATTTGGTTGGTTTTGACTTTATAAGAAAATGTTTCAAATAAAAATGATTTAAAATGCAATTTACAACCGATTTTATTATACAGATAATTTATTTAATTTTTTTTAACGATTTTTTTTAGTAAAATTAATTTAATAATATCAATTTTTTATTTGGTTGGTTTTGACTTTATAAGAAAATGTTTTAAATAAAAGTGATTTAGAATGCAATTTACAGACGATTTTATTATACAGATAAATAATTTAATTTTTTTTAACGATTTTTTTTAGTAAAATTAATTTAATAAAATTAAATTTTTATTTGGTTGGCTTTGACTTTATAAGAAAATGTTTCAAATAAAAATGATTTAAAATGCAATTTACAACCGATTTTATTATACAGATAATTTATTTAAATTTTTTTAACGATTTTTTTTAGTAAAATTAATTTAATAAAATCAATTTTTTATTTGGTTGGTTTTGACTTTATAAGAAAATGTTTTAAATAAAAGTGATTTAGAATGCAATTTACAGACGATTTTATTATACAGATGATTTATTTAATTTTTTTTAACAATTTTTTTTAGTAAAATTAATTTAATAAAATTAAATTTTTATTTTGTTGGTTTTGACTTTATAAGAAAATGTTTCAAATAAAAATGATTTAAAATGCAATTTACAACCGATTTTATTATACAGATAATTTATTTAAATTTTTTTAACGATTTTTTTAGTAAAATTAATTTAATAAAATCAATTTTTTATTTGGTTGGTTTTGACTTTATAAGAAAATGTTTTAAATAAAAGTGATTTAGAATGCAATTTACAGACAATTTTATTATACAGATAATTTATTTAATTTTTTTTAACGATTTTTTTTAGTAAAATTAATTTAATAAAATTAAATTTTTATTTGGTTGGTTTTGACTTTATAAGAAAATGTTTCAAATAAAAATGATTTAAAATGCAATTTACAACCGATTTTATTATACAGATAATTTATTTAAATTTTTTTAATGATTTTTTTTAGTAAAATTAATTTAATAAAATTAAATTTTTATTTGGTTGCTTTTGACTTTATAAGAAAATGTTTTAAATAAAAATGATCTAAAATGCAATTTACAACCGATTTTATTATACAGATAATTTATTTAAATTTTTTTAACAATTTTTTTTAGTAAAATTAATTTAATAAAATCAATTTTTTATTTGGTTGGTTTTGGACTTTATAAGAAAATGTTTTAAATAAAAGTGATTTAGAATGCAATTTACAGACGATTTTATTATACAGATAATTTATTTAATTTTTTTTAACAATTTTTTTTAGTAAAATTAATTTAATAAAATTAAATTTTTATTTGGTTGGTTTTGACTTTATATGAAAATGTTTTAAATAAAAATGATTTAAAATGCAATTTACAACCGATTTTATTATACAGATAATTTATTTAAATTTTTTTAACGATTTTTATTAGTAAAATTAATTTAATAAAATCAATTTTTTATTTGGTTAGTTTTGACTTTATAAGAAAATGTTCTAAATAAAAGTGATTTAGAATGCAATTTACAGACGATTTTTATATACAGATAATTTATTTAATTTTTTTTAACGATTTTTTTTAGTAAAATTATTTTAATAAAATAAAATTTTTATTTGGTTGGTTTTGACTTTATAAGAAAATGTTTCAAATAAAAATGATTTAAAATGCAATTTACAACCGATTTTATTATACAGATAATTTATTTAATTTTTTTTAACGATTTTTTTTAGTAAAATTAATTTAATAAAATTAAATTTTTATTTGGTTGGTTTTGACTTTATAAGAAAATGTTTCAAATAAAAATGATTTAAAATGCAATTTACAACCGATTTTATTATACAGATAATTTATTTAATTTTTTTTAACGATTTTTTTTAGTAAAATAAATTTTATTTGGTTGGTTTTGACTTTATAAGAAAATGTTTCAAATAAAAATGATCTAAAATGCAATTTACAACCGATTTTATTATACAGATAATTTATTTAAATTTTTTTAACGATTTTTTTTAGTAAAATTAATTTAATAAAATCAATTTTTTATTTGGTTGGTTTTGACTTTATAAGAAAATGTTTTAAATAAAAGTGATTTAGAATGCAATTTACAGACGATTTTATTATACAGATAGTTTATTTAATTTTTTTTAACGATTTTTTTTAGTAAAATTAATTTAATAAAATTAAATTTTTATTTGGTTGGTTTTGACTTTATAAGAAAATGTTTCAAATAAAAATGATCTAAAATGCAATTTACAACCGATTTTATTATACAGATAATTTATTTAAATTTTTTTAACGATTTTTTTTAGTAAAATTAATTTAATAAAATCAATTTTTTATTTGGTTGGTTTTGACTTTATAAGAAAATGTTTTAAATAAAAGTGATTTAGAATGCAATTTACAGATAATTTATTTAATTTTTTTTAACAATTTTTTTTAGTAAAATTAATTTAATAAAATTAAATTTTTATTTGGTTGGTTTTGACTTTTTATGAAAATGTTTCAAATAAAAATGATCTAAAATGCAATTTACAATCGATTTTATTATACAGATAATTTATTTAAATTTTTTTAACGATTTTTTTTAGTAAAATTAATTTAATAAAATCAATTTTTTATTTGGTTGGTTTTGACTTTATAAGAAAATGTTTTAAATAAAAGTGATTTAGAATGCAATTTACAGACAATTTTATTATACAGATAATTTATTTAAATTTTTTTAACGATTTTTTTTAGTAAAATTAATTTAATAAAATTAAATTTTTATTTAGTTGGTTTTCACTTTATAAGAAAATGTTTCAAATAAAAATGAGTTAAAATGCAATTTACAACCGATTTTATTATACAGATAATTTATTTAAATTTTTTTAACGATTTTTTTTAGTAAAATTAATTTAATAAAATCAATTTTTTATTTGGTTGGTTTTGACTTTATAAGAAAATGTTTTAAATAAAAATGATTTAAAATGCAATTTACAACCGATTTTATTATACAGATAATTTATTTAAATTTTTTTAACGATTTTTTTTAGTAAAATCAATTTAATAAAATCAATTTTTTATTTGGTTGGTTTTGACTTAATTATAAGAAAATGTTTTAAATAAAAATGATTTAAAAATTTACAACCGATTTTATTATACAGATAATTTATTTAAATTTTTTTAACGATTTTTTTTAGTAAACTTAATTTAATAAAATCAATATTTTATTTGGTTGGTTTTGACTTTATAAGAAAATGTTTTAAATAAAAGTGATTTAGAATGCAATTTACAGACGATTTTATTATACAGATAATTTATTTAATTTTTTTTTACGATTTTTTTTAGTAAAATTAATTTAATAAAATTAAATTTTTATTTGGTTGGTTTTGACTTTATAAGAAAATGTTTCAAATAAAAATGATTTAAAATGCAATTTACAACCGATTTTATTATACAGATAATTTATTTAAATTTTTTTAACGATTTTTTTTAGTAAAATTAATTTAATAAAATCAATATTTTATTTGGTTGGTTTTGACTTTATAAGAAAATGTTTTAAATAAAAGTGATTTAGAATGCAATTTACAGACGATTTTATTATACAGATAATTTATTTAATTTTTTTTAACGATTTTTTTTAGTAAAATTAATTTAATAAAATTAAATTTTTATTTGGTTGGTTTTGACTTTATAAGAAAATGTTTCAAATAAAAATGATTTAAAATGCAATTTACAACCGATTTTATTATACAGATAATTTATTTAAATTTTTTTAACAATTTTTTTTAGTAAAAATTAATTTAATAAAATCAATTTTTTATTTGGTTGGTTTTGACTTTATAAGAAAATGTTTTAAATAAAAGTGATTTAGAATGCATTTTACAGACGATTTTATTATACAGATAATTTATTCAATTTTTTTTAACGATTTTTTTTAGTAAAATTAATTTAATAAAATTAAATTTTTATTTGGTTGGTTTTGACTTTATAAGAAAATGTTTCAAATAAAAATGATCTAAAATGCAATTTACAACCGATTTTATTATACAGATAATTTATTTAAATTTTTTTAACGATTTTTTTTAGTAAAATTAATTTAATAAAATTAAATTTTTATTTGGTTGCTTTTGATTTTATAAGAAAATGTTTTAAATAAAAATGATCTAAAATGCAATTTACAACCGATTTTATTATACAGATAATTTATTTAAATTTTTTTAACGATTTTTTTTAGTAAAATTAATTTAATAAAATCAATTTTTTATTTGGTTGGTTTTGACTTTATAAGAAAATGTTTTAAATAAAAGTGATTTAGAATGCAATTTACAGACGATTTTATTATACAGATAAATTATTTAATTTTTTTTAACAATTTTTTTAGTAAAATTAATTTAATAAAATCAATTTTTTATTTGGTTTGTTTTGACTTTATAAGAAAATGTTTTAAATAAAAGTGATTTAGAATGCAATTTACAGACGATTTTATTATACAGATAATTTATTTAATTTTTTTTAACGATTTTTTTAGTAAAATTAATTTAATAAAATCAATTTTTTATTTGGTTGGTTTTGACTTTATAAGAAAATGTTTTAAATAAAAGTGATTTAGAATGCAATTTACAGACGATTTTATTATACAGATAATTTATTTAATTTTTTTTAACGATTTTTTTTAGTAAAATTAATTTTTTTTTTTTTTTTTTTTTTTTTTCTTGAGTTTGAAATATTATATACAATAAATACATTGAAAATGATGATCTCACTCATCGAAACATGTATGTAAAGTTAAAATAAAATAGATAAATAAAATAAAATCATTACCTTATTAATATGAATAATAAAATTAATTTAATAAAATTAAATTTTTATTTGGTTGGTTTTGACTTTATAAGAAAATGTTTCAAAAAAAATGATCTAAAATGCAATTTACAACCGATTTTATTATACAGATAATTTATTTAAATTTTTTTAACAATTTTTTTTTGTAAAATTAATTTAATAAAATCAATTTTTTATTTGGTTGGTTTTGACTTTATAAGAAAATGTTTTAAATAAAAGTGATTTAGAATGCAATTTACAGACGATTTTATTATACAGATAATTTATTTAATTTTTTTTAACGATTTTTTTTTAGTAAAATTAATTTAATAAAATTAAATTTTTATTTGGTTGGTTTTGACTTTATAAGAAAATGTTTCAAATAAAAATGATATAAAATGCAATTTACAACCGATTTTATTATACAGATAATTTATTTAAATTTTTTTAACGGTTTTTTTAGTAAAATTAATTTAATAAAATCAATTTTTTATTTGGTTGGTTTTGACTTTATAAGAAAATGTTTTAAATAAAAGTGATTTAGAATGCAATTTACAGACGATTTTATTATACAGATAATTTATTTAATTTTTTTTAACAATTTTTTTTAGTAAAATTAATTTAATAAAATTAAATTTTTATTTGGTTGGTTTTGACTTTATAAGAAAATGTTTCAAATAAAAATGATCTAAAATGCAATTTACAACCGATTTTATTATACAGATAATTTATTTAAATTTTTTTAACAATTTTTTTTAGTAAAATTAATTCAATAAAATCAATTTTTTATTTGGTTGGTTTTGACTTTATAAGAAAATGTTTTAAATAAAAGTGATTTAGAATGCAATTTACAGACGATTTTATTATACAGATAATTTATTTAATTTTTTTAACGATTTTTTTTAGTAAAATTAATTTAATAAAATTAAATTTTTATTTGGTTGGTTTTGACTTTATAAGAAAATGTTTTAAATAAAAATGATTTAAAATGCAATTTACAACCGATTTTATTATACAGATAATTTATTTAAATTTTTTTAACGGTTTTTTTAGTAAAATTAATTTAATAAAATCAATTTTTAATTTGGTTGGTTTTGACTTTATTAGAAAATGTTTTAAATAAAAGTGATTTAGAATGCAATTTACAGACGATTTTATTATACAGATAATTTATTTAATTTTTTTTAACAATTTTTTTTTAGTAAAATTAATTTAATAAAATTAAATTTTTATTTGGTTGGTTTTGACTTTATAAGAAAATGTTTCAAATAAAAATGATTTAAAATGCAATTTACAACCGATTTTATTATACAGATAATTTATTTAAATTTTTTTAACGATTTTTTTTAGTAAAATTAATTTAATAAAATCAATTTTTTATTTGGTTGGTTTTGACTTTATAAGAAAATGTTTTAAATAAAAGTGATTTAGAATGCAATTTACAGATAATTTATTTAATTTTTTTTAACAATTTTTTTTAGTAAAATTATTTTAATAAAATTAAATTTTTATTTGGTTGGTTTTGACTTTATAAGAAAATGTTTCAAATAAAAATGATTTAAAATGCAATTTACAACCGATTTTTTTATACAGATAATTTATTTAAATTTTTTTAACGATTTTTTTTAGTAAAATTAATTTTTAATAAAATTAAATTTTAATTTGGTTGCTTTTGACTTTATAAGAAAATGTTTTAAATAAAAATGATCTAAAATGCAATTTACAACCGATTTTATTATAAAGATAATTTATTTAAATTTTTTTAACGATTTTTTTTAGTAAAATTAATTTAATAAAATCAATTTTTTATTTGGTTGGTTTTGACTTTATAAGAAAATGTTTTAAATAAAAGTGATTTAGAATGCAATTTACAGACGATTTTATTATACAGATAATTTATTTAATTTTTTTTAACGATTTTTTTTAGTAAAATTAATTTAATAAAATTAAATTTTTATTTGGTTGGTTTTGACTTTATAAGAAAATGTTTTAAATAAAAATGATCTAAAATGCAATTTGCAACCGATTTTATTATACAGATAATTTATTTAACGATTTTTTTTAGTAAAATTAATTTAATAAAATCAATTTTTTATTTGGTTGGTTTTGACTTTATAAGAAAATGTTTTAAATAAAAGTGATTTAGAATGCAATTTACAGACGATTTGATTATACAGATAGTTTATTTAATTTTTTTTAACGATTTTTTTTAGTAAAATTAATTTATAAAAATTAAATTTTTATATGGTTGGTTTTGACTTTATAAGAAAATGTTTCAAATAAAAATGATCTAAAATGCAATTTACAACCGATTTTATTATACAGATAATTTATTTAAACTTTTTTAACAATTTTTTTTAGTAAAATTAATTTAATAAAATTAAATTTTTATTTGGTTGGTTTTGACTTTATAAGAAAATGTTTCAAATAAAAATGATTTAAAATGCAATTTACAACCGATTTTATTAAACAGATAATTTATTTAAATTTTTTTAACGATTTTTTTTAGTAAAATTAATTTAATAAAATCAATTTTTTATTTGGTTGGTTTTGACTTTATAAGAAAATGTTTCAAATAAAAATGATTTAAAATGCAATTTACAACCGATTTTATTATACAGATAATTTATTTAAATTTTTTTAACGATTTTTTTTAGTAAAATTAATTTAATAAAATCAATTTTTTATTTGGTTGGTTTTGACTTTATAATAAAATGTTTTAAATAAAAGTGATTTAGAATGAAATTTACAGACGATTTTATTATACAGATAATTTATTAATTTTTTTTAACGATTTTTTTAGTAATTAATTTAATAAAATTAAATTTTTATTTGGTTGGTTTTGACTTTATAAGAAAATGTTTCAAATAAAAATGATTTACAATGCAATTTACAACCGATTTTATTATACAGATAATTTATTTAAATTTTTTTAACGATTTTTTTTAGTAAAATTAATTTAATAAAATCAATTTTTTATTTGGTTGGTTTTGACTTTATAAGAAAATGTTTCAAATAAAAATGATTTAAAATGCAATTTACAACCGATTTTATTATACAGATAATTTATTTAAATTTTTTTAACGGTTTTTTTAGTAAAATTAATTTAATAAAATCAATTTTTAATTTGGTTGGTTTTGACTTTATAAGAAAATGTTTTAAATAAAAGTGATTTAGAATGCAATTTACAGACGATTTTATTATACAGATAATTTATTTAATTTTTTTTAACAATTTTTTTTAGTAAAATTAATTTAATAAAATTAAATTTTTATTTGGTTGGTTTTGACTTTATAAGAAAATGTTTCAAATAAAAATGATTTAAAATGCAATTTACAACCGATTTTATTATACAGATAATTTATTTAAATTTTTATAACGATTTTTTTTAGTAAAATTAATTTAATAAAATCAATTTTTTATTTGGTTGGTTTTGACTTTATAAGAAAATGTTTTAAATAAAAGTGATTTAGAATGCAATTTACAGACGATTTTATTATACAGATAATTTATTTAATTTTTTTTAACAATTTTTTTTAGTAAAATTAATTTAATAAAATTAAATTTTTATTTGGTTGGTTTTGACTTTATAAGAAAATGTTTCAAATAAAAATGATTTAAAATGCAATTTACAACCGATTTTATTATACAGATAATTTATTTAAATTTTTTTAACGATTTTTTTTAGTAAAATTAATTTAATAAAATTAAATTTTTATTTGGTTGGTTTTGACTTTATAAGAAAATGTTTCAAATAAAAATGATCTAAAATGCAATTTTCAACCGATTTTATTATACAGATAATTTATTTAAATTTTTTTAACAATTTTTTTTAGTAAAATTAATTTAATAAAATCAATTTTTTATTTGGTTGGTTTTGACTTTATAAGAAAATGTTTTAAATAAAAGTGATTTAGAATGCAATTTACAGACGATTTTATTATACAGATAATTTATTTAATTTTTTTTAACAATTTTTTTTTAGTAAAATTAATTTAATAAAATTAAATTTTTATTTGGTTGGTTTTGACTTTATAAGAAAATGTTTCAAATAAAAATGATTTAAAATGCAATTTACAACCGATTTTATTATACAGATAATTTATTTAAATTTTTTTAACGATTTTTTTTAGTAAAATTAATTTAATAAAATCAATTTTTTATTTGGTTGGTTTTGACTTTATAAGAAAATGTTTTAAATAAAAGTGATTTAGAATGCAATTTACAGACGATTTTTTTATACAGATAATTTATTTAATTTTTTTTAACAATTTTTTTTAGTAAAATTAATTTAATAAAATTAAATTTTTATTTGGTTGGTTTTGACTTTATAAGAAAATGTTTCAAATAAAAATGATTTAAAATGCAATTTACAACCGATTTTATTATATTATATTATATATATAATTTATTTAATTTTTTTTAACGATTTTTTTTAGTAAAATTAATTTAATAAAATTAAATTTTTATTTGGTTGGTTTTGACTTTATAAGAAAATGTTTTAAATAAAAATGATCTAAAATGCAATTTTCAACCGATTTTATTATACAGATAATTTATTTAAATTTTTTTAACAATTTTTTTTAGTAAAATTAATTTAATAAAATCAATTTTTTATTTGGTTGGTTTTGACTTTATAAGAAAATGTTTTAAATAAAAGTGATTTAGAATGCAATTTACAGACGATTTTATTATACAGATAATTTATTTAATTTTTTTTAACGATTTTTTTTAGTAAAATTAATTTAATAAAATTAAATTTTTATTTGGTTGGTTTTGACTTTATAAGAAAATGTTTCAAATAAAAATGATTTAAAATGCAATTTACAACCGATTTTATTATACAGATAATTTATTTAAATTTTTTTAACGGTTTTTTTAGTAAAATTAATTTAATAAAATCAATTTTTTATTTGGTTGGTTTTGACTTTATAAGAAAATGTTTTAAATAAAAGTGATTTAGAATGCAATTTACAGACGATTTTATTATACAGATAATTTATTTAATTTTTTTTAACAATTTTTTTTTAGTAAAATTAATTTAATAAAATTAAATTTTTATTTGGTTGGTTTTGACTTTATAAGAAAATGTTTCAAATAAAAATGATTTAAAATGCAATTTACAACCGATTTTATTATACAGATAATTTATTTAAATTTTTTTAACGATTTTTTTTAGTAAAATTAATTTAATAAAATCAATTTTTTATTTGGTTGGTTTTGACTTTATAAGAAAATGTTTTAAATAAAAGTGATTTAGAATGCAATTTACAGACGATTTTATTATACAGATAATTTATTTAATTTTTTTTAACAATTTTTTTTAGTAAAATTAATTTAATAAAATTAAATTTTTATTTGGTTGGTTTTGACTTTATAAGAAAATGTTTCAAATAAAAATGATTTAAAATGCAATTTACAACCGATTTTATTATACAGATAATTTATTTAAATTTTTTTAACGATTTTTTTTAGTAAAATTAATTTTTAATAAAATTAAATTTTAATTTGGTTGTTTTTGACTTTATAAGAAAATGTTTTAAATAAAAATGATCTAAAATGCAATTTACAACCGATTTTATTATACAGATAATTTATTTAAATTTTTTTAACGATTTTTTTTAGTAAAATTAATTTAATAAAATCAATTTTTTATTTGGTTGGTTTTGACTTTATAAGAAAATGTTTTAAATAAAAGTGATTTAGAATGCAATTTACAGACGATTTTATTATACAGATAATTTATTTAATTTTTTTTAACGATTTTTTTTAGTAAAATTAATTTAATAAAATTAAATTTTTATTTGGTTGGTTTTGACTTTATAAGAAAATGTTTAAAATAAAAATGATCTAAAATGCAATTTACAACCGATTTTATTATACAGATAATTTATTTAAATTTTTTTAACGATTTTTTTTAGTAAAATTAATTTAATAAAATCAATTTTTTATTTGGTTGGTTTTGACTTTATAAGAAAATGTTTTAAATAAAAGTGATTTAGAATGCAATTTACAGACGATTTTATTATACAGATAATTTATTTAATTTTTTTTAACGATTTTTTTAGTAATTAATTTAATAAAATTAAATTTTTATTTGGTTGGTTTTGACTTTATAAGAAAATGTTTCAAATAAAAATGATTTAAAATGCAATTTACAACCGATTCTATTATACAGATAATTTATTTAAATTTTTTTAACGATTTTTTTTAGTAAAATTAATTTAATAAAATCAATTTTTTATTTGGTTGGTTTTGACTTTATAAGAAAATGTTTTAAATAAAAGTGATTTAGAATGCAATTTACAGACGATTTTTATATACAGATAGTTTATTTAAATTTTTTTTACAATTTTTTTTAGTAAAATTAATTTAATAAAATTAAATTTTTATTTGGTTGGTTTTGACTTTATAAGAAAATGTTTCAAATAAAAATGATTTAAACTGCAATTTACAACCAATTTTATTATACAGATAATTTATTTAAATTTTTTTAACGATTTTTTTTAGTAATATTAATTTAATAAAATCAATTTTTTATTTGGTTGGTTTTGACTTTATAAGAAAATGTTTTAAATAAAAGTGATTTAGAATGCAATTTACAGACGATTTTATTAAACAGATAATTTATTTAATTTTTTTTAACGATTTTTTTTAGTAAAATTAATTTAATGAAATTAAATTTTTATTTGGTTGGTTTTGACTTTATAAGAAAATGTTTCAAATAAAAATGATTTAAAATGCAATTTACAACCGATTTTATTATACAGATAATTTATTTAAATTTTTTTAACGATTTTTTTTAGTAAAATTAATTTAATAAAATCAATTTTTTATTTGGTTGGTTTTGACTTTATAAAAAAATGTTTTAAATAAAAGTGATTTAGAATGCAATTTACAGACGATTTTATTATACAGATAATTTATTTAATTTTTTTTAACAATTTTTTTTAGTAAAATAATTTAATAAAACTAAATTTTTATTTGGTTGGTTTTGACTTTATAAGAAAATGTTTCAAATAAAAATGATTTAAACTGCAATTTACAACCGATTTTATTAAACAGATAATTTATTTAAATTTTTTTAACGATTTTTTTTAGTAAAATTAATTTAATAAAATTAAATTTTTATTTGGTTGCTTTTGACTTTATAAGAAAATGTTTTAAATAAAAATGATCTAAAATGCAATTTACAGACGATTTTATTATACAGATAATTTATTTAATTTTTTTTAACAATTTTTTTTAGTAAAATAATTTAATAAAACTAAATTTTTATTTGGTTGGTTTTGACTTTATAAGAAAATGTTTTAAATAAAAGTGATTTAGAATGCAATTTACAGACGATTTTATTATACAGATAATTTATTTAATTTTTTTTAACAATTTTTTTTAGTAAAATTAATTTAATAAAATTAAATTTTTATTTGGTTGGTTTTGACTTTATAAGAAAATGTTTCAAATAAAAATGATTTAAAATGCAATTTACAACCGATTTTATTATACAGATAATTTATTTAAATTTTTTTAACGATTTTTTTTAGTAAAATTAATTTAATAAAATCAATTTTTTATTTGGTTGGTTTTGACTTTATAATAAAATGTTTTAAATAAAAGTGACTTAGAATGCAATTTACAGACGATTTTATTATACAGATAATTTATTTAATGTTTTTTAACGATTTTTTTAGTAATTAATTTAATAAAATTAAATTTTTATTTGGTTGGTTTTGACTTTATAAGAAAATGTTTCAAATAAAAATGATTTAAAATGCAATTTACAACCGATTCTATTATACAGATAATTTATTTAAATTTTTTTAACGATTTTTTTTAGTAAAATTAATTTAATAAAATCAATTTTTTATTTGGTTGGTTTTGGACTTTATAAGAAAATGTTTTAAATAAAAGTGATTTAGAATGCAATTTACAGACGATTTTTATATACAGATAGTTTATTTAATTTTTTTTTACAATTTTTTTTAGTAAAATTAATTTAATAAAATTAAATTTTTATTTGGTTGGTTTTGACTTTATAAGAAAATGTTTCAAATAAAAATGATTTAAACTGCAATTTACAACCGATTTTATTATACAGATAATTTATTTAAATTTTTTTAACGATTTTTTTTAGTAATATTAATTTAATAAAATCAATTTTTTATTTGGTTGGTTTTGACTTTATAAGAAAATGTTTTAAATAAAAGTGATTTAGAATGCAATTTACAGACGATTTTATTATACAGATAATTTTTTTAATTTTTTTTAACGATTTTTTTTAGTAAAATTAATTTAATGAAATTAAATTTTTATTTGGTTGGTTTTGACTTTATAAGAAAATGTTTCAAATAAAAATGATTTAAAATGCAATTTACAACCGATTTTATTATACAGATAATTTATTTAAATTTTTTTAACGATTTTTTTTAGTAAAATTAATTTAATAAAATCAATTTTTTATTTGGTTGGTTTTGACTTTATAAGAAAATGTTTTAAATAAAAGTGATTTAGAATGCAATTTACAGACGATTTTATTATACAGATAATTTATTTAATTTTTTTTAACAATTTTTTTTAGTAAAATAATTTAATAAAACTAAATTTTTATTTGGTTGGTTTTGACTTTATAAGAAAATGTTTCAAATAAAAATGATTTAAACTGCAATTTACAACCGATTTTATTAAACAGATAATTTATTTAAATTTTTTTAACGATTTTTTTTAGTAAAATTAATTTAATAAAATTAAATTTTTATTTGGTTGGTTTTGACTTTATAAGAAAATGTTTCAAATAAAAATGATTTAAAATGCAATTTACAACCGATTTTATTATACAGATAATTTATTTAATTTTTTTTAACGATTTTTTTTAGTAAAATTAATTTAATAAAATCAATTTTTTATTTGGTTGGTTTTGACTTTATAAGAAAATGTTTTAAATAAAAGTGATTTAGAATGCAATTTACAGACGATTTTATTATACAGATAAATAATTTAATTTTTTTTAACGATTTTTTTTAGTAAAATTAATTTAATAAAATTAAATTTTTATTTGGTTGGCTTTGACTTTATAAGAAAATGTTTCAAATAAAAATGATTTAAAATGCAATTTACAACCGATTTTATTATACAGATAATTTATTTAAATTTTTTTAACGATTTTTTTTAGTAAAATTAATTTAATAAAATCAATTTTTTATTTGGTAGGTTTTGACTTTATAAGAAAATGTTTTAAATAAAAGTGATTTAGAATGCAATTTACAGACGATTTTATTATACAGATGATTTATTTAATTTTTTTTAACAATTTTTTTTAGTAAAATTAATTTAATAAAATTAAATTTTTATTTGGTTGGTTTTGACTTTATAAGAAAATGTTTTAAATAAAAGTGATTTAGAATGCAATTTACAGACGATTTTATTATACAGATAATTTATTTAATTTTTTTTAACAATTTTTTTTAGTAAAATAATTTAATAAAACTAAATTTTTATTTGGTTGGTTTTGACTTTATAAGAAAATGTTTTAAATAAAAGTGATTTAGAATGCAATTTACAGACGATTTTATTATACAGATAATTTATTTAATTTTTTTTAACAATTTTTTTTAGTAAAATTAATTTAATAAAATTAAATTTTTATTTGGTTGGTTTTGACTTTATAAGAAAATGTTTCAAATAAAAATGATTTAAAATGCAATTTACAACCGATTTTATTATACAGATAATTTATTTAAATTTTTTTAACGATTTTGTTTAGTAAAATTAATTTAATAAAATCAATTTTTTATTTGGTTGGTTTTGACTTTATAATAAAATGTTTTAAATAAAAGTGACTTAGAATGCAATTTACAGACGATTTTATTATACAGATAATTTATTTAATGTTTTTTAACGATTTTTTTAGTAATTAATTTAATAAAATTAAATTTTTATTTGGTTGGTTTTGACTTTATAAGAAAATGTTTCAAATAAAAATGATTTAAAATGCAATTTACAACCGATTTTTTTATACAGATAATTTATTTAAATTTTTTTAACGATTTTTTTTAGTAAAATTAATTTTTAATAAAATTAAATTTTAATTTGGTTGCTTTTGACTTTATAAGAAAATGTTTTAAATAAAAATGATCTAAAATGCAATTTACAACCGATTTTATTATACAGATAATTTATTTAAATTTTTTTAACGATTTTTTTTAGTAAAATTAATTTAATAAAATCAATTTTTTATTTGGTTGGTTTTGACTTTATAAGAAAATGTTTTAAATAAAAGTGATTTAGAATGCAATTTACAGACGATTTTATTATACAGATAATTTATTTAATTTTTTTTAACGATTTTTTTTAGTAAAATTAATTTAATAAAATTAAATTTTTATTTGGTTGGTTTTGACTTTATAAGAAAATGTTTTAAATAAAAATGATCTAAAATGCAATTTGCAACCGATTTTATTATACAGATAATTTATTTAACGATTTTTTTTAGTAAAATTAATTTAATAAAATCAATTTTTTATTTGGTTGGTTTTGACTTTATAAGAAAATGTTTTAAATAAAAGTGATTTAGAATGCAATTTACAGACGATTTGATTATACAGATAGTTTATTTAATTTTTTTTAACGATTTTTTTTAGTAAAATTAATTTATAAAAATTAAATTTTTATTTGGTTGGTTTTGACTTTATAAGAAAATGTTTCAAATAAAAATGATCTAAAATGCAATTTACAACCGATTTTATTATACAGATAATTTATTTAAACTTTTTTAACAATTTTTTTTAGTAAAATTAATTTAATAAAATTAAATTTTTATTTGGTTGGTTTTGACTTTATAAGAAAATGTTTCAAATAAAAATGATTTAAAATGCAATTTACAACCGATTTTATTAAACAGATAATTTATTTAAATTTTTTTAACGATTTTTTTTAGTAAAATTAATTTAATAAAATCAATTTTTTATTTGGTTGGTTTTGACTTTATAAGAAAATGTTTCAAATAAAAATGATTTAAAATGCAATTTACAACCGATTTTATTATACAGATAATTTATTTAAATTTTTTTAACGATTTTTTTTAGTAAAATTAATTTAATAAAATCAATTTTTTATTTGGTTGGTTTTGACTTTATAATAAAATGTTTTAAATAAAAGTGATTTAGAATGAAATTTACAGACGATTTTATTATACAGATAATTTATTAATTTTTTTTAACGATTTTTTTAGTAATTAATTTAATAAAATTAAATTTTTATTTGGTTGGTTTTGACTTTATAAGAAAATGTTTCAAATAAAAATGATTTACAATGCAATTTACAACCGATTTTATTATACAGATAATTTATTTAAATTTTTTTAACGATTTTTTTTAGTAAAATTAATTTAATAAAATCAATTTTTTATTTGGTTGGTTTTGACTTTATAAGAAAATGTTTCAAATAAAAATGATTTAAAATGCAATTTACAACCGATTTTATTATACAGATAATTTATTTAAATTTTTTTAACGGTTTTTTTAGTAAAATTAATTTAATAAAATCAATTTTTAATTTGGTTGGTTTTGACTTTATAAGAAAATGTTTTAAATAAAAGTGATTTAGAATGCAATTTACAGACGATTTTATTATACAGATAATTTATTTAATTTTTTTTAACAATTTTTTTTAGTAAAATTAATTTAATAAAATTAAATTTTTATTTGGTTGGTTTTGACTTTATAAGAAAATGTTTCAAATAAAAATGATTTAAAATGCAATTTACAACCGATTTTATTATACAGATAATTTATTTAAATTTTTATAACGATTTTTTTTAGTAAAATTAATTTAATAAAATCAATTTTTTATTTGGTTGGTTTTGACTTTATAAGAAAATGTTTTAAATAAAAGTGATTTAGAATGCAATTTACAGACGATTTTATTATACAGATAATTTATTTAATTTTTTTTAACAATTTTTTTTAGTAAAATTAATTTAATAAAATTAAATTTTTATTTGGTTGGTTTTGACTTTATAAGAAAATGTTTCAAATAAAAATGATTTAAAATGCAATTTACAACCGATTTTATTATACAGATAATTTATTTAAATTTTTTTAACGATTTTTTTTAGTAAAATTAATTTAATAAAATTAAATTTTTATTTGGTTGGTTTTGACTTTATAAGAAAATGTTTCAAATAAAAATGATCTAAAATGCAATTTTCAACCGATTTTATTATACAGATAATTTATTTAAATTTTTTTAACAATTTTTTTTAGTAAAATTAATTTAATAAAATCAATTTTTTATTTGGTTGGTTTTGACTTTATAAGAAAATGTTTTAAATAAAAGTGATTTAGAATGCAATTTACAGACGATTTTATTATACAGATAATTTATTTAATTTTTTTTAACAATTTTTTTTTAGTAAAATTAATTTAATAAAATTAAATTTTTATTTGGTTGGTTTTGACTTTATAAGAAAATGTTTCAAATAAAAATGATTTAAAATGCAATTTACAACCGATTTTATTATACAGATAATTTATTTAAATTTTTTTAACGATTTTTTTTAGTAAAATTAATTTAATAAAATCAATTTTTTATTTGGTTGGTTTTGACTTTATAAGAAAATGTTTTAAATAAAAGTGATTTAGAATGCAATTTACAGACGATTTTTTTATACAGATAATTTATTTAATTTTTTTTAACAATTTTTTTTAGTAAAATTAATTTAATAAAATTAAATTTTTATTTGGTTGGTTTTGACTTTATAAGAAAATGTTTCAAATAAAAATGATTTAAAATGCAATTTACAACCGATTTTATTATATTATATTATATATATAATTTATTTAATTTTTTTTAACGATTTTTTTTAGTAAAATTAATTTAATAAAATTAAATTTTTATTTGGTTGGTTTTGACTTTATAAGAAAATGTTTTAAATAAAAATGATCTAAAATGCAATTTTCAACCGATTTTATTATACAGATAATTTATTTAAATTTTTTTAACAATTTTTTTTAGTAAAATTAATTTAATAAAATCAATTTTTTATTTGGTTGGTTTTGACTTTATAAGAAAATGTTTTAAATAAAAGTGATTTAGAATGCAATTTACAGACGATTTTATTATACAGATAATTTATTTAATTTTTTTTAACGATTTTTTTTAGTAAAATTAATTTAATAAAATTAAATTTTTATTTGGTTGGTTTTGACTTTATAAGAAAATGTTTCAAATAAAAATGATTTAAAATGCAATTTACAACCGATTTTATTATACAGATAATTTATTTAAATTTTTTTAACGGTTTTTTTAGTAAAATTAATTTAATAAAATCAATTTTTTATTTGGTTGGTTTTGACTTTATAAGAAAATGTTTTAAATAAAAGTGATTTAGAATGCAATTTACAGACGATTTTATTATACAGATAATTTATTTAATTTTTTTTAACAATTTTTTTTTAGTAAAATTAATTTAATAAAATTAAATTTTTATTTGGTTGGTTTTGACTTTATAAGAAAATGTTTCAAATAAAAATGATTTAAAATGCAATTTACAACCGATTTTATTATACAGATAATTTATTTAAATTTTTTTAACGATTTTTTTTAGTAAAATTAATTTAATAAAATCAATTTTTTATTTGGTTGGTTTTGACTTTATAAGAAAATGTTTTAAATAAAAGTGATTTAGAATGCAATTTACAGACGATTTTATTATACAGATAATTTATTTAATTTTTTTTAACAATTTTTTTTAGTAAAATTAATTTAATAAAATTAAATTTTTATTTGGTTGGTTTTGACTTTATAAGAAAATGTTTCAAATAAAAATGATTTAAAATGCAATTTACAACCGATTTTATTATACAGATAATTTATTTAAATTTTTTTAACGATTTTTTTTAGTAAAATTAATTTTTAATAAAATTAAATTTTAATTTGGTTGTTTTTGACTTTATAAGAAAATGTTTTAAATAAAAATGATCTAAAATGCAATTTACAACCGATTTTATTATACAGATAATTTATTTAAATTTTTTTAACGATTTTTTTTAGTAAAATTAATTTAATAAAATCAATTTTTTATTTGGTTGGTTTTGACTTTATAAGAAAATGTTTTAAATAAAAGTGATTTAGAATGCAATTTACAGACGATTTTATTATACAGATAATTTATTTAATTTTTTTTAACGATTTTTTTTAGTAAAATTAATTTAATAAAATTAAATTTTTATTTGGTTGGTTTTGACTTTATAAGAAAATGTTTAAAATAAAAATGATCTAAAATGCAATTTACAACCGATTTTATTATACAGATAATTTATTTAAATTTTTTTAACGATTTTTTTTAGTAAAATTAATTTAATAAAATCAATTTTTTATTTGGTTGGTTTTGACTTTATAAGAAAATGTTTTAAATAAAAGTGATTTAGAATGCAATTTACAGACGATTTTATTATACAGATAATTTATTTAATTTTTTTTAACGATTTTTTTAGTAATTAATTTAATAAAATTAAATTTTTATTTGGTTGGTTTTGACTTTATAAGAAAATGTTTCAAATAAAAATGATTTAAAATGCAATTTACAACCGATTCTATTATACAGATAATTTATTTAAATTTTTTTAACGATTTTTTTTAGTAAAATTAATTTAATAAAATCAATTTTTTATTTGGTTGGTTTTGACTTTATAAGAAAATGTTTTAAATAAAAGTGATTTAGAATGCAATTTACAGACGATTTTTATATACAGATAGTTTATTTAAATTTTTTTTACAATTTTTTTTAGTAAAATTAATTTAATAAAATTAAATTTTTATTTGGTTGGTTTTGACTTTATAAGAAAATGTTTCAAATAAAAATGATTTAAACTGCAATTTACAACCAATTTTATTATACAGATAATTTATTTAAATTTTTTTAACGATTTTTTTTAGTAATATTAATTTAATAAAATCAATTTTTTATTTGGTTGGTTTTGACTTTATAAGAAAATGTTTTAAATAAAAGTGATTTAGAATGCAATTTACAGACGATTTTATTAAACAGATAATTTATTTAATTTTTTTTAACGATTTTTTTTAGTAAAATTAATTTAATGAAATTAAATTTTTATTTGGTTGGTTTTGACTTTATAAGAAAATGTTTCAAATAAAAATGATTTAAAATGCAATTTACAACCGATTTTATTATACAGATAATTTATTTAAATTTTTTTAACGATTTTTTTTAGTAAAATTAATTTAATAAAATCAATTTTTTATTTGGTTGGTTTTGACTTTATAAAAAAATGTTTTAAATAAAAGTGATTTAGAATGCAATTTACAGACGATTTTATTATACAGATAATTTATTTAATTTTTTTTAACAATTTTTTTTAGTAAAATAATTTAATAAAACTAAATTTTTATTTGGTTGGTTTTGACTTTATAAGAAAATGTTTCAAATAAAAATGATTTAAACTGCAATTTACAACCGATTTTATTAAACAGATAATTTATTTAAATTTTTTTAACGATTTTTTTTAGTAAAATTAATTTAATAAAATTAAATTTTTATTTGGTTGCTTTTGACTTTATAAGAAAATGTTTTAAATAAAAATGATCTAAAATGCAATTTACAGACGATTTTATTATACAGATAATTTATTTAATTTTTTTTAACAATTTTTTTTAGTAAAATAATTTAATAAAACTAAATTTTTATTTGGTTGGTTTTGACTTTATAAGAAAATGTTTTAAATAAAAGTGATTTAGAATGCAATTTACAGACGATTTTATTATACAGATAATTTATTTAATTTTTTTTAACAATTTTTTTTAGTAAAATTAATTTAATAAAATTAAATTTTTATTTGGTTGGTTTTGACTTTATAAGAAAATGTTTCAAATAAAAATGATTTAAAATGCAATTTACAACCGATTTTATTATACAGATAATTTATTTAAATTTTTTTAACGATTTTTTTTAGTAAAATTAATTTAATAAAATCAATTTTTTATTTGGTTGGTTTTGACTTTATAATAAAATGTTTTAAATAAAAGTGACTTAGAATGCAATTTACAGACGATTTTATTATACAGATAATTTATTTAATGTTTTTTAACGATTTTTTTAGTAATTAATTTAATAAAATTAAATTTTTATTTGGTTGGTTTTGACTTTATAAGAAAATGTTTCAAATAAAAATGATTTAAAATGCAATTTACAACCGATTCTATTATACAGATAATTTATTTAAATTTTTTTAACGATTTTTTTTAGTAAAATTAATTTAATAAAATCAATTTTTTATTTGGTTGGTTTTGGACTTTATAAGAAAATGTTTTAAATAAAAGTGATTTAGAATGCAATTTACAGACGATTTTTATATACAGATAGTTTATTTAATTTTTTTTTACAATTTTTTTTAGTAAAATTAATTTAATAAAATTAAATTTTTATTTGGTTGGTTTTGACTTTATAAGAAAATGTTTCAAATAAAAATGATTTAAACTGCAATTTACAACCGATTTTATTATACAGATAATTTATTTAAATTTTTTTAACGATTTTTTTTAGTAATATTAATTTAATAAAATCAATTTTTTATTTGGTTGGTTTTGACTTTATAAGAAAATGTTTTAAATAAAAGTGATTTAGAATGCAATTTACAGACGATTTTATTATACAGATAATTTTTTTAATTTTTTTTAACGATTTTTTTTAGTAAAATTAATTTAATGAAATTAAATTTTTATTTGGTTGGTTTTGACTTTATAAGAAAATGTTTCAAATAAAAATGATTTAAAATGCAATTTACAACCGATTTTATTATACAGATAATTTATTTAAATTTTTTTAACGATTTTTTTTAGTAAAATTAATTTAATAAAATCAATTTTTTATTTGGTTGGTTTTGACTTTATAAGAAAATGTTTTAAATAAAAGTGATTTAGAATGCAATTTACAGACGATTTTATTATACAGATAATTTATTTAATTTTTTTTAACAATTTTTTTTAGTAAAATAATTTAATAAAACTAAATTTTTATTTGGTTGGTTTTGACTTTATAAGAAAATGTTTCAAATAAAAATGATTTAAACTGCAATTTACAACCGATTTTATTAAACAGATAATTTATTTAAATTTTTTTAACGATTTTTTTTAGTAAAATTAATTTAATAAAATTAAATTTTTATTTGGTTGGTTTTGACTTTATAAGAAAATGTTTCAAATAAAAATGATTTAAAATGCAATTTACAACCGATTTTATTATACAGATAATTTATTTAATTTTTTTTAACGATTTTTTTTAGTAAAATTAATTTAATAAAATCAATTTTTTATTTGGTTGGTTTTGACTTTATAAGAAAATGTTTTAAATAAAAGTGATTTAGAATGCAATTTACAGACGATTTTATTATACAGATAAATAATTTAATTTTTTTTAACGATTTTTTTTAGTAAAATTAATTTAATAAAATTAAATTTTTATTTGGTTGGCTTTGACTTTATAAGAAAATGTTTCAAATAAAAATGATTTAAAATGCAATTTACAACCGATTTTATTATACAGATAATTTATTTAAATTTTTTTAACGATTTTTTTTAGTAAAATTAATTTAATAAAATCAATTTTTTATTTGGTAGGTTTTGACTTTATAAGAAAATGTTTTAAATAAAAGTGATTTAGAATGCAATTTACAGACGATTTTATTATACAGATGATTTATTTAATTTTTTTTAACAATTTTTTTTAGTAAAATTAATTTAATAAAATTAAATTTTTATTTGGTTGGTTTTGACTTTATAAGAAAATGTTTTAAATAAAAGTGATTTAGAATGCAATTTACAGACGATTTTATTATACAGATAATTTATTTAATTTTTTTTAACAATTTTTTTTAGTAAAATAATTTAATAAAACTAAATTTTTATTTGGTTGGTTTTGACTTTATAAGAAAATGTTTTAAATAAAAGTGATTTAGAATGCAATTTACAGACGATTTTATTATACAGATAATTTATTTAATTTTTTTTAACAATTTTTTTTAGTAAAATTAATTTAATAAAATTAAATTTTTATTTGGTTGGTTTTGACTTTATAAGAAAATGTTTCAAATAAAAATGATTTAAAATGCAATTTACAACCGATTTTATTATACAGATAATTTATTTAAATTTTTTTAACGATTTTGTTTAGTAAAATTAATTTAATAAAATCAATTTTTTATTTGGTTGGTTTTGACTTTATAATAAAATGTTTTAAATAAAAGTGACTTAGAATGCAATTTACAGACGATTTTATTATACAGATAATTTATTTAATGTTTTTTAACGATTTTTTTAGTAATTAATTTAATAAAATTAAATTTTTATTTGGTTGGTTTTGACTTTATAAGAAAATGTTTCAAATAAAAATGATTTAAAATGCAATTTACAACCGATTCTATTATACAGATAATTTATTTAAATTTTTTTAACGATTTTTTTTAGTAAAATTAATTTAATAAAATCAATTTTTTATTTGGTTGGTTTTGACTTTATAAGAAAATGTTTTAAATAAAAGTGATTTAGAATGCAATTTACAGACGATTTTTATATACAGATAGTTTATTTAATTTTTTTTTACAATTTTTTTTAGTAAAATTAATTTAATAAAATTAAATTTTTATTTGGTTGGTTTTGACTTTATAAGAAAATGTTTCAAATAAAAATGATTTAAACTGCAATTTACAACCGATTTTATTATACAGATAATTTATTTAAATTTTTTTAACGATTTTTTTTAGTAATATTAATTTAATAAAATCAATTTTTTATTTGGTTGGTTTTGACTTTATAAGAAAATGTTTTAAATAAAAGTGATTTAGAATGCAATTTACAGACGATTTTATTATACAGATAATTTTTTTAATTTTTTTTAACGATTTTTTTTAGTAAAATTAATTTAATGAAATTAAATTTTTATTTGGTTGGTTTTGACTTTATAAGAAAATGTTTCAAATAAAAATGATTTAAAATGCAATTTACAACCGATTTTATTATACAGATAATTTATTTAAATTTTTTTAACGATTTTTTTTAGTAAAATTAATTTAATAAAATCAATTTTTTATTTGGTTGGTTTTGACTTTATAAGAAAATGTTTTAAATAAAAGTGATTTAGAATGCAATTTACAGACGATTTTATTATACAGATAATTTATTTAATTTTTTTTAACAATTTTTTTTAGTAAAATAATTTAATAAAACTAAATTTTTATTTGGTTGGTTTTGACTTTATAAGAAAATGTTTCAAATAAAAATGATTTAAACTGCAATTTACAACCGATTTTATTTAACAGATAATTTATTTAAATTTTTTTAACGATTTTTTTTAGTAAAATTAATTTAATAAAATTAAATTTTTATTTGGTTGGTTTTGACTTTATAAGAAAATGTTTCAAATAAAAATGATTTAAAATGCAATTTACAACCGATTTTATTATACAGATAATTTATTTAATTTTTTTTAACGATTTTTTTTAGTAAAATTAATTTAATAAAATCAATTTTTTATTTGGTTGGTTTTGACTTTATAAGAAAATGTTTTAAATAAAAGTGATTTAGAATGCAATTTACAGACGATTTTATTATACAGATAAATAATTTAATTTTTTTTAACGATTTTTTTTAGTAAAATTAATTTAATAAAATTAAATTTTTATTTGGTTGGCTTTGACTTTATAAGAAAATGTTTCAAATAAAAATGATTTAAAATGCAATTTACAACCGATTTTATTATACAGATAATTTATTTAAATTTTTTTAACGATTTTTTTTAGTAAAATTAATTTAATAAAATCAATTTTTTATTTGGTTGGTTTTGACTTTATAAGAAAATGTTTTAAATAAAAGTGATTTAGAATGCAATTTACAGACGATTTTATTATACAGATGATTTATTTAATTTTTTTTAACAATTTTTTTTAGTAAAATTAATTTAATAAAATTAAATTTTTATTTGGTTAGTTTTGACTTTATAAGAAAATGTTTCAAATAAAAATGATTTAAAATGCAATTTACAACCGATTTTATTATACAGATAATTTATTTAAATTTTTTTAACGATTTTTTTAGTAAAATTAATTTAATAAAATCAATTTTTTATTTGGTTGGTTTTGACTTTATAAGAAAATGTTTTAAATAAAAGTGATTTAGAATGCAATTTACAGACAATTTTATTATACAGATAATTTATTTAATTTTTTTTAACGATTTTTTTTAGTAAAATTAATTTAATAAAATTAAATTTTTATTTGGTTGGTTTTGACTTTATAAGAAAATGTTTCAAATAAAAATGATTTAAAATGCAATTTACAACCGATTTTATTATACAGATAATTTATTTAAATTTTTTTAACAATTTTTTTTAGTAAAATTAATTTAATAAAATCAATTTTTTATTTGGTTGGTTTTGACTTTATAAGAAAATGTTTTAAATAAAAGTGATTTAGAATGCAATTTACAGACGATTTTATTATACAGATAATTTATTTAATTTTTTTTAACAATTTTTTTTAGTAAAATTAATTTAATAAAATTAAATTTTTATTTGGTTGGTTTTGACTTTATAAAAAAATGTTTCAAATAAAAATGATTTAAAATGCAATTTACAACCGATTTTATTATACAGATAATTTATTTTAATTTTTTTAATGATTTTTTTTAGTAAAATTGATTTAATAAAATCAATTTTTTATTTGGTTGGTTTTGGACTTTATAAGAAAATGTTTTAAATAAAAGTGATTTGGAATGCAATTTACAGACGATTTTATTATACAGATAATTTATTTAATTTTTTTTAACAATTTTTTTTAGTAAAATTAATTTAATAAAATTAAATTTTTATTTGGTTGGTTTTGACTTTATATGAAAATGTTTTAAATAAAAATGATTTAAAATGCAATTTACAACCGATTTTATTATACAGATAATTTATTTAAATTTTTTTAACGATTTTTTTTAGTAAAATTAATTTAATAAAATCAATTTTTTATTTGGTTGGTTTTGACTTTATAAGAAAATGTTCTAAATAAAAGTGATTTAGAATGCAATTTACAGACGATTTTTATATACAGATAATTTATTTAATTTTTTTAACGATTTTTTTTTAGTAAAATTAATTTAATAAAATTACTTTATAAGAAAATGTTTCAAATAAAAATGATCTAAAATGCAATTTACAACCGATTTTATTATACAGATAATTTATTTAAATTTTTTTAACGATTTTTTTTAGTAAAATTAATTTAATAAAATCAATTTTTTATTTGGTTGGTTTTGACTTTACAAGAAAATGTTTCAAATAAAAGTGATTTAGAATGCAATTTACAGACGATTTTATTATACAGATAATTTATTTAATTTTTTTTAACGATTTTTTTTAGTAAAATTAATTTAATAAAATCTAAAATCAATTTTTTATTTGGTTGGTTTTGACTTTATAAGAAAATGTTTTAAATAAAAGTGATTTAGAATGCAATTTACAGACGATTTTATTATACAGATAATTTATTTAATTTTTTTTAACAATTTTTTTTAGTAAAATTAATTTAATAAAATTAAATTTTTATTTGGTTGGTTTTGACTTTATAAGAAAATGTTTCAAATAAAAATGATTTAAAATGCAATTTACAATCGATTTTATTATACAGATAATTTATTTAAATTTTTTTAACGATTTTTTTTAGTAAAATTAATTTAATAAAATTAATTTTTTATTTAGTTGGTTTTGACTATAAGAAAATGTTTTAAATAAAAGTGATTTAGAATACAATTTACAGACGATTTTATTATACAGATAGTTTATTTAATTTTTTTTAACGATTTTTTTTAGTAAAATTAATTTATAAAAATTAAATTTTTATTTGGTTGGTTTTGACTTTATAAGAAAATGTTTCAAATAAAAATGATCTAAAATGCAATTTACAACCGATTTTATTATACAGATAATTTATTTAAATTTTTTTAACAATTTTTTTTAGTAAAATTAATTTAATAAAATCAATTTTTTATTTGGTTGGTTTTGACTTTATAAGAAAATGTTTTAAATAAAAGTGATTTAGAATGCAATTTACAGACGATTTTATTATACAGATAATTTATTTAATTTTTTTTAACGATTTTTTTTAGTAAAATTAATTTAATAAAATTAAATTTTTATTTGGTTGGTTTTGACTTTATAAGAAAATGTTTCAAATAAAAATGATTTAAAATGCAATTTACAACCGATTTTATTATACAGATAATTTATTTAAATTTTTTTAACGGTTTTTTTAGTAAAATTAATTTAATAAAATCAATTTTTTATTTGGTTGGTTTTGACTTTATAAGAAAATGTTTTAAATAAAAGTTTTTTAGTAAAATTAATTTAATAAAATTAAATATTTATTTGGTTGGTTTTGACTTTATAAGAAAATGTTTTAAATAAAAATGATTTAAAATGCAATTTACAACCGATTTTATTATACAGATAATTTATTTAAATTTTTTTAACGATTTTTTTTAGTAAAATTAATTTAATAAAATCAATTTTTTATTTGGTTGGTTTTGACTTTATAAGAAAATGTTTTAAATAAAAGTGATTTAGAATGCAATTTACAGACGATTTTATTATACAGATAATTTATTTAATTTTTCTTTAACGATTTTTTTAGTAAAATTAATTTAATAAAATTAAATTTTTATTTGGTTGGTTTTGACTTTATAAGAAAATGTTTCAAATAAAAATGATTTAAAATGCAATTTACAACCGATTTTATTATACAGATAATTTATTTAAATTTTTTTAACTATTTTTTTTAGTAAAATTAATTTAATAAAATCAATTTTTTATTTGGTTGGTTTTGACTTTATAAGAAAATGTTTTAAATAAAAGTGATTTAGAATGCAATTTACAGACGATTTTATTATACAGATAATTTATTTAATTTTTTTTAACAATTTTTTTTAGTAAAATTAATTTAATAAAATTAAATTTTTATTTGGTTGGTTTTGACTTTATAAGAAAATGTTTCAAATAAAAATTATTTAAAATGCAATTTACAACCGATTTTATTATACAGATAATTTATTTAAAATTTTTTAACGATTTTTTTTAGTAAAATTAATTTAATAAAATCAATTTTTTATTTGGTTGGTTTTGACTTTATAAGAAAAAGTTTTAAATAAAAGTGATTTAGAATGCAATTTACAGACAATTTTATTATACAGATAATTTATTTAATTTTTTTTAACGATTTTTTTTAGTAAAATTAATTTAATAAAATTAAATTTTTATTTGGTTGGTTTTGACTTTATAAGAAAATGTTTCAAATAAAAATGAGTTAAAATGCAATTTACAACCGATTTTATTATACAGATAATTTATTTAAATTTTTTTAACGATTTTTTTTAGTAAAATTAATTTAATAAAATCAATTTTTTATTTGGTTGGTATTGACTTTATAAGAAAATGTTTTAAATAAAAGTGATTTAGAATGCAATTTACAGACAATTTTATTATACAGATAATTTATTTAATTTTTTTTAACAATTTTTTTAGTAAAATTAATTTAATAAAATTAAATTTTTATTTGGTTGGTTTTGACTTTATAAGAAAATGTTTCAAATAAAAATGATTTAAAATGCAATTTACAACCGATTTTATTTTACAGATAATTTATTTAAATTTTTTTAACGATTTTCTTTTAGTAAAATTAATTTAATAAAATCAATTTTTTATTTGGTTGGTTTTGACTTTATAAGAAAATGTTTTAAATAAAAGTGATTTAGAATGCAATTTACAGACGATTTTATTATACAGATAATTTATTTAATTTTTTTTAACAATTTTTTTTAGTAAAATTAATTTAATAAAATTAAATTTTTATTTGGTTGGTTTTGACTTTATAAAAAAATGTTTTAAATAAAAGTGATTTAGAATGCAATTTACAGACGATTTTATTATACAGATAATTTATTTAATTTTTTTTAACAATTTTTTTTAGTAAAATTAATTTAATAAAATTAAATTTTTATTTGGTTGGTTTTGACTTTATAAGAAAATGTTTCAAATAAAAATGATTTAAAATGCAATTTACAACCGATTTTATTATACAAATAATTTATTTAAATTTTTTTAACGATTTTTTTTAGTAAAATTAATTTAATAAAATTAAATTTTTATTTGGTTGCTTTTGACTTTATAAGAAAATGTTTTAAATAAAAATGATCTAAAATGCAATTTACAACCGATTTTATTATACAGATAATTTATTTAAATTTTTTTAACGATTTTTTTTAGTAAAATTAATTTAATAAAATCAATTTTTTATTTGGTTGGTTTTGACTTTATAAGAAAATGTTTTAAATAAAAGTGATATAGAATGCAATTTACAGACGATTTTATTATACAGATAATTTATTTAATTTTTTTTAACGATTTTTTTTAGTAAAATTAATTTAATAAAATTAAATTTTTATTTGGTTGGTTTTGACTTTATAAGAAAATGTTTCAAATAAAAATGATCTAAAATGCAATTTACAACCGATTTTATTATACAGATAATTTATTTAAATTTTTTATTTAATTTTTTTTAACGATTTTTTTTAGTAAAATTAATTTAATAAAATTAAATTTTTATTTGGTTGGTTTTGACTTTATAAGAAAATGTTTCAAATAAAAATGATTTAAAATGCAATTTACAACCGATTTTATTATACTCTGTATAATAAAATTAATTAAATTATCTTAATTTATTTAAAAATTTTTAACGATTTTTTTTTAGTAAAATTAATTTAATAAAATCAATTTTTTATTTGGTTGGTTTTGACTTTATAAGAAAATGTTTTAAATAAAAGTGATTTAGAATGCAATTTACAGACGATTTTATTATACAGATAATTTATTTAATTTTTTTTAACAATTTTTTTTAGTAAAATTAATTTAATAAAATTAAATTTTTATTTGGTTGGTTTTGACTTTATAAGAAAATGTTTCAAATAAAAATGATTTAAAATGCAATTTACAACCGATTTTATTATACAGATAATTTATTTAAATTTTTTTAACGACTTTTTTTAGTAAAATTAATTTAATAAAATCAATTTTTTATTTGGTTGGTTTTGACTTTATAAGAAAAAGTTTTAAATAAAAGTGATTTAGAATGCAATTTACAGACAATTTTATTATACAGATAATTTATTTAATTTTTTTTAACGATTTTTTTTAGTAAAATTAATTTAATAAAATTAAATTTTTATTTGGTTGGTTTTGACTTTATAAGAAAATGTTTCAAATAAAAATGAGTTAAAATGCAATTTACAACCGATTTTATTATACAGATAAATTATTTAAATTTTTTTAACGATTTTTTTTAGTAAAATTAATTTAATAAAATCAATTTTTTATTTGGTTGGTTTTGACTTTATAAGAAAATGTTTTAAATAAAAGTGATTTAGAATGCAATTTACAGACGATTTTATTTTACAGATAATTTATTTAATTTTTTTTTAACAATTTTTTTTAGTAAAATTAATTTAATAAAATTAAATTTTTATTTGGTTGGTTTTGACTTTATAAGAAAATGTTTCAAATAAAAATGATTTAAAATGCAATTTACAACCGATTTTATTATACAGATAATTTATTTAAATTTTTTTAACGATTTTTTTTAGTAAAATTAATTTAATAAAATCAATTTTTTATTTGGTTGGTTTTGACTTTATAAGAAAATGTTTCAAATAAAAATGATTTAAAATGCAATTTACAGACGATTTTATTATACAGATAATTTATTTAATTTTTTTTAACAATTTTTTTTTAGTAAAATTAATTTAATAAAATTAAATTTTTATTTGGTTGGTTTTGACTTTATAAGAAAATGTTTCAAATAAAAATGATTTAAAATGCAATTTACAACCGATTTTATTATACAGATAATTTATTTAAATTTTTTTAACGATTTTTTTTAGTAAAATTAATTTAATAAAATCAATTTTTTATTTGGTTGGTTTTGACTTTATAAGAAAATGTTTTAAATAAAAGTGATTTAGAATGCAATTTACAGACGATTTTATCATACAGATAATTTATTTAATTTTTTTTAACAATTTTTTTTAGTAAAATTAATTTAATAAAATTAAATTTTTATTTGGTTGGTTTTGACTTTATAAGAAAATGTTTCAAATAAAAATGATTTAAAATGCAATTTACAACCGATTTTAATATACAGATAATTTATTTAAATTTTTTTAACGATTTTTTTTAGTAAAATTAATTTAATAAAATTAAATTTTTATTTGGTTGCTTTCGACTTTATAAGAAAATGTTTTAAATAAAAATGATCTAAAATGCAATTTACAACCGATTTTATTATACAGATAATTTATTTAAATTTTTTTAACGATTTTTTTTAGTATAATTAATTTAATAAAATCAATTTTTTATTTGGTTGGTTTTGACTTTATAAGAAAATGTTTTAAATAAAAGTGATTTAGAATGCAATTTACAGACGATTTTATTATACAGATAATTTATTTAATTTTTTTTAACGATTTTTTTTAGTAAAATTAATTTAATAAAATTAAATTTTTATTTGGTTGGTTTTGACTTTATAAGAAAATGTTTCAAATAAAAATGATCTAAAATGCAATTTACAACCGATTTTATTATACAGATAATTTATTTAAATTTTTTTAACGATTTTTTTTAGTAAAATTAATTTAATAAAATCTATTTTTTATTTGGTTGGTTTTGACTTTATAAGAAAATGTTTTAAATAAAAGTGATTTAGAATGCAATTTACAGACGATTTTATTATACAGATAGTTTATTTAATTTTTTTTAACGATTTTTTTTAGTAAAATTAATTTATAAAAATTAAATTTTTATTTGGTTGGTTTTGACTTTATAAGAAAATGTTTCAAATAAAAATGATCTAAAATGCAATTTACAACCGATTTTATTATACAGATAATTTATTTAAATTTTTTTAACAATTTTTTTTAGTAAAATTAATTTAATAAAATTAAATTTTTATTTGGTTGGTTTTGACTTTATAAGAAAATGTTTCAAATAAAAATGATTTAAAATGCAATTTACAACCGATTTTATTATACAGATAATTTATTTAAATTTTTTTAACGATTTTTTTTAGTAAAATTAATTTAATAAAATCAATTTTTTATTTGGTTGGTTTTGACTTTATAAGAAAATGTTTTAAATAAAAGTGATTTAGAATGCAATTTACAGACGATTTTATTATACAGATAATTTATTTAATTTTTTTTAACGATTTTTTTTAGTAAAATTAATTTAATAAAATTAAATTTTGATTTGGTTGGTTTTGACTTTATAAGAAAATGTTTCAAATAAAAATGATTTAAAATGCAATTTACAACCGATTTTATTATACAGATAATTTATTTAAATTTTTTTAACGATTTTTTTTAGTAAAATTAATTTAATAAAATTAATTTTTTATTTGGTTGGTTTTGACTTTATAAGAAAATGTTTTAAATAAAAGTGATTTAGAATGCAATTTACAGACGATTTTATTATACAGATAATTTATTTAATTTTTCTTTAACGATTTTTTTAGTAAAAATAATTTAATAAAATTAAATTTTTATTTGGTTGGTTTTGACTTTATAAGAAAATGTTTCAAATAAAAATGATTTAAAATGCAATTTACAACCGATTTTATTATACAGATAATTTATTTAAATTTTTTTAACGATTTTTTTTAGTAAAATTAATTTAATAAAATCAATTTTTTATTTGGTTGGTTTTGACTTTATAAGAAAATGTTTTAAATAAAAGTGATTTAGAATGCAATTTACAGACGATTTTATTATACAGATAATTTATTTAATTTTTTTTAACAATTTTTTTTAGTAAAATTAATTTAATAAAATTAAATTTTTATTTGGTTGGTTTTGACTTTATAAGAAAATGTTTCAAATAAAAATGATTTAAAATGCAATTTACAACCGATTTTATTATACAGATAATTTATTTAAATTTTTTTAACGATTTTTTTTAGTAAAATTAATTTAATAAAATCAATTTTTTATTTGGTTGGTTTTGACTTTATAAGAAAAAGTTTTAAATAAAAGTGATTTAGAATGCAATTTACAGACAATTTTATTATACAGATAATTTATTTAATTTTTTTTAACGATTTTTTTTAGTAAAATTAATTTAATAAAATTAAATTTTTATTTGGTTGGTTTTGACTTTATAAGAAAATGTTTCAAATAAAAATGAGTTAAAATGCAATTTACAACCGATTTTATTATACAGATAATTTATTTAAATTTTTTTAACGATTTTTTTTAGTAAAATTAATTTAATAAAATCAATTTTTTATTTGGTTGGTATTGACTTTATAAGAAAATGTTTTAAATAAAAGTGATTTAGAATGCAATTTACAGACAATTTTATTATACAGATAATTTATTTAATTTTTTTTAACAATTTTTTTAGTAAAATTAATTTAATAAAATTAAATTTTTATTTGGTTGGTTTTGACTTTATAAGAAAATGTTTCAAATAAAAATGATTTAAAATGCAATTTACAACCGATTTTATTATACAGATAATTTATTTAAATTTTTTTAACGATTTTCTTTTAGTAAAATTAATTTAATAAAATCAATTTTTTATTTGGTTGGTTTTGACTTTATAAGAAAATGTTTTAAATAAAAGTGATTTAGAATGCAATTTACAGACGATTTTATTATACAGATAATTTATTTAATTTTTTTTAACAATTTTTTTTAGTAAAATTAATTTGATAAAATTAAATTTTTATTTGGTTGGTTTTGACTTTATAAGAAAATGTTTCAAATAAAAATGATTTAAAATGCAATTTACAACCGATTTTATTATACAGATAATTTATTTAAATTTTTTTAACGATTTTTTTTAGTAAAATTAATTTAATAAAATTAAATTTTTATTTGGTTGCTTTTGACTTTATAAGAAAATGTTTTAAATAAAAATGATCTAAAATGCAATTTACAACCGATTTTATTATACAGATAATTTATTTAAATTTTTTTAACGATTTTTTTTAGTAAAATTAATTTAATAAAATCAATTTTTTATTTGGTTGGTTTTGACTTTATAAGAAAATGTTTTAAATAAAAGTGATATAGAATGCAATTTACAGACGATTTTATTATACAGATAATTTATTTAATTTTTTTTAACGATTTTTTTTAGTAAAATTAATTTAATAAAATTAAATTTTTATTTGGTTGGTTTTGACTTTATAAGAAAATGTTTCAAATAAAAATGATCTAAAATGCAATTTACAACCGATTTTATTATACAGATAATTTATTTAAATTTTTTTAACAATTTTTTTTAGTAAAATTAATTTAATAAAATCAATTTTTTATTTGGTTGGTTTTGACTTTATAAGAAAATGTTTTAAATAAAAGTGATTTAGAATGCAATTTACAGACGATTTTATTATACAGATAATTTATTTAATTTTTTTTAACGATTTTTTTTAGAAAAATTAATTTAATAAAATTAAATTTTTATTTGGTTGGTTTTGACTTTATAAGAAAATGTTTCAAATAAAAATGATTTAAAATGCAATTTACAACCGATTTTATTATACAGATAATTTATTTAAATTTTTTTAACGGTTTTTTTAGTAAAATTAATTTAATAAAATCAATTTTTTATTTGGTTGGTTTTGACTTTATAAGAAAATGTTTCAAATAAAAATGATTTAAAATGCAATTTACAACCGATTTTATTATACTCTGTATAATAAAATTAATTAAATTATCTTAATTTATTTAAAAATTTTTAACGATTTTTTTTTAGTAAAATTAATTTAATAAAATCAATTTTTTATTTGGTTGGTTTTGACTTTATAAGAAAATGTTTTAAATAAAAGTGATTTAGAATGCAATTTACAGACGATTTTATTATACAGATAATTTATTTAATTTTTTTTAACAATTTTTTTTAGTAAAATTAATTTAATAAAATTAAATTTTTATTTGGTTGGTTTTGACTTTATAAGAAAATGTTTCAAATAAAAATGATTTAAAATGCAATTTACAACCGATTTTATTATACAGATAATTTATTTAAATTTTTTTAACGATTTTTTTTAGTAAAATTAATTTAATAAAATCAATTTTTTATTTGGTTGGTTTTGACTTTATAAGAAAAAAATTTAAATAAAAGTGATTTAGAATGCAATTTACAGACAATTTTATTATACAGATAATTTATTTAATTTTTTTTAACGATTTTTTTAGTAAAATTAATTTAATAAAATTAAATTTTTATTTGGTTGGTTTTGACTTTATAAGAAAATGTTTCAAATAAAAATGAGTTAAAATGCAATTTACAACCGATTTTATTATACAGATAAATTATTTAAATTTTTTTAACGATTTTTTTTAGTAAAATTAATTTAATAAAATCAATTTTTTATTTGGTTGGTTTTGACTTTATAAGAAAATGTTTTAAATAAAAGTGATTTAGAATGCAATTTACAGACGATTTTTATATACAGATAATTTATTTATTTTTTTTTAACAATTTTTTTAGTAAAATTAATTTAATAAAATTAAATTTTTATTTGGTTGGTTTTGACTTTATAAGAAAATGTTTCAAATAAAAATGATTTAAAATGCAATTTACAACCGATTTTATTATACAGATAATTTATTTAAATTTTTTTAACGATTTTTTTTATTAAAATTAATTTAATAAAATCAATTTTTTATTTGGTTGGTTTTGACTTTATAAGAAAATGTTTTAAATAAAAGTGATTTAGAATGCAATTTACAGACGATTTTATTATACAGATAATTTATTTAATTTTTTTTTAACAATTTTTTTTAGTAAAATTAATTTAATAAAATTAAATTTTTATTTGGTTGGTTTTGACTTTATAAGAAAATGTTTCAAATAAAAATGATTTAAAATGCAATTTACAACCGATTTTATTATACAGATAATTTATTTAAATTTTTTTAACGATTTTTTTTAGTAAAATTAATTTAATAAAATCTAAAATCAATTTTTTATTTGGTTGGTTTTGACTTTATAAGAAAATGTTTTAAATAAAAGTGATTTAGAATGCAATTTACAGACGATTTTATTATACAGATAATTTATTTAATTTTTTTTAACATTTTTTTTTAGTAAAATTAATTTAATAAAATTAAATTTTTATTTGGTTGGTTTTGACTTTATAAGAAAATGTTTCAAATAAAAATGATTTAAAATGCAATTTACAACCGATTTTATTATACAGATAATTTATTTAAATTTTTTTAACGATTTTTTTTAGTAAAATTAATTTAATAAAATCTAAAATCAATTTTTTATTTGGTTGGTTTTGACTTTATAAGAAAATGTTTTAAATAAAAGTGATTTAGAATGCAATTTACAGACGATTTTATTATACAGATAATTTATTTAATTTTTTTTAACATTTTTTTTTAGTAAAATTAATTTAATAAAATTAAATTTTTATTTGGTTGGTTTTGACTTTATAAGAAAATGTTTCAAATAAAAATGATTTAAAATGCAATTTACAACCGATTTTATTATACAGATAATTTATTTAAATTTTTTTAACGATTTTTTTTAGTAAAATTAATTTAATAAAATTAAATTTTTATTTGGTTGCTTTTGACTTTATAAGAAAATGTTTTAAATAAAAATGATCTAAAATGCAATTTACAACCGATTTTATTATACAGATAATTTATTTAAATTTTTTTAACGATTTTTTTTAGTAAAATTAATTTAATAAAATCAATTTTTTATCTGGTTGGTTTTGACTTTATAAGAAAATGTTTTAAATAAAAGTGATTTAGAATGCAATTTACAGGCGATTTTATTATACAGATAATTTATTTAATTTTTTTAACCATTTCTTTTAGTAAAATTAATTTAATAAAATTAAATTTTTATTTGGTTGGTTTTGACTTTATAAGAAAATGTTTCAAATAAAAATGATCTAAAATGCAATTTACAACCGATTTTATTTTACAGATAATTTATTTAAATTTTTTTAACAATTTTTTTTAGTAAAATTAATTTAATAAAATCAATTTTTTATTTGGTTGGTTTTGACTTTATAAGAAAATGTTTTAAATGAAAGTGATTTAGAATGCAATTTACAGACGATTTTATTATACAGATAATTTATTTAATTTTTTTTAACGATTTTTTTTAGTAAAATTAATTTAATAAAATTAAATTTTTATTTGGTTGGTTTTGACTTTATAAGAAAATGTTTCAAATAAAAATGATTTAAAATGCAATTTACAACCGATTTTATTATACAGATAATTTATTTAAATTTTTTTAACGGTTTTTTTAGTAAAATTAATTTAATAAAATCAATTTTTTATTTGGTTGGTTTTGACTTTATAAGAAAATGTTTTAAATAAAAGTGATTTAGAATGCAATTTACAGACGATTTTATTATACAGATAATTTATTTAATTTTTTTTAACAATTTTTTTTTAGTAAAATTAATTTAATAAAATTAAATTTTTATTTGGTTGGTTTTGACTTTATAAGAAAATGTTTCAAATAAAAATGATTTAAAATGCAATTTACAACCGATTTTATTATACAGATAATTTATTTAAATTTTTTTAACGATTTTTTTTAGTTAAATTAATTTAATAAAATCAATTTTTTTTTTTGGTTGGTTTTGACTTTATAAGAAAATGTTTTAAATAAAAGTGATTTAGAATACAATTTACAGACGATTTTATTATACAGATAATTTATTTAATTTTTTTTAACAATTTTTTTTAGTAAAATTAATTTAATAAAATTAAATTTTTATTTGGTTGGTTTTGACTTTATAAGAAAATGTTTCAAATAAAAATGATCTAAAATGCAATTTACAACCGACTTTATTATACAGATAATTTATTTAAATTTTTTTAACGATTTTTTTAGTAAAATTAATTTAATAAAATCAATTTTTTATTTGGTTGGTTTTGACTTTATAAGAAAATGTTTTAAATAAAAGTGATTTAGAATGCAATTTACAGACGATTTTATTATACAGATAGTTTATTTAATTTTTTTTAACGATTTTTTTTAGTAAAATTAATTTATAAAAATTAAATTTTTATTTGGTTGGTTTTGACTTTATAAGAAAATGTTTCAAATAAAAATGATCTAAAATGCAATTTACAACCGATTTTATTATACAGATAATTTATTTAAATTTTTTTAACAATTTTTTTTAGTAAAATTAATTTAATAAAATCAATTTTTTATTTGGTTGGTTTTGACTTTATAAGAAAATGTTTTAAATAAAAGTGATTTAGAATGCAATTTACAGACGATTTTATTATACAGATAATTTATTTAATTTTTTTTAACGATTTTTTTTAGTAAAATTAATTTAATAAAATTAAATTTTTATTTGGTTGGTTTTGACTTTATAAAAAAATGTTTCAAATAAAAATGATTTAAAATGCAATTTACAACCGATTTTATTATACAGATAATTTATTTAAATTTTTTTAACGGTTTTTTTAGTAAAATTAATTTAATAAAATCAATTTTTTATTTGGTTGGTTTTGACTTTATAAGAAAATGTTTTAAATAAAAGTGATTTAGAATGCAATTTACAGACGATTTTATTATACAGATAATTTATTTAATTTTTTTTAACAATTTTTTTTTAGTAAAATTAATTTAATAAAATTAAATATTTATTTGGTTGGTTTTGACTTTATAAGAAAATGTTTTAAATAAAAATGATTTAAAATGCAATTTACAACCGATTTTATTATACAGATAATTTATTTAAATTTTTTTAACGATTTTTTTTAGTAAAATTAATTTAATAAAATCAATTTTTTATTTGGTTGGTTTTGACTTTATAAGAAAATGTGATTTAGAATGCAATTTACAGACGATTTTATTATACAGATAATTTATTTAATTTTTCTTTAACGATTTTTTTAGTAAAATTAATTTAATAAAATTAAATTTTTATTTGGTTGGTTTTGACTTTATAAGAAAATGTTTCAAATAAAAATGATCTAAAATGCAATTTACAACCGATTTTATTATACAGATAATTTATTTAAATTTTTTTAACGATTTTTTTTAGTAAAATTAATTTAATAAAATCAAATTTTTATTTTGTTGGTTTTGACTTTATAAGAAAATGTTTTAAATAAAAGTGATTTAGACAATTTTATTATACAGATAATTTATTTAATTTTTTTTAACGATTTTTTTTAGTAAAATTAATTTAATAAAATTAAATTTTTATTTGGTTGGTTTTGACTTTATAAGAAAATGTTTCAAATAAAAATGAGTTAAAATGCAATTTACAACCGATTTTATTATACAGATAATTTATTTAAATTTTTTTAACTTTTTTTTTTAGTAAAATTAATTTAATAAAATCAATTTTTTATTTGGTTGGTTTTGACTTTATAAGAAAATGTTTTAAATAAAAGTGATTTAGAATGCAATTTACAGACGATTTTATTATACAGATAATTTATTTAATTTTTTTTAACAATTTTTTTTAGTAAAATTAATTTAATAAAATTAAATTTTTATTTGGTTGGTTTTGACTTTATAAGAAAATGTTTCAAATAAAAATGATTTACAATGCAATTTACAACCGATTTTATTATACAGATAATTTATTTAAATTTTTTTAACGATTTTTTTTAGTAAAATTAATTTAATAAAATTAAATTTTTATTTGGTTGCTTTTGACTTTATAAGAAAATGTTTTAAATAAAAATGATCTAAAATGCAATTTACAACCGATTTTATTATACAGATAATTTATTTAAATTTTTTTAACGATTTTTTTTAGTAAAATTAATTTAATAAAATCAATTTTTTATTTGGTTGGTTTTGACTTTATAAGAAAATGTTTTAAATAAAAGTGATTTAGAATGCAATTTACAGACGATTTTATTATACAGATAATTTATTTAATTTTTTTTAACGATTTTTTTTTAGTAAAATTAATTTAATAAAATTAAATTTTTATTTGGTTGGTTTTGACTTTATAAGAAAATGTTTCAAATAAAAATGATCTAAAATGCAATTTACAACCGATTTTATTATACAGATAATTTATTTAATTTTTTTTAACAATTTTTTTTAGTAAAATTAATTTAATAAAATCAATTTTTTATTTGGTTGGTTTTGACTTTATAAGAAAATGTTTTAAATGAAAGTGATTTAGAATGCAATTTACAGACGATTTTATTGTACAGATAATTTATTTAATTTTTTTTAACGATTTTTTTTAGTAAAATTAATTTAGTAAAATTAAATTTTTATTTGGTTGGTTTTGACTTTATAAGAAAATGTTTCAAATAATTTATTTAATTTTTTTTAACAATTTTTTTTAGTAAAATTAATTTAATAAAATTAAATTTTTATTTGGTTGGTTTTGACTTTATAAGAAAATGTTTCAAATAAAAATGATTTAAAATGCAATTTACAACCGATTTTATTATACAGATAATTTATTTAAATTTTTTTAACGATTTTTTTTAGTAAAATTAATTTAATAAAATTAAATTTTGATTTGGTTGCTTTTGACTTTATAAGAAAATGTTTTAAATAAAAATGATCTAAAATGCAATTTACAACCGATTTTATTATACAGATAATTTATTTAAATTTTTTTAACGATTTTTTTTAGTAAAATTAATTTAATAAAATCAATTTTTTATTTGGTTGGTTTTGACTTTATAAGAAAATGTTTTAAATAAAAGTGATTTAGAATGCAATTTACAGACGATTTTATTATACAGATAATTTATTTAATTTTTTTTAACGATTTTTTTTAGTAAAATTAATTTAATAAAATTAAATTTATATTTGGTTGGTTTTGACTTTATAAGAAAATGTTTCAAATAAAAATGATCTAAAATGCAATTTACAACCGATTTTATTATACAGATAATTTATTTAAATTTTTTTAACGATTTTTTTTAGTAAAATTAATTTAATAAAATCTATTTTTTTTTGGTTGGTTTTGACTTTATAAGAAAATGTTTTAAATAAAAGTGATTTAGAATGCAATTTACAGACGAATTTATTATACAGATAATTTATTTAATTTTTTTTAACGATTTTTTTTAGTAAAATTAATTTATAAAAATTAAATTTTTATTTGGTTGGTTTTGACTTTATAAGAAAATGTTTCAAATAAAAATGATCTAAAATGCAATTTACAACCGATTTTATTATACAGATGATTTATTTAAATTTTTTTAACAATTTTTTTTAGTAAAATTAATTTAATAAAATTAAATTTTTATTTGGTTGGTTTTGACTTTATAAGAAAATGTTTCAAATAAAAATGATTTAAAATGCAATTTACAACCGATTTTATTATACAGATAATTTATTTAAATTTTTTTAACGATTTTTTTTAGTAAAATTAATTTAATAAAATCAATTTTTTATTTGGTTGGTTTTGACTTTATAAGAAAATGTTTTAAATAAAAGTGATTTAGAATGCAATTTACAGACGATTTTATTATACAGATAATTTATTTAATTTTTTTTAACGATTTTTTTTAGTAAAATTAATTTAATAAAATCAATTTTTTATTTGGTTGGTTTTGACTTTATAAGAAAATGTTTTAAATAAAAGTGATTTAGAATGCAATTTACAGACGATTTTATTATACAGATAATTTATTTATTTTTTTTTAACAATTTTTTTTAGTAAAATTAATTTAATAAAATTAAATTTTTATTTGGTTGGTTTTGACTTTATAAGAAAATGTTTCAAATAAAAATGATCTAAAATGCAATTTACAACCGATTTTATTATACAGATAATTTATTTAAATTTTTTTAACGATTTTTTTTAGTAAAATTAATTTAATAAAATCAATTTTTTATTTGGTTGGTTTTGACTTTATAAGAAAATGTTTTAAATAAAAGTGATTTAGAATGCAATTTACAGACGATTTTATTATACAGATAATTTATTTAATTTTTTTTAACAATTTTTTTTAGTAAAATTAATTTAATAAAACTAAATTTTTATTTGGTTGGTTTTGACTTTATAAGAAAATGTTTCAAATAAAAATGATTTAAAATGCAATTTACAACCGACTTTATTATACAGATAATTTATTTAAATTTTTTTAACGATTTTTTTAGTAAAATTAATTTAATAAAATCAATTTTTTATTTGGTTGGTTTTGACTTTATAAGAAAATGTTTTAAATAAAATTGATTTAGAATGCAATTTACAGACAATTTTATTATACAGATAATTTATTTAATTTTTTTTAACGATTTTTTTTAGTAAAATTAATTTAATAAAATCAATTTTTTATTTGGTTGGTTTTGGACTTTATAAGAAAATGTTTTAAATAAAAGTGATTTAGAATGCAATTTACAGACGATTTTATTATACAGATAATTTTTTTATTTTTTTTTAACGATTTTTTTAGTAAAATAAATTTTATTTGGTTGGTTTTGACTTTATAAGAAAATGTTTCAAATAAAAATGATCTAAAATGCAATTTACAACCGATTTTATTATACAGATAATTTATTTAAATTTTTTTAACGATTTTTTTTAGTAAAATTAATTTATTAAAATCAATTTTTTATTTGGTTGGTTTTGACTTTATAAGAAAATGTTTTAAATAAAAGTGATTTAGAATGCAATTTACAGACGATTTTATTATACAGATAGTTTATTTAATTTTTTTTAACGATTTTTTTTAGTAAAATTAATTTAATAAAATTAAATTTTTATTTGGTTGGTTTTGACTTTATAAGAAAATGTTTCAAATAAAAATGATCTAAAATGCAATTTACAACCGATTTTATTATACAGATAATTTATTTAAATTTTTTTAACGATTTTTTTAGTGAAATTAATTTAATAAAATCAATTTTTTATTTGGTTGGTTTTGACTTTATAAGAAAATGTTTTAAATAAAAGTGATTTAGAATGCAATTTACAGACGATTTTATTATACAGATAATTTATTTAATTTTTTTTAACGATTTTTTTTAGTAAAATTAATTTAATAAAATTAAATTTTTATTTGGTTGGTTTTGACTTTATAAGAAAATGTTTCAAATAAAAATGATTTAAAATGCAATTTACAACCGATTTTATTATACAGATAATTTATTTAAATTTTTTTAACGGTTTTTTTAGTAAAATTAATTTAATAAAATCAATTTTTTATTTGGTTGGTTTTGACTTTATAAGAAAATGGTTTAAATAAAAGTGATTTAGAATGCAATTTACAGACGATTTTATTATACAGATAATTTATTTAATTTTTTTTAACAATTTTTTTTTAGTAAAATTAATTTAATAAAATTAAATTTTTATTTGGTTGGTTTTGACTTTATAAGAAAATGTTTCAAATAAAAATGATCTAAAATGCAATTTACAACCGATTTTATTATACAGATAATTTATTTAATTTTTTTTAACAATTTTTTTTAGTAAAATTAATTTAATAAAATCAATTTTTTATTTGGTTGGTTTTGACTTTATAAGAAAATGTTTTAAATGAAAGTGATTTAGAATGCAATTTACAGACGATTTTATTGTACAGATAATTTATTTAATTTTTTTTAACGATTTTTTTTAGTAAAATTAATTTAGTAAAATTAAATTTTTATTTGGTTGGTTTTGACTTTATAAGAAAATGTTTCAAATAATTTATTTAATTTTTTTTAACAATTTTTTTTAGTAAAATTAATTTAATAAAATTAAATTTTTATTTGGTTGGTTTTGACTTTATAAGAAAATGTTTCAAATAAAAATGATTTAAAATGCAATTTACAACCGATTTTATTATACAGATAATTTATTTAAATTTTTTTAACGATTTTTTTTAGTAAAATTAATTTAATAAAATTAAATTTTGATTTGGTTGCTTTTGACTTTATAAGAAAATGTTTTAAATAAAAATGATCTAAAATGCAATTTACAACCGATTTTATTATACAGATAATTTATTTAAATTTTTTTAACGATTTTTTTTAGTAAAATTAATTTAATAAAATCAATTTTTTATTTGGTTGGTTTTGACTTTATAAGAAAATGTTTTAAATAAAAGTGATTTAGAATGCAATTTACAGACGATTTTATTATACAGATAATTTATTTAATTTTTTTTAACGATTTTTTTTAGTAAAATTAATTTAATAAAATTAAATTTATATTTGGTTGGTTTTGACTTTATAAGAAAATGTTTCAAATAAAAATGATCTAAAATGCAATTTACAACCGATTTTATTATACAGATAATTTATTTAAATTTTTTTAACGATTTTTTTTAGTAAAATTAATTTAATAAAATCTATTTTTTTTTGGTTGGTTTTGACTTTATAAGAAAATGTTTTAAATAAAAGTGATTTAGAATGCAATTTACAGACGAATTTATTATACAGATAATTTATTTAATTTTTTTTAACGATTTTTTTTAGTAAAATTAATTTATAAAAATTAAATTTTTATTTGGTTGGTTTTGACTTTATAAGAAAATGTTTCAAATAAAAATGATCTAAAATGCAATTTACAACCGATTTTATTATACAGATGATTTATTTAAATTTTTTTAACAATTTTTTTTAGTAAAATTAATTTAATAAAATTAAATTTTTATTTGGTTGGTTTTGACTTTATAAGAAAATGTTTCAAATAAAAATGATTTAAAATGCAATTTACAACCGATTTTATTATACAGATAATTTATTTAAATTTTTTTAACGATTTTTTTTAGTAAAATTAATTTAATAAAATCAATTTTTTATTTGGTTGGTTTTGACTTTATAAGAAAATGTTTTAAATAAAAGTGATTTAGAATGCAATTTACAGACGATTTTATTATACAGATAATTTATTTAATTTTTTTTAACGATTTTTTTTAGTAAAATTAATTTAATAAAATCAATTTTTTATTTGGTTGGTTTTGACTTTATAAGAAAATGTTTTAAATAAAAGTGATTTAGAATGCAATTTACAGACGATTTTATTATACAGATAATTTATTTATTTTTTTTTAACAATTTTTTTTAGTAAAATTAATTTAATAAAATTAAATTTTTATTTGGTTGGTTTTGACTTTATAAGAAAATGTTTCAAATAAAAATGATCTAAAATGCAATTTACAACCGATTTTATTATACAGATAATTTATTTAAATTTTTTTAACGATTTTTTTTAGTAAAATTAATTTAATAAAATCAATTTTTTATTTGGTTGGTTTTGACTTTATAAGAAAATGTTTTAAATAAAAGTGATTTAGAATGCAATTTACAGACGATTTTATTATACAGATAATTTATTTAATTTTTTTTAACAATTTTTTTTAGTAAAATTAATTTAATAAAACTAAATTTTTATTTGGTTGGTTTTGACTTTATAAGAAAATGTTTCAAATAAAAATGATTTAAAATGCAATTTACAACCGACTTTATTATACAGATAATTTATTTAAATTTTTTTAACGATTTTTTTAGTAAAATTAATTTAATAAAATCAATTTTTTATTTGGTTGGTTTTGACTTTATAAGAAAATGTTTTAAATAAAATTGATTTAGAATGCAATTTACAGACAATTTTATTATACAGATAATTTATTTAATTTTTTTTAACGATTTTTTTTAGTAAAATTAATTTAATAAAATCAATTTTTTATTTGGTTGGTTTTGGACTTTATAAGAAAATGTTTTAAATAAAAGTGATTTAGAATGCAATTTACAGACGATTTTATTATACAGATAATTTTTTTATTTTTTTTTAACGATTTTTTTAGTAAAATAAATTTTATTTGGTTGGTTTTGACTTTATAAGAAAATGTTTCAAATAAAAATGATCTAAAATGCAATTTACAACCGATTTTATTATACAGATAATTTATTTAAATTTTTTTAACGATTTTTTTTAGTAAAATTAATTTATTAAAATCAATTTTTTATTTGGTTGGTTTTGACTTTATAAGAAAATGTTTTAAATAAAAGTGATTTAGAATGCAATTTACAGACGATTTTATTATACAGATAGTTTATTTAATTTTTTTTAACGATTTTTTTTAGTAAAATTAATTTAATAAAATTAAATTTTTATTTGGTTGGTTTTGACTTTATAAGAAAATGTTTCAAATAAAAATGATCTAAAATGCAATTTACAACCGATTTTATTATACAGATAATTTATTTAAATTTTTTTAACGATTTTTTTAGTGAAATTAATTTAATAAAATCAATTTTTTATTTGGTTGGTTTTGACTTTATAAGAAAATGTTTTAAATAAAAGTGATTTAGAATGCAATTTACAGACGATTTTATTATACAGATAATTTATTTAATTTTTTTTAACGATTTTTTTTAGTAAAATTAATTTAATAAAATTAAATTTTTATTTGGTTGGTTTTGACTTTATAAGAAAATGTTTCAAATAAAAATGATTTAAAATGCAATTTACAACCGATTTTATTATACAGATAATTTATTTAAATTTTTTTAACGGTTTTTTTAGTAAAATTAATTTAATAAAATCAATTTTTTATTTGGTTGGTTTTGACTTTATAAGAAAATGGTTTAAATAAAAGTGATTTAGAATGCAATTTACAGACGATTTTATTATACAGATAATTTATTTAATTTTTTTTAACAATTTTTTTTTAGTAAAATTAATTTAATAAAATTAAATTTTTATTTGGTTGGTTATAAGAAAATGTTTCAAATAAAAATGATTTAAAATGCAATTTACAACCGATTTTATTATACAGAAAATTTATTTAAATTTTTTTAACGATTTTTTTTAGTAAAATTAATTTATTAAAATCAATTTTTTTTTTGGTTGGTTTTGACTTTATAAGAAAATGTTTTAAATAAAAGTGATTTAGAATGCAATTTACAGACGATTTTATTATACAGATAATTTATTTAATTTTTTTTAACAATTTTTTTAGTAAAATTAATTTAATAAAATTAAATTTTTATTTGGTTGGTTTTGACTTTATAAGAAAATGTTTCAAATAAAAATGATTTAAAATGCAATTTACAACCGATTTTATTATACAGATAATTTATTTAAATTTTTTTAACGATTTTTTTTAGTAAAATTAATTTAATAAAATCAATTTTTTATTTGGTTGGTTTTGACTTTATAAGAAAATGTTTTAAATAAAAGTGATTTAGAATGCAATTTACAGACGATTTTATTATACAGATAAATTATTTAGTTTTTTTTAACAATTTTTTTTAGTAAAATTAATTTAATAAAATTAAATTTTTATTTGGTTGGTTTTGACTTTATAAGAAAATGTTTCAAATAAAAATGATTTAAAATGCAATTTACAACCGATTTTATTATACAGATAATTTATTTAAATTTTTTTAACGATTTTTTTTAGTAAAATTAATTTAATAAAATCAATTTTTTATTTGGTTTGTTTTGACTTTATAAGAAAATGTTTTAAATAAAAGTGATTTAGAATGCAATTTACAGATAATTTATTTAATTTTTTTTAACGATTTTTTTAGTAAAATTAATTTAATAAAATCAATTTTTTATTTGGTTGGTTTTGACTTTATAAGAAAATGTTTTAAATAAAAGTGATTTAGAATGCAATTTACAGACGATTTTATTATACAGATAATTTATTTAATTTTTTTTAACGATTTTTTTTAGTAAAATTAATTTTTTTTTTTTTTTTTTTTTTTTTTTTTGAGTTTGAAATATTATATACAATAAATACATTGAAAATGATGATCTCACTCATCGAAACATGTATGTAAAGTTAAAATAAAATAGATAAATAAAATAAAATCATTACCTTATTAATATGAATAATAAAATTAATTTAATAAAATTAAATTTTTATTTGGTTGGTTTTGACTTTATAAGAAAATGTTTCAAATAAAAATGATCTAAAATGCAATTTACAACCGATTTTATTATACAGATAATTTATTTAAATTTTTTTAACAATTTTTTTTAGTAAAATTAATTTAATAAAATCAATTTTTTATTTGGTTGGTTTTGACTTTATAAGAAAATGTTTTAAATAAAAGTGATTTAGAATGCAATTTACAGACGATTTTATTATACAGATAATTTATTTAATTTTTTTTAACGATTTTTTTTAGTAAAATTAATTTAATAAAATTAAATTTTTATTTGGTTGGTTTTGACTTTATAAGAAAATGTTTCAAATAAAAATGATTTAAAATGCAATTTACAACCGATTTTATTATACAGATAATTTATTTAAATTTTTTTAACGGTTTTTTTAGTAAAATTAATTTAATAAAATCAATTTTTTATTTGGTTGGTTTTGACTTTATAAGAAAATGTTTTAAATAAAAGTGATTTAGAATGCAATTTACAGACGATTTTATTATACAGATAATTTATTTAATTTTTTTTAACAATTTTTTTTTAGTAAAATTAATTTAATAAAATTAAATTTTTATTTGGTTGGTTTTGACTTAATAAGAAAATGTTTCAAATAAAAATGATTTAAAATGCAATTTACAACCGATTTTATTATACAGATAATTTATTTAAATTTTTTTAACGATTTTTTTTAGTAAAATTAATTTAATAAAATTAATTTTTTATTTGGTTGGTTTTGACTTTATAAGAAAATGTTTTAAATAAAAGTGATTTAGAATGCAATTTACAGACGATTTTATTATACAGATAATTTATTTAATTCTTTTTAACAATTTTTTTTAGTAAAATTAATTTAATAAAATTAAATTTTTATTTGGTTGGTTTTGACTTTATAAGAAAATGTTTCAAATAAAAAAGAGTTAAAATGCAATTTACAACCGATTTTATTATACAGATAATTTATTTAAATTTTTTTAACGATTTTTTTTTAGTAAAATTAATTTAATAAAATCAATTTTTTATTTGGTTGGTATTGACTTTATAAGAAAATGTTTTAAATAAAAGTGATTTAGAATGCAATTTACAGACGATTTCATTATACAGATAATTTATTTAATTTTTTTTAACAATTTTTTTAGTAAAATTAATTTAATAAAATTAAATTTTTATTTGGTTGGTTTTGACTTTATAAGAAAATGTTTTAAATAAAAATGATTTAAAATGCAATTTACAACCGATTTTATTATACAGATAATTTATTTAAATTTTTTTAACGATTTTTTTTAGTAAAATTAATTTAATAAAATCAATTTTTTATTTGGTTGGTTTTGACTTTATAAGAAAATGTTTTAAATAAAAGTGATTTAGAATGCAATTTACAGACAATTTTATTATACAGATAAATTATTTAATTTTTTTTAACAATTTTTTTTAGTAAAATTAATTTAATAAAATTAAATTTTTATTTGGTTGGTTTTGACTTTATAAGAAAATGTTTCAAATAAAAATGATTTAAAATGCAATTTACAACCGATTTTATTATACAGATAATTTATTTAAATTTTTTTAACGATTTTTTTTAGTAAAATTAATTTAATAAAATCAATTTTTTATTTGGTTTGTTTTGACTTTATAAGAAAATGTTTTAAATAAAAGTGATTTAGAATGCAATTTACTGACGATTTTATTATACAGATAATTTATTTAATTTTTTTTAACGATTTTTTTAGTAAAATTAATTTAATAAAATCAATTTTTTATTTGGTTGGTTTTGACTTTATAAGAAAATGTTTTAAATAAAAGTGATTTAGAATGCAATTTACAGACGATTTTATTATACAGATAATTTATTTAATTTTTTTTAACGATTTTTTTTAGTAAAATTAATTTTTTTTTTTTTTTTTTTTTTTTTTTTGAGTTTGAAATATTATATACAATAAATACATTGAAAATGATAATCTCACTCATCGAAACATGTATGTAAAGTTAAAATAAAATAGATAAATAAAATAAAATCATTACCTTATTAATATGAATAATAAAATTAATTTAATAAAATTAAATTTTTATTTGGTTGGTTTTGACTTTATAAGAAAATGTTTCAAATAAAAATGATCTAAAATGCAATTTACAACCGATTTTATTATACAGATAATTTATTTAAATTTTTTTAACAATTTTTTTTAGTAAAATTAATTTAATAAAATCAATTTTTTATTTGGTTGGTTTTGACTTTATAAGAAAATGTTTTAAATAAAAGTGATTTAGAATGCAATTTACAGACGATTTTATTATACAGATAATTTATTTAATTTTTTTTAACGATTTTTTTTAGTAAAATTAATTTAATAAAATTAAATTTTTATTTGGTTGGTTTTGACTTTATAAGAAAATGTTTCAAATAAAAATGATTTAAAATGCAATTTACAACCGATTTTATTATACAGATAATTTATTTAAATTTTTTTAACGGTTTTTTTAGTAAAATTAATTTAATAAAATCAATTTTTTATTTGGTTGGTTTTGACTTTATAAGAAAATGTTTTAAATAAAAGTGATTTAGAATGCAATTTACAGACGATTTTATTATACAGATAATTTATTTAATTTTTTTTAACGATTTTTTTTAGTAAAATTAATTTAATAAAATTAAATTTTTATTTGGTTGGTTTTGACTTTATAAGAAAATGTTTCAAATAAAAATGATTTAAAATGCAATTTACAACCGATTTTATTATACAGATAATTTATTTAAATTTTTTTAACGGTTTTTTTAGTAAAATTAATTTAATAAAATCAATTTTTAATTTGGTTGGTTTTGACTTTATAAGAAAATGTTTTAAATAAAAGTGATTTAGAATGCAATTTACAGACGATTTTATTATACAGATAATTTATTTAATTTTTTTTAACAATTTTTTTTTTTAGTAAAATTAATTTAATAAAATTAAATTTTTATTTGGTTGGTTTTGACTTTATAAGAAAATGTTTCAAATAAAAATGATTTAAAATGCAATTTACAACCGATTTTATTATACAGATAATTTATTTAATTTTTTTTAACGATTTTTTTTAGTAAAATTAATTTAATAAAATCAATTTTTTATTTGGTTGGTTTTGACTTTATAAGAAAATGTTTTAAATAAAAGTGATTTAGAATGCAATTTACAGACGATTTTATTATACAGATAATTTATTTAATTTTTTTTAACAATTTTTTTTAGTAAAATTAATTTAATAAAATTAAATTTTTATTTGGTTGGTTTTGACTTTATAAGAAAATGTTTCAAATAAAAATGAGTTAAAATGCAATTTACAACCGATTTTATTATACAGATAATTTATTTAAATTTTTTTAACTTTTTTTTTTTAGTAAAATTAATTTAATAAAATCAATTTTTTATTTGGTTGGTTTTGACTTTATAAGAAAATGTTTTAAATAAAAGTGATTTAGAATGCAATTTACAGACGATTTTATTATACAGATAATTTATTTAATTTTTTTTAACAATTTTTTTTAGTAAAATTAATTTAATAAAATTAAATTTTTATTTGGTTGGTTTTGACTTTATAAGAAAATGTTTCAAATAAAAATGATTTACAATGCAATTTACAACCGATTTTATTATACAGATAATTTATTTAAATTTTTTTAACGATTTTTTTTAGTAAAATTAATTTAATAAAATTAAATTTTTATTTGGTTGCTTTTGACTTTATAAGAAAATGTTTTAAATAAAAATGATCTAAAATGCAATTTACAACCGATTTTATTATACAGATAATTTATTTAAATTTTTTTAACGATTTTTTTTAGTAAAATTAATTTAATAAAATCAATTTTTTATTTGGTTGGTTTTGACTTTATAAGAAAATGTTTTAAATAAAAGTGATTTAGAATGCAATTTACAGACGATTTTATTATACAGATAATTTATTTAATTTTTTTTAACGATTTTTTTTTAGTAAAATTAATTTAATAAAATTAAATTTTTATTTGGTTGGTTTTGACTTTATAAGAAAATGTTTCAAATAAAAATGATCTAAAATGCAATTTACAACCGATTTTATTATACAGATAATTTATTTAATTTTTTTTAACAATTTTTTTTAGTAAAATTAATTTAATAAAATCAATTTTTTATTTGGTTGGTTTTGACTTTATAAGAAAATGTTTTAAATGAAAGTGATTTAGAATGCAATTTACAGACGATTTTATTGTACAGATAATTTATTTAATTTTTTTTAACGATTTTTTTTAGTAAAATTAATTTAGTAAAATTAAATTTTTATTTGGTTGGTTTTGACTTTATAAGAAAATGTTTCAAATAATTTATTTAATTTTTTTTAACAATTTTTTTTAGTAAAATTAATTTAATAAAATTAAATTTTTATTTGGTTGGTTTTGACTTTATAAGAAAATGTTTCAAATAAAAATGATTTAAAATGCAATTTACAACCGATTTTATTATACAGATAATTTATTTAAATTTTTTTAACGATTTTTTTTAGTAAAATTAATTTAATAAAATTAAATTTTGATTTGGTTGCTTTTGACTTTATAAGAAAATGTTTTAAATAAAAATGATCTAAAATGCAATTTACAACCGATTTTATTATACAGATAATTTATTTAAATTTTTTTAACGATTTTTTTTAGTAAAATTAATTTAATAAAATCAATTTTTTATTTGGTTGGTTTTGACTTTATAAGAAAATGTTTTAAATAAAAGTGATTTAGAATGCAATTTACAGACGATTTTATTATACAGATAATTTATTTAATTTTTTTTAACGATTTTTTTTAGTAAAATTAATTTAATAAAATTAAATTTTTATTTGGTTGGTTTTGACTTTATAAGAAAATGTTTCAAATAAAAATGATCTAAAATGCAATTTACAACCGATTTTATTATACAGATAATTTATTTAAATTTTTTTAACGATTTTTTTTAGTAAAATTAATTTAATAAAATCTATTTTTTTTTGGTTGGTTTTGACTTTATAAGAAAATGTTTTAAATAAAAGTGATTTAGAATGCAATTTACAGACGAATTTATTATACAGATAATTTATTTAATTTTTTTTAACGATTTTTTTTAGTAAAATTAATTTATAAAAATTAAATTTTTATTTGGTTGGTTTTGACTTTATAAGAAAATGTTTCAAATAAAAATGATCTAAAATGCAATTTACAACCGATTTTATTATACAGATGATTTATTTAAATTTTTTTAACAATTTTTTTTAGTAAAATTAATTTAATAAAATTAAATTTTTATTTGGTTGGTTTTGACTTTATAAGAAAATGTTTCAAATAAAAATGATTTAAAATGCAATTTACAACCGATTTTATTATACAGATAATTTATTTAAATTTTTTTAACGATTTTTTTTAGTAAAATTAATTTAATAAAATCAATTTTTTATTTGGTTGGTTTTGACTTTATAAGAAAATGTTTTAAATAAAAGTGATTTAGAATGCAATTTACAGACGATTTTATTATACAGATAATTTATTTAATTTTTTTTAACGATTTTTTTTAGTAAAATTAATTTAATAAAATCAATTTTTTATTTGGTTGGTTTTGACTTTATAAGAAAATGTTTTAAATAAAAGTGATTTAGAATGCAATTTACAGACGATTTTATTATACAGATAATTTATTTATTTTTTTTTAACAATTTTTTTTAGTAAAATTAATTTAATAAAATTAAATTTTTATTTGGTTGGTTTTGACTTTATAAGAAAATGTTTCAAATAAAAATGATCTAAAATGCAATTTACAACCGATTTTATTATACAGATAATTTATTTAAATTTTTTTAACGATTTTTTTTAGTAAAATTAATTTAATAAAATCAATTTTTTATTTGGTTGGTTTTGACTTTATAAGAAAATGTTTTAAATAAAAGTGATTTAGAATGCAATTTACAGACGATTTTATTATACAGATAATTTATTTAATTTTTTTTAACAATTTTTTTTAGTAAAATTAATTTAATAAAACTAAATTTTTATTTGGTTGGTTTTGACTTTATAAGAAAATGTTTCAAATAAAAATGATTTAAAATGCAATTTACAACCGACTTTATTATACAGATAATTTATTTAAATTTTTTTAACGATTTTTTTAGTAAAATTAATTTAATAAAATCAATTTTTTATTTGGTTGGTTTTGACTTTATAAGAAAATGTTTTAAATAAAATTGATTTAGAATGCAATTTACAGACAATTTTATTATACAGATAATTTATTTAATTTTTTTTAACGATTTTTTTTAGTAAAATTAATTTAATAAAATCAATTTTTTATTTGGTTGGTTTTGGACTTTATAAGAAAATGTTTTAAATAAAAGTGATTTAGAATGCAATTTACAGACGATTTTATTATACAGATAATTTTTTTATTTTTTTTTAACGATTTTTTTAGTAAAATAAATTTTATTTGGTTGGTTTTGACTTTATAAGAAAATGTTTCAAATAAAAATGATCTAAAATGCAATTTACAACCGATTTTATTATACAGATAATTTATTTAAATTTTTTTAACGATTTTTTTTAGTAAAATTAATTTATTAAAATCAATTTTTTATTTGGTTGGTTTTGACTTTATAAGAAAATGTTTTAAATAAAAGTGATTTAGAATGCAATTTACAGACGATTTTATTATACAGATAGTTTATTTAATTTTTTTTAACGATTTTTTTTAGTAAAATTAATTTAATAAAATTAAATTTTTATTTGGTTGGTTTTGACTTTATAAGAAAATGTTTCAAATAAAAATGATCTAAAATGCAATTTACAACCGATTTTATTATACAGATAATTTATTTAAATTTTTTTAACGATTTTTTTAGTGAAATTAATTTAATAAAATCAATTTTTTATTTGGTTGGTTTTGACTTTATAAGAAAATGTTTTAAATAAAAGTGATTTAGAATGCAATTTACAGACGATTTTATTATACAGATAATTTATTTAATTTTTTTTAACGATTTTTTTTAGTAAAATTAATTTAATAAAATTAAATTTTTATTTGGTTGGTTTTGACTTTATAAGAAAATGTTTCAAATAAAAATGATTTAAAATGCAATTTACAACCGATTTTATTATACAGATAATTTATTTAAATTTTTTTAACGGTTTTTTTAGTAAAATTAATTTAATAAAATCAATTTTTTATTTGGTTGGTTTTGACTTTATAAGAAAATGGTTTAAATAAAAGTGATTTAGAATGCAATTTACAGACGATTTTATTATACAGATAATTTATTTAATTTTTTTTAACAATTTTTTTTTAGTAAAATTAATTTAATAAAATTAAATTTTTATTTGGTTGGTTATAAGAAAATGTTTCAAATAAAAATGATTTAAAATGCAATTTACAACCGATTTTATTATACAGAAAATTTATTTAAATTTTTTTAACGATTTTTTTTAGTAAAATTAATTTATTAAAATCAATTTTTTTTTTGGTTGGTTTTGACTTTATAAGAAAATGTTTTAAATAAAAGTGATTTAGAATGCAATTTACAGACGATTTTATTATACAGATAATTTATTTAATTTTTTTTAACAATTTTTTTAGTAAAATTAATTTAATAAAATTAAATTTTTATTTGGTTGGTTTTGACTTTATAAGAAAATGTTTCAAATAAAAATGATTTAAAATGCAATTTACAACCGATTTTATTATACAGATAATTTATTTAAATTTTTTTAACGATTTTTTTTAGTAAAATTAATTTAATAAAATCAATTTTTTATTTGGTTGGTTTTGACTTTATAAGAAAATGTTTTAAATAAAAGTGATTTAGAATGCAATTTACAGACGATTTTATTATACAGATAAATTATTTAGTTTTTTTTAACAATTTTTTTTAGTAAAATTAATTTAATAAAATTAAATTTTTATTTGGTTGGTTTTGACTTTATAAGAAAATGTTTCAAATAAAAATGATTTAAAATGCAATTTACAACCGATTTTATTATACAGATAATTTATTTAAATTTTTTTAACGATTTTTTTTAGTAAAATTAATTTAATAAAATCAATTTTTTATTTGGTTTGTTTTGACTTTATAAGAAAATGTTTTAAATAAAAGTGATTTAGAATGCAATTTACAGATAATTTATTTAATTTTTTTTAACGATTTTTTTAGTAAAATTAATTTAATAAAATCAATTTTTTATTTGGTTGGTTTTGACTTTATAAGAAAATGTTTTAAATAAAAGTGATTTAGAATGCAATTTACAGACGATTTTATTATACAGATAATTTATTTAATTTTTTTTAACGATTTTTTTTAGTAAAATTAATTTTTTTTTTTTTTTTTTTTTTTTTTTTTTTGAGTTTGAAATATTATATACAATAAATACATTGAAAATGATGATCTCACTCATCGAAACATGTATGTAAAGTTAAAATAAAATAGATAAATAAAATAAAATCATTACCTTATTAATATGAATAATAAAATTAATTTAATAAAATTAAATTTTTATTTGGTTGGTTTTGACTTTATAAGAAAATGTTTCAAATAAAAATGATCTAAAATGCAATTTACAACCGATTTTATTATACAGATAATTTATTTAAATTTTTTTAACAATTTTTTTTAGTAAAATTAATTTAATAAAATCAATTTTTTATTTGGTTGGTTTTGACTTTATAAGAAAATGTTTTAAATAAAAGTGATTTAGAATGCAATTTACAGACGATTTTATTATACAGATAATTTATTTAATTTTTTTTAACAATTTTTTTTTAGTAAAATTAATTTAATAAAATTAAATTTTTATTTGGTTGGTTTTGACTTAATAAGAAAATGTTTCAAATAAAAATGATTTAAAATGCAATTTACAACCGATTTTATTATACAGATAATTTATTTAAATTTTTTTAACGATTTTTTTTAGTAAAATTAATTTAATAAAATTAATTTTTTATTTGGTTGGTTTTGACTTTATAAGAAAATGTTTTAAATAAAAGTGATTTAGAATGCAATTTACAGACGATTTTATTATACAGATAATTTATTTAATTCTTTTTAACAATTTTTTTTAGTAAAATTAATTTAATAAAATTAAATTTTTATTTGGTTGGTTTTGACTTTATAAGAAAATGTTTCAAATAAAAAAGAGTTAAAATGCAATTTACAACCGATTTTATTATACAGATAATTTATTTAAATTTTTTTAACGATTTTTTTTTAGTAAAATTAATTTAATAAAATCAATTTTTTATTTGGTTGGTATTGACTTTATAAGAAAATGTTTTAAATAAAAGTGATTTAGAATGCAATTTACAGACGATTTCATTATACAGATAATTTATTTAATTTTTTTTAACAATTTTTTTAGTAAAATTAATTTAATAAAATTAAATTTTTATTTGGTTGGTTTTGACTTTATAAGAAAATGTTTTAAATAAAAATGATTTAAAATGCAATTTACAACCGATTTTATTATACAGATAATTTATTTAAATTTTTTTAACGATTTTTTTTAGTAAAATTAATTTAATAAAATCAATTTTTTATTTGGTTGGTTTTGACTTTATAAGAAAATGTTTTAAATAAAAGTGATTTAGAATGCAATTTACAGACAATTTTATTATACAGATAAATTATTTAATTTTTTTTAACAATTTTTTTTAGTAAAATTAATTTAATAAAATTAAATTTTTATTTGGTTGGTTTTGACTTTATAAGAAAATGTTTCAAATAAAAATGATTTAAAATGCAATTTACAACCGATTTTATTATACAGATAATTTATTTAAATTTTTTTAACGATTTTTTTTAGTAAAATTAATTTAATAAAATCAATTTTTTATTTGGTTTGTTTTGACTTTATAAGAAAATGTTTTAAATAAAAGTGATTTAGAATGCAATTTACTGACGATTTTATTATACAGATAATTTATTTAATTTTTTTTAACGATTTTTTTAGTAAAATTAATTTAATAAAATCAATTTTTTATTTGGTTGGTTTTGACTTTATAAGAAAATGTTTTAAATAAAAGTGATTTAGAATGCAATTTACAGACGATTTTATTATACAGATAATTTTTTTTAACGATTTTTTTTAGTAAAATTAATTTTTTTTTTTTTTTTTTTTTTTTTTTTTGAGTTTGAAATATTATATACAATAAATACATTGAAAATGATAATCTCACTCATCGAAACATGTATGTAAAGTTAAAATAAAATAGATAAATAAAATAAAATCATTACCTTATTAATATGAATAATAAAATTAATTTAATAAAATTAAATTTTTATTTGGTTGGTTTTGACTTTATAAGAAAATGTTTCAAATAAAAATGATCTAAAATGCAATTTACAACCGATTTTATTATACAGATAATTTATTTAAATTTTTTTAACAATTTTTTTTAGTAAAATTAATTTAATAAAATCAATTTTTTATTTGGTTGGTTTTGACTTTATAAGAAAATGTTTTAAATAAAAGTGATTTAGAATGCAATTTACAGACGATTTTATTATACAGATAATTTATTTAATTTTTTTTAACGATTTTTTTTAGTAAAATTAATTTAATAAAATTAAATTTTTATTTGGTTGGTTTTGACTTTATAAGAAAATGTTTCAAATAAAAATGATTTAAAATGCAATTTACAACCGATTTTATTATACAGATAATTTATTTAAATTTTTTTAACGGTTTTTTTAGTAAAATTAATTTAATAAAATCAATTTTTTATTTGGTTGGTTTTGACTTTATAAGAAAATGTTTTAAATAAAAGTGATTTAGAATGCAATTTACAGACGATTTTATTATACAGATAATTTATTTAATTTTTTTTAACGATTTTTTTTAGTAAAATTAATTTAATAAAATTAAATTTTTATTTGGTTGGTTTTGACTTTATAAGAAAATGTTTCAAATAAAAATGATTTAAAATGCAATTTACAACCGATTTTATTATACAGATAATTTATTTAAATTTTTTTAACGGTTTTTTTAGTAAAATTAATTTAATAAAATCAATTTTTAATTTGGTTGGTTTTGACTTTATAAGAAAATGTTTTAAATAAAAGTGATTTAGAATGCAATTTACAGACGATTTTATTATACAGATAATTTATTTAATTTTTTTTAACAATTTTTTTTTAGTAAAATTAATTTAATAAAATTAAATTTTTATTTGGTTGGTTTTGACTTTATAAGAAAATGTTTCAAATAAAAATGATTTAAAATGCAATTTACAACCGATTTTATTATACAGATAATTTATTTAATTTTTTTTAACGATTTTTTTTAGTAAAATTAATTTAATAAAATCAATTTTTTATTTGGTTGGTTTTGACTTTATAAGAAAATGTTTTAAATAAAAGTGATTTAGAATGCAATTTACAGACGATTTTATTATACAGATAATTTATTTAATTTTTTTTAACAATTTTTTTTAGTAAAATTAATTTAATAAAATTAAATTTTTATTTGGTTGGTTTTGACTTTATAAGAAAATGTTTCAAATAAAAATGATTTAAAATGCAATTTACAACCGATTTTATTATACAGATAATTTATTTAAATTTTTTTAACGATTTTTTTTAGTAAAATTAATTTTTAATAAAATTAAATTTTAATTTGGTTGCTTTTGACTTTATAAGAAAATGTTTTAAATGAAAATGATCTAAAATGCAATTTACAACCGATTTTATTATACAGATAATTTATTTAAATTTTTTTAACGATTTTTTTTAGTAAAATTAATTTAATAAAATCAATTTTTTATTTGGTTGGTTTTGACTTTATAAGAAAATGTTTTAAATAAAAGTGATTTAGAATGCAATTTACAGACGATTTTATTATACAGATAATTTATTTAATTTTTTTTAACGATTTTTTTTAGTAAAATTAATTTAATAAAATTAAATTTTTATTTGGTTGATTTTGACTTTATAAGAAAATCTTTCAAATAAAAATGATCTAAAATGCAATTTACAACCGATTTTTTTATACAGATAATTTATTTAAATTTTTTTAACGATTTTTTTTAGTAAAATTAATTTAATAAAATCAATTTTTTATTTGGTTGGTTTTGACTTTATAAGAAAATGTTTTAAATAAAAGTGATTTAGAATGCAATTTACAGACGATTTTATTATACAGATAGTTTATTTAATTTTTTTTAACGATTTTTTTTAGTAAAATTAATTTATAAAAATTAAATTTTTATTTGGTTGGTTTTGACTTTATAAGAAAATGTTTCAAATAAAAATGATTTAAAATGCAATTTACAACCGATTTTATTATACAGATAATTTATTTAAATTTTTTTAACGATTTTTTTTAGTAAAATTAATTTTTAATAAAATTAAATTTTTATTTGGTTGGTTTTGACTTTATAAGAAAATGTTTCAAATAAAAATGATCTAAAATGCAATTTACAACCGATTTTATTATACAGATAATTTATTTAAATTTTTTTAACGATTTTTTTTAGTAAAATTAATTTAATAAAATCAATTTTTTATTTGGTTGGTTTTGACTTTATAAGAAAATGTTTTAAATAAAAGTGATTTAGAATGCAATTTACAGACGATTTTATTTTACAGATAATTTATTTAATTTTTTTTAACGATTTTTTTTAGTAAAATTAATTTAATAAAATTAAATTTTTATTTGGTTGGTTTTGACTTTATAAGAAAATGTTTCAAATAAAAATGATCTAAAATGCAATTTACAACCGATTTTATTATACAGATAATTTATTTAAATTTTTTTAACAATTTTTTTTAGTAAAATTAATTTAATAAAATTAAATTTTTATTTGGTTGGTTTTGACTTTATAAGAAAATGTTTTAAATAAAAATGATCTAAAATGCAATTTACAACCGATTTTATTATACAGATAATTTATTTAAATTTTTTTAACGATTTTTTTTAGTAAAATTAATTTAATAAAATAAATTTTTTATTTGGTTGGTTTTGACTTTATAAGAAAATGTTTTAAATAAAAGTGATTTAGAATGCAATTTACAGACGATTTTATTATACAGATAATTTATTTAATTTTTTTTAACGATTTTTTTTAGTAAAATCAATTTTTTATTTGGTTTGTTTTGACTTTATAAGAAAATGTTTTAAATAAAAGTGATTTAGAATGCAATTTACAGACGATTTTATTATACAGATAATTTATTTAATTTTTTTTAACGATTTTTTTAGTAAAATTAATTTAATAAAATCAATTTTTTATTTGGTTGGTTTTGACTTTATAAGAAAATGTTTTAAATAAAAGTGATTTAGAATGCAATTTACAGACGATTTTATTATACAGATAATTTATTTAATTTTTTTTAACGATTTTTTTTAGTAAAATTAATTTTTTTTTTTTTTTTTTTTTTTTTTTTGAGTTTGAAATATTATATACAATAAATACATTGAAAATGATAATCTCACTCATCGAAACATGTATGTAAAGTTAAAATAAAATAGATAAATAAAATAAAATCATTACCTTATTAATATGAATAATAAAATTAATTTAATAAAATTAAATTTTTATTTGGTTGGTTTTGACTTTATAAGAAAATGTTTCAAATAAAAATGATCTAAAATGCAATTTACAACCGATTTTATTATACAGATAATTTATTTAAATTTTTTTAACAATTTTTTTTAGTAAAATTAATTTAATAAAATCAATTTTTTATTTGGTTGGTTTTGACTTTATAAGAAAATGTTTTAAATAAAAGTGATTTAGAATGCAATTTACAGACGATTTTATTATACAGATAATTTATTTAATTTTTTTTAACGATTTTTTTTAGTAAAATTAATTTAATAAAATTAAATTTTTATTTGGTTGGTTTTGACTTTATAAGAAAATGTTTCAAATAAAAATGATTTAAAATGCAATTTACAACCGATTTTATTATACAGATAATTTATTTAAATTTTTTTAACGGTTTTTTTAGTAAAATTAATTTAATAAAATCAATTTTTTATTTGGTTGGTTTTGACTTTATAAGAAAATGTTTTAAATAAAAGTGATTTAGAATGCAATTTACAGACGATTTTATTATACAGATAATTTATTTAATTTTTTTTAACAATTTTTTTTAGTAAAATTAATTTAATAAAATTAAATTTTTATTTGGTTGGTTTTGACTTTATAAGAAAATGTTTCAAATAAAAATGATGTAAAATGCAATTTACAACCGATTTTATTATACAGATAATTTATTTAAATTTTTTTAACAATTTTTTTTAGTAAAATTAATTCAATAAAATCAATTTTTTATTTGGTTGGTTTTGACTTTATAAGAAAATGTTTTAAATAAAAGTGATTTAGAATGCAATTTACAGACGATTTTATTATACAGATAATTTATTTAATTTTTTTTAACGATTTTTTTTAGTAAAATTAATTTAATAAAATTAAATTTTTATTTGGTTGGTTTTGACTTTATAAGAAAATGTTTCAAATAAAAATGATTTAAAATGCAATTTACAACCGATTTTATTATACAGATAATTTATTTAATTTTTTTTAACGATTTTTTTTAGTAAAATTAATTTAATAAAATCAATTTTTTATTTGGTTGGTTTTGACTTTATAAGAAAATGTTTTAAATAAAAGTGATTTAAAATGCAATTTACAGACGATTTTATTATACAGATAATTTATTTAATTTTTTTTAACAATTTTTTTTAGTAAAATTAATTTAATAAAATTAAATTTTTATTTGGTTGGTTTTGACTTTATAAGAAAATGTTTCAAATAAAAATGATTTAAAATGCAATTTACAACCGATTTTATTATACAGATAATTTATTTAAATTTTTTTAACGATTTTTTTTAGTAAAATTAATTTTTAATAAAATTAAATTTTAATTTGGTTGCTTTTGACTTTATAAGAAAATGTTTTAAATGAAAATGATCTAAAATGCAATTTACAACCGATTTTATTATACAGATAATTTATTTAAATTTTTTTAACGATTTTTTTTAGTAAAATTAATTTAATAAAATCAATTTTTTATTTGGTTGGTTTTGACTTTATAAGAAAATGTTTTAAATAAAAGTGATTTAGAATGCAATTTACAGACGATTTTATTATACAGATAATTTATTTAATTTTTTTTAACGATTTTTTTTAGTAAAATTAATTTAATAAAATTAAATTTTTATTTGGTTGATTTTGACTTTATAAGAAAATCTTTTAAATAAAAATGATCTAAAATGCAATTTACAACCGATTTTATTATACAGATAATTTATTTAAATTTTTTTAACGATTTTTTTTAGTAAAATTAATTTAATAAAATCAATTTTTTATTTGGTTGGTTTTGACTTTATAAGAAAATGTTTTAAATAAAAGTGATTTAGAATGCAATTTACAGACGATTTTATTATACAGATAGTTTATTTAATTTTTTTTAACGATTTTTTTTAGTAAAATTAATTTATAAAAATTAAATTTTTATTTGGTTGGTTTTGACTTTATAAGAAAATGTTTCAAATAAAAATGATCTAAAATGCAATTTACAACCGATTTTATTATACAGATAATTTATTTAAATTTTTTTAACGATTTTTTTTAGTAAAATTAATTTAATAAAATCAATTTTTTATTTGGTTGGTTTTGACTTTATAAGAAAATGTTTTAAATAAAAGTGATTTAGAATGCAATTTACAGACGATTTTATTTTACAGATAATTTATTTAATTTTTTTTAACGATTTTTTTTAGTAAAATTAATTTAATAAAATTAAATTTTTATTTGGTTGGTTTTGACTTTATAAGAAAATGTTTCAAATAAAAATGATCTAAAATGCAATTTACAACCGATTTTATTATACAGATAATTTATTTAAATTTTTTTAACAATTTTTTTTAGTAAAATTAATTTAATAAAATTAAATTTTTATTTGGTTGGTTTTGACTTTATAAGAAAATGTTTCAAATAAAAATGATTTAAAATGCAATTTACAACCGATTTTATTATACAGATAATTTATTTAAATTTTTTTAACGATTTTTTTTAGTAAAATTAATTTTTAATAAAATTAAATTTTAATTTGGTTGCTTTTGACTTTATAAGAAAATGTTTTAAATAAAAATGATCTAAAATGCAATTTACAACCGATTTTATTATACAGATAATTTATTTAAATTTTTTTAACGATTTTTTTTAGTAAAATTAATTTAATAAAATCAATTTTTTATTTGGTTGGTTTTGACTTTATAAGAAAATGTTTTAAATAAAAGTGATTTAGAATGCAATTTACAGACGATTTTATTATACAGATAATTTATTTAATTTTTTTTAACGATTTTTTTTAGTAAAATTAATTTAATAAAATTAAATTTTTATTTGGTTGGTTTTGACTTTATAAGAAAATGTTTCAAATAAAAATGATCTAAAATGCAATTTACAACCGATTTTATTATACAGATAATTTATTTAAATTTTTTTAACGATTTTTTTTAGTAAAATTAATTTAATAAAATCAATTTTTTATTTGGTTGGTTTTGACTTTATAAGAAAATGTTTTAAATAAAAGTGATTTAGAATGCAATTTACAGACGATTTTATTATACAGATAGTTTATTTAATTTTTTTTAACGATTTTTTTTAGTAAAATTAATTTATAAAAATTAAATTTTTATTTGGTTGGTTTTGACTTTATAAGAAAATGTTTCAAATAAAAATGATCTAAAATGCAATTTACAACCGATTTTATTATACAGATAATTTATTTAAATTTTTTTAACAATTTTTTTTAGTAAAATTAATTTAATAAAATTAAATTTTTATTTGGTTGGTTTTGACTTTATAAGAAAATGTTTCAAATAAAAATGATTTAAAATGCAATTTACAACCGATTTTATTATACAGATAATTTATTTAAATTTTTTTAACGATTTTTTTAGTAAAATTAATTTAATAAAATCAATTTTTTATTTGGTTGGTTTTGACTTTATAATAAAATGTTTTAAATAAAAGTGATTTAGAATGCAATTTACAGACGATTTTATTATACAGATAATTTATTAATTTTTTTTAACGATTTTTTTAGTAATTAATTTAATAAAATTAAATTTTTATTTGGTTGGTTTTGACTTTATAAGAAAATGTTTCAAATAAAAATGATTTACAATGCAATTTACAACCGATTTTATTATACAGATAATTTATTTAAATTTTTTTAACGATTTTTTTTAGTAAAATTAATTTAATAAAATTAAATTTTTATTTGGTTGGTTTTGACTTTATAAGAAAATGTTTCAAATAAAAATGATTTAAAATGCAATTTACAACCGATTTTATTATACAGATAATTTATTTAAATTTTTTTAACGATTTTTTTTAGTAAAATTAATTTAATAAAATCAATTTTTTATTTGGTTGGTTTTGACTTTATAAGAAAATGTTTTAAATAAAAGTGATTTAGAATGCAATTTACAGACGATTTTATTATACAGATAATTTATTTAATTTTTTTTAACAATTTTTTTTAGTAAAATTAATTTAATAAAATAAAATTTTTATTTGGTTGGTTTTGACTTTATAAGAAAATGTTTCAAATAAAATCGATTTAAAATGCAATTTACAACCGATTTTATTATACAGATAATTTATTTAAATTTTTTTAACGATTTTTTTTAGTAAAATTAATTTAATAAAATCAATTTTTTATTTGGTTGGTTTTGACTTTATAAGAAAATGTTTTAAATAAAAGTGATTTAGAATGCAATTTACAACCGATTTTATTATACAGATAATTTATTTAAATTTTTTTAACAATTTTTTTTAGTAAAATTATTTAATAAAATCAATTTTTTATTTGGTTGGTTTTGACTTTATAGGAAAATGTTTTAAATAAAAGTGATTTAGAATGCAATTTACAGACGATTTTATTATACAGATAATTAATTTAATTTTTTTTAACGATTTTTTTTAGTAAAATTAATTTAATAAAATTAAATTTTTATTTGGTTGGTTTTGACTTTATAAGAAAATGTTTCAAATAAAAATGATTTAAAATGCAATTTACAACCGATTTTATTATACAGATAATTTATTTAAATTTTTTTAACGATTTTTTTTAGTAAAATTAATTTAATAAAATCAATTTTTTATTTGGTTGGTTTTGACTTTATAAGAAAATGTTTTAAATAAAAGTGATTTAGAATGCAATTTACAGACGATTTATTAATTTTTCTTTAACGATTTTTTTAGTAAAATTAATTTAATAAAATTAAATTTTTATTTGGTTGGTTTTGACTTTATAAGAAAATGTTTCAAATAAAAACGATTTAAAATGCAATTTACAACCGATTTTATTATACAGATAAATTATTTAAATTTTTTTAACGATTTTTTTTAGTAAAATAATTTAATAAAATCAATTTTTTATTTGGTTGGTTTTGACTTTATAAGAAAATGTTTTAAATAAAAGTGATTTAGAATGCAATTTACAGACGATTTTATTATACAGATAATTTATTTAATTTTTTTTAACAATTTTTTTTAGTAAAATTAATTTAATAAAATAAAATTTTTATTTGGTTGGTTTTGACTTTATAAGAAAAGGTTTCAAATTAAAATGATTTAAACTGCAATTTACAACCGATTTTATTATACAGATAATTTATTTAAATTTTTTTAACGATTTTTTTTTGTAAAATTAATTTAATAAAATCAATTTTTTATTTGGTTGGTTTTGACTTTATAAGAAAATGTTTTAAATAAAAGTGATTTAGAATGCAATTTACAGACGATTTTATTATACAGATAATTTATTTAATTTTTTTTAACGATTTTTTTTAGTATAATTAATTTAATAAAATAAAATTTTTATTTGGTTGGTTTTGACTTTATAAGAAAATGTTTCAAATAAAAATGATTTAAAATGCAATTTACAACCGATTTTATTATACAGATAATTTATTTAAATTTTTTTAACGATTTTTTTTAGTAAAATTAATTTAATAAAATCAATTTTTTATTTGGTTGGTTTAGACTTTATAAGAAAATGTTTTGAATAAAAGTGATTTAGAATGCAATTTACAGACGATTTTATTATACAGATAATTTATTTAATTTTTTTAACGATTTTTTTAGTAAAATTAATTTAATAAAATTAAATTTTTATTTGGTTGGTTTTGACTTTATAAGAAAATGTTTCAAATAAAAATGATCTAAAATGCAATTTACAACCGATTTTATTATACAAATAATTTATTTAAATTTTTTTAACGATTTTTTTTAGTAAAATTAATTTAATAAAATCAATTTTTTATTTGGTTGGTTTTGACTTTATAAAAAAATGTTTTAAATAAAAGTGATTTAGAATGCAATTTACAGACAATTTTATTATACAGATAATTTATTTAATTTTTTTTAACAATTTTTTTTAGTAAAATTAATTTAATAAAATTAAATTTTTATTTGGTTGGTTTTGACTTTATAAGAAAATGTTTCAAATAAAAATGATTTAAACTGCAATTTACAACCGATTTTATTATACAGATAATTTATTTATTTTTTTTTAACGATTTTTTTTAGTAAAATTAATTTAATAAAATCAATTTTTTATTTGGTTGGTTTTGACTTTATAAAAAAATGTTTTAAATAAAAGTGATTTAGAATGCAATTTACAGACAATTTTATTATACAGATAATTTATTTAATTTTTTTTAACAATTTTTTTTAGTAAAATTAATTTAATAAAATTAAATTTTTATTTGGTTGGTTTTGACTTTATAAGAAAATGTTTTAAATAAAATTGATCTAAAATGCAATTTACAACCGATTTTATTATACAAATAATTTATTTAAATTTTTTTAACGATTTTTTTTAGTAAAATTAATTTAATAAAATCAATTTTTTATTTGGTTGGTTTTGACTTTATAAAAAAATGTTTTAAATAAAAGTGATTTAGAATGCAATTTACAGACAATTTTATTATACAGATAATTTATTTAATTTTTTTTAACAATTTTTTTTAGTAAAATTAATTTAATAAAATTAAATTTTTATTTGGTTGGTTTTGACTTTATAAGAAAATGTTTCAAATAAAAATGATTTAAACTGCAATTTACAACCGATTTTATTATACAGATAATTTATTTATTTTTTTTTAACGATTTTTTTTAGTAAAATTAATTTAATAAAATCAATTTTTTATTTGGTTGGTTTTGACTTAAAAAAAAATGTTTTAAATAAAAGAGATTTAGAGAATGCAATTTACAGACGATTTTATTATACAGATAATTTATTTAATTTTTTTTAACGATTTTTTTTAGTAAATTTAATTTAATAAAATTAAATTTTTATTTGGTTGGTTTTGACTTTATAAGAAAATGTTTCAAATAAAAATGATTTAAAATGCAATTTACAACCGATTTTATTATACAGATAATTTATTTAAATTTTTTTAACAATTTTTTTTAGTAAAATTAATTTAATAAAATCAATTTTTTATTTGGTTGGTTTTGACTTTATAAGAAAATGTTTTAAATAAAAGTGATTTAGAATGCAATTTACAGACGATTTTATTATACAGATAATTTATTTAATTCTTTTTAACAATTTTTTTTAGTAAAATTAATTTAATAAAATTAAATTTTTATTTGGTTGGTTTTGACTTTATAAGAAAATGTTTCAAATAAAAATGATTTAAAATGCAATTTACAACCGATTTTATTATACAGATAATTTATTTAAATTTTTTTAACGATTTTTTTTAGTAAAATTAATTTAATAAAATCAATTTTTTATTTGGTTGGTTTTGACTTTATAAGAAAATGTTTTAAATAAAAGTGATTTAAAATGCAATTTACAGACGATTTTATTATACAGATAGTTTATTTAATTTTTTTTAACGATTTTTTTTAGTAAAATTAATTTAATAAAATTAAATTTTTATTTGGTTGGTTTTGACTTTATAAGAAAATGTTTCAAATAAAAATGATTTAAACTGCAATTTACAACCGATTTTATTATACAGATAATTTATTTAAATTTTTTTAACGATTTTTTTTAGTAAAATTAATTTAATAAAATCAATTTTTTATTTGGTTGGTTTTGACTTTATAAGAAAATGTTTTAAATAAAAGTGATTTAAAATGCAATTTACAGACGATTTTATTATACAGATAGTTTATTTAATTTTTTTTAACGATTTTTTTTAGTAAAATTAATTTAATAAAATTAAATTTTTATTTGGTTGGTTTTGACTTTATAAGAAAATGTTTCAAATAAAAATGATTTAAACTGCAATTTACAACCGATTTTATTATACAGATAATTTATTTAAATTTTTTTTTCAATTTTTTTTAGTAAAATTAATTTAATAAAATCAATTTTTTATTTGGTTGGTTTTGACTTTATAAGAAAATGTTTTAAATAAAAGTGATTTAGAATGCAATTTACAGACGATTTTATTATACAGATAATTTATTTAATTTTTTTTAACAATTTTTTTTAGTAAAATTAATTTAATAAAATTAAATTTTTATTTGGTTGGCATTATTTAATAGAGAAATAACTAAAATACACATTATTATTTAATAGAGAAATAACAAAAAAACACATTATTTAATAAAGAAATAACTAAAATAAACATTATTTATTGGAGAAATACTTAAAATACACATTATTTAATAGAGAAATAACAAAAAAACTTATTATTTAATAGAGAAATAACTAAAATACACATTATTTATTGGAGAAGTAACTAAAATACACAATATATAATAAAGAAATAACTTAAATATACATTATTTAATAGAGAAATAATTAAAATACGCATTATTTTATAGAGAAATAACAAAAAAAGACATTATTTAATAGAAAAATAACAAAAATACACATTTTTTATTGGAGAAATAACTAAAATACACATTATTTAATAGAGAAATAATTAAAATACACATAATTTAATAAAGAAATAACTAAAATACACTTTATTTAATAGAGAAATAAAAAAAAACACATTATTTATTAGGGAAATAACTAAAATACCTCTTTTTTAATAGAGAAATAACAAAAAAACACATTATTTAATAGAAAAATAACTAAAATACACATTATTTATTAAAGAAATAACTAAAATACACATTACTTAATAGAGAAATAACAAAAAAACACATTATTTAATAGAAAAATAACTAAAAAACACATTAATTATTAGAGAAATAACTAAAATACACATTATTTAATAGAGAAATAACAAAAAAACACATTATTTAATAGAGAAATAACTAAAATACACATTATTTATTAGAAAAATAACTAAAATACACATTATTTAATAGAGAAATAACTAAAATACACATTATATAAAAGAGAAATAACAAAAAAACACATTATTTAATAGAAAAATAACTAAACTACACATTATTAAATAGAGAAATAACAAAAAAACACATTATTTATTGGAGAAATATCTAAAATACACAATATTTATTGGAGAAATAATTATAAAACACATTATTTAATAAAGAAATAACAAAAAAACACATTATTTAATAGAGAAATAACTAAAATACACATTATTTATTGGAGAAATAACTAAAATACACATTATTTTATAAAGAAATAAGAAAAAAACAGATTAATTAATAGAGAAATAACTAAAATACACATTATTTATTGGAAAAATAACTAAAATACACATTATTTAATAGAGAAATAACAAAAAAACACATTATTAAATATAGAAATAACTAAAATACACATTATTTAATGGAGAAATAAAAAAAAACACATTCTTTAATAAACAAATAACTAAAATACACATTATTTATTGAAGAAATAACTAAAATACACAATATTTAATAAAGAAATAACAAAAAAACAAATTATTTACTAGAGAAATAACAAAAAAACACATTATTTAATGGAGAATAAACTAAAATACACATTATTTATTGGAGAAATAACTAAACTACACATTATTTAATAGAGAAATAACTAAAAACACATTATTTAATAGAGAAATAACAAAAAAAACACTTTATTTAATAGAGAAATAACTAAAATACACAATATTTATTGGAGAAATAACTAAAATACACATTATTTAATAAAGAAATAACTAAAATACACAATATTTAATAGAAAAATAACAAAAAAACACATTATTTAATAGAAAAATAACTAAATTACACATTATTTATTGGAAAAATAATTAAAATACACATTATTTAATAGAGAAATAACAAAAAAACACATTATTTAATAAGGAAATAACTAAAAAACACATTATTTATTGGAGAAATAACTAAAATACTTATTATTTAATAGAGAAATAACTAAAATACACATTATTTATTAGAGAAATAACTAAAAAACACATTATTTAATAAAGAAATAACTAAAATATACATTATTTAATAGAGAAATAACAAAAAAACACATTATTTAATAGAGAAATAACTAAAATACACATTATTTATTGGAGAAATAATTAAAAAACACATTATTTAATAGAAAAATAACAAAAAAACACATTATTTAATAGAGAAATAACTAAAATACACATTATTTAATGGAAAATTAACTAAAATACACATTATATAATAGAAAAATACCTAAAATACACATTATTTAATAGAGAAATAACAAAAAAACACATTATTTAATGGATAAATAACAAAAAAACACATTATTTAATAGAGAAATAACTAAAATACACATTATTTATTAGAGAAATAACAAAAATACACATTATTTTAAAGAGAAATAACAAAAAAACACATTAATTATAAAAGAAATAACTAAAATACACATAATTTCTTGGAGAAATAACTAAAATACACATTATTTAATAGAGAATTAACAAAAAACACATTATTTAATAGAGAAATATCTTAAAAACACAATATTTATTGGAGAAATAACTAAAATACACATTATTTAATAGAGAAATAACTTATATACACATTAATTATTAGAGAAATAATTAAAACACACATTATTTAATAGAGAAATAACTAAAATACACATTATGTAATAAAGAAATAACAAAAAAACACTTTATTTAATAGAGAAATAACAAAATACATATTATTTATTGGAGAATTAACTAGAATACACGTTATTTAATAAAGAAATAACAAAAAAACACATTATTTAATAAAGAAATAACAAAAAAACACAGTTTTTAATAGAAAAACAACTAAAATACACATTATTTAATAGAGAAATAACCAAAATACACATTATTTAATAGAGAAATAACAAAAAAAGCATATTATTTAATAGAGAAATAACTAAAATACACATTATTTATTAAAGAAATAACAAAAATACACATTATTTTGAAGAGAAATAACAAAAAATCACATTATTTATAAGAGAAATAACTAAAATACACATTATATCTTAGAGAAATAACTTAAATACACATTATTCAATAGAGAAATAACAAAAAACACATTATTTAATAGAGAAATAACTTAAATACACATTATTTATTGAAGAAATAACTAAAATACACATTATTTAATAGAGAAATAACTAAAATACACATTATTTATTAGAGAAATAACTAAAATACACATTATTTAATAGAAAAATAACTAAAATACACATTATATAATAGAGAAATAACAAAAAAAACACATTATTTAATAGAGAAATAACTAAACTACACATTATTTAATAGAGAATTAACAAAAAAACACATTATTTAATAGAGAAATAACTAAAATACACATTATTTATTGGAGAAATAACTAAATTACACATTATTTTATAGAGAAATAAGATAAAAACATATTATTTAATATAGAAATAACTAAAATACACATTATATATTAGAGAAATAACTAAAATACACTTTATTTAATAAAGAACTAACATAAAAGAAACACATTATTTAATAGAGAAATAACTAAAATACACATTATTTATTGGAGAAATATCTATAATATACTTTATTTAATAAAAAAATAACTAAAATACACATTATTTAATAGAGAATTAACTAAAATACTCATTATTTAATAAAGAAATAATTAAATTACACATTATTTATTAGAAAAATAACTAGAATACACATTACTTAATAGTGAAATAACAAAAAACAACACAATATTTAATAGAGAAATAACTAAAATTCACATTATTTATTGGAGAAATAACTAAAATACACATTATTTAATAAAGAAATAACAAAAAACACATTATTTAATAAAGAAATAACTAAAATACACATTATTTATTGGAGAAATAACTAAAATACACATTATTTAATAGAGAAATAACTAAAATACACATTATTTAATAGAGAAATAACAAAAAAACACTTTATTTAATAGAGAAATAACTAAAATACACATTATTTCTTAGAGAAAAAACTAAAATAGACTTTATTTTTCAATAAAGAAATAACAAAAAAACACAATATTTAAAAGAGAAATAACTAAGATACACATTATTTATTGAAGAAATAACTAAAATACATATTATTTATTTGAAAAATAACTAAAATACACATTATTTAATAAAGAAATAACTAAAATTCACATTATTTAATAGAGAAATAACAAAAAAACACAATATTTAATAGAGAAATAACAAAAAAACACATTATTTAATACAGAAATAAACAAATACACATTATTTATTGGAGAAATAACTAAAATTCACATTATTTAATAAAGAAATAACTAAAATACACATTATTTAATAGAGAAATAACAAAAAACAAATTATTTAATAGAGAAATAACAAAAAAACACATTATTTAATAGAGAAATAACTAAAATACACTTTATTTATTAGAGAAATATTTAAAATACACATTATATAATAGAGAAATAACTTAAATTCACATTATTAGTAGAGAAATAACAGAAAACACTATATTTAATAAAGAAATAACTAAAATACACATTATTTATTGGAGAAATAAATAAATTACACATTATTTAACAGAGAAATAACTAAAATACACATTATTTAATAAAGATTTAACAAAAAAACACATTATTTAATAAAGAAATAACTAAAATACACATTATTTATTGAAAAAATAACTAAAATACACATTATATAAAAGAGAAATACCTAAAATACACAATATTTAATAGATAAATAACAAAAAAACACAATATTTAAGGCAGAAATAACTAAAATACACATTATTTATTAGAGAAATAACTAAAATACACTTTATTTATTATAAAAATAACCAAAATACACATTATTCAATAGAGAAATAACTAAAATACACATTTGTTATCGGAGAAATAACTAAAAAACACATTATTTATTAGAGAAATAATTAAAACACACATAATTGAATAGAGAAATAACTAAAATACACATTATTTAATAAAGAAATAACAAAAAAACACTTTATTTAATAGAGAAATAACAAAATACACATTATTTATTGGAGAATTAACTAAAATACACATTATTTAATAGAAAAATAACAAAAAACACATTATTTAATATAGAAATACCTATAATACACATTATTTATTAGAGAAATAACTAAAATACACATTATTTAATAAAGAAATAACTTAAATACACATTATTTAATAGAGAAATAATTAAAATACACATTATTTAATAGAGAAATAACAAAAAAACACATTATTTAATAGAGAATAAACTAAAATACACTTTATTTTTCGGAGAAATAACTAAAATACACATAAATAAATAGAGAAATAACTTAAATTCACATTATTAGTAGAGAAATAACAAAAAACACATTATTTAATAAAAAAATAACTAAAATACACATTATTTATTAGAAAAATAACTAAAATACACATTATTTAATAGAGAAAAAACTAAAATACACATTATTTAATAGAGAAATAATAAAAAAACATATTATTCAATAGATAAATAACTGAAATACAAATTATTTAATAGAGAAATAACAAAAAACAAATTATTTAATAAAGAAATAACTAAAATACACATTAATTATTGAAAAAATAATTAAAATACACATTATATAATAGAGAAATACCTAAAATCCACATTATTTAATAGATAAATAACAAAAAAACACAATATTTAATAGAGAAATAACTAAAATATACATTATTTATTAGAGAAATAACTAAAATACACATTATTTATTGTAAAAATAACCAAAGTACACATTATTTAATAGAGAAATAACTAAAATACACATTTGTTATGAAAGAAATAACTAAAAAACACATTATTTAATAAAGAAATAACAAAAAAACACTTTATTTAATAGAGAAATAACTAAAATACACATTATTTATTAGAGAAATAACTGAAATACACATAATTTAATAGAGAAATAACTAAAATACACATTATTTAATAGAGAAATAACAAAAAAACACATTATTTAATAGAGAAATAACTAAAATACACATTATTTATTGGAGAATTAACTAAAATACACCATATTTAATAGAAAAATAACAAAAAACACATTATTTAATATAGAAAAACCTATAATACACATTATTTATTGGAGAAATAACTAAAATATTTATTATTTAATAGAGAAATAACTAAAATACACGTTATTTAATAGAGAAACAACAAAAAACACATTATTTAATAAAGAAATAACAAAAAACACATTTTTTAATAGAGAAACAACTAAAATACACAATATTTAATGGAGAAATAACCAAAATACACATTATTTAATAGAGAATTAACAAAAAAACATTTTATTTAATAGAGAAATAACTAAAATACACATTATTTATTGGAGAAATAACTGAAATACTCATTATTTTAAAGAGAAATAACAAAAAAACACATTATTTATTAGAGAAATAACTAAAATACACATTATTTATTGGAGAAATAACAAAAATACACATTATATAATAGAGAAATATCTAAAATACACATTATTCAATAAAAAAATAACAAAAAAACACATTATTTAATAGAGAAAAAACTAAAATACACATTATTTAATAGAGAAATATAAAAAAAAACACACTATTTAATAGAGAAAAAACTAAAACACACATTATTTATTAGAAAAATAACTAAAATACACATTATTTAATAAAGAAATAACTAAAATACACATTATTTAATGGAGAAATAACAAAAAACACATTATTTAATAGAGAAATAACTAAAATAAACATTATTTATTGGAGAAATAACCAAAATACACATTATTTAATAGAGAATTACCAAAAAAACATATTATTTAATAGAGAAATAACTAAAATACACATTATTTATTGGAGAAATAACTGATATACACATTATTTTAAAAAGAAATAACAAAAAAACACATTATTTATTAGAGAAATAACCAAAATACACATTATTTTATGGAGAAATAACTAAAATACACATTATATAATAAAGAAATATCTAAAATACACATTATTTAATAAAAAAATAACAAAAAAACTCATTATTTAATAGAGAAAAATTTAAAATACACATTATTTATTAGAGAAATATAAAAAAAACACATTATTTAATAGAGAAATAACTAAAATACACATTATTTATTAGAAAAATAACTAAAATACGCATTATTTAATAGAGAAATAACTAAAATACACATTATTTAATGGAGAAATAACAAAAAAACACATTATTTAATAAAGAAATAACTAAAACAAACATTATTTATTGGAGAAATACTTAAAATACACATTATTTAATAGAGAAATAACAAAAAACACATTATTTAATAGAGAAATAACTAAAAAACACATTATTTATTGAAGAAATAACTAAAATACACATTATTTAATAGAGAAATAACAAAGAAACACATTATTTACTAGAGAAATAACAAAAATACACATTATATAATAAAGAAATAACTTAAATACACATTATTTAATAGAGAAATAATTAAAATACGCATTATTTAACAGAGAAATAACAAAAAAAGACATTATTTAATAGAAAAATAACAAAAATACACATTATTTATTGGAGAAATAACTAAAAAACACATTATTTAATAGAGAAATAATTCAAATACACATAATTTAATAAAGAAATAACTAAAATACACTTTATTTAATAGAGAAATAAAAAAAAACACATTATTTATTAGAGAAATAACTAAAATACCCCTTTTTTAATAAAGAAATAACAAAAAAAACACATTATTTAATAGAAAAATAAATAAAATACACATTATTTATTAAAGAAATAACTAAAATACACATTACTTAATAGAGAAATAACAAAAAAACACATTATTTAATAGAAAAATATCTAAAAAACACATTAATTATTAGAGAAATAACTAAAATACACATTATTTAATAGAGAAATAACAAAAAAAACACATTATTTAATAGAGAAATAACTAAAAAACACATTATTTATTGAAGAAATAACTAAAATACACATTATTTAATAGAGAAATAACAAAGAAACACATTATTTACTAGAGAAATAACAAAAATACACATTATTCAATAGAGAAATAACAAAAAAACACATTATTTAATAGAATAATAACTAAAATACGCATTATTTATTGAAGATATAACTAAAATACACATTATTTATTAGAGAAATAACTAAAATACACATTATTTATTAGAGAAATAACTAAAATACACATTATTTAATAAAGAAATAACTAAAATACACATTATTTAATAAAGAAACAACAAAAAACATATTATTTAATAGAGAAATAACTAAAATATACATTATTTATTTGAGAAATAACTAAAATACACATTATTTAATAGAGATATAACTAAAATACACAATATTTAATAGAAAAATAACAAAAAAACACATTATTTAATAAAGAAATAACTAAAATACACATTATTTAATAGAGAAATAACAAAAAGAAACATTATTTAATATAGAAATAATTAAAATACACATTGTTTAATAGAGAAATAACAAAAAACACATTATTTAATAAAGAAAAAACTGAAATACACATTATTTATTAGAGAAATAACTAAAATACACATTATTTAATAGATAAAGAACTAAAATACACATTATTTAATAGAGAAATAACAAAAAAACACATTATTTAATAAAGAAATAACTAAAATACACATTATTTAATAGAGAAATAACTAAAATACACATTATTTATTGGAGAAATAACTAAAATACACATTATTTAATAGAGAAATAACTAAAATACACATTATTTAATAGAGAAATAACTAAAATACACATTATTTATTGGAGAAATAACTAAAATACACATTATTTAATAGTGAAATAACTAAAATACACATTATTTAATGGAGAAATAACAAAAAAACACATTATTTAATAGAGAAATAACTAAAACAAACATTATTTATTGGAGAAATACTTAAAATACACATTATTTAATAGAGAAATAACAAAAAAACACATTATTTAATAGAGAAATAACTAAAATACACATTATTTATTAGAAAAATAACTAAAATACGCATTATTTAATAGAGAAATAACTAAAATACACATTATTTAATGGAGAAATAACAAAAAAACACATTATTTAATAGAGAAATAACTAAAACAAACATTATTTATTGGAGAAATACTTAAAATACACATTATTTAATAGAGAAATAACAAAAAAACACATTATTTAATAGAGAAATAACTAAAATACACATTATTTATTGGAGAAATAACTTAAATACACATTATATAATAAAGAAATAACTTAAATACACATTATTTAATAGAGAAATAATTAAAATACGCATTATTTAACAGAGAAATAACAAAAAAAGACATTATTTAATAGAAAAAAAAACAAAAATACACATTATTTATTGGAGAAATAACTAAAAAACACATTATTTAATAGAGAAATAATTCAAATACACATAATTTAATAAAGAAATAACTAAAATACACTTTATTTAATAGAGAAATAAAAAAAAACACATTATTTATTAGAGAAATAACTAAAATACCCCTTTTTTAATAAAGAAATAACAAAAAAAAACACGTTATTTAAAAGAAAAATAAATAAAATACACATTATTTATTAAAGAAATAACTAAAATACACATTACTTAATAGAGAAATAACAAAAAAACACATTATTTAATAGAAAAATATCTAAAAAACACATTAATTATTAGAGAAATAACTAAAATACACATTATTTAATAGAGAAATAACAAAAAAAACACATTATTTAATAGAGAAATAACTAAAAAACACATTATTTATTGAAGAAATAACTAAAATACACATTATTTAATAGAGAAATAACAAAGAAACACATTATTTACTAGAGAAATAACAAAAATACACATTATTCAATAGAGAAATAACAAAAAAAGACATTATTTAATAGAATAATAACTAAAATACGCATTATTTATTGAAGATATAACTAAAATACACATTATTTATTAGAGAAATAACTAAAATACACATTATTTATTAGAGAAATAACTAAAATACACATTATTTAATAAAGAAATAACTAAAATACACATTATTTAATAAAGAAACAACAAAAAACATATTATTTAATAGAGAAATAACTAAAATATACATTATTTATTTGAGAAATAACTAAAATACACATTATTTAATAGAGAAATAACTAAAATACACATTATTTAATAGAAAAATAACAAAAAAACACATTATTTAATAAAGAAATAACTAAAATACACATTATTTAATAGAGAAATAACAAAAAGGAACATTATTTAATATAGAAATAATTAAAATACACATTATTTAATAGAGAAATAACAAAAAACACATTATTTAATAAAGAAAAAACTGAAATACACATTATTTATTAGAGAAATAACTAAAATACACATTATTTAATAGATAAAGAACTAAAATACACATTATTTAATAGAGAAATAACAAAAAAACACATTATTTAATAAAGAAATAACTAAAATACACATTATTTAATAGAGAAATAACTAAAATACACATTATTTATTGGAGAAATAACTAAAATACACATTATTTAATAGAGAAATAACTAAAATACACATTATTTAATAGAGAAATAACTAAAAAACACATTATTTATTGGAGAAATAACTAAAATACACATTATTTAATAGTGAAATAACTAAAATACACATTATTTAATAAAGAAATAACAAAAAAACACATTATTTAATAGAGAAATAATTATAATACACTTTATTTAATAGAGAAATAACAAAAAAACACATTATTTAATATAGAAATAACTAAAATACACATTATTTAATAGAGAAATAACAAAAAAACACCTTATTTAATAAAGAAATAACTAAAATACACATTATTTGATAGAGAAATAACTAAAATACACAATATATAATAAAGAAATAACAAAAAAACAAATTATTTACTAGAGAAATAACAAAAAAACACATTATTTAATAGAGAAATAACTAAAATACACATTATTTATTAAAGAAATAACTAAAATACACATTATTTAATAGAGAAATAACTAAAATACACATTATTTATTAGAGCAATAACTAAAATACACAATTTTTAATGAAGAAATAACAAAAAAACACATTATTCAATAGAGAAATAACAAAAAAACACATTATTTAATAGAGAAATAACTAAAATACACATTATTTATTGGAGAAATAACTAAAATACACATTATTTAATAGAGAAATAACTAAAATACACATTATTTAATAGAGAAATAACAAAAAAACACATTCTTTAATAGAGAAATAACTAAAATGCACATTATTTATTTAAGAAATAACTAAAATACACATTATTTAATAGAGAAATAACTAAAATACACATTATTTATTGGAGAAATAACTAAAATACACAATATTTAATAAAGAAATAACAAAGAAACCCATTATTTAATAAAGAAATAACAAAAAACACATTATTTATTAGAGAAATAACTAGAATACACATTATTTATTAAAGAAATAACTAAAATACACATTAATTAATAAAAAAATAACTAAAAACACATTATTTAATAGAGAAATAACAAAAAAACACATTATTTAGTAGAAAAATAACTAAAATACACATTATTTATTGGAGAAATAACTAAAATACACATTATTTAATAAAGAAATAACAAAAAAACACATTATTTATTAGAGAAATATCTAAAATACACATTATTTAATAAAGAAATAACAAAAAAAAACACAGTATTTAATAAAGAAATACCTAAAATACACATTATTTAATAGAGATATAACAAAAAATCACATTATTTAATAGAGAAATAACAGAAAAACACAATATTTAATAAAGAAATAACTAAAATACACATTATTTAATAGAGAAATAACTAAAATACACATTGTTTAATAGATAAAGAATTAAAATACACATTATTTAATAGAGAAATAACAAAAAAACACATTATTTAATAGAGAAATAACTAAAATACACATTATTTATTGGAGAAATAACTAAAATACACATTATTTAACAAAGAAATAATTAAATTACACATTATTTAATAGAAAAATAACTAAAATACACTTTATTTAATAGAGAAATAACAAAAAACACACTTATTAATAGAAAAATAACTAAAATACACATTATTTAATGGAGAAATAACTAAAATACATATTATTTAAAAGAGAAGTAACTAAAATACACATTATTTAATAGAGAAATAACAAAAAACACGATATTTAATAGAGAAATAACTAAAATATACATTATTTAATAGAGAAATAACAAAAAAACACATTATTTAATTGTTGAGAAATAACTAAAATACACATTATTTAATAGAGAAATAACAAAAAACACATTATTTAATAAAGAAATAACTTAAATACACATTATTTATTGGTGAAAAAACTAAAATACTAATTATTTATTGAAGAAATAACTAAAATACATATTATTTAATAGAGAAGTAACTAAAATACACATTATTTAATAGAGAAATAACAAAAAACACGGTATTTAATAGAGAAATAACTAAAATACACATTATTTAATAGAGAAATAACAAAAAACACATTATTTAATAAAGAAATAACTAAAATACACATTATTTATTAGAGAAAAAACTAAAATACACATTATTTAATAGAGAAATAACTAAAATACACATTATTTCATATAGAAATAACAAAAAACAAATTATTTAATAGAGAAATAACTAAAATACACATTATTTATTAGAGAAATAATTAAAATACACATTATTTAATAGAGAAGTAACTAAAATACACATTATATAAAAGAGAAATAACAAAAAAACACATTATTTAATAGAAAAATAACTAAACTACACATTATTTATTGGAGAAATAACTAAAATACACATTATTTAATAGAGAAATAACTAAAATACACATTATTTAATAGAGAAATAACAAAAAAACACATTCTTTAATAGAGAAATAACTAAAATGCACATTATTTATTTAAGAAATAACTAAAATACACATTATTTAATAGAGAAATAACTAAAATACACATTATTTATTGGAGAAATAACTAAAATACACAATATTTAATAAAGAAATAACAAAGAAACCCATTATTTAATAGAGAAATAACAAAAAACACATTATTTATTAGAGAAATAACTAGAATACACATTATTTATTAAAGAAATAACTAAAATACACATTAATTAATAAAAAAATAACTAAAAACACATTATTTAATAGAGAAATAACAAAAAAACACATTATTTAGTAGAGAAATAACTAAAATACACATTATTTATTGGAGAAATAACTAAAATACACATTATTTAATAAAAAAATAACAAAAAAACACATTATTTATTAGAGAAATATCTAAAATACACATTATTTAATAAAGAAATAACAAAAAAAAAAAACATTATTTAATAAAGAAATAACTAAAATACACATTATTTAATAGAGATATAACAAAAAATCACATTATTTAATAGAGAAATAACAAAAAAACACAATATTTAATAAAGAAATAACTAAAATACACATTATTTAATAGAGAAATAACTAAAATACACATTATTTAATAGATAAAGAACTAAAATACAATATATTTAATAGAGAAATAACAAAAAAACACATTATTTAATAGAGAAATAACTAAAATACACATTATTTATTGGAGAAATAACTAAAATACACATTATTTAACAAAAAAATAATTAAATTACACATTATTTAATAGAAAAATAACTAAAATACACTTTATTTAATAGAGAAATAACAAAAAACACACTTATTAATAGAAAAATAACTAAAATACACATTATTTAATGGAGAAATAACTAAAATACATATTATTTAATAGAGAAGTAACTAAAATACACATTATTTAATAGAGAAATAACAAAAAAACACATTATTTATTTGTTGAGAAATAACTAAAATACACATTATTTAATAGAGAAATAACAAAAAACACATTATTTACTAAAGAAATAACTAAAATACACATTATTTATTGGTGAAAAAACTAAAATACTAATTATTTATTGGAGAAATAACTAAAATACATATTATTTAATAGAGAAGTAACTAAAATACACATTATTTAATAGAGAAATAACAAAAAACACGATATTTAATAGAGAAATAACTAAAATACACATTATTTAATAGAGAAATAACAAAATACACAATATTTAATAAAGAAATAACTAAAATACACATTATTTATTAGAGAAAAAACTAAAATACACATTATTTATTAGAGAAATAACTAAAATACACATTATTTCATATAGAAATAACAAAAAACAAATTATTTAATAGAGAAATAACTAAAATACACATTATTTATTAGAGAAATAATTAAAATACACATTATTTAACAGAGAAATAACTAAAATACACATTATATAAAAGAGAAATAACAAAAAAACACATTATTTAATAGAAAAATAACTAAACTACACATTATTTAATAGAGAAATAACAAAAAAACACATTATTTAATGGAGAAATATCTAAAATACACAATATTTATTAGAGAAATAATTATAAAACACATTATTTAATAAAGAAATAACAAAAAAAACACATTGATTAATAGAGAAATAACTTAAATACACATTATTTATTGGAGAAATAACTAAAATACACATTATTTTATAGAGAAATAAGAAAAAAACACATTATTTAATAGAAAAATAACTAAAATACACATTATTTATTGGAGAAATATTTTAAATACACATTATTTAATAGAGAAATAACAAAAAAACACATTATCAAATATAGAAGTTATTAAAATACACATTATTTAATAGAGAAATTAAAAAAAAAACACATTATTTAATAGAGAAATAACTAAAATACACATTTATAATTTTATAAATGTGTATTTTAGTTATTTCTCTATTAAATAATGTGTTTTTTTTTTAATTTCTCGAGATTTACCTCTCATCAGTATATCTTTATATATTTATATAAAGATATACTGATGAGAGGTAAACCTCGAAACGCGTCTATGGATGTTTTTAGTTTAGAATATTTTTTAATAAATTTAATTTTTTTATAAAATACACATTATTTAAAAGAGAAATAACAAAAAAAACACTTTATTTAATTGAGAAATAACTAAAATACACATTATTTATTGGAGAAATAAGTAAAATACACAGTATTTAATAAAGAGATAACTTAAATACACATTATTTAATAGAGATATAACAAAAAAACACAGTATTTAATAGAAAAATAACTAAACTACACATTATTTAATAGAGAAATAACAAAAAAACACATTATTTAATGGAGAAATATCTAAAATACACAATATTTATTAGAGAAATAATTATAAATTACATTATTTAATAAAGAAATAACAAAAAAACACATTATTTAATAGAGAAATAACTTAAATACACATTATTTATTGGAGAAATAACTAAAATACACATTATTTTATAGAGAAATAAGAAAAAAACACATTATTTAATAGAAAAATAACTAAAATACACATTATTTATTCGAGAAATATTTAAAATACACATAATTTAATAGAGAAATAACAAAAAAACACATTATTAAATATAGAAATTACTAAAATACACATTATTTAATAGAGAAATTAAAAAAAAAACACATTATTTAATAGAGAAATAACTAAAATACACATTTATAAAATATATAAAGATATACTGATGAGAAGTAAACCTCGAAACGCGTCTATGGATGTTTTTAGTTTAGAAAATTTTTTCATAAATTCAATTTTTTTATAAAATACACATTATTTAAAAGAGAAATAACAAAAAAAACACTTAATTTAATTGAGAAATAACTAAAATACACATTATTTATTGGAGAAATAACTAAAATACACAGTATTTAATAAAGAAATAACTTAAATACACATTATTTAATAGAGATATAACAAAAAAACACAGTATTTAATAGAAAAATAACTAAATTACACATTATTTATTGGAGAAATAACTAAAATACACATTATTTAATAGAGAAATAACAAAAAAAACACATTATTTAATAGAGAAATAACTAAAAAACAGATTATTTATTGGAGAAATAACTAAAAAACACATTATTTAATAAAGAAATAACTAAAATATACATTATTTAATAGAGAAATAACAAAAAAACACATTATTTAATAGAGAAATAACTAAAATACACATTATTTATCGGAGAATAAATTAAAAAACACATTATTTAATAGAGAAATGACAAAAAAAAACATTATTTAATAAAGAAATAACTTAAATACACATTATTTAATAGAAAATTAACTAAAATACACATTATATAATAAAAAATACCTAAAATACACAATATTTAATAGAGAAATAACAAAAAAACACATTATTTAATAGATAAATAACAAAAAAACACATTATTCAATAGAGAAATAACTAAAATACACATTATTTATAAGAGAAATAACAAAAATACACATTATTTTAAAGAGAAATAACAAAAAAACACATTAGTTATAAGAGAAATAACTAAAATACACATTATTTCTTGGAGAAATAACTAAAATACACATTATTTATTGGAGAAATAACTAAAATACACATTATTTATTATAGAAATAACTAAAATACACATTATTTATTAGAGAAATAACTAAAATACACTTTATTTATTGGAGAAATAATTAAAATACACATTATTTATTAGAGAAATAATTAAAACACACATTATTTAATAGAGAAATAACTAAAATACACATTATTTAATAAAGAAATAACAAAAAAACACATTATTTAATCTAGAAATAACTAAAATACACATTATTTATTAGAGAAATAACTAAAATACTTATTATTTAATAGAGAAATAACTAAAATACACGTTATTTAATAAAGAAATAACAAAAAAACACATTATTTAATAAAGAAATAACATAAAAACAAATTTTTAAATAGAGAAACAACTAAAATTCACATTATTTAATGGAGAAATAACCAAAATACACATTATTTGATAAAGAAATAACAAAAAAAACATATTATTTAATAGAGAAATAACTTAAATACACATTATTTATAAAAGTAATAACAAAAATACACATTATTTTAAAGAGAAATAACAAAAAAACACATTATTTATAAAAGAAATAACTAAAATACACATTATTTCTTTTAGAAATAACTTAAATACACATTATTTAATAGAGAAATAACAAAAAACACATTATTTAATAAAGAAATAACCTAAATACACAATATTTATTGAAGAAATAACTAAAATACACATTATTTAATAGAGAAATAACTAAAATACACATTATTTATTAGAGAAATAACTAAAATACACATTATTTAATAAAAAAATAACTAAAATACACTTTATTTAATAGAGAAATAACAAAAAACACACTTATTAATAGAAAAATAACTAAAATACACATTATTTAATGGAGAAATAACTAAAATACATATTATTTAATAGAGAAGTAACTAAAATACACATTATTTAATAGAGAAATAACAAAAAAACACATTATTTAATTGTTAAGAAATAACTAAAATACACATTATTTAATAGAGAAATAACAAAAAACACATTATTTAATAAAGAAATAACTGAAATACACATTATTTATTGGTGAAAAAACTAAAATACTAATTATTTATTGGAGAAATAACTAAAATACATATTATTTAATAGAGAAGTAACTAAAATACACATTATTTAATAGAGAAATAACAAAAAACACGATATTTAATAGAGAAATAACTAAAATACACATTATTTAATAGAGAAATAACAAAATACACATTATTTAATAAAGAAATAACAAAAAACAAATTATTTAATAGAGAAATAACTAAAATACACATTATTTATTAGAGAAATAATTAAAATACACATTATTTAATAGAGAAATAACTAAAATACACATTATATAAAAAAAAAATAACAAAAAAACACATTATTTAATAGAAAAATAACTAAACTACACATTATTTAATAGAGAAATAACAAAAAAACACATTATTTAATGGAGAAATATCTAAAATACACAATATTTATTAGAGAAATAATTATAAAACACATTATTTAATAAAGAAATAACAAAAAAACACATTATTTAATAGAGAAATAACTTAAATACACATTATTTATTGGAGAAATAACTAAAATACACATTATTTTATAGAGAAATAAGAAAAAAACACATTATTTAATAGAGAAATAACTAAAATACACATTATTTATTGGAGAAATAACTAAAATACACATTATTTAATAGAGAAATAACAAAAAAACACATTATTAAATATAGAAATTACTAAAATACACATTATTTAATAGAGAAATTAAAAAAAAAACACATTATTTAATAGAGAAATAACTAAAATACACATTATTTAAAAGAGAAATAACAAAAAAAACACTTTATTTAATTGAGAAATAACTAAAATACACATTATTTATTGGAGAAATAACTGAAATACACAGTATTTAATAAAGAAATAACTTAAATACACATTATTTAATAGAGATGTAACAAAACAACACAGTATTTTATAGAAAAATAACTAAATTACACATTATTTATTGGAGAAATAACTAAAATACACATTATTTAATAGAGAAATAACAAAAAAAACACATTATTTAATAGAGAACTAACTAAAAAACACATTATTTATTGGAGAAATAACTAAAAAACACATTATTTAATAAAGAAATAACTAAAATATACATTATTTAATAGAGAAATAACAAAAAAACACATTATTTAATAGAGAAATAACTAAAATACACATAATTTTTGGAGAATAAATTAAAAAACACATTATTTATTAGAGAAATAACAAAAAAAAACATTATTAATTAAAGAAATAACTAAATTACACATTATTTAATAGAAAATTAACTAAAATACACATTATATAATAAAAAATACTTAAAATACACATTATTTAATAAAGAAATAACAAAAAAAACATATTATTTAATAGAGAAATAACTAAAATACACATTATTTATTAAAGTAATAACAAAAATACACATTATTTTAAAGAGAAATAACAAAAAAACACATTAGTTATAAGAGAAATAACTAAAATACACATTATTTCTTGGAGAAATAACTAAAATACACATTATTTATTGGAGAAATAACTAAAATACACATTATTTATTATAGAAATAACTAAAATACACATTATTTATTAGAGAAATAACTAAAATACACTTTATTTATTGGAGAAATAATTAAAATACACATTATTTATTAGAGAAATAATTAAAACACACATTATTTAATAGAGAAATAACTAAAATACACATTATTTAATAAAGAAATAACAAAAAAACACATTATTTAATATAGAAATAACTAAAATACACATTATTTATTAGAGAAATAACTAAAATACTTATTATTTAATAGAGAAATAACTAAAATACACGTTATTTAATAAAGAAATAACAAAAAAACACATTATTTAATAAAGAAATAACAAAAAGACAAATTTTTAAATAGAGAAACAACTAAAATTCACATTATTTAATGGAGAAATAACCAAAATACACATTATTTGATAAAGAAATAACAAAAAAAACATATTATTTAATAGAGAAATAACTTAAATACACATTATTTATAAAAGTAATAACAAAAATACACATTATTTTAAAGAGAAATAAAAAAAAAACACATTATTTATAAAAGAAATAACTAAAATACACATTATTTCTTTTAGAAATAACTTAAATACACATTATTTAATAGAGAAATAACAAAAAATACATTATTTAATAAAGAAATAACCTAAATACACAATATTTATTGAAGAAATAACTAAAATACACATTATTTAATAGAGAAATAACTAAAATACACATTATTTATTAGAGAAATAACTAAAATACACATTATTTAATAAAAAAATAACTAAAATACACTTTATTTAATAGAGAAATAACAAAAAACACACTTATTAATAGAAAAATAACTAAAATACACATTATTTAATGGAGAAATAACTAAAATACATATTATTTAATAGAGAAGTAACTAAAATACACATTATTTAATAGAGAAATAACAAAAAAACACATTATTTAATTGTTGAGAAATAACTAAAATACACATTATTTAATAGAGAAATAACAAAAAACACATTATTTAATAAAGAAATAACTGAAATACACATTATTTATTGGTGAAAAAACTAAAATACTAATTATTTATTGGAGAAATAACTAAAATACATATTATTTAATAGAGAAGTAACTAAAATACACATTATTTAATAGAGAAATAACAAAAAACACGATATTTAATAGAGAAATAACTAAAATACACATTATTTAATAGAGAAATAACAAAATACACATTATTTAATAAAGAAATAACAAAAAACAAATTATTTAATAGAGAAATAACTAAAATACACATTATTTATTAGAGAAATAATTAAAATACACATTATTTAATAGAGAAATAACTAAAATACACATTATATAAAAAAAAAATAACAAAAAAACACATTATTTAATAGAAAAATAACTAAACTACACATTATTTAATAGAGAAATAACAAAAAAACACATTATTTAATGGAGAAATATCTAAAATACACAATATTTATTAGAGAAATAATTATAAAACACATTATTTAATAAAGAAATAACAAAAAAACACATTATTTAATAGAGAAATAACTTAAATACACATTATTTATTGGAGAAATAACTAAAATACACATTATTTTATAGAGAAATAAGAAAAAAACACATTATTTAATAGAGAAATAACTAAAATACACATTATTTATTGGAGAAATAACTAAAATACACATTATTTAATAGAGAAATAACAAAAAAACACATTATTAAATATAGAAATTACTAAAATACACATTATTTAATAGAGAAATTAAAAAAAAAACACATTATTTAATAGAGAAATAACTAAAATACACATTATTTAAAAGAGAAATAACAAAAAAAACACTTTATTTAATTGAGAAATAACTAAAATACACATTATTTATTGGAGAAATAACTGAAATACACAGTATTTAATAAAGAAATAACTTAAATACACATTATTTAATAGAGATGTAACAAAACAACACAGTATTTTATAGAAAAATAACTAAATTACACATTATTTATTGGAGAAATAACTAAAATACACATTATTTAATAGAGAAATAACAAAAAAAAACACATTATTTAAAAGAGAAATAACTAAAAAACACATTATTTATTGGAGAAATAACTAAAAAACACATTATTTAATAAAGAAATAACTAAAATATACATTATTTAATAGAGAAATAACAAAAAAACACATTATTTAATAGAGAAATAACTAAAATACACATAATTTTTGGAGAATAAATTAAAAAACACATTATTTATTAGAGAAATAACAAAAAAAAACATTATTAATTAAAGAAATAACTAAATTACACATTATTTAATAGAAAATTAACTAAAATACACATTATATAATAAAAAATACTTAAAATACACATTATTTAATAAAGAAATAACAAAAAAAACATATTATTTAATAGAGAAATAACTAAAATACACATTATTTATTAAAGTAATAACAAAAATACACATTATTTTAAAGAGAAATAACAAAAAAACACATTATTTATAAAAGAAATAACTAAAATATACATTATTTCTTTTAGAAATAACTTAAATACACATTATTTAATAGAGAAATAACAAAAAACACATTATTTTATAAAGAAATAACTTAAATACACAATATTTATTGAAGAAATAACTAAAATACACATTATTTGATAGAGAAATAACTAAAATACACATTATTTATTAGAGAAATAACTAAAATACACATTATTTAATAGAAAAATAACAAAAAACACACTTATTAATAGAAAAATAACTAAAATACACATTATTTAATGGAGAAATAACAAAAAAACACATTATTTAATAGAGAAATAACTAAAACAAACATTATTTATTGGAGAAATACTTAAAATACACATTATTTAATAGAGAAATAACAAAAAAACACATTATTTAATAGAGAAATAACTAAAATACACATTATTTATTAGAGAAATAACTTAAATACACATTATATAATAAAGAAATCACTTAAATACACATTATTTAATAGAGAAATAATTAAAATACGCATTATTTAACAGAGAAATAACAAAAAAAGACATTATTTAATAGAAAAAAAAACAAAAATACACATTATTTATTGGAGAAATAACTAAAAAACACATTATTTAATGGAGAAATAATTCAAATACACATAATTTAATAAAGAAATAACTAAAATACACTTTATTTAATAGAGAAATTAAAAAAAACACATTATTTATTAGAGAAATAACTAAAATACCCCTTTTTTAATAAAGAAAAAACAAAAAAAAACACATTATTTAAAAGAAAAATAAATAAAATACACATTATTTATTAAAGAAATAACTAAAATACACATTACTTAATAGAGAAATAACAAAAAAACACATTATTTAATAGAAAAATATCTAAAAAACACATTAATTATTAGAGAAATAACTAAAATACACATTATTTAATAGAGAAATAACAAAAAAAACACATTATTTAATAGAGAAATAACTAAAAAACACATTATTTATTGAAGAAATAACTAAAATACACATTATTTAATAGAGAAATAACAAAGAAACACATTATTTACTAGAGAAATAACAAAAATACACATTATTCAATAGAGAAATAACAAAAAAAGACATTATTTAATAGAATAATAACTAAAATACGCATTATTTATTGAAGATATAACTAAAATACACATTATTTATTAGAGAAATAACTAAAATACACATTATTTATTAGAGAAATAACTAAAATACACATTATTTAATAAAGAAATAACTAAAATACACATTATTTAATAAAGAAACAACAAAAAACATATTATTTAATAGAGAAATAACTAAAATATACATTATTTATTTGAGAAATAACTAAAATACACATTATTTAATAGAGAAATAACTAAAATACACATTATTTAATAGAAAAATAACAAAAAAACACATTATTTAATAAAGAAATAACTAAAATACACATTATTTAATAAAGAAATAACAAAAAGGAACATTATTTAATATAGAAATAATTAAAATACACATTATTTAATAGAGAAATAACAAAAAACACATTATTTAATAAAGAAAAAACTGAAATACACATTATTTATTAGAGAAATAACTAAAATACACATTATTCAATAGATAAAGAACTAAAATACACATTATTTAATAGAGAAATAACAAAAAAACACATTATTTAATAAAGAAATAACTAAAATACACATTATTTAATAGAGAAATAACTAAAATACACATTATTTATTGGAGAAATAACTAAAATACACATTATTTAATAGAGAAATAACTAAAATACACATTATTTAATAGAGAAATAACTAAAAAACACATTATTTATTGGAGAAATAACTAAAATACACATTATTTAATAGTGAAATAACTAAAATACACATTATTTAATAAAGAAATAACAAAAAAACACATTATTTAATAGAGAAATAATTAAAATACACTTTATTTAATAGAGAAATAACAAAAAAACACATTATTTAATATAGAAATAACTAAAATACACATTATTTAATAGGGAAATAACAAAAAAACACCTTATTTAATAAAGAAATAACTAAAATACACATTATTTGTTAGAGAAATAACTAAAATACACAATATATAATAAAGAAATAACAAAAAAAACAAATTATTTACTAGAGAAATAACAAAAAAACACATTATTTAATAGAGAAATAACTAAAATACACATTATTTATTGAAGAAATAACTAAAATACACATTATTTAATAGAGAAATAACTAAAATACACATTATTTATTAGAGCAATAACTAAAATACACAATTTTTAATGAAGAAATAACAAAAAAACACATTATTCAATAGAGAAATAACAAAAAAACACATTATTTAATAGAGAAATAACTAAAATACACATTATTTATTGGAGAAATAACTAAAATACACATTATTTAATAGAGAAATAACTAAAATACACATTATTTAATAGAGAAATAACAAAAAAACACATTCTTTAATAGAGAAATAACTAAAATGCACATTATTTATTTAAGAAATAACTAAAATACACATTATTTAATAGAGAAATAACTAAAATACACATTATTTATTGGAGAAATAACTAAAATACACAATATTTAATAAAGAAATAACAAAGAAACCCATTATTTAATAGAGAAATAACAAAAAACACATTATTTATTAGAGAAATAACTAGAATACACATTATTTATTAAAGAAATAACTAAAATACACATTAATTAATAAAAAAATAACTAAAAACACATTATTTAATAGAGAAATAACAAAAAAACACATTATTTAGTAGAGAAATAACTAAAATACACATTATTTATTGGAGAAATAACTAAAATACACATTATTTAATAAAGAAATAACAAAAAAACACATTATTTATTAGAGAAATATCTAAAATACACATTATTTAATAAAGAAATAACAAAAAAAACACAGTATTTAATAAAGAAATACCTAAAATACACATTATTTAATAGAGATATAACAAAAAATCACATTATTTAATAGAGAAATAACAGAAAAACACAATATTTAATAAAGAAATAACTAAAATACACATTATTTAATAGAGAAATAACTAAAATACACATTGTTTAATAGATAAAGAACTAAAATACACATTATTTAATAGAGAAATAACAAAAAAACACATTATTTAATAGAGAAATAACTAAAATACACATTATTTATTGGAGAAATAACTAAAATACACATTATTTAACAAAGAAATAATTAAATTACACATTATTTAATAGAAAAATAACTAAAATACACTTTATTTAATAGAGAAATAACAAAAAACACACTTATTAATAGAAAAATAACTAAAATACACATTATTTAATGGAGAAATAACTAAAATACATATTATTTAAAAGAGAAGTAACTAAAATACACATTATTTAATAGAGAAATAACAAAAAACACGATATTTAATAGAGAAATAACTAAAATATACATTATTTAATAGAGAAATAACAAAAAAACACATTATTTAATTGTTGAGAAATAACTAAAATACACATTATTTAATAGAGAAATAACAAAAAACACATTATTTAATAAAGAAATAACTTAAATACACATTATTTATTGGTGAAAAAACTAAAATACTAATTATTTATTGAAGAAATAACTAAAATACATATTATTTAATAGAGAAGTAACTAAAATACACATTATTTAATAGAGAAATAACAAAAAACACGGTATTTAATAGAGAAATAACTAAAATACACATTATTTAATAGAGAAATAACAAAAAACACATTATTTAATAAAGAAATAACTAAAATACACATTATTTATTAGAGAAAAAACTAAAATACACATTATTTAATAGAGAAATAACTAAAATACACATTATTTCATATAGAAATAACAAAAAACAAATTATTTAATAGAGAAATAACTAAAATACACATTATTTATTAGAGAAATAATTAAAATACACATTATTTAATAGAGAAGTAACTAAAATACACATTATATAAAAGAGAAATAACAAAAAAACACATTATTTAATAGAAAAATAACTAAACTACACATTATTTATTGGAGAAATAACTAAAATACACATTATTTAATAGAGAAATAACTAAAATACACATTATTTAATAGAGAAATAACAAAAAAACACATTCTTTAATAGAGAAATAACTAAAATGCACATTATTTATTTAAGAAATAACTAAAATACACATTATTTAATAGAGAAATAACTAAAATACACATTATTTATTGGAGAAATAACTAAAATACACAATATTTAATAAAGAAATAACAAAGAAACCCATTATTTAATAGAGAAATAACAAAAAACACATTATTTATTAGAGAAATAACTAGAATACACATTATTTATTAAAGAAATAACTAAAATACACATTAATTAATAAAAAAATAACTAAAAACACATTATTTAATAGAGAAATAACAAAAAAACACATTATTTAGTAGAGAAATAACTAAAATACACATTATTTATTGGAGAAATAACTAAAATACACATTATTTAATAAAAAAATAACAAAAAAACACATTATTTATTAGAGAAATATCTAAAATACACATTATTTAATAAAGAAATAACAAAAAAAAAAACATTATTTAATAAAGAAATAACTAAAATACACATTATTTAATAGAGATATAACAAAAAATCACATTATTTAATAGAGAAATAACAAAAAAACACAATATTTAATAAAGAAATAACTAAAATACACATTATTTAATAGAGAAATAACTAAAATACACATTATTTAATAGATAAAGAACTAAAATACAATATATTTAATAGAGAAAAAACAAAAAAACACATTATTTAATAGAGAAATAACTAAAATACACATTATTTATTGGAGAAATAACTAAAATACACATTATTTAACAAAAAAATAATTAAATTACACATTATTTAATAGAAAAATAACTAAAATACACTTTATTTAATAGAGAAATAACAAAAAACACACTTATTAATAGAAAAATAACTAAAATACACATTATTTAATGGAGAAATAACTAAAATACATATTATTTAATAGAGAAGTAACTAAAATACACATTATTTAATAGAGAAATAACAAAAAAACACATTATTTATTTGTTGAGAAATAACTAAAATACACATTATTTAATAGAGAAATAACAAAAAACACATTATTTACTAAAGAAATAACTAAAATACACATTATTTATTGGTGAAAAAACTAAAATACTAATTATTTATTGGAGAAATAACTAAAATACATATTATTTATAAGAGAAGTAACTAAAATACACATTATTTAATAGAGAAATAACAAAAAACACGATATTTAATAGAGAAATAACTAAAATACACATTATTTAATAGAGAAATAACAAAATACACAATATTTAATAAAGAAATAACTAAAATACACATTATTTATTAGAGAAAAAACTAAAATACACATTATTTATTAGAGAAATAACTAAAATACACATTATTTCATATAGAAATAACAAAAAACAAATTATTTAATAGAGAAATAACTAAAATACACATTATTTATTAGAGAAATAATTAAAATACACATTTTTTAACAGAGAAATAACTAAAATACACATTATATAAAAGAGAAATAACAAAAAAACACATTATTTAATAGAAAAATAACTAAACTACACATTATTTAATAGAGAAATAACAAAAAAACACATTATTTAATGGAGAAATATCTAAAATACACAATATTTACTAGAGAAATAATTATAAAACACATTATTTAATAAAGAAATAACAAAAAAAACACATTGATTAATAGAGAAATAACTTAAATACACATTATTTATTGGAGAAATAACTAAAATACACATTATTTTATAGAGAAATAAGAAAAAAACACATTATTTAATAGAAAAATAACTAAAATACACATTATTTATTGGAGAAATATTTTAAATACACATTATTTAATAGAGAAATAACAAAAAAACACATTATCAAATATAGAAGTTACTAAAATACACATTATTTAATAGAGAAATTAAAAAAAAAACACATTATTTAATAGAGAAATAACTAAAATACACATTTATAATTTTATAAATGTGTATTTTAGTTATTTCTCTATTAAATAATGTTTTTTTTTAATTTCTCGAGATTTACCTCTCATCAGTATATCTTTATATATTTATATAAAGATATACTGATGAGAGGTAAACCTCGAAACGCGTCTATGGATGTTTTTAGTTTAGAATATTTTTTAATAAATTTAATTTTTTTATAAAATACACATTATTTAAAAGAGAAATAACAAAAAAAAACACTTTATTTAATTGAGAAATAACTAAAATACACATTATTTATTGGAGAAATAAGTAAAATACACAGTATTTAATAAAGAGATAACTTAAATACACATTATTTAATAGAGATATAACAAAAAAACACAGTATTTAATAGAAAAATAACTAAACTACACATTATTTAATAGAGAAATAACAAAAAAACACATTATTTAATGGAGAAATATCTAAAATACACAATATTTATTAGAGAAATAATTATAAATTACATTATTTAATAAAGAAATAACAAAAAAACACATTATTTAATAGAGAAATAACTTAAATACACATTATTTATTGGAGAAATAACTAAAATACACATTATTTTATAGAGAAATAAGAAAAAAACACATTATTTAATATAAAAATAACTAAAATACACATTATTTATTCGAGAAATATTTAAAATACACATAATTTAATAGAGAAATAACAAAAAAAAACATTATTAAATATAGAAATTACTAAAATACACATTATTTAATAGAGAAATTAAAAAAAAAACACATTATTTAATAGAGAAATAACTAAAATACACATTTATAAAATATATAAAGATATACTGATGAGAAGTAAACCTCGAAACGCGTCTATAGATGTTTTTAGTTTAGAAAATTTTTTCATAAATTCAATTTTTTTATAAAATACACATTATTTAAAAGAGAAATAACAAAAAAAACACTTAATTTAATTGAGAAATAACTAAAATACACATTATTTATTGGAGAAATAACTAAAATACACAGTATTTAATAAAGAAATAACTTAAATACACATTATTTAATAGAGATATAACAAAAAAACACAGTATTTAATAGAAAAATAACTAAATTACACATTATTTATTGGAGAAATAACTAAAATACACATTATTTAATAGAGAAATAACAAAAAAAACACATTATTTAATAGAGAAATAACTAAAAAACAGATTATTTATTGGAGAAATAACTAAAAAACACATTATTTAATAAAGAAATAACTAAAATATACATTATTTAATAGAGAAATAACAAAAAAACACATTATTTAATAGAGAAATAACTAAAATACACATTATTTATCGGAGAATAAATTAAAAAACACATTATTTAATAGAGAAATGACAAAAAAAAACATTATTTAATAAAGAAATAACTTAAATACACATTATTTAATAGAAAATTAACTAAAATACACATTATATAATAAAAAATACCTAAAATACACAATATTTAATAGAGAAATAACAAAAAAACACATTATTTAATAGATAAATAACAAAAAAACACATTATTCAATAGAGAAATAACTAAAATACACATTATTTATAAGAGAAATAACAAAAATACACATTATTTTAAAGAGAAATAACAAAAAAACACATTAGTTATAAGAGAAATAACTAAAATACACATTATTTCTTGGAGAAATAACTAAAATACACATTATTTATTGGAGAAATAACTAAAATACACATTATTTATTATAGAAATAACTAAAATACACATTATTTATTAGAGAAATAACTAAAATACACTTTATTTATTGGAGAAATAATTAAAATACACATTATTTATTAGAGAAATAATTAAAACACACATTATTTAATAGAGAAATAACTAAAATACACATTATTTAATAAAGAAATAACAAAAAAACACATTATTTAATATAGAAATAACTAAAATACACATTATTTATTAGAGAAATAACTAAAATACTTATTATTTAATAGAGAAATAACTAAAATACACGTTATTTAATAAAGAAATAACAAAAAAACACATTATTTAATAAAGAAATAACAAAAAAACAAATTTTTAAATAGAGAAACAACTAAAATTCACATTATTTAATGGAGAAATAACCAAAATACACATTATTTGATAAAGAAATAACAAAAAAAAACATATTATTTAATAGAGAAATAACTTAAATACACATTATTTATAAAAGTAATAACAAAAATACACATTATTTTAAAGAGAAATAACAAAAAAACACATTATTTATAAAAGAAATAACTAAAATACACATTATTTCTTTTAGAAATAACTTAAATACACATTATTTAATAGAGAAATAACAAAAAACACATTATTTAATAAAGAAATAACCTAAATACACAATATTTATTGAAGAAATAACTAAAATACACATTATTTAATAGAGAAATAACTAAAATACACATTATTTATTAGAGAAATAACTAAAATACACATTATTTAATAAAAAAATAACTAAAATACACTTTATTTAATAGAGAAATAACAAAAAACACACTTATTAATAGAAAAATAACTAAAATACACATTATTTAATGGAGAAATAACTAAAATACATACTATTTAATAGAGAAGTAACTAAAATACACATTATTTAATAGAGAAATAACAAAAAAACACATTATTTAATTGTTGAGAAATAACTAAAATACACATTATTTAATAGAGAAATAACAAAAAACACATTATTTAATAAAGAAATAACTGAAATACACATTATTTATTGGTGAAAAAACTAAAATACTAATTATTTATTGGAGAAATAACTAAAATACATATTATTTAATAGAGAAGTAACTAAAATACACATTATTTAATAGAGAAATAACAAAAAACACGATATTTAATAGAGAAATAACTAAAATACACATTATTTAATAGAGAAATAACAAAATACACATTATTTAATAAAGAAATAACAAAAAACAAATTATTTAATAGAGAAATAACTAAAATACACATTATTTATTAGAGAAATAATTAAAATACACATTATTTAATAAAGAAATAACTAAAATACACATTATATAAAAAAAAATAACAAAAAAACACATTATTTAATAGAAAAATAACTAAACTACACATTATTTAATAGAGAAATAACAAAAAAACACATTATTTAATGGAGAAATATCTAAAATACACAATATTTATTAGAGAAATAATTATAAAACACATTATTTAATAAAGAAATAACAAAAAAACACATTATTTAATAGAGAAATAACTTAAATACACATTATTTATTGGAGAAATAACTAAAATACACATTATTTTATAGAGAAATAAGAAAAAAACACATTATTTAATAGAGAAATAACTAAAATACACATTATTTATTGGAGAAATAACTAAAATACACATTATTTAATAGAGAAATAACAAAAAAACACATTATTAAATATAGAAATTACTAAAATACACATTATTTAATAGAGAAATTAAAAAAAAACACATTATTTAATAGAGAAATAACTAAAATACACATTATTTAAAAGAGAAATAACAAAAAAAACACTTTATTTAATTGAGAAATAACTAAAATACACATTATTTATTGGAGAAATAACTGAAATACACAGTATTTAATAAAGAAATAACTTAAATACACATTATTTAATAGAGATGTAACAAAACAACACAGTATTTTATAGAAAAATAACTAAATTACACATTATTTATTGGAGAAATAACTAAAATACACATTATTTAATAGAGAAATAACAAAAAAAACACATTATTTAATAGAGAAATAACTAAAAAACACATTATTTATTGGAGAAATAACTAAAAAACACATTATTTAATAAAGAAATAACTAAAATATACATTATTTAATAGAGAAATAACAAAAAAACACATTATTTAATAGAGAAATAACTAAAATACACATAATTTTTGGAGAATAAATTAAAAAACACATTATTTATTAGAGAAATAACAAAAAAAAACATTATTAATTAAAGAAATAACTAAATTACACATTATTTAATAGAAAATTAACTAAAATACACATTATATAATAAAAAATACTTAAAATACACATTATTTAATAAAGAAATAACAAAAAAAACATATTATTTAATAGAGAAATAACTAAAATACACATTATTTATTAAAGTAATAACAAAAATACACATTATTTTAAAGAGAAATAACAAAAAAACACATTATTTATAAAAGAAATAACTAAAATATACATTATTTCTTTTAGAAATAACTTAAATACACATTATTTAATAGAGAAATAACAAAAAACACATTATTTAATAAAGAAATAACTTAAATACACAATATTTATTGAAGAAATAACTAAAATACACATTATTTGATAGAGAAATAACTAAAATACACATTATTTATTAGAGAAATAACTAAAATACACATTATTTAATAGAAAAATAACTAAAATAAACATTATATAATAGAGAAATAACAAAAAAACACATTATTTAATAGAGAAATAACTAATCTACACATTATTTAATAAAAAAATAACAAAAAAACACATTATTTAATGGAGAAATATCTAAAATACACATTATTTATTAGAGAAATAATTTTAAAACACATTATTTAATAGAGAAATAACAAAAAAACACATTATTTAATAGAGAAATAACTAAAATACACATTATTTATTGGAGAAATAACTAAATTACACATTATTTTATAGAGAAATAAGATAAAAACACATTATTTAATAGAGAAATAACTTAAATACACATTATTTATTAGAGAATCAACTAAAATACACATTATTTAATAGAGAACCAACATAAAAGAAACACATTATTTAATAGAGAAATAACTAAAATACACATTATTTATTGGAGAAAAATCTAAAATATACTTTATTTAATAAAAAAATAACTAAAATACACATTATTTAATAGAGAATTAACTAAAATACACATTAATTAATAAAGAAAAAACTAAAATACACATTATTTATTGGAGAAATAACTAAATTACACATTATTTAATAGAGAAATAACTAAAATACACATTATTTATTAGAGAATCAACTAAAATACACATTATTTAATAGAGAACCAACATAAAAGAAACACATTATTTAATAAAGAAATAACTAAAATACACATTATTTATTAGAAAAATAACTAGAATACACATTACTTAATAGTGAAATAACAAAAAAAACACAATATTTAATAGAGAAATAACTAAAATACACATTATTTATTGGAGAAATAACTAAAATACACATTATTTAATAAAGAAATAACAAAAAAACACATTTTTTAATATAGAAATAACTAAAATACACATTATTTATTGGAGAAATAACTAAAATACACATTATTTAATAGAGAAATAACTAAAATACACATTAATTAATAAAGAAAAAACTAAAATACACATTATTTATTGGAGAAATAACTAAATTACACATTATTTAATAGAGAAATAACTAAAATACAAATTATTTAATAGAAAAATAACAAAAAAACACTTTATTTAATAGAGAAATAACTAAAATACACATTATTTCTTGGAGAAATAACTAAAATAGACATTATTTAATAAAGAAATAACAAAAAAACACAATACTTAAAAGAGAAATAACTAAGATACACATTATTTATTGAAGAAATAACTGAAATACACATTATTTAATTAAAAATAACTAAAAGACACATTATTTATTAAAGAAATAACTAAAATTCACATTATTTTATAGAGAAATAATACAAAAACACAATATTTAATAGAGAAATAACAAAAAAACACATTATTTAATACAGAAATAAATAAATACACATTATTTATTGGAGAAATAACTAAAATTCACATTATTTAATAAAGAAATAACTAAAATACACATTATTTAATAGAGAAATAACAAAAAACACATTATTCAATAAAGAAATAACAAAAAAACACATTATTTAATAGAGAAATAACTAAAATACAGCTTATTTATTGGAGAAATAACTAAAATACACATTATTTAATAGAGAAAAAACTTAAATTCACATTATTAGTAGAGAAATAACACAAAACACATTATTTAATAGAGAAATAACTAAAATACACATTATTTATTGGAGAAATAACAAAAATACACATTATATAATAAAGAAATATCTAAAATACACATAATTTATTAAAAAAATAACAAAAAAACACATTATTTAATAGAGAAAAAACTAAAATACACATTATTTAATAGAGAAATATAAAAAAAACACACTATTTAATAGAGAAATAACTAAAACACACATTATTTATTAGAAAAATAACTAAAATACACATTATTTATAAGAGAAATAACTAAAATACACATTATTTAATGAAGAAATAACAAAAAAACACATTATTTAATAGAGAAATAACTAAAATACACATTATTTATTGGAGAAATAACTGAAATACACATTATTTAAAAAAAAAAATAACAAAAAAACACATTATTTATTAGAGAAATTACTAAAATACACATTATTTATTGGAGAAATAACAAAAATACACATTATATAATAAAGAAATATCTAAAATACACATAATTTATTAAAAAAATAACAAAAAAACACATTATTTAATAGAGAAAAAACTAAAATACACATTATTTAATAGAGAAATATAAAAAAAACACACTATTTAATAGAGAAATAACTAAAACACACATTATTTATTAGAAAAATAACTAAAATACACATTATTTATAAGAGAAATAACTAAAATACACATTATTTAATAAAGAAATAACAAAAAAACACATTATTTAATAGAGAAATAACTAAAATACACATTATTTATTGGAGAAATAACTAAATACACATTATTTATTATAGAAATAACCAAAATACACATTTGTTATCGGAGAAATAACTAAAAAACACATTATTTATTAGAGAAATAATTAAAACACACACAATTTAAAAGAAAAATAACTAAAATACACATTATTTAATAATGAAATAACAAAAAAACACTTTATTTAATAAAGAAATAACAAAATACACATTATTTATTGGAGAATTAACTAAAATACACATTATTTAATAGAAAAATAACAAAAAAACACATTATTTAATATAGAAATACCTATAATACACATTATTTATTGGAGAAATAACTAAAATACTTATTATTTAATAGAGAAATAACTAAAATACACGTTATTTAATAGAGAAATAACAAAAAAACACATTATTTAATACAGAAATAACAAAAAAACACATTTTTTAATAGAGAAACAACTAAAATACACATTATTTAATGGAGAAATAACCAAAATACACATTATTTAATAAAGAATTAACAAAAAAAACATATTATTTAATAGAGAAATAACTAAAATACACATTATTTATTTGAGAAATAACTGAAAGACACATTAATTTAAAAAGAAATAACAAAAAAACACATTATTTATTAGAGAAATAACTAAAATACACATTATTTATTGGAGAAATAACTAAAATACACATTATATAATAGAGAAATATTTAAAATACACATTATTTATTTGAGAAATAACTGAAAGACACATTAATTTAAAAAGAAATAACAAAATACACATTATTTATTGGAGAATTAACTAAAATACACATTATTTAATAAAGAATTAACAAAAAAAACATATTATTTAATAGAGAAATAACTAAAATACACATTATTTATTTGAGAAATAACTGAAAGACACATTAATTTAAAAAGAAATAACAAAATACACATTATTTATTGGAGAATTAACTAAAATACACATTATTTAATAGAAAAATAACAAAAAAACACATTATTTAATATAGAAATACCTATAATACACATTATTTATTGGAGAAATAACTAAAATACTTATTATTTAATAGAGAAATAACTAAAATACACGTTATTTAATAGAGAAATAACAAAAAAACACATTATTTAATACAGAAATAACAAAAAAACACATTATTTAATAGAGAAAAAACTGAAATACACATTATTTAAAAGAGAAATATATAAAAAAACACATTATTTAATAGAGAAATAACTAAAACACACATTATTTATTAAAAAAATAACTAAAATACACATTATTTAATAGAGAAATAACTAAAATACACATTATTTAAAGGAGAAATAACAAAAAAAACACATTATTTAATAGAGAAATAACTAAAATAAACATTATTTATTAGAGAAATACTTAAAATACACATTATTTAATAGAGAAATAACTAAAATACACATTATTTAATAGAGAAATAACAAAAAACACAATATTTAATAGAGAAATAACTAAAATACACATTATTTATTGGAGAAATAACTAAAATACACATTATATAATAAAGAAATAACTTAAAAACACATTATTTAAAAGAGAAATATATAAAATACACATTATATAATAGAGAAATAACAAAAAAAGACATTATTTAATAAAAAAATAACAAAAATACACATTATTTATTCTAGAAATAACTAAAAGACACATTATTTAATAAAGAAATAACTAAAATACACATAAATTAATAAAGAATTAACTAAAATACACTTTATTTAATAGAGAAATAAAAAAAAACACATTATTTATTAGAGAAATAACTAAAATACCCCTTTTTTAATAAAGAAATAACAAAAAAACACATTATTTGATAAAAAAATAACTAAAATACACATTATTTATTAAAGAAATAACTGAAATACACATTACTTAATAAAGAAATAACAAAAAAACACATTATTTAATAGAAAAATAACTAAAAAACACATTAATTTTTAGAGAAAGAACTAAAATACACATTATTTAATAGATAAATAACAAAAAAACACATTATTTAATAGAGAAATAACTAAAAAACACATTATTTATTGAAGAAATAACTAAAATACACATTATATAATAGAGAAATAACAAAAAAAACATATTATTTAATAGAGAAATAACAAAAATACACATTATTTAAAGGAGAAATAACTAAAATACACATTATTTATTATAGAAATAACTAAAATACACATTATTTAATAGAGAAATAACTAAAATACACATTAATTTTTAGAGAAAGAACTAAAATACACATTATTTAATAGATAAATAACAAAAAAACACATTATTTAATAGAATAATAACTAAAATACGCATTATTTATTGAAGATATAACTAAAATACACATTATTTAATAGAAAAATAACTAAAATACACATTATTTAATAGAAAAATAACAAAAACACATTATTTAATAGAGGAATAACTAAAATACACATTATTTATTATAGAAATAACTAAAATACACATTATTTAATAAAGAAATAACTAAAATACACATTATTTAATAAAGAAATAACAAAAAAACATATTATTTAATAGAGAAATAACTAAAATACACATTATTTAAAGGAGAAATAACTAAAATACACATTATTTATTATAGAAATAACTAAAATACACATTGTTTAATAGAGAAATAACTAAAATACACATTATTTATTGGAGAAATAACTAAAATACACATTATTTATTAGAGAAATAATTAAAACACTCATTATTAAATAGAGAAATAACTAAATTACACATTATTTAATAAATAAATAACAAAAAAACACTTTATTTAATAGAGAAATAACAAAATACACATTATTTATTGGAGAATTAACTAAAATACACATTATTTAATAGAAAAATAACAAAAAAAACACATTATTTATTATAGAAATAACTAAAATACACATTATTTATTGGAGAAATAACTAAAATACTTATTATTTAATAGAGAAATAACTAAAATACACGTTATTTAATAAAGAAAGAACAAAAAAACACATTATTTAATAAAAAAATAACAAAAAAACACATTTTTTAATAGAGAAACAACTAAAATACACATTATTTAATGGAGAAATAACCAAATTACACATTATTTAATAGAGAAATAACAAAAAAAACATATTATTTAATAGAGAAATAACAAAAATACACATTATTTATTAAAGAAATAACAAAAATACACATTATTTTAAAGAGAAATAACAAGAAAACACATTATTTATAAGAGAAATAACTAAAATACACATTATTTCTTGAAGAAATAACTAAAATACACATTATTTAAAAGAGAAATAACAAAAAACACATTATTTAATAGAGAAATAACTTAAAAACACAATATTTATTGAAGAAATAACTAAAATACACATTATTTAATAGAGAAATAACTAAAATACACATTATTTATTAGAGAAATAACTAAAAAACACATTATTTAATAGAAAAATAACTAAAATACACATTATATAATAGAAAAATAACAAAAAAACACATTATTTGATAGAGAAATATATAAACTACACATTATTTAATAGAGAAATAACAAAAAAACACATTATTTATTGGAGAAATAACTAAAATACTTAACATTTAATAGAGAAATAACTAAAATACACATTATTTATTGGAGAAATATCTAAAATATACTTTATTTAATAAAAAAATAACTAAAATACACATTATTTAATAGAGAATTAACTAAAATACTCATTATTTAATAAAGAAATAACTAAAATACACATTATTTATTAGAAAATTAACTAAAATACACATCACTTAATAGTGAAATAACAAAAAAAAACACAATAATAAATAGAGAAATAACTAAAATACACATTATTTATTGGAGAAATAACTAAAATACACATTATTTAATAAAAAAATAACAAAAAAACACATTATTTAATAGAGAAATAACTAAAATACACATTATTTATTGAAGAAATAACTAAAATACCCATTATTTAATAGAGAAATAACTAAAATACACATTATTTAATAGAGAAATAACGAAAAAACACTTTATTTAATAGAGAAATAACTAAAATACATATTATTTCTTGGAGAAATAACTAAAATAGACATTATTTAATAAAGAAATAACAAAAAAACACAATATTTAAAAGAGAAATAACTAAGATACACATTATTTATTAAAGAAATAACTAAAATACACATTATTTAATTAAAAAATAACTAAATTACACATTATTTAATAAAGAAATAACTAAAATTCACATTATTTAATAGAGAAATAACAAAATAAAACAATATTTAATAAAGAAATAACAAAAAAAACACATTATTTAATACAGAAATAAATAAATACTCATTATTTATAGGAGAAATAACTAAAATTCACATTATTTAATAAAGAAATAACTAAAATACACATTATTTAATAGAGAAATAACAAAAAACACATTATTTAATAGAGTAATAACAAAAAAACACATTATTTAATAGAGAAATAACTAAAATACACTTTATTTATTAAAGAAATAACTAAAATACACATTATTTAATAGAGAAATAACTTAAATTCACATTATTAGTAGAGAAATAACAAAAAACACATTATTTAATAGAGAAATAACTAAAATACACATTATTTATTAGAGAAATAACTAAAATACACATTATTTAATAGAGAAAAAACTAAAATACACATTATTTAATAGAGAATTTATAAAAAAACATATTATTTAATAGATAAATAACTGAAATACACATTATTTAATAGAGAAATAACAAAAAAACACATTATTTAATAAAGAAATAACTAAAATACACATTATTTATTGAAAAAATAACTAAAATACACATTATATAATAGAGAAATACCTAAAATACACATTATTTAATAGATAAATAACAAAAAAACACATTATTTAATAGAGAAATAACTAAAATACACATTATTTATTGGAGATATAACTAAAATACACATTATTTATTGTAAAAATAACTAAAATACACATTATTTAATAGAGAAATAACTAAAATACACATTTGTTTTTGGAGAAATAACTGAAAAACACATTATTTATTAGAGAAATAATTAAAACACACATAATTTACCAGAGAAATAACTAAAATACACATTATTTAATAAAGAAATAACAAAAAAACACTTTATTTAATAGAGAAATAACAAAATACACATTATTTATTAAAGAATTAACTAAAATACACATTATTTAATAGAAAAATAAAAAAACACAGTATTTAATATAGAAATACCTATAATACACCATATTTATTGGAGAAATAACTAAAATACTTATTATTTAATAGAGAAATAACTTAAATACACGTTATTTAATAGAGAAATAACAAAAAACACATTATTTAATAAAGAAATAACAAAAAAACACATTTTTTAATAGAGAAACAACTAAAATACACATTATTTAATGGAGAAATAACCAAAATACAAATTGTTTATTAGAGAATTAACAAAAAAACATTTTATTTAATAAAGAAATAACTAAAATACACATTATTTATTGTAGAAATAACTGAAGTACACAATATTTTAAAGAAAAATAACAAAAAAACACATTATTTATTAGAGAAATAACAAAAATACACATTATTTATTGGAGAATAAACAAAAATACACATTATATAATAGAGAAATATCTAAAATACACATTATTTAATAAAAAAATAACAAAAAAACACATTATTTAATAGAGAAAAAACTAAAATACACATTATTTATTAGAGAAATATAAAAAAACACACTATTTAATAGAGAAATAACTAAAACACACATTATTTATTAGAAAAATAACTAAAATACACATTATTTAATAGAAAAATAACTAAAATACACATTATTTAATGGAAAAATAACAAAAAAACACATTATTTAATAGAGAAATAACTCAAATAAACATTATTTATTGGAAAAATAACCAAAATACACATTATTTAATAGAGAATTAACTGAAAAACATATTAGTTAATAGAAAAATAACAAAAATACACATTATTCATTAAAGAAATAACTAAAATACACATTACTTAATAGAAAAATAACAAAAAACACATTATTTAATAGAAAAATAACTAAAATACACATTATTTATTAGAGAAATAATTAAAACACACATAATTTACCAGAGAAATAACTAAAATACACATTATTTAATAAAGAAATAACAAAAAAAACACTTTATTTAATAGAGAAATAACAAAATACACATTATTTATTGGAGAAATAACTAAAATACACATTATTTAATAGAGAAATAACTAAAAAACACATGATTTATTGAAGAAGTAACTAAAATACACAGTATTTAATAGAGAAATAACAAAGAAACACATTATTTACTAAAGAAATAACAAAAATACACATTATTAAATAGAGAAATAACAAAAAAAACACTTTATTTAATAGAATAATAACTAAAATACGCATTATGAATTAAAGATATAACTAAAATACACATTATTTAATAGAAAAATAACTAAAATACACATTATTTAATAGAGAAATAAAGAAAAACACATTATTTAATAGAGAAATAACTTAAATACACATTAATTATTGGAGAAATAACTAATATACACATTATTTAATAAAGAAATAACTAAAATACACATTATTTTATAGAGAAATAACAAAAAAACACAATATTTAATATAGAAAAATTAAAATACACATTATTTAATAGAGAAATAACAAAAAACACATTATTTAATAAAAAAATAACTAAAATACACATTATTTATTAGAGAAATAACTAAAATACACAAGATTTAATAAAGAAATAACAAAAAACAAATTATTTACTAGAGAAATAACAAAAAAACACATTATTTAATAAAGAAATACCAAAAAAAAACATTATTTATTGGAGAAATAACTAAAATACACATTATTTAATAGAGAAATAACAAAAAAAAACACTTTATTTATGAGAGAAATAACTAAAATACACATTATTTATTGAAAAAATAACTAAAATACACATTATTTAATAAAGAATCAACTAAAATACACATTATTTAATAGAGAAATAACAAAAAAACTCATTATTTAATAGAGAATAACTAAAATACACATTATTTATTAGAGAAATAACTAAAATACACATTATTTAATAGTGAAATAACTAAAATACACATTATTTAATAGAGAAATAACAAAAAAAACACATTATTTAATAGAGAAATAACTAAAATACACATTATTTAATAGAGAAATAACTAAAATACACATTATTTATTGGAGCAATAACTTAAATACACAATATTTAATGAAGAAATAACAAAAAAAACACATTATTCAATAGAGAAATAACAAAAAAACACATTTTTTAATAGAGAAATAACTAAAATACACATTATTTAATAAAGAAATAACAAAAAAACTTTTTATTTAATAAAGAAATAACTAAAATACACATTATTTAATAGAGATATAACAAAAAAACACATTATTTAATAGAGAAATAACAAAAAAACACAATATTTAATAAAAAAATAACTAAAATACACATTATTAAATAGAGAAATAACTAAAATACACATTATTCAATAGATAAATAACTAAAATACACATTATTTAACAAAGAAATAATTAAAATACACATTATTTTATAGAGAAATAACTAAAATACACTTTATTTAATAGAGAAATAACAAAAACACACTTAATAATAGAAAAATAACTAAAATACACATTATTTATTGGAGAAATAACTAAAATACATATTATTTAATAGAGAAGTTACTAAAATACACATTATTTAATAGAGAAATAACAAAAAACACGATATTTATCAGAGAAATAACTAAAATACACATTATTTAATAGAAAAATAACAAAAAACACGATATTTAATAAAGAAATAACTAAAATACACATTATTTAATAGAGAACTAACAAAAAAACACATTATTTAATGGAGAAATATCTAAAATACACAATGTTTATTGGAGAAATAATTATAAAACACATTATTTAATAAAGAAATAACAAAAAAACACATTATTTAATAGAGAAATAACTAAAATACACATTATTTATTGAAGAAATAACTAAAATACACATTATTTTATAGAGAAATAAGAAAAAACACATTATTTAATAGAAAAATAACTAAAATACACATTATTTATTAGAGAAATAACTTAAATACACAATATTTAATAGAGAACTAACATAAAATAAACACATTATTTAATAGAGAAATAACTAAAATACACATTATTTATTGGAGAAATATCTTAAATATATACATTATTTAATAAAGAAATAACTAAAATACACATTATTTAATAGAAAATTAACTAAAATACTCATTATTTAATAAAGAATTAACTAAAATACACATTATTTATTAGAAAAATAACTAAAATACACATTACTTAATAGAGAAATAACAAAAAAACACAATATTTAATAGAGAAATAACTAAAATACACATTATTTATTGGAGAACTAACTAAAATACACATTATTTAATAGAGAAATAACTAAAATACACATTATTTCTTGGAGAAATAACTAAAATACACATTATTTCTTAGAGAAATAACTAAAATACACATTATTTAATAAAGAAATAACAAAAAAACACAATATTTAAAAGAGAAATAACTAAGATACACATTATTTATTAAAGAAATAACTAAAATACACATTATTTAGTTAAAAAATAATTAAAATACACATTATTTAATAAAGAAATAACTAAAATTCACATAATGTAATAGAGAAATAACAAAAAAACACATTATTTGATAAAGAAATAACAAAAAAACACATTATTTAATACAGAAATAAATAAATACACATTATTTATTGGAGAAATAACTAAAATACACATTATTTAATAAAGAAATAACTAAAATACACATTATTTAATAGAGAAGAAACAAAAAACACATTATTTAATAGAGAATTAACAGAAAAACACATTATTTAATAAAGAAATAACTAAAATACACATTATTTATTGGAGAAATAACTAAAATACACATTATTTAACAAAGAAATAATTTAAATACACATTATTTAATAGAGAAATAACTAAAATACACTTTATTTAATAGAGAAATAACAAAAAACACACTTATTAATAGAAAAATAACTAAAATACACATTATTTATTGGAGAAATAACAAAAAAACACATTATTTAATTGTTGAGAAATAACTAAAATACACATTATTTAATAGAGAAATAACAAAAAACACGATATTTAATAGAGAAATAACTAAAATACACATTATTTAATAGAGAAATAACAAAAAAACACATTATTTAATTGTTGAGAAATAACTAAAATACACATTATATAATAAAGAAATAACAAAAAAACACATTATTTAATAAAGAAATAACTAAAATACACTTTATTTATTAAAGAAATAACTAAAATACACATTATTTAATAGAGAAATAACTTAAATTCACATTATTAGTAGAGAAATAACAAAAAACACATTATTTAATAGAGAAATAACTAAAATACACATTATTTATTAGAGAAATAACTAAAATACACATTATTTAATAGAGAAATAACTAAAATACACATTATTCAATAGAAAAATAATAAAAAAACATATTATTTAATAGATAAATAACTGAAATACACATTATTTAATAGAGATATAACAAAAAAACACATTATTTAATAAAAAAATAACTAAAATACACATTATTTATTGAAAAAATAACTAAAATACACATTATTTAATAATAAAATTACTAAATTACACATTATTCAAAAGGGAAATTACTAAAATACACATATTTTAATAATGATATAACTAAAATACACATTAATTAATAAAGAAATAACTAAAATACACATTATTTAAAAAAAAAATAACTAAAATACACAATATTTAATAGAAAAATATTTAATTTACACATTATTTTATAGAAAAATAACTAAATTATTTAATAGAGAAATAATTAAAATACTCATTATTTAATAAAAATATAACTAAAATACACATTATTTATTAGAAAAAAATTACTAAAATACACACTATTTAATAAAGAAATAACTAAAATACACATTATTTAATAGAGATATAACTAAAATACACATTATGTTATAAATACATAACTAAAATACACATTATTTAATAAAAAATTATCTAAAATACACATTATTTAAAAGAAAAAAAACTAAAATACACATTATTTATTAGAAAAATAACTAAAATACACAATATTCAATAAATAAATAACTAAATTACACATTATTTATTAAAAAAAAAACTAAAATGCATATTATTAAATAGAGAAATAACTAAAATACACAATATTTAAGATAAAAATTACTAAATTACACATTAATTAATAAAGAAATATTTAAAATACACATTATTTTATAAAAAAATAACTAAAATACACTTACTTTAATAGAGAAATTACTAAAATACACATTATTAAATCAAGAAATAACTAAAATACACATTATTTAATAAAAAAAAAACTAAAATAAACATTATTTAAACGAGAAATAACTAAAATACACAATATATAATAAAGAAATAACTAAAATACACAATATTTAATGAAAAAATAACTAAAATATACAATATTCAATAGAGAAATAATTAAAATACACATTATTTATTAAAAAAATAACTAAAATACACAATATTTAATAAAAAAATAACTAAAATACTCATTTTAAAAAAGAGAAATAACTAAAATACACATTATTTAATAAAGAATTAACTAAAATACACATTAAATAATAAAGAAATAAATTAAATACACTTTTTTTAATAAAGAAATATTTAAAATACACAATATTTAATAAAAAAATAACTAAAATACACATTATTTAATAGCAAAATAACTAAAATAAACATTATTTAATAAAGAAATAACTAAATTACACAATATTTAATAAAGAAATAACTAAAATACACATTATTTAATAGAGAAATAACTAAAATACACAATATTTAATAGAAAATTATCTAAATTACACATTATTTAATAGAAAAGTAACTAAAATACACATTATTTAGTAAAGAAATTATTAAAATACACAATATTTAATAAAGAAATAACTAAAATAAACATTATTTAATAGAAAAATAACTTAAATACACATTATTTATAAAAGAAATAACTAAAATACACGGTATTAAATAGAAAAATTACAAAAATACACTTCATTTAATAGAGAAATAACTAAAATACACATTATTTAATAGAGAAAAAATTATAATACACAGAAGTTAATAAAAAAATAACGAAATACACATTACTTAATAAAGAAATAACTAAAACACACAATATTTTAAAGATAATTAACAAAAATACACATTATTTAAAAAAAAAATAACTAAAAAAAACTTTATCTATTTTAAAATTAAATAAAATACACATTATTTAATAGAGAAATAAGAAAAATACACAATACTTAATAAAAAATTAACTAAAAAACAAAATATTTAATAAAGAAATAACTAAAAAACACTATATTTATTAGAAAAATAACTAAAATACACATTACTTAATGGAGAAATAAATAAAATACACATTATTTAATAAAGAAATAATTATTAATTAGAAAAATGACTAAAATACACTTTATTTGAAAGAGAAATAACTAAAACACACATTATTAAATAAAAAAATAATTAAAATACACATTAATTTATAAAAAAATAACTAAATTACACAATACTTAATAAAAAAATAAATAAATTACACATTATATAATAAGAAAAAGACAAAAATACACTTTATTTAATAGAGAAATATCTAAAATATAAATTATTTAATAAAAAAATGACTAAATTACACAATATTTATTAGAAAAATAACTAAATTACACATTATTTATTAAAAAAACAACTAAAATACACATTATTTAATAGAGACAAAACTAAAATACACATTATTCATTAGAGAAATAATAAAATACACATTATTTAAAAAGAAATAACTAAAATACACATTATATAATAGAGAATTAACTAAAATACACATTATTTAATAACAAAATAACTAAAATACACATTATATAATAGAGAAATTACTAAATTACACATAATTTGATAAAGAAAAAACTAAAATACACAATATTTAATAAAGAAATAATTAATATACACATTATTTAATAAAGAAATAAGTAAAATACACTTTATTTCATAGAGAAATAAATAAAATACACATTATTTAATAGAAAAAAACTAAAATACATATTATTTAATAGAGATTTATTTAATAAAAAAATAACTAAAATACACATTATTTAATAGAGAAATTGCTAAAATACAGATTAATTAATAGATAATAAACTAAAATATACATTATTTAATAAAGAAATAACTAAAATACACTATATCTGATAAAAAATAACTAAAATACACATTATTAAATAGAGAAATAACTAAAATACACAATATTTAATAAAGAAATAATTAAAATACACAATATTTATTAAAGAAATAACCTAAATATACAATATTTAATAGAAAAATAATTCAATTACACATTATTAAATAGAAATATAATTAAAATACACATTTTTTATTAGAGAAATAATTAAAATAAACATAATTTGATGAAAAAATAACTAAAATACACATTATATCTCTGAGAAATTACTAAAATACACATAATTTGATAAAGAAATAACTAAAATACACATTATTTACTAGAGATATAACTAAAATACACATTTTTTTATAGAGAAATAACTAAAATGCACATTATTTAATAGAAAATTATCAAAATTACACATTATTTAATAGAAAAATAACTAAAATACACAATATTTAGTAAAGAAATAATTAAAATACACATTATTTAATAAAGAAATAACTAAAATACACATTATTTAATAAAGAAATAACTAAAATACACATTATTTAATAAAGAAATTACTAAAATAATTAAAATACAAATTATTTGATAAAAAATAACTAAAATACATTCTATTTAAAAGAGAATTAATTAAAATACACATTATTTAATAAAGAAATAACTAAAATACACATTATTTAATAAAGAAATAACTAAAATACACATTATTTAATAAAGAAATAACTAAAATACACATTATTTAATAAAAAAATAACTAAAATACACATTATTTAATAAAAAAATAACTAAATTACACAATATTTTATAGGAAAATATCTAAAATACACATTATTTATTAAAGAAATAATTAAAATACACATTATTTAATAAAGAAATAACTAAAATACACATTATTTAGTAGAAAAATTACTAAATTACACATTATTTAGAAGGAAAATTCCCATTATTTAACAGAGAAACTACTAAAATACTCATTATTTTAAAAAGAAATAACTAAAATACATATTAATTAATAAAAAAATAACTAAATTACACAATATTTTATAGGAAAATATCTAAAATACACATTATTTATTAAAGAAATAATTAAAATACACATTATTTAATAAAGAAATAACTAAAATACACATTATTTAGTAGAAAAATTACTAAATTACACATTATTTAGAAGGAAAATTCCCATTATTTAACAGAGAAACTACTAAAATACTCATTATTTTAAAAAGAAATAACTAAAATACATATTATTTAATAAAGAAATAACTAAAATACACATTTTTTATCAAAGAAATAATAAAAATAAAAATTATTTAATTAAGAAATAACTAAAATACACATTATTTAATATAGAAAAAACTAATATACTTATTATTTAAAAAAGAAGAAACTAAAATACACATTAATTAATAAAGAAATAACTAAAATACACATTATTTAATAGAAAAATAACTAAAATACACAATATTTAATAGAAAAATAACTAAGATACACATTATTTAATAGAAAAATACACATTATTTAATAAAGAAATAATTAAAATACACATTATTTAATAAAGAATCAACTAAAATACTCATTATTCAATGATAAAATTACTAAACTACACATTATTCAAAAGAGAAATAACTAAAATACACATATTTTACTAGAGATATAACTAAAATACACATTATTTAATAAAGAAATAACTAAAATACACATTATTTAAGAAAGAAATAACTAAACCACACTATATTTATTAGAGAAATAAATATAATAAACAAATTTTAATAGAAAAATAACTAAATTATTATTCATTTTAAAAATAACTAAAATACACATTATTTACTAAAAAATTAATTAAAATACACTTTATGTAATAAAGAAATAACTAAAAGACATTATTCAATAGAGAAATAACTAAAATACACATTCTTTAATAAAGAAATATCTAAAATACTCATTATTTAATAGAGAAATTACTAAAATACACATTATTTAATAGAGAAATAACTAAAATACACAATATTTAATTGAAAAATAAGTAAAATACACATTATTTAATAAAAAAATAACTAAAATTTACTTCATTTAATAGAGAAATAACTAAAATACACATTAATTAAAAGAAAAATAAGTAAAATACACATTAATTAATAAAGAAATTATTAAAATACACATTATTAAATCAAGAAATAACTAAAATACATATTATTTAATAAAAAAAAACTAAAATACACATTGATTAAAAGAGAAATAACTAAAATACACAATATATAATAAAGAAATAACTAAAATACACATTATTTAATGAAAAAATAACTAAAATACACAATATTCAATAGAGAAATAACTAAAATACACATAATTTATTAAAAAAATAACTAAAATACACAAAATATAATAAAAAAATAACTAAAATACACATTATTAAATAGAAAAATAACTAAAATACACATTAATTAATGAAGAATTAACTAAAATACACATTAAATGATATAGAAATAAATTAAATACATTTTTTTTAATAAAGAAATCATTAAAATACACATTATTTAATAAAGAAATAACTAAATTACACACTATTTAATTGCGAAATAATTAAAATAAACATTATTTAATAAAGAAATAACTAAAATACACATTATTTAATAAAGAAATAACTAAAATACACATTATTTAATAGAGAAATAACTAAAATACACAATATTTAATAGAAAATTATCTAAATTACACATTATTTAATAGAAAAGTAACTAAAATACACATTATTTAGTAAAGAAATATATAAAATATATAAAGAAGAGACGCAATGTCCAATGTCCAATGTAAAAGCAATAATTTCGAATAAAGCCTAGTTAAATAGGTAAATTTATACGAATGCCACAACGACATATGTAGCGCTTGTTACTATTTGTTCAATCGGACAACCCAATAATAACATTAAAAAAAAATAATTAAAATACACAATATTTAATAAAGAAATAACTAAATAACTAAAATACACATTAGTTAATAACAAAATTACTAAATTACATATTATTTAAAAGGAAAATAACTAAAATACACACAATTTAATAAAGAAATTACTAAAATACACGATATTTAATAGAAAAATAACTAAAATACACATTATTTAAGAAAAACAATTTAAAATAAACATTATTTAGAAGAGAAATTACTATAATACACAAATTTTATTAGAAAAATAAATAAATACACATTATTTACCAGAGAAATAGCTAAAATACACATTAATTACTAGAGAATAAACTAAAATGTACGTTATTTAATAAAAAAATAACTAAAATACACATTATTTAATAAAGAAATAACTAAAAAACACTTTATTTAATAAAGAAAAAACTAATATACACGTTATTCAGAGAAGAAACAACTAAAATACACATTATTTAATAAAGAAATAACTTAAATACACATTATTTAATTGAGAAATAACTAATATACACATTAATTGATAGAGAAATATCTAAAATACACATTATTTAATGAAGAAATAATTCAAATACACATTATTTAATAGAGATATAACTTAAAAACACATTATTTAATAGAGAAATGACTAAATTACACTTTATTTGATAGAGAAATAACTAATATACACATTAATTGATAGAAAAATATCTAAAATACACAAAATTTAATAGAAAAATGACTAAAATACAATTCATTTAGAAGAGAAATAACTAAATCATACATTAAAAAGTAGAAAAATTAATAAAATACACAGTATTTATTAAAAAATAATTAAAATACACATTATTTAATAAAAAAATATAAAAAATACACATTATTTAATAGAAAAATGACAAAATCACACTTTATTTTAACGAGAAATAACTAAAATACACATTATTTAATAGAGAAATAACAAAAGTACACAAAATATAATAAAAAAATAACAAAATAAACATTACTTAATAGAGAAATAACTAAAACACACAATATTTAATAAAGAAATAACTAAAATACACATTATCTAATAAAAAAAAAACTAAAATACACATTATTTATTAGAAAAATAAATAAAATACACATTATTTAAAAGAAAAATAACTAAAATACACTTTATTTAATAGAGAAATAACTAAAATACACAATATTTATTAGAAAAATAATTGACTTAAACATAATAATGTTTAATTTTTTAATTATAATAAAGAAATATTTAAAATACACATTATTTAATAGAAAAATAACTAAAATGCACATTATTTAATAGAAAAATAACTAAATTAAACATCATTTAATAAAAAAATAACTAAAATACACAATAATTAGTAAATAAATAATTAAAATACACATTATTTAATGAAGAAATAACAAAAATACACATTATTTAATAGAGAAATAACTAAGATACACATTATTTAATAGAAAAATAACTAAAACACACCATATTTAAAAGAAAAATAACTAAATTACACTTTATTTTATAGGAAAATTTCTAAAATACACATTGTTTAATAAAGAAATAACTAAAATACACATTATTTAATAAAAAAATTACTAAATTACACATTGTTCAAAAGGGAAATAACTAAAATACACATAATTTAATAGAGAAATTACTAAAATACACATTATTTAATAAAGAAATAACTAAAATACACATTATTTAAGAAAGAACTAACTAAAATACACATTATTTATTAGAGAAATCATTATAATACACAATTTTTAAAAGAAAAATAAATAAATACACATTATTTAATAAAGAAATAGCTAGAATACACATTAATTAATAGTGATTAAACTAAAATATACATTATTTAATAAAGAAATAACTAAAATACACTATATTTAATTAAAAAATAACTAAAATACACATTAATTAATAAAGAAATAACTAAAATACACAATATTTATAAGAAAAATAACTAAATTACACAAAAATTAATAGAAAAATAACTAAAATACACATTATTTAATAGAGAAATAATCAAAATACACTTTATATATTAGAGAAAATACTAAATTACACATTATTTAATCAAGAAATAACTAAAATACACATTATTTAATAGAGAAATAACCAAAATACACATTATTTAATTAAAATATAACTAAAATATACATTATTTAATAATGAAATGAATAAATACACATTATTTAATAGATAAATCACTAAATTACACATTATTTAATCAAGAAATAACTAAAAAACACATTATATAATAAAAAAATAACTAAATTACACATTACTTAATAGAGAAATAACTAAAATACACATTATTTAATAAAGAAAAAACTAAAATAAACATTATTTAATAGAAAAATGACTAAAATACACTTCATTTAAAAGAGAAATAACTAAAACACACATTAATAAATAAAAAAATTTAAAAAAAAACACAATATTTATTAAAAAATAATTAAAATACACATTATTTAATAGAAAAATAAATAAAATACAAATTATTTAATAAAAAAAAGACAAAAATACACTTTATTTAATAGAGAAATAACTAAAATACACATTAATTAATAGAGAAATAACAAAAATACACTAAATTTAATAAAAAAATACACATTACTTAATAGAGAAATAACTAAAACACACAATATTTAATGAAGAAATAACTAAAATACACATTATCTAATAAAAAAAAACTAAAATACACATTATTTATTAGAAAAATAAATAATATACACATTATTTAATAAAGAAATAATTAAAATACACTTTGTTTAATAGAGAAATAACTAAAATACACAATATTAAATAAAAAATTACTGAATTACACATAATAATGTCTAATTTTTTAATTATAATAAAGAAATATCTAAAATACACATTATTTAATAGAAAAATAACTAAAATGCACATTATTTAATAGAAAAATAACTAAGTTACACATCATTTAATCAAAAAATAACTAAAATACACAATATTTAGTAAAGAAATAATTAAAATACACATTATTTAATAAAGAAATAACTAAAATACACATTATTTAAAAAAAAAATAACTAAAATACACATTATTTAATAGAGAAATAATTAAAATACACATTATTTGATAAAAAACTAACTAAAATACATATTATTTGATAGAGAATTAAATAAAATACACATTATTTATTAAAGAAATAACTAAAATTAACATTATTTAATAAAAAAATAACTAAAATACACAATATTTAATAGAAAAATAACTAAATTACTTTTTATATTATAAGAAAATATCTAAAATACACATAAAATACACATTTAATATAGAAATAATTAAAATACACATTATTTAAATAAAAAAATAACTAAAATACATAATATTTAGTAAAAAAATTACTAAATTACACATTATTTAGAAGAGAAATAATTAAAATACACATTATTTAATAAAGAAATTACTTAAATACACTTCATTTAATAGAGAACTGATCAAAATACACATTATTTAATAGAAAAATAACTAAAAAACATATTATTTAATAGAAAATTAACTAAAATACACTATATTTAATAGAGAAATAACTAAAATACACAATAATTAATAGAGAAATAACTAAAATACACATTATTTAATAGAGAAATATCTAAAATACACATTATTTAATAAAGTATTAGCTAAAATACACATTAATTAATAAAGAAATATCTGAAATACACATTTTTTATTAAAGAAATAATTAAAATACACATTATTTAATAAAGAAATAAGTAAAACACACATTATTTAATAGAGAAATAACAATAATACACATTATTTAAAAAAGAAATAACTAAAATACACATTATTTAATAAAGAAATAACTAAAATACACATTATTTAATAGAAAAATAACTAAAATACACATTATTTAATAAAAAAATAATAAAATTACACATTATTTAATAGAAAAACTACTAAAATACACATTAATTAGTAAAAAAATAATTAAAATACACTTTATATAATAAAGAAATAACTAAAATACACTATATTTAATAAAAAAATAATTAAAATACACATTAATTAATAGAGAAATAACTAATGTACATAATATTTAATAAAGAAATAATTAAAATACACATTATTTATCAAAGAAAAAACTAAAATACACATTATTTAAAAGAGAAATAACTAAAATAAACAATATTGAATAAAGAATTAACAAAAAAACACATTATTTAAAAGAGAAATAACTAAAATACACATTATTTGATAAAAAAATAACTAAAATACACATTAATTAATAAAAAAATAACAAAAACACACAATATTTATAAGAAAAACAAACTAAAATACACAATAATTAATAGAAAAATAACTAAAATACACATTATTTAATAGAGAAATAATCAAAATACACAGTATTTTATAGAGAAATTACTAAATTACACATTATTTAATCAAGAAATTACTAAAATACACATTATTCAATAGAGAAATAACTAAAATACACATTATTTAAAAAAAATATAACTAAAATACACATTATTTAATAAAGAACTAAATAAATACACATTATTTAATAGAGAAATTACTAAATTACACATTATTTAATAAAGAAATATATAAAATACACATTAATTAATAAAAAAATTACTAAAATACACACTATTTAATAAAGAAATAACTAAAATACACATTATTTAATAGAGAAATTACTAAAATACACATTATTTAATAAAGAAATAACTAAAATACACTTTTTTAATAAAGAAATAACTAAAATACACAATATTTAATAGAGAAATAACTAAAATACACAATATATAATAGAAAAATAATTAAACATACACTTCATTTAATAGAGAAATAACTAAAATACACAATTTTTAATAGAAAATTAAATAAAATACACATTATTTAATAGATAAAAAGCTAAAATACACAATAATTTATAGAGAATTTACTAAAATATACATTATTTAATAAAAAAATAACTAAAATACACTATTTTTAATAAAACAATTACTAAAATACACATTAATTATAAGAGAAATAACTAAAATACACATTATTCACAAGAGAAATTACTAAAATACACTTTGTTTAATAGAGAAATTACTAAAATACACATTATTTAATAAAAAAATAACTAAAATACACAACATTTAATAGAAAAATTAATGAATTACACATTATTTAATAAAGAAATAATTAAAATACACATTATTAATTAAAAAAATAACAAAAATACACTTTATTTACTAGAAACACTACTAAATTACACATTATTAAAGCAAGAAATATATAAAATACACATTATTTGATAAAGAAATAACTGAAAAACACATTATTTAATAGAAAATATACTAAAATACACATTATTTAATCAAGAAAAAACTAAAATACGCATTATTTAATAGAGAAATAACTAAAATACACATTAATTAAAAGAAAAATAACTAAAATACACAATATTAAATAAAGAAATAACTAAAATACACATTATTTAATGAAAAAATAACTTAAATACACATGATTTAATAAAAAAATAACTAAGATACACATTATTTAATAAAGAAATAACTAAATTAAACAATAATTAATAAAGAATTAACTAAAATACACATTTTTTAATAAAAAAATAATTAAAATACACATTATTTATTTTAGAAAGAACAAAAATACAAATTATTTAATAAAAAAATATCCAAAACACACAATATTTAATTGAGAAATATCTAAAATACACATTATTTAATAGAGAAATATCTAAAATACACTTTATTTAATTAAAAAATAATTTAAATACACATTATTTCATAGAAAAATAACTAAAATACACATTATTTATTAACGAAAAAACTAAAATACACAATATTTATAAAAAAAATAACTAAATTACACAGTAATTAATAAAAAATTTAATAAAATACACATTATTTAACAGAGAAATAATTAAAATACACATTATTTAATAAAAAAATAACTAAAATACTTAATATTTAATAGAAATATAACTAAACAAACACTTCATTTGATAGAGAAATAACTAAAATACACATTATTTAATAGAAAATAAATAAATAAGTAGTGAAGCAAAGAGAGTTCTACGCCAAATTTGTCGTTTGATTTACTAAGGCTTGAAATTTTCAATATTTCCGCCATCTTGGATTTTATTTTGGAGTGGGGGGCAAGCGCCATCTTGGATTTTATTATTTTTCTGCCATCTTGGATTTTATTATATTTCCGCCATCTTGGATTTTATTTTAGAGTGGGGAGCAAGTTTTTATTTTAAAAAATGTATGCCGATGCCGGGGTTCGTTCCAAGGACCCTTGGTGTAGAATCCAACAATCTAATCAACTAGACCACGAAGCCTAATTATTTGAATGAGTTTATTGATGGTATATATAATATAGATAATATTTAACGTATGCTTAAATGTAATTAGAGTTGCCTATACAGAGAATTAAATATAAGAAATTATTTTATATTTTAATAATTATTATTTTATTAAAAAATGTTGCCGGTGCCGGGGTTCGTTCCAAAGACCCTTGGTGTAGAAACTAACAATCTAAACAACTAGACCATGAAGCCTAATTATATGAAGAAGTTTATTGATGGTATAATTAATAATAAAATTATGATTAAGTGTAAATAGTGTTGCCTATACGAAGAATTTAAGAAAATATTTTATATTAACTTAGTATATGCATAATATAATAATAAAGTTTTTAGCAAATCTAGTAATCTATTTTAAATCTAATAAGGTACTTGTTTGAATTTAATATCTATTGTAATGGAGCTCTTTTATGTTGTATATAATGTTAAAAAAATATTGATAGGTCAATGACATCGTTTGCTAAATATGTATAGGTGAATTTGCAGATTTAAGTAAATACACAAGCAGAAATTATAATCTATTGACGATTAAGCAGTTTAAAATGACATTAATTAATTACGTACACACAACTAAAATAATATCGACATAATCAATATATAAGCTATGGTTAAGAATTTACTGTTGAAACGTTGACATACAATAAATAAATAAATAAATAAATAAATAAATAAATTAATTAATTAATAAATTAATCTTATGACATAAGAATTTTTGTCGATATATACTATCTATTGTAGTGGTGCTCGTTTTTTTTTTTAGTATAATATATATATACAGTTGAGAGATGCTGAGAAGCACTTAGAGACATTTTCAATAATTAGTATGGTTAGAATGATAATGAACAGTGTTAAACTGCAAAAAAGTCTACATATAAAATTGAAACAACATATTTTAAATATAAGGAAATTGAAACTATCAATTGATTATTACGAGAAAGAAAAACTGTTACGCTCTAGTTTTGAAAAACTAGCAATGTAGCAATAAATATTATTAATCTATTCAATGTTTTCTTTATTTATTCTATGAATGTCTTTTATATTTATTATTATTATACTCATATTGTTTCATATGTTTATTATTATTTTTATTAATTAATATATTATTTTTTAAACATGTTGTAAAATAATATATTAATTAATAAAAATAATAATAAACATATGAAACAATATGAGTATAATAACAGTAAATATTATTAATCTGTTGTTTTATACAGCTACTAAAATCAAACTACGTATTTAAATTGACCTAAAGAGGTTTTTATCTCTCCTTCCCTATGTAATAAATTGTATAAATAGATCAATTAAAGAATATATAAATTAGTTTTACTCCAGCTATAATATAATGGAGAATCAACAATCTAAATATTACATTTCTGCATACTCACAAGCAATTGGTGAAGAATTCAATTGTCAGAACGAGAATTGATTATATTAGGTTGTGATTATTTAGTCAAAGATGCTTTAAATATCTTAAATGAAATTAAAGAAAAATCAGCAGAGCATTATAACGATTTTGGAGAAAAACATGTTATTTTCACGGATGATTATGATTTCATTAATGAGCCAGATGTACCTCTACAAGTAATATGTAAAATAGATTATCCAATGGTTTATTATTGTATAGAGACTGGAAGTAAGTGGAATGAAGACGTATATTACGTACTGTATGAAGGCAATACTTCAATCACACAAACTTGTAAAAAGTTGCAAGAAAATAATTACATCATCGAGAATCCATCTAATACTAGGAATAAATTATTTAAAATGGTGGATAATGCAATAACTGCGTACTTTGATTGCACACTTGATGAAAACACAATTAAGTATTTACCTACGGAATATATCAATATGCTGCAAGGTCTTGAGCTGGAAAAAGTGCACCATTTACTTTCCTTTTACGAGAAACAAAATAGCAGACATCGTCTACCCTGTCATATACATTACAATCCACCCCATCATGGGCCACCACCACCAATGTATTTGTGTTATTCATGTAACACTAATCAACATAAGTTAAGTGAAGAAGTCTAATTGTAATAAATAATAATTAAAAATATTTGTAATAAAACAATATAATAATATAAACGACTTTTATTTAAAATACTTTATAATACTTTATAATACATTTAATTTATCTATCCAACTATTTTGCGATATATCTAATCCCAACCATTTGACACACACTTTATTTCCTTTTTACGCAATACTTTTCAACTAAATATACATCATGATGTTTGGCCTTTTGTAGTTCCTCAAGCAAATATGTTGTTGGAGACGTAATCTTTTTTTAACTATTTTGAAAAGTTCTGTAGACCAATTGGGGGTATATCCTTTTGCAAAAAATGTTTTTTGTTTGCTTATACGAACTATGTCGCCGAGTTTAAATTTAGTCTTAGCTTTTATTTTTATGTGTGAATAGACAGTAGTATGTAGATTTTTATTTGTATAGAAACGGAAGTAAGTGGAATGAAGACGTATATTACGTACTGTATGAAGGCAATCACACAAACTTGTAAAAAGTTGCAAGAAAATAATTACATCGGCCAGAATCCATCTAATACTACGAATAAAATATTTCAGCTGTGGAATTAAAATTAATTAAAATATAATTCGACTCGACCAGGATTCGAGAACCAGAGCTGGTAGTGATATCCAAACTAAGCACATCGCCTGTAGCAAGTGCGCCACAGAGAGTTCTTAAAAGTGTAAAGTTTTTAGTAGTAGAGATAATATTAAGTTTCGAATTTATTTAATTAAATCATAGAAATAGTGTGTACATTGAGTTGCATATGCGTAAGACTTAATAGCGGCCTCTATACTAAATCCAAAAAGTAAAATTTATATAGCAATCGCCCTCTATAATAAGATTAGTGAAGTAAAATAATTTCAAATAAAAAAATTATAAAATGTAAAGCCAGCAGCGAGGCTCAAACCAGAGATCTAGCAAACTTGGTCGGGCGCCTTAAACCACTAGGCCATGAAGCCAGTATGGCAAACATACATTTTAATGGTTAATATAAAATAGGTTTGTAAGAATTCTATTAACAGGCATTGAAAAACAATTTTGTTTATCTCTACATTTATCTCTTACGAAGGCCCACTAATAAATATAGTTAAAACACGTAAAATTAATGAAAATATATTAATTGCTTAATCTTTTGAACTGTATTTTATTTTTAACTTTATCTAATTTAATGCTCAATAAAAGTCCGATTTTATAACATATTTGATAAAATGTGTACAACCATATAGGCGGGAAAACTAAAAAATATATAAAGAAGTCCAAGAATAATAATATAATCAATTAAAAAAACTAAATCAGAAAAATATTCTGTTTGGAAGACAGACGCAATTGCAATTTAATTCATTTATTAAATTAGGTATTAAAACAATAATACAACAACAAAGACCACCTTACTTGATGTCGACAAAAGATTAATAAGCCGGTAATGAAATCATTTCATAACTTAAGAATTTTCAACAATTAATGTGGTTAATATAAAAAATAAATTTAACAAGTTTGGTAAAACATTATACGCTAATGATTCATTCACTCACAGATTCATTCTTCTTTCACTCACACAATCATGCATCATTCATACAGATTAAAACATTTTAAAAATTATTATGATTAATAAAACAATACAAGGTCCGCAGAAATGTCGGAATCATGTTTACAGAAATTTTGTTTTGAGCTTAAAACTAACTAACCTAATTTAACTATTTACAATATTATAAACAAAAATTAATCTAACCTAACCCTAATATATACAATATATACAATAATATGTACACAGTTTGTACAAAAAAACAATAATTTTAATCCAAAAAGAAAAGTTAACAGGGAAGGTAATATTAAATCAATCGTTTTGGTTGAAGATAGGCAAGCACTAGTAGCTGAGCTTATGTTTTATTCTAAGACAGACGCTTTAGACCACTAGATTATCGAGCTGAGTTGATAAAAAACCATTTTAATAGTTAATATAAAATAGGTTTGAAAGAAAAACATTGAGATAAGTAAAATGATTAAATAACAATTTCGCTATCATATCTTGACATAGTATATAATTTTATTATCAAATTATTAACTTGATGGGAAAATAATTATAAGATTATTAATTCGTCCGTATTTAATATTCAGACATTAAACAATTAATACTTTTAAGCCCGAGAAGGCCAATTAGGGTATAAAACAATAATATAGAATATAATTAATTATAAATTACTAATGTTTAAAGCGGTAAACATGATATCTGAAAATAGTCGTAAGTATTTTTGCAAATAAAATATAGTGCGTTTTATTAATTATATAATTCAACAGTTGCAAACTCTATGGCGTTTCTAGATGCTTCTCTTAAAAAATATGATGAAAAATTAAAGAAAAAAAGATATCTGGTTGGAATAAACACATACTCTATTAATCACTCTTCTACAAAATATAAATTTCTCTGCTTAAGTCCTGCTATATGTTTTACTCCAATAACTAAGATATAGGTGGAAGAAGGTGAATAATTTTTAGTCATAAAGAATGACAAGAATTTCTTGCAGTCGATGTGACAAATTTAACCTTACAGCATAGCATTGCAGCGGATCATAAAATAACCGTGGGATGTTACAAGGAGCATGAAACAATCAGTATTGAATGCAGAAGTTTCAGCATAATTATAACAGTTAAAACTCTATATAATCTGTATAAATTAAGTGGCATTGTACATTATAAACTAGCATTATTATAATTAAAATCGCTAATTTTTTTGGGATTTTCATCACAGCATCTTATATACCTGTACAAAAAAGATAGAAGGTGATCTGTATAGTAATATTAATCTAGCACTTGCATCGTACGGTATATCTGAAAAAAAACCTATGCATGTATGAGGTGCTAAATTTATCATTTAATAAAATTGTTGAAGATTTCAAACTAATGAAATAAATAAATACTAATAATAAAAATGTTTTACTTAATATACCTACATATGCAGTAAGCAATATTAACTATGCTAAAATAATTGTAATCTACGCGTAATGGAATTCCGATTAATTAATTAATAACAAATTAACATTGACCTCGAATATGTTTAGATAAGCAGAAACATGAATACCGAGCAAATTATGTAACAATTAAGCAATATAAGATAATTCATACAATGTAAAAATTGTATCTTCGGGAGCACACTTTTTTGAATAAAATATATGAGATAAGTAAAATAATTAAATAACAATTCCGCTATCATATCTTGACATTTGATCTCTCTCAGATTCTACTAATAAATATAGGTATTGAGAAAATAAAACGTAATTCTAAATAAATTATTTTAATTTAAAAAAATAAATATTTATTATTATTAAATTGATAATAAGAAAAAAAAAATTTATAACTTTAAATTTGTAGTTTATCGATGTGGAAATTGGATATCCGCTAGCACACTTTTTTTCAAAAGTTATCTAATTTTATTATATAATTGAACTAATATTTTTGCGGTATATAAGTGGAAAATATTCGATTTATAGAGTCAGTTCATCAATCAAACAGTAAAATGGATTTTGCCTTATTGAATAACGCTTGTGGGTTAAACAAACTAAAAGGCTGGTGGAACTGAATAGCAACGTACAATATACGATATATGCAGTTAAAAAAATGACTATGTACGGAAGAGCAATCTTGTTTACATTAGAAGATTGTGAAGTATGGATGCCGAAGAAAATTAACTCTGTATTCACAAAAGAGGCGATAGAAGATTTCAATAAAAGTTTTGCTGGAAGGAAAGCTCTTTTCGTAATAGAGCATAAAAAGATGTATGGGCAATCAATCCCAATTTTTGAATTTCAAGATGGTGAGTTTTAACAAATGATTAATTTATTTAAATTAATTTTTAGTTTTTTATGTTACAGACGACTCAAACAACAGCCAGTTCCTTTTGTCGTAATAATGATATGTAATAAAATAAAATAAAATAAATGTGCTGTAACATAATTTTATAGTTTTATATAACATTTATAATACATTTGATTTAGCTATCCAACTGTTTATGCTGTAAATCTGTATTATCTATAGGGTCATTTATATATTTAAGTTGTTTATTATTTAAATTATAGTTCCCATCAGATGTCAATGAAAACCCACGAGTAGTTTTTGTAGTTGCAGCGTTAATCAATATCTACCAAACTTATCGACGCTCATATCTCAAAGACGCTTAATTTGCAAAAGAAAATAGATTACGATCAAAGTTATTCAATTCATTTCTTTAATTATTGATAATATTTCGTTTTTATGTAAATTGTTACCAGCCATTTTAGATGCGTACAATAATTTTAATCTTTCAACTAGTTCCGAAAAAATATTTTCTTACAAATAAATCTCCTTAGTTTTCTATTACTTGCTGTTATTATCAATTGAAATAAATATTCAATTTTAATGATGCTTTAACACATTATTTAATAGAAAAATAACTATAATACACATTATTTATTGGAGAAATATTTAAAATACACATTATGTAATAAAGAAATAACTAAAATGCACAATATTAAATAGAGAAATAACTAAAATACACATTATTTAATAGAAAAACAACAAAAACCACATTATTTAATAGAGAAATAACTAAAATACACATTATTTATTGGAGAAATATTTAAAATACACATTATTTGATAGAGAAATAACTAAAATACACATTATTTAATAGAGAACTAACAAAAAAACACATTATTTAATAAAGAAATAACTAAAATACACATTATTTATTGGAAAAATAACAAAAAACACGTTATTTAATAGAGAAATAACTAAATTACACATTATTTATTGAAGAAATAACTAAAATACACATTATTTAACAGAGAAATAACTAAAATACACATTATTTAATAGAGAAATAACAAAAAACACATTATTTAAAAGAGAAATAACTAAATTACACATTATTTATTGAAGAAATAACTAAAATACACATTATTTAATAGAGAAATAACTAAAATACACATTATTTAATAGAGAAATAACAAAAAAACATATTATTTATTAAAGAAATAACTAAAATACACATTATTTAATAGAGAAACAACAAAAAAAACACATTATTTAATAGAGAAATAACTAAAATACACATTATTTATTGAAGAAATAACTAAAATACACATTATTTAATTGAAAAATAACTAAAATTCACAGTATTTAATAGAGAAATAACAAAAAAACACATTATTTGATATAGAAATAACTAAAATACACATTATTTATTAGAGAAATAACTAAAATACACATTATTTGATAGAGAAATAACAAAACAACACATTATTTAATAGAGAAATAACTAAAATACACATTATATTATAGCGAAACAACAAAAAACACATTATTTAATAGAGAAATAACTACTATACACATTATATTATAAGGAAACAACAAAAAAACACATTATTTAATAGAGAAATAACTAAAAAACACATTATTTAATAGAGAAATAACAAAAAAACACATTATTTAAAAGAAAAATAACTATAATACACATTATTTATTGGAGAAATATTTAAAATACACATTAGGTAATAAAGAAATAACTAAAATGCACAATATTAAATAGAGAAATAACTAAAATACACATTATTTAATAGAAAAACAACAAAAACCACATTATTTAATAGAGAAATAACTAAAATACACATTATTTATTGAAGAAATAACTAAAATACACATTATTTAATAGAGAAATAACTAAAATACACATTATTTAATAGAGAAATAACAAAAAACACATTATTTAAAAGAGAAATAACTAAATTACACATTATTTATTGAACTGTGTTGATAAACATCGAGTTTTTGTAGCTCCGCGATTAACAGCAAATTATTATAATAGTATGCCGTGCCAATGCATAACAGTGCTCTAACAATTAAAAATAACCTATGATTAGTCAGTGCAAGTGTTTGTGACACCCATATTCTAAATAAACACATAAAATTCAACATCATTAATATCAATGCTTACATAACCTCTATTTAGAAACGGTTCGCTTCATAACCGTTGTCTTGGCGCCAATTGAAGTAACGGGAAAACAATTGTTGAATGAAACTATCACTATTTGCAGCACGGTTAGAGTATTTTATTTATTTTAAAACCAATATTAAAGTAAACGAGTGTACGCACATGTAGAAGATCCGAATAAAATAAAACAAAACGCGAGAAATAAGTGAGCGAAAAAAGTGCGAAATATACTAAAAAGAAGGAAAAAAAGTGGATAATCTGTGGATAATTAACATTAGTGTTAAAAAACAATAGTGAAGGAGTATTAATTAAAACTAATATGTGGCATAAATAAAATAAACGTAAAGTAAAACAAATTGAAAAACGTATTTATTTTTTTTAAATAAAAAACCATATAAATAAAATAAATAAATAATAAATTCAACAGAATAAAATAACGGCATAAAAATGACAAGATCAAAAAACAAAGAAGAAGAAGATGGAATAACTCTTAAGGAGATTAAAAATAGCATAGATGAATTAAAAACATCAATGAATTTTATGTCGGAACAATTTGAAGAAGGAAGAAAACAAAATGAAGAGATAAGAAAAACACTAAAAGAAATTAAAAATGAAAACAGCGAATTAAAGAAAAAAATAATAGAACTGGAAGCTAAATGCAATGAAACCGAGCAAGATAAAATTAAAAACAATATTGTTATATCAGGTGCAATCAAACAAAATGAAAATGAAAATACTATGGAGATAATCAATAAAATATTTACATCTATTGATATAAATATAGAAAAAAATAATATAACAGAAGTATACAGAATGAATAAAACAAAAACAGCTCCAATATTAGTCAAATTAAAAGCAACAGAAGATAAAAAACAAATCATAATAGCAAAAAAAGAAAAAGGATCAATTAAAACAAAAGAATGCGGATTAAAAGGTGAAAATACTGAAATTTACATAACAGAACAATTAACCCAAACAAATAACAACTTATTCTACGAAGCAAGGAAACTAAAAAAACATGGATTCCGATGGATATGGTATAAAGAAGGTAGAATCCTTGCAAGAAAAAGTGAAGCTGATAAACCAATAACAATTAAAGGAATGGAACATATAAATGAGCTGATAGAAAATGCAAAATAAAAACAAACCTAACAGTAAAAATATAAATAACAACACATAACAGAAATGGACAAAATAAAAATATACCTACACAACGCAAGAAGCATAAGAAACAAATTTGATGAAATATTAACAATACCTAAGCTATACAACGCAGATGTTATAGTAATAAATGAAACATGGCTTTACACAAACGAAGAAAAATACTTCCAAATACCATACTATACCGCAATATTTAACAACAGACCAATGAAAGGTGGGGGCATTGCCATATACATAAAAAACAAAATCGCAACAACAGTAACAGAAATTAGAACAGAAAATAATACAGAAATATTAACAATAAAACTCAATAAAACAAACATACACATAACAGCAATATATAAACCACAAACCGCAAAAGACGATGACTTCTTAAAAGTAATAGACAAATTAACAAAAACCAATACTAAAAATATAATACTAGGAGACATGAACACAAATTTAAGAGAGAATAACAAAATCACAAACAGTTACAGAAATTTAATTGTAGAAAATGGTCATTGTATTTTAAATAAAATAAACGAAGAAGGAGTAACGAGAAATAATGGTGATAAACCTGGTACAATTATAGATCATGTGATAACAAACATAAAAGATTACAACAACAAAATAAAAGTAGAAAAGCTAACACTATCAGATCACAATGCGATAATCACGGAATGGAACACAATGTGTAAGAAAACCAAATATGAAAAAGCACAAAAAAAGAAAATAAACTACGAAAAAATCAAAAAAGAATTTGAAAGCATAGATAATGAAACAGTAAAAGATTTTGACATACTAACATCAATATTACAAAACACAATAAATCAAAACACAAAAATAACGGAAATAAAAAGAAAAGAAAACAATAAGTGGATAAACATGGAAATAATAACGATGATAAAAGATAGAAATAAAGCACAAGAGAGATACATCAGAAATCCAAAAAATGAAATAATAAAAAAAATACTGAAAGAAAAGAAAAAAGAAGTAGAAGAAAAAATAAAAGAAAGAAAAGAAAATTTTTACAAAAACAAAATAAAAAATGCAAACGGAAACCAAGCTAAACAATGGGCAGAAATAAATAGTATGCTAAACAAGACAAAGAAGAAAAGAAAACAAAAAATAACTGAAATTATAACAGAAAACGGACAAACAAAAACAAATGAAACTGAAATAGCGGACGAACTAAACAACTACTTTGCAACAGTGGGAAAGAAATTGGCGGAAAAAATTAAAAAAAATGATGACAATGAAACAATAACAACCGCAAGAATTGAAGAAGAAGCTACATTTAACGAAACATCAGAAGAAGAGATAGAAGAAATAATCCAACAACTAAAAATAAGAAGCGCGCCAGGAGAAGATCAAATAACCCATGAAGTGATAAAAGTCATTAAAAAAAAAATAGCACCAATATTGAAAAAACTCATAAATAAAATGATACAAACAGGTGAATACCCACAAATACTTAAAAAACAAATAATAAAACCAATATACAAAAAAGGAGAAAAATCAAAATGTGAAAACTATAGACCAATATCACTTATATCAGTTCTGAGCAAAATTACAGAAAAGGCAATATATAACAGATTAATGACACACATAAACAAACATAATATTATAAATAAAAAGCAATACGCATTCCAAAAAAAATCAAACACAATGGGCATAACAACTGATATAATACAACATATAGCAGAAAAGTTGGACAAGAAACAGTATGTTATACCAATATTTATAGACATGAAGAAAGCTTTTGATACCATTGACAAAAACAAATTGATTAAAAAAATGGAGTTATTAGGAATAAGAAACACAAATTTAAAACTGTTAAAAACATATATTAAAAGCAGAACACAACGAACACAAATAAACAACATACTTAGTAAAACAACGGAAGCAGAATATGGCGTACCACAAGGTGGAGTGTTGGCACCAATACTGTATATACTATACATAAATGATATATATAATATAAATCTGACTGGTGAAATATATACGTATGCTGATGACACATGTATTATATATCACGGAAAAAGTAAAGAAGCAATAGAAAGAAACATAAATGCAGACATTAAGAAACTAACTAAATGGTACAACGAAAACATACAAACAATAAATGAAGAAAAAACAACTTTTATGGTAATAAGACAAAAAAACACAAAAGATATTGACATAAAAATTGTAATAAATAACATACCAATTACTAGAACAAAACAGACAAAATACTTAGGAATAATATTAACCGAGAAACTCACCTGGGATGCACATATTAACAAATTATTAAAAGAAAGCGCAGCAACAATAGGAGCTGTCTATAGAGCCAGAAAATGCATACTAAAAGAAACAGCAATAAGTATATACCACTCACTTTATTTAGCAAACATTAACTATTTAATAAATATATGGGGTGAAACAACAAAAACAAATATACAAAAAATCCAAAGACAACAAAACAAAATACTTAAAATAATACATAAACTTTCAAAGCTAACACCAACAGAAGAAATATACAAAATAATTAACGAAACAAACATTAACGAAAAAATAAAAATAGAAAAATGCAAACTAATATATAAAGTTAAAAATAAAGAAATTAAAACAAATCTACAAATAATATTAAACAAAGAAATTCACGGACATAACACGAGAAGAAGAAGTAATATATATGTACACACAACAAGAACAGAAAAAGCGAAAAAAACAATACTAGGAAATGGACTAATCACGTACAATCAACTACCTGAAAATATAAAAAAAACGAAAACTTTTAAAGAATTTAAAACAAAAATAAAAGAACACTACATAATAACAAGACTAAAAAAAACAAATTAATTAAAAAAAGAAGATAAATGGTGCCCCGAATACGAAGCTCTGCAGCCGACCATACATGGAAAGATGCAAAGCAGCAAGTGGGGAGAGAAAAAAAAAAACTTACTTAACAATTTATTATTTATAATTTATATGATTATTTATAATTTATATGACAATAAAAAAAAAAAAAAAAAAAAAAAAAAAAAAAAAAAAGAAATAACTAAAATACACATTATTTAATAGAGAAATAACTAAAATACACATTATTTAATAGAGAAATAACAAAAAAACATATTATTTATTAAAGAAATATCTAAAATACACATTATTTAATAGAGAAACAACAAAAAAAACACATTATTTAATAGAGAAATAACTAAAATACACATTATTTATTGAAGAAATAACTAAAATACACATTATTTAATTGAAAAATATCTAAAATTCACAGTATTTAATAGAGAAATAACAAAAAAACACATTATTTGATATAGAAATAACTAAAATACACATTATTTATTAGAGAAATAACTAAAATACACATTATTTGATAGAGAAATAACAAAACAACACATTATTTAATAGAGAAATAACTAAAATACACATTATATTATAGCGAAACAACAAAAAACACATTATTTAATAGAGAAATAACTACTATACACATTATATTATAAGGAAACAACAAAAAAACACATTATTTAATAGAGAAATAACTAAAAAACACATTATTTAATGAAAAAAAAACTAAAATAAACATTATTTACTAGAGAAATAACTAAAATACACATTATTTAATAGATAAATAACAAAAAAACACATTATTTATAAGAGAAATAACTAATATACACATTATTTAATAGAGAAATAACAAAAAACACATTATTTAATAAAAAAATAACAAAAAAAACACATTATCTAATAGAAAAATAACTATAATACACATTATTTATTGGAGAAATAACTAAAATACACATTATGTAATAAAGAAATAACTAAAATACACATTATTTAATAGAGAAATAACTAAAATACACATTAATTAATAGAGAAATAACAAAAAACACATTATTTAATAGAGAAATAACTAAAATACACATTATTTATTGGAGAAACAACTAAAATACACATTATTTAATAGAAAAATAACTAAAATATACATTATTTAATAGAGAAACAACAAAAAAACACATTATTTAATAGAAAAATAACTAAAATACACATTATTTAATAAAGAAATAACTAAAATACACATTATTTATTAGAGAAATAACAAAAAACACATTATTTAATAGAGAAATAACTAAAATAAACATTATTTATTGGAAAAATAACTAAAATACACATTATTTAATAAAGAAATAACAATAAAACACTTTATTTAATAAAGAAATAACTAAGATACACATTATTTATTGAAGAAATAACTAAAATACACAATATTTGATAAAAAAATAACAAAAAAACACATTATTTAATAGAGGAATAACAATAAAACACATTATTTAATAGAAAAATAACTAAGATACTCATTATTTATTGAAGAAATTACTAAAATAAACAATATTTTATAGAAAAATAACAAAAAAACACATTATTTAATGAAGAAAGAACAAAAAAAAAACATTATCTAATAGAGAAATAACTAAAATACACATTATTTATTGGAGAAATAACTAAAATACACATAATTTGATTAAGAAATAACTAAAATACACATTATTTAATAAAGAAATAATTTAAATACATATTATTTAATAGAGAAATAACATAAAACACATTATTTAATAGAGAAATAACTAAAATACATATTATTTAATAGAGAAATAACAAAAAACACTATATTTACTAGAGAAATAACTAAAATACACATTATTTATTGAAAAAATAACTAAAATACACATTATTTAATAGAGAATTAACTAAAATACACAATATTTAATAGAAAAATAACAAAAAAACACATTATTTACTAAAGAAATAATTAAAATACACATTATTTAATAGAGTAACAACAAAAAAACACATTATTTAATAGAGAAATAACTAAAATACACATTATTTATTGGAGAAATAACTAAAATACACATTATTTAATAGAGAAATAACTGAAATAAACATTATTTAATAAAGAAACAACAAAAAAACACATTATTCAATAGAGAAAAAACTAAAATACACATTATTTAATAGAGAAATAACTAAAATACATAAAATATATATAGATGGATATATGGATGTTTTTAGTTCAAATATTTTTTCATAAATTTAATTTTTTAATGTAACTAAAATACAAATTATTTAATAAAGAAATAACTAAAATACACATTATTTAATAGGGAAACAACAAAAAAACACATTATTTAATAGAGAAATAACAAAAAAACACATTATTTAATAGAAAAATAACTCAAAAACACATTATTTAATGGAGAAATAACTAAAATAAACATTATTTATTAGAGAAATAACTAAAATAGACATTATTTATTGGAGAAATAACTAAAATAAACATTATTCAATATAGAAATAACTAAAATACACATTATTTAATAGAGAATTAACAAAAAAACACCTTATTTAATAGAAAAATAACTAGAATACACATTATTTATTGGAGAAATAACTAAAATACACATTATTTAATAAAGAAATAACTCAAATACACATTTATTAATAGAAATATAACTAAAATACACATTGTTTATTGGAGAAATAACTAAAATACACATTATTTAAAAAAGAAATAACTAAAATACACATTATTTAATAGAGAAACAACAAAAAAAACATTATTTAATAGAGAAATAACAAAAATACACATTATTTAATAAAGAAATAACAAAAAGCACATTATTTATTAGAGAAATAACTAAAATACACATTGTTTATTAGAGAAATGACTAAAATACACATTATTTATTAGAGAAATAACAAAAAAACACATTATTTAATAGAGAAATAACTTAAATACACATTATTTAATAATTTTATAAAGAAATAACCTAAATACACATTATTTAATAGAGAAATAATTAAAATACACATTATTTATTAGAGAAATAACTAATATACACATTATTTAATAGAGAAATAACAAAAAACACATTATTTAATAAAGAAATAACAAAAAAACACATTATTTAATAGAAAAATAACTATAATACACATTATTAATTGGAGAAATATTTAAAATACACATTATGTAATAAAGAAATAACTAAAATACACATTATTTAATAGAGAAATAACTAAAATACACATTATTTAATAGAGAAACAACAAAAAACACATTATTTAATAGAGAAATAACTAAAATACACATTATTTATTAAAGAAATAACTAAAATACACATTATTTAATAGAGAACTAACAAAAAAACACATTATTTAATAAAGAAATAACTAAAATACACTTTATTTATTGAAGAAATAACAAAAAACACGTTATTTAATAGAGAAATAACTAAAATACACATTATTTTAGGAGAAATAACTGAAATACACAATAATTAGTAAAGAAATAACTAAAATACACATGATTTAAAAGAGAAATAACAAAAAAACACATTATTTAATAAAGAAATAACAAAAAAACACAATATTTATTATAGAAATAACTAAAATAGTCATTATTTATTAGAGAACTAACAAAAAAACACATTATTTAATAGAAAAATAACTGAAATACACAATATTTAATAAAGAAATAACTAAAATACAATTTAATTAATAGAGAAAAAACAAAAAAACACATTATTTAATAAAGAAATAATTACAATACACATTATTTATTAGAAAAATAACTAAAATACACCTTATTTAATAGAGAAATAACAAAAAAAAACACATTATTTAATAGAAAAATAACTAAAATACACATTGTTTATTGAAGAAATAACTAAAATACACATTATTTAATAGAGAAATAACTAAAATACACTTTATTTAATAGAGAAACAACAAAAAAACACATTATTTAATAGAAAAATAACTAAAATACACATTATTTATTGGAGAATAAACTAAAATACACATTATTTAATAGAGAAATAACTAAAATACACATTATTTAATAGAGAAATAACAAAAAACACATTATTTACTAGAGAAATAACTAAAATACACATTATTTATTGAAAAAATAACTAAAATACACATTATTTAATAGAGAAATAACTAAAATACACATTATTTAATAAAGCAATAACAAAAAAACACATTATTTGTTACAGAAATAATTAAAATACATATTATTTAATAGAGTAACAACAAAAAAACACATTATTTAATAGAGAAATAACTAAAATACACATTATTTAATAGTGAAATAACTAAAATTCACATTATTTAATAGAAAAATAACAAAAAACACATTATTTACTAGAGAAATAACAAAAGAAACACATTATTTAATAGAAAAATAACTAAAATACACAATATTTAATAAAGAAATAACAAAAAAACACATTATTTAATAGAGAAATAACTAAAATACACATTATTTAAAAAGGAAACAACAAAAAAACACATTATTTAATAGAGAAATAACTAAAATACACATTATTTAATAGGGAAACAACAAAAAAACACAATATTTAATAGAGAAATAACTGAAATACACATTATTTAATAGAAAAATAACTAAAATACACATTATAGAATAGAGAAATACCAAAAAAACACATTATTTAATAGAGAAATAACTAATACCAGAATTACAATACATATAGTTGCTGGCATTTATGCTTAAAATTTTTATATAAATAATAAACACATTTTAATGTTGTAATTTTCTAGAAAGTTTAATAAGCTGTAAGATTGATCATTATGATTAATGCGAGCACTTGCACATAATAGAAATAATGAAAACAAATTTTTTTATTATTCACTTCATCATTATTTATTGCTTTCAACATTTGTGTGATGTTTTTCTGTTACTTTGATACGCTTTTTGTTATCCATCACATCTTCATCTTTGTGTTTATAAACATCCTCATTAGAATTAGAATCCCTATTGAAGTTTTCATTGAGGATTTTTTCATCATTACCATGCTTCTTCTTCAAATGTCTACTATAAGCATCACTACGTGAAAATGTACTTATGCAATAAGCACATTCAATTTGAGCGCGTTTGCAATGAGTTCTCTCATGTCTTTTTAGTATTTGAAAGCTTGAAACTTTCTTTTTGCATACTGTACAAACAAATACTGCGTATGCTTGTGTGTTTATATCGGATGGCACATCATCAAATTCTTTCAGACACTTAGGAAATATTTTGAGTAATGGCAAATTTGCAGAATAATTTATAATTGGATCAGGTTTTACATGATAGGTTTCATTAGGAGTGTTGAAGCAACTATTCCCTGATCTCGCGTTGTACAGAATTCCCATCTTGAGAGTAAAACGTTTGTTTAATACTGAACTTTTAATGCTTGATTCTATTTAGATCTTTTTTCAACAGTACATTAGCAGGTGCCGGTAAGTATCGATCAGCCACTGTAACTTTAGCCGCCGATTAACTGCTGATGAGCCACCAATTAGACACCGTTAGCCACCAATAGCCACCGATTAGCAGTAATAAGTGGACAGAGAGTGGATGAAAAGTGGATGCAAGTAGATTGAAAAAGTGAATGCAAGTGGATGGAACTCTCAATTAGGCACCGTTAGCTACCTATTAGCTTCCAATTAGCCACCGTTAACCACCGAGTAGCCACCGAGTAGCCACCGATTAGCCACTGTTTGCCACCAATAGCCACCGATTAGCAGTAATAAGTGGACAGAGAGTGGATGAAAAGTGGATGCAAGTAGATTGAAAAAGTGAATGCAAGTAGATGGAACTCTCAATTAGGCACCGTTAGCTACCGATTAGCTTCCAATTAGCCACCGTTAGCCACCGAGTAGCCACCGAGTAGCCACCGATTAGCCACTGTTAACCACCAATAGCCACCGATTAGCAGTAATAAGTGGACAGAGAGTGGATGAAAAGTGGATGCAAGTAGATTAAAAAAGTGAATGCAAGTGGATGGAACTCTCAATTAGGCACCGTTAGCTACCGATTAGCTTCCAATTAGCTACCGTTAGCTACCGTTAGCCACCGAGTAGCCACCGAGTAGCCACCGATTAGCCACCAATAGCCACCAATTAGCAGTAATAAGTGGACAGAGAGTGGATGAAAAGTGGATGCAAGTAGATTGAAAAAGTGAATGCAAGTGGATGGAGCTCTTAATTAGGCACCTATTAGCCACCGTTATCTACCGATTAGCTTCCAATTAGCCACCGTTAGCCACCGAGTAGCCACCGATTAGCCACTGTTAGCCACCAATAGCCACCGATTAGCAGTGATAAGTGGACAGAGGGTGGATGGAAAGTAGACAAAGAGTGGATGGATAGTGAAAACGGTTGCTACTCGGTGGCTAACGGTGTCAATTTTATTATTAATTATACCATCAATAAACTCATTCAAATAATTAGGCTTCGTGGTCTAGTTGATTAGATTGTTGGATTCTACACCAAGGGTCCTCGGAACGAACCCCGGCATCGGCATACATTTTTTAAAATAAAAACTTGCTCCCCACTCTAAAATAAAATCCAAGATGGCGGAAATATAATAAAATCCAAGATGGCGGAAAAATAATAAAATCCAAGATGGCGCTTGCCCCCCACTCCAAAATAAAATCCAAGATGGCGGAAATATTGAAAATTTCAAGCCTTAGTAAATCAAACGACAAATTTGGCGTAGAACTCTCTTTGCTTCACTACTTAAATACACATTATTTAATAGAGAAATAGCTAAAATACACATTAATTGATAAAAAAATATCTAAAATTAACATTATTTAAAAGAGAAATTACTAAAATACACATTATTTAAAAAAAAATAACTTAATTACACATTATTTAATAAAGAAATAACTAATTTACATTTCATTTAATAGCGAAATAATCAAAATACAAAATAATTAAAAAAAAAATAACTAAAATACATATTATTTAATAGATAATTAACTTAAATACACATTATTCAATAAAGAAATAACTAAAATACACATTATTAAATAGAAAAATAACTAAAATACACAATATTTAATAGAAATATAACTAAACAAACACTTCATTTAATAGAGAAATAACTAAAATACACAATATTTATTAGAAAAATAACTAAAATACACATTATTTATTAGAGAAATAGCTAAAATACACATTTTTTAAAATAGAATAAACTAAAATAAACATTATTTAATAAAGAAATAACCAAAATACAAAATATTTAATGAAATATAACTAAAACACACATTAATTATCAGAGAATTAACTAAAATACACAACATTTAATAAAAAAATAAGTAAAATACACATTATTTAATAAAGAAATAACAATAATACACATTATTTAAAAAAGAAATAACTAAAATACACATTATTTAATAAAGAAATAACTAAAATACACATTATTTAATAGAAAAATAACTAAAATACACAATATTTAATAAAAAAATAATTAAATTACACATTATTTAATAGAAAAACTACTAAAATACACATTAATTAGTAAAAAATAATTAAAATACACTTTATATAATAAAGAAATAACTAAAATACACTATATTTAATAAAAAAATAATTAAAATACACATTAATTAATAGAGAAATAACTAATGTACATAATATTTAATAAAGAAATAATTAAAATACACATTATTTGTCAAAGAAAAAACTAAAATACACATTATTTAAAAGAGAAATAACTAAAATAAACAATATTGAATAAAGAATTAACAAAAAAACACATTATTTAAAAGAGAAATAACTAAAATACACATTATTTGATAAAAAAATAACTAAAATACACATTAATTAATAAAAAAATAACAAAACACAATATTTATAAGAAAAACAAATTAAATTACACAATAATTAATAGAAAAATAACTAAAATACACATTATTTAATAGAGAAATAATCAAAATACACAGTATTTTATAGAGAAATTACTAAATTACACATTATTTAATCAAGAAATTACTAAAATACACATTATTCAATAGAGAAATAACTAAAATACACATTATTTAATAAAAATATAACTAAAATACACATTATTTAATAAAGAACTAAATAAATACACATTATTTAATAGAGAAATTACTAAATTACACATTATTTAATAAAGAAATATATAAAATACACATTAATTAATAAAGAAATTACTAAAATACACACTATTTAATAAAGAAATAACTAAAATACACATTATTTAATAGAGAAATTACTAAAATACACATTATTTAATAAAGAAATAACTAAAATACACTTTTTTAATAAAGAAATAACTAAAATACACAATATTTAATAGAGAAATAACTAAAATACACAATATTTAATAGAAAAATAATTAAACAAACACTTCATTTAATAGAGAAATAACTAAAATACACAATTTTTAATAGAAAATTAAATAAAATACACATTATTTAATAGATAAAAAGCTAAAATACACAATAATTTTTAGAGAATATACTAAAATATACATTATTTAATAAAAAAATAACTAAAATACACTATTTTTAATAAAACAATTACTAAAATACACATTATTTATAAGAGAAATAACTAAACTACACATTATTCACAAGAGAAATTACTAAAATACACTTTGTTTAATAGAGAAATTACTAAAATACACATTATTTAATAAAAAAATAACTAAAATACACAACATTTAATAGAAAAATTAATGAATTACACATTATTTAATAAAGAAATAATTAAAATACACATTATTAATTAAAAAAATAACGAAAATACACTTTATTTACTAGAAACACTACTAAATTACACATTATTAAAGCAAGAAATAAATAAAATACACATTATTTGATAAAGAAATAACTAAAAAACACATTATTTAATAGAAAAATTACTAAAATACACATTATTTAATCAAGAAAAAACTAAAAAACGCATTATTTAATAGAGAAATAACTAAAATACACATTAATTAAAAGAAAAATAACTAAAATACACAATATTAAATAAAAAAATAACTAAAATACACATTATTTAATGAAAAAATAACTTAAATACACATGATTTAATAAAAAAATAACTAAGATACACATTAGTTAATAAAGAAATAACTAAATTAAACAATAATCAATAAAGAATTAACTAAAATACACATTTTTTAATAAAAAATCAATTAAAATACACATTATTTATTTTAGAAAGAACAAAAATACAAATTATTTAATAAAAAAATATCCAAAACACACAATATTTAATTGAGAAATATCTAAAATACACATTATTTAATAGAGAAATAACTAAAATACACTTTATTTAATTGAAAAATAACTAAAATACACATTATTTAATAGAAAAATAACTAAAATACACATTAGTTAATAGAGAAATAACTAAAATACACAATATTAAATAAAGAATTAACTAAAATACACATTATTTAATAAAAAAATAACTTAAATACACATGATTTAATAAAAAAATAACTAAGATACACATTATTTAATAAAGAAATAACTAAATTAAACAATAATTAATAAAGAAATAACTAAAATACACATTTTTTAATAAAAAATAATTAAAATACACATTATTTATTTTAGAAAGAACTAAAATACACATTATTTAATAAAAAAATATCCAAAACACACATTATTTAATTGAGAAATATCTAAAATACACATTATTTAATAGAGAAATATCTAAAATACACTTTATTTAATTGAAAAATAATTTAAATACACATTATTTCATAGAAAAATAACTTAAATACACATTATTTATTAACGAAAAAACTAAAATACACAATATTTATAAGAAAAATAACTAAGTTACACAGTAATTAATAAAAAATTAAATAAAATACACATTTTTTAACAGAGAAATAATTAAAATACACATTATTTAATAAAAAAATAACTAAAATACCTAATATTTAATAGAAATATAACTAAACAAACACTTCATTTATTAGAGAAATAACTAAAATACACAATATTTAATAGAAAAATAAATAAATACACATTATTTAATAGAAAAATAGCTAAAATACACATTAATTGATAGAAAAATATCTAAAATTAACTTTATTTAAAAGAGAAATTACTAAAATACACATTATTTAATAAAAAAATAACTTAATTACACATTATTTAATAAAGAAATAACTAATTTACATTTCATTTAAAAGCAAAATAATCAAAATACACATTATTTAATAAAAAAATAACTAAAATACATATTATTTAATAGATAATTAACTTAAATACACATTATTCAATAAAGAAATAACTAAAATACACATTATTAAATAGAAAATTAACTAAAATACACAATATTTAATAGAAATATAACTAAACAAACACTTCATTTAATAGAGAAATAACTAAAATACACAAAATTTAATAGAAAAATAACTAAAATACACATTATTCATTAGAGAAATAGCTAAAATACACATTAATTAATAGAGAATAAACTAAAATAAACATTATTTAATAAAGAAATAACTAAAATACAAAATATTTAATGAAATATAACTAAAATACACATTAATTATCAGAGAATTAATTAAAATACACAATATTTAATAAAAAAATAACTAAAATACACATTATTTAATAAAGAAATAACTTAAATACACAGCATTTAATAGAAAGATAATTCAATTACACATTATTTAATAGAAAAATAACTAAAATACACATTATTTAATAGAGAAATAACTAAAATACTATTATATATATTTATAAGAAAAATAACTAAATTACACAATAATTAATTGAAAAATAACTGAAATACACATTATTTAATAGAGAAATAAATAAAATCTACATTATTTAATAAATAATTAACTAAAATACACATTATTTAAGAGAAATTACTAAATTACATATTATTTAATCAAGAAATAACTAAAATACACATTATTTTATAGAAAAATAACTAAAATACACAATATTTAAAAGAGAAATAACTGAAATACACAATATTTAATAAAGAAATAACTAAAATACACATTGTTTAATAAAAAAATATCCAAAACACACAATATTTAATTGAGAAATAACTAAAATACACATTATTCATTTTAAAAATAACTAAAATACACATTATTTAATAAAAAAATAACTAAAATACAATTTATTTATTAAAGAAATAACTAAAATACACATTATTTAATAAAAAATTAACTAAAATACACATTAATTAATAAAGAAATAACTAAAAAACATTAATTAATAGAGAAATATCTAAATCACACATTATTTAATAAAGAAATAACTAAAATACTCTTTATTTAAAAGAGAAATTACTAAAATACACAATATTTAATAAAAAAATAACTAAATTACACATTATTTAATAGAAAAATATCTAAACTACACATTATTTAATAGAAACAAAACTAAATAACACATTATTTAAAAAAGAAATAACTAAAATACACTTTATTTAATAGAAAAATAACTAAAATACACATTAGTTAATAGAGAAATAACTAAAATACACAATATTTATGAGAGAAATTACTAAAATAACATTATTTAAAAGAGAAATAACTAAATTACACAAAAATATAGAAACAAATGACTAAAATAGACATTATTTAATGAAGAAATAACTAAATTACACATTATCAAATAAAGAAATGACTAAAATACATATATAAAATATATATATACTGGTATAAATTTAAACGCGCCAAATTTATTAAAATCAGCGACATCTATTGATAAGAGTTCCTACAGCTCTACACTTATTGGTAAAAATAAAGTATTAGTAAAAGAAACTGTACCTGTGAGAAAGGAAATTACAACTGAACAACTCAAAGATGCGTTAGATGGTGCTTATAAACAGAATTTAGCAACAAAAGAAATAATAAATAAAAGAAATGTAAAAACTAATGAAAGTACTAAATCAAATGAAAATAAAAATGTAAATTTAAACAATAAGGATAACTTAAATATTGTACAAAATGATAAATGGGAAACAATAAATCGTCGTAAAAAGAAAAATACAGTAAAACTAAATACAATTCGTGGAACAGCTACAGAAGATTCATTGGTAAAAGGAGTTGCCCCACACGGGCATTTACATGTTTATAGAATGGACCCTAAGCTAACAGAAAATAACTTAACAACATACTTAAATAAAAAAAGTTTGATAATGTTATATGCAAGAAAATGATGTCAAAACATCCTGAACTATACTCGTCGTTTAAAGTAACAGTTCCTTTAGAAGAAATAGAGTCTTTAAGTAATCCTAATATATGGCCTGTCGGTACATGCGTTGAGCGTTTTTTACAATGGCTTACAAACGTAAAAACTCAAAAAACTTAGAACAGAACAACACAGTTTTAAATAAAACGAATAATACTTTACAGTTGTTTCATATTAATTTACAATCCTTAAGAAATAATCATTATGATTTAGAAATATTTTTGGAACAAAATAAGCAAATATGTGCTGTAACAATTAGCGAACATTGGTTAAAAAGTGCGGAAATTGATCTTATAACAATCAACAATTTTAAAGAGGGTAGTTGTTATTGCAGAAAATCCACTATACATGGAGGCTCTCTCATCCTAGTCAAAAATGATTTTAAGTGCGAATCAATAGAATGTGTCGTTAATTTATCCGTTGAAGGTATATGTGAAGTGAGCGCAGTTTATTTGCCATTTTTAAAAAGATGAAATTATAAATATCAACAATAATAAGAAACAAGTTTGGTATACATCAGAACTAAGGAATCAAAAAAATTATCTTAATTTACTATATGCTATTAGGAAACAAACAAATTCAACTGAACTGAGTGTATTCTCTGATAAATAAAGTTTATCTTAGTTGTTTCTTTATTAATTATTGTGTCTTTTTCTTATTTCTTTATTAACAAATGTGTATTTTAGCTATTTTTTTATTAAATAATGTATATTTTATTTAATTTTTTTTTAATAAAGAGTATTTTAGTTATTTCTTTAATAAATAATGTGTAATTTAGTTGATTTTTCTTCAATTAAACTGTATTTTAGTTATTTCTTTATTAAAAAAAAAGTGTTTTTGTTTTTTTTTCCTTGGATAACGTCTATTTCAGTTATTTCTCTGTTGAATAATTTGTATTTTTTTTTTTATAATTAATGTGTAGGTTAATTATTTTTTTAATAAATAATGTGTATTTTAGTTAGTTCTTTAGTAAATCATGTGTGTTTTTTTTTTCTTAAATAATGTGATTTTTAGTTTTTTTTTATTAAAAAATGTGAATTTTAGTAACTTTTGCATTAAAAAATGTGTATTTTAGAGATTTTTCTATTAAATAATGTCTATTTTAATTATTTTTTTATTGAATAAAGTAAATTTTAATTATTTTTGCAATAGTTAATTTGATTATTATTTATTTCTCTATCAATTTATGTGCATTTTAGTTATTTCTTCATTAAATAATGTTTACTTTAGTTTGTTCTCTATTGAATAATGTGTATTTTAGTTATTTCTTTATTAAAAGAAAATTTTTTTTTCCTCAAATAACGTGTATTTTAGTTATTTATCTATTAAATAATGTGTATTTTAGTTATTTCTCTATTAAATATTGTGTAATTTTGTTATTTCCTTATTGAATAATGTCTATTTTAGTTATTTTTTAATTAAATAATGTGAATTTTAATTATTTTCTATTAAATAATGTGTATTTTAGTTAATTCTCTGATTAATAAAGAGTATTTTAGTTAATTCTTTATTAAATAATGTGTATTTTATTTATTTCTTTATTAAATAATGTGTATTTTAGTTTTTTTTTTAATATTTGTATTTTAGTTATATCTCTAAGAAAAAATGTGTATTTTATTTATTTCTTTATTAAATAAAGTGAATTTTAGTTAATTCTCTATAAAATAATGGGTATTTTAGTTACTTCTTTATTAAATAAAATGAATTTTAATTATTTCTGCAATTAGTAATGTGTATTTTAATTATTTCTCTATCAAATTATGTGCATTCTAGTTATTTCTCTATTAATTAATGTGTATTTAAGTTATTTTTTTATTAAATAATATGTATTTTACAAATTTTTTCAATAAATATAGTGTATTTTAGTAATTTCTTTATTAAATAATGTGTATTTTAGTTTATTTTTAATTAAATATTGTGTATTTTAGTTATTTCTCTATTAAAAACTGTATATTTTAGTTATTTTTTTATTAAATAATGTGTAATTTAGTTATTTCTCTATTAAGTAATGTGTCTTCTAATTATTTCTGCATTAAATAATGTGTATTTTAGTTATTTCTCTAATAATGTATGTGCTTTTTAGTTATTTCTCTATCTAACAATGTATATTTTAGTGATTTTTTTATTAAATAATGTTTATTTTATTTAATATTTCTTAAAATAAAAAGTTTTTTTTTTTCTTAAATAATGTGTATTTTAAAAACTTCTGCAATAAAAAATGTGTTTTTTAGATATTTTTCTATTAAATAATGTCTTTTTTAATTATTTCTTTATTGAATAAAGTAAATTTTAAATAATTTTGCAATAATTAATGTGTATTTTATTAATTTTTTTATCAATTTATGTGCATTTAAGTTATTTTTTTATTAAATAATGTGTATTTTAATTATTTCTTAATCAAATAATGTGTATTTTAGTTTGTTCTCTATTGAATAATGTGTATTATAGTTATTTCTTTATTAAAAGAAGTGTGTTTTTGTTTTTTTTTTTCAAATAACGTGTATTTTAGTTAGTTTTTTATTAATTAATGTGCATTTTAGTAATTTTTCCATTAAATGTGTATTTTTGTTATTTCTCTATAAAATGATGTGTATTTCAGTTATTTCTTTATTGAATAATGTGTATTTTAGTTATTTCTGTATTAAATAATGTGTTTTTTAATTATTTCTGCAATAATTAATGTGTATTTTAGTTATTTCTTTAATAATGTATGTGCCTTTTAGATAATTCTTTATTTAATAATGTTTATTTTGGTTATTTTTTTATCAAATAATTTTTATTTTTAATTTTTTAAATAAATAAAGAGTAATTTATTTATTTCTTTATTAAATAATGTGTATTTTAGTTATTTCTTCTTTAATTAATGTGTATTTTAGTTATTTCTTTATTAAATGATGTGTATTTTAGTTGGTTCTCTATTGAATAATGTGTATTTTAGTTATTTCTTTATTAAATAAAGTGTGTTTTTATTATTTGTTTCTTAGATAACGAGTATTTCAGTTCTTTTTCTTTTAAAAAATGTGTTTTTTTTTTATAAATAATGTGTAGGTTATTTATTTTTTTATTAAATAATGTTTATTTTAGTTATTTCTTTATTAAAAAAAGTGTGTTTTTGTTTTTTTTTTTTTTTCTCAAATAATGTGTATTTTAGTTTTTTTTCTATTAAAAAATGTGTATTTTAGTAATTTCTGCATTAAAAAATGTGTATTTTAAATATATTTCTATTAAATAATGTCTTTCTTAATTAATTTTTTATTGAATAAAATAAATTTTAAATAATTTTGCAATAATTAATGTGTATTTTATTAATTTTTTTATCAATTTATGTGCATTTTAGTTATTTTTTTATTAAATAATGTGTATTTTAGTTATTTCTTCATTAAATAATGTGTATTTTAGTTTGTTTTCTATTGAATAATGTGTATTTCAGTTATATCTTTATTAAAAGAAGTGTATTTTTGTTTTTTTTTTTTTTCCTCAAATAACGTGTATTATAGTTATTTTTCTATTAAATAATGTGTATTTTAGTTATTTTTCTATTAAATAATGTGTTTTTTACTTTATTCTCTATTAAATATTGTGTAATTTTGTTATTTCCTTATTTAATAATGTGTATTTTAGTTATTTTTTTTATAAAATATTGTCAATTTTTATTATTTTTCTATTAAATAATGTGTATTTTAGTTAATTCTCGGATAAATAAAGTTAATTTTAGTTGTTTCTTTATTAAATATTGTGTCTTTTATTTATTTTTTTATTAAATAATGTGTATTTTAGTTATTTTTTTATTAAATAATGTTTATTTTATTTAATTTTTTTAATAAAAAGTATTATAGTTGTTTCTTTAATAAATAATGTTTATTTTAGTTGATTTTTCTTTAATTAAACTGTATTTTAGTTATTTCTTTATTAAATAATGTTTATTTTAGTTTGATCTTTATTGAATAATATGTATTTTAATTATTGTTTTATTAAATAAAAAGTGTTTTTGTTTTTTTTTTCCTTAGATAACTTGTATTTCAGTTATTCTTCTTTTGAATAATTTGTATTTTTTTTTATAAATAATGTGTAGGTTAGTTGTTTTTTTATTAAATAATGTGTATTTTAGTTATTACTTTATTAAATAATGTGTTCTTTTTTTTTTAAATAATGTGTATATTAGTTTTTTTTATTAAAAAATGTTTATTTTAGTAACTTCTGCATTAAAAAATGTGTATTTTAGATATTCTTCTATTAAATAATGTCTATTTTAATTATTTTTTTATTGAATAAAGTAAATTTTAATTAATTTTGCAATAGTTAATGTGTATATTATTTATTTCTCTATCAATTTATGTGCATTTTAGTTATTTCTTCATTAAATAATGTGTATTTTAGTTTGCTCTCTATTGAATAATGTGTATTTTAGTTATTTCTTTATTAAAAGAAGTGTGTTTTTTTTCCTTAAAAACGTGTATTTTAGTTATTTATCTATTAAATAATGTGTATTTTAGTTATTTCTCTATTAAATATTGTGTAATTTTGTTATTTCTTTATTGAATAATGTGTATTTTAGTTATTTTTTATTAAATAATTTGTATTTTAGTTATATCTCTAAGAAAAAATGTGTCTTTTTGTTATTTTTTATTAAATAAAGTGAATTTTAGTTATTTCTCTATAAAATATTGTAAATGTTAGTTACTTCTTTATTAAATAAAATAAATTTTAATTATTTCTGCATTAAAAAATAAGTATTTTAGATATTCTTCTATTAAATAATGTCTATTTTAATTATTTTTTTATTGAATAAAGTAAATTTTAATTATTTTTGCAATAGTTAATGTGTATATTATTTATTTCTCTATCAATTTATGTGCAATTTAGTTATTTCTTCATTAAATAATGTGTATTTTAGTTTGCTCTATATTGAATATTGTGTAATTTAGTTATTTCTTTATTAAAAGAAGTGTGTTTTTTTTTTAAATAACGTGTATTTTAGTTATTTATCTATTAAATATTGTGTATTTTAGTTATTTCTCTATTAAATATTGTGAAATTTTGTTATTTCCTTATTGAATAATGTGTATTTTAGTTATTTTTTTAAAAAATATTGTGAATTTTAGTTATTTTTCTATAAAATATTGTGTATTTTAGTTACTTCTTTCCTGAATAAAGTAAATTTATATATATATATATATTTCTGAAATAATTAATGTGTATTTTAGTTATTTTTCTATCAAATTATGTGCATTTCGGTTAAGTCTCTTCTAAATAATGTTTTTTTTAGTTATTTCTTCTTTATTTATTGTGTATTTTAGTTATTTATCTTTAAAATAATGTGTATTTTAGTTTGTTCTCTATTGAATAATGTGTTTTTTAGTTATTTCTTTATTAAATAAAGTGTGTTTTTGTTTTTTTCTCCTCAAATAACGTGTTATTCAGTTATTTTTCTTTTAAATAATGTGTATTTTAGTTATTTTTTTATTAAATAATGTGTATTTAAGTTATTTCTCTATTAAATATGGTGTAATTTCGTTATTGAATAATGTGTAGTTATTTTTTTATTAAATAATGTGAATTTTAAATATTTTTTTTCTTAAATAATGTGTATTTTAGTTATTTTTTTATTAAATAAAGTGTATGTTAGTTATTTTTTTAATAAATAATGTGTATTTTAGTTATATCTCTCAGAAAAAATGTGTTTTTTAGTTATTTTTTATTAAATAAAGTGAATTTTAGTTATTTCTCAATAAAATATTGTTTATTTTAGTTACTTCTTTATTAAATAAAATAAATTTTATTGATTTCTGCAACTATTAATGTGTATTTTAGTTATTTCTTTATTAAGTTATGTGCATTTTAGTTATTTCTCTATCAATTCATGTGTATTTTAGTTATTTTTTTATTAAATAATGTGTAATTTACAAATTTTTTCAATAAATATAGTGTATTTTAGTAATTTTTTTATTAAATAATGTGTATTTTAGTTTATTTTTAATTAAATAATGTTTATTTTAGTTGATTCTCTATTAAATACTGTTTATTTTAGTTATTTTTTTATTAAATAATGTGAATTTTAGTTATTTCTCTATAAACAAATGTGTATTTTTGTTACTTCTTTATTGAATAATGTAAATTTTAATTATTTCTGCAATAATTAATGTGTATTTTAGTTATTTCTCTATTAAGTTATGTGCATTTTAGTTATTTCTCTATTAAATAATGTGTATTTTAGTTGTTTTATCATTTAATAATGTGCATTTTAGTTAATTTTTGACAAATAATGTGTAATTTTGTTATTTCTCTATTAAATATTGTGTATTTTAGTTATTTCCTTAATAATTCATGTGTATTTTAGTTATTTCTTTATTATTTAAAGTGAATTTTAGTTGTTTTTCTATAAAATATTGTGTATTTTAGTTACTTCTTTATTAAATCAAATAAATTTTAATTATTTCTGCAATTATGTGTATTTTAGTTATTTCTCTATCAAATTATGTGCATTTTAGTTATTTCTCTATTATTTAATGTGTATTTTAGTTATTTTTTTATTAAATAATCTCTATTTTACAAATTTTTTCAGTAAATATAGTGTATTTTAGTAATTTCTTTATTAAATAATGTGTAATTTAGTATATTTTTAATTAAATATTGTGTATTTTAGTTATTTCTCTATTAAAAACTGTGTATTTTAGTTATTTTGTTATTAAATATTGTGAAATTAAGTTATTTCTCTATAAACAAATGTGTATTTTAGTTACTTTTTTATTGAATAAAGTAAATTTTAATTATTTCTGCAATAAATAATGTGTATTTTAGTTATTTCTCTAATAAAGTATGTGCCTTTTAGTTATTTCTCTATCTAATAATAATTATTTTAGTGATTTTTTTATTAAATAATGTTTATTTTATTTAATATTTTTTTAAATAAAAAGTTTTTTTTTTTTCTTAAATAATGTGTATTTTAGTTATTTTTCTTTTAAAAAATGTGTATTTAGTAACTTCTGCAATCAAAAACGTGTATTTAAGATATTTTTTTATTAAATAATGTCTTTTTTAATTATTTCTTTATTAAATAAAATAAATTTTAAATAATTTTGCAATAATTAAAGTGTTTTTTATTAATGTTTTTATCAATTTATGTGCATTTTAGTTATTTTTTTATAAAATAATGTGTATTTTAGTTATTTCTTAATTAAATAATGTGTATTTTAGTTTGTTCTCTATTAAATAATGTGTATTTTAGTTATTTTTTATTAAAAGAAGTGTTTTTGTTTTTTTCTTCAATTAACATGTATTTTAGATATTTTTTTATTAAATAATGTGCAATTTACTAATTTTTCCATTAAATAATGTGTATTTTGGTTATTTCTCTAATAAATAATGTGTATTTTAGTTATTTCTCTATTAAATAATGTGTATTATAGTTACTTCTCTATTAAATATTGTGTAATTTCGTTATTGAATAATGTGTATTTTAGTTATTTCTTTATTAAATAATGTGTATTTTAGTTATTTTTCTATCAATTTATGTGCATTTTGGTTATGTCTCTATTAAATAATGTGTATTTTAGTTATTTTTTTAATTAATAATGTGTATTATAATTTTTTCTCTATTAAATAATGTGCATTTTAGTTATTTCTTTATTAAATAAAGTGTGTTTTTGTTTTCTTTTTCCTCAAGTAACGTGTATTTTATTTTTTATTTTTTCTTAATATCGTGTTTTTTCTTTTTAATAAAAAATGTGTAGGTTAGATATTTTTTATTAAATAATGTGTATTTTAGTTATTTTTTTATTAAATAAAGTGTGTTTTTGTTTTTTTTTTTTTATTAAATTATGTGTATTTTATTAATTTTTTATTGAAAAATGTGTGTTTTAGTATCTTCTCCATTGAAAAATGTAAATTTTAGATATTTTTCTATTAAATAATGTTTATTCTATTTATTTCTTTATTGAATAAAGTAAATTTCAACTAGTTCTGCAATAATTAAAGTGTATTTTATTTATTTCTCTATCAATTTATGTGCATTTTAGTTGTTTTTTGAATAAATAATGTGTATTATAAATATTTTTTTATTGAATAATGTGTTTTTTAAATATTTCTGCAATAAATAAAGTGTATAGATATAATTTATTTGATTTTTTAGTTATTTTTCTATTAAATAATTTGTATTTTAGTTATTTCTTTATTAAAAATTTTGTATTTTAGTTATATCTTTATATATTAATGTGTATTTTAGTTTTCTTTTTTTTTTCTTTTAAGTAATGTGTATTTTAGTTATATTTTTATAAATTAATGTGTGTTTTAGGTATTTCTCTAGTAAACACTGTGTGTTTTACATACGTCTTTATTAAATAATGTAAATTTTAATTATTTCTCTTTTAAATAATGTGTATTTTAGTTATTTCTTTTTTAAATAATGTGTTTTTCAATTACTTCAGCAATTAGTGTGTATTTTAGTTATTTCTTTATAAGTTTTTGTGCCTTTTAGTTATTTCTCTATTAAATATTGTTAATTTTAGTTATTTCTTTATTAAATAAAGTTAATTTTATTTAATTTTCTTTTTAAATAATAAATATTTTAGTTAATTCTTTAATAAATAAAGTATATCTTAATTAATTCTTTAATAAATAATGTGTATTTTAGTTATTTTTCTCTAAAAAAAATGTGTGATTTTGTTATTTCCTTATTGAATAATGTGTATTTGAGTTATTTTTTTTTTAAATAATGTAAATTTTAATTATTTTCTATTAAATAATGTATATTTTAGTTAATTCTCTGATAAATAAAATGTATTTTAGTTATTTCTTTATTAAATAATGTGTATTTTATTTATTTTTTTATTAAATAATGTGTATTTTAGTTATTTTTTTATTAAATAATGTGTATTGTAGTTATATCTCTAAGAAAAAATGTGTATTTTAGTTATTTTATTATTAAATAAAGTGAATTTTAGTTATTTCTCTATAAAAAATTGTGTATTTTAGTTACTTCTTTATTAAATAAAATTATTTTCAATTATTTCTGTAATTAGTAATGTGTATTTTAGTTATTTCTCTATCAAATTATGTGCAATTTATTTATTTCTCAATTAACTAATATGTATTTTAGTTATTTTTTTATTAAATAATCTGTATTTTACAAATTTTTTTAATAAATATAGTGTATTTTAATAATTTTTTAATTAAATAATGTGTATTTTAGTTTATTTTTAATTAAATATTGTGTATTTAAGTTATTTTTTTATTAAAGACTGTGTATTTTAGTTATTTTTTTATTAATGTGAATTTAAGTTATTTCTCTATAAACAAATGTGTATTTTAGTTACTTCTTTATTGAATAAAGTAAATAAAAATTCTTTCTGCAATAAATAATGTGTATTTTAGTTATTTCTATATTAAATAATGTTTTTTCTCTATTAAATAATAATTTAGTTGTTTTTTTCATTTGATAATGTGCATTTTAGTTAATTTTCTATCAATTAATGTGTATTTTAGTTATTTCTCTATTAAATAATGTGTATTTTAGTTATTTCTTTATTAAATAATGTGTAATTTAGTTATTTCTCTATTAAGTAATGTGTCTTCTAATTATTTCTGCATAAATTAATGTGTATTTTAGTTAATTCTCTAATATTGTATGTGATTTTTAGTTATTTCTTTATTTAATCATGTATATTTTAGTGATTTTTTTTCTTAAATAATGTTTATTTTATTTAATATTTTTTTAAATAAAGAGTTTTTTTTTTCTTTTAAACAATGTGTATTTCAGTTATTTTTCTATTAAATAATGTCTTTTTAATTATTTTTTTATTGAATAAAGTAAATTTTAAATAATTTTGCAATAATTAATGTGTATTTTATTTATTTTTTTATCAATTTATATTTATTTTAGTTATTTCTTTATTAAATAATGAGTATTTTAGTTTTTTTTTTATTGAATAATGTGTATTTTAGTTATTTCTTTATTAAAAAAAAGTGTGTTTTTTTTTACTCAAATAACGTGTATTATAGTTATATTTCTATTAAATAATGTTTATTTTAGTAATTTTTCCATTAAATACTATGTATTTTAGTTATTTTTCTATTAAATAATGTGCATTTTAGTCATTTTTCCATTAAATAATGTGTAATTTGGTTATTTCTCTAATAAATAATGTGTATTTTAGTTATTTCTCAATTAAATAACGTGTATTTTAGTTATTTCTCTATTAAATATTGTGTAATTTTGTTATTGAATAATGTGTATTTTAGTTATTTTTTTATTAAATAATGTGAATTTAAATTATTTTTTATTAAATAATGTTGATTTTAGTTAATTCTCTATTAAATAAAGTGTATTTTAGTTATTTCTTTATTAAATAATGTGTATTTTAGTTATTTCTTTATTAAATAATATGTTTTCTAACTGTTTCTGCAATAATTAATGTGTATTTTAGTTATTTTTCTAATAATGTATGTGCCTTTTAGTTGTTTCTCTATTTAATAAAGTTTATTTTAGTTTTTTTTTTTTATTAAATAATGTTTATTTGATTTAATTTTTTATTAAATAAAGAGTTTTTTAGTTATTTTTTTATTAAATAAAGTGTGTTTTTTTTTTTCTTAAATAATGTGTATTTTAGATATTTTTTATTGAAAAATGTGTGTTTTAGTAACTTCTCCATTTAAAAATGTGTATTTTAGATATTTTTCTATTAAATAAAGTTCATTTTAATTATTTCTATATTAAATAATGTTTTTTCTCTATTAAATAATAATTTAGTTGTTTTTTTCATTTGATAATGTGCATTTTAGTTAATTTTCTATCAATTAATGTGTATTTTAGTTATTTCTCTATTAAATAATGTGTATTTTAGTTATTTCTTTATTAAATAATGTGTAATTTAGTTATTTCTCTATTAAGTAATGTGTCTTCTAATTATTTCTGCATAAATTAATGTGTATTTTAGTTAATTCTCTAATATTGTATGTGATTTTTAGTTATTTCTTTATTTAATCATGTATATTTTAGTGATTTTTTTTCTTAAATAATGTTTATTTTATTTAATATTTTTTTAAATAAAGAGTTTTTTTTTTCTTTTAAACAATGTGTATTTCAGTTATTTTTCTATTAAATAATGTCTTTTTAATTATTTTTTTATTGAATAAAGTAAATTTTAAATAATTTTGCAATAATTAATGTGTATTTTATTTATTTTTTTATCAATTTATATTTATTTTAGTTATTTCTTTATTAAATAATGAGTATTTTAGTTTTTTTTTTATTGAATAATGTGTATTTTAGTTATTTCTTTATTAAAAAAAAGTGTGTTTTTTTTTACTCAAATAACGTGTATTATAGTTATATTTCTATTAAATAATGTTTATTTTAGTAATTTTTCCATTAAATACTATGTATTTTAGTTATTTTTCTATTAAATAATGTGCATTTTAGTCATTTTTCCATTAAATAATGTGTAATTTGGTTATTTCTCTAATAAATAATGTGTATTTTAGTTATTTCTCAATTAAATAACGTGTATTTTAGTTATTTCTCTATTAAATATTGTGTAATTTTGTTATTGAATAATGTGTATTTTAGTTATTTTTTTATTAAATAATGTGAATTTAAATTATTTTTTATTAAATAATGTTGATTTTAGTTAATTCTCTATTAAATAAAGTGTATTTTAGTTATTTCTTTATTAAATAATGTGTATTTTAGTTATTTCTTTATTAAATAATATGTTTTCTAACTGTTTCTGCAATAATTAATGTGTATTTTAGTTATTTTTCTAATAATGTATGTGCCTTTTAGTTGTTTCTCTATTTAATAAAGTTTATTTTAGTTTTTTTTTTTTATTAAATAATGTTTATTTGATTTAATTTTTTATTAAATAAAGAGTTTTTTAGTTATTTTTTTATTAAATAAAGTGTGTTTTTTTTTTTCTTAAATAATGTGTATTTTAGATATTTTTTATTGAAAAATGTGTGTTTTAGTAACTTCTCCATTTAAAAATGTGTATTTTAGATATTTTTCTATTAAATAAAGTTCATTTTAATTATTTCTTTATTGAATAATGTAAATTTCAACTATTTCTGCAATAATTAAAGTGTATTTTTTTTATTTCTCTATCAATTTATGTGCATTTTAGATATTTTTTGATTAAATAATGTGTATTTTAGTTATTTTTCAATTACTTAATGTGTTTTCTAAATATTTCTGCAATAAATAAGAGCCGTCTTACACGAGACTGATTTTAATACAAGTGTCAGTACAATAATTTTGCGCGCCAATTTTTCAAATATTTAGCAAGCTTTTAAGCAAGAATTTAGAACAGGCTCTAATTTTTTGGATGAAATCTTACTAAATAATTGACACATACATCCGTCAATGTATATATATGTCTCCAAAAACACTGGATTATAAAATTAAATTTTTAAATAATTGGCGCGTAAAATTATTGTACTGACACTTGTATTAAAATCAGTCTCGTGTAAGACGGCTCTAAAGTGTATTTTAGTTATTTTTGTATTAATTTGTGTGCTTTTTAGTTATTTCTCTATTAAATATTTTGTATTTTTGATATTTCTTTATAAAATAATTTGTATTTTAGTAATTTTTTTATTTATTAATGTGTAGTTTTTTTTTTTCTATTATTATTTTTCTAGTAACAACTGTGTATTTTACTTACGTCTTTATTAAATAATGTAAATTTTAAATTATTTTTAAATTATTAAATAATGTGTATCTTAGTTATTTCTTTATTAAATAATGTGTTTTTCAATTATTTCAGCAATAAATAGTGTGTCTTTTAGTTATTTCTCAATAAGTTTATCTGCCTTTTAGTTATTTCTCTATTAAATAATGTGTATTTTAATTATTTCTTTATTAAATAATGTGTATTTTAGTTGTTTTTCTATTAAATAATGTGTATTTTCCAATTTTTTTCAATAAATAATGTGTACATTAGATATTTTTTTAAAAATAATGTGTATTTTAGTTATTTCTATATTAAATAATCTAAATTTTAGTTATTTTTTCATTAAATAATGTGTATTTTAGTTATTTTTTCAATAAATAATGTGTATTTTAGTTATTTTTCTAATAAATAATGTGTATTTTAGTTATTTATCTATTAAATACAGTGTATTTTAGTTATTTTTCTATTATATACTTTGTATTTTACTTACTTCTTTATTGAATAATGTGAACTTTAATTATTTCTTTTTTAAAAAATGTGTATTTTAGTTATTTCTTTATTAAATAATGTGTATTTTAGTTATTTTTTATTAAATAATGTGTATTTTTGTTATTTTTCTATTAAATAATGTGTATTTTAGTTATTTCTCTATTAAATAATGTGTAATTTAGTAATTTCTTTATTAAATAATTGTATTTTAATTATTTCTCTATTAAATAATGGGTATTTTAGTTATTTTTCTATTAATTAATGGGTAATTTAGTTATTTTTCATATAAATATTGTGTATTTTAGTTATTTCTTTATTAAATAATGTGTAATTTAGTTAATTCTTTAGTAATTATAGTGTATTTTAGTTATTTCTTTTGTAAATAATGTGTATATAAGTTTCTTTTTCTATTAAATAATGTGTTATTTAGTTATTTTTCTATTAGATAATTGTGTTTTTTAGTTATTTCTCTATTTAATAATGTGTATTTTAGTTAATTTTCTAGTAAATATTGTGTATTTTAGTTATTTCTCTACTAAATAATGTGTATTTTAGTTATTTGTCTATTAAATGATGTGTATTTTAGTCATTTCTCTATCAAATAATGTGTATTTTAGTTATTTCTCTATCAAATAATGTGTATTTTAGTTATTTCTTCATAAAATAATGTAAAATTTAGTTTGTTCTCTATTGAATAATGTGTATTTTAAATATATCTTTATTAAAAGAAGTGTGTTTTTGTTTTTTTTCTATTTCTCAATTAACGTGTATTTTAATTATTTTTCTATCTAATAATGTGTATTTTAGTAATTTTTCCAATAAATAATGTGTCTTTTAGTTAATTCTTTATTGAATAATGTGTATTTAAGTTATTTTTTTATTATATATTGTGTTTTTTAGTTATTTTTCCATTAAGAAAAGTGTGTTTTAGATTTTTTTAATTTACAAATGTTAATTTTTAGTTTTTCTTTTATCAAATAATGTGTATTTTATATATTTTTCTAAAAAATATTGTATATTTTAATTATTTCTTCATTAAATAATATGTATTTTAATTATTTTTTTATTAAATATTGTGTATTTTAGTTAATTTTTCAAAATAATGTGTATTATGTATATTTTTCGTATAAATAATGTGTCTTTTAGTTATATTTTTTTCAAATATTGTGTATTTCAGTTATTTTCTTATTAAAAAATGTGTATTTCAGTTATTTTTCTTTTAAATAATGTGTATTTATTTATTTTTTAATAAAAAATGTGTAGGTTAGCTATTTTTTATTAACTTATGTGTTTCTTAGTTATTTCTTTAATAAATAAAGTGTATTTTAGTTATTTTTTTTAAATAATGTGTATTTAAGTTTTTTTTTTTTTTTTCTCTATTAAATACTAGTACTTCTATATTAAATCATGTGAATTTTAATTATTTCTCTATCAAATATTGTGTATTTTAGTTTTTTCTCTAATAAACATTTTGGATTTTAGTTGATTGTTTATTAAATAATGAGTGTTTTAGTTATTTTTTTAATAAATAATTTGTATTTTAGTTATTTCTCTCTTAAAAACTGTGTTTTTTAGTTATTTATTTATAAAATAATGTAAATTTTAGTTATTTCTCTATTAAATAATTTTTTTTTTAATTATTTCTTTATTAAATAAAGTAAATTTTAATTATTTCTGCAATAATTAATGTGTAGTTTAGTTATTTCTATATCAATTTATGTGCATTTTAGTTATTTCTCTAATAAATAATGTGTCTTTTAGTTATTTCTTCATTGAATAATGTTTATTTTAGTTACTTTTTTATTATATAATGTTTATTTTTTTTTTTTTTTTGTTGAATAATGTGTGTTTTAGTTATTTCTTTATTAAATATAGTGTGTTTATGTTTTTTTTGTTCTCAAATTACGTGTATTTTTTTAAATAATGTGTATTTTAGTAATTTTTCCATTAAATAATGTGTATTTTAGTTTTTTCTTTATTAATTAATGTTTATTTTAGTTAATTCTCAATTAAATAAAATGTATTTTACAAATTTTTTCAATAAATAATGTGTATTTTAGTTATTTTTTTATAAAAATATTGAATTTTAGTTATTACTCTATTAAATATTGTGTATTTTAGTTATTTCTCTATTATATAATGTGTATTTTAGTTACTTCTCTATTGAATAATGTTTATTTTAGTTATTTCTTTCTTAAATAAAGTGTGTTTTTGTTTTTATTTCCTTAAATAATGTAAATTTTAGTTATTTTTCTAATAAATATTGTGTATTTTACAAATTTTTTTAATAAATAATATGTATTTCAGTTATTTCTCTATCAAATAATGTGTATTTTAACTAATTTTCTATTAAATATAGTGAATTTAAATATTTCTCTATTAAATATTGTTTATTTTAGTTATTTCCTTATTAAATATTGTACAATTTAGTTATTTTTCTATTAAATAATGTGTATTTTAGTTATTTCTCTAATAAATAATGTGTATTTTAATTATTTCTTTATAAAATATTGAATATTTAATTTTTTTTTTTAAATAATGCGTATTTCTTTTTTTTATAATTAAATAATGTATAGTTTAGTTACATTTTTATTAAATAATGTGTAATTTAAGCATATCTTTATTAAGTAACGTGTATTTTAGTTATTTTTAAAATAAAAAAGTTGTATTTTAGTTTCTTTCTCTACTCAATAATGTGTATTTTAGTTATGTAATCCAATATTAAATAATATGTTTTTTAGTTATTTCTTTAATAAATTATATGTATTTTAGTTATTTCTATAATAAATAAAGTGTACTGAAGTTATTTCTCTGTCAAATAATGTATATTTTAGTTATTTTTTAAATAAATAATGTGTTCTTTAGTTATTTCTTTATAAAATAATGTGTATTTTAGTTATTTTTTTATTAAATATTGTGTATTTTTAGTTTTTTTTTTTTCATTAATCAATGTGTTTTTTAATTATTTCTCTATCAATTAATGTCTATTTAAGTTAGTTCTTTTTTAATCAATGTGTATTTTAGTTATTTTTCCATTAAATAAAGTTTATTTTAGTTATTTCTTTATTAAATAATGTGTATTTTAGTTATTTCTTTATTAAATATTGTGTAATTTATTTATTTTTATACTAAATAAAGTGTAGGTTAATTATTTGTCTATTAAATAATGTGTTTTACAGTTGTTTTTTTTTTCTTTTAAATACTGTGTATTTTACTTACGTCTTTGATAAATAATGTGAATTATAATTATTTCTCTATCAGCTAATGTGTATTTAAGTTATTTTTTTATTAAATACTGTGTTTTTTAATTATTTCTGCCATAAATAATATTATTTTAATTATTTATTTAATAAATTTTGTGCCTTTTAGTTATTTCTCTATTAATTAGTGTTTATTTTAGTTATTTCTGTATTAAATAATGTTTATTTTAATTAATTTTTTATTAAATAGTGAGTATTTTAGTTAATTCTCTATTGGATAATGTGTATTTTAGTTATTTCTTTAATAAATAGTGTGTATTTTTGTAATTTTTCCATTAAATAATGTGTATTTCATAATTTTTTATTTTACAAATGTGTATTTTTTGTTTTTTTTTTTATTAAAAAATGTTTATTTTAAATATTTTTCTATTAACTATTGTCTTTTTTAATTATTTCTCTATTAAATAATATGTTTGTTAGTTATTTTTTTATTAAATAAATTTATTTTATGTTTTTCTTTTAAATAATGTGTATTTTGTTAAGTTTTTCAATAAATAATGTGTATTTTAATTAATTTTTTAATAAATAATGTGTAGTTTAGTTATTTTTCTAATAAATATAGAGTATTGTAGTTATTTTTTTATTTAAAAATGTGTATTTTAGTTATTTTTTCATTAAATAATGTGTATTTTAGTAATATTTCTAATAAATAATGTGTATTTTAGTTTTTTTCTATTAAATAAGGTATATTTTAGTTATTTTTCTTTTAAATAATGTGAATTTTAGTTAATTCTATTAAAAATATTGTGTATTTTACTTATTTTTCTATTAAGTATTGCGTATTTTAGTTTTTTTCTTTATTAAATATTGTGTAATTTAGTTATTTCTATTATAAATATTGTGTATTTTAGTTAGTTTTCTATTAAGTATTGCGTATTTTAGTTTTTCTCTATTAAATAATGTGTAATTTAGTTATTTCTATTATAAATATTGTGTATTTTAGGTATTTTTCTATTAAGTGATGCAAATTTTAGATTTTTCTCTATTAAATAATGTGTATTTTAGTTATTTCTATTCTAAATATTGTGTATTTTAGTTATTTCTCTATTATATAATGTGTATTTTAGTTATTTCTTTATTGAATAATGTGTGATTTAGTTATTTTTTTATTAAATAAAGTGTGTTTTTGTTTTTTTTTTATTTCTTAACTAATGTGTATTTTAGTTATTTTTCTATTAAATAATAAGTATTTTAGTTAATTTTTCTTTAAATAATGTGTATTTTGTTAGTTTTTTATTAATGAATGTGTATTTTAGTTATTTCTATATCAATTTATGTGCATTTCTCTATTAAATAATGTGTATTTTAGTTATTTTTTTATTAAATAATCAGTATTTTAGATATTTTTATAATAAATATTGTGAATTTTAGTTATTTTTCTATTAAGAAATGCGTATTTTAGTTTATTCTCTATTAAATAATGTGTAATTTAGTTTTTTTTTTTAATAAATAATGTGTACTTTAGTAATTTCACTATTAAATACCGTGTATTTTAGTTATTTCTATAATAAAAAGAAACTAAAAGAAACATTGTCTTTTAGTTTTTTCTCTATTAAATAAAGTGTATTTTAGTTGGTTCTCTATTAAATAATAAGTATTTTAGTTGGTTCTCTAATAAATAATGTGTATTTTAGTTATTTCTTTATTAAATATTGTGTATTTTAGTTATTTCTTAATTAAATATTGTGTGTTTCTTTTCTATTATTCAATTTGTATTTTAGTAATTTTTTCGGTAAATAATGTGTATTTTAGTTTTGTATTTTTCTAGTAAATAATGAATATTTTAGTTATTTCTTTAATAAATAATAAGTATTTTAGTTATTTTTATAATAAATAATGTGTACTTAAGTTATTTCTCTATATAATAATGTGTGTGTTAGTTATTTTTTTATTTAATTATGTGTATTTTAGTTATTTTTCCCTTAAGTAATGTTTATTTTAGTTATTTCTTTATTACAAATTGTGTATTTTAGTTATTTCTTTATCAAAAAATGTTTATTTAAGTTATTTTTTATTTAATAATGTAAATTTATGTTATTTTTATATTAAATTTTGTGTATTTTAATTTTTTTTGTTTTATTATTTAATGTGTGTTTTTAGTTATTTTTTTATTAAATAATGTGTATTTTATTTATTTCTTTATTAAATAATCTGTATTTTACTTGTTTTTATTAAATAATGTGTTATTTATTTATTTCTTTATTAAATAATACGTATTTTAATAATTTTTTTTTTTAAATAATGTGTATTTTAGTTATTTCTCTAATAAATCATGTGTAACTTAGTTATTTTTTTATTAAATACTGTGTTTTTAGTTATTTCTATTAAATAATGTCTGTTAGTTATTTCTTTATTAATTAATGTGTATTTTAGTTAATTTTTTATTAAATAATGTGTATTTTAGTTATTTCTCTAATAAATAATGTGTATTTTAGTTATTTTTCTATTAAATAATGTGTAATTTAGTTATTTTTCTATTAAATATTGTGTATTTTAGTTATTTCTCTATTAAATAATGTCTTTTAGTTAATTCTTTATTAATTTATTTGTATTTTAGTTATTTTTTTATTAAATAATGTGTATATTAGTTATTTTTAAAATGAATAATGTGTATTTTAGTTATGTTTCAATTATATATTGTGTGTTTTGGATATTTTTTCCATAACTAATAGGTATTTTAATTATTTCTTTATTAAATATTGTGTATTTTAGTTATATCTCTTTTAAATAATGTGTATTTTAGTTATTTCTTGATTAAATAATGTGTATTTAGGTATTTTCTTTATTAAATAATGTGTATTTAAGTTATTTCATTATTAAATAATGTGTATTTTAATTATTTCTCTATTATTTAATGTGTAATTTAGTTATTTTTCTATTAAATAATGTTTATTTCATGTAAATCTGTTTTAAATAGTGTGTATTCATTTTTATTTCTATTAAATTTTGTGTATTGTTATATGTATTCTAGTTTTTTTTTTTAAATGTGTATTTTAGTTAATTTTATATTAAATAATGTGTATTTTAGTTATTTTTCTATTAAATAATTTGTATTTAGGTTATTTTTCTATTAAATAATCTGTATTTTAGATATTTTTATAATAAACAATGTGTGTTTTATTTATTTCTTTATTAAATAATGTGTATTTTAGTTATTTCTATAAAAAATATTGTGTATTTTAATTATTTTTCTATTAAGTAATGCGTATTTTAGTTTGTTTTTTCTCTATTAAATAATGTGTATTTTAGTTATTTTTCTATTGAATAATTTGTACTTTAGTTGATTCTCTATCATATAACGTGTATTTTAGTTATTTTTATAATAAATAATGTGTATTTTAGTTTGTTTCTCTATTAAATAATGTGTATTTTTTTTTGTTTTTTTATTAAATAATGTGTATTTAAGTTATTTCTGTATTAAATAATGTGTATTTTAGTTATTTCTTTTTTTTTAATGTGTATTTTAGTTATGTCTCTATCAAATAAAGTTTATTTCAGTTATTTCTTTATTAAAAATTAGGTATTTTAGTTATTTTTCTATCAAAAAATGTTGATTTCAGTTATTTTTTTATTAAATAATGTAAATTTACTTTTATTTTATATTAAATAATGTGTATTTTATATTTTTTTTATTTATTTATATGTATTGTTAGTTATTTTTTCAATAATTAATGTGTATTTTAAATATTTCTCTATTAAATAATGTCTATTTAAGTTTTTTCTTTATTAAATAATCTGTATTTTAGTTGTTTCTTTATAAATTAATGCGCATTTTAGTTATTTCTATATTAAGTAATGTGTATTTTAGTTATTTTTTTATTAAATAATGTGTATTTTAGTTATTTTTTCATTGAATATTGTGTATTTTAGTTGTTTCTCTTTTAAATAATGTGTATTTTATTTATTTCTCTATTAAATATTGTGTATGTTAGTTATTTCTTTGTCAAATATTGTGTATTTTAGTTATTTCTTTATTAAATAATGTGTATTTTATTTATTTCTCTATTAAATAATGTGTATGTTAGTTATTTTTTATCAAATATTGTGTATTTTAGTTATTTTTTTATTAAATAATGTGTATTTTAGTTCCTTCTCAATTAAATAATGAGTTTTTTAATTATTTTTCTCTTTAATAATGTGTATTTTATTTATTTCTTCTTTAAATAATGTGTATTTTAGTTATTTTTTTATTAAATATTGTGTATTTTAGTTATTTCTCTATTAAATAATGTGTATTTTAGTTCGTTATTAAATAATAGGTATTTTAGTTATTTTTATTCTAAATAACGTGTTTTTAAGTTATTTCGTTAATAAATAATGTGTATTTTAGTTATTTTTTTATTAAATAATGTGTATTTTAGTTATTTTTTATTAAAAATCGTGTATTTTAGTTTTTTCTTTATTAAGTAATGTGTATTTTATTTGATTTTCTATTAAATAATGAGTTTTTCAGTTATTTTATTCTTAAATAATGTGTATTATAGTTATTTTTCCATTAAATATTCTGTATTTTAATTATTTCTTTATTATTTTTCGCAATTGAGAATGAGTAGAGAGTGGAAGTGTTTACATTTTGCTCCAGTTAAAACGTTAAATTTAGCGGTATAAAAAGTGAATTTAATTATAAACAAAAGTTTAATATTCAACAATAATGGTACTAAATAAAAAACAAGTAGAAGAAATCGAAAATGTTATAATCGACGCCTTTACAAAAGATAATTTTATTAAAGAATGTTGTATTAAAAACCTTGAATACACAATAACAATTCTCCAAACAGAAAACAAGAGTATAAAAATATCAACTGAAAAAATTGATGCGATAGAACAATCCCGCAAAACCAACAACCTACGTTTATTTGGAATACCCGAAGAAAAAAATGAAAATATAGAAAAGAAAACTATAGGAATCCTTAAAAATAAATTAAATATTGATATCGATATTTATCAAATATACAGTCATAGAATTGGGAAATTTATCATGGGTAAAAATAGACCAGTTCTGATAAAATTTACAAATATTAAAATGCGCTCGTTAGTATTTAAAGAGAAAAAGAAATTAAAGGGAAGTGGTATAATATTAAGAGAAGATCTTACCGAAGAACGCAACAAGCTATTAAAAGAAGCAATACATACATTTGGATATACCGACGTATGGACACAGGATGGTTACATATGCATTAAGGTGGGATTGATAATCAAACGAATTGCTGCAAGAAACCAACTACTACACATCACAAATGAACATGATAACCGCCAGCCTGATGATACAAGTAATGAATTAAAAAATAATCTCTCTTTTTTAATACATATTGAATTCTTTGTTTGTTGTTTTTTTCATACAATATTTTATTTGCTGTTTTTGCATTATATAATTTAAACTGGAGTAACTTATTGTTATCTCAAAATTAAAATATGTGCAACCTTGATTTTTTTTGATAGTTTAGATATGAACGAAAAAAAAACAATTACATGCAATAACATTGAGGAATTGAATAATACAGTCAAAACTAATAATGAAAACTTTGGTATAATTCACTTAAATATCAGAAGCATTAATAAAAACTTTAATGAATTACAAATACTACTAGAAATCTTAAAAACATCAAACTTTAGCGTTATTGTGTTGAGTGAAACATGGAACATATGCAATCTTGAACCATTTAGTATCACAAAATATGATATTTTTTACAACAAAGCTAATTATAATCAGAACGATGGTGTTATTGTGTATATTAGAAGCAAATTAATGGCATGTCAATCCATAGGCAAATTAGCGCAAGTTTTATTTATGAGAAATACATTTACAATTAATAACGTAACATTTGGAATCACTGCTATATATAGGCCTCCCTCAAGTAATGTTGATACTTTTCTTAATGAATTAGAAACATTCTTATACTGCGTACACACTTGCAACAATCTGCCGTATCGCAACACCGTCGCGTATCATCGTCGCGTACCATCACTCCGCAACACAACTGCGAACCGCAACATCGTCGCGTAACATACTCCCGCAACACAATGCCGTTCCATTGCCGTATTGTTGCGCCCTGCCGTACTAACTTGTAAAGAGAGCTGCAACATCGTCGCGCAACGTTCCTTTGATCCGACAGCATAAAACCGACAAGTGGTGGGACGCTAGAAAAGTCCCATGTTGCGAGGAAATGTTGCGCGAGGATGTTACGCGACGGTGTTGCGGTACGGCAGATTGTTGCAAGTGTGTACCGACTATTACACTGCGTACACACCGCAACACCGTCGCGTAACATCCTCGCGCAACATTTTCTCGCAATATGGGATTTTTCTAGCGTCCCATCGCTTGTCTGTTTTATGCCGTCGGATCAAAGGAACGTTGCGCGACGATGTTGCAGCTCTCTTTACAAGTTAGTACGGCAGGGCGCAACAATACGGCAATGGCAATGGAACGGCATTGTGTTGCGGGAGTATGTTACGCGTCGATGTTGCGGTTCGCAGTTGTGTTGCGGAGTGATGGTACGCGACGATGATACGCGACGGTGTTGCGATACGGCAGATTGTTGCAAGTGTGTACGCAATATTAGACGTACTAATTAAAAACCAAATAGAAATATTTGTTGGTGATATAAATATAAATATTCTTGACAAAACAAACACTAATACATTAATCTATAGAAATATACTTGAAAACAACAACTATGTATCCTATATTAATACACCAACTCGAGAAACTGATACCTCGGCGTCATGTATAGATCATATATTCATTAAAAAGTCACAATCTATCTCTGAAAAGTTTCACTTCACACCCTTAGTGTTTAAAACCTTAATTACGGACCATGACGCAATTTTGTGTTATATGAAAACCGAGTCTTTTTTAAATATAAAAAACAAGTCAATACTTATTGAAAAATTAAATAAACAATCTTTCTTAAATGCACTCTCATTGGAAAAATGGGAAAACATCATTGCTATAAATGATAGTAATAAAGCCTATGACAAGTTTATTCACATTTAAATAACGCCACAACACAACATATACTCAAAGACAAACACACAAAACTTAAACCATGGATTACTGCCGGTTATAATTATAATTATAAACTCAATCAAAACTAGAGATAAAATGAAATGTTGTTATTTGCAAATTAAGGGAAACTATATATTAGAAACAAAATACAAGCAATTTAGAAATAGATTAACAAACTTAATTAAATCAGTGAAAGACGACTACTATAAAGTAGAAATTACTAAAAATAAAAACAATCTTAAAAAATTGTGGCAATCAATAAATAATGCAGCTAAACCAAAAAGACACACAACTTTTAAAATTAAAGAAAGCAATTACGGCAGCATTATTACGGACAAAACAATTATAGCTAACAAGTTTAATAATTTTTTTGCCACAATAGGTAAAGAAATGGCAGCCAAAATAGATCCAACACAAAATTCACATCTACATGCTTCTACATATACTAAAAATACATCTTTTTTTATTTCACCCATAAGCAATTCTGAACTTATTAATCACATCAATTCGCTAAAAAATTGTTCATCGCCGGGAATTGACACAATATCAGCCCATGTTATCAAACTGGCACATGTATACATTTTAAAACCTCTTAAACATATAATTAATACAATAATCACTACTGCTGTTACACCAATCCAACTCAAAATGAGTATTATAACACCTATTTATAAAGCTGGCGATCGTACGGATGTAAACAATTACAGTCCAATTAGTGTAATCAACAATTTTGCTAAGATATTGAAAAATGTATAAAGGAGAGATTGTTTAGCTATTTATCACAAAATAATATTTTACATACTAATCAGTATGGATTTACAAAAGGAAAATCCACAACTAATGCGATAAATAGTTTATGTGAACAAATAAATAAACAATTAGCAAGTAAAATGAAATGTATTTTGATATTTATTGATTTGGCAAAAGCCATTGATACTGTTCAACACAACTTGCTTCTTGAAAAACTAGAAAAAATTGGTATTAGAGGACTTTTACTAAAACTTTTTGCAGATTACTTAAGCAACCGTAGACAACATGTTAAAATTGATAACGCTATTAGTAACAAAAGAAAAATAGAAATAGGTGTCCCACAAGGTACAGTGCTAGAACCAATACTTTTTCTTGTTTATATTAATGACATTGCTAATCTAACACCGCATGGAAATATCATCAGTTATGCCGATGATACCGTCATTACGATAGCAGGAGACAGTTGGTCACAAACAGTAGAATTATCAGCTACAATTTTGAATAGATTGAAAATATGGTTGGACTTAAATAAACTTTCTTGTAGTTTTGTAAAAACAAAATTCATTGCCTTTTCTCTAACAAATTTGGGTTTAAGAGATGCTCCTATGGAAATTTGTTTACCAAACACAGATATCTACATTGAAAAATCTGATTCAGTAAAATATCTTGGAATAGAAATTGACAAAAACCTTAAATGGAAATTACATATTGAAAAGCTGATTGGTAAAATTCGTAAAATAAAATATCTAATTAATGAAACTAAAAACATACTATCATACAAAACAAAAATAGTTGTATACAAATGCCTAATTGAATTATTATTACGTTACGGAATAGAATTTTGGGGATCAGCTTATGACAACACAATAACACCATTACAGATTACGCAAATTTATTTAATCAAATGTTTATTTAAAAAAGAACGCCTCTATCCAACAAAAAGTTTATATTCAGAAACGAATTTAGTAAACATAAAATCATTGTTTATGCAGCAGGCAATAATTTTTATTAAATTTCAAAGCAATACCAAAAATATAAATTTACATTCGTATAGTACACGACAAAAACAAATTTAAATGTAAAATTACCTAATATATATAACAACTTAAATAAATTTTGATTTGTCGTTTATTACCGAAACTTTTAATTACATGATGGATAATTTAAGACTAAACTAAACTAGGTTTTTACAATCTGTTTTATAGTAATAACATGCTTATTGAGCTGTTTATTACAACAATGACGATTGGCCTTGCAGGTGTGCTTTGAGGAAGGCCACCTGCAGAGTTGCAGAGTTATCAAATCGGAGATTGAGTGTGGGCCGACGGATGTTATAAAATATAACACCTTCCTTCATAAATGTGAACTTCCACGTTCACTTAAGTTTACTTTTGACGGATTTAAATCAATCTGAGATTTGTTACATTCATCAGTTTTATTTTTACAAATTTTTGCAACACAATTACTAATGTTAAACTTCTTAAGTAAAAAATCCGTTAGTACTAAAATTAAAATAATTGTTATTATAATATATAAGGAAATGTCGTGGTTACTAATTGTTACTAATTCTAGATTGGGAGTTGAAAACTGCTTAATAGTTGCAGTGTTATGAACCTCACTTAAATCTAATTCAATGTTAATATTAGGTGTGGCTGTTAGTTCACTGAACAAATTAAATAAAGGTGCCACCTTGATTTCGTTAAGAGGTTGAATCAAACTTATGTTATCAAGTTTTAATGAACAATTATTCCTATGTAAAATGGAACATCAACCATAATTTGACTGAGTGAACAATTACTTTGAATGAATAGCTTATTCTTTGGTACAATAATTATTTCCGAACTAGTTGGTATTACAATATCATTAATTAATTTAGTGTTGGCAAAAGTACAATTAGTAAATTTATGATTATTTAGAATTTCTTGAATACATGGTGTTACAGGTTGTAAATTCTTTTGATTACAAAAATATAAACTTTCTAATTTTAAACACTGTTTTTGAGTGATCCATTGATTTGAGTGTAAAATAAAAAAAAATGAGGGGGTATTCAAAAGTGTTTTGTTCAATATTAGAATTGATAACAAATTGTAGTATGCATATTGTTCTGAGAATGTTGGAAATGAAATAATAAAAATTATTAAATTCTTTTCAATTTGGACATCACAAATTATTAGTTGATAGATTTCATATAAATTAAGAGGAAGTTCAATGCCCATATTTTTAATGAGATCTTGTTGAGTTGCAACGTTCAAAATCGTAGGATGTAACATGTGCAATCTTGCAAAATTCACCGCTGTAATCAGCTGTTCTATAAAGTTTTCTATTTCAATAAATTCGTATTGTAAATTGAATAATTTTAACATTATTTGCACTTCAGAAGAATCAGAATTTTTTTCTAATTGCTGAACAATTTTAGCTTGATTTTGAATAATATTGTTAATTTTTTGATCGTACGTTTGAGTAATATTTTGCAGTATAATTTTATCTTTAGTAAATGAATTTTGAATATTTTTTTCATTAGATTAGATTTTCTCAACTTACTCTATAATTTCATTTTTGTCTCTGTCATCAAGAGTTCCAAATAAAAAGTTAGAAGCTTCACCAACAAAATTGAGTAATCCACGTTTACCTCTTAGTGAAATCATTGCCAATAAATTATCTGAGAGAGTATATAAATGTTTTGTTTTTTCACAAATAATAGAAAAATTAGAATGTTTCATTAACATTTGTAAAGATAAGTTTCTAATAGCAATTTGAAATTTTGAAAGTTGATTTATGATGTCAGAAAGATTGATGTAATAGAAATAATAAACATTTTCTAAACTTATGTGAGCTATACCAAAATATACTGGTAATAGAAGGTTGTTGATTGGTTCAGTGTGGAGTTGAAGATGTGCCGGGGTTAGGACCAAGATCGCAATCATCAGCAGGAGGATAATCAGTTTTATTATCTAGAACAACTTTTTTTCTTACTTTCAGTTGTTGTTCATGGTGTTTTTTACCATCAGAAAATACAAATTTATTTTCTTGTTTAGTCACATTTATTGGTTGATACTGGGGTTTTGTTTTTTTCGTGGGTTTTTTAATATAGGTAATTTTTTCGTTAACCGGAATTGGTACACATTCTTTGTTAGAAATGGTATTTTTTAAGACTTCACCTTGAACATCGCGAATTTCATTCATATGTTGATCAATTTTATTTTCTTCATCTATTGATTTTAAGTCTGACAATCTTGATATTATGTTACTTTCATATCCATAAGTGATTATAAAAGGTTTTTGTTTAACACTGGAATGGTTTGTGTTATTATAATAAATTAAACTTTTAAGAATTAGTTCTTTTGTTTTTAAATTTGGATTTTTTGCTTTGAGAATTCGGATGTTTTCTAGTAAAGTAGAGTGAAATCTCTCAATAAGCGCTCTTCCTTGAGGTCTCGTAGCAATGTTAAAATGCCAATTAATGTTTGATTCGTTACTAAAATCTCGAATTAATTCGTTATTAAATTCTGAACCGTTGTCGCTCGTAATAGGTATATTATGTTGAGCAAAAAGGTTTAGTAAGCTATGTTTAATGTCAACCGGGTTTTTATTTTCCATTGTCATGGCTTGACCATAACGTGAAAATGAATCAATTATTGTAAGATAAATGATACTTTCAAGAGTGATTGTGTCTATATAAATATGATCAAAAGGGTATTGCCCTACAGGATTGTGAAGTACTGGAGGTCTGGAAATTGGATTTCTTTCATTTTTTGCTTCCAAACAAATTCTACATTCATTAATAAATTTGTTTAAATGTTTTTGAATACTAGGCCAGTAATATCGTTTTTGAATTTCTTTTAGATTTTCTAGAATGCCCTTGTGATTTGAATTTTCGTGATACTTTCTTAATATTTCCTTCTGCTGGAGAGGGTTGATGTCTATAAAAATTTGTCGAGGAAATGAGTTAATAGCTTTATCTGAAATAGGCAGTTGTAAAAGTGTTTCAGAATTTGAGTGATCTGTAGTTTTTCCAGGTTGATTAAATTCTTCAACAAGTTCACTAACTGATAGAATAATTAAAATTATTGTAGCTGCGTTTGATTTTGTTTCATTTAATGTTTCATTTATGTGGCATTCTTGATTTTTAAATTGGCTTAAAGCGTCAGCCACTTGATTACTTTTACTTTTGATATATTCAATTTTATAATCGAATTTTTCTAACTTCAAGCGCCATCGAACAAGTTTTGATTGTGGATCTTTTAAATTAAATAGCCATGATAAAGGTTTATGGTCAGTTTTTAATAAGATCTTATTTCCATATAGGTAAGGTCGGAACATTTTGCTGGACCAAACAATGCCTAATAGTTCTTTTTCAATCGTTGAATAATTAATTTCTGATTGATTTAGGGTACGGGATATAAAACTAATTGGTAAATTGTGTCCTTTGTCATTTATCTGACATAAAACTGCTCCTATAGCAAATTGGGATACATCAGTAGTAAGAATAAAAAATTTTGAAAGGTCTGGGTACTGGAGTATTGGTTTATTAGTAAGGATTTCTTTAATTTTACTGACCGCTTGAATAAATTCTTTTGTATGTTCAATTTTTGGTTCTTTCTTTAAACAATTTGTAAGGGGTTTTGTAGTTTTGGCAAAATGTTGTATAAATTTTCAATAGTATCCCGCCAAACCAAGAAAGGATTTAATGTCTTTTGTTGTTTTTGGAAGTGGAAAATTTTGGATAGCTCGAATTTTAATTGGGTTAGACTCAATGCCTTTAGTTGTTACTTTATGTCCTAAAAATAAAATTTCTTTGTGTAAAAATTCACTTTTGTCTAGTTGTATTTTTAACCCTTTTTCCAGAAATCGCTTTAATATTAAATCTAAATTTAACATATGTTCCTGGAGACTAGTTGAGAAAATGATTACATCGTCCATATAGACTAAACAAATTTTATTAATGTAATCTCTTAAAACGTGATTTATCATACGCATACGCATTCTTAAGAATTCGTAGTGTTCATCCTCAGTACTAAACGCAGTTTTTTCGATAGAGGCAGAACTCATTCGGATTTGATGAAATCCGCTTGCCAAATCAAATGTCGAAAAATAGTTACTTTTGCCGAGCTTATCTAATAAGTCCGTTATGTTTAGGAGAGTATGTCGGTCGTCTATTGTTTTACTATTTAACTTTCTGTAGTCAATTACCATACGCCATTTAGGCATGCCAAAGATGTCTGTTTTTTGGGGACTATCCATATAGGAGAGGACCAAGGAGAAAATGATTCACGTATAATTTGTTTATCTAAAAGGTCATTAATTTGTTGCCTTACTTCTTCCTTGTGTTTAAAAGGAAATCTATAAGTTTTAGCATGAACAGGACTTTCGTCTGAAGTTCTAATTTCGTGTTGAATGTCGTTCGTAAAATTTAACGGTCCATCTGGGTTAAATAAAGCATTTCTATTTTTGTCTAAAATTTTGAATAGTTCTTGTTTTTCTTCTAAATTTAAATGACTAATTCTTAATTTTGTCAGGTCAACTTTGAAATTATTATTTTCATTGTGAAAGTGAATTTCTTCAGTTATATATTCGTTCAAACTTTTTACTTTTTTATTCATTAATTCATCTGGATTAATTTTTACATGAAATGGTTCAACGGTAGGGTTTGTTAATTGAATTTCAATAATATTATCTTTTTACAGAGGTTACAATTTCATCAATATTACATAATTCAGATAGTTTGCCTTGATTAACTAAATAATCACCGTTAGGCAATTTAGTAGGTATTTTAAATGTTTTTGTAGTATTTTCTGGAATAATTGTTTTAAAAATAATGTTTTTATTAATTGGGGTATATTTTAAAAGTGGAATTTGATAACATTGATTATATAAAATCATGCTGTTAGGGTCTAATATAAGTTGTAAACGTTTTATCGAGGTAAATCCTAAAGTTCCGTCAAAATATGAGTGAAAATTATGAAGTAAACAAGGAATATTTTCTGAGATACCAAAATCATATAGTAATTGAATATTAGTTTGTTTATTAAGGGGTGTTGATTTATTAAAGTATACAACGTTAGTTTTACAATTAAATATTTTATCGGAAAAGTAATTTTGAGCTATAGAAGCTTTTATTATATTTATCGTACTTCCTGTGTCATAAGGAAGTTCGGTACTTTTGTTATCTATGTTATAGGATTGAAGAATGTACTTTCTTGAAAATTTATGTCAGGTTCATTTTCATTATTCTCATTACCATTTTCAAAATTTAAACAATCATTTTGTTCTTCAAAATTTTGATTAGTTTCAAACATATCATGATAATAATCTTCCGCATTAAAATTTTGAAAGTTTCCAAAATTATTCTCTTCACAAACTAATGTTGTTTGAGTCGACATCGGTTCCGGCTTATATTGCGGTTTAGGTGGTTGAAAAGTTTGCCTTTGAGACTGATTTCGTTGAAAATTAAAATTTGTTTTCATTTGCGATTTATTTTGTGGATTGAACTGGTTGTTTGGTTGAGGTTTATAAGTATAAGTAGGTTGTTGGTTTGATTGATTTTGATTAAAACTTTGAAAAGGTGGATTTATTCGTTGGTTTGTTGTTTGTTTTGAAGAAAAGCTTTTGTTCATAAAATTAATTTCGTCGTTAGCGATAGTTATTGCTTGATCTAGATTGTCAGGTTTTCTTAGGCGAATTTGACAAGATATATTATACGGAATTGATACGAGAAAGCGATCAAGAGCATTAGACGTGTAAAGCTCCTGCCTAAGTTGTTTATTTGTCTCATTTGATAAATTTATTTTTGCAATGAGTTTAGCAAGACTCGAACGTATTCTACTGCCAAAGGAAATTATATTTTCGTTTCGTTCTATTTTAATGTTATTAAATTCGACTAACAGTTGTTCGATCGACCTGCTGTCGGAAAAATGTTGTAGTATTGCGGTTTTGATGTCATCCCAAGTGTTAAGATCGTCTCGGGGACATAGAATTTCACTAGCTTTTCCTCTAAATTTTGAAAAAATTGCGGCTCTTAAAGTAGCCGTTGCTTCAGCAAACTGCACGTATCTGTTTATAATGCTTTCAACTGTTGATTACTATGGGTTGTGCTGGATCAGGCTTTAAAATTACAAAATTCCTTTTTTGTGGAATAGAATAAGGTTTGAACATAAATTAATTAATACAATTTGCATCTACAACTTGTTTTCTAATTTGAATTTGTTTATTTAAAAATATTTGAGATTTGTTCAAATTCAACAAAAAAGGGCAATCAATGAATCAACTCACCGGTTGATTTATTTAAACTGGTTTGTTGACCTCCGATGATTTGTGGAGAAGGCTTGATTCACAGGAGGCGACGTTGAATGATCGGCCCGCAGTTCCTGGACTGTCTCGATACTCAGGGAAGCGATGCTGGATGATTCTGTCCACGATTCCTGGAGTCGTTTGATTATCAGAGAAGCGATGCTGAATGATTTGAATCGGCCCGCAATTTCTGAGATCGGCTGCTTTGCTCCGTGTAATGCGTAAGGGGTCTTGTCGGTTCACAATTTCCTCTTGTTGCGTGGAGTTATTTCATAATTTAAAGTAATTTAGAATAATTTTACTATCGCGACGACTGCGCCAATTTTGATTTGTCGTTTATTACCGAAACTTTTAATTACATGATAAATAATTTAAGACTAAACTAAACTAGGTTTATACAATCTGTTTTATAGTAATAAAATGCTTATTGAGCTGTTTATTACAACAATGACGATTGGCCTTGCAGGTGTGCTTCGAGGAAGGCCACCTGCAGAGTTATCAAATCGGAGATTGAGTGTGGGCCGACGGATGTTATAATATATAACAAATAAAAAAAATATCTCTTATATAAGACCAAAACTATATAATAAAGTCCCGTTTAAGATAAAACAAATAAACAATAAAAAAATAATTCAATCGTCATTTGACAAATTGGTTAAAGTAATTGTGATTGTTTTTATTTTGTTTTTTGTGCTTGATTACTTTGAAATCTATAAACTTATTTTGTTTTCAACATTTTAGTTAAAACTGTTTTAAGTATTTTTTTATGATTATTTTTATTACTTGTCTTACTCTGTATTTTATATATTGTATTTGGCGACAACAAAATTGTTTGCCCTTACGACGCACACGAGTTCTAAACTCAGGCGTCATTATGCCAATCAATATTGTTTAATGATAATGAAAATTACTAGTTTATTGTATGACAATTTTGGCAATAAAAATTACAAAATTACAATTAAAAAATAATGTGTATTTTAGTTATTTTTCTATTAAATAAAGTGTATTTTGGTTGTTTTGTTTAATAAATATTGTGTATTTTAGTTGATTCTTTATTAAATAATGTATATTTTAGTTATTTCTTTATTGAATAATAAATATTTTAGTTTTTTTTTTAAATATTTTATTTATTTATTTATTTATTCAATTTTCTTTCTACCTTTTGGTGTAATGCGTACATTTTATTAATTTAATAAATCTTATTAATAAATCTAATACTCTTTCTTATATCAATATTTCCAGTGTTTCTTTAGTTTGATAATTGCTTCTATTACTTCTACGTCTTTTTTAATTTCATCTATTTCTTCCGTTTGTCGGTTCTGTATCATTGTTTTAAAAAAAAACAAGAAAGGATCTTATGTTGTTTTCTTTTACTTCTTGTCTTGTTAGTTCTTTGAAGTATTTCCTTCTTCTTTCGATTATCTCGCCTTCTACCGTTATTATTTTTCCATTTATATCTTTTATGTTTATCATAGTGTGTTCTTTCTTTTGTTTTAAAGGTTTTGACGTTTTGTAGTATAGTTTATGTTCCGGTTGAAGTACTCATTCATTTCTTTTTCAAATTTTGTTCATGATTTTATTTTTTTCTTGTCTTTTATCTCCCTTACTTTTTCTCTTTTCTTTTCCTCGACTCGTGTCTACATTAACCAGTATTCTCTATGTATTGTTACTATCTGCCTTTTTTTATCTGTATTTTTTTAGTTGTTTTTTTTTTGCATTTGTCCCTGTATTGTATATCTTATTTCTTGTATCATTTTCTCGTCATGTCTTTTTCTTTTATTTTTTATTCATTTAGTTATTTATTTATTTTTTTTATTTTTTTTTCTGTATTCTTGTTAGTTTTTTGGAACTTCCACTTCTTCTAAACCTTTTAACTCTCTATTCCATCTATATTCCTTTCCGTTAATTATTAACTTTCGGTAACCTATTCTAACCCTCTTTCCATTTGCTTTTTCTTCTTTTGCCAAGTCTCTAATTTCTTTTTGTACGCATCTTTCTTTGTGTGTTAGGTCATTGTCAATGTAAATCCTGGTCCCTTTCAGATTTCTTTTGGCTTTCATTATTTGCTGCTTTGTTTCCCATGTTTTGACATCTACTCTTATTATTTGCTTATCTTTATGTATTAGTTTCTATTTTGGCTATAATCTGAAGTTTTTCTTTCAAAAAGTTCTCCACTTCTTTTTGTTCTTCATTCTCATTTGTTTTTATGCCTTTTATTATAATGTTATTTCTTTTTTTCTGTCTTTCTTCTTTTTCTGCTTTGTTTTTTAAGTTTTCAATCTTTTGAATCATTTGTCTTTTCCTGTTCCCACTTCACTTCTTTATCCTTTAATTCCTTCTTTAGCTCTCTAATCTCTCCTTTTAATTCCTTTGTGTTTTTTGCCATCTCATTCATTAATTCTTTAATCATGATCTTTAATTCTTCCATTTTCTTGTCTGTATTTGTAATGCCTTTGTATTCTTCTCTGTGTGTTTTATCCTCATATACTTCTACCTTCTCTTTATTTTCTATATTTCTGGTTGTATCACTGTTGGATTGCTTTTCTACTGTCGTTTTCCTTTCTTTCTCTATTTTTCTTTGTTCTGGGGATCTTAATATTTTTTTTGCTTTTTTGAAATTCTTTTAATTCTTGTTTAGGGCTTTCTATATCGACTTCTTCTCTCTCGTACCCTCTTTCTCGTTTTGCATTCATTTTGTCTTTAAACATGCTTTGTATTTATATTTTTAGTTTCCTTATTCCATTTTATTAAATTTAATATTTATTAATATGATTTATTTTATTTGTTTGTTTATTTTATATTTCATTAATCTAGGAGTGCACTTTTTTGTTTTCTACATTGATATTTGTTATCTACAATGTGTCGTTCTGGTTGAGCCGCAGCTGTTCCCGAGTCACGTCTGTCTCTTTCTAGCGCGCGCCGCTTGCTATGGGTCGGTCTCCCTCCCACACTTACTGGCAATTTATTCGCTGTTATTTAATGTTATTTATTGTTTTCACACTTGTTCAGTTTTTTTTAATTTCTCCTCGCTTCACTGACTTCAATTTACTTAATATCACTTTTATTTTTTTTATTCCCGTTTTGCTTCGATGATAAGTCTCGATTTTCGAGTTGTTTTTCGGCCGTAACAAAACACGTGCGTTTGCAAAGCGAGTTCGACTGTGACTTTTTTTTTAATAATGTGCATTTTATTTATTTTTGTATGAAATAATGTTCACTTTAGTTATTTTTCTATTAAATATTGTGTATTTTAGTAATTTATTTATTTAATAAAGTAAATTATAGTTATTTTTTTTTTAAATAGTGTGTATTTTAGTTAATTCTCTATAAAATAATCTGTTTTTTAGATAATTTAATAATAAATAATGTGTATTAAAGTTATTTTTTTTTTTAAATATTGTGTATTTTAGATATTTCTTTATAAAATAGTGTGTATTTTAGTTATTTCTCTATTAAAGACAGTGTATTTTAATTAATTTTTATTAAATAATGTGTATTTTAGTTAATTCTTTATTGAATAATGTGTATTTTAGTTATTTCTTTTTAAATATAGTTTATTTTAGTTATTTTTGTATGAAATAATGTGCATTTTAGTTATTTTTTATTAAATATTGTATATTTTAGTCATTTCTTTAATTAATAAAGTGAATTTTAGTTATTTTTTTTTAAATAATGTGTATTTTAGTTGATTTTCTAATAAATAATGTCTTTTTTAAATATTTCATTTTTAAATAATGTGTATTATAGTTATTTTACCATTAAATATTGTGTAATTTAGTTATTTCTATATTAAATAGGGTGTATTTTGGTTAATTTTTTATTAAATAATGTTTATTTTAGTTAATTCTTTATTAGATAATGTGTATTTTAAATAATTCTGTTTTAAATATTAAGTAATTTTAGTTATTTTTTTATCTATTAATGTGTACTTTAGTTATTTTTCTAATAAATAATGTGTGTTTTAGTTGTTTTTCTATTATATAAAGTGTATTTTAGTTGTTTCTCTATTAATTAATGTGTATTTTAGTTGCTTCTTTATTAAATAATTTGTATTTTAGTTAGTTTTCTATTAATTAATCTGTTATTTAGTTATTTCTTTATAAAATTAAGTGTCTTTTAGTTATTTCTTTATTAAATAAAGTGTATTTTGGTTAATTTGTTATTAAATAAAGTGTATTTTAATTAATTCCAAAATAAATAATGCGTATTTTAGTTGTTTCTTTATTGAATAGTAAGTATTATAGTTATTTTTCTATTAAATAATGTGTAATTTATCTAATTTTTTATTAGATAATGTGTATTTTAAGTATTTTACTATATAATATTGTGTAATTTAGTTATTTTATTTAATAAATAATGTGTATTTTAATTAATTTTTTTAAATAATGTGTTGTTTTAGTTATTTGTTCAATTCAATAATGTGTACTTTAGTTATTTTTATTTTAAATAATGTGTACTTTAATTATTTTTCAATTAAATTAAGTGATTTTTATATATTTCTCTATTAAATAATGTGTATTTTAGTTATTTCTTTATTAATTATGTGTATTTTAAATATTTCTTTATTAAATAATGTGTATTTTACTTATTTTTGTATTTTATAATAAGTTTTTAAGTTATATCTTTATCTATTAATACGTATTTTCTCTATTAATTAATGTGTATTTTAAATATTTCTTTATGCAATAATGTAATTTTTAGTTATTTTTCAATCAAATAATGTGTCTTTTAGTTAATTCTTTATTGATAAATGTGTATTTTAGTTATTTCACTATTAAATAATGTGTTTTTTAGTTATTTTCTCATTAAATAATGAGTATTTAAGTTATTTCTTTATTAAATTTTGTTTATTTAAATTATTTTTTTATTAAATAATTTGTGTTTTAGATATTTATCTATTAAATAGTGTTTTTTTTTATTAAAAAATGTGTAATTCAGTTATTTTTTATTAAATAATGTGTTTTTGATTATAGTTACATTAATAAATGTATATTTAAGTTATTTTTTTATTAAATATTGTATATTTTAGTTAATCTTCTATTAAATAATGAGTTTTTCAGTTATTTTATTATTAAATAATGTGTATCATAGTTATTTTTTCATTAAATATTGTGTATTTTAAATCATTCTTTATAAAATATTGTGTATTTTAATTATTTCTCTATTATATAATGTTTATTTTAGTTATTTTTTTATTAAATAATGTGTATTTTAGTTATTTCTCTAATAAAAAATGTTAATTTTAGTTATTTCTCTTTTAAATAATGTGTATTTTAGATATTTTCTTATTAAAAATTGTGTATTTTAGATATTTCTTTATTAAATAATGTGTATTTTAGTTATTTTTTAATTAAATTATGTGTATTTTAGTTATTTTATTAAATATTTTGTATTTTTGTTATTTTTTATTAAATATTGTATCTTTTAGCTATTTCTTTATTAAAAAATGTGTATTTTAGTTATTTATTTATTAAATAATTTGTATTTTAGTTATTTCTTTATAAAATAATGTATATTTTATTTAATTTTTATGAATTAAAGAGTAGTTTAGTTATTTCTCTATAAAATAACGTGTATTTTAGTTATTTCTTTATTAGATAATGTGTATTTTAGTTATTTCTTTAATAAATAATGTGTATTTAAGGTATTTTTCCTTTTAATAATGTTATTTTAGTTATTTTTTATCAAATAATGTGTATTTTAATTAGTTCTCTAATAAATAATGTGTATTTTAATGTTTTTTTTATTAAATAATGTGCAATTTAAATATGTCTTTAATAAATAAAAAGTATTTTAATTATTTTTTTATTAAATAATGTGTATTTTAGTTATTTCTTTAATAGATAATAAGTATTTTAGTTATTTTCCTAAAAATAATGGTGTAGTTTAGTTAATTCTTTATTAGTTATTTTTTGATTAAATAATGTGTTTTTTATTTAATTTTTTATAAAAAAATGTGTTTTTTAGTTGTTTTTTATTAAACAATGTGTATTTTAGTAATTTTTACATTAATAAATGTGTATTTTAGTTATTTTTTTATTAAATAATTTCTAATTTAGTTATTTATTTTTTAAATAATTTGAAATTTAGTCATTTTTTTTTTAAATAATTAGTTTTTTATTTATTTATCTCTTTAATAATGTGTATTTTACTTATTTTTTTATTAAATAATGTGTATTTTAGTTATTTCTCTATTAAATAATGTGTATTTTGTTATTTTTTATTAACTTATGTGCAATTTAGTTATTTTTTTTTTTTAATATTGTGTATTTTAGTTTTTTAGTTATAGGCAATTCTATTTCAAACGGACCAGTGCTGGTGAGGGGTACATTGAGAAACTTGCTTATGTATTTTTTAAGTTTCTATAACTTATTAGTAGTAGTTTTTTGATCGGTTTATGAAGGTATGAAACTCATAAATTTTTTTGTCGTTTTTTAACTTTATTGCATTTTTTGTTTAAATACCGCAGTTTTAAATTTATTAATGAAATCTTTCAGAAATTTTCTGTAGAATTTAAGCTACAAAAGCCATAAAACCTTGTTTTTGTTCTCAGTGGACTGGGCAAAAAGGAGCATTTTTTTATTTTTTTTTTTATTGCAGCCAAAATTGACGTGTTTTGATGTAATATAATTGGAAAATAAAAATTTGTTTTGTGTATTTGGGTTTTAAAGGTTTAAAACTCAAAAAACTGCAAAAATAAGATTATTTTTCAACATAATCTTTTAAAAATGCACATTTAGCTGTTTTCACAGAAACTATACATCAAATATTATTAAAAAACTGCGTTGTGTTTATCTGGCGAAGAGAAACCCATCTAGAAAAAAAATTTTGTTCAACATTTACTTAAAAAATATTTTTTTTTTAATATTTTTTAAAGATTATTTGGATTATATTTTTTTAAGCTTATTTCAGAAGTTTAACAAAGACATCTATTGTCGCTTGAACCAATTTTGGGCTATTTTACTTTTTGTTTGATAGATTTTGCGCTTGCGGCACAAATTTAGACTCGATCTATCAGCGTGAAAATTTGGACATATTATTATTTTTGGCATTCAAACATAAATCCGCCTGGCGCTTATCAAAAATTGTTAAAAAAAAGTTTTAAACCACACCCTAGTGTGTTTATAATATTTTTTGTAAATATAAAAAAATAATTAATTTTTAACGCATTTTTTGCCTGAAAAATTTTTTAAACATTTTTTTCTAGATAGACTTTCTATAGACGATGAGTACAACACTGACTATTTTCTATGTAAAATTGTCCCCAGAATTCAAATTTTTAATAATATTTGGTGTAATGTTCCTCTGAGCGCGGCTAAACGTGCGTTTGTAAAAATTTATGTTGAAGAATAAGTCTACTTTGTAGATTTTTTTGTGTTTTAGACCTTTAAAACCCAAATACACACAACAAATTTATATTTTCTAATTAGTTTACATCAAAATACGTCAACTTTGGCGGTTAAAAAAAATTAAAAAATGCTCTTTTTTGCCTAGTCCACTGAAAACAAAACCAAGGTTTAATGAGTTTTGCAACTTATAGACAGGGTATAGACTTGAAAAGACGCCAGATTTAGATTCTACGAAAAAATTCTGGATAATTTTATAAGTAAGTTTATATTTTTTAAGTTAAAATTGCGGTTTTTAAACAAAAAATGCGATTAAGTCAAAAAACGATTCGTTATTTCTCCATTAAATAATGTGAATTTTATTTAGTTCTTTTTTAAATAATGTAAATTTTAGTTATTTTTTGATAAATGATTTGTATTTTAATTATTTTACTATTAAATAATGTATATTTTAGTTATTTCTTTAATAAATAATGTGTAATTTTGTTGTTTTTTTATTAAATCTAGTGTAATTTAATTATTTTTTATTAATTAATGTGTATTTTATTTAATTCTTTATTAAATAAGGTAAATTTTAGTTAAATCTCTATTAAATAATGTGTATTTTAGTTATTTTTTTATTAAATAATGTGTATTTTAGTTATTTTTTTATTAAATAATGTGTATTTTAGTTATTTCTTTATTAATTTTTGTGTATTTTAGTTATTTTTATATTAAGTAATGTGTTTTTAAATTATTTCATTAAAAAATAATGTGTATTTTAGTTATTTTTCTATTAAATATTGTGAATTTTAGTTATTTAATTAATAAATAATGTGCAATTTAAATATTTCTTTATTAAATAATGTGTAATTTAATTATTTTTCAATTAATAATAAGTATTTAAGATATTTCTCTATTAAAGAATGTTTATTTTAGTTACATCTATATTAAATAATGTGTATTTTAGTTATTTTTTTCATTAAATATTGTGTATTTTAGTTATTTCTTTATTAAATTTTTAGTGTTTTAGTAATTTCTTTATTAGATAATGTGTATTTAAAATATTTTTTTATAAAATATTGTGTATTTTAATTATTTTTTTAATAAATATTGTGTATAATAATTTTTTTTTAAATATTGTGTATTTTTAGTTTTTTTTTTTATTTATTAATGTGTACTTAAGTTATTTTTTTAATAAATAATGTGTATTTTAATTAATATACTTGAAAATGTTATTAAAAAATAACGAAACATGTTGTAAATAATACATTAATAAATAAATAATAATATTATATGAAATAATATGAATATAATAACAAATGTATTTTAATTGTTTATCCCATATATAAAGAGTATTTTAATTGTTTCTCTATTAAATAACGTGTATTTTAGTTGCTTCTTTATTAAATAACTTGTATTTCAGTTAGTTTTCCATTAAATAAAGTGTTATTTAGTTATTTCTTTATCAAATATTGTGAAGTTAATTCTCTAATAAATAATGTGTATTTTAGTTATTTTTTTATTAGTTATTGTTTATTTTAGTTATTTCTTTATAAAAAAAAGTGTCTTTTAGTTATTTCTTTATTAAATAAAGTGTATTATGGTTAATTTGTTATTAAATATTGTGTATTTTAGTTAATTCCAAATTAAATAATGTGTATTTTAGTTATTTCTTTATTAAATAATGTGTATTTTAGTTCTTTTTCTAATAAAAAATGTGTAATTTATCTAATTCTTTATTAGATAATGTGTGTTTTAAGTATTTTTCTATATAATATTGTGTAATGTAGTTATTTTTTTATTAAATAATGTGTATTCTAATTAATTCTCGTAAATAATGTGTTGTTTTAGTTATTTTTTCAACTCAATAATGTGTATTTTAGTTATTTCTCTATTAAATAATGTTTATTTTAGTTATTCCTTTAACTAATAATGTGTATTTTAGATATTTTTTAATTAAATAAAGTGTATTTTAGTTTATTTTCTATTAATTGATGTGTAATTTAGTTATTTCTCTTTTAAATAATGTGTATTTTAGTTATTTTACTATTAAATAAAGTGTATTTTAGTTATTTTTTTATTAAATATCGTGTATTTTAGTTAGTTTTTTATTAATTAATGTGTAATTTAAATATACCTTTATTAAATAATGTGTATTTTACTTATTCTTCTATTATATAATAAATTTTTAAGTTATTTCTTAATCTAATTATGTCTATTTTATTAAATATTTTTTTATGCAATAATGTGTATTTTAGTTATTTTTCTATTAAATAATGTGTATTTTAGTTAAATCTTCATTAAGAAATGTGTATTTCAGTTAATTTACTATTAAATAATGTGTTTTTAGTTATTTCTCTATTAAATAATGAGTATTTTAGTTATTTCGTTATTAAAATATGTGTATTTAAATAAGTTCTCTTTTAACTAATTTGTGTTTTAGTTATTTTACTATTAAATATTGTGTATTTTAGTTAATTTTCTAATAAATAATATGTATTTTAATTATTTCCATATTTTATTATCAAATAATGTGTATTATAGTTATTTTTCCATTAAATATTGTGTATTTTAGGTATTTCTTTATAAAATAATGTGTAATGTGTAAATGTACAAAGTCTCACGAATAAAATTGATATACTCAAAGTAATCTCAATTAAATATCAAACTGATGTCATTTGTTTATCTGAGCACTGGTTTGATACGAATGGTATAGAATACGTGTATTGTGAAGGTTATAACAAAATTGCTAGTTTCTCAAGAGAAGACCATATTCACGGAGGTGTTGTGATACTTGTAAGACAATACTTGTCTAATGTGTGTGCTAACATTCCATATTTTGATAAATTATCAGTGGAATTAAATTTTGAGTGCGTAGGTGTATCCATAAATAATAATGTGTGCATTGTCGTAATTTATCGTTCTACACAGGGTGAGTTTGATGTTTTTATTGAACTACTAGAAAAAGTTTTTAAATATACTTATGGAAAATACAAAAATGTAATAATATGTGGGGATTTTAATGTTGATGCAATGAAACGCAGCAATATATGTAAATCCTTATTTCATCTGTTTGATTGCTATCAATTGATTTCTCTTGTAAATGAGCCAACTCGAATATTTACTAATAAGAACGGACATACATCGCGCAGTCAAATTGATTATGTGGTAACAAATATAAGTAAGATTAAGCGTTTTGCCGTGAGATACCGTTGATGTTGTGGTATCAAATGGTTTTAAACCGTTACGTTGTCGCGACTTACCGGTTATTAACTTTTGACTCCGAATGTACCAACCAGCGAGGTGAATTTAAAACCGAGTTGAAAGCAGTTTAGCTAGCGGTATGTTACGTTCGGTATGTCAAATGAACGTCAACAAACAAACAAATCAAAACAACTTATAACCTCAAACTCGTAATTAAACCTGCAAATTAATTATTAAACATGTGTGAAGAAGAGGTGGACAAGGTGGACATTAGTTTAAATTATAAAATAAATTATATATGTACTACCAATATTTTATTAAATATTAAGTAGTATATTACATTTATTTTTATTAATTTTAATCTAAGATTTTGATCATGTAATTACCTCTGAACCCCTCATATAATTGATTACTAAACATCAATCAACAAAAATAATTATTTTTTATAAGCTTGTAGGTTAAAATATTTAAAGTAGACTGTTTTGACAGATTAGGATCTGTTTATAACCGATACGTTTTCGTGAGTTTCAGCGAACAACCGAGAATAGAGAGAGATGGAAATATAACCGCTAGTTGATCGCTGGTATGTACGGGTATCTCACGGCAAAACGCTTAATGTAAAATGTGACATTGTTGACATTGGAATATCGGACCATATGGCTCAAGTATTTGAATGGGAAATTAATGAAAACTTTTTTAAAGAAAACATCACAACTAATGATGAAATAAATATTAATATTAATAAATCATGTAGAATTTTAAATGACAGTAATATTAAAGAGTTTAAGACGTTATTTAATAAAGAAAATTTGAATTTATTAGATAACCATCTCACTAATATAAATCATATTTACGATTTGTTCTTCAGCCATGTGCAGTATTGCTACAACATTGCTGTGCCATATAAAACTAGAAATACAATTCCAAAATCCAAAACAATTAAATTTACTAATGAAATATATTCTGAAATCAGTAATTTAAAATTCTTAAACTGGCTGCGAAAGTCTGTAAATGATACGGCGGTTGATACTTTATATAAGGAATCAAAAAATAACTATAATATTAAATTAAAAAAATATAGAATTTGTTACAATAATAAAATAATAGATAATTCTAACAACAAAAACACAACTCTATGGGGTATTGTTAATAGAAAAACTAATAACAGTAAAAAAAAAAACTTCTATTAAAATAATGCAAGATATATTTATTATAACTGATAAACAGAAAATAGCAAACTTATTTGGTGATTATTTTGCAAATGGTCCTAAAAATCTTTCAAATGGATTTAGTACAAGTACAGACATTACGTATAGTCAAATAACATCAAATAGCATATTTTTACTCCAGTGTCTAATGCAGAAGTATCTATAATTATATCCCAATTAAAAAATAAAAAATCATTAGGTGTTGACAATATTCCCACTGAACTAATAAAAAAATGTACAGTTGACACAAATATGTCTTGGTACTTAGCAATATTGATAAATAAATCCGTGGAGCTTGGACAGTTTCCAAATCAATTGAAAAAATCAAAAAGCATCCCAGTTTAAAAAAAATATGATAACCAACAATTAGAAAATTATAGACCTATCTCTATTCTTAGCCCTTTCTCTAAAATAATAGAAAAGGCTATTTCTAATAGATTAGCTTCTTACTTAAATCATTTTAATTTATTAAGCACATGTCAGCATGGTTTTAGGGAAGGGTTTTTAACGGAAACAGCAACAAATGATATAAATCAATACATAAATAACTGTTTGGATAAAAAAATGTATGTGTTAGGAGTGTTCTTTGATCTTTCAAGAGCGTTTGACACTTTCAATCACTATATACTTAAATATAAATTAAATAATCTAGGAATTAGAGGTAATGTAAACTCATTACTACTCTCATATGTCAAAGATAGACAATTAACAGTATATCTGGATGGAGAATGCTCAGAAGAATATAATCTTGAGTTGGGAACACCTCAAGGCAGTGTGCTGGGACTACTAATGTTTCTGCTTTATATAAACGATTTACCGTCGTATATTTCTTATGGTAAGATATATTTGTATGCGAATGACACAACAATTATTTTTGCTGATCTCAACTGCAACGAATTGCAATATAAAACAAATGTAATTATTAAAGAATTTACGAGTTGGTGCGAGAGAAATCATTGGATTGTAAATCATAATAAAACAATGTTAATGGAATTTACTAGTATGTACAGATCACCTCACCAGTATATAATATCTTTAAACGTAAGCTTGCTAGAGTTCAATGATACAGTCAAATTTCTGGGTACTTTCCTTGACAGTAAACTATGCAGGAAGAAACAGATAAATTACGTATGTGCAAGGTTAGGTCGGTCTTACTATGCTATATTGTCACTTATGTCATCATTAAATGAATATTGCATTGTAAATATATATTATGCGCTGGTGTACTCTATTTTAAATTATAATATATTATCTTGGGGACAGGCAGTTGACATTGGTCGAGTGCTAATTGCTCAAAATCAAATTATCCGACTAATGTATGGTCTCAAAAAGTTTGATTCTTGCAGAGAAGTGTTTGTCAAAAATAAATTGATGACTGTTATATCAATTTATTTGTATAAATTGTTTATATTTGTGTTTATTTCTAACAATGCGATAGAAAAAAATAGCAATGTACATGGTTATGAGACACGTGGAGCTAATGATCTACGTTTAGATAGATTTAATTATTTTAGTTATAAAAAATGTCCTAGATATGCTGGCATTTATTATTTTAATATGTTACCAAAGCAAGTAAAATCGTTAACTAAACTGTCAGTTTTTAAATGTAAAATTAAACAAATTTTATTAAGTAAGTCTTTTTATAGTCTACAAGAATTTGAAGAGTATATTACAAATGAGTATTTCAATTAGTAACTGTCTTTTTATTTATTATTTTTTAATGTTTTTATTATTTATTGTACTTATACTTATTGTATAGTGTATAGAGAGTATTTTAAACATTTATATTGTATTTTTAAATTGTGATTTTTTTTTTATTTTGTAATGACATGTGTATATGTTTCCGGACATCTTAAAACACGAATAAAAATATTCTATTCTATTCTATCTATTAAATAATGTGTATTTTTGTTATTTCTTCAATTTATAATGTGTATTTAAGGTATTTATTCATTAAATAATGTTTATTTTAGATATTTCTTTATCAAATAATGTGTATTTCAATTAGTTCTCTAATAAATAATTTGTATTTTAATGTTTTTTTTATTAAATAAGGTGCAATTTAGTTATTTCTTTAATAAATAAAGTGTAATTTAGTTATTTCTTTATTAATTAATGTGTAATTTAGTTATTTTTTATTAAATAATTTGTATTTTAGTTATTTCTTTATTGAATAAGAAGTTTTTTACTCATTTCTCTCTTTAATAATGTGAATTTTATTTATTTCTTTTTTTAATAATGTGTATTTTAGTCATTTTCCAATTAAACTATGTGTTTTTTAGTTATATCTTTATTAAATAATGTATATTTAAGTTATTTCTTTATTAAATAATGTGCATTTGAGATATTTCTCACTTAAATAATGAATATTTAAGTTATTACTCTATTAAATAATTTGCATTTTAGTTATTTCTTTATTAATAAATATGTATTTAAGTATTTTTTTTTTTTAATAATGTGTATTTAAGTTATTTTTTATTAAATAATAAATATTTTAATTATTTCTCTATTAAATAATGTGTATTTTAAATTATTTTCGATTAAATAATAAGTATTTTAATTATTTCTCAACTAAATAATGTGTATTATAGTTATTTCTCCATTAAATAATGTGTATTTTATTTAATTCTTCTTTAAATAATGTGTATTTTAGTTATTTTTATATTAAATCAAGTTTATTTTAGTTATTTTTTATTTAAATAATGTGTTTTCAGTTATTTTTTTATTAGATAATGTGTGTTTTAGTTATTTCTTTATTAAATAATGTGTATTTTAGTTACTTTTTTATTTAAAAATGTGTATTTTAAATTATTTTTCAATAAAAAATGTGTATTTTAGTTATTTTTCTATTAAATAATGGGTACTTTAGTTTTTTCTTTATTAAATAATGTGTATTTTAAGTATTGTTTAAATAAATAATGAATATATTAGATATTTCTTTATTAAATAATGTGTATTTTAGTTATTTTTAATTAAATAAAGTGTATTTTAGTTAATTTTTATTAAATAATGTGTATTTAAATTATTCCTTTATTAAATAATGTTTAATTTAATTAATTCTTTATTAAATAATGTATATTTTAGTTATTTCTCTATTAAATATAGTGTATTTTATTAGTTTTTTTTTAATATTGTGCATTTTAGTTATTTATTTAATAAATAATGTGCATTTTAAATATTTCTGTATTAAATACTGTATAACATTAAAAAATTAAATTTATGAAAAAATATTCTAAACTAAAAAAAAAAAAAAAAAAAAAACATCCATAGACGCGTTTCGAGGTTTACCTCTCATCAGTATGGCTTTATTTATTTAAACTAATTGATTTTTAACTTACTTCGTCAACATTGTTCACCACCACAATTCAAAGTGAATATTTTAAAGGGTGTATTGACTATTTATACTAACTGACTTAATGACTTTATTTAATGGCTATGGTTAATAGCATTCTGAGAATGAACAAATAAACTAATTATTTCGGGATATTAAGCTGATGGTAATGACATGAAAGAATTAAAACGGAAATTTGAAAATTAAAAATAGAATAAATTTTTTTGCATAAATTATAATTACTATTATACAATTTCGTGTATATCAGAACATATATAAAATATATAAAGAAGAGACGCAATGTCCTCAAATGAGACAGTTGCAAAAGCAATAATTTCGAATAAAGCCTAGTTAAATAGGTAAATTTATACGAATGCCACAACGACATATGTAGCGCTCGTTACTATTTGTTCAATCGGACAACCCAATAATAACATTAAAAAATTAAATTTATAAAAAAATATTCTAAACTAAAAAAAAAAAAAAAAAAAAAAAAAAAACATCCATAGACGCGTTTCGAAGTTTACCTCTCATCAGTATGGCTTTATTTATTTAAACTAATTGATTTTTAACTTACTTCGTCAACATTGTTCACCACCACAATTCAAAGTGAATATTTTAAAGGGTGTATTGACTATTTATACTAACTGACTTAATGACTTTATTTAATGGCTATGGTTAATAGCATTCATTTTTTTTTTTTTTTTTTTTTAGTTTAGAATATTTTTTCATAAATTTAATTTTTTAATGTTATTATTGGGTTGTCCGATTGAACAAATAGTAACGAGCGCTACATATGTCGTTGTGGCATTCGTATAAATTTACCTATTTAACTAGGCTTTATTCGAAATTATTGCTTTTACAACTGTCTCATTTGAGGACATTGCGTCTCTTCTTTATATATTTTATATATGTTCTGATATACACGAAATTGTATAATAGTAATTATAATTTATGCAAAAAAATTTATTCTATTTTTAATTTTCAAATTTCCGTTTTAATTCTTTCATGTCATTACCATCAGCTTAATATCCCGAAATAATTAGTTTATTTGTTCATTCTCAGAATGCTATTAACCATAGCCATTAAATAAAGTCATTAAGTCAGTTAGTATAAATAGTCAATACACCCTTTAAAATATTCACTTTGAATTGTGCTGGTGAACAATGTTGACGAAGTAAGTTAAAAATCAATTAGTTTAAATAAATAAAGCCATACTGATGAGAGGTAAACCTCGAAACGCGTCTATGGATGTTTTTTTTTTTTTTTTAGTTTAGAATATTTTTTCATAAATTTAATTTTTTAATGTTATTATTGGGTTGTCCGATTGAACAAATAGTAACGAGCGCTACATATGTTGTTGTGGCATTCGTATAAATTTACCTATTTAACTAGGCTTTATTCGAAATTATTGCGTTTACAACTGTCTCATTTGAGGACATTGCGTCTCTTCTTTATATATTTTATAAATACTGTATATTTTAGTTATTTTTCAATTAAATAATGTGTAACTTAGTTATTTTTTTAATAAATAAGTTGTATTTCACTTATTTTTTTATAAAATAATGTGTTATTTTATTATTTATTTTAGTTATTTCTCTAATAAATAATGTGTATTTTAGTTTTTTTTATATGAAGTATTGTGCATTTTAGTTTTTCTCTATAAAATATAGTGTATTTTAGTTATTTAATTATTAAATATTGTGTATTTTAGTTAGTTCTTTATTATATAATGTGTATTTTAATTATTTCTTTATTAAAAATTGTGTTTTTTAGTTTTTTTGCTCTTAAATAATGTGTATTTTTCATATTTCTTTTTAAAGAATGTGTATTTTAGTTATTTTTCCATCAAATAATGTGTATTTTAGTTATTTTTGTATAAAATAATGTGCATTTTAGTTATTTCAGTTATTTCTTTAATTAATATAGTGTATTTTATTATTTTTTTTTTAAATATTGTTTATTTTAGTTATTTCTTTATTAAATAATTTGTAAATTGGTTATTTTTGTATGAAATAATGTGCATTTATGTTATTTTTCTTTTAAATATTGTGTATTATAGTTATTTCTTTATTAAATAAAGTGTATTATTGTTAATTTTTTATTAAATAAAGTGTATTTTAGTTAATTCTTTATTTGATAATGTGTATTTCATGTATTTTTTTTTTTGTAAATAACGTGTATTTTAAATAATGTGTATTTTTTTTTATTTATTTATTAATGTGTACTTTAGTTATTTCTTCAATTAATAATGTGTATTCTAGTTATTCCCTCAATCAATAATGTGTATTTTAGTTACTTCTTTAATAAATAAACTATATTTACTATATTATTTCTCTATTAAATTAAGTGTATTTTATTTATTTTCTTATTAAATAATGTGTATTTCAGTTATTTCTTTAGTAAATTATGTATTTTTTTATTAAATTATGTGTATTGTAGTTAATTTTCATTATTCAATGTTTTTTTGTGTTGTTTTTTCTTTAATAAATAATGTGCATTTTAGTTGTTTTTTCATTATATAATGTGTATTTTAGTTGTTTCTTTATTAAATAACTTGTATTTTAGTTAGTTTTCTATTAATCATAGTGTTATTTAGTTATTTTTTTATCAAATATTGTGTATTTTATTAATTTTTTCAAAAAATAATGTGTAGTTTAGTTAGTTCTCTAATATACAATATGTTTTTTATTTTAGTTATTTTTTTTTTTAATATACCAAAACATCTCATTCGTGACAACTCAAACCTAATCATACTATTTAAACAAGATGAGCTTAATCTCAAACTTGTATATAATGATCATGTTAGCAGTGATATGACTTTTGAAAAATTTAAGGTAATGTGTGGATTATGTTAAAAGGATAGTCATTTATAGTTAGAGATAAGGATAGTAATATTGATAGTGGGAGATACCGAAAAGGGTTAGATCAATATATAATAATTGATTAGAGCAGCCTCATATATATTGTTATTTGTATAACGGAAAACACGTCAACATTCTCTTAGATCCTATATCATAGATGTTGTCAAAATAATATAAACATTTAATATATTTAATTATTTATTTTTCTTGTATTCTTAATCTATTTCATTAATTAAATTAATTAATATAAACATTATTAATTTGCCAAAGTTTTGCCAATTTCTGTTGGCTTCTTCAGGGCCTAAAAATTACCACAAACACAATTACAATTAATCACATACACACAGCAAATAAATAAGAACACTATACATTAAAATACCTACATTAAAAAATTATTAAATACATGTGGATACATGTGTCTATCCTGGCAATAACTGTTAAATAGTACAATTAAAATTATCATAAATAAAAACAAGTTAAAAAAAGTTAGAAAAGGTTGTCCCGACACACACACACACACATTGTCATATATGTATAATATAGATTGGCAATACTGTAGACGTAAGTGATAAAAACAATATGGCGCAAATCAAGACTAGATGTGTAAATCTCTGTAAGATTCTTATTAAAATAAACAATATATTAAACCTCTATATTAACAAACGTGTATTATTGAAATAAACCAATAATCATGACATAGCGCAGTCGGTAGGATATTTGCAATGGATGGCCAAAAGTAAAGTCAGAGATAGATGAATTAACAAAACTATTTGTTAAATATAAAAATGAACTTTTTGTAATTAATGAATTAATATTCAAAAACAATAGAGTGGTTATTCCAACTTTGTTAAGAAAAGAAATATTAAATGTCATTCACTATAATCATTTAGGATTTGAAAAATGTAAAAATAGAGCTAGGAATACTGTTTTTTGGCCAGGTATGTACATTGAAATAAAAAATTTAGTAGCAAATTGTGAGACATGTTTGAGATTTTCAAGAAATAACATAAAGTTACCAATGGAAAATAGAGAAACAACAAATGAACCCTGGACAGTATTAGGCTCAGACTTGTTTTACTATAAAGGTAAACATTTTATAATAATAATAGATTATTTTTCAAAATTTGTGGAATTAGAAATGTTAAAAGACCTTACAGCAGATTGTGTTATAACTTAATGTAAGAATTGCGAAAGATATGTCGCTTAACGCCAATATCGTTCAAGGTAATAAATTATTAATTCAAGGCGTAGTTTATACTCTGAGTCAACTCGAAGAATCTTGTCTTAACAATTTTGATCTAATTGATGAATTTGGTAACCCCCCAGAAAGTTTAATAAACAGTGCACCAGGAACTCCTACTCACAGTGGTAATACTGTTTCCGATGCAATAAAAACTCAACTGCCATCAAACTTCAAGCCCATAGAAACAGAAAATACAAACTCTCCTACAATATATGACTGAAATGATAACTTGCTCTTTATCCACCAGCGTGGTTCGGAAGTCACGTATTAAGCTGTTGGTCCCATCAAACCACTTTAAACAAGTCGTAGACTTACTGTGGCGATGTAAAATAGCCGTAAAAAGCATATTATAATAATAACAATAACAACTGAAAAAAATACATCAACAAGTATATCATCAACATCAAAACTAGTAAAAGAACAAAATATGAAACTAAGAAGCAATTCTACTACATCTACCTCAACAGCTTCAAAATCTAACAAAACAAAACTCGTTAAATGAATTAATTTATATTATTAATATTTTATTGTTAAGTATCTTATTTATAATTTTTGCAAACTATTTATTTTGTAATGTCTAATTTTAACATTTACTATCAAAATGTGCGAGGTTTGAATACCAAACTTAATTAAGTTTACGCTCAAACGCACGAGATGTTTTATGATATCTTTGCTCTTACCGAAACCTGGTTAACCTCAAACGTACATAATGGTGAAATTATTAACAGTAACAATTATTGTATTTTTCGTGCTAATCGCTCTTTTTTTAAAGCCGGGGGTGCTATGTTAGCAATAAAAAATACATTTGATGCGTCAGTCATCGACACTTTAGTATTTAATAATATACTACTCCAAGTTGATATTGTGGGTGCAAAAATTAACTGCGGTCATCTTGTTTTGTACGTTCTTAGCATATACATACCTCCTAAAATAAGCACCAACAACTACGCTACATTGTTTAAATTGATAGAACAATACGAAATCATATATGACAAAAAAATAATTATCTTAGGTGACTTTAACATTACTAAATATTTTGATTTTTATAGAAACATTACTTTTGATCAGCAATCTTATTTACTCAGTAACTTCACTGATTTTCTTAATTACAAACAATATAATTTTATAACTAATAAAAACAATCATCATTCTCTATTAACTCGTCCAGCTCTTATTATAATTTTCGTAAAGCTAATTATCCAGCTCTATATAATCTGATGATAGCAACAGATTGGTCGTTTTTAAATCATTCAAATGATGTTAATGTTGTCTGCAAACTATTCTATACAAAATTATACAAACTTCTAAGTTCTACAGTACCTATAGTCACACCCAAAAAGAGTACTTACCCTCCATGGTTTAACAAAAATATAATTGGCCTTATCAAACAAAAACATAATTTACATAAATTATATAAAAAGTACAATAACACGTACATGCAATCTGAATACAAAAAAATTCGTGCTCATATTAAACTATTAATACAAACTGGTTATAATAATTATATAAGCAACATCCAAAACTCTATAATAAAAGATCCTAAACAATTTTGGCACTTTATAAACAAACAAAAAAAACATGCACGCATAGCAAGCACCTTAAAATATCATGGTGATAAAGTATTGTAAATTGTTTTGCAGAATATTTTAGCAGTGTTCACACACAGCAGAACAATACAGATGATTTTACAGATAAAACTGAATTTAATTTGAATTGTGTAATAAAACCCACCTTTGATGAAGATGAAATAATAGCGTCAATGAAAAATTTAAAATCTAAACTGACCTGTGGAGTGGATAACATTCCCGAATTAATAGTCAGAGACTGCCGTTTTGTTCTAGCCAAACCGTTATGTATAATATTTAGTCTTTCACTACAAACTGGTCAGTTTCCCGAGATATGAAAAACTTGTCCAGTATTCAAAAGCGGAGATTCACATTCAATTGAAAATTACAAGCCTATTTCAATCTTACCTTGCTTTGCCAAAGTTTTTGAAGGTCTTTTATACAATTATATTTACAGCAATATCCAGAACGTCATATCACCTTACCATCATGGCTTTATCAACAAACGCTTAACCATATCAAATTTAAGTTGTTTCACTGAATATATTTCTACTTCATTAAATAATAAACAACAAGTAGATCTTTCTAAGGCATTTGATAAAATTAATCATGTTATTTTACTAAATAAATTAAGTCAGTTTAAGTTGCTCAAAAAGCTTATCAGGTTTTTTAAATCTTACTTGCACAACCGTAGTACATTTGTGCAGTATAATGGCTTTAAGTCATGTGCATTTTCTCCATCTTCAGGTGTGCCGCAGGGATCCAACCTTTGCCCTCTGTTGTTCAGCATTTATATTAATGATGTGGTTAATGTTATCAACGTTGAGAAACTGTTATACGCAGATGACCTTAAATTGTACACCGTTATCAATACTCACAGCGATTGTCTTCGTCTTCAACAATCTTTACAAAATCTGTGTTTATTGTGTGTCTCTAACAAATTAGATCTAAACGTTAACAAATGTATTACACTTACTTTTAGCAGTAAAGTTAACAATATTTCATTTAATTACTCAATCAACGATTTTATCTTATCAAAAACTGACACTCATAAAGACCTAGGCATTACTTATGACTCTTCATTATCATTCAGAAACCATATTTATACAATAGTTAGCTCATCTAATAAATTGCTAGGCTTTATTACAAGAAGCTGCAAAGAATTCTACAATTTGCAATGTATATCCTTGCTATATAAAACGTTAGTAGTAAGTAAACTTGAGTATGGTGCGTTAATTTGGGATCCATACTCACAGGTGTCCTGAATTGAAAAAAAGTTTGATGAAAATGACGATGCTGAAAGTAGCTTCCGTAGATTACGAAATGCAAAATATTAAAATCGTATCTGCTCCTTCTTGAAAACAGTACTGCCCAAAAGTTTAGAAATGTTAAATTTTATCGAAAAATTAGTCCTGTATCAAAATAATATAAAAATTAAAATGACGACACTAAATCTCTTTGTTAATGATTAGAGTAACATGCAATGATCAAAAAATACTGAATACGAATATTGTATTTGCTCCTTCTAGGAAACAGTGGTACCCAAAAGTTTATAAACTTTAAAATTTTACAAAATATCTGACTTGAGTAATAAATAAAAAAATCAACAACAATACGATTATTGCTCTAAGTAGGCAAAAGCAATTTAAATTAAAAAAATATATTAGTTTCTATGACAATTTTGTTGTTTATTTTAGTTTTACTTGTCATCATAGGCAGTAAGTTGTACTTATTGATCGGAAAAATTTGGCTGATAAGAATAGTTTTAAATATTAACAATTTGATTTTTTTTAAATTAACTATTTATAATCAAAATACTACTTTAGTGAGTATATTTTCAAAGTGTTGATTTTTGTAAAAAAGAATTTGTGAAAATGGTTTCTCATACAAAATTAAAGTGTGACCACAATGAAAATCGAGAAAAAGTTTGCACTGTATGTGGAAGAAAAATTTATTATGGAAAAGTAAGAATGGTTTAAATTACTAATAATAGTCGGTTTTAATTATTGTGAAAAAAATAATTTAGTTTTTCTTACACAGAAAAGGGGATCTTTTTTCCACGTTAATGAAAACACGGCTGAATTATATTATAGAATATTCAAGATTTACGATTTCCAAAAGTTATATGTCCACTTGTCGTTTAGCACTAAAAGATAGAGAGAAGGATAATCCTAAAAGAAACTTACCTACAATGCCAGATTTCAAAAAAAATGTTCTTCTTAAAAGAACTCAAATAAAATTTATTGTAATTTCTATATATGTTTGACTGCAAGAAAAAACTCTAAATATGCAGTAATGAAAGGTAGAGGACACAATTGTCTGTAAAAAATGTTTATCGACCATAGGAAAGGGAAAATCTCATAAATGTTCTCCAAGAAAAGCAAGCAGTAACATAACAAACAATATAGTTGCGGAACTGTCTAATCTTGATCAGCAAAGAATTGCGTCATCAATAACACAACAGCAAAGAAATGATAATACGCCAGAACTTACTTTACGCTCTAAAGGAAGAATGAAGAGAATTGTTATCAATCCCAAACAAATTGAAAAGATTCAGATCAGTTCAGAGAAACTATTGAACTATAAATCTAGCATGAATGTGTCTGCGTTACATATGAAAAAAATGACTTTCTTCGGTCATTAATTGGTCAACGCAAATGTATTCCTGCACAATTCTCTAAAAAAATTAACAATAGGAAATCAGACTTCGATTCCATTTTAAAAACTGATTTTCTAGATTTTGAGTTTGATAATGGAAATTCAACCAAAACAATTAAAAGACCAATAGTGTGGGGTAACGTTTCTAAAATATATGATATGGTGATTAATAAACGTGAAGAAAAAGGGAATGTTGACATTAAAATTATGGCAGATGGCGGACAAGGTTTTTTTAAAATATCTTTTAGCATATTACCTGAGCTAGAAGATAACACAAATGAGAGATTGTCAAGATCTACGTATAAGAATAGAGGCAGACTTAAAAAATTTGGTAAAGCTGCAAGTGTAAAAAAGATTATTTTGTTATGTATTGTTCCCGATGTGAAGAAAACTTATGAGAATCTAAATTTAATGTTCAACAAAATTGGTTTGAATGATTTCTCATTCAAGTTCATCGGCGATTTAAAAATAAATCTTAATGTAAACGGTCAACAAACCGCTTTTGCAAAGTATCCTAGCCCATACTGCTATGTAATTTTGCGAGAAAAGGTAAGCGATGATGATGATTTAATAGTTGGCACCGAAAATGGCAACGAGGAAAAAAACAATGACAGTGGTAAGTTTTGATTTCAGTTTAATTGAATTTAATTTTACATTTCTTAAACTATTTGTTAGAAATTGCAAATTTAAAAATAGAAAACAAATGCCTCAGACTAAAGACGTATGGAGACTTAAGAAATTTCTACAAAATATTTCAATCTAATGGAAGTAATAAGAAATTGGCTATGTTAAGCAAATTAGTAGTGAAACTTCCACTCTTCAATAAAGACGATGATGTAACTCTTATTGAAAAGTGCATAGTTCCAGAACTTCATTTATTACAAGGTTTTGTAAATCATTTGTTCTGGAACGGATTAGTAAAAATTTTAGGTCGTGAAAAGGCTCTTCTTTGGCCAAAAAAAATAAAAATATTATCAAAAAATTACCATGGCAAAGTTTTTGAAGGAAATGCTTGCCGAACAATGTTGAAAAACTCTGATATTCTTGTTAGTGACGATATACTAGGAAATAGCACACTGATAACTATTCCATACGTATCAGGTTTTAAATCGATGGATAAAATTGTAAATCTATGTTTCTCTACATCAAAACCGGATGAAAAAATCTTAAATTTAGAAATTGCTAACTTGAGAAAATATTTTGACGCAACGGGCCTTAGCAAAACGCTAAAACTTCATATTATTTTATACCATTTACCACATGCATTATATTACTTGAATTTAGGATTGGGTCAATGGTCGGAACAAGCTGGTGAAACTATTCATATTGAATTTAAAACTGTATGGTCTCGTTATTATATCAATATAATTGATGATCCAAGTTATGCGGAGAGGTTAAAAAACGCGGTTGTCGACTTTAATACATGCCACATTTAATTTTGCAAACTTAATAATATTTCTATTGTAATTCAAATATATGTTAATTAATTAAATACACATTTTATTTATTTTGAGTAATACACTTGACATTTTTGGAAAATAATACATAAACTGTAATTATTTAAAAAGTTTTCAATTTTTTTGATTTTCAGTGTTTAAAACTTTTGGGCACCACTGTTTCCAAGAAGGAGCAAATACCGTTTTTGTATTCAGTATTTTTTTTATCTTTCCATGCTACTCAATGTGTCGTCATTTTAGTTTTTGCATTATTTCGATTCAGGACCAGTTTTTCGATAAGTTTTAATATTTCTAAACTTTCGAGCAATAAAGTTTCCAAGAAGGAGCAGATGCGATTTTAATATTTTGCATTTTGTAATCTACGGAAACTACCCTGACCAGAAACGATGAGTTCCATCGTCGTCATTTTCATCAAACTTTTTTTTAATTCAGGACACCTGTGTACTACCAGGTGAATATCTCTCAAATCGAGAACATACAAAGAAATTTTTTAAAGTTTTTGTATATAAAAAAATATGGAAATTACCCAGTTCAAGGATTTGAATATGTCATATTATTAAACACATTTAATTTTGATTCACTGAAACAAAGACATACAATCTCAATATTATTGTTTCTACATAAAATTATTTATAACAAAATTGATTGTCCAAGTTTGATGAATAAAATAAGCTTTAATATTCCTAGGCAAGTCTCTAGATTTCCTAAATATTTTTATCTTCCTAGAGTTAATAATAATATGGCTTTCAACTCGCCTGTATACAAAATGTGTTATTGTTATAATTCTATTTGTAATGACATAGTTATATGCTTTACAACTTTATTAAACGGTTTAAAACTGCAGCTGCAAGCCTTAACATAACGTTTCTTATATCATATGTCATAATTTTTTTGTTTTTCACAATGTTTTCTGTCTTTTATATGCCTACATTATTTAATATGTTTATTTATACTTAATTTAGTTTGAGTTATTTTTTTTATTTTTTTAAGTTTTTATATTTTTAGTTTTATAGTTAGATACATACAGCTAACATTATAATTGTTGTTTGTTAAAATACACATTGTTTATCTTATTATTAATACTCTTTGTTATATATGTTTTTATTATTATTATTATTTTACTATATTTTAGTATTAATTCTTAATTATTATTAGTATTATTAGAGTATTATTTTTATTTTTAAGATTAGTTTTTTATTTCTTTTACTTTACTTTCTTTTTTTTTGTTCTGCTCTGTAATTGGGTATTTATACCTGTTTGAGTATTATTATTAAATAAATAAATAAATAAATAAATAAATAAAAGTCTATGTTTGCAAGAGTAGATAAGCTATGGGGGTTCGGGGTCAAAATCTCATAAGGTTTACATGGGGGGTCTCGAAATACTTTACTTCCGGTCTAGCAGCTCAACTCGACATGTGATGATAAGAGAGAATACTGCTGTCGGGCGACATCAAATATAACGAGATGGGTTCGAAATTTCAAAAATTATATTAGATTTGGGGCAGGACCACCCCTAACCGAGATACCGCGCAAGGATGTCGCAGTCCAATAGATGAGTCATCCGCGCTTCTGCGTTGAGTAGGTGACGTCATTGTCGCAGCCGCTTATCGGCCACACAAGTCGATTTTATAATTTAATAATGATATTAAAAATGAATGATTATGGGTTTATACAATGACGAGATAGTAAGATGATGATGTACCATTGGAAATAATCCGATACAAATTATTTTCATGTTACATATTTTGTTATGCGTGAAAAAATCATCACAACAAAATCGACTTGTGGTTTATAGTAAATGAGGCGATGTAGAAATTTTCCATGTTGATTTTTATTGTAAATTATAAAATCGCTATCGCACAACATCCCGTTCATCAAAATCGACTCGTAAGGTACTACAGGAAATGTTCAAGGCTGTGTCTCGATTTACATGTATTCTTATGGGAAAGTGCGACTTATTCGTAGATTTATCCAAATTAACATTGATTCTTATGTAACCATTTGCGGTTACTACAACTGTTAACGACTTTACTATACAATTTATATTAATATGATAATAACTGTTAAAACAATGCGATTATAATCCTTAATATATTGAATTTCACCATTGAAAAATTTCTATTTACAATAAACTATACATATACAAAATTAAAAAAACATTCATGAAACGTATGATTTAAATGGGTGTAGGAATGATAATTACGTCATCGAAAATGACTTTACTATTGTTAAATATTTTATCTGTCAAAGTGGTTGTTGGGGATCAATTTAAATATTTCAAGATAATTGTTTGTACGTGCGAGGTGTGATAACGTTGATAAAGAAATTAAACATCTATAAAAACTTTAAGTATTTATAAAATGGAATGTTTATTATTGAACAATGAATGAATAAACGTAATCATCAGTTAAAATTTATTTAAACAGAGAGATTATTGTTTCATATACCAATGTGCCCCATGCTGACAACATCAGTAATGATGATAATTAGGATTTCAATAAATTTTTTAATCATAAAATTAAAATTTTTGTAATATTTTAATAAACGATATTAAATAAATTTACATATATGGTACATATAAATAAAATTCAAACATTAATCAAATTGCAACTCCTCAACGATTTTGAATACTACCGATAAGAACTTTACTATTAAATATAATTAAATGATGCATGATATTGATATTGACATACCGTATATTTCGGAATTATTTTCTAATAAGGTTGATAAGATGTGCGACAACAGCGAAAATATTGAAACACCATGCATTTCAATTGAAGACAGTAACAGCAGTACTGACTACGTAGATGATTACTTAGAAAAAACTTATAGAGCAACTCCAATAGATTCAGTGTTGCCTTCTCCATCAGAAATGTTATATTCAAAAAAAAAAAATAGGTTATTACCTATATTTAAGTCGGAAAATGAGTCTTCAAAAATAACACAATATCTAGAGAATAAAAAATTAGAACAAAAATTTTATTATGATAAAAAAGGAGTAAGAGATAGACAAGATATCAAAATAGGTACAAATTTGTTAATAAAACATCAAGATAAATTACTATTAATTCTAGCCAAAGTAATTAATAGTACTGAAAATCCTAGATCATATCAAGTCATATCAGAATATAGGAGAAAATTGAAAAGAAACGAGAGGCAGTTGTTTAAAAGTAGTATGGACAATTTTCCTATTAAACCATCAATAAATGACATAGAACCTACAGAACACGACAAGTCAGAAATAGTACTAGAAGACTCTACCCATTGACAAAGACAATCCTCAATTAAACACAAATAAAACAAACACCGAACCTAAAGATTCTTCAGATAAAAGCCAAATAACAAGAAGTGGTCGAACAATCAAGAAACCAGATTATTTAAATCTATCTATGCTAGAAGTGCTGAATGTGTATAAATGAATATGTAGCTATTAAGATAAATTATAATATGTCTGTTATTGTGTTTTTGATATGTTGTAATATGTAGTAAAAATATGTTTGTAATTTTGTTATGTAGAAAAAAGGGGGTGTTATATATGTACTATATAGGTTGGCAATACTGTAGACATAAGTGATAAGAACAATATGGCGCGAATCAAGATTAGATGTGTAGATCTCCACCTGTAATATTCTTATTAAAATAAAGAATATATTAAACCTCTACATTAAAAAACGTGTATTATTGAAATAAACCAATAATGTGTCATGATTATTTATTGAACCGTTGGTTGTCTAGCATCACAGTGGTGGCGTAACAGATTTACATATATATTACTGAGTCCTGCAATATTATTTTTTTTTAATTTATTGAGTTTTTTAGTGCTTGTATATAACACATTTCCAAAAAACCCCATTTAAAAGTATGACTTTCAGAGCATAAAATTTGTGTGTCAGCATAATTTGGCAAATGTCTTGTTATATCACAATGTATGCTTAAACCTGTTGATTTAGGTTCATAACGAATATATCAAACCTGTATAGCCAACAGATCGCACGCATCCGCGTAGAGACAAGATTGTCGGAACAATTCCCAGTACAGCAAGGGGTCAGGCAAGGCTGCGTGCTATCTACGCAACTGTTTAACCGATACGCAGAGAAACTTTTCAAAGATGCACTGGAAGAAGAACAGGAAGGAATAATTATAAATGGGCAGGTCATCAACAATCTGCGACATGCAGATGACTCTGTATTAATCGCCGACAGCGCTAACGGACTACAAAAGATAATAGATAGAGTAGTCGACGCCTGCCAAGAACTTAATATGAGACTGAATATATCCAAAACAAAAACTATGATTATAAGCAAACACAACGAGAACGCACAATTCTACGTGAACGGAATACCCCTACAGACAGTATCATCAATAACGTACTTAGGAACAAACCTGAACGACAAATGGGACCATAGTCAAGAGGCAAAAATAAGGATTGAAAAAGCACGATCAGCTTTCAACCAAATGAGGAGTATATTATGCAACATGAACCTCTGCCTCCAACTTCGTACACGCGTTCTAAGATGTTGCGTCTTCTCAACCCTCTTATATGAAGTAGAAGGATGAACACTGTCTGACGCGGTCAGCAAACAATTAGAAAGTTTTGAGATGTGGTGCTATCGCCGCATGCTTAGGGTCTCATGGACATACCAAGTAACTAATGAAACTATACTTATGCGCATGCAAAAGGACAGAGAAATTCTAAAAACAATAAAGCAGAGAAAACTGCCATATTTCGGCCATATTATGCGCAACAGTGAAAGGTACAAAATCCTGCAGTTAATTATGCAAGGCAAAATTGAAGGGAAAAGATCACCAGGAAGACGACGAACCTCCTGGTTGAAGAACTTGCGTCAATGGACCGGCAAGACTTCAATTGAATTATTTAGAACCGCGGTAGATAGAATTAGATGGGCCAGATTGATTGCCAACGTCCACTGAGGATACGGCACATCAAGAAGAAGAAGAAACGAATATCACTTTTATGTTGTTCTAATCGTTTATCCAATCTTTGTGAGGTTTGTCTTATATAGACAGAATCTCACTGTTGGCATTTTATGGAATAAACCAAATCATGTCAACACATAAATGGGGTAGAGTTTTGTAAACAGGTTATTTAAAGTGTTTGTCATACTATAAGCAACTATCATGTTATTATTTCCGTTGTTAGGACTAGTAAATAACTTAATTAATTTTTGTGACAATCCATCAATAAATGGCAGTTCATAAAATGTTTTTTTGGTAATGATGATGTTGTTGTATTGAGTGTGTTGACTGGATTTGAAGCAAGAGGAAGTATACTTCTTGAGCAAAATAACAGTTTTTTTAAAAGCTCATTAGGGTAACAATTGTTTTTTTTTTAATTTTGTATAATCTACTAAGATTATCATGGTAAAAACTAGGGTGAGAAATCCTTAATATCTTGTTTTTGATAGTTAATACGGTATTGGTTTTATATTTTATTGGATGATCTGAATCAAAAGGTATATATCTTTCTGAACTTGTTGGTTTCACATACCAGTCTAGTTTTACAATATTATCTATATCTCTTACAACCCACGTATCTAAAAACGGTACACCTCTTCTTACTTCTTGTTCCACTGTAAATTGTAGTTTTGGGTAAAACGAATTAAAAATATTTAGAGTGTTATCTACTTTATCTAAAAGGACTGCACAGATAATGTCATCTACATATTGGTAAATAAAAGGAAAGGTGAATGAAACTAAAGCGGAGCAATAATGAAGTAAAGTGTTCATCACTATTTCTGCAATGGATGGACTGATAGGACCATCCATTGGGCAACCACTAATTTGTTGGAAAAAGATTAAAGTGTGATTATTAAATGTGAAAAAAGTAGAATTAAACAAAAAAGTAATTAGTGAGTTAAAGTCAGGCAATGAGATATCTGTCACCTCTTGAATAAGGTTATCATTGTCAGTAATAATTTGTATGACCAAATCTAATGGGATGTTTGTAAATAATGAAACAACATCAGAAGACACTACACAATAATTAGGTGGTATTGCAAAGTTATTAGTAGCTGCTGCAAATTTAAACAAATCTTTTACTCTAAACGTATTCATTGAATTGAATAATTGATTGATAATTTTAGCTACATACGTTCCCAATTTTTTTGTTGAACAGTTCACACAAGAAATGATTGGTCTTAAGGGATATCATCTTTGTGTGTTTTAGGTAAGCCATAATATTTGGGGCAAGAACCTTTATAGCTTTTAAGTTGTTTAGCTATCAATTTGTCAGTATAATCTTTTTTTGCCAGATTATCAATCAATATGTTCAATTTCCGTTCTAGTGATGTAATAAGATTTTTTTTAATTATTATGTAAGTATTTTGGTATCATTGGTAATTGCATAGATTTAGTCATATAATCATCACGAAATAAGATCACCGTAGAATTGCCCTTGCCTGACCTAGTCACAATTAGTTCTGTATTATTTTTAAGGAATATTTTTATAGTAATATTATGAAAAGACAAAACTTTAGGTGTTGAATTTATAAAATTGGTTATAATATGAGTAGCTCTTGCTCTAGTCACATTCCTTTCGTCATTAGGAATATGTTGCAAGATTTACTCAACGTTCGAGAGAAGAGAATACACATCAATATCTTTATTAGTTACTGACAACCCAAATTTTGGACCACATGCTAAAAAATTCTTAATATCAGCTGGTAATGTAACATTAGTGCAGTTTTTTATCAATTTATCCACCTTAGATGTTATGATGACTGGCGATTCCAATTTACTAGTTTTTTTAAGGTGTAGGTTTTTAGTTTTATTGAATAATAGTTTGTATCTCTTCTCTTGAACATCCAGGAAATCTCGCAACACATCCAACGGTAACTTATTTGAAAGTGTGTTATGTAAATATGATAACGTATTATTCAGAGTTATTAATATAAAATTGCATTTACTAATAGTAATATGTTCTTTCATTACCCTTTGATTGATGTCTTCTATCTTTTTGATGTTTCTATAATGAGTAATGTCTGGCACATGTTGTGTCCTAATGGTATTCTTAATAAACTTTGGTACAATCCTTCGGCGTTTACATTCTAATAAAAAAATTAGGCAATTTTTAATGTTAGCTAATTTTTTGTTGGTATTCATGTATAATTTTATATCCTTGACTGTCTCAAGACCAGAGTTGGGATTCCGATAGCTGTCAACCGGCCGCCGATTCGAAAAATGTTTGCTTTTTAATGGTGGCGTTCACACATCATTCTATTATAGTAGTAACCAATCACATCGTATTTATGCGTAGGCGTCCACAAACTGTAAACGCGGGAATTTTGAATTTGAGCAAATCTTAATGTAAAAAAGAACAAAACAATAATTAAAATATAAATATTAATTAAAAATTAACTCTATAAATAATTACTCCATATTAACACAGCTTCTTTGTTATTATAAATATGATGATTTTGAAATAATTATGTGTGATATATTTGATGTTTATTTTAACCTACAAATTAAATGTTTGGTAGATAGGGTAGATAGCAAGATAACAATTTAAAATGGTCGATAAAAATATAACTTGCACAAAAAAGATAAATGCTAATAATCATAAATTGACATAACTTATTTCAAACGCTGGATAAATATAGTTTTAAAAATAAGAAACGCTTGATAAAATTTATAAACGTTTGCTAAAAAAAGTAATTGTTCGATAAAAAGTAAAAATTCAACAAAAAGTGCAAATGCTTATTAAAAATATGAATCGTTTAATAAAACTAGTAAATGCAAGGTCTAAAATAATAGATTCTTGCTATAAAATGATGAATAAAACAAAAACAGTATAAATATACTGGATGAACAATTAAAAAATATAAATTCATATTTTCTAACTAATAAATGCCTAGAACATATCGGTAACAGTAATAATAATTATAATAAATATAATAAAGTAGTATGTTAAACTAAGCAATAATAATAATAAGAATGCTATGCTATGTACGGTAAACAGCATCGATAAAGTAATTGGTGTTTCTAAGGCTTCTAGTGCAAATTTATCTAGCTGCTATGTTTCTACTATATTATTAAAATAATAACTTGCCATTTAAATAACAAACATTTGAATTCTTAGATTTCATGTTGTTTTTAAGCTACAAAATGTTTATCAATTTGTACGATACATTATTTCAATTAAAAATTGTAATTGCAGATTATTAAATGCTTATTAAAATTAAATTTTAGTTAAAAATGTTTGCCTGCAAAAAAGAAACTAATAGTCTTAAATGGTTCATAAATGATTTTAAATGCTAAGTAACTGTTAATGCGTTTTAAAAATAAGGAACGCTTGATAAAATTTATAAACATTTGATACATATTATACTTTATATGTTTCATAGAAAGAGTACATGTTCAATAAAAAATGCAAAAACTAAATGAAAACATAAAACGTATAAAAAATCAGTAAAATGTTGGTAAAAATCATAGGTTCTTGCTACAAAATAAATATATTTAATAAACTATTAAAAAAAAAATCATTTTTTTCTCACTAATAAAAACCTAGAATATAATAACAATATTTATAATAAATATATTAAAGAATGTACTATGTTAAACTAAACAATAAGAATAACCACAAGATTGCTATGAACGGTAGACAGCATCAATGAATATATTGGTGTTTCTTTGAAACTGCTTTGGCTTCTATTACAAATTTATGAAGCTTTTCCTCTCTTTAATCTGTAAAACAGACTCAAATTTATCTGGCAGATATTTTTCCAACATGCTAATATTATTACATTAACAAGCGTTAATTGCGTTTGAAATATGTAGTTTGTCGAGCATCACAAAATTTTAATTTTTCCAAATTGGGCTTCATTAAAATTGTAATATTATACAATAAGAACAAACCTTTTCTACTTATCTTAATTTTTCTCCTAATAAATTATAAACCTAAATAAATAGTAATAAAAAATAAACTATAGATTACTTATTAATAATAAATATATTCAAATAAGCCAAATATACAATTAATATAAAATATTTATGTATTACAAACACAATTCACATTTAACACTAGCATTACATTTAACACAATAGATACAACACAACATCCACAACACTTTAATTGGTACACAACACAAAAGTCACTTTGACAAGTAGATAACCTAAAAATAATTAATGTCATCAAAAAGTAAATCACGATTTAGATGAATTGACGACTAAATTTTCGCTTCCCCCACCATCAATTTTTACGGCATTTAAAGTGATTTAAAGCATCTCTCTCGCACTTCCTAAATCGTCGTATATATTCTTACACATTGGTTTAACATTTTTTGTCGCTATTTTCTCTGAATTTAAGCTTATTTGAACAAACTTGCTACAATTTTAGCACCGTTCTATCGGAATCGCACCTCAGCTAATAGACAAATGTGGTTTAGGTACAATGCTAGACAACCAACAGTTCGATATAACAAAACGGAGAACACAACGAGGTTGGCAATGAATATGCGCATGCAAGTACCTTCTTCTCTCCCTTTGATTGATGTTGCACCGACATAATCTGTTGACATAACCTGTTGTGCCTTCATGTGTTAGTAGTGAAGCAAAGAGAGTTCTACGCCAAATTTGTCGTTTGATTTACTAAGGCTTGAAATTTTTAATATTTCCGCCATCTTGGATTTTATTTTGGAGTGGGGGGGCAAGCGCCATCTTGGATTTTATTATTTTTCCGCCATCTTGGATTTTATTATATTTCCGCCATCTTGGATTTTATTTTAGAGTGGGGAGCAAGTTTTTATTTTAAAAAATGTATGCTGATGCCGGGGTTCGTTCCGAGGACCCTTGGTGTAGAATCCAACAATCTAAACAACTAGACCACGAAGCCTAATTATTTGAATGAGTTTATTGATGGTATATATAATATAGATAATATTTAACGTATGCTTAAATGTAAATAGTGTTGCCTATACGGAGAATTAAATATAAGAAATTATTTTATATTTTAATAATTAATATTTTATTAAAAAATGTTGCCGGTGCCGGGGATCGTTCCGAAGACCCTTGGTGTAGAAACCATCAATCTAAACAACTAGACCATGAAGCCTAATTATTTGAATGAGTTTATTGATGGTATATATAATAATTAATTAATATTTGTTGTATGATGTAAATAGTGTAGTCTATACGGAGAATTAAATATAAAAAATATTTTAAATTTAATAAATATTTTATTAAAAAATATTTGCTGTTGCCGGGGATCGTTCCGTGGACCCTTGGTGTAGAAACTAACAATCTAAACAACTAGACCATGAAGCCTAATTCTATGAAAAAGTTTATTGATGGTATAATTAATAGTTAAATTATGATTAAGTGTAAACAGTGTTGCCTATACGAAGAACTAGTGAAAAATTACATGTTCGAATATTTGTCGATAGATGAAATCAATTATTGTAGTGCTAATTTTTCTATAATATATAATGCAAAATAAATTTTAAATACTAATTGTTGTTTGTACAGTAGCCATGACATTTGAAAATAGCTGTAAGTATTTTTCAACTCAATATATTCTATATGATTAGTTTTATATTTCAACAGATGAAAACCCAATGGCATTTATTGATAATGCTATTAAAAAATATGATAATCAATTAAAGAAAGAAAAACATCTTTTTGGATCTACTACATATCCTATCAACAGATCTGCTACTAAAAACGTAACTATTGGCCTGAGCCCTGTAATAAATTTCACTCCTATAGTGAAGATTTGGGGCGGAAAAAGCTGTATCATTTTTAATCAGGAAGAATGGGAGGAGTTCATTGCTGTTGATACGGCAAAATTGGAAAGAAATGTACCATTTAACTTTGCAACAAACCATAAAATAACAATTGGATGTTATAAGGCTAATGAGACTGTCACCATTGAATGTAGGAGCTTCTGTGTGATAATTACAGTTGAAACTCTATATAACCTGTATAAATTAAACTATATCATAAATTATAAATTAGTGTTGTTAAAAGCGTTAAACTTTGTTGATTATTATAAACTTATTTTAAACACTTGTTTGAATATGGATGGTGATCTGTTTAACAATATTAATTTATTACTAACTTCAAATGCACTGTCAGAAAAAATATTGTACATGTATGAAATGTTAAAATTTTTATTTAATAAAATTGTGGAAGATTTTGAATTAACTAAATAAATAATAATAATAATAAAAAGTATTTCATTTATATAAAATAATTATTCAAATTTTCAGTTATTATAATTATTCAACTCTAACATGGTTAGCATGTTAAAGAACAAATTGTAAATAAAATTATTGATTGGTCAATGACTTCGTTTGCTACAAATAGATGAATTTACATAATTTGTGTGTGCTACATTAGGTAAATATACATGCAGAAATATTAACGAATAAGCAGTTTAAATGACATCAAATTATCACGTACACATTACTAATAATATCGAATAATCAATATATAAGCTACGTTTTACAATTACTGTGAGAACGCTGCCAAATTAATATTGACATGACATTTTTTCTATTGTACAAATAATGTAAATTGCCATAAATTTTGGGTATATAAGTAGAAAATTTTTCATAGTATGCTATCATTAGTCCAAACAAGCGAGAGATATACAATGGATTTTACAGCATTAAACAGTAGCTGTAACGTAAAACCAACGTTACGCTTAACAGATTTAAATTTAAACGAGCAATACACTATATTTGGGGTGTTTGAGAAAGAAACGATATATGGTAAAGCGATTTTGTTTACTTTAATTAATTGCCATGTTTGGATGCCCAAACGCATTAATGAACAGTTCACACCGGAAAAAATTGAAGACTTTAACCAGAACTATGCCGGACACAAGGCATTGCTCATCAAGGAGCATAAGGTATTCTATGGTAGAATGACTCCCATATTCGAAATTGTGGACGGTAAGTCTTATAAGATTATCAATTTGCAAATAATAATAACTGTTTTTTTTTCTTTTGTTACAGATGACATGAACGATTCGCAATTTCTCCTAACGTAATTTTTTATATTTTATATATTATTTTTTTCTACAATAATTGTTATAAATTAATCGAATAAATACATTATTTTTATACCTATGTTTTATTTTTTTAAATTATATTTACAGACTATTAAGCTGCCTAAAAATTTAACGAAATTGAAATTACTCTAATTGACTTAACATCAAATAGAAATTTTGAAAAGTACCGATTTGTTACAAACAATGTAAGATTGCTTGATATGAGTTTGTATTAAATTTAATAGTCAACATAACTATATATATATATATATATATATATATAGGTTTGTTTTAAGTGTATTCGTCCTACATTTCGAGTGTTGTACTCCTACACGGTGCGCTACTCCTACGTAGGAGTAACGTTTTGCGTTTAAAGTGGTTTTGTGCTACATTTTTCAGAGATCCGACGGAAGCGGCATTTGTATCCGTGTAGGACTAACGTCTGCCCTGCGGCAAAGTTTTATTTGCGTTTTGTTTGTACAATAAATTTCAAATGCTCGTTCATGTTATTTCTACAAAAGTAAGCTGTAGTTGAAATTTTATCGTTATTTTTTATACAATTTTATAATTGAATGTTTTAGAAGTAAAAATTTCTTTATAACATCTTTATTATTTATTATGTAATGCATACATTTGATTATTTATTATTTATAAATATTTTAATATAGTTAATTATTAACTATGTATTACAAACTAATTATTGTCAAGTAATCATTAATAATAGTATTATTACTAAGATAACATTGTCATAGTAGTATTAGTAGCATTTAATAACTGCAAATATCCATTTACAATATCGTAGATTAAGTGCGGAAGACAGGCGGGTGCAGCATCTTTGTCTGTCCGTGGGCATGTTTTAATATTGCACCAGGTTCCCTTGCACTCCGCGCTCTTCCGCAGCTTGTTATTGTAATGGGCGTTGGTTCGTTGCGTTAGTTATTATTATTAGTGTTAATAATTTATTTAATCTGAATAATTAATAAGTATATACGGCATATAATATATTTTTAATCTGATATTTTAACTTGACTAAAAATTGATATTTTGTAAGTTTGGTTGATCTTGTAAAAGTGTGAGATACATAATTTTATCAATTTTTTTTCTTTCAATGCAGTTAACATAAGGTTTTGTAATTAACGTTTACAACATTTATATTTTTTATTTAGTTGTTTCTTAGCCATTAAATAACTGATAAAAAGATAAAATTTTGATAATAAATTTAACAACAATCTGCAACTAATTGCATTGTTATAAACATATCAATTATAATTGATTATAATTTTAATTATTTATTTAGCAGAATATTTTACAATTTTAGCATCTTGCCGGTAGAAACTTGCAATTTTAATAATAATTGTCAACAAGTAAAGGGTCATGTGTAGCAATGTTTAGCTTATTTTGAGTTATAGTTTGAAACTATAAGCAAATATCTTTTTCATTTAGTTTTTGTTATCTGAATACCCCTACATAATCAAGACTTTTTTATACTCTACAAAAATAAATAACTCGCTGAAATATTAAAATTATTGACACGAATAATGAATACCAGTTTTTTAAAACTACTAGAATCAAAGTCAAACTTTAGATTGTTCTAAAACTATGAATAATTGATTTATTTTAAATCTAATTGTTGCAATAACGATATCTCAAAAAGTTTAAATTCATTAGTCTTTTTTTGTTACATTTTTTATTAGTTTGGTGATAGTTATTATCATAACTGCAATACAATAATCAAATTTGTAATTCTTTAATTATTTATCAAGTGGTTTTGTTCTTTTTAATTTGGTATCATCGTTTTATTTTTTGCCGGTTATTACTGAATTTGTTCGTGATGCGACGGTAAAAATTTATCCCGTCTATTACTAATTTCTTAATACCGACAACTATGATGCATACAAATTAATAGTTAATCACGTGGGTGAATTCCCAATTATTTCTGCATTGAATGGAGTTGCTTAATTAATTCTAATTTAGAGCTGATAATAATTAAAAACAAACATTATTTTAATTTTTTTCATCTGTTAGTCATTGTTATAACAGCAATTCATTTATTATATTTGTTATTTAATAATTATTTATTAATTTGTTTAATTTGACTGTTTGAAACTATTATTTTGCCGGTTATAAATAATTGCCAGTTTTAATTATTTAATTTATTAGCTGGACACACTTATTTTAATTTGAAGATACAAATTTATTGATTTTTCCAATAAATGCAATTTACTTATTAAATTTAAGTTTTTACAAATTAAAATAGCAGTTAGTGATTAAACTAAAAATTATACAGAATTTTTTAGAGCATTAAGTTTAAACCCCAGAGTTTTAGTTATAAGACAATAGTGCGGTTTTTTATAGAAAAAACAAAATAAAAACAATGAATTGGCAAGTAAAATGCCAGTTATAGTAATATCTTTCTAAGTTGTCTTTTAAATACTTTATTAAGTTACCAATGCAACAAAACTAGATTGAATAAAACTGCATTTGCTTCAAAATACATCTGGTGGTGGTGCTACACTATATAATCACCTACCAGCGCAAATTAAAGAGTTAAATTATAGTTGTTTTATAGCAAATTAAAAAAAAAAAATTAACGGAATGTTGTTTCTATTCTGTTGAGGAATATTTTATTCAAAATTTTAATGTGTGGTATACGTTTGTAACAACTATTGTTGGTATTTTATGTAACTTGTAAAATTTAATGTTTTTCTATTATATGCATTATTCTTAGTCAAATGTATCTATGTAAACAATGTAGCTTGTTTTTGTATTTTAAATTATATTTGTATATTGTATGACTTATCCCATATCATAAAAATGATCTAAGAGGATTAACAAAATCTATTCTACATCAATTGACAAATCTTACAATAGCAAATTCAGTAATATTTAGTTTATATGATCTTGTGATTAATAATTTAATTAGCAAATATTGCTATTTTGTTGTAAAATATACTTTTCAACAAATAAAATCATACTATAAAAAACTTTCTGACTACCAAATGTACAGTTAATCATTTACAAACTCAATATCATATTATCATTTTCAGAATCTTACTTTTACATTTTTTACTTCATTCTCACTCTCACAGTCTACATTTTTACTCTCGCATTTTTAATTTCATATTTTCTCACTTTCACATTTTTAATCTCTTATTTTCATTTAACATTTTTATTTTTACTCTCACATTCTCACTCTCAAATTATCACTCTCACATTATCACTCTCACATTCTCACTCTCACATTCTCACTCTTACATACTCACTCTCGCATTCTCACTTATAATTTTACTCTTACATTTTCTCTCACAATCTCACTTTATATTCTCACTCTTACATTTTCACTCTCACATTTTCACTCTCAGATTCTCACTCTTACATTTTCACTCTTACATTCTCACTCTCACATATTCACTCTTACATTCTCACTCTCACATTATCACTCTCGCATTCTCACTCTTACATTCTCACTCTTACATTTTCACTCTCACATTCTCACTCTTACATTCTCACTCTCACATTTTTGCTCTCACATTTTTACTTTCACATTTTCACTCTCACATATTCACTCTCACATTTTCACTCTCACAGTATCACTCTCACATTATCACTTTTACATTATCACTCTCACATTCTCACATTCACATTTTCATTTTCATATTATTACTCTTACAATATCACTCTTACATTTTTACTCTCACATTCTCACTCTCACATTATCACTCTCACATCCTCACTCTTACATTCTCACTTTCATATTATCACTCTTACATTTTTCTCTTACATTTTTATTTTCACATTTTCACTCTAACATATTCATTCTCACATTCTCACTCTCACAGTATCACTCTCACATTATCACTTTCACATTATAACTCTCACATTATCACTTTCACATTATCACTCTCGCATTCTCACTCTCACATTCTCACTCTTACATTCTCACTCTCATATTTTTACTCTTACATTTTTACTTTCACATTTTCACTCTCACATACTCACTCTCACATTCTCACTCTCACATTCTCACTTTCACATTCTCACTGTCATATTGTCACTCTTACATTTGCACTCTCACATTCTCACTCTTACATTCTTACTCTTACATTCTCACTCTTACATTTTCACTCTTACATTCTCACTTTTATATTCTCACTGTCACATTTTTATTACTCTTACAATCTCTTAAGTCTCATATTCTAATTAGTTTTACTACTTTTACAATGTCGATACTTTCACATTCTTATGTTCTCACATTAACACTACTTTTACATACTCACTACTCTCACTCTCTCACATTCTTACTTTATGCACATTTTCTCATTTTTACTATTTCCACATTCTGTATACTGCTACATTTTAACTATTTTCAATATTCTTACATTTCCACTACTCAATCATTGTCTTTATTCTAACATTCTCACTGTTCTCACATTTTTACTAGTTTCTATACTTTTACATTTTTACTTTTCTCACTATTCTCACATTATCAACACTCTCATATTATCAGCACTCTCACATTTTTACTATTTTTTTCATTCTTACTATTCTTACATTCTTTCTTCACTCACATTAACACTACTTTCACTTTGTTACTAATTTCATTATTCTCACATTTCCACTGCTTTCACTTTTTCACTACTCTCATAGTTTCCCTATTTTTACATTCTCATTACTCTTAAAATTTTACAACTCTCAATACTCTTACATTCTTACTACTTTTACTACTTTCACATTCTTATTATTCTCACATTTTTACTACTTTTACATTCAAACTACTTTCACATTCTTCCTACTCTCAAATTCTCATTACTTTCACAACTCTTACATTTTCACTACTTTCACTACACTTACATTTTCACTATTCATACATTTTCGCCACTCTCACATTTTTACTACTTTTACATTCTCACTGTTTTTACTACTCTTAAGTTCTCACTAGTTTTACTACTCACACATGCTTACTATTCTCTTTACTTTCACATTTTTACTACTCTCACATTGTCACTATTCTCACATTTTTACTATTCTCACTAATTTTACATTTTCACTAATCTTATATTCTTAAATTCTGACATTCTTACTATTCTCAAATACACTCTACTCCCACATTGCCACTATTTTTAATATTTTCACATTTTCACTACTCTCGCATTTTTATTACTTTTTTTTCTCACTACTCTTAAATTTTCACTACTTTCACTTTTTTATTATTTTCATATTCACACTACTCTCACATTCTTACTACTATCATGTTCTCCTTACTCTCACATTCTCACTACTATCACCTTCTCCCTACTCTCACATTCTCACTACTTCTACAACTCTTACATTTTTACAACTTTTACTACTCTCACATTCTTACTATTATCATTATCAAATTATCACTATTCTCACATTTTAATACTCTCATACTTTTTTTACTCTAACATTCTTACTACTCTAATATTATTACTAAATTTAAATTTTCACTATTCTTACCTTCTTATTACTCTCACATTTTCTTTAAGCTTATTAATTTCACTACACTACTTTCATATTTTCACTATTTTCACATACATACTACTTTTACATTTATAGTGTTCTCACATTGTCATTACTTTTACATTCTTAATGTATTTACATTTGTACTGCTCTTACATTCTCACTTCTCTTATATTCTCACTACTCCCCCATTCTAACTACTCTCACGTTTTAACAACTTTCCAATTTTCATTACTTTTACATTCTAATTATTCTCACATTATTATTGCTCTCACATTCTCGCTACCCTCACATTCTTATTACACTTAGATTTTTTACTTTTCTTACATTTTTTCTAGTTTTACATTCTCACTACTTTCATATTCTTATACTTTTACATTTTTCCTAATGTTACGTTCTCATTACTTTCATATTTTTGCTACTCTCACTTACATGCATTCTAACTACTCTCACATTCTCACTACTCTTACTTTTTAATTTCTTTTACATTTTGTTTAGTATCATATTCTCACTACTCTCATATTTTTATACTCACACATTTTTACTAATGTTGCATTCGCACTACATTTTCACACTTCTCCCATTTTCCCTAATACTATCACATTCTTACTATTCTCACATTCTCACGTTTTTTCTAGAATCTACACTTACATTCTCACTTCTCTCATACTCTCACTACTTTCATATTTTCACTAATCTCACATTCTAACTACTCTCAAATTTTCATTACTGTCACATTTTAGCTACTTTTACATTTCTACTTCTACATTTTCACTATTCTCACATTGTCACTATACTCACATTTTTACGATTCTCACGTTCTTGTTACTCTCGCATTCTCACTATTTTGACTATTTTTACATTCTTACAAAAGTCACATTTTTACTACATTTATATTCTTACTAATCTCATATTCTGACATTCTTACTATTCTCAAATACTTTCTACTCTCACATTGTAACTATTTGCATTATTTTCATTATTTTCACATTTTATTACTCTTACTACTCTTACATTCTCACTACTCTCACTTTTCTCCCATTCTTACTACTTTCTTTCTTCTTACTTATTCTTACATTCTCACTACTCCAACGATTTCACACATTCTCACAATGTCACTACTTTCATATTTTTACTACTTTCACATTTTCATTACTCTCACATTCTCACATTCTTACATTTTTACTACCCTTACTTCTCTTACTGCTGTTACATTCTCACCACTCTCACTTTCTTACATTCTTACTACTTACACATTCTCACATTTTTGTTATTGTTACATTCTTACTACTTTCACCTTGTAACTAAGTCTCACATTCGGGGCTATTCTCTATGCATATTGCCAGAATGTAAACAAGATATATTGCTAACTAACAATATGAAATGTCATTTTAACAAATCTTGCTAGCTAACAATACAAACTGTCATGTTAACAAATTTTGTTTACTAACAATATAAATGGTCATCAGATCAGAAAGCGTGGCAAATCTCTAGATAAAATAATAATAATGTAATTAAAAATTAATTTTGTTGAAATGACAGTTCATATTGTTAGTAATCATAATTTGTTAAAATGACAGGTCATTTTGTTAGCAAGCAAGATTTGTTAAAATGACAGTTTATATTGTTAGTTAGCAATATATTTTGCTTACATTCATGCAATGTACATAGAGAATAGCCCCGATTGTCATACACTGATGCAATTGTGCAATTTGTGCATTTTGGCGCAAAACAATGCTTTTCTTGTAATTATATTAGAAAAGTAAAAAATGCTTCTAAATTAAGAAAGAGAAAAAAAACTGGCAATAATATTTATATCCTAAATAAGGTGTTATGCAGTGCTTATGTACTTGCAATCTTTTAATATTATATTACAGTTTTTCTATTCACATTTTAGTAATAACTCTTTGTAAATTTTATTAAAAAAGATGCTTTGTATGCACATGTTGTTTTTGTCGTCGTTTTAATGACAATAAATGTGCAGCTGTCTACTCATAGATTTTGTAGAGCTACATTGCCTAACCTGATAGTAATTATAAAACAATTGAACATAAATGATACGGTTAAATTATTTTCAATATATTTTTATTCTAAAATTGGCATAATTATTGTAATGTCCGTCAGGATAAGGTAACACACAATATACATATAATACATATTATCAGTTCAAAAATATAAATTCCACGTCCTAAACAAACATCTTGATAAGATTTAAATAACTCTCTTATTCCATGTTATTTGCTCGACCCTCACAGCAGGCGGTATCTATACGTATCTATAAGCCCGCAGGCTGATTTTTGTGTGTTAAGATATAAAGTGTATTGCTCCTACATACAAATGTAGGACGACAACACATATGATTATATATAAAAATTGTTGGACGAATACACTTCTTACATCTATATATATATATATATATATATATATATGATGATTTCCAAAATATGCAAACGTATCAAAATTTGCTGACACAGCTGCTATTATTGATATATGTTTTGCATTGTATACAAATATTCATATATAGTTTGATACTTTCACACGAAATTAGCGTATTTAATAAAACAGCTCGTAATAAGTAAGCATCAATAATATATTAAAACATTAATTGCTACAAAAGCCTGATATAACTAAGCAATAACATTATAATTATTAATTATAATTAATACAACAAAACAAAACAAATCAATATGAATAATCCAATTTTTAACGTTGCTGATGACATGGTCCGTACAATGGAAAATTTTATGGGTATGAAAGAAACCGATATGATGGTGGTTCAGACATGGATTAAACATTGTTCCAGGAATATCAAAGTTTTGAACTTGGCGATAAAGAATGCAAACACTATAGGCTCAAAACAGAAAATTTTAGCGGCAATAAGCAAAATGATGGGCTACAGAACTTTGCTAAAAGCAATGGCTAAACGTGGAGGAAGCATGCCAGCTCACGCTAAATGGGCAAGCAAAGCGGTTCATTGGGAAGATGCAAAATCAGCATTTGATGGCAGAATACGAACAGGAGTTTTAATAAATATGACTCACCGCACACCCACGCATTTTTTTAAAGATTGCGAGACATTATTTGTACGTCGAATTAGACTGGCATTAAAAAATTAATTTTTTTTCAAGATAAATGCTATATTTTGCTGCAAATTTGCTAAGAATGGTCAAGATGGAAACGTTGAAGACTTCAAACACCTAAATACAAAGAACGCTGTTATAGATCGAGATTCTGAACTAAACGGTTGGTTTCAAGAAAATATATCAGGTGTGCTGATGAAAAAATTAGAAGAATTTCAAGTAAGTAATTATAAAAACTAATGTTTTTATTTCTAATAATCGTATTTTCTAGGAGCGCGACAGCGGTTGGGCCTTATCATCAATAATCAACTTAACAATCAATATTAATAAATACAACCCGCTGCGAGGATCATCTTATATAGAATTGCCGCAACAAATAAAATTGAAGCATGCATGCATAAATGTTAGAAATAACGATGATGCATGTTTTGCGTGGGCGGTGGTATCGGCTTTGCACCCAGTAAACTACCAGAACCATCCAGACCGCATATCTTCGTATCCCCATTATAAAGATGTGTTAAAGCTTGAGGGTATTAATTTTCCTATAAAGCGTGTTGATATTACAAAATTTGAAAAATTAAATAATATCTCAATAAATGTATATGCTATAAACAAAAAAAGGAAAAAGTATGTAGTAAGCCCAACCCGAATCACAAAAAACAAGACCGACAACCACATAAATTTATTGCTTGTACAAGACAAGTATTGCACAGAAGATGAAGAAGATGATAACGATTTAACCGAGACAAAATATCATTACACCTGGATTAAAGATTTATCGCGGCTCGTGTCGACTCAAGTAAACAAACGCAATGGAAAAAAGTTTATTTGCGAAAGATGTCTCCATTATTTCCAAACTGAGCTTAAATTGAAAAACCATGTGGAAGACTGCGAGACAGTAAATGAGTATAAGGTGACTCTAATAAAAGATGGCAAAATTAGATTCAATAACTACAAGAACAAAGAAAGATGTCCGTTCATAGTATATGCGGACTTTGAATCTATTTTAATCCCTGTTAAGATTCGTATGGGAGACAAGAGCACCAAGTACCAACAACATGAGGCCTATAGCGTATATATTATATACATATATATACATTTTTTAAAATAAAAACTTGCTCCCCACTCTAAAATAAAATCCAAGATGGCGGAAATATAATAAAATCCAAGATGGCGGAAAAATAATAAAATCCAAGATGGCGCTTGCCCCCCACTCCAAAATAAAATCCAAGATGGCGGAAATATTGAAAATTTTAAGCCTTAGTAAATCAAACGACAAATTTGGCGTAGAACTCTCTTTGCTTCACTACTTGTGTTGTAGTTGGTATTCTTAACAAATGAGGAAACAATAGCTTCTATAAATAGATTATATTTATTATACTGTAATTGTGAATGATACTAGTACATTTTTTAATCAGTTTGAACTTATATCAATCGTATTTTATTCCATAATTGTAATGTAAGTTTGTGTGTGTGTTGGGACAAACTTTTTTAACTTTTTTAACTTGTTTTTGTCTATGATAATTTTAATTGTACTATGTATTAGTTATTAATAGGACAGACACATGTATCCACATGTGTTTAATAATTTTTTGATGTGTATTTTGTTCTTATTTATGTGCTGTGTGTATGTGATTAATTGTAATTGTGTTTGTGGTAAATTTTAGGTACTGAAGAAGCCAACATAAATTGGCAAAACGTTGGCAAATTAATAATGTTTATATTAATTTAATCAATTAATAAAATGGATTAAAAAATATGGTAAATGTTTGTATTATTTCGACAACATCTATGATATAGGATCCAAGAGAATTTTGACGTGCTTCCCGTTATACAAATTACAATATATAATTACGTCAGTTATCTAAACTCAAGTATATATATATATATATATATATATATATATATATATATATATATATTAAAAACGTTCACGGGTTGAAGTCTTTAAAATTTAAATTTAATAAAATACAAAAAAATATATATTTTATATATTTAAATATGAAGCAACGTTTCGTTATTGAATAATAACTTCATCAAGCCTAAAAAATAATACAAATAATACATTAATGACAAAATTGGACATTAAAAATTAATACTTACAACTATTTGTATATAAAACTATGATATTATAAAATAACTATCGCAATTAGCCATTATAATTATTATCAAACCTCACTAAACAATTTTTATCAGTTCACGACAAATATATGTATATATATTATTTATAAAATTATTTTAAATTTGATATTTTTTGAGTGAAGTTTTTATAAATAATAAATTAATTAATTTGACAATTTGTAAAATAAGCCATCTTGGAATTGTAAGTTATGAATAATGAGATGTCTGTTAGTAGAAGGTGGTTGTTGACAATATGATATAAGTTTTATTTTTTTTTTTTTTTTTTTTATTAAGTATTTACAGGTCATAGTTGTAGGTAGAAAAATGTTGGGGAAATAAATATATATATAATTCAAATTAAATAAATGTAAAAGTGCAAGATAAAGTATAAAATAAGTAAATAATAAAGATGGTAGATTTAGTTGATAAGATGGTAGATTGTAGATTTAGTAGAAAAGGAACAACATTATAAAAAATATATATAATTATATTTATAACAAATAAAGATTTTGTAAAAGTGGTGGAGTTAAGAGTTATGTGAATTATAAGAGAGTAATAAAGTATAAATATTACTAAGTCCAATTACGTCTTTTTTAAAATTTAATACATTATTGTTAGATTGTATGTGACACATTTCTAAAAGCTTAACTTTTCGGACGATTCTAATATGAGTAAAAATAAAACTTCAAGTAATAATAATAATGCTATTGATAAACAGAACCAACATACTCCTCAAACATCTTCAATTATGAATAATTTATCACCTCTACCTAAATCATATTTTTAAAAATTAGTTATTGATGATTATCACAATCTAGACATAACATTTGAAATTGTTTATGATAAAAATACTGATAAATTTACGTTGGGTTGTAATATAATTACTGTTGATGCAGATAGTATTATTATTGATCATATTTGCTATCCTGGTACTGCAGGATTGTGTAAATTATTATTTAATAAAAAACCTAAATATTTACTGATACTGACATTCAAATGTATAGTAATATCATTAATAAAACTAGAATGCAATTTTGATTCAACTAAGCAACTTCATGAAAACCAATCATATAAATATACTAAAATAATCAAACCTTTATTGAGTTCATCCAACCAATCACTACCACAAACAAGAAAACAATCAAAAACTGTAAAAAAAACTATTGATGGACATGGGTTTGACTCTAGCATGAAATGTAACTTAAGTGCAACCATACAATATCGATATTGGGATGATATTGAAGAGTTGGTAGATAGATTATATTTGTTGCATGCTGCTAAAAATGCCGGGAATACCAGTGTTAACAACAAGATTCTTGCAATTGAAGAAGCGCTTCGGGAAGCTTTTATTATTATATAAATTACAAGTAGTACAATTTGTTTTATGACAAAAATATAATGAGCGTTGACAAGTTCGGACGTTTATTCAGAGATGGAAGCGGAATTCGAGCTCGAGGACGTCCAGGTCTAGAATTTATTTTAACGTCAGATGGACATTATAATTTACAGAATAAACGATTAAAACATGTTTTGGATCCTGAGGATTTAGATGATGTGGCCACTAAGAAATTTGTGCTTGATACAGTTTTAGAAGTAGAAATTTTTTTATCGACAGTCAAACTTAATACTCATATTATAAGACTTGAAAATATTATGGTTGAGCTTAATGCGCATATTATAAGAGTTAAAAATATTGCAACTGCTTTATCTGAGTTAACAGCCTCGAAGAGGGGTATACAAAAAATGAGTCAACACTTTTTCACGTGGTGAAGACGATATTCTATTTATAAAAATAAAAAATAAAAATAATAATAATAATGAGTAATATTAAAGCTAATGTCGTAATTGAATTACACAAACCTGCAAAATTCAAACTTCATCGTAGGCGTACTGTAATTAAGGGGATTGATGATTTGTGGCAAGCGGACTTGGCTGATTTTGGATATTATGCACGGGAGAATAAGGGATATAGATTTATATTAGTGGTGATTGATTGTTTTTTCAAATACTTATAGACAAAAGCTTTAAAGGATAAAACGGCGGATAGTGTTAGTATGGCAATTAGTGAGATTTTTAATGAGCATGATCGGATACCGAAGATTTTACAAACTAATAAAAGGACTGAGTTTTTCAACTCTACCATGAGCAATCTACTAACTAAGCATAATATAAATCATTATTCAAATTATACTACAATCAAAGCGTCTATGGCTAAACGTGTAATTAGAATTCTGAAAGATAAACTTTAGTTTTTTAGTTTGTGGAAAATATGTGTGGATAGATGTTCTGGCTGATGTTACTAATAAATATAATAGTAGAAAGCATAGTACCACTAAGATGAAGCCTTGTGATATTACAAAGAAAAATGAACGGTATTTGCTTGATACAGTTTATTCATACACTAAAATTCCAAGTAAATCTAATTTTGATATTGGTAGCATTGTTCAAATAAGTAAACAGAAAGTGTTATTTGAAAAAGGGTATACTCTTAACTGGTCTGCTAAATTATTTAAGATTAAAACTATACAAAACACAAATCCAGTATCATACCTACTTAAAGATATTAATGACCTGGGTGCATTTTACAATGAGTGGGTGCATTTTACAATGAAAAGCTGCAGCTAACAAAACATTCCGACGTTTACCTAGTTGAAAAAATTTTACGTAAAAAAAGAAGCAAATTTTTTGTTAAATAGTTAGGACATGATGATTCTCATAATAGCTGGATTAAAAAAACAAATGTATTGTAATGATAATAAATATGTTTTTGAATACATCAAATGTTATTATTTATTATAAACTACAAATGTTTATATTGGCCACCGTTTACTTCTAAACACATTACAGTATCGAATTCATAACATTCTCAAGCATCACCTGCGTAATTTACATATTTATTTAAAGTAAAATTCATAATAAAATAGAAATATCAACTGACATTTGTGCATAGCCTACGTTACAATTTGAGTATTATTAAAAAATTTGCTACGTTGTCAAGTGTATTTTTAATTTAAATTTGATTTATTCTTGGAAAGTAATTTGCACATTTTTTAATATTTTTTTATTATTAATTTTTAATAAACGTCGTAACTTTTATTATACTAAAAAAAAGTAACTTGGCACATAAAATACACAATTAAAACAATATTTGTATTAACAAAATTAAAACTTTGAGGACCTCGTGAGGCCAAACAAAGATTTTCTCAGCATTTTGGAATTAAGATTTTTGTTTTCTTTTAACATAGTTTACAACCTACACCCTGTATAATGCTAGGTTTATAAAAAAACAACAAAAAATATTTTTACAATTATATAAAAAAATATTGATTTAAAAAAAAATACAATAAAATATAAATAAATAAATCATCATGGATGGTTTTGATATCTCTTTACATTAAATCTCTGAAATAGAAAATAGTTATTAATAACTTAAAATAAAAGTTTAAATTTAAAAGCTTACCATTTTCAATTTAACGCATTTTTCTACGCGCTCTTTTTTCTTTAATGCCTTGGTTAAATCATATTTCGTCCATTTCTGAAACAAACAAAAAAACAGTTATTAATAATTAAAAAAAAAAAAATTTATAAACTTACCCTTTTCAATTACATACATTTCTCTAAGCGTTCAAGTTTTTTTAACGTCTCAATCCAAATGTCTTTGGAGGTTTGCACGAGAGTTCTCTGCCGCTCTAATAAATGCTTTTCTTCAAGCACTTCTACTTCACCATCAGTTTTTCTAAGTAAATCTTCGGTAAAATTAAAATTATTCTCAAGGATGAGATCTTCAGGAGATGACATTGAGTTGGTAGATGTGGGTGGCAGCGGCAAATTAATGATTTCGATGATTGTTGGGGAATCATCATCGATTTCAATAATAATATTGGGGGTAAAAAAGTATAAATCCGTGATCTGGTTTATATCATCGTATAAATTATCACAATCCGCAAATAGGGAATAGGTTGGTAAGTAGAGTGGCAAATTTGCATTTTTAATAAGGATATTTCAAGGATTGTGATGGTGAATAATGTTGCTGTTGTAAGGTTTGTGTACAGAGAGCTAATACGCTACATTGTTTATATATTAAACATGTAGTAAAAATGAAAGTTTTAAAGGGGTGTAGCTATTAAAAGTAAAAGCAAATTCTCAAATTTGATTATGTAAAACTATTAAACTGAAAGTTTTTAACTATCTTAAACATTATACAGGTTGAAACTCATAAAATTATTTTAATTAATAATCGATAATATTGATCATTATGCCAGATTAGTAGTAATATTAACAACTTTCAAAGCAATAATGACTCATTAGTAATGCTGTATATTGTCAGTGATTAAACGGTGATCAAATATTTATGTTAAAACTATTAAAAGTGAGATTTAAAGTGAAAAAAGTAAAAAATGGGGTGTTTTTGCTGATGATTATTTGAAGCAGGGTATTTATTATATTAATTCATAATGACAACTTTCAAATGTAATGTGAATTTAAATCATATTATAATAAAATATAAAACGATTGTTATAATAGGATTTAAATTGTTAGTTGTAGGTGCTGTGGAATAAATAATTAGTAGATGTTTATGAAAATTAAAACAAAAATTATTTTTATAATTATTTATTTAATAACTTTTCAGTTTTTCAAAGTCATAACAAATTTTATTAAAGCAAGTATATAAACATTCCATCATTAGATATGATCTTATCATAAAAGTTGCGTTTTCAGTTTTCCGTGATATTGATGATGCTATATTGCTATGCAACTGTAAATCATCATCGCTATTATAGCACTCATTTAAATTTTTATCATAATATGATTTAAATCCACATCCTATCAATATTTCTATTTTGCAATCGATTAGCTTTTTTAGATCTAATAATGTTTGTAGCGTCTTCTCAGCAATGACAATGGTTAAACCTCTCTGCTGAATCTAAACGCAATATAGTCTCATAGTTATTATATGTTGATTCAACATTATTGGTTGTTCCATTGCTACTCCTTGAAAGCATGTTGTAGAAAATTGCATCCACTCCTCGGTGAATGTGATACAGAAATTTGCGCCCTAAATTTTTACGATTGGTATGAATCCTGCTATTAAGCTGATTCCAATAAAGAACCTGATTTATTCAAACAATATGTAGACTGTCCAAAAAGAACCTTTTCAGATTTTACATCATTATCAAATGCTCTTCTATTGGATCAACAAATTCATTCAACATGTGATTAGTGGGTGTGTTGATGTCTATGCTGAGTTATTCATTAGCAGAAAGATGTCACGCAAAAATAAATATACAAGGTGTTCTATTAAAAAGGCGGAAAAATTATACAGGGTGATTCAAAATTATTGATTCAAAATAGCGTCCAAAATGACAACCAAGATGGCGGAAAACAAAATGGCGTCTAAGTTGGCGGAAAACAAAATGGTAGCCAAGATGGCGTCCAAGGTGGCGGAAAACAAAATAGCGGCCAAGATGGCAAAACCCCGCCCCTTTCACCACTACCCTTAGGTTACCCCACCCCTTAAGTTACCCCCACTACACCACCACCCTACTTTTACCCCCACTCCGTGTGGTAGTGTGGTAGATCCAGTACCGGCTAAAACCTTCTACTATTACAATATTATACATCTAATCTAAACATTTATATAAAATTTAACTATTATTTAAATAAGTACAAATTTTTTTAACATTCCGAACTGAACAATTACTAAATTTATCAGTGTGATTTACATAGAAATGCAAACATTTTTCAAACTTTGGTCCGTTAATTTTATGTTCTAAATTTAATATTGTAAAATTCGGAAATGTTTTTTTAAAAAGTCCTCCTTTTGAACACCCTTGACCACACACGTTACATCGGATAAATTCTGGGTAAATCCATAATAGATGTCCTTGCACATCAATGGCTAATATAATCATTTTGTTATATGAGGTGCACTCTACTAAATGAAATTGATGGATGCTTGATAAAGCATTTTTTATTTTATATTCAAGATTTATGCCCCACTTACTTTACTTTACCCTACCTAAAAAAAATGAGGCTATGTTACAATATTGAGGTTATGTTACTCATTTACGGAACAATATATGATACCTTAGCACTTACAAGCTCTAAAGCATATTTTAAAATTGATTAAAATTAACCGCATAATTTGCTTTAAACAGTCTGATTTTCTTAAAAATATATATAGATTTAAACATCACGATATGTAAATCAGTCAAAAATAATTTTGAGAAAGATTTCTTTAAATTAATAAACAAATCAATTTTAGATAAAACAATAGAGAATGTTTAAGCTAGTGACCCATTGGGATGATATTGGTAAGAGACGTTCGTCTGCATTTTGAATGAGAATTTCACTACCATTCATCTTAAGGCTGTATATTTAACTATTTACTGTTATTTATTTATAAAAATAATAAAATAAGTATAATAAGTTGGATATTAAAATTGTGTAGAAATTTACGTTAGGCGAACAACATTAAACTATGAGCGATTCAGCTCCACTGTCTGAATTAATTACAAATTCTTGTTTTTATATGACAAGATAATGATTCTTTAAATTGCTCAAGATTTTTTATTGTCAGCGATTTTGTTTCTAGGAAAATACATTTAGATAACGGATTCCCGGGATGCTTCGTTGTCGTTTTTGGGTGCAGGGTTTAACTCCTCCCTACTTAGAGTGAACCAAGGGTTGAGACGAGTTTGTTCCAATTCTTGGGTTGCTTATATTTTGGAAGATGGTTGTTTTCTTCTAAGGTACCATATTCCAATAATAACAACGATTGCGATTGCCGTGGTAGTTACTAAGGCGGTTGTTGAACTCCAGTTGTTTGTGAAATGAGCGTTGAATAACTTCTCCAATCGGGCGTCAAGTTTGGCTAATTTTCATTGGGTTTCATTCAATCTTTCCAAATGCAAGTTTTTTAGGTGGACGTCTTCCAATCTCCATTGAGGTTGTTTTGCTGGCAGCAGAGTCAAATTTATTGGTGTTAGGTGAATTTGTCGATCCAAATAGTAAATTGATGTGGTTCGTAGAACTTTGTTTCCTAGACTTATTGAACATTCGGATGTCGATTGTACAAGCAGGTTGCCTTATAATTTTCTTTCTTCTTGGCGAAGATCACATTGAACTTCGGCAGATTGATTGGCTTGAAATAGAATCTAATCGGAGTTTGTGGAATGGATCATTTTGGCATCCAGCTACACCAGATGGTCGCAATCTGGTGTAGCTGCAGGCTGTTATTAGCAGATGTTGTAGTAGCTGGTGTCCACACGAGGTGTGTTTTGTAGCATCTAAACTAATGGCTGAACACAGATATTGTTGATGTTGCAATAATTTGCATGGTTCTGACATTACAATATACCTATCATTATTTTCTACCAGGTAAGGTTGTGGAATATTTAAAACATGGTAATCTGGATTTTGCTGGATTGGTTATGGAATCAGTTTATGGTATTGGTAAATTGACATAAGCTTTTACAGTTATCATTTTTTCAAGAGCATAAAGGTTTTCTGTTTCAGGTAGTAATACAATATTTTGTTCAGAAATAGACGATTGAACAAATTTCAATTCATTTCACAGTTCTTCTGCAGAAATAATTGCAAGATGATATGTTTGCAATTTGGAGAAAGTTTTTGCTGTTAAAAGTCGGCTGGTGATGTCGAGGCTGCCGTTATGGTATTAAATACTGACATGTGGGCTCTCCATAAACTTTGGGACTCAATTTTCTCGTGTTCCTGTTTATTTAATTGCGTAATAATTTCGTGAAAGCATTGTATTTGAAGATTAATTTCATAGCTCTTAAGAGTTTTTTGGGCTAAATGAATCTGTGCCTGGTTGTTCTTGATTAGTTCTTCTCGGCTAGTAGCGAGGTTTTGTATCAATTTATCATATCTGGCGGCATCTTCTGCGTCGAGGTTTCCTGAGATTGCTTTTATAATGGAACCGACAAAGTTTACCGCTCCACGAGCTCTTCTAACTGTTGGTACTAATTGGTCCTTTTTATAGTTTAATTGATGGAGTAGGCTTTGAAGCTCCATAGCAAATGAATGTAATTGTGATTTTTCTTCTTTGTCCTGGATATTTTGTCTAGCCTTTTCTAGTTGCTTATATTGTAAATTTAGCTGGCTAACTTGATCCACTAAAGGTTGTAGGTTGCATCGTACTACTGTAGTCCAATAACTTATTTGATTTTTTGCAATTTCAAGATGTAGGGGGGAATTGCGGTCAATGTCCGACGGAGAACGGACGCGCTCGCGAATGTGCATAATAATAATAATATAATAATAATAATTTATTTGGTGTTCCTTAAACATATAGTTTATACACAAGTCATGTAGAATACAAAGAAGACATAGTTAAAATGATACATGCAATACAATAAAAAAACATATACAATTTAAATTTTACAATCAGTACATAAAATTTAAAATTGAGATTGATTCTCATGCAGATGGGAAATCTATTAATTTATTTTTAAACTCATTGATAGTGTAGAAGGCATTTTCATATAGAAACACTTTCAATTTTTTCTTAAACTGAGTGATGTCGAGCGAACGTATATAAACTGGCTATGGCTATTATATAAAGAGATACCAATGTGGTAAGGAGATTTTTCATAAAACGCATGATAGTGCTTCTTCATATAAATTAAGTCGTGTTGTCGAGTGACCCTGTTGTGAAACTCACCAACAGTTATTAAATTGTTTTTGCTCGAATGAACAAAATTTAAGATTTTGTATAAGTATATTGCAGGAACGGTTAAAATTTTGTTAGTTACAAATAATGTTTTGCAAGATTCAGTTGGTTTAAGATTAAAAATTAAAAATTAAACAAAGTATTCTTTTTTGAAGAATAAAAATTCTTGAGGACGTTGTTGCATTTCCCCACACAATAATATTGTAGTTAATGTAACTGTAAACCATTGAGTAATAGATGGTAATCAAATGCTCAGTGTCATAATCATTTTTTAATGATGATAGCAAATAATAAGATTTATTAAGTTTGTTCATTAAATCTTCAATATGAGAATGCCACTGGAGATGGTTATCCACTATTACACCAAGGAATTTGGTAGAACCACTGCAGCTAATAACAGTGTTTTTTACTAAAAAAATGAGTGTTGTTGTTGAACTTGTTTAATTTATTTGAAAATTCGATAATTACCGTTTTACTAATATTAATGACCAATTGGTTCTTAGAGCACCAATTATTGAACTGTTCAATTGGTGAGGTGTTCCGGAAGCTATGTTGTGTTCTGCTGATAGTGCACCGTTATATTTTATAAGTAATTTTCGATTTTTTAAAAAAGATAAAATCCATGAATTAATATTACCTCTAATTCCCAAGTTAGAAAGTTTTTCACTCACACAGTCAATATTTATAGTATCAAATGCTTTAGTTAGATCAAAGAATATACTGTACACGTATATTCCTTGATCTAACTCATCATTTATATGCTGTATAAATGCCGTAGTTGCAGTTTCAGTTGAAAAATTTTCGCGAAATCCATGTTGTTCTGCACACAAATTGTTGGTGAGTGCACAAAATTTATTTAATTGTTGACCAATCACTTTTTCGAATATTTTAGAAAAACAACTAAGTACCGATATTGGTCTATAGTTAGCAACATTTGCAGAATCACTTTTTTTTAATATAGGTGTAATGTGGCCTAATTTCAAAGAAGATGGAAAAACTCCTTGGTAAATTGATTGATTTATCAGTTTACATAAAATAGGGGCTAATAACAGTTGACATTCCTTAATTAGTTTTGTAGGTATAAGATCAGGTCCGGAACAAGTATTCTTTAGTTTTCCAATAATATTACGTATATCGCTCTCATTTACAGGAAAGAAAACCATTGTTTGGGGATTATTGCTTGATACAGTGCAGTTTGCATCAGTAATAATACTACTTCGTATTTTTTCTACAGAATCAATAAAATATTGACCAAAAGCATTTGCTATATCATTGTTATTTATAAAAAAATTGCCGTTATAATTGATATGATCATTTGTATTTTTAATATCTTTGACATTTTGCTTTGCTTTAACTAGTTCCCAAAGCTTTTTATTTTTATTAGAAGAATGATGTATTAAGTTAATGTGGTAGCATTTTTTTTCAAATGATATATTTCTATCTAAACATTTCTTTTTTCATTATAATTGTTATTTAGATTGGGACAATTAATTCTTTTTCTAAGCCAGTCTAGAGTTTTAATTTGATCATATTCTATTTGTAAAGACCGTGAAAAGGGAATTTTCTTACATAGTTTTGTACTTGTGTTGACTGTTTTTTGCTTCAGCGGACACGAAACATTCATACACCATATAAAGGTAGTATAAAAATTATCAAATAAGTCACAGATATTGGAATAGCAATACTCATTTGAGTTTACAAGACATAAATAATGTTTATTAAATAAAAATTTATATTCATTAACTGCAGCTGGACTTAAATCTCTATTGTTTATTATTATACCCTTGTCAATTTTGCAAACAGTCATGCATAATTTAATTTCACAGTCTTGAGCGTGATGATCTGAAAAGCCTGGATGAAAATTGTTTTTTATTTAAAATAGACTCTATAGAATTGGTTAAAAGATAGTCAATAGATGTAGAAGTAATGCGGTCCTGATTGTGAAGTTTTACAACTGTTGTTGGTTCATTAATTAAAGAATGTAAACCGTGTGAAGTCAGTATATCACATAGTAACTTATAATCCAAAGAATTATTTTTATCTATATTAATGTCCCCACAAATATAAATATTTTTATAATAGCCGAACAGTTTATCTAAAAGAATATTTAGTTGAAAAAGAAATATATTAATGCAACTCGACGGTGTTCTATAGATTACTATAAAACAAGCATGCTTATCTATTCTTACGCCGCAACATTCAAAACAAGATTCAATATTTAGTGTCTTAATAAAGTAAATTATTTGGAATTTATAAGCAATTTCTTTTTAAAATAAATTGAAACACCGCCACGAGTGATAACTTCTCTGCAAAAGGAATCAGCTAGCTGATATCTTTGAATAAATAAATTTTCCATCTGCATGAGATTACACCAATGCTCACAAAAACAAAGAATATGATACGCATTATTATTACAAATAAATTCAATAAAATTTATTTTATTTTTTAACGATTGAACATTTAAATGAAACAAATTAAAATTAATTACATTATCTAAAATAATTTGATTTGCAGCCGGATTATGTATAGGTTGTCCACTTACTTTGGATCCGCTGCTTTCCTTGGAAATAAAAAACGATTGACACCTACTCCAAGTGGCCAAGTTCCAGGGTTTAGAATTATTTCATCATATATCATCGGGGCAGCAATTTTGAATGATGCATAAATTTCAGGTTGTTTAGATTTTAAAAGTTCACATTTGAGATCAACTAGTTTTTTGTTACTTAAGTAAGATATTAATTCTTCTTTGGTGGTTGTAGGTTCAAATGTGCAAACATGATAGTGGTTGTATATAAAGGCTATTTAAGTAATGGTGAATAATCTATGTAATGGTGAATAATCTATGTTATTTAAAAATTAAAAAAATCTGTGAATTAGAACAAACAGTGGAAAGGAGAAAAGTTTATTGTGAAAGTTCAAAAAAGTGTAAAACTGGACACACTAAAAAATAAAGGTGCGGTCGTGTATTAAAACACACTCGTGTCGTGACGCGCGACACGTCTAGTGTTACATAATAAAACATAAACGCGGAAACAGCAATTTGATATTTAATTAATAAGTGAAACTAGGACAAGGGTCAAAAAACGTAATAAGATGGATGCATTTTTAAAAAGCGGGATGTTGCAAAGAACACCGCCGGATAAAAAAAAAGATAAAGAATTAGGTCAAACGAATCAAAAAAGAGGGAGAGAAATAGATTCGCCAGGAGGTAAAAACGAGGCAAAAAGAGCAAATAACCCCACAACAATCCAAATAATGGGGAAATTAATTGGAGAGTTAATAAACTTAACCAGTGAGTGTACAACCACTAAACTAGAAATTAAAAAGGTGGCGAATCAACTAGAAACAAATATGGAGAGAATGGAATTTGAAGAAATCCAAAAAAAGAACAGGAGAAAGAAAATAAAACAAAAATAGGTATAGAAATGTCGACACAGACAATGGAAACTGGAGATAATAGGGAAGAAAACCGTAAAAACCATTTCATCTCGGACGAGGAGATATTAGAAATGGTTAATGAAGAGGATATAAAAAATATTATAAATAAAGAATGGAGAGATACAGACTATAAATATGTAAACGTGAAAAAAAAAAACCAATAATGGGAAAGGAAATGGATACTGGACTTTTAATAAATAAAGATGAAATAGGCAAAGAAGGTGGTATCTTACAACAAGCAAAAATAAAATACCCTGAACTAATGGAGGAAGAAGAAGAAGATGAAACGCCATATATAGAAATAGTTAAAAATCTAAGCGGAAAAAATGTGGGAGAAGTACACATCATTAAGCAGAAAATCGAAACGGCAGAGAATAAGGAGATACTAATAGCTATCAAAAAAATGCTTATCAAAACAAAAACATTAAGTATTGAAGAAATAAATATACCAATACCAAAGGGAATTACGGCAAGAGATGCAAAAAAAATTATGGAAATAGCAGGAAGAAGAACTAACACAAAAATAAGACTGTGCGTGCCAACACAGGGACAGGTAGCGGAGACAAATAAAAAAAAAAAACAAGAACAGAAACAGGTGCTATAGTAGTGAGCAAAGAAGGTGTCACATATGCAGATTTGCTGAGACAGGCAAAAACCCAGATAAAAGGATCTACGTTCAAGGAGGTAAGACAAACAAAAAAAGGGGAGTTGTTACTAATTACAAAGAGTAATGAGACGGAGAAAGAGATAGAAAAAATTTAAAATGGAATGGAAGGCTGCAATGTACGAAAAGCTAGCAACAAAACCACAGAACTGGTGATAATCAAAGATATTAGCCCGGAAATTAAAAGGGAAGAAATACTCAAAGAAATTATGAACAAAGTGAACAAAGTGAACACAGAAAGAAGTACAATAATTTCCATAAAGAAAGGTTATAGAGAAAAACAAACCGCTATAGTCAAAATGGACAAAAAAATAGCGGAACAGATAATAGGAGAAGAAAGAATAAACATAGGACTAGGATAGGATAGGATGCAGAGTAGAGAAAGTTAAAGCAAATGAAAAAAAATGTTATAAATGCTGGAGGAAAGAACATGTAGCGGCAGAATGCAATGGGGAAGACAGGTCTTTGCTATGTATAAAATGCGGAAAGGAGGGACATCAGTTTGCCGAATGCAGAAACAAAAAATACTGCATTAAATGCAAAGTATTAGGACACAGAACGGGAGAGAAAAGATGTCCAATACAAAGAAAAAAGAAATGAGGAAAACAAAGAAGAATATGAAGAACAACAACCCAGATAACTGGAGAGAACACAAGGAAAAAATAGTATCACATAATGTATAAGTTTATACAAATAAACATAGAGAAGGGAAGAGAGGCTCACGATTTACTAATAGCAACAGCGGAGAGAGAGGAAATAGACCTAGTGCTAGTGAGTGAACCTAATAAAAACAAACTAAATGGTAAGTGGATAAGAGACAAAGGAACAGATGCAGCAATTTTAGCTAAGGGGAAATGTAGGGACAAGGTGGAAAAATGGGGAACACCAAAAGAAGGAATAGTGTGGGCAGAAGTACAAAACATGATAGTATACAGCTGTTATATCAGCCCAAACTGCGATCTGGAATACTATCGAGAGTGGATAGAAGAATTAAAAAAAAGTTTAAGAAAACAGAAAAACAAAAAAAATATTGTAGGAGGAGATTTCAACGCAAAATCACCGAGATGGGGAAGCTACAAGAACGATTTAAGAGGAAAAATCTTAGAGGAGATGATAGCAAGGTTAAATCTTACAATTTGCACCAAAGGAGACAAACCGACGTTTGTAAGAGGAAGCTCAAAATCACATATTGACATCACCATAGCAACGTGGGAAATGGCAAAAATAATAAATGAATGGACCGTGACTGAAGAAGAATCACTGAGTCTACACAAACATATACAATACAATACAATACAAAGGAGAAAGGAAAACAGGAGCACACAAAAGAAGGTAAATGGAACGTAAGAAGAATAGACAAAGAAAAGATAAAGAGAGACATGGAAACAGAAAAAGTGACAGAAAACGAAAATATTGAGAAAAGATGCGAGAGGTACTCAGAAAAACTGAGAAAAGCGGCGGAGGAAGCAATTCCTAGGTACAGGGAAGGCGGACTAAAAGGACCATACTGGTGGTGTGAGGAAATAAAAGAATGCAAGAAAAACACAATGCAAACAGGGAGGAAAATTAAAAGGCTGAGAAGAAGAGGAGAGAACACAGAGGAAATAGAAGGGAAACTAAAAAACGACAAAAATATCTTAAAAAGAGCAATTAGGGATAGCAGAAAAAGATGCTGGAAAGAAATGATAGGATCTATAGATGGGGATCCTTGGGGAAAACCGTACAAAATAGTGATGGACAAATTGAGTGGAAGAACAAAAAGAATCTGCTTAAAAGAAGACGAAGAAGAAGAAGTCATAATTAAAAAACTATTTCCCAAGAGAGAACCAGTAGGAGAACCAGAAACAAAAGAAGAAGAAGAAACAGTTATGGCAACTGTGGAAAAGATCAAAAAGATCATAAAAGAATTGCCTAACAACAAAGCACCAGGTCCGGACGAAATAACAACAGAGATTGTTAAAGCAGCTTTAGACGGAAACAAGATAGAAATAACTCAAATAATCAACAGGTGCCTAAAAGAAGGAACTTTCCCAGGATGTTGGAAAAAAGCCACACTCACTCACTCTGGTACTGATTAAGAAAAAAAAGAAGTAGAAAAAGCAACGTCATACAGACCAATATGCTTAATCAACACACTGGCTAAAATAATGGAGAAATTGTACGGAGAATAGAACAAGAAATAGAAGAAAAAGGAAGATGGGAAAAAAAACAATACGGATTTACCAAAGGAAAAACAACCTTAGGAGCTATTAAAAGTGAAAGCAATAGCAAAAGAAGCAAACAACGGAACGCAGAAGAAAAGGCAACACTGTGTAATGATAGCGTTGGACATACAGAACGCGTTTAATAGCGTATCATGGGCAGCAATCATAGAGGCGGCAACAAAGAAAGAACTGAACAGAAAAACAATCAAGATTATATGGAGCTACTTACAGAACAGAAACCTAGTGACCAAAAACGGAAGATTCAAACTTACCAGAGGGGTACCGCAGGGCTCAGCACTGGGACCAAAACTGTAGAACCTTGTCTATAACAAGTTACTTCGAATGAAGATGCCGGAAGGCGTGTCAATAACAGCATGTGCGGACGACATAGCAGTAGTAGGTAGAGACGTAGAAATAGAAGTACTAAAAGGAAGATTAGAGCTGGCAATTGATATGATACACATATGGATAAGAAGTAAGAGCTTAAAACTAGCAACACAAAAAACTTAGGCGGCATAGCTATCGACTAAGAGGAATAATAGAGGAACAGGTAAGATACAGGTGGGAGATCAAGAAAAAAAAAATTAAATACCTTGGAGTGACACTCGAAGCAAATGGATGGAATGAACAGGTTAAGGATGCGGTCATTGGAACAAAAGAAATTGAGAGAAAGCTTGGTAGACTTAAGCCAATCAACGGAGGTCCAGGAAAAGAAAGCAGAAGGCTAATAGCAACGGCAGCAAGAAGCAAATTGCTGTACGCCGCAGAAACATGGGAAGAAGCCATGAAAACAAAAAGAAACAGAAAGGAAGTAAGAGGAGCCACAAAAGCAAGCTTGCTAAGGATTTGTAGAGCTTACAGAACAGTGCCACAAGAGGCAGTAGAGGTAATTACAGCAACACCTCCCGCGGATATGATGGTGGGGGAAAGAATAGAAATAAAAAAACTTGTAAAAGAAGGAACGAGTAAAAAAGAAGCAAAGATAAAAGCAAGAGAGAAGACTATGGAAAGATGGCAGAAAAAATGGGATACAGGAGAAAAGGGGAAATGGACGAGAGAATTAATTCCAGACATAAAAGAATGGGGATAGAAGAAACCTGAGACGTGCTATTATACAACACAAATACTGACCGGGCACGGAGCATTTGGAAAATTCTTGCTAAAATTAAAAAAATAAATGAAGAAGAAAGGTGTACATTTTGTCAGTAAGAAACACACAATAACTCAGAACACACTCTAGTAGAATGCGAGGCGTGGGAAGAAGATAGAAAAAAACTAAAATATATACTAGGAAGCAAAGTGGATAAAACAACAATCATTAACAAATGCTTAAAAAATGAAAATAAATGGAGGGCGCTAAAAAACTTTGCAACAAGTGTACTAAAAAAACAAATTGAAGAGTTTGACAATAGAAGAATATAGAAAAACAAACAACGGAAACAAACACACAAACTAAAAGCCATAGAAGAGAAAGAAAAGAGATGAGAGAAGCTAAATGGAAACAAGAAAACAGAGAAAAAGGTCAAAAATAAAAAAATAAGAAAGGACATGACAATTGTGCATACCAAGAAACAGAAGAAAAAAGAAGAACATTTACAGAGACTACGATACCAAACAAAATTGCAGAGATAAGGAGAAGGAGAAAAGAAATATTGAAGGAAAGCAGAATAACAGAAATAACAAGGCAAATACCAAATGGTAGATATGCTATCTCGAGGATGACTGAGAACGCAACTTTTCAAATAGTCAGAATATACCTGGCAACGAGAGGACATGAAGAAGTAATTCCTGATGGAGATACAAGGATATCACTGGAAGTAAAACTTACAAATCTAGGACTGCCAAAAGGAATTCAACTGATGGAACTGCACAAATTATTCATGGAGGAGAGGGAATACGATAAAGAAGAAGTGAACAAAGACCTTAGTAAGCTAAGAGCACATCTGAGAACAAATTATATAATTAGAGTAAATAACACAAAGATGGGAGAAAGAAGAGAATGCAGAGGTAGATGCCAGTGCAGATAAGAAAAGGCAAAATGACAAAAGAGACAGACAAAGGTAGAGGCTATAGGAAGAGGGGGGCTGGGGACAGCATGCGTGCCGCAGATGATGCGTGAAAATCCGCAAAGCAAAAACCAGCCCGCCTCAAACTAGCACCAAATGTAGGTTAGTTTAGACAGGGACATTATAACAACAGGATTTGCGCAGAGAAGAAAACCGGAAGGTATTACCATGCGTAAGTTCTTAAGGGCCACTTGTTGAGAGCCAACAACTCACTACGTCCTAAAAAAAAAAAAAAAAAAGATGTCCATCCAAAGATGTTATTTTTACGTCTGCCATGTTTTAGTCGTCTGGTATGATATGTTTGAGTACCTCTCCGCGTCTCTACGCTTACAGTACCGTTATCGTTAATGCTGATAATTTTGTAAGGTCCAAGAAAAGGTTTCATCATTTTATTACTTTTAGTAACATTTTCAACATAGATTCGTTCTCCTACTTTCCATGTTGTTGTCTTGACTATATCTTTTTGTTTTTCTTTTATTTTCTCTTTGCTTAGAATATCTTTTTGTTTGATATTTTTGTACAAGATTGACATACGATCTTTATGTCTTGATATTAACTCTTGGTAGGTAGTGGTACCATAAAATAGGTCCATTGGGTTTCTGGTTCTTGTATGACCATAAAGTGCTTCAAATGGTGTCATTCCAATAGCGCTATGAATTGAATTGTTGTAAGCTATTAATGCAAGTCTAACTCTTCTTTCACATGATATATTGTTGTCATCTGCTAAACATCTAAGATGTTCCAAGAGTGTCGAGTGAAAGCGTTCAATATTTGATTGGCTTTCTGGATTTTTAGCTGTACCAAGGTGTAAAGTAATTTTGTAAAGAGATGCTAATTCTTTAATTAGTTTGTTGTTAAATTTTGATCCTTGATCAAATCTAATTTTTTGAGGTATCCCATAGTAACTAAAGTATGTTAATAGAGCATCGAAGATGTCTGTCAAATTTTTGCTATAAGCTTTTATTGCATGTCCTACTCTAGTGAAAGAGTCAATGATTGTAAGGTATTTTTCATTGCTACAAGAAAATAAATCAATAAATACTTTCTCAAAAGGTGCATCGGGTGTTTCCGTTATTGGTAATGGCGGTACTTCAGGGTGTCTGTGGTATTTTGACCAATTGCAAGTGTCGCATAATTTTATCACATAGGTTATTTGCTTTTCCGTTTCATTCCACCAAAACTTTCGTTTTAGATGTTCAAGTGTTTCCTTGATACCTCTATGATTTGTCAATCCAGTGTGATATGACGTGATAAGTTCCAATTTTGTATTTTCATTATCAATCACTTCAACTTTCTTTAAACGGCGAATAATTCGAGGGCCTTTATCGGTAAAGTTTTTACTATATACTTTACATAGTTTTTTTGTATAATTTGTCATTTTTGGTGTATAAATAAAATGTTTTCTGATCACTCATGTATTCTTTCAATAGCTGCAATATGGCATTTTCAGAGTTATCCCTTGGTATTCTTACAAAGTTGATGATAATATTTTTCTCTCTTTTATCAATTTGAATTTCAAGTTGTTGTGATAGGCTTTCAGTAACAATAAATTGATTCTTCTTGTTATCGATAAGAGTATCTTGTATTTCAATAGTTTTTGCAGGTTCTTGATTTGCTGTCGAATGGATTGTATCAGAGATTTCATTTTCTGAAATTTCTTGTTCTTCTAAGTTTTCCATTAGGTCACTGTCGTCTACATTTGGTGTAATACTGTCTAAATCATCTTGTGTAATGATGTTTATTTCTGGAAGTCGTATTCTTGATAAAGCATCAGCATTAGTGTTGTATTTGCCTTTTTGGTATACAATTTCAAAATTGTATTCCTCTAGTTTGATCTTCCATCTCATCAGTTTTGAATTTGGCTTCTTGAGCGACCATAGCCACACTAAGGGTCGATGATCTGTGTAGATAGTAAACTTACGTCCAAAAATATAAGGACAAAATTGTTTAACAGCGTATACGACTGCAAGTAATTCCTTCTCGATGGTAAAGTATCGTTTGCAAAATGGGGTCATAAATGGGGTCATAAATTAGAAGTTCTTTGCATTGAATAAATGCTCGAATATATTCTGGTTTGTCAATATCTATTTTTGCATTTTTCTTTAAGCAAGTTGTAAATGGTTTTGTTACTTCTGCAAAGTTCTTAATAAACTTTCGGTAGTAACCTACCAATCCAAGAAAACTTTTAACCTCTGTACGAGTTTTAAGTATAGGAAATTTAGTGATTGAACAAATTTTTTCAGGGTTTGGCTTAACTCCTTTATCTGTTACAATATGTCCAAGATATTTAAGTTCTTTTTTTAAAAATTCGCATTTCTCTAATTTAATTTTGAAGTTGGCTAATTTTAATCGTTCGAATACTTTTAAGTTTTTGTATATGATCCTGTAAAGAAGACAAAAATATAATTATATCGTCTAAGTGTACGAGGCAAGTATCTTCCAGTAATCCTCGTAAAACGTCATCCATAATCCTTTGAAACGTTGCAGTTGCATTTCGGAGACCAAAAGGCATTCTTTTGAATTCGAAATGTCCTTGTTCGGTACTGAAGGCTGTTTTTTGCATATCTTCTTCAGTCATCTCTATTTGGTGATACCCTGAGGCAAGGTCAAGTGACGTAAAATAATTAGCTCGCCCTAGCTTATCCAAGATGTCGGTAATATTTGGGATCGGAGACTTGTCTTCGATTAGTTGTGCATTCAATTTTCTGAAATCAACTACCATTCGTTGTTTTCTTTTTCCTTCTTTGTTGGTTGTAACAATGTGTACTAGAGCATTCCATGGTGATATGCTTTCTCTAACTATGTCCTGTCGTAGTAAATCAAGAGTTTGCTTCTTGATTTCCTTTTTTATTTCCAGTGGTTGTCGGTAGTTACGTACATAAATAGGAGTGTTATTCTTCATATTTAGAGTATGTCTTATTTTATGAGTGAAAGTTAAATTTTAGCCTTCCACATAAAAAAGATTTTTATTTTTCATAAGTAATGTTTTTATTGCTGTAGACACTTCTAAATTTAAATGATCTTTTTAAAAATTTTTGATAATATTTTCTTCCTGTAGTTTTGATAAATTGTTTTGGTTTTTTGTATAATAGCCCATATTAATTTCTTTTTCTGCTTCGTTTGCTGGTGTTAGCTTCATTGGGTTTAACTTAACATGAATTGGTAATTGACTACAATTTGTTGCTTCTACACAAATTTCATGATTTTTAACTTCAACTACAGATTCAGGTATAATTAATTTTCCTTTCTGGTCTACTGTTTTTGGAAAAAGTGCAAGTCCATTGCAAATATTTGTTATTTGATAACTTAATGTTGTACATGAATTAGGTTCATCAACATGTGTGAGCTTGTTAATTTTGTATAAAATTTCTGCTGTATCAGTAGTGATCTTTTGTCGCTTGGTATCTAACAAAGCTCCAAGTTTGTTTAATAATTCAAATAATAAAATGAAGAAAAGAAGTCAAAGCAAACAAATAAATGATGTTCAGGAAAAAATGTCAGGTAGTGGTATCAAAGTAGATTTGGTAACTTTTTCTTTGCCATGAGGAGTTTTGATGTTAATTTCATGATTATGACAAGGGTAATTATTTTGTTCCGCATCATTGAACATTTTTGAATTTATTAATGAACATTCCGCGCCAGTGTCAACTAAAAATGTTAGTCCTTCAAATTTTATATAAGGAGTACAGGCGTTTGTGAATATGCATTATTTGAAATTGTTAAACAGGTCGATCGTGTTGGTGGTCCCATTGAAAATCCTGAGATATTATATCTTTATTGTTTGGCATTTGTTCTTGCTGATCATATGCGTAGTCGGGGTGATCAGCTGGTATCTCAATGTTGTTAGATATCCATTGTCTTTTCGGTTGTGGTTTAACAACCGATGATGTTTTTGTGCGCTGCTATCCACTTCCATAGGGGTTGGATGATAAGGTCTTTGTTGGTATGGATATTGTGTTGTTGGTGTTCTAGCAAACATTTGTAATCTTGGGAATGATTGATTTGGATATTGATTTTGATTATATTGGGGTAGCGATTGTGCTGGAGGAATAAATTTATTCTGACGCTGCATTGGTCGTTGTTGTGGTGTTGTTTGAGTAAGCGGAAATCGATGTGAGTTTCCAGATTGCATTTGTATCGATGGTTTAAAATTTGATACAAATCTTTGTCGCTGAGTGTTGAAATTTATAATTTCAAGCGCATACGATTCAGCTGTTTGAATATTATCGGGTCTTCGTAGTTTTACTTCCAATCCAATATTAGGGTTGATTATATTTAGTCCAAACAGATAAGTTTTTAACGCAATTTGATTAAATTGGTTTTGTTTAATTTTTCTTAATTGCATATCTCTTTCTTCGAGATTAATTGATTGATTTAATTTTATTCGCATAAGTTGCGGTTGTGTCATCTCTTTTGGGTGTTAAACAGTTAAGATCGTAAACAAGCACGTCTTCGGAACGTTTGTCACCAAATGCGTGAATTAAAATATCTTTTAATCCAATCCATGATGTTGGAGTTTTATTTGCGTCAACTGCTTCTCGGGCTTTACCGCTAAGTTTTACCGTAAATATTAATAATAAGCGTTTAGCCATTCTAAATTTATTGACATTTTGTGGGGGGGCTGGCAAATATTCTTCTATTAAAAATTCACTTGCATTTATGTAACTACGTAAGGTTATTTTATCTCCTTCGAACACAGGTATCAAGTCCTGGTCAACCTTTGAAATGTCTCGCGCCATTTCTACTTCTTCTAATGCTAATCATAAATCTTGTAAATTTTCCACGATGATTTATTTTATTTCCAATATTTACTTAATCTAGCCGGTTTTAAATTTTTAATGCAAAACGTTTATTTTCTTACAACTGGTATTTATTTTATTAAAAAGGAGTATTCAAAAAGGGAATGTTGGCATTAATTAGTCAAGGTACTTACAATAACATTAATATTAAATTTGTCATTTAATTCCGGTGAGTGGGCGATTGCTTTTCTGCTGTGTTGTTCGTCTTGGAATGCTGCGATTTGAGCTGCTTCCACTCCACGTAAATTCCTGCGGTCCGTCCTGGGATGTTGGCGATTCTAGCGGCGTCCCCGGAGCGATTGGGTTTCAACGAATTTGTGCACATCGTCTGTTAGTCCGATTTTAGAAACAACCGAAATATCACACGCGTTTATTGATTCTTTAAAACTGCGCCATTTAACTATATACTATTATTTATTTATAAAAATAATAAAATATGTATAATAAGTTGGATATTAAAATTGTGTAGAAATTTACGTTAGGCGAACAACATTAAACTTTGAGCGATTCAGCTTCACTGTCTGAATTAATATTAAATTCTTGTTTTTATATGACAAGATAATGATTCTTTGAATTGCTCAAGGTTTTTTATTGTCAGCGATTTCGTTTCCAAGGAAATACATTTAGATAACGGATTCCCGGGATGCTTCGTTGTCGTTCTTGGGTGCAGGTGTTAACTGTATATGATAAACCAATTTACATCGGGTTTGCAGTTAAGATTTATTGAAACTACTTATGTATGATTTTAACTATTTTGAGAATCTCGCTACCATTCAATCAGAGCAAGATATACCAGTTTACATCGGGGTAACAGTTCAGATTATTAAAACTACTTATGTATGATTTTTATTATAACTTTTTAAAACCTCTATATGATGATGATAATGTGACATTGTGCTATATAAACACTAACATTCTGACATTAAAAATACAGACCAGTGATATTTATCAAGACATTAAACATTATATCAATAAATTCAACACATCCAACTTCTCATCAGATAACGTCTATAATATACCATTAACGAATAAGGCTGTGTTGGGTTTAATGAAAGATGAGAATGCTGGTAAAATAATGACTGAGTTTGTTGGACGGTAAGTAACCGCTGCTGTATCAAAGACCATGATGATGCGTCTCTAACCACCGAACTTGGGTTTTTTCATCATAGTTGAGATTCTTGAAGTGTCGTTCGGATTTAAATAGGTAAACGCTAAAGTTTTTACCATCGGTAGTTATACATAACTCTTTGGGGATAAAACTATCTTGAAGAATAAAGCTTTGTACGTCAACTGCGACGATCGGATTGAAGAAATGTTCCATTTTTTATGATGTTTGAGCGTAGCTATGGGTCCCAATACTGTGAAAGCCTTCTTTATTCTTTTTTCAAAACAAATTCTATTTTGCGTTGCAATCATCCACTTAATTTCACTTCGATCGCTGCTCCTAACATTGCAGTTATAAAATATGTCCAAAGGTTTAATACTGCTGAATCTGATCCGCTTCATTCAGAAAAAAATACTTTCGGAGAGTGGAATGTCAAACGCTTTCAGATCGTAAATCAATAACGATTGACAAATAAGACAACCAAACACCTTTGACTTATTAGATGAAATGCAATACGGCAAGTAAGTAAATAATTTTGTAAACATGTTGATGCTAAAAAATCAAATATGGACACCATTAATTAATTGTCGTAATCCACCTGTAAGGTGTCCAAAAACAAAGGTAATTAAATCCCTTCTACTAGATATTCAAAATGTTTATTCAATTTATTCACTATTAATTTTTTATCAAAATGTTTTAAAGTTATTTCACCGCACAAATAATTGTAACACAAATCGATTCTTTTATTTAGGTTGTTTTGATATTTTTGATTATAATCTATGTCTTTAGGATCATCACTACCATATGAACATTCCTTGGCAACATCAAGTAATTTTTCAAATTGTGTTTCAAGTCGCCGTACAATTTTTGAACATTTTAAATCTGTTTTATACATATTACAATTCAACACTTCTTTTACATTTTAATGATGTCTAATGTTATTAAATAAGACAATGTAGCCAATAGCTTGAATACACTAGGTGTTTATGGACATTAAAACAAAAATATTACTCTAATCATATAAAAAAAATTATTCAAAAGCTATTAAAACTGAAAGTAAATTCTTAAATTAGAATATGCGAAATGCGAAATGCAAAAATGAAAGTTCTTAACCATCTTAGTCATTTTGCAGGTTGAACTCATAAAATTATTTTAAAATAGTAAGCAATTAAAAATGAATGTTATGGAAACCTACGCTAATAAATAATGTATCATTAGTAATGGGATATATTACTAATGATTAAACGGTGATAAGATATTATGAATATCTCATCAATTTATCATTAGCATATTTGAAATTATTGTGATCTAGTACTTTAATAACTATTAACTTGTATTGCTTTAATGTAAGCTTAATTGAATGTTAATGTGTGACTCTTCAAATTGATATATACAGAGTGTAGATTAATTGGCGGACAAAATCCAGGTAACTTTGTAGACCGTGCCAAAAGAAAACGAAAATCTTAATTCTTATACAGGGTGATTCAAAATTATTGATCAAATGACGACCAAAATGGCGAAAAACAAAATGGCAACCAAGATGACGTCCAAAATGGCAAAAAACAAAATGGCAGCCAAGATGGCGGAAAACAAAATGGCGGCCAAAATGGCGGAGCTCTGCTCCTTTTACCTCCACCCTTAAGTTAGTCCCGCCTATTTTACCCCCACCTTAAGTTAGCCACGCCTCTTTACCCTCCACCCCTTAGGTTACAAATCCTAAAGACCGTTATTCATGCCAAAATACAAAATTTTTGTGATAAGTACAAAGTGCTGTCAAACAGAGAAAAATCAACAAACACCGCCATAGGCACGTTTGATTACATTCTACACTCGACCCTACTCAATAATTTGAATTATTATAGTATAAAAATGGAAAAAATAACAGGTATTTGGGAATACTCTAAAGTTAGTACACGGTTTACCTTAAGTTTTCATTCTTCTTTTTCTTTTTCTTTTTATTATTATTTTTTTTATTTCAAAATTTATATTTAGGAATTACTTAATATATTTTAACAACATAAAATACCTTTAAATTTTAACAAGTAAAACCTAACTGACACATTGAAAACTAGATTTAAGTAATCTGTGAACTTTAACTTTGAATATTTGTGGCATATAAGTTTCGAGAAATATTGAATTTGAAAGTTTATTTCATGTGTCAATAGTACGGTTAAAAAAATCTCTTTTAAAAGTTTCAGTCCTACATCTCTGAACTGTCAGTAAATATTTGTTAGAATTTTTACCACAAGTAAATATTTGTTTAGATTGCCATATGTCTTGCATTTTGTTTGAACAATGTCTTTAAAAATATCTATAGAAAATGCCAAGATCTGCAACATTACGCCTGTGTTGTAAAGTATCTAAGTCATTAGTCAACTTTGGATCGACAATGATCTAAATAACTTGTTTTTGAATAAAATTTAGATGAGATAGTCAAGTTTCCAATGCTCCTCTTCTATTATGCATATCAATTATTTCTACCAGCATTCATAAATAGTTATATGGTTTTATACGCAAATGATTCGACATTATTACATTAACCAAATAATAATAATTAAACTATTCACAAAAGAAATCAAAAACTTTAGTTTGGGACTTCTGGAGTAATCTGCAAACATTCTGAAAATGCATATAAAGATGATCTAAAATAGAACACTTATGTTGGGTGACTTAAGAATAAAGTAGTTGTGTTGTTAGAAAAATCCGGAGCGCAATATCACCATACGCTGCAAAACTAGCATATTTTACAAATTTTCATTCAAAGGTTTCATTTAATAAAGGATATCTTTATTTTACAGAAAATATCAGTTTGGAGAATGCTAGGAATGAGAAGTGAAAACTTCTGTAAAGATATTTTTTCAAAACTGCATAATAATCATACTTACGCTTCTATCGCTCTAAATATATAAATGTCTCAAATATACTCATACAACTACATTTGTACAAAACGGAAGCACCCATTCTTATAGCAAAAGATATTGTGATGCATACAAAATTCCGCTATCGGCTTACCATACGTTAACAAAAGCTTCAATATTGTTTAGTAAAAAATGTTATTATTATTATAAGGATGCTAGGCTACAAGTGCGCGTTCTTTCTTTTTTACCGCGCGTTGACTCACTTCCAGTTACAATAATATATAATTCGATGCAGTTAAGTAAGCAACATATTAAGCAACATATTAAACAACACATAGGTACTAGAAATAGCTGATGTCTATACAAACTGAGGTCGTATTCTGCAATACTTCAAGGTATCGTTTGGCACTTTTAAAGACGTCACTATTAATTTAACAAAAAAATATCGCCGGCCAGTTTTTTGAATATATAGTTACGTTGTTAAGCATTAAACGTTGTCGCAATGTTACAAAATATATCATTATTAATATAGTTGTTAGTTTCATAAATTTAATAAAAATAACTTTATATTTTGAATACTACAAATAAATTTAATTTTAAAAGAATTTTTCTCATCAATTAGAAGTACTTTAGGTTTTTGTTTATTGCTATTTTTGTTATACATAATTATTTACCAGAAACCACATTTATCTAATGTAAACACTAAGCATACAGAATCTTAAACATCAACAAAACCTCCAAAAACTAGTCTGTTAATAAATGAAAACAAAATATATAAAAGTAAAAGTTATACAACATAACCTCATATAAGATTTTTCTAAACATATTAAAAAAAATCATTAAAAACTCAAATTTTAAATATATTTTTATCAATGTTAATTGTTTCACTTTATTGTAAACAATTATAAAAAATATCAATTTAAATAACATTCCGCTGTATTTGCACTGAAAAGTACTCAACCTCAAGTAGGTCTACTTTGTGTGGTTGTGTGGCCGTGTCAAAAATGGTACACAATATGCAAATTATTTGCGTGTTTCCTAGCTCATCGGTATAGGTAAAACACTTTGGTCCGTAAATTTTTGATCAAAGTTGTTCCCATATCACATAACTGTCTCACTTGATCGTAAATTAGCTGAGAGTTTTTGTAAAACAAACAAGCGCAAGTGTATTTTTGTGCTGTTCGAATAACCGCATTCAATGCTAAATGCATACTTATGTATTTACAAAAAAGGCAATAAAATAAACTTTGACATCTACAGGCCCATTTCTTTATTACCTATCATTTCAAAGATAGTAAAATCTTGATTAAATAGTCAGATAACAAATTATTTAAAAAAATAAACTTTTGACTAGTGCTCAGTTTGAATTTAGAAAGGGAAAATCAACAACTGCTGCAATTAATAAACTTGTTGAAAATGCACTTAATGCATTTGAAAGTAAAAAGTATGTTTTATTAATTTTCCTGGATCTTACAAAAACGTTCGGCTGTGTGTCACATACAATACTCCTTCAAAAATTGTATTGCTACAACATTTTACCAAACTCAAGTAGATTGATATTATCAAATCTTAGTAATAGAAAACAAGTAGTTTCTTTCAATAATCAAATTTCCGTTAAACTTCCATTGGAGTATTGTGTTCCGCAGGGTTCTCTTCTTGGGCCACTGTTTTTTTTAATACTCATAAACAATTTTCCAATTGCAGTAGACAACACAAAGGAAGTATTATTTGCTAATGATATCATACTGTCAAATAAAAACAACTTACTAACGGATTTGCTGGATTGGGAAAAATATGCACAACTTAAAGCGTTTGGTTGGTATAATGACAACAGACTATGTTTGAACCAGGAAAAAACAGTAAAGCTACTTTTTACTTTAAGAGAACATCCAAATGTAAGCACTGCACCATTTGCTAAATTTTTAAGAGTGTATATTGATCCAATACTACAATGGCAAACACATGGTAATAAGTTAGCCGGAGAACTTGCTAAAATTATATTTTTATTTAAAAATTTGTTACTGTATGTTTCCAAAAATGTACTTTTGGCTGCCTTTTATCAATTTTTTCATTTACACATGTCTTGTGAATTGGTTGTTTGGGGCCATTCAACAACTAAAAATGGAAAATTTGCACTGCAGAGAAGAGCGATTCAAGTTATAGCTGGAATTGGTTATACCAAAAATTGTAAACACCGTTTTCAGCAGCTTAAAATTCTAACCTTGTCATCTATGTATGTACTTGAATGTTTTATGTTGGTAAAGCAAAACAGAAATCTATATTTAAATAATGATTTTTTTCACAACTATGATACAAGAGCAAAACATGATATACGTCCATCTCAAATTAGATCAAAGAATCTCAGAACAGTACTAGATTTTTTTCAATTAGTTTTTTTAACGCTTTACCTCAACGTATCAAAATAATATAAAATATTTTAAAGAAAAAATAAAAAAATATTTAATTAGTAAAACCTTTTATTGTTTTGAATATTTCTTAATTAATAATTTTGTAGATCTTTTTTAAAATGTATAGTCTTCTATTTACATATATTTACTTTAGGTTGAACCTAAGCTAATAATTTATTGTTTTTTAAATATTTTTTTAAAGTGTTTTGTATAGTCTTTTTTATTTCTTTTACAGTAGTAGTGTTTTATACTTTTATTGTAAAGAGAATTAATACTGTTAGCTACATATTAATTTTGTATACTTTTGTTATTATACCTAGTATGTACTTGACTTGTGCAAACTGTATTGTATTAGCATGTTAAGTAAGTTGAATTGAATTGAATCAAGTTGCAAAACAAACAAAAGTGTGTTTGGAACAATAATTTTTTGAACAAGTTTCTATAAATCTATGTAAGACAGATTATAATATATAATTCAATAACATTTATTATATAATGTTAAACTATTTATGACTATTACAACCACATTTTATAAAATATTTTAAATAATAAACGGTAATGTAACTAAGATTTTTGAGCCATATTGCAAAATATTGAGAATGGCCCTTTACAGTTTTTGGAAAAAACGTACACAATTTTTTTTTTTATTTGGTAATATATTATTTATAGCAAAACTATTCATAAAGAGTAAAAAATAACAAATTTAGTCAACACATTTTTATAAAATCTCAAAATAGCAAAATCTTGCTATCAAATATCAAAGTATTGTTAGAAAGCACCAAAATCCGGCCATAAAACTGTAAAAAAATGTAAAATTTGATTTATAAAGTATCAAAAGTAGCTACATCCGGCTATAAAACATCAAAATATTGTTAAAAAAAACATAATCTGGCCATACAAAAGTATAAACAAAACAGGAAATCTTAAAAATAGTATAACCTGGTCATAAAATTTAAAATAGATAGGATTAAAACCCGACCAACAACGGATTGATTGAAAATGTCAAAACAGACAAATAAAGTCTTAAAACATTATTAAAAAGCACTAAAACCAATAACAGTTAAAAAATTTAAAAGTTTCAGAAAGTTAAAACATGTAAAGAATCTTAAAAAAATATATTTTCGAAGACTTTTTTTATTCAAACTTTAACAGTTTGTGTAAATAAGAAATAAACTAATGTAAACAAAAAAAAATTGTTACAAAATATTAAAAATTAAAACTGATAATTAAAAAAAATCAATAATTTCTGTAAACTTTAAGAGCTATAACTCCAAATTTATTAAATAAAATATACTACTTTATTAGGTTAATATTCCTCAATTTGCTTGTAGTTTCTGGCATTCATTTTATGACAAGTTAACTCGGGACACCCTGTATATATATATATATATATATATATATATATATATATATATATATATATATATATATATATATATATGGGTAATTCCATTACTTTTCGACCAAACTTAAAAACTGGGTATCTCCAAACTGGCTCAAAATTAAATATGTGATAGTAGGTACCAAAAAAACATATTTCCCAAATTTTCAACTTCTTAAGTCATGATCTTGATTTTTGAGAGTTTTTCAAAGTTCAGAAAAACGCCTAAAAATCACATTTTTTCGCTAATTTTCAACATTTTTTTTCTCAGCTTAGAAACATTGGAAAAAGCTCTGCAAGGTCTGATTTTTTTTGTAATTTCTTGTATATTAACTTGTTTTTTTTTTAATGTAGCCATTTTCTATTTTCTTTAGCGTAGGCCGTTGTGAAAATAACCTAAAATTACAAAACCAACCCCACATTGAAAATGCCGTAACAAAGTCAAATTTTAATAAAATTAGCTCTAGTTTAGCTTGTTTTGTTTGTTTTGAATTGAATTGAATTTTTTTTCCAATCGAACCATTAAATCGTGAGATACTACTTTTCAAAGATTAGTAATTTGGTCAAAAATGCTCATTTTTGTATACATTGAAATAGTTGTAACTTTTTTCTACCTAAATTTTTTTTGCTGAAATTTTCAGTAAACCTTCCTCATATATACCTTAAACATCTCTTAAAGTTTGGTTCTTGGGAATGAAAATGGGCCCAAGCTACAGAACTTTCAAAATTTGTAAAAAACAACGTTTTATACGTTAATAACCTGGTAATAATTTTTATTTACGCTTTTATTTTTGCAAAAAAACTACATATTATTGCATTGGTTTGAACATATCTTAGATTAAAAATGTGTTTGTAATAGAAAATGTATATTTTTATAAATATAGATATATTTTTATTTTTATTTTTATTGTACCTGTAAGACAAATACATAATTTTTGTTAAAATCATATCAAAAAATCTAAATATCTTTTTTGTCTATCTCGCTTTGTTTTTGAGGTAATTTAAAAATACACATTATTTAGGAAACTTTTTATTAAAAAAAATTTAAGTAAAAAAAGAACATTTATAACAATGTTATCAACAAGCAGAACAATATTACATATATTAATAAGTTCTCAAAATGACTGCCATGAGCGTTGATGCAAGCTTGACAACACACTCAAAAAGAATGATAAACTGTTTCAAAACCTGATATGTTTTGAATTTGCAATGCAGCATTTGCAATTCTCTATTGTAGATGCTCCACGTTTATTATTGGCTTTCCATAAACAAATTGTTTCATGTGTCACCTAAACGTTCAATAGATTTAGATCAAAAGATCTTGCAGGTCAGTTCACTGGACCACTTGTACTAATCCATCTATCCTTAAAATTATCGTTGAGCCACCAAACTACATATTGCCCAACATGAGAGGCGGTGCTCCATCGTACTGGTACCACACTCTGTTACGTTAGGCAAGAGGGACATTGATATCCAACAAATTTTCCATCTGATTTTCAAGAAATTATGCTTATAAAAAATGTCATGTGTTTTCTCCGTTGTTAAACAACATTTTTTACAAATTTTACTAACCGAACCAAATAAAACAATTTTGACAAGTATCAAAAGCTTGCAACAACGCACAATTGTTAAAGTAATGCTGTTTTGTTTGTTTTTTGTTTGCTAAAAAAACAAGCTTGCATCAACACGCTAATGGTAGTCATTTTGAGAACTTTAATAATTCTTTACTAACAGTATATATAAAAAAAATACCATTTACATCTACATCATCCTGCACATAAATAATGATGAATAACACAAACAATGTGTAATATTTAAAACTAGACAATGAACATAAAAAAACAAAATAAACACATAAAATGGATACATATAAAAACAAAATATAAAATTATTCATTAACACATTCTTAAATGTACATTTAAAACCGCAAAACAAATCGATGTTATTAGAAAAGCTATTTGCAATTCTACACATTCTGCCAATAGATTATTGAATCCATAGCTGGTAGAATGTATAGATTCTCTAAATAATAGAAACTGTCTAGTTTGGCAATTATTGTTGGATATCTGAAACGGAAGAGTTACAAGTAGCTCTTGGCAATCAATCTCAGACATCATAAGTCCACTTATTAAAATATGTAATTGTTATTACCATTGTTACAAGTGTTTTTTTAATAATGTCTATTTTTCAATTATCTCGAAAACGAAGCGAGATAGACAAAAAAAAAATTTAGATTTTTTGTATGAAATTAAAAAAAAGACTTAAAGTTTTATTTTTTGCATACAGTTAGGAAACACCCTGTGTATTTTTTGGCGTGCTTTCTCATAAATTTTAGAAATAAGGCTTTCATGATATGATTTTAGCAACAATTATGTATTTGTCTTACAGGTACAATAAAAATAAAAATAAAAATATATAAAATGAGTAAATAAAACAACTACTATGTTTTTACCACTAATTTATTGTTGTAAAATTATATATAAAGCATATACAATTTTACAAAATACATTTCACAACTTAAGTTTCAACTTAAGTTTGGGGCCACCTCTCCCAAGAAGCCGGCCCCAAAGAAGAAGTGAACGGCGCGAAGACGATCAACCCGCCCGATTATTGGCGCACAGTGACTTGATAATGACCGTAAAACGATGAAACTTAAGTCGTGAAATGTATTTTGTAAAATTGTATATGCTTTATATATAATTTTACAACAATAAATTAGTGGTAAAAACAAAGTAGTTGTTTTATTTACTTATTAAATATAGAGTACCACATAGTAACCGTCGCAACCATCTTGATGATCAAATAAAAATATATTTATATAATTAAAAATATATATTTTTTATTAAAAACATATTTTTAATCTATGATATGTTTAAACCAATGCGATAAAATGTAGTTTTTTGCAAAAATAAAATCGTAAGTATAAATTATTACCAGGTTATTAACGTATAAAACGTTTGTTTTTTACAAATTTTGAAAGTTCTGTAGCTTGGGCCCATTTTTATTCCCAAGAACCAAACTTTAAGAGATGTTTTAGGTATATATGAGAAAGGTTTACTAAAAATTTCAGCAGAAAAAATTTAGGTAGAAAAAAGTTACAACGGTTTCAATGTATATAAAAATGAGCATTTTTGACCAAATTACTAATCTTTGAAAAGTGGTATCTCACGATTTACTGGTTCGATCGGAAAAAACTTTGCAAAATTTTGAAGAGCAATTCAAAACAAACAAATTTAGCTAAACTAAACTTAATTTGACTAAAATTTGACTTTGTTACGGCATTTTTAATGTGGGGCTGGTTTTGTAATATTAGGCTATTTTCACAACGGCCTACGCTAAAAGAAATAGAAAATGGCTAAATAAAAAAAAAACAAGTTAAAGTACAAGAAATTAAAAAAAAAATCAGACCTTGCAGAGCTTTTTGCAATGTTTCTAAGCTGAGAAAAAAAATGTTGAAAATTAGCGAAAAAATGTGATTTTTAAGCGTTTTTCTGAACTTTGAGAGACTCCTAAAAATCAAGATCATGGTTTAAAAAGTTGAAAATTTGGGAAATATGTTTTTTTGATACCTACTATCACATATTTAATTTTGAGCCAGTTTGGAGATACTCAGTTTTTAAGTTTGGTCGAAAAGTAATGGAATTACCCATATATATATATATATATATTTTATTTGTTAATAATAATTTATAGTAAATTGGCCAGTTACTAATATACCATTATAATTAATTTTCCAGCCGTGGTCTTTCTATTTGTATAAAAAGTCATCTCAATCGACCCTGTAATGTAAAAAGTTTTATCCTTGTATTTGTTAAAAATATCTATTAATTGTATAAGTGTATTATCTAATTATGAGTTGCATCACACGCCAAAAACTTAAGAACATAGCATTAGACAATGGTATATTAAACCAAACACTCAACGACGATAAAATGAATGACACAAACGATACAGATATGGATACGTCTACGACTACTGATATTGATAAAGAAGAATACGATGAATTAATAACAGAATTGGAAAAAACATTTGCAAATACAAACGACAAAAATATTAGATTGCACGACAAATTTTTTAAATTAAATGACGTAATAATCGTACTTCAAATTGAATTGGAAAACAAAAATAAAATAATTAATGAATTAATAATAAACAAACAAGAAAACAAAAATAAAAATTCAATGAGTATTTCAACTCAAACTAAAATAAATAAAACAACATTTAAAGTTGACAAAACTAAAAAAATAGATTCTATAAACAATTCTATTAAACCTAATAACACTGATAAAAAACGTTATTGAAGAAAACTCAAGTAATAATAATAAAAAAACCTAGTAAAACAAATTACCCTAATTAACACTAAAATAAGTAGTCATAAGCACTTTTAATAAAAAATACAAAAACTTACAATAAAATAATGATACAGACAATTTTTGTAGAGGTAAGCAAGCTACTAAAATATTACACGACTCCTTTAAAATTCAATCTTTTTTCAAACCAAATGCTTAGATAAATGTTATTATAAATTATATTAATCAATTGTGCAAAGATTTTTTGAATTGGAATTTTTTTATAATAATAGCTGGTAATGGTGAAATTTCTGGAAAACTAACAAAATCTTTGACCAAGCTTAATGAAATTACAAAGAAAACAAACTTAGTATTTATAAGCTAAAAGTTTTGAATAAATTTACAGACAAAAATAATAATGAAATTAATGGCAATGTTAACTGCCAAAATAATAAAAAAAATTGCATTAATAGATACAAATAAAACAATTCTTATGAAAACAAAAAACGTAAACAACTTATACTTCTCAAAGAAATTTGAAACTAAAATAATATTACAAAAACTAGCACATGTAATAAAAGGAAAAATTGACATTAAAAACCCTTATATAAATAAAGCTAACCTAGTAGAGTTGCATCTACAAGAGAGTCAAACGGTTAATGTCATCAAAGAGAATCAAAGTCAACAATCAGCGCAACTAAATCTGTTATCATCAACTAGCAAAATAATAGTATAGATAGATCAATCTGTTTAACTAAATAATTGCATTCAACCGACTAATGCGACCAAGATGAATCAACAACAAGATCACAAAAATGGACAAAAATAAAAAATCAATAGTTAGTATTACCTGTACAAACTTTTCACAAAGACCAAATCATAAAAATCAACACTTGAAAATGTTAACAAAATATATCTAAGAAACTTAAAATAGTATGTGTGAACTTACAGTCAATAAGAAATAAATTAAACAATTTACATATTTATTTAATGAAAGAAAATATTGATGTACAGTGTATTTCTGAACAATGGTGCAAACTTATCGATTTGGAAAATATTAAAGTTCAAAATTATAAAAAAATAAATAAATTTTTACGAGTGCACCATACTCATAGAGGAGTGTGTGCATTAGTTAATAATAATTTAAATGTTCAGACTTGCAATGTTATGAATTATTACCAAGAATTACATTTTGAAGCATGTGCTGCAAAAATAGTTTTAAGTGAAATAAATGTGTGTGTTTTAACTGAAATTTTTAGTTTAAATAGTCATATAATTATATGCGGTGATATTAACATAGATTTTATTAAAAGTTTAAATAATAAAGATCTATACATATTCAACTCATTTGGTTTAAAATTAGCAAACAAATCTTACAAGATATTTTACAAATATTATTGATCGTACTTCTCTCAGCTCAATTCATTATATAGTTACAACAATCGATTCTAAATTACATAAATGCAAAATTATCAATTTTCTAATAGCGGATCATTTATCAATAATATTAGAAATAGAAACTAATTTACGTTGCGAACAAAAATTGCAAAGAAACAAAAGTAAAAACTATACAGATTTAAATCTAGAAATGTTTTCTTTTTTTTTTCGGTTTAAAATTTGAATAATACATGTAACAGTATGGATGTTAACATCAACTTTAATAATCTCACAAGCTCATTAATGGCACTTCTAGATATATCATGTCCTTTTAAGACAATAAATATAAAACAAAAACAATGTTTTTGGTTTAATTATAAACTATTTGTTGAATCAAAAAGATTAGAACATTTATTCTGGCTAGCATACAATTTAGATGATATTATATTGATCAATGAGTATAAAATACTGAAATCTATACATAATAAAAATGTTGATTTAGCAAAAAGAAAATATTATTTCCGTCAAATATCTAATAATAAATAATAAATCAAAAGAAAATTGAAAGATTCTTAAAGAAACTTCAAATCATAATAATAGCAAAAACAATAACATTGTTTTAAAATATAATAATAAATTGATTAGCAACACAGAAACTGTGGCTGACATATTTGTTAATCATTTTAGCAATCTAGCAGTAACTAAAATAAATGATCACTATTCTACATCATCAAATGTGCACTGTATGCAATAAATGCTCCAAACGTTATTTTTTTTATGCTGCCAGTTAGTGAAAGAGATGTCTTAGATGCTATTACATCAATAAAAAATTCTTCATCTTCTGGCAATAATTTTTCAACTTCAATAATCATTAAACTAGTGGCAAATTTTCTAGCACTCGTACTATCTACGTTGTTCAACTCTGCCATCACAGAGGGTGTATATCCATAAGTTTTAAAAACTGTTATTATAACACCGCTACATAAAAAAGACGATACACAGTTATTAGACAATTATTGTGGTATTGCAACTACATCAATACTTTCCAAAGTTTTTGAAAACATTATTTGTAATAGGAATAGGTTTCTTAGAAAATAATAATATTCTCCTAGATGAGAATGAATATGTATATGGGTTTTTCTTTGATATGATAGCAACGTTTGATGTTTTAAATCTTAATTTTAATAGTGCTAAGCTGAGTTGAAATTTGTGGTAACTTTTTAAAATTACTAACTTCTTACTTAACTGAAAGAAAGATAAAAGTAGATAGACATTATTCTAAAGAAAATTTTATAGATTACGATGTATGTGGTCCTTTAATTTTTTTGTTATTTGTTAAAGACCTGCCAAAAATTTTTAGTTACTTTGACAATGTCAAAATAACCATGTTTGCTGATGACATTTCAATTGCAGTAAGTTCAAAAAATCTCAACTTAGTAAACTCTATATCTTAAGAAGTTATCAATAGATGTGAAAATAATATGCTAATTTTTAATAACAGCAAAACTGTAACAGTTTATTTTCATAAAAAGCGTATTTTGTCTACAAATAATATAATATTAATAAATTATTTTAAATATAAATTTTCTAACTCTGTAAAATTGTTGGATCTAACAATTGATAAACACCTAAACTAGACATTGCAAGTAAATTCAGTATGTGATAAACTGAATAAATCATTCTAAGCTATCTACAGTTAAAATCAATATTAAAAATTAAAGCTTTATTAAATATTTATTATGCAATGGTATACTCCCCTATTCAGCTTAATGTAATTTTGTTCATTCATCAGCCTTAAAAGAAGTTTTAATTATTCAAAAAACAATATTGAAAATTATAATTTAGATCGTATAAATTTTTGTAAACAATTATTTAAAGATAAGAAATTATTAACACTACCTTCAATTTATATTTATAAAGTATTAATTGTTATAAAAGAAAATAAACATAATTTTTGTAATGTTGGTGAAAATCATACATACAACACTAGAAATGAAAAGAAACTGTTAATACTAAAACATACTTCTAAGCTGTTTGAATCGTCGCACACATATGTAGGTATACAGTTAGTTAACAAGTTACTAAATACTATAAAGAACCTAGATTTAAAGCGTTTTAAACTTAATTAAAAGTATTTTATTTGACAATACTCTTTACTCTGTTTCAGAATATTTTAACATAATTTTTTAAATGTTTTTTTATGTAACATATTTTTATTTATAAGTATTTTTACCTGTAAATAACATTTAAATGCAATTTTATATTTTATAGTTTAATGACGTATGCACACTGTATAACTACCTATTACTGGATTGTGCAAATAAAAATCTATCTATCTATTAAACTGTTAAAAACGTAACAAAATGTATGTAATTTTAAAACTAGCAAAATTTGATCATAAACTATCAACATATTGATTTGAATTATTGAATTCTATTTATAAAAATTTAAAAATTATAAAATATTACAATATTACAAAAACCGTAGAAAAAGGCAAAATTCATAAACTGTCAAAAAGTACCAAATTCTTTTAATGAATTATCAAAAATAGGAAAATATAAACATACAAAATTTTACCGTAAACTGTCAAAAGTGCAAAATTCTAATTATGAAATGTCAAAAACAGTATAGACGTCAAAATATTGTCAGAAAATACCAAAACTCGGCCATAAATTGTTGATAAATGCATTTTTTTTTTATAAAATCTCAAAAATAGCAAATCCGGCTGTGAAAATTTCAAAATATTCTTAAAAACAACATTTTGGTAATAACTGTTAAAAAGTCAAAATTATATTCATAAACACATTTACACTTTTCTTAAATCAAACATAAACACAATAAATAACACTTAAAAAAATTTAATAATCAATATTACATAAACATAAACATTATATTTGTCAATCATATTAATGTCAAAAATATTTTTATATATACACTTAAGTTATTATTATTTATATAATATTTTAATTTTAATTTCAATTTAATACGAAACCGGTTTATATAAAAAATAATAAAAAATAAAGCATATAAAAGTATAACATATTTTTAATTATACAATTTTAAATATATTCATTAAGTCGAAAATAGCAAAATTCAGCTATAAATTATTAAAACATTGAAATAATAAAACAATTTACGAAATTTATTCTTACATATATGTACATTACTAGTTTTGGCTCTACAAATGAAATAAGTTCTCTAGAGCCGAAACTAGTAATGTATTCGTAAGAATAAGTTTGTGATAAAAAACATATTAAATTACTTTATTATTTCATAAACATGAAAGTTCAAGTAGTAGAGGTTACTATCATCAATTATAATTTACTAAAACATTTTTAGAAAAAACCAAAATTCAGCTATAAACTTAAAAAAATGCAAAATTCTATTTATAAAATTTCAAAATATCTAAAATCTGGAAATAATGAAAATATGTATTGTCAAAAAACACTAAAATTTAGTCATACAGTTTATGAGTAAAATAGCAAAATTTAGTCACAAAATATTAAAGAAAAAAACGGTTGAAAACTGCAACAGTCTCTGTTAAAAATGACAAAATCTAGCCTTGAAGTTTTAAACAATTGTCAAAAAGCATCAAAATCCGGTCATAAATTCTTAAAAAGGGTAATAGTTTTATAAAACTTTAAAAATAGCAAAAATCCAGTTCAAAAATAAAAGTCAAAAATATTGTTAAAAGGACCAAACGTTAAAGTGCAAAACCCGGATATGAAATTTTAAACCAAAATCCGGCCATTTACAACATTTAAAAAGTGTATAAATCCTTATAAAATTTCAAAAACAGCAAAATCTAGCGATAAATATGAATAAAAATCATTATCAACATGCGTACCAGCATTGGAATTTAGCGGTGCTCTTATATTTGTTTTAGATCAATATAAAACATAATAATTTAAACAAATTGCTCTGTTGTTTAACTAAATAGTATTATTTAGCAATAATTAAATAAATAATAAATTTAATACAAGTGCGTTGTCAACAAAATATGTAGATATAAATGGGTGTTATTAAATTATAAATATAATATTAAAACAGCGTTCTATATTTTTACATAAAGAATAATTTGTAGCTTTTAAATGTTTTTACATATATTTGCTTCTTATTATTAACAAATAGAAATAAACTTTTGAATTTCTGGAAATCAATAAAAAAAACTTTTTATTGCGCTTATTTATGAAAATAAATCTAAATAATTTGAATAATAATTTAATTTAAGGTTGCTTAAGCTAATAAATATTTAATTAACCAATAATAATAAAACTTTACACTTCCGGATATCCGAAAAAAATTTGTTTAAAAACGGAAAATGTAAAATATAGCTAAAATAAATTATTCAGTTTTTTGGCTGACACAACCTTATTTATAAATATATTTTGCTGACCTTAGCTTACAAGTTTTGGTTAGAACAATTTATTTTATAATGGTTTAAAGCAATACAACAAAGCGTTTGATAAAAAAAAAACTTACGTTATTACAGTTTTTTAAGAAATTTTAAAATGTCTTGTAGGATATTATATATTAAATAACCACTATTTTACTATGTATAACCTACTTCTTTATACTTACTGTATTTTTTACGCAAAAATTACTGTTATTAGATTATTTTTGTTAGCCAAGTGCTATTAATTAAATATAGTGTATTATTATTTATTATTAAAAAATATAGTAAGCGTTTTCCCCTCCTAAACATTCCTCTCCACAGCCAATGACGTCACGTCTCTTGCGCTGTACTTACTGCGCATGCGTCAGAAGCTAGTATATTACTGTCAATAGTCATGTCAACAATATGGCGTATGACGTTTAAAACATGTTTTTGTAATTTTCGAATTTAAACTAGAAAATCTTTGTAAAATAAGTATAAAATGCTAAATCAAGTTTCTGTGGAAGCAGTATATTCCGCCACGTATGTGGAGAATTACTTAGACTGTGTAGAAAACCTTCCCAATGATCTTCAAAGACTCATTTCTAGAATGAGAGAGCTTGATGTTAATTATTTAGGTAAGATTGGCAAAAAGTATTTTTAAGTTACCATAATGTATACATTTAAATTATAATAATATATAAATTAAGTAAAGCTTGCACCTTTCTTACTTTTTTGTGATGTCTTAATCTTACTTTGCCTATACGTAGGAGACAAAAACACTTTAAATTCTATTATTAATTAAAACATCAATTTATTATTTATAAAAACCAACTTTGAAGTAGTTTTGTATATTGCTGTCATTTTTTATCTACTATAAAATAATAATTTGAAATATAGCAGACACTAGGAACGTAAATAGAGAAATACATATATGTCATCAATAGAATGTAGGCAGCATGTTCAATCAGTGGCCTCCGTAATTAGTAATAAAGCTACAGTCTATAACGGCCTTATCTCACCGGGTTACCAGTATGGTACAACAAGTGACGATATGGTTACTACAGGCAACCAAGAAATACACCAGCAGTAATTTTATATGTTTTAATTAATTAATATTAATAGTTTTTAAGTACAGTAAAGTTCCGCTAATCCGGATCAATTAAAACATGGCTTTATCCAAATCATTGAACAATCCGGATTACTGGAACAATAATAAAATAATTAAGCAAAAGCTACATTATATCATAAAGCTTTTATAATAATGAAAATAGAACATATTTTCAAAAAAAATTAACCTTCTTAAGAAAAACTACAATATTTTAGTCTGGCAAATGCAATCTTGCTTAACCTCCATTGCGCAACTTTTGTATTATTTGTTGTTTTTTGATTTTGTGGCCGTTTTGGTGCCATGTTGATATAAAATAAAAATTCTGGAATTTCCCTTTTTTTTTTTCGTTGGTTAGGAGACCCCCGGCATGCTTCGTAGAGAAACCGTGGTTGGTCTGCCAATCCGGATTAAATCGGTCTGGATTACAAAGTACATAATGTAAAATTTACATTTTTTTATTTTGTCTGAACTACAAGGACATCCGGATTAAAGCAATTCAGATTAGTGGAGCTTTACTGTATCGTGTTGTTAAAACGGCAAAAACTATTGAATAATATTAATTATAAATTCTGACTTCTTCTCAGCATATTCTTTTTAATATAATTGATGGTTGTGACCTCTACTACATGATAATTTATGTTTATGAAATAATAAAACAATTTACTATGTTTTTTATCACAAATTTATTTGCAGCAATAGCAACTTTAAATATCATTTATCACTAGTGAGATATGAAAGATTTAATATAGGCTTGCTATTTGGTCACTTATTGATCAAAATGTAAAGTGAAATCTTTAACACTTTGATTGCCATGAGAACCTACTTTTGGTTCTTAATTTAATCTGCCCGGCTGTTAGGTCTTATGTAGTTTAAACCAGAGTAGGGCAAAGTGTAATCTGACTAATGATTGAAAAGATACTGACTAACAAATCATTGCCAGCACGAATAACGAATAATGACTAATAATTATAAATAAGTTTGTTGTTGATTGATGTTACTAATGACTAATGATTATTAATCATTAGTTAGTAAAGAACGATTACTGACTAATAATCAACAATCAAAATTTGTATAGAAATGACTAACGAGTAAAAACTAACCAAAGTTTACTTAACCATTTTAAAAAAATATGAGAAAAATTTAAATTTGATTAAGAAAATTTTAAAGGTTATAAATAAAATTTAAGAAAATCTAAAATAGTTTAAAGATATTAAAAAAAAAACATTAGGAAAATTTAAAAAAAAGAGTATTTTAATGAGTATTGAAAAAATGCTTAACAAAGCAAAAACATTAAATATTAATTAGATTAATATACCAAAATATTTAGACATATAGAATAGCAGGAAGAACTCATAAAAAATTAACACTGCGTGCCAACTTGTGTTGGTATTAGAGACAAATGAAGAAAGAAGACCAGAAACAGAAACAGGACTTATAATAGTGAGCAAACAGGGCGTAACATATGCAGACTTGCTGAGAAAGGCAAAACTACATATAAAAGAATCTACATTTAAGGAGGTAAGAGAAACAAAAAAAGGGGAGTTACTAATAACAAAAAATAAGGCCAAAAAAATATGGAAAAAATAAGAAATAGAATAGAGGGTTACAATGTAAGAAAAGCCAACAACGTACTCACAGAATAGCTAGAGTATAGCAGGGAAGAAATGTTAGATAAAAAAATGTTGGACAAAAATCAGCGGAACAGATAAAAAGAGAAGGAAAAATAAACAAAAGACTCATAAGATGCAGAGTAGATAAAGTAACAGCAAACAAGAGAAAATTTACAAATGCTGGATGAAAGGACATGTAGCAGAATGCAAAGATGAGAATAAGTCATCGATATGCATTACGGAAAGAAGTGACACCAGGTTGCTGAATGCAACAAAAAAAAACAAAAAACTAAATGGTAAGTGGATAAGAGACAATAAAACATGCGGCTATTTTAGCTAAGGGAAAGTGTAGGGACAAAGTAGAAAGATGGGGAACACCAAAAGATGGAATAGTGTCGGCTGAAGTAGCAAGTATGATAGTATACTGCTGTTCTGTCAGTCCAAACTACGAACTAGAATACTATCGGGAGTGAAAAGGACAATTAGAAAATTTAAAAAAATTAAAAAGCAAACACATCATAGTAGGAGGAGATCTTAATAAAAAATCACATAAATGGAGAGGATTCAAGAGAGATTTAAGAGACGCATAAAAATAGAAAAAATGACAAATAACAAAAACATAGAGAAGAGATGCGAAAGATGAAGCAATTTACAGGTACAGAAAAAAGGGGAAAAAAGAACCATATTGGTGATGCAAGGAAATAAAAGAAAGCAGAAAAAAAAACAATATAAACAAGGAGGAAAGTTAAAAGACAAAAATAAGGAAGATTCAAACTTACCAAAAAGGTACCACAGAGTTCAGCATTAAGACCAAAACTATGGAACCTCGTTTATAATGAGTTACTTTGAATAAGGTTGCCATCTTTCATTCATTTTTGCTAAAATAAACTATAGTATCATGGAAATATTAACTGTATACAAAATTATATAGAAACTACTCAAGGTTAATTTATTTATTTATTTAATTGCCTTTCTACCTTTCGGTGTAAGGCTGTATGGCGTATTATTAATTTATATAATATTCACGTCATTTCTTCCTATCTTTGGCTATCTCCTTTATTTCTTCCCAAGTATTCTCTTTTTTTGTAGCCTCTTTCTTTATTGCGCTGTTCCATTCTTTTCTGGGTCTTCCTCTTTTTATTTTCCTGTTACATTCGTCTCATAAATTTTCTTAGTGTTTATTTTTTTTTGCATTGGTTTTGTTTTTAAATTAGGACAAATTTATGTATGTCTTGTTCCTTATTTTATCTTTTCTTGTTTTGCTTTTGATCTTCCTAAGAAATCTCATTTTTCCATTGCATTGATTCTTTCTATTTGTTTTCCTGTCATTGTCCATGTTTTGCTACTATATGTTAATGTTGGTCTGATTACTTTTTTTACAATTTCTGTTTTTGTGGTTTTTGATATTTCTTTATTGTTAAAGAAAGTGTTTTTTAGCATGTTATATATTTTTGCTGTTTTTCCTATTTTGTCCTCTATCTCTTTGTCAAGTTTTCCGTTATTTTGTATTATTGTTCCTGTACTGTTTAACCTGTTTTATTATCCTTTTTTTTATTCTGATGTTGTGGTTCAGTTTTTCTCTCGCAATTGTCATTGTTTTTGTTTTTTCATAGTTTATGTTTATTTTCTTTAGTTGTTCCTTTAATATTTCCATGTTGTATTGAAGCTTCTCTTATGTCTCTGCAATCACTGCCATATTGTCTGCAAATAGTAGTTCCGCTATTTCTATTACTTCCATCTTCCAATACCCTATTTTTAACATTTTTATTTTTTTTTGCTTGTTTTATAGCCTTGTCTAAAACAATTGAAAACAACAATGCGCTTGCTTCACCCCTTTCTTTGTTTGGAATTCTTTTGATTTTGATTCCTCGTTGTTCATTCTTACTACGTTTCTATTTTCTGTGTACATGTTTTTAATTATGTTTATTATTTCCTTCTCAATTCCTCTCTCATTAAGTTCATTCCATATATCCTCTCTTTTGATCCTGTCAAATGCTTTTTTGAGGTCAACAAAGCATACGTGCATTATTCTATTTTTTTTATCATCTTTTCACTTAGCTGTTTTATTATAAATATTAGGTCTTGTGTCTACATTGGCTGTCCTCTATTGTCGTTTCTAATTTGTCTCTCATCCATTTTTCTAAAACTCTTGTTAATATCTTGCTTGGTATGCTTGTTAGTGTGATTCTTCTGTAGTTTTTACATTTCCGTTTATCTTCTTTTTTATGTATGGGTAAGATTATTCCTTTATTCCATTCCCTTGGCGTTTTCCCATTTCTGATCATGTCATTTATTAGTTCCGTTATTTGTGCAGTTCTCTCTTCTCCCATGTATTTTATCATTTCCGGCATTATTTCATCTGTTCCTGGTGCCTTTTCATTTTTTAATTTCATAATTGCTTTTATTATTGTGTCTTTTTTAACTTCTTTTATTTCTTCCGTTCTTCTGTCCAGTATCACCTTTTCATCTTTTTTGTTTTGTTAGTTCTTGGAAGTATTCTTTTCATCTTTCCTTTATCTTGTCTTCTTTTGTTATTATTTTACCATTTATATCTTTTATGTTCATCATATTGTGTTCTTTCTTTTGTTTTAACGTTCCGTAGAATAGTTTTTGGTTCCGATTGAAGTTCTCATTCATTTCTTTTCCAAATTTTGTCTATGATTTTATCTTTGCATCTTTTATTATTCTCTTTGTTTCATTTCTCTTTTCTTTATATTTTTTATAATCTTTTATTTTTTTTGTTTCTAGATATCTTTTCCATTTTTCTTTTTTGTCTTTTATCTCCTTCTTGACTCTTGCTGTCCACCAATTGGTATTTTTTATATCTTTGCTTACTATTTTTTTAGTTTCACAGCTTTCTTTTGCAGCTTCAAGAATGATTTGTTTAAAAGTTTACCATTTTTCTTCTATGTTCGTTCTTTTTTCTTTCTCTCTAAATTTGTTATGTAGTATCTCTTGGAATGCCGCTTGTATTTGTTCTTCTTTTAGTTTGTATGTTTTTATCTTTATCTTAATTTTTTTTTCTTTTGTCTGGTTTAGTTATTGCTTTCCATTTCATGTCCATTTGTAGTAAATGGTGGTTGCTTCCTATTTTTGCCTGTCTTGATACTCTTACATTCTTTATCTTTTTCCAGTTGTTTCTATTAACTAGGTAGTAGTCGATAATTTATTTCTCGTTTCTGGTTGGCTGTGTTCTTGTGTATTTGTGGATTTCTCTGTGTTTGAATTTGGTGTTTGTTACTATTAGATTGTTTTTGATGCATAGTTGTATAATTCTTTCTCCGTTGTTGTTTTTCATTTCTTCTCTTTCTTTTCCCATTGTCTCTTCTATTCCGTTGTTTTGATTTCCTACTCTCCCATTTAGATCTCCTAGTATCATTATGTTTTCTGTTCCCTCGTCAATTTCTTGTTGTAGTTTTGCATAAAAATTTATACAATCGACTATATAGAAAGTTGTACATGAAAACACACATTGGGATTTGATTGTAGTATCCCCTAGATTCATCTCAACTATAATGTCCTTTCTTCAGCCCACTAGGACTACCGCTTTTGTCTTTTGTGCTGCCAACTGTAAACCTATTTTCTCAGCTCAAATGAAAATGACTGTTGTGGTGGTAGATATGCTAGTGGTTTAGGCCATTTTTGCTCTCATAGCTTCATATATAATTCGTTTTTATAAACTATATTTCTTTGGTCTTTTTCAACCATTATTCTATTTACCCCTCTTATATAATTATAAAAAACTAACTTTACTAAATGCCTAACAATATAATGTATTAACTTATCTTTGTGATGAAAAATAAAAGTAAAATTATTTTTTTAATTATAAATTCAGTAGCTTGTGCAACAAAATTTGATTTTAAATCTATTCTTCTTATCAACAATTTTGTAATGTTATAACATTCTGTAATGTTTAGCACAAATGCTGGTCGACAATATTGTAGACGTTGCGGTAGAGATTTAGAGTACTCTTATTCTAAAGTTAAATCATACATTTATCATATTTCCAGTATGTATATCTTTAAAATGATTAAGAATATTATATGTGGCAGAGTTCACATTTAATTTAACATTTTTGCTAATACTGCTGCATACCAAAATAAATCTATACTTCTTTGAACTAAATTTTCTGAAAAATGTTTAATATTAATTGGTTCATACAGAATAATTTCTTTTCTTCTGGCTCTATCTACAAGGTTGTCAAGCTGAGCCAAGAACTGGCCAGAAGTATGGATTTCTTCACAGTTTGCACCCACTGAATGTGCAGATACAAAACTGTTAACTAAATGGTTTTAAATGAATTTTTAAATTGTGTGCAGATAGGCTTAACATTTTGACAACCTTGTTGACGATCTTGACCAAATATATTTTTCAAATGATCTTGGATTAATACTCTTGGCATAATATACTTAATTTTATATTTTTGCCAAACATTCCAGAATCCTTCAATAGTTTTTGGTTTGAACTTTTTAAGTTTATCAAAAATTCTACTATTTTTGCAGTTTTTTCCGCAGATGTTGGCATTGTTATTGAACCATTGGCACTTGTTTTATCTGTTAATATACAATTTTTGTCTTTTATATTCAGCAATTAACATAGACATTATACTTACTTTTTTTGTTAGAGGGGAAATGCATTACGCACATTGTGTATGGCTCCCGGTTTTTTGTATACTTACTAAAACCTTGAACTTCTATGTCCTCTTGGGCTTGTGGAATCATCGTTATGGTCTTACTTCATAAGTCCAAGTCTTATCCTTTCTTCTTCTTCTTTTGTTGCCATTAATTTTTTTATTCCTTCATCAATGATCCTCTAGTTGCTTGCACTTTTCACTATAAGCGGGGTCAGATTGCTGATGGTTATCTTCTTTCCGATTTTATTCTGTACCTCTATTCTGATATTCTTTCAGCGAGGGCACTTCACCTGTGTATGTTCTAAATTATCCGTTTCCTTACAGCAGGGGCAGCTGTCATGCACCGCAAGACACATTTTATAAGTACGACCTAAAGCATTCAAGTCCTGTAAGGATCTGTGTGAGATGGTATTTTAGGTTTTATGTTTTCTGTTTACTTAAGGTGTTATAAGAGTCTGCATTAATTTGGCGACATCTCCCTTGCTCTGCCATTTTTTTTCCCATTTTTCCATCATCTTTATTTTTTTGTCTCGCTCTTGGATAAGGAGGTTTATGGGGATTGTTCTTGTTATTGCCTGTATAGCCTTAGTCAAGACTGTTCTGTAGGCACTTGCTGTTCTGACCGTCATAGTAAATGTTCCACAAGGCCCAGAACAGAGCTTTGTGGCACCCCACAAGTCCAGAGTTTTTTTAGCTACTTGACCGGCGGCTTTCTTGACATGCTTAAGAGCATCAAGAGTAGAGTGACTTCTGAACTTATGTTAGTTCTCACCGAGTCCTCCATTCTTATCTATTTTTTTTAGTCTTTTGTTGAGGATGTTCTCATAGAGTTTTTCTAGCTTTTGTCCCTTTTGGTAGGTTTCTTGATTAATACTAGTTTTGTCTCTTTCCATTCCATGAGAAAGATCTCTTGCTTGATCAGTTTATCGAATACTTTCACTCAAAGTTGCAGTCTTTGTGTAGCTATCGCTCTGATGACCTCCGGAGTTTTTTTGCTATTTATTCTTGTCACTGTCCTTTTGGCTTTTATACAGCACCTTCTTTTGTCTGTGATGTGTTCACTACACCAATACATTGGTTTGTAATTTACCCTTTCTTCTTTTTTGCTTAGTGTCTATTTGCAGGTTTTAATTATAGTTTTCTTCAGCTTGTCAGCTGTGTGAATCATTTCTTTTGTGTTTTAGTCCAGGTCTTCCAGGAATTCCTTCTCTTGACCACAGCGAAAGGCTCAGCCTTTGTTTTCTCTTTTTTCTCTCTTGTTTTTCCTTTTAAATGATGTATTACTTTGTTTCAGAATACCTGCTGTTTCTAATTCTAGGAGATAAATTTGGCAATCTACTAATATTAATAGATTGATGAAAGGAACCTGCGCTGGAAAATAATATTAAATTAAATTCTTTATATAAATAATTGTATATTGTTCAATTAGATCTTAAAATTTATTACAATTAATTACATTATAGTTAAATTAACCCTCTAATGCCCCAATTTTTAATCTTCATCGACATTAAATCATTTGTTTACACATGCCAGGTATGGGTGCATTTTTTTTGCGAAGGAGAATTTTGTGTGCATTTCAATATTGTTTATAGTTTTTCCAAAAATTTGTGTATTAAGGATAAAACATTAGAACTTCACGTTATATGTTATTAAGTGCACCCCGTCTTGAGACGGCGCTGGGCATTAGAGGGTTAAGTAACAAAATTAGTACAAAACATTTACAAAATATAATGTATACAATATTTTTATTTAAATCAAATAAATGATTGCAATCTTATACAATAATTTTTTCTCAACATATATTTATAATGCAAAAATTTCATATACTAAATTAACATAAAAAATATTATAAAAATCTATATATAGGCTGTACAAAAAATGTACTACATTTAATTGTAAAACAAAATAATTTAAAATATAATTATTATTAATAATAAAGGCCTGTATTCAGCTTAATAATAATATTAGGCTTTTTTAAAATTCATATTAACATTTTATATAAGATGCAAAATAGACCTAGTTAATAATAAAACCTTTTACATAATTCTAAAAAGGTTGTATTAAACACATCAATACTTTACTTAACATATTTATATATTTTTTATTAATACTAACATTTTTTTTTATAAATGCTATTGAGACAACAGAAGACGCTAACGGTACATTAGTTTTCATTATAATCGGAGTGGTCATGGTGCAAGTAGAGAGAGCATAAGGTGTGACCTCTTGTAATGATGGTTGACTAATAGATCAATATCTTCTATAACAGAATTAAACATGTTAAATATAATAATAATTAAAACTAAAAATAAACATACCTTTAATCTGCACTGGCATAATACATCTAGCATACTTAGAAATGTTGGTTGCTGCTTCTACGATTAGTAAACGGAATGTGTAACGGTACAGCATCCTTCTTCAAAAAATTATTGGAAGTTATATCTTCTTAACAAAAATGCAAATGACATAACAAAATTTTTATACAAATGCATAGGTTCAAAATTTTTAAGTTTTTCTTTATCACAAGATTGTAGCTTTTGTATCCAAGTACATACATATATACTGACCTTAAAAGCAAAATGCAGTTTTATAAGTAACTGAACACTAAAAATTTTCTGTTTAAAACACTGTTTTACACTTGTAAATAAACAATTTGATACAATATCAGCGATTTTCACTATAAGCACAACTATCATAACAAATTAAGAAATAGTTAGTTAGATTTAAGATTTATGGCATATCAGCCTAAAAAGACTATTAATGTGACAAATTAACAAATCGCACCCTTGCGACAAATATGACACAAGTAAAAAAACCACGTTTTTCAGTAACAGCAAAAAACGGTTTCTAACATAATAAGAGGCGTCAAAAACTATTGTTAAACAAAAAATATAATCTGAAATAAACAATAATGATGTAATTTTTCTTATTGTAGCCCTAAAACTGTTAAAAAACAACCCTTTTGACTTGTGACGTTTTTGATTAATATCTGACCTACACAGAACTGATATTTTTTGAGTTGTGACACTTTTAATGATTTATTTTAAATTAAATATTGTGATGTGACATTTTTGATGATTTAATTAGAGTACTTGCCATTTTTTTAAGAGTTGCATCATTTTTGAATATCGATTTTTTATCCAGGAAATTTATACTTAAGAAAGTCAAAAACGATTGTTTGTGAAAAAATATTTTATTTTATTATCAACATAACAAAAGGAATTTAGCAAAAAGTAAAGTAGATACTTAAAATAATAATACATCATAAAAATTGAACAATTGATTTACATGCTTCTGATGCTAAACTTTCATGCTCAGTATGTTCAGTTGATATAACTTCATTAAACGTTGTGTAAATATTATTATTATCTTCTTTTGGCTGAGAAATAGGAACAGTTAAATTTATAAATAATTGTTCAACATGTTCAGAATTTTTATTTGGTTCATCTACTGTTGATGATAGACTTTCATTTTCGGGATTTTTAATTCCTATTACTTCATTGATTAGCAATGTGTCATCATAATTTGTCATTGAATTTTAGAATCGACTGTTTCTTCATACTTTTTTGAAGTTGCTAAGTTTAAAATTTTCATGGAACGGCTTGAATGGTTCTTAATAATAACCTAACCTAAAAGGAACATTTTGAAAAACTTTTAGACAAAAATCAGCAAAACAGAGTTCACTTGATAATAAATTCATTTATTGATGTTAAATGTTTTTTCAATTCAAAAAAGTATCATTGTTTTTATTATAATATTAATGTTTGAGCTCAGATAAACATATTGTTACCTTTAAAAAGGAGAATTATTAACTTTTTGCTAGACTTTTTTGTTTAATATAAATGCCGACTAAAGGTACCATAATCTGATATCTAACAGAAAACTTACAACTTTTAAATTTTTTCACTTTTGCGTAAAAAGTCTTAATTTATTCATCAAAAGTGACTCAATTCAAAATAAAACAATTCTTGTTCAAATGATCAACAAAACTGCCACAATTCTAAATGTTTGGTATAGAAGACGGCGTTTTTATCAACAAAAGTGACAACTCAAAATACTACAGTTTTGAATTATGGTAACCGCAGACACTCACAACAACGTTCATGGCACAACTGATGATACAGCACTTTTCTAGATTCAAGCATACACTGACCAAAACATGAAAAACTACACAAATGCCATCTAGCAGATAAACAATAAAGTTAAGTTAATACGCTTTTAATGATTTATAGAATAATATTTACAGAATTTATTAATGGTAATAACTAAAAAAACAGGATTTTTGACTTGTGTCACTTTTGTCGCGCGGGTGCGAAATGTCAATGTGACTTTGTGACTTGTCATGATCAGGGTGTGCTCTCTTTTCTATAAACTGACAAACCCATCTTCTACAATGTTTTAGGTCTATGGTTTTTTTATAGGGATGACCAACCGGCGGCACCACCATTGTCTATAAATCATCTGATCACGACAAAAGTCATATTGACATTTTTTTAATTTGTTATAATAGTTGTGTTATAAACATAAAAATCAGTATTGTATTAAATTGTGTGTTTAGGAAGTGCAAAACAGTGTTTTAAAGAGACAATTTTTAGTGTTTATTTACATATAAAATTGTATTTTGCTTTAAAGGTCAGTTTATTAAAATATTGTTATAAATTAATATTATATATTGTTAGACATTTAGTTAAGTTAGTTTTTTTATAATTATATTGTTTATAAAGTCGAATTAATCGATATAATTATTTTTATTTAAATTTATTTTCGGATTATCTCACGTTGTTTCATTGAGTTGGACTCGACAACGCGAGATAATACTGTGTCTGTCATCTGTGAAGAGATTACGTGAATATACATTAAACAAATAATATCGAAAAAGAAGTGAAAAAATAGAAAACAGTTGTGATAGTGAATAAATAAAATATAGAGAATTTAGTGGACATTATAATTAAAAGTGTAGAAGCAAAAGAAAAGTGAAAAAGAGAATAAAACAAAGTGTAATCAAACATAACCCCAAAGAGAGCGAAGAAACAAAACAAACTAATAATAATTTAAAGCAAGTATTAAAGTTCTCTAAAATAAAACCTCGGTGGCGCACAGGAAAGAGCCGCAGCGAATAGTATTTGTCATACTCTCAGACACGGGTTCGAAGCTCGAAAAAGTAAAACTTTTTTTTTTGTTTTTTTTTTAATCTTTAATTATAATTTAAATTAAATAATAAATTATTATCGAATAAAATATCAGAAAAAAATAAAAATAAAAAAAATCTATAAAAACTTAAAAAAGAAAATAATACAAAATAAATAAAAATGCCACCAAAAATAAAGAATAACGAAGACGAGGGAATTAAAACAAGCCTGGAAGAACTAAAAAAAGCAGTGGACTTTATGTCAGCAAAGTTTGAAGAAGGAAGAAAAGAAAATGAGGAAATGAAAAAAACTCTTAAAGATATAAAAACGGAAAATATTGAAATGAAAAAACAAATAAAGGATCTGGAAGAAAAGGTAAACGAATATGAACAAGATAAAATAAAAAATAATATTGTGATAGCAGGGATTCCGAAACAACATCAAAAAGAAAACATAAAAGAAACAGTGGCAAAACTATTCACAAATATAAACATTGAAATACCAACAATTAATATCATAGAAGCCTATAGAATAAACAATAAGAATCCGGATGCACCAATACTGGTTAAATTCAAATCAGAAGAAGAAAAAAAGAAAATAATGGAAAAGAAAAAAGAAAAAGGGTCAATCAAAGCCGATGAATGTGGATTAAAAGGAAAAAAAGAAATATACATCACGGAACAGCTTACATACAAAAACAACAGTATATTTTATGAAGCAAGAAAATTAAAAAAGCACGGATACAAATGGGTTTGGTATAAAGAAGGAAGAATACTTGCAAGAAAAACAGAAGAAGACAAGCCAATAGTTATCCATGGTATTGAACATGCCAAGGAACTAATAAACAAGGAACAATAAAACAGAAAACAAAAATATATATATAAGTAATAACTATAACCAAAATGGACAACATAAAAATATACCTACATAACGCAAGAAGTATTCGAAACAAATTTGATGAAATACTAACAATACCTGTACTATACAAACCAGATATTATTGTAATATCTGAAACATGGCTATATCCAAATGAAGAAAAATATTTTCAAATTCCAAACTACGCAGCAATATTTAACAACAGATTGATGAAAGGTGGGGGCATTGCAATATACATAAAAAACGGAATAACAACAACAGTACAAGAAAGTAAAACAGAAAAAAATACTGAAATACTAACAATAAAACTTAATAAAACAAACATACATATAACAGCAATATATAAACCCCAAACCGCAAAAAACGATGACTTTTTAAAAGTAATAGACAAAATAACAAAAACAAAAACCAAAAATATAATAGTAGGTGACATGAACATAAATTTAAGAGAAAATAACAATATAACAAATAACTACAGAAACTTAATTGTTGAAAATGGTCATTGTATATTAAATAAAATAATACAATGAAGATGGAGTGACGAGAAACAACGCAGATAAACCTGGCACAATAATAGATCATGTTATAACAAACATAAAAGGTTATAACAAAAAAATTAAAATTAAAAAACTAACATTATCGGACCATAATGCGGTAATAACAGAATGGAATATAATATATGAAAAAACAAAATATGAAAAAGTACTAAAAAAGAAAATAAACTATGAAAAAATTAAGAAAGAATTTGAAAACATAGATAAAAAAACAGTACACGATTTTGACACACTAACAACAATATTACAAAACACAATAAAATGAAATACAAAAGTAACGGAAATAAAAAGAAAAGAAAACAATGAGTGGATAAATATGGAAATAATAACAATGATACAAGATAGAAACAAAACACAAGAGAGATACGTCAAAAATCCAAACAATGATGTTATTAAAAAAATATTAAAACAAAAGAAAAAAGAAGTAGAGGACAAAATTAAGGAAAGAAAAGAAAATTACTACAAAAACAAAATAAAAAACGCAAATGGAAATCAAGCTAAACAATGGTCGGAAATAAATAGTATGCTAAATAAAACAAAGAAAAAAACAAAACAAGAAATAACTGAAATTATAACAAAACACGGACAAAAAAAAAACAGATAAAATTGACATAGCGGACGAACTGAACAACTACTTTGCAACAGTAAGAAAAAACTTGGCAAACAAAATTAAGAAGAATGATGGCAGGAAAACAACAACAACAACTGTAAGAATAGAAGAAGAAGCTAAGTTTGACGAAACAACAGAAGAAGAGATAGAAGATATAATCAAACAACTGAAAATAAGAAGCGCGCCAGGAGAAGATCAAATAACCCATGACGTAATAAAAGCTATAAAAAAAGAAGTAGCACCAATACTGAAAAAACTAATAAATAAAATGATACAAACAGGTGAATATCCACAAATACTCAAAAAACAAATTATAAAACCAATACACAAAAAAGGAGAAAAATCAAAATCAGAAAATTATAGACCACTATCGCTTATATCAGTGTTAAGCAAAATAACAGAAAAAGCAATATATAACAGACTTATGACACACATAAACAAACATAACATAATAAACAAAAGACAATATGCATTTCAAAAAAACTCAAACACTATGGGCATAACAATTGACATAATACAACACATAGCAGGAAAGCTAGATGACAAACAGTATGTAATACCAATATTTATAGACATGAGGAAAGCCTTTGACACAATCGACAAAGACAAATTGATTAACAAAATGGAAATTCTTGGAATAAGAAACACAAACTTAAAACTACTAAAAACATATATTAAAAACAGAACACAAAAAACAAGAATAAACGACATACTTAGTACATCTACAATAGCAGAATATGGGCTACCACAAGGTGGAGTACTAGCGCCAATATTGTATATATTATACATAAATGATATATATAATATAAACTTAGTTGGTGAAATATATACATATGCTGATGACACATGTATTATATATCACGGAAAAAATAAAGAAGAGATAAAGAGAAACATAAATGAAGACGTTAAGAAATTAACTAAATGGTACGACGAAAACATACAAACAATAAATGAAGAAAAAACAACGTATATGATAATAAGACAAAAAAACACAAAAGATATTAACATAAAAATTGAAATAAATAACATACCAATTACTAGAACAAAACAGACAAAATACTTAGGAATAATATTAACTGAAAAACTCACCTGGGATACACATATTAACAAACTATTAAAAGAAAGCGCAGCAACAATAGGAGCTGTGTATAGAGCTAGGGAATGCATTACAAAAGAAACTGCATTAAGTATCTACCATTCACTATTTTTAGCAAAAATTAATTATTTAATAAACATATGGGGAGAAACAACAAAAACAAACATTCAAAAAATTCAAAGGCAACAGAACAAAATTCTAAAAATAATATACAAACTACCAAAACTAACACAAACAGAAGAAGTATACAAAATAATTAACGAAACAAAGATAAACGAAAAAATAAAAATAGAAAAATGCAAACTAATATACAAAATTAAAAATAAAGAAATTAAAACCAACCTCCAAATAAAATGCAACAAAGAAATTCACGGACATAACACAAGAAGAAGAAGCAACATACATGTACACACAACAAGGACAGAAAAAGCAAAACAAACAATACTAGGCAATGGACTTGTCACTTACAACCAACTGCCTGAAAGTATCAAGAAAATAAAGAATTATAAAGAATTCAAAATTAAAATTAAAAAACACTATATATTAACAAGATCTAATTAGAAGAAGACAGAAGCAGATAAATAGAAACATAAAATGGTGCCCCGAATACGAAGCTCTGCAGCCATCCACATGGAAACGGTGTAGAGCAGCAAGTGGGGAGAAAAAAAACAAATAATATAAACTGTAAATATGTAAACATTTTATAATAAAAACTAAATATTAAAAAAAAAAAAATAAATAAAATAAAAATATATATATGTATATATACAGGGTGTAGATTAATTGGCGGATAAACGCCAGGTAACTTTATAGATTGTGCCAAAAGAAAACGAAAATCTTAATTCCAAAATGCTGAAAAACTTTTCGTTTGGCCTCACAAGGTCCTCAAAGTTTTGTTACGCTTGGCAACGTTGCAAACTTTCTAAATTCAAACCTATAATGTAGGCAACTTAATACACATAAAATAGGCAACTTAATACACACATCAAATTTTATTTTTTATTATAAACTACAAATGTTCAAATTGGCCACCGTTTACTTCTAAACACTTTACAGCACGCATCGATATCGAATTTAGGACGTTCTCAAGCATCGCCGGCGTTAAATGTTAAATCTGTCAGAGTTGCTATATTCATGTCAATTATTTTAAATATATTTTCAAACAATCAATTGTGCATTGAAATAATTAATATTTTTATTTATGACAGAATCTAATAATTTATAATAGTTGTATCAGCTGCAATGTACAAATTCAATAATAATTATAGTACCTATTTGGTGAAACGACAAATGTCACCGATGGTTTTTGTCAAGGGTGGTCACGGGATTGACATGGCAACGTAGTAGTTGTTAATCCGAGACAGACATAAGGCAGACCGCCGCATACTAGACCAACGCAACATAATATATTTTGCATATGCATCAAAACACCATTCATAATTTAATAATGCGGTATGTGTCGTCAATGTGCAACCTCACACAATTTTAAATTAATGATTATCAAAAGAATAAAGTATATCATAATATTTAAATTGAATTTTATTTGAATTTAAAAGTCACTGATGACAAAAGTCACCGGAGATCAGAATTGACCCCCTGACATTTATTGCATTGCCTACTTTATAATTTGAATTTTATTAAAAATTTTGCTACGTTGCCAAGCGTATTTTTAATTTAAATTTGATTTATTCTTCAAAAGTAATTTGCACATTTTTCAATGTTTTTTATTATTAAGTTTCAATAAACCTAGTAATTTTTATTATACTAAAAAATAAAGCAAATTGGTACATAATATACGCAATTAAAACAATATTTGTATTGACAAAATTGAAACTTTGAGGACCTCGTGAGGCCAAACGAAGAGTTTTTCAGCATTTTGGAATTAAGATTTTCGTTTTCTTTTGGCACGATCTATAAAGTTACCTGGCGTTTATCCGCCAATTAATCTACACCCTGTATAATTATAGATGAAAATGATCATCAATTTTATTGTAGATTGAAAGTTTAAGAACATGTTTTAGTTTTTCTTTATAATTGATTTTTTGCGTCAACTATACAGAAAAAGTTAAACATGTTCTTAATTTTTAAATCCACAATAAAATTGATCACATCCATTTTTGAGACTTATAAAGTCTCAGCTATAATTATATATATGTACATATAATTCAAGATATAATTATTAGAGGCCAAACGAAGAGTTTCTCAGCATTTTGGAATTAAGATTTTTCTTTTCTTTTGGCACGATCGACAAAGTTACCTATTGTTTGTTCGCCAATTAATCTACACCCTTTATATATATATATATATATATATATTAGACTGGTTCTGAAATATTTTTTTTGGAATTTTTTTGGGAGCACCTTTATGTAGCCCATACACGCAGGAACTTATGTTAGCGCTTGGCGTATGACGAGGTCTGAGCATGCGCACACATGCTCGAGGTAAAGTGAATCAAGCAATGTTTGTTTTTTTGTGCACGGGCGAATGATTCAAGCGTGTGCAATGACAATTTCTGATGTATGGAATGGGTCAATAAATCAACTGTTCTATAGATTTTTATCAAGTAAAACCTTAATAATCAAATTAAACATTTTGTAAATTGTTAATAATAATATTTATTTTAACATTTGCTATTTTTTAGTTATTATCTGAGACGGCGTTTAATATGTGTGTGTGTGTCAACGGCTAGTTGGCGAACGTCTTCGTCAGCCATTCATACGCCACTGCTGGCGTCTTAGCCTCTTCTCTGCTTGTAATGCTGGCAACTTACATTACAAGGGACCTACAGTTTTAAGTGGATTCCGAACCACTGGAGAGAATTCATCACTCTATCAGAGAAGGTTTTTTTGCCGTAAAACCCCGTTTAATATAAGAACATTAAAATGAATACTAACATATCTAAAAGTTATATAATGAAATACTATACCATTTTAATAACCAATTAATCCATTTGATTTAATCCAGTTTAAATATTAAAACTGTATTAAAATTATTTAATTCGTTATGATTTTTAAATAATATTAATAAACTAAAACAAAATCATGTTTCTTTGCCCATTAATCTTAAATAATCGTACAACTTTTCAACCAGTTTATTTAAATACAGAAACATTTTACTATAAATGTGCCAATATATATATAACTTCATAAGTTTATTTTTAATTAATTAAATGTTATTTTATTTTAATTAATAATTAATTAAATGTTATTTTATTTTAATTAATAATTAATTAAATTAAAATAAATTTTATAAAGACACAATTTCAAGTAATATCGTTTTTTTTATTATAGGGTTTACGAAATGCAATTACAAAACAAAGTATTTTTGATCATTCTTAAATTGTTACATAAATTAATATGCAAAAAATTAGAACATCTTTGCAACCATCATTTTGTCCATAACATGCGTTAATTAAACACATTTGTGAAGAGAGACATGTTAACGCTACAAAGAAACAGGGCAAACTGAAGGCGCGTTGTAAGTGACGAACTGTACATGTATGGTCAATTCTCTCATTTCTCTACGTAGCGCTCTTGCCTCAACGGGCAAATTCATGAGCAAATTCGTGCATGCAAAAAAGTATGTCTAATTTCAGCCCTTAAGAATCAAAAGAACACGTGTTGCACTGCCTTTGAAGTTTTAAAAGTAAACTCATTACTTTACTTAAAAAAACATTATTAGAATGTTACAAGTTTGAAAAAATGAAAAAAATACGTAGTGTCATTTTAAAGGTTTACTAAATTAAAAAAAAATATAGACCTAAGCCTTAAATTCTAATCATTTTTGTTTACGAGTCTAATTTTATGTTCAAAATTTTAAATATAATAAAAATATGTTAATTTAAAAAATCTTTTTATCTTTTTACCGACTTTTAGCTGCATCTCTTCTCTGGTGCTTCTCCAGCGAGAGCACTCCATCAGTGTGTGTTCCAGGGTATCTTTCTCTCCACAATAGGGGCATTCGTCCTGTTCTGCTAGGCACATTCTTTTTAGATATGACCCAAAACATCCATGGCCTGTTAGGATCTGTGTGAGGTGGCAGTTCAGGTTACCATGTTCTCTGTTTACCCACGGTGTCATTAAGGGTATGAAGGTCTGTGTCCATCTGACGACGTCACCCTTGCACTGCCATTCTGCTTCCCATTTTTTTATTGTTTCCACTCTCTTGTCTTTCCTGTGCCCTTTCTGTTGTTTCCCTTTACCTTCGGCCCTCTCCTGTTTGGGGAGGTGTATGGGGATTGCCATTTTTTTCCTGGCTTGCTCTAGTATTATTCTGTATTTTTTTTTTTATGGGTACGGCGTGCAGACATTACCAGACTTTAATAGAGAATACATGTTTTTGGTTGAATAATCCATTATTTGTAAATTTTGCCTCATCAGTAAATAGAATTGATTGAGAAAATAGTTCGTGTCTTTGACTTTCTTCAATAAACCATGAAACATAATTTAATCTTCTTTCAAAATCTGTTGGATACAAAGTGTTTCCAATATGATGATGATAAGGCTTGAAGTTATTTTATTTTAATATTTTTCTTGCTTGTTCTTTGGATACTGTACACTCTAGTTCAATCTCTCTTACAGATGTGGTTGGTTTAAAAGTATTGTATGCCAAACCACGTATCTCTGAATCTTTAGTTAAAATTAATTTTAGCTTCTTTTGGTTTACAAAATGATCCATATTCTTTTAAATTTTTTTCAAGTTTTGGAAACAAGCTTTTACTTGGCTACCTTCTTTCCATGTATATTTGTAGATTGTAACGTTCCTCATGTCGCTTTGCAACATTTGTCGTTACAGCCAGGATTCTGTAAGAAAATTGCATTACATTTCAATCGTCGGTTAAACAAGGATTAGCGCTATCTAAGGAATATATAAAAATGCGCTTTTACAATCCCTTATAACTTATCTCTAGTACAGTAACTAAGTAACGCGCACAACAAATTAGCGTATAAACAACTTATACGTCAATTTATAAGTCAGTTCCAAAAGAAGAAAATTGATAATCGTCGAGCATTATTTCTTTGATTGACCTAATCATTGGGATCTTCAGGGGGTTTTTCTTTATTTCTAGTTCTAATTTGGGATTCATTGAATATAGATTCTACTTGAGTATGTGGGTGATTGAAATTTTATAATGGCCCCGATCACTTTAGGAGTCTTGGCAATTTTATAAAATAATAAATAAATAAACCAGGGATAATATAGTAAAATAATGTAGTAAAATTGCGTATAAATGATTTATACGTCAGTTTGTAAGTCATCATTGACGTTTAAATAGGTTATCTGGACTGTAACAACGACATATCTAATGTTATACCAGATATATACTGTAGATAAAGTTGTTTCTGGTATAAGTTATCTGACAATTGTAAAAGCGGCCCTAAAACAACTAAATGTTAATGAATAAGTAACTACTTACTGTTTTTAACTAAGGTAGGCCAACCTTTTTTTATTTGGCAGTAAGCAATATTTCACTTACTTTTCCGAATTGGGTGCACACAACTCGGACAATTCCTTTCGTTTTCTGACCTGTAAATAAACAACTTGTTAGCATAATTGTAGACTAAAATAACCGTTTGTTAACATTGAACCCACCCACTCACCCTTTATTTTATTGTTAGCTGTATGATTTAACTAGCCTAACATACTTTGTATTTGTTACTTATTAATTAGGTTAAAATTATTATTATTAATTTAATACTTACTTGTATCTGCTGATTTACCTTAGGCACAGAATAACATCGTCAATCCACTACCGTTAGATGTAACAATTGTAATATTATTGTGGGTTAATATGTATGCAAACAACACTGCAAATTGAATTATTAATATTTCAATTTGGTTAAGTCGCGCCATTTGGTGGGCGAAGGCTTAGTTGGTAGAGAGATTTATACTCGAGAAATATTTACCTCCAATTCAAATTTTATTACTTTTTCACGGTGGGTCATAGACGATAGATGGTTTATTGTTGTGAATCCATGAAGGTGCATGGATTGAAAATTCGTGGTCATCTACATTGTCAAGACCCATCCGGTATTTTAATTATTGTCTATGATTGGATATATATCACTCAGAATGGGATTTTGGAATATTTCGTATGCGAGAGGATAACTACGCATTTTGCGCTTCCACATGCATTTTAAGGCTCAAACCGCAAGTTTTTGTTACCAAAAGAGCATACCATGAACAGAAGATCTACCTAGGGATAGGAATCCAATTACCTGCCAATTATGAATTAAAAATTTCAATGAGATCTGATGCTTATAATCATAAGAAGGAAAGGATTTGTCTTCTGGATAAACTAGGAGCAGGTTCTGTTAAATTCTTTATTCCTAAAAAATACAAGGAAACTTTAAGGTACATGTAGTATACATCTATTTGTTAATTTGTTATTGCACTATAGATATTAGCAATTATTTTAGTATGTCTGAACAAGCATAAAGATAAGACTCCTAATTGCTAACACAAGTTTGCATCTAGATAGCTTAATTAGATACCTAACTACGCCGTGCAGAAAGCTGCATAAATTTTAAATAATTATAAGAGTGTGAATGAACATGGGCCAGGTCCCTATAGTTTTTTTATAGATTTAGCTATATTAATTATTGTATTGATTTTTGTATATATTCTTTTTTGTTATTATAATTAATAAATCTAAATTAAGTTAAGGGTAAATCCAACAGTATTTTGATCCACCCGACTTAGCCCTTTGTGGTTAGGGCAAACAAATTCAACCACGTGGAGCCTAAATAGTATACGTTTTGTGTAATTTATTTAGCAACAATTATTAATGCACGAAGGGGTGGACCATGACCTGTCCCGATATAATAGAGTTAACGGTCAAGTGAGCCTTTCTTAGACAAAGGAGGCTACAAGATACAATTCAGATGCTGCGTTTGTATCACGATTACAATTGTAGTAACAAAACAACATATCATTTTTTTCTCCCATTGAATAAGCCATATTATCTGGGATAATGATAACTTTATTATTATTTATAAACATAATAGTTTTAAATTTAATTTTTGTTTAAATAAATGCGTTCTCTTTGAATAACTGTAAACAATTAAATTTGACAACTACACTGCGCGTCAGAGAAAACGGGCCACCCAAAAAATTAACGTAATTATCCACCTTTTTAAATATTGCTAATTTTTAATTTTTTTAATTTATCGGGCCGCCTGTATTTGCAGTATACATACTAAATCGTTTTATTTAATTAATAACAAGAAAAATTTAAAAAGGTGGATATTTACGTAAATTTTTTGGGTGAAAAATTATATTATTATTATTTTGTTTTTAATTTCAAGGCACTCTTATAGTATGTAGTAATAATTGTTTTATTAATTAATTCTTGTTTTTGCAAATTCTGAAAAAACTAATTAAATGAGATATAACAAATTATACATTTTTGAAATTGGAAAAAAATAAGCTTTTTAATGAACTCATAGACAACTAAGGTTGCTATTTAAAAAAAGGCAAGTTTGGTTTATATCTCAAAAATGCTATCACTTTTTTGTTAATTTATTTGAATTCTACACAAAAATATCTACAGAATACATTTTTTATTTTTGCTCTAGAGTAAATAGACAAAAAGTTATTTAAGTTTGAAAAAAACAACGGTTTTTAGTTTTTTTGGAATATTTAAAAAAGTTGAAGACCTATGACAAATTTAAAAATGGCATTACGTTTATCTGGAAATTCTGCCCAACTTTGCTAATTTAACCAACTCTGTAACATTTAAAATAACGAAGTTACCCATAGAACCCAAGTAGATTATTGACATCCTGTATATATTAATAAAAGATACATTGCTACAATTAATTTTATTTAACAAAAACTACACACGTTTTGACCAAAATCAAAATAAACTATGAAAGTCCAGACTGCTGTAATCTGTTCCTATCCTATCCTATTAGTAGACCATAAGTGAGATTTTGCCAAAATGTTAGGAAGAATTCTTTCAATGCAGGACTAACCCAAAAACATACTAAATACTATTATTATTATGTACAGACTGTTTAAAAATGACACCGACAAACTATAGGAGGTACTTCCTTCTTTACTTAAAAAAAAGTTCACATAGGCTTAGGTCTGAAAACGCTTAGTTATAAAAAGACTGCACTTAGAAGTCACTCTTATTTGATCAGTTTATCATTTTTTATAAACATCTAAAAATTTTGTTAAAATAAAAAAAAATATTGTTGTTTTTCAGAGATGCATACATTGAGGTTATGTTGGGAAAGAAATAATATAATATACTTGTATGCTTACAAGTATATTATATTATTATACAAGTAAGTATATTATATTATTACTTTCCCAACAATAATTAAACAAAATCCACAATATATAATAAAAATTTTATTATAATGGCAATAGAACAAAATTTTAAGAAAAAATGAAACCTCTTAAGAAAAACTCCGACAATTTAGTCTGGCGAATGCAACCTTGGTTAACCTCCTTTGCACAACTTGTATTATTTCTTGTTTTTTGACTAGAGTTAATGTTTTGTGTGGTTGTTTTGGGCCATGTTGAAATAAGCTAAAAATTCTGGGATTTCTCTTTTTCTTTTTTGTTGGTTGGGAGATCTCTGCCGTGCTAGGTAGGGGAACCGTGGTCGGTCCGCATAATGTAAAATTTACATTTTTTAATTTTGTCTGAACTACAAGGACATCTGGATTAAAGCTAAATCGGATTAGCGGAGCTTTACTGTAGTTTGAAAAGATAATATAAAATCAATTTAAATAAAAGGGATTCTATAAGGCACCTTACACGATCAATAATACTGACATTCCAAAATACTGACAGTATCACAAAATACTGAATCAGTATTTTGTCCACCTTACACGGTCATTCCACATCATCAGTATTTTCGTCAGTATCATAAGAGACACCGGCTAGTACAGACGTATTTTAGTATGTGATGATATGATGAGTTTATTACTTTGCATGAGTGCATTAAACGTTAGATGAAATAGTATTGTTTGCACAAAAAAGATAAATGTTAATAATCATAAATTATTTCAATTGCTAGATAAATGTAGTTAATATTAAAAATATAAAACGCTCATATATTCTTACACATTGATGTAGCATCTTTTAAGATTATTTGAACAAACTAGAATTCAGCAACATTTGAACCGGAATCACACCACTGTACTGAAGTACTGATGTAAAATGACCTTACACTATCAGTATTACTGTCAGTATTTCCACCACTTTGTAGGCGTGACCATGATATTGAAGAACTGATGCTTGGATTACAGAATATCCGGAAATACTTCAGTATTTTCATCATTCCATCAGTACTAGACCTTACACGATCAATAATACTGTCAGCATTTTAGAATATTGACAGTATTATTGATCGTGTAAGGTGCCTTTAAGGAATTGGTTTCAAAAACGCTTTATTAAATAAAAAATTTAACGTTAACAAGGTGTAACTTTTTGTTTGCCTTTATTTAATTAGTTTGTTCATGCAACACCAGTTTTTAAATACATTTATACTAGTATCATTCATGTAGAACAGGATATAGTCGGCCAATAACACCTTAATCAATAAAACACATTAAAATGTTGATGTCAACAATTAATGATCATTATTCTATGCTGATGATTTTATCAATTGCTATATTAATTTTTTTTTTAGCTCATGTACGTGAAGCCCAAATTCAAACGGATCTTTGGAAAAGTATGGAACTTCTCGACAATAGTTCAAAAAAATCAAGAGTTTGCATGCGAATGCAACAGTGTCTTATTGCAGCTCAAGAGCTAGGAGATGAGAAGATGAATTTATTACAAAACATATTAGATAAAATTGAAATGAAAACAAGATTACTAGAGCAAGATTATAAAAACCTCGGTAAGTTTGGATACAATTAAAACAAAATTTAGTTTATATTTTTGATTTTTTAAATAGATTTTGGCAAAGAAGAACCTACACCAGTAGAGATAAAGGAGCAACAACCACTTGCAAATAATAATAATATTACTGCACCTTTAGGGATAACTGAACGCCCTACTAAACGTGCTAGACGTTCTAGGCATGAAACTTTTTCAGGACTGGATACAAACCAGAATGATAATGTAATTGCAGAGCACGTTCTACGAAGTCAAGTATCTGCAGCAACCAGCTCTACAAATAACAAAAAGACTAACAGTATGAGTTATTTAAATTTATATTTTGCATGCTCAAGAATTTTTTGCTTATTTGAAACAATTGTATCTACAAATATCATAATATCAGGTGTCGGATCTTAATTGCACCATTTTCTATCAAATTTATGGAATGTTTAGTGAAGTGGAAGAAGTTTATTGAAATCATATACAACATTAAATGAACAAGTAAATACTCGAAACAACTTTTTGTGATATATGAATTATATTTTCAAGATAATATAACAATTAGTCTGATTATTATCACAAATTAATTTTATTCCAAGTACGAAAATACACATTATGTATATCCAATATTGGTAATAAACTGAGTACGTAAAGTACCTGTTATTAATCAGACTGTGAGTTATATTTAGAAAGAAAATATAATAAATAATAATACAAATCTAATGTTTAAAGTAACATTACTTAAATTAATTAAAAAGTTTATGACTTATTATGTAAGGCATTGTATTAGTAAGTTACAACATTGCTGACATAGGTAACAGTTATTAATATGCAAATAATAATTATATAAATTATTTTCTCAAAAGTAAAATATCAGATTATTATCAAATGATTATACTAACTATGAAAATATATATTTTTTAAGTCTACTAATAAAACAAGTAAGTAATTATCGAATATTAATCTGATTTCAAGTTAAATATAAAAAGACTAATTATTCAACTGACTTAGGGCCGCTTTTACAATCGTCGGTTAAACAAGGAATAGCGCTATCTAAGGAATATATAAAAATGCGCTTTTACAATCCCTTATAACTTATCTCTAGTATAGTTACTAAGTAACGCGCACAACAAATTAGCGTATAAACAACTTATCTTTGTGATAAATGACTGTAACAAGGACATAACTAATGCTATACCAGATATATACTGTAGATAAATTTATTCCTGGTATAAGTTATCTGACAATTGTAAAAGCGACCCTTAATGAAATTAATAAAAAAAATTATGATGTGTGTGTTTATACGTGACAATACAACACTACCTTTTAGTTGTTTGCAAAGCATTATCAGTCATTAATAGGTCTACTAAAATTTAGTCAATGATTGGGCTGCAGTCTCCAATATAGTTTTACTTGGTTGTGGCATATGTTATGTTTAAAGTGAAGTGTGTGTTTGTCACAATATTATTTAACTTGTTCGAATTTTGTTTGGTGATAGTGGGTGGTGCAGTGAGACTGCAGCCTTACTAACTGATTTTTCACCATTGCCAGAAAATAAGGCAACATGGTTTTGATTAAACTTTTATTTATTTGATCAGCATACATTATGAATATATCTTCTTATTACTATATTATATTGATTTGATACGACAATCAATATCTTGTTTGTCAAAAAATGTCATTTTGCACAAGGATAGGAAGTTTACTTTTGAGCCTTCTCTTATTAGTGGGATGCATGAATTTTTATCTTTTTATGATATTAAATGAGTGTTTTTTAAAAGTAATTTTATGCAAGTTTGTCAGGGATTAAAGCAGTCTATGCTTGAATGTACAAGTGTTCAGAAATATTGTCAAAGATGCAACATGCGTTCAAATTATTAAAAACAAAAGGAGAATAAGAGGGTGTTTGCTGGCTTCTCGATGGTAATGAGTTACTATGTATTTCCCTTAAACCAATGCTATTGCAGCGTTTCTTTTGCTGAATAATCGCGATTTACTTGAAAATTTATAGAAATTAATAAAATAGTACTTATCAAAAAACTAGAAAAATATAATATGGCATTTAAAAAAAGGGAATTCTTTAACTATTATAATAGAATTATGTTTGTAGCTGGTTATTATGTATAATATATGATGTTTAAAATGACAAAAATATAATTCAAATTGTTTCAAAATAAGCGAGACAAATGATAAGTTGTTTAGAAAAATATTGCAGAAAGGCAATGACAATCCAACGACTTTTGAGATAAATATTTAAACAAATAAAAAGGAAGTTTTTTTGCAATTATAATTACAAATATAAAATTTGCAGGAGAAGTGTAGTAGGCATTTATTCACTTGGAAAGAAAAACAAGTGAGAAAAAAGATCAGTAAATTATGTAAGAGTCATAGTGATCAATAAAAATTTTAAATCTTATTTGAAAATATTATAATCCAGATAATTTAAATTTGGAGAGCAAGTTAATTCTCCACCTTACATCCGTTTTGGCAAATCTTTTACTTAAAATCCTGGGCTTGTACAAAAAGATATGGCGCAGATCATTAAAGAGAAATGCTAAATATTAAAGAGGGTTTATCTTATCCTACTTCAGCTATAAATCTGATTTTAAACTTTTTTTTATAAATAACAATTATCTTATTAAAATCTTATCTTTAAAAGGTATTAAGAAAAACAATTCATTTACTGTTTTGCAGTGTTTATTTTAATAATCAACCAGTTACTACAGTCATAACATTCAATAAAAGTATTTTTTAATGAGAAAAAAAAATTATTGTTTTTTTTTTTTTTTCAAATCCAAAAATAAACTAACTATTTTTATTATTTGAACCAATAAAAAAAGTTTTGTTTTTTGTTAAATCTTTATTAATTTATGTTTTAAAAAATCAATTTTTTATGGAAATTATCAAATCTGGTTAAATTTTTTTGAAAGTTGTGACTCTGGAATGCATTACAAAACATATATTTTGACTTAGATAGTTTATGAATAAAAACAACATAAGCGTATTGGTTAATCGAGACATATATAAACAATCACCATTTATTTGTGATAGCAGAGATTAATGTAAGACTGAAAAAAAAATAAGAGACCATCAACAGTTAAAGTTAATTTGAAAAAGTTAAAATGGTATGGACAAAGAAGAGATTGGAAATATAATAGAAATAGATGGAATGGAAGGAAAATGGATCAAAATAGGAATTAAATTTAGAGGGTTTAAACCAGGCAATCTTGCATGTCATAAAACAAGTGACCAAGGCACCATCATGCTATAACCACATTAGTTGCTTCTGATCAATAGTAATGTCGTAAAAAATCATACATTGTGTTCTGCATTAAGTTTAGTAAGCAGCGCCTGTTAATCGGTTTGGTAAAACAAGCGGATTTAGAAACATGTTACCTACAATACTCATCCATATGTGTTATGAAACCGTGTCGGATGTCTAGATTCCATTAGAATTTGTTGGCCCAAACATGCATTTTGTGTGAACCCGGCTTCATTCTTAAAAAGAATATTGGTAAGAAAATGGAGGTCTTCAGCATCATTGCATAGAAACCAGCCACAAAAAACCATACGTGTTTCATGATCAAGTGCATTTAAGGCCTGCACTTGTACATGGTATGGATAAAGCAGCTGCTCTTGGAGGATTTTCCAAACAAGAGGAGCACCAATTCCTACTTACTGGCTGATATTCCCTGTACACTCGTCCTTGGATTATGCTCTATACGTGCTAGAATTTTTTTTTCTGTTCTAGGTGTAGATACCGACCTTGGTCTTCTGCATAAATGTCACTATTTGCTGAATGAACCAGTCAGTATCACTCAATCTTTTTTTTTTCAAACATATGATATGAAGGAATCTAGCGATTTGGATAAGCTTCAACATAAAGACGTCGTAGACTATAATACACGCCTTTTGCCGGTGAAGCTAACATAATCGGTGCATGTGACGTTAGTTGTGGGAAACAACTATAAGTTAACAAATAAAGTTTTTTAAAACTAATTTCTTTAAATACTTAATAAAATAATTAAAATATAAAACAGCAAAAAACTTGGTTGTAGCAAAAAGTTGTGACAGTTGAACAGAAGTTGTAAAGATATTTAATTAATAAGCTTGGTTTTGGTGCTAATTTCTTCAAATTTCTTATTTATATTAAGTTATGTTGAAATCAAAGTTTACCAAATTTCATAATTTGTTTTTGTATATTTAAACAAAAACAGCTGGTTTATTTGATTATTTTGAAAGTTGCTAAATTTGAAAACAGTTTTGTAAAGTTTAGCCATTTCTAAAAGTTCAAATCATTTTTAATGATTATTCAATTCAATTTAAAATGTTGCAAAAAGTTGAAAAATTATAAGATATTAAATTATCTACCAAGTATATTAAAGGTGTTTACACCTGTACAAAATGTGGAAAACTATTTTTTGGAAACAATTTTCTCAAGTATTTTGAAATTTGTAATACATAGTTGGAGAAATAACTGTAGTATACAAAATTGTTAGGAATTAAATTTAGTAAAAAATTGATAAAACATGTTTTTGAATATTTTGAAGGTAAAGCTGTCAAAAATGCTGAAAAGTCGTTTGGGAGTTTTTTCTTTAAATATTTCAATGTTATAAAAATACAAAGTAATTATATTGTCTACAAAATTTCAAAATTAGTTTTTTCTATATTTTGACAATTAAACTGATTGACATTCTTATGCCCGTCTGACACTGCATTTTTCTGTATAACTTTCTGTATAGTCGATTGTACAAATTGACCTTGAGTAGTTTCTATATAATTGTGTATACAATTAATATTTCTCTGTATGATACTATGCAGTTTATTGTAGCAAAAATGAATGAAAGACGGCATTCTATTGGCTGCTTTCTGCAAATAAATCTTAAATTAATTATTAAGTATTAACTAAGAGATGTTAGTACTAATATCACAAAACTTTTGCATTAGTGGTTAAGAGTTAAAATGAAGATATTTTGAAACATAATATTGAGGTGTAGATGAACTTATAAATACCATAAGTCACAAATGCAGTTTTGTGTAGTATATCAAATAAATTTAAGCTGTTAATTTTATTATTTTAGAACTTTTGATATATTTATTTAAAACTGTAGTAATTAATATGAATAAACAGCACTTCGGAATTTAATCTGTGTTTTGGTGAATTACTTTTTCAAATAAAAAAATTGAGGCAAACAAATTCACTTTTTTCTCTGATTAGTTGAAATTGTGTGCAGTAACAATACTTACGGTTCTATCTCAGCAGGCATTGTAACTTTACTGTTACCTTAAAATGATATTAATTAAATTAACAATTATATTATCTTAAAATAAGTAGATTGTAATTTAGAGAGTCTATTTTGTAACAAAATTTAACCTTTTCTCATTATAAACCAGTCAAATCTAGTTATAGAATTCTCTAAAAAAATACTATAATTAGTATTTATAACGTACCAACCAATTCTAGAACTTCAATGTAAAATTATAACCTTATAGCTAACAATACCTATAAACTAATAAATAATTTAAAACTATTAACAGAAGGAAAAATTTTGATTTTGTTACTGTCTTTTTTTTTTTCTATTTATTATATGATATTTTAAATAAGAATTGCTTTACAATACAGGACATATTTATCAAAACTTAAAAATGAAGGTACTATTCTCTTAAGTGGATATCACATTTCTTTTTTTTTAACACCGTGTATTTTTCCTCTTGTTAAGTCGATTCTTGGATATATGTTATATAAAAACTTGGCCATCAATTGTTTTTCCACATTAACACCCCTATTTTATAACTTGTAACGATCTCATTACAGTTTGATAATTGTCGCGGAACGATTAAGCCGCTACCATGTGATGTTGACAATCGTTGCGAAATGTCATTTTGACATATAATATTTTTATTTATTATTTATAATATTAATACATTTATTATTGTTAAAATTGTAGAAACTGATAGTGATGAATAAGCGTAATATTATTTTCAAACTTTTGGATGAGCTGAACTGACGATGAGTAATTTTAATAAAATTATTAATTTTATTAGTAAAAATAAAATGTTACGCTAGAATTTAATAGCATACCGCTACCTTGAGTTTCAGTATTTTAGTGAAAACTGCTACTTTGACGTCATTGCTATTTCCACATATAATTTGATAATCAAATAATTTTTTACTGGTACATTCAAAAAAGATTAAACTAAAAAATGAATCCAAATATTGAAATAAATGCGTTTTTAGGTCTTTTAAACGCATTTTAATGCTGTTTGCAAATATATTTTCACTAAAATATTCTGCGAAAATATAGTTTGATCTTTTCTGAATGTACTAGTGAAAAAATAAATAAATTATCAAATTATATGTGAAAATAGAAATGATGCCACTATACGGGAAATCAAAGCAGCGGTAAGTATGGTATTAAAAGCGTAATAAAAGATTGTAAAAATGTAGATCTAGTTTTAAAATGTATGTAATATGTATGTCTTTTTTTAAGTTCTTCTATTTCTTCTGTTCTTTTGTCTCTAAGCACTCTTTCATCTTCTCTTGGTTTGTTTTATTTTATTTCTTGTTCTGTTCTTGTAAGTTCTTTTATGTTTATCATATTGTGTTTTTTCTTTTGTTTTAGATGTTTTAACATCCCGTATAACAGTTTTTGGTTCCGGTTAAAGTTCTCATTCATATCTTTTTGTTTTGTCCATGATTTTATTTTTGCTTCATTTCTTTTTTCTTTGTATTATTTGTAGCTTTTTCTATTCCTTGGTTTTGGTTTTCTACTCTCCCATTTAGGTCTCCTAGTATTATTGTTTTCTGTTCCCTTGGCTATTTCTTGTTGTAATTTACTATAGAAACGGTTTTTCTCTTTTTTCTTTGCATCTTCATTTGGTCCGTATGCTACTATCATAGTTCTATTTTTTTGGTTTATCATTTCTTCTGGCAGGTTTTGCTTTTTTCTCATGTATCCTCTTATATTCCATGTTTTTATTCTTTTAAATTTTTAAATTTTATTTTTCTCTTTCCTTCTTTTTTCTTATTTTTACTACTTTTGTTCTTTTTGTTTTCATTGTTTGTCGTTGTATTTATTTTCTTTCTTGTACCATTTCCTTGCCGTGTCTTGTTGGGTATCTTTTTCTTTTTATTTAGTGGTTTTCTTATTAGTTTTTTTGGTTTTTCACTTTTTCTAGACCTTTTACCTCTTTATTCTATCTATATTTCACTCCGTATATATATTAATGTACTACTCTCAAATATTGTGAACAGTTGCATAGCAACTGTTTGCTACAAAATCTCAATATATTGAAAACAAAATTTTATGTTTTATTATTTTTAAGTAAAATACATATTATATAAAATGAATCTCCTAGATGCAAAACTTGTTAATAGCATTAAATGTTTGAGAAAAATTCAGTATTTGAATAAAATTTGTTTTCAAAAACTAAATTTTTAATAATTTATTTTTGGATACAACTGATTAAAAAGAAAAGAGTTATCAGCACGATGATCAAAATGTTGATTATGATTAACAAGTTTTAAATTTAAAAAATAACGGAAAAAAGTTGTTTAACTATGCTAAATTTTACTACATGACTATAAAATTTATATTTATATACATACATACATATGTATATATATGCTACATCTTAAAAAAATACAATTATTTATTAAAATAGATGATTACATTTTTGTAACGACTGCCAGCAGAGGTGCTGTTCCCGAACGATCATATTAATCGATCCGCAACAATCACTAAAAGTTTGTTTATTAAACAATCGTTGTCGTAATGAGAATTGTAATGTAAATTGTGCATAATTGCCATGCGTTCTGAACTATTAAAGTTTGGGAACGATCATAGTTCGGGAGCGATTATAGTTTGGGAACGATGTTTTATAAAATAGGCTTGTAAGACTGTAGCGATAGTGGTTATAGCTCACAAATTTTGTTGTGGTTAAAAGTTTAAAATGAATTCAGTGACAGTGGAAGCTAAGCTAATGTCAAAAAGTGAATTAAAATGGAAAATTGTATAAAGCACAAATTATGCAGAGAAAAGAATAGGCAGAAGCAAGCAAGTCAATCGTCCAAGACAAGGCAAATGACACAAAAATGGTAAATAAAGGAAAACAACACAACGACGTAATGAAGCAATACTGAAAGGTGATCTCATTTTAGCAAAACCTCCTTCTGCTCTTTGAACCGTATTAGTTGGTAGGCACTCATAAAGTTACCAATCAAATACTGATAATTGTTTCATTTAAAAAAAAAATTCTGATTAGCTAGAGGCAATAGAATATTAGTTGGGTATATAACAAGCAAGACTATTCAAATGCATTTGAATATATTAAGTTAATGAATTTTACTACTGTTCACTTTTTTATTATTTAACTGTTTTTTCCCAATTTTATAAATATACAACAATTTAATATATACATATATAATAAACAAACAAAAAATTTATTTATTAACTCTTAAGTTACTTAATAGAAACAGTTTTGGATTTCTTACACGTTTAAAAAATTAGAGCTAGTAATTTTTAAAAAAGTACTAATTTTATTATATTTTATTACAAATACTTTTAAAAAAGTGCATAAACTCGAAAGTAAAGTATTAATAATAAGCTACATTGAGTCTAAATGTATTAAACATAAAGATCTACTTTATAAAATTATTACAACTACAATGATATAAATATTAATAGAATGATCAAAAACAACAATTAATCACAATACAAAATGTTTGTTGTGAACTTTTGCATATATTTTATATATAAGATATTTAAGGGGAAGGTAATAATTATTCTAAATAAAATTAAAACACAAAACTAGCATATAAAAGTATAATTATTACCCAACAATATTGTTTACTTGCTTTTAATATAATTTTTATATTAAACAGCATAACATATTTTAATTGCAAATGCTTACTAATGAAATTAAATTCCATTTCCTATTTGTTTCAAAGATTTACATCCAAATGCAACCCAGTATTTAACCATTATTTCGCTTGTTAATATTGCTCATTTAAACCGTATATGGCGTAGTGACTAGTGCGACAGAGTAAAACATACAAATTTATACGGCACAACGGCAAGTTGCCTACCCACGGATTTGGACACACTATTTCCCTATGTTAATATACGGTGGTTGCCAATCCAGTATATAGTATAACATCCTTGTGTTTGCTTGACAGCTGTCAAAGTTGATCTGTCAAAACAAATAGTATGGTGGACAATTTTAAAAAAGCGGCACATTTAAAGTGATTACATAATCCCATTCATTTATAAACTCCTTGTATTTGTTCTAATGTCTCATTTCTAGCATGCTTATATTAATATTTAGCAGAATTAATAATTAAAATTAAAATCAGCTGACTACATGCGCCGCCATTATTGTTTACATATGTGAATTTGTGTTCTGCGCATAAACTTGCGCGGAAACTATACAATAAAATGATTATTTTCCTTATATTTTATAGAAAATTGTATTCGTGTATGACACTGTACCTTTTTGGATTGTACAGTCGACTATATAGAAAGTAATACAGAAATATGCACAGTGTCAGACAGGCATTAGAGTCAGACATACCAAAATTCTTCTTTTTTTTTTGTTTCTGACCACTGACCACTTAAAAAATTCATTATATTTATTGCATGTACAATCTATGGACACTTTGTATATATGCTATTTTTTTAGATACAAGTAAGAAGAAGAAACGTAAATCAAGACAGAGTAATCAAACTGCTCGAGAAGAAACACCACCTCGAGAAGAAGATCCTACAATTGATCCAGATGAACCAACTTATTGTGTGTGTGATCAAATATCATTTGGTGAAATGATTATGTGTGATAATGATTTATGCCCTATTGAATGGTTTCATTTCTCATGTGTTAGTCTCACCACTAAACCAAAAGGTAAATGGTATTGCCCAAAATGTAGAGGTGACAGGCCAAATGTAATGAAACCTAAAGCTCAATTTTTAAGAGAATTGGAAAGATACAATAGAGAAAAAGAAGAAAAAACATAATTATCACTTATTTTATGCTATTTCGATGATTTTGTAAACTATATTTAAGAATAAATATCACAAAAATATTAACTTTTACAAAAATATTCTTTTATCCTCAGAAATATCAGGCTGGTGCATATTTTGTTTTGTTTCTGAAACTATTATTTTTTTACTTTTTTGGTATAAAAAAAAATCAATTTTTTTAAGTAATATAAATGTACATTGATAATCACATGCATATTTGTCATATGCTTTACTACTTCCAAAAAGAATAAGAAGCAGTTCTTGAAGTACAGTGAATATGCTCCATAGTGACATATTAATCATGTTACTATGAATAATATAAATTTGGATTTGTAGTTCAGTGTAGATAATTAGATGAGAGGTAATCATATCCAAGCAGTATTTAATGTAAGTATGAATTCGTGAGTGTATTTATGTAATTTTGCTAGTATCAATATTTTTTTTGTGTTAACTGAGTGTGATTTTCTTGTAATACGAAACATGTAAAATTGGTGGACAACACACAATAGTTGAATGTACAAAAGCTGTGATTGGCTACATAAAGAAAAATGCATAGTGGAATAGAGAAATAGACTATAAAATGTATAGATTGGGAAAAAAAAGTGAATCTAAAGAAACTAACAAAAACATTCTAAATTGTCTCAGATTGTTATCTGAAAAAAATAGAAAAAATGAAAATAGGAAAATAGAAAAAAAATAGAAGGAGTATAAGAAAAAGGTTATGACTAAAGCTAGGATTTATATGCGTTATGATTTTTACCAATATTATATGCATATCAATTTTGAATGTATATCTCCACAAATTATAAGAAAGTAAAACAAATGGCACCTTCTTATTTTGGCTTATTTTGCCTATTTTTGGTTTTATGCATATTTTAGTTTTTATGCATATTTTAAGAATTTTTATTTGTTTTTCATTATTTGAAATGCATATTTGATACTTATTTTAAGTACTTTAGCCTATTTCGGCATTTTTGTGCATATTTCTGCTTATTTTAAGCAATTTTCGATTTCATAAAAATTTAAGAGTTACATCGTTGAGTGAAGGAGGTTCGGTAGTGACAGGAGAACATGAAACTATCACTCAGCACTAAATCTCGCTGGTGAGTCTGCCGATTTAAAACTTAGCTGATAGTATGAAATTCTATCGTAAGGATCGCCACACAACAGACCCATAAATGTGAGATAGCAACAGATTATTTGAGAGGGAATGATGTTTCAAGAAACTCTTACGACCTGCGCCTCTATTCTATTCCTTCACTCAACGGTTACATATATAAAAAAAAATGTATATATGCGAACGTTTTAAAATAGTCATGGTCATGTATGACTCATGCTTCTCACTCGAGCATGAGCGATTATTGCCCGATTTTTTTGGAAAAGAAGGTTATTTTAATAAAAAAATTGAAAAAACATTTTATTATTAATTCTTTTAAAAATAAATTATGTTAATTATTATTATTGTCAAACTATTATTATTATTTATTGAATTTTACTTTTGTTTCTTTTGTTGTGTTTATTATTATTATATTAAAAGTTATTATTTTTTAATGCGTTTTATATGAGAAATAAAATTTTTGATGCCTATTTTGATGATTTTTAATGCTTATTTATGCGCTTATTTTGCAATTTTTTACGGATATAAGTCCTACCTCTAGTTATGACATTTAGAATGATTTTGGAGAAATGAAGACTGTAAAGTTTTGTATGAGGATGAGGTAATAAATGAAATGTAAAATGGAAGTATGAGAATTATTAGCGGTTTATTTAATGTAAGTGTCAATAAGATAAAACTGCCAGATGATAGAAGGACGGATTTGTAAAAGTATCATTGTGCAATTAGCTAGTTGAGTATTCCAGAGAGTATGTGAGGAAATGAAAGAGATTTGGGGTGTGCAGTATGGTTTTATGCTAGGCCAGGCAGTTTTTGAGTTCTGGCTACGATGCTTTTTTCAGTTCTGCATGTCGACGTTTTAACATAATCGCCTACATTTGCAGTTCCAGTGGTAAAGTGTATGACCAATTTTTTTTATATAGTTGCTAATGTAGTGTAGCTGGCCTGCGTAGAAAAATCTCTACTGATTCTGTTTTGTTAGTGCTCAAGTTATGTTTCAAGCACCAAAAGAACTTGTGTTGTATAAGTTTGGTTTCTGCTGCAACGGTGAGTGTTTACTGATTGCAAAAACTCTTTGATATAAAGATGAATGTTCACCCCTTGCACCACGTTTATCATTAATTGTTGCCGGTTTGCAGTACAAGAGGAGGCCATTGAAAACCAGATGATGTTGATGGATGCTTTGGGTTTTTTTGGAATATTTAAAAAAGTTGAAGGGATGTCAATTTTAAACATGGCATTAAGTTTCATTAGGAATTCTGCCCAACTCTAATTTAACAAACTCTGATATTTTGACCAAACACCGAACCGGTTACTTTTTTGGTGTGTAGTTGTGCTTATTAAGCCACAACGCGTTGTGTGCTATTAACTACATATTACTATTATATTATATTGTTATACATTTTATGGCCCTGGAGGAAGGGCAACTATTGGGTCGGAAAAAGTTTACTATAGTCCCGGTTCACCGATTTTAACGAAATATTTTTTTTATGTTCTATATGTGTATATTTAACTAAAATTACAAAAAAATTGCCTCGCTCTCGTCGTTAAACAATTTTAAACAACAATTAAAAATACGATTTTGATACATTATTAGGCAACTTTTGTTACAACGCTGCTTAAAGTGCAGTGTGTATTTGTACATACGTTCTATTTAGCAATTATGGTTCACATAATAAAAATATAATTGTGCAAATCGGAATGAATTTACTAATTATAAAAAATCAAAATTTAATTAAATACTTACCTTTTTTTTTCAAATACATCCACAATTTCTCTCTACTCACGTTGTCAAACGCCGCTTTTAAGTCCAAGAATAATGCATACAACTTTCCTCCTTTTTCTGCTATTTCCTTTTCTACTATATAGTGTAGTATGTATACATTATCCATAGTCCCTTTTCTTTTTTTAAACCCAGCCTGTCCGTCTGACAATATCCCATTTCTCTAGTTCTCCATTCAGTTTTTTTTCTAGCATCATGGCGTAGATCTTGTATGCTGTACTTAGTTACGTTATGCCTCTGTAATTTTCTACAAGCTCTTTGTTTTCTTTTTTGTGTATCGGACATACAAGACCCACTCTTCACTGACTAGGAAACTCTTTTCCCTTCCATACATCATTTATTATCTCATTAGTCAGTCTCTCAATCAGATCCGTCTCATACATCCATGCTTCATTTTGTATTCCATCCACACCTGGCGCTTTTTGTTTTTTTTTTTTTTTATTTGCTTCCATATCATTTCTTTTGTTATTTCATCTACATCTTGTTTCAGTTCTTGTGTTGTCATTGGCTGTCCGTTCCTTTATATAGGTTTAAGAAGTGTATCCTCCAGTCTTCCATCAAAATATGTTCGTTTTTTTGTCTTCTGCTTTTTCTCTCTTTGTTAATGTATTTCCATGCTTCTTCTTCCGAACGTATTTCTTTTATCTCTGTTTCATCTTTTATATATTAACTTCTTTGCATTTTTTTGTATAACTTTTGAGCACTCTGATATTCTTGTTTAGTCGCCTTGTCCTTTTTCCAATTTCGAAGTACTTTTCTAGCTTCTCTTTTTTTCTGTGTACATTCTGTGCTTCACTATTTCTTTTTTTTTTTTTTTGGTTTTCTTTTTATGCTTCCGTTTATATACACTTCTAGTGGCTGATGATCCGGCTCTACTCTTTCTCCAACCTTAAATGTGTCTATATCTTGCCACGCTTCTTCATTCACCATTACGTAATCAATTACCGATTGCCCCTTTGCTCCTATGTAGTTATATTCTCCCTCTTCATCTTCTTCCATATTTCCGTTCAGTTTTTTTTTTATTTCCCACCCATTCTCTTCAATCATTTCTTATCCTTTTTTATTTTCTAATTTGTATTTTTGATTTTTTTTTTCATTCTTCTGCTATACAACGTATGCTTGTATTTTGTAGTTCTCAGTATAAAATTTTGCTGCACCATCCCTTCCATATTCAATTTTTCATTATCTTCTTGTGGTATTTCTTTTCTTATTCCTGTTATGATGCCTCCTTTTGCTCTTCTAATTTTTTTTAATAGCTGGTTGGCATTTCCATCTAAACTCTTTAGGCAATTGATCTTCCATGTTTCTCCACCTCGTTTCATCTATCCATGTTTCCACCATTTCAATTATATCAAATTTTATTATGTATTTCCAAAAACCTTCATCCTTGTTATTTAAACCTGCTACATTCCAAAATAATATATTTATTTTATTGCTCATCATCTCTGTTATTTTCTGATTTGTTTAACGCTCTTCTTTCTCCATTAACGATGTTTAGATTGGTTCTTTGTTTGTTCTTATCCCCCCCCCCCCCCCCCCCATTTATTACTGCTAGTAGTTTTTGAGACTTCTGCCATTTCTTTCGTTGTAACAACGTTTCTCTCCATTTACCACTATATGATTTTTTCACATTTACACCTTTTTTTAATTTAGTTCTAGTCCAGTTTTTAACTTTTTTTTTTAACGTAGCTCCATCAATTATGCCTTCATTTAATCCCTGTATAGTTACATTATTTTTTCGTTCATTTCTTTTTTGTTTTAATTCGGCGACATCATTTTGTAAGATATTTATTTTTGTTTTTTACATTACATTCATTCTGTTGTTTAATTTTTCGTTTTCTTCCCTTAATTTCGCTAGTTCTTGCAGGATTGTAGTTTGCGTCTCGTTCATTATTTGTAATTGTTTTAAAATTGTTTCTGCTAATTGCTGGTTTATTCCACTTCCGCTTGCTTCTGTTGTAGTCATATCCGTTTTTTCTCTTCTTTTTTTCTCGTCTTGTTTGGGTGTTCTTTCAGTTTTACTGTCTCTCTTAAATACGGTTTCGTCTTCTGAAGGCATTATTGAATTTATTTGAATATATTTTTTTTAAACAATAAATGGTAAATGACAACAAAATATAGATAAATTAATTTAACAAGACAAATATAAATTAAAAATATTAACTCCCATATTATTATTAATTTATCTATATTTTTTTTATGTCATTTACCATTTATTATTTTTATCTTAATTGTATCTGGTTTATATATTTATTGAACCCTGATGAAGGAGTAAAATAATTCCGAAATATTAGCAATTTATTAAAAATAATAAAGTAATTAATAAATTAATTTGACTCAAGATTAATAATTTAGACCTAGAATTAATATCGTACTGGTTAAAAGTTAGATTTCAAGATTTAAACTCGCCCGGCACTAAATAAAACTTTCCCCCCCGCGTTGGAATTCCACGCTCCATGCTGGCCGACGTGTTTGGCGCCTTAACTATTTTTGCAACACGCGCCAGGAGTGGCACTCCACCCGGCATGTCAGAATGCCACTCGACACGCTAAAATTCGTCTAACCGGCAACGCCCTATGCTGGCCGACGTACTTGGCGCGTTGACTATTTTTGCAACACACGCTAGGAGTGGCACTCCACCCGGCATGTCGGAGTGACACCCGACACGTCGCTCCAAACACGGCGTGTTTGGAGTGTCCGTGTGAATGGCCTTATTAAATTCCATACTAAGCATTTATTTTTGTCTTATTTTTAATTAGTCTGTTTTTGTGAATAATGCTTTGTTTATTGAATTTTTCTACTTACGTACAGTTACAGTCTGTTATTAATAATACTTTATATGGGCCTTTGCGGATAAAATTTTGTCCGTACCTCATTAGTAATTAAAACGTCGTCGTTTACTTTTATGTCTGTCTGCTTAGGATATCGAATTTCGGTTTTTGTTTTGTTTTTGATCATTTCATTTGCTCTTTTAAGTTCAGTTTGTAAACGAAATTTGACCTGTAATTATAAATGGGATCGATTTTGTTTGAATCAAAATTAATGGAAAGTGTTGTTTTGCTAAATTCAGTTCGAATGGACAATAATTATGGACTGTGGATGGTTTTTTTTTTGTGAGAGGAAAATGCATTACGCACATTGTGGGGGGGCCCCGGTTTCCCGTATACCCACTAAAACCCTGAACCTCTTTATCCTCCTGGGCTTGCGGAATCACCGTGGTATTACTTCTCAAGTCCAAGACACTTTTAATTTTTGTCTAATCCTTTCCTCTTCTTCTTTTGTTGCCATTATTTTTCTTATTCTTTCATCAATAGCCCTCCAGTTGCTTGCACTCTCCACCATAAGCGGGGACAGATTACTGATGCTTATCTCCTTTCCGACTTTATTCTGTACCTTCATTCTGATGTCCTTCCAGCAAGGGCACTTCACAACCGTCCTGCACCGCAAGACACATTCTCTTTAAGTACGACCCAAAGCATCCGTGTCCTGTTAGGATCTGTGATGTTTCTTGTTTACCCAGGGTGTCACCGCGGGTATAAGAGTCTGCGTCCGTTTGGCTACATCTCCCTCTGTCATCCTTCTTCCCATTTTTTCATCGTCTTTATTCTATTGGCTTTTTTTGTTCTTTTAGTTGTTTCTCTATGTTATTGTCTCGTTCTTGGACAAGGAGGTGTATGCTTTTTTTTAGATGTGCTCTTAGTTTTGCCTCTTGAGAGACTTTTAGTTTTACTTCTAGTTTTACTTCTAGTTTTACTTCTAGTTTTAGTTCTAGTTTTACTTCTAGTATTACTTTTAGTTTTACTTCTAGTTTTGCTTTTAGTTTTACTAGTTGATTTGCTTTTACTTCTTGAATGGCTTCTAGATGGACTTCTAGATTTGCTGTTGCTGTTACTTCTTGATTTGCTCACACTTAAGTTGCTATCAATGCTGCTGCTGCTTTTACGTTTCTTTTGCTGTTGTTTTTTATTTACCTTTATATTAAAACGCGTTCTTTTAATGAAGAAGGAAGACTTTTCAATTTGCTTGTTGCTTCTTGTTTATCATCTCCTAATCTAACGTTTCTTTTTATTAGATTAAGTAAATTGCCAGCCCTGGATCGCTTCTTTTTTGGTAACTTTATTACCATTTTCCGGTGGAGGAGATTTCAGTTTTTTTTTTCTTCTCAACTCTTTTTTTTATTTTCTACGCTTTTTATTTTTTCCATGCTTTTTTTATGTCCACGCTTTTTATTGTGTTCACGCTTTTTCTCAACTTGTTTACAATACCGTTGGCTGGTGATTGTTTCTGTTATTGCCTGTATAGCTTTAGTCGAGACTGTTCTGTAGGCACTTGCTGTTCCTTCTGGCCCTTTCTAGGGTTAACCTGTGTTTTTTAATCTTGCAGCTTTCTTTCCATATAGGCGCAGCGTATAGCAGTATTGAGTCAACAGTTGCTCCCATTACTTTGCGTTTCTCCGCTTATATGCTTTGCTTGATCAGTTTGACAAAAACTTTTACACAGAGCTGCGGTCTTTGTGTTGTTATTGCTTTGATGACCTCCGGCGGCATCATGTCTGTGCCGTGGGCTTTATTTTTTTTTATTTTTTCACCTGCCATCCTTATTTTTTTTCTGTGCATTGTATCGTAGTCACGTCTTAGATCTTCCCATGTTGTTTTGCCTTGGATGGGAAATAGTTTCCTCGCTTCAGCCATTACTTTCTCTCCCGTTAAAGTTAGCGGGGATTTTTGGTTTATTTTATCAGTGACAATTTTGTACTCTTTGCCCCACATGTTCGAGTTTAATAAATTTTTCGAAGCCATACTTTTGGAGTCCATTATTGTCTTTTTTAGAGTTTTTCTCTCGTTTGCATATGCCTCTTGTGCCTTTTGCAGTAGATTGGCGTCTATTGTTTTTTTGCCATTTATTCTTGTCATCGTTTTAGCTTTTATACAACACTTTCTCTTGTCTGCAATGTCTTCATTCCACCAATACATTGGTTTGTAATTTACTCTTCCTCCTTTCTTGCTTAGTGTCTTTTTGCAGGTTTTAATTATAAATTCTTTTAGCTTGTCAGCGGTGTGAATCGATTCTCTTGTGTTTTGTTCTAGGTCTTCCAGGATTTTTTTCTCTTGACCACTGCGGAAGGCCCATCCTTTGTTTTCTCTTGTTTTTCCCTTTCTATGTGTATGTTTATGTGATCACTCAGGTTCTCTTCTTCGCCAACGTGTCAGTTTTTAATTTTTTTTACCATCTTAGTCGAGCACAAGGTATGATTCTATCTCGTTTTTTTTTTTTAAGTTGGTACCCCTTTTATATTTAGGATGCAGAGCTTGTATTCGTTTGAGCCCCATATACTAGACTTGTCATTGAAATCCCTTTTAATAATAAGGTTTTTCCTGTGCCTTTTCTGGTGTTTGCTTAGTTCTGCCAGCTATTTTTCAAATTACTCGGTGTTTTCGTTTGGGGAGAAGTAACAGGAGTACATAACTGCATCCCGTGACTCCACCCAGGTGAATCCCTCTTCGCTTTCTGATTTTGTTGCTTGAAATTTTGTCCCGTGTAGGTTGAATATTGCGGCATCTCCATTTTCGTCTGATTTATCTCTTCTTGCTTGCTGTCATTTTCTTGATTGGTTCCGAGACTAAGGCAAAGTCTGCACCTGTTTTTTTGGCAATTTCACTCTAGTAGGTCTATTGCCGCTCTACACTTGTTTAGGTTAACATGGGTCCCCTTCATTGTCTGGCCCTGTCAGCCTTTTCTTTCTCCTTCTGTTCTTGCACTGGTTTCGTAAAAGCAGGACATTTCATGCTTTTCGTTTTGTGGCCCTCAACCTTGCACAAGTAGCACTTCTGCTTGTTGGTGCACTCTTTCAATTTATGCCCAGTACCCCAATTTATACAGGGTTCACTCTCTGTTGCCCTGTGGCCTATTATATGACATCTGTAGCATTTTGTCGGAGAGAAGACTTCCATCACCTTCTATCTGTTCCAGCGTGAGCCTATTCTCTTTTTTGCTGCGAGGTGTTCTGCTGCCTTTTCCTGCATGCACACAAAAGCATATCTTACTCCATTTTGGTTAGCCTTTTCTGCTAGTTTTACTGTGTCTACCTTGACACTGAGGTTGTCTCTCTGGAGTGCTTTGTTGATGACTTCTCTTACTTCGTCTTCATTTAGGTCTTCTTCTACGTCTAGAAGCCTTATTGACTTTTTTCTTTCGTTGAGTTTTGTCACGGCTACTTTACCAAATTTTTCATCCGGTGTTTTCTTAAAACCTTTTGTCGCTTTTTCCTTCTTGCTTTTGACTACTAGTTTAATATTGCCATCCTTTGTCTTGTTTATTTTTGCGATGATGATTTTTCCTGTGTCCACCTTGTTTTTCATGCATTTTATTACTTCTGCGTAACTCTAGCCGCCGTTTGGTTTAATTAGTACCGTGTCCTTATTTCTGCTTGCTTTGCTTCTTAGGCAAATCATTTTGGCCATTCCTGTTTCTGCATCCGTTAAACAGGCTAGTTTCGCTTTTCCTTTCCTAGTAGCCTTTTCTTTTATTTTTTACATTGCCTTATTTATTCCCTTTAGCCCTTCCAGTGTTTCCATTCCCGCTGTGGTTTTTACTACATAGGTGTGCCTTTCGTTTTCCTCCTCTGATTTACCGTTTTGAGCAATGATGGATTTTTTTGTGACTCTACACCACCATTTAGTGCTTTCTTGTTGTTTTTCCGTTATAGCGGCTACAAGTTTTGGATGTCTCTTTGTAATTATTCTAGCTAGGTAGCTCTTTGGGCCCTCTATGCTGTTTACTATTACGACTACGTCTTCCTTGCTGTCTGCCATGAAGGTGGCGTTTGTTTTCTCGCATTTTGTGAATAGATCTTCAGGCCAGTTTTTGTCTACCAGAGTTTGTATACTCTTCCATCGATCCGCAGCCTTGTTGTGTAGCTAAACAACTTGTGAGCTATCTCTCTAACTTCCGGTTTTATTCTGGACTCCTCAATTATTCTTCTTAGCAGCTCCATTATGTGCTCGTATTCCTGCTTAATTTCTTCAGAGTTTGCGTCTCCTTTTGAAGGTGTGTTAGCTATTCTCATTTTTTTGTTTTTTGTCCGGAAACAGGAACGTTTCTTGTACCTCCCTGGGGTCTTTTATTTTCATTTACTGACATTTTCAAATTGCATAAGTCCGTTCATTTTATACCTTCTGGCAATTTTGTTGTCGTCATAGTTTTTTCCAGTTCATTTGGGAAGAGAGAGAAAGAAAAAGCATAGGAAGGCATATGTTTTTTGGGTCCCTAGCCCTCGTTACCTAATAGCCTCGGGAACCGAAAGGCGGCAAGAGTAGACCGAACAATGTTGTCCTAGGATGGTCGATAGTTCATAGTAGGAAAGTGTAGAAGAAAAGAAAGGGAGAAGAGGAAAGAGTTGGTAGTCTCATTGTCGTGGCAAGGCTACCGTGCAATGGTGTTGGTGAGCGAGTGCAATCCCCTACCTTCCACCTGGGAACGCGCCCGGAAGCGGCTAGCACCTTATATTTAATCTACTCATCCCAATCATCATTACTTGCATTTACATACATCAGAACATATTTGTTTATAACGCGGTTATTTCTTTCTATAGTACCAACATTTTGTGGTTTGTGGAATTTGGTGACCGTTTTATTCATGTATTCCGTTCCCATATCTGTTCTAATTTCCTTCATTGGACCATATATGAGATTGAAATTATTGAAAATAGCGCGTGCTACCGTTTTTGCTTCTTTATTGTGTATGGGTACTGTTACCACGTATTTTGTTAAGTCACATTCCATGGTAACAGCATATTGATTTCTATTATTTGTTTTTGGGAAGGGACCAATTTTGTATCAATGATTACAATGTCGAATGCATTCTGTGGGGTTGGGGTTATACTATAGGTAATACATAATGGTGAAATATTTTTATTATGTGCCTTGTTAATTTGACATAAATGACGCGTTTTTATAAACATTGTTGCTTCTTTGCTCATGTTTTTTCAGTAGTAGTTTTGTCTTTAGTTTGGCTAATAATAAAATAAATTTTTCTACCACAATGGCCGCCTAGGATTGGATCGTTATCGAATTTGGTTATTAGTTTTAATTTTTCTTTCTTGTTTTTTATTTTTATTATTGGTTTTGTTAATAGTATTTGCACGGTATTGAGACTTTTATTTGCTATTTGCTTGAACAATGATTAGACGCCAGATTCGTCTTTAAAGATTTTTCCATCTAATTCAACATGTGGGCTATTTTTCCTACGACGCTTAGTCGTGGTTCTATATCGTTATTTTGTACTCAGTTTAGATACGTATCGCGCTTCAAAGTTATCTATGACTTCATAAACTTTTATATTCGGGGCTATTCTCTATGCATATTGCTAGAATGTAAGAAAGATATATTGCTAGCTAACAATATGAACTGTCATTTTAACAAATCTTGCTTGCTCACAAAATGACCTGTCATTTTAACAAATCATGATTACTAACAATACAAACTGTCACTTTAACAAAATAAATTTTTATATCTATTATTATTATTTTATCTAGATTTGCCACGCCTCTTGATGTGATAACCGTTTATATCATTAGCAAACAAGATTTGTTAACATAACAGTTCATATTGTTAGCTAGCAAGATTTGTTAAAATGATATTTCATATTGTTAGCTAGTAATATATCTTGCTTACATTCTAGCAATATGCCTAAGTAGAGAATAGCCCCGATTGTCTCTTGTTTCATTAATTTCAATATTATTTATTTTTTATCCGTGTTTTCATGGATCGGGTTTGTAGTAATTTTATTCTCTGTCATTTATTGATAAATGCTTAGTTTACAATTATTAATTTTGTTTATTTCTAATTTATTCACTTCACTTAATTAATTGTTTCTCACTTTTCAACTTACTGCGAGTTTTTCTATTTGTGTTCTTTCTTTGGGACATTTTTAAAGCTCATAGTTCCTGTTTCTTCTGGCTGGTGCTGGTAGTTGGACCATTGAGGTGTACCTTCTCTTGATGCTCTTCGTGTGGCTCTTGTAGAGTTGTATAACTACTTTTATGGTTTTCAGGATTACTATTATCGAGAGTAGAGCCATTAACTCTTTATTCTCTATGTTCATTTCTCCGGTATTTTCCGTCTTGCAGGAGTATTGTTTTGATAAAAAAAAATTATTTCGAACCTGTCTTTGCAAGATCGCCATGTAAAGGATGATGATTGATGGGTTGAATATATTAATACTTTGTTACTTATTATATTTATTTATTCTACATCTTCTAGTGTATACTATGGTTAAATGTACATTAAATCAACACTATCTAAAATTCTCTCACACTACAGGTTATATACCTGTAGGTGTTGCCCCGGAACCACATTCAATGCTAGCTGTGGTTATAGACACCGGCGGAATGTGCTTGCGGTGCAAAGTGAGTATCTAGTTTACTATATTATATTATATTATTATACATGTTATGACCCTGGAGGAAGGGCAGCTATTGCGCCACTACAATGCCATATTCAGTTTAGCAACAAGTTCAACAGGGTATAAAATATGAAGAAGAATGTTATTTAATTTCAAACTACGCAAAAAACTATGCAGATGTAATTATACAAGAAACTACATAGTGTCAAGTGTAAGTATAAATTAAAACTTAGAACGATTATTATTGAAGTTATTGAACTTTACAGGAACTAAACAATGCCAAGGAAAGAAGATAACAAAAAAGAAGGGAATAGTTGTTGCGCCGATTTTGTCAAACTATATGAATTTACAATGTCCGATGAATTTAATTGACATGCAGACAGAACCAGATGGAGATTTTTGATTTCTATTCAAATATCAAGACCATTTAACTAAATTTAGAATACTTTAACCACTTAAAACTAAAATGGCTGAGAAAGTTGCGTATAATTTAGGATTAATAAATATTTTTTGCACTTTTGTGGCTTCTTTTATTCTCCAAAATGATAATGGGAGAAACAAAACAAAATAATTGATAGTTTAAGGGCCTGAAACTTGTGCACGGAAAACCCAAACATTCACAAAGTTAAGAATTGGTAAAAAAATAAAATCAATAAATGTTAAGACAACAATACTAAACAATGGTCAGAGGAATTAAGGTTATTCAAATTAAAAAAAGTCGCTCTTTACATGAAAGAATTAAAAAAAGTCTTTACAAGCTTTTACATGGAATAAGCGTATCAAACAACAAGATTCTAAAAGTAGGTATAGGGGGGACTTAAACAAGTCTTTTTTTTAGGAGGGGTCAAAAATCAAATTAAATACGCGTTAAATACTTTTGGGTAGGCCAGACCCCCCCAAATTCAGGAATCCTCATCTGGACATGGGCAATTAGGGGTAGGTCAATTAGGGGTCTGAAAAATCAAAAATGGTAGATTTGGGGGTAGGACCACCTCTTACCGAGATACCGCGCGCAAGGATGTCGCTGGCCAGTAAGTGACTCAGCGCTCCGTCACTTGTCCGCGTTCAAGGTCATCGCTCCCCGTTACCCATTGTTCCTAATGATTTCATTCAGTTTAAGCTAGATGGACAGGATACTATGATAAGAAAATGCACTAAGCCTTGTAAACATAAATAATTAGATTTATATGCAAAATGAAATATTTAATTAATGTAATGATAAAGCTTGTGTGGAAAATTAAATTCCTTTTTATTAATTCATATATTAAAATAATACATTAGTATCGGAGCGGTAGACAATACTGATTACTTTGAATAAGAAATGAAATGAGATAAACTTAAAGAAATTATTATTTTAGAATTATAACAATATATAGTATCAGCAGTAGTAAAGTCATGTAAATATATAACTATAATAAAATGCATTTTAATATTAATATTTTCTCTATTAATCACCTGCATTGGCTTTCCCAAAATGAAATTAGGATAGTTACATTTCTAATTCCTAATTAAATATACATGTAATTCGGATATTTCAAATAAAACAATAAATGATTACAAGTAATCGCGGGATGTTGATATCACTCATACTGATAAGAAAATTATATAAATTTATAGTTATTAAAATTCAACTAATATAATAAATATAATCGTAAAAATAAAGATGGTTCTGTAGAGGTTCCCAAATACTTAAATTTTCCATACCTTTTGCATTCTTATCCTATGAATAGATATGGTAATACAATAATACACAAAGATTTAAGGCTGTTTAGCAAAAATGTGAATGGAAGAAATTAGCTCGCGTAAAAACTCACTATTTTCTGCAACCTTTACAAACTTTCATTTACATACTATTTGAGAGTTCTGCGTGTGTGTAAAAAATTTTCGTGTTGATTTTTACTAAAAATAGATTTTAGTCAAACATAAATTATAAATGCAGGATACTACAGGAAATTATGAATAAGCATAGCACTTTTGAAAATTACATCAAATGAATACAGCACATCATTTATTATACTTCGAAGAACTACACGTCCAAAACCATCGAGGTAAATGGCTTCATTATTACAAAATGGGTAAAAAATCATTTTGACTCTTTTAATAATTATTGTCTTGAAGCTTTTCATCTCGGAACGACTTGCAAGTATAGGAAATAGTCCGACGTAAATTATTTTGTGTTTCATATTTGGTTATGCACGAAAAATCATCACATCAATCCACTTGTGGTTTACTACTGGAAATAGCCCGATGCAAATTATTTTCTTGTTACATATTTTGTTAGCCATGAAAATCATCGCATCAAAATCGACTTGCGGTTTACTGCAGTAAATGTCTCGGTGTAGAAATTTTAAGGAGCGGTGAATCGTAATTTACAGCAATGTCTAGAAAAACGGATTGAAATTAAACAAAATTCATCGCGTTTTAAAATTCAAACAGCCTGAAAACATTATGATAATGTTCATTCGCGGAAAGTGTTTGATCGACGCAAAAAAATGATTAAAGATTTTTCATCGCAAATAAATTTAGAGCGAGCTGTAAAAAATCCACTTGCGGTTTTATCAAAACTTATCAAACATTGAATAGCAAGTTGACCTTGTGCCTCTATTTACATGTATTCTTATAGGAAAGTGTGATTTAATTGTAGATTCATGCAAATTAACATTGTTTCTTATGTAAAACGAGCACAAAATTGACTATTTTATCGGGTATTTGAGGGCCCTCCGACATCAATTTAATTATCTCGACGCTGATTGGTTGATTAATTTTTATGAAAAGCTATAAATACGGGAAACGGTTGATTATAAATCATTCAGTGTCAGTGTCTTGTGCCTACACCATCTAAAGTTTTAGTTAGTGACTTCTACTATCTTGTGTTTTTTACGAACATTTTATCGATAATCAAAGGTAAGTTGAATTTTATGCTTCGGATGGTAACCTTACCATTCTTCAGTAAAAATCAGCAATAACCAGAAGCTTTTTATCTTAATATAATTTAAAATCACAGTTTTGAGTGAGCTATCAATCAGACAAGGTCACGCGAAGTCATCTTTTAAACGCGAAGAGATAGCTTAAAAATTCAAAAAAATTTCGGGGGTCGCGCCCATATTAAACCCATTCAAAAATTTTCAAAATTATTAAAATTTATTTAGGACTTAATATCAAAATTTTAAATTTGCTATTAACGTTAATAATTAATATTAAATAGTTTTACTATAACGGAAATTGCGGTGCGATAACAGAACCATATGACTATAACTGAACACGAAAAATAATATTTTACTAATCTCTAATCATTGCCTATTAAAAATTAAAATCTCTCTCTTACTATCTCCTTTGCATTTTAATTTGAACTTATTTAATTAATTATTGTTATTTTTATACAGAATGGAGAAGTTTTTGATTGTTAGTGACCGCACTACAATTGTTAAACGATTCAATTTGAGAGGTCGAAAATTGGAATTTAATATTAACCCAGTCCCAAATAATGAAAATCCACTATTATGGATCAAGGGGGCAATAGAAGGCATAGTTCAAAACGCCGTCGATGGCTTGGAATCTACGGACCAGGTTGGATTCACCTTCTGCGGAAAGTCTTTCAAAGAACGTGGCCCAGGCTGGATAAACTTCCAAGCGGCGTCTGATGTTAAAATGGACGATATTTGGAATTTAATTTCCAAAATTTTCCAATCAAATTCAGAAGGCTTGAACACAGATACGTTTTGCTTAGGTGTTACATCGGTTCGTATGCCTCAAGGTACTGGCCTCAGGAGGAACAAATATAACACCTTTGAAGAAGAAAGTTCTAAACGTCATGGGTCATGGTATTGTACCCATTACCAATAAAGATCATTTATGTTTACCCCGAGCACTAGTGGTGGCAATAGCAAACGCAACTAAAAATCCTGACTACATGAAAATTAGACGCGACACAGGCAAAATACAAACAAATAAAACTGTATTATTAATAGAGAAATCTGGTATACAAATACCTATAAATGGAGCAGGAATACCCGAATTACGAGAATTTCAGCGTTACCTACAACAATTCAAGATTACGGTTTATCAGTATGGTACAAAAGGACGAGATTTATTATTCGAAAGATGCAATGATGAAGCAGTATATAAATTGAATTTGCTGTACCACAAGGGTCATTACAATGTGATAGTTTCCCTAACAGCCGCATTCTGTTGTGATTACTATTGCGAAACGTGTCATATTCTCTATAATATGAAGAACAATCATAGATGCCGAGAAACATGTCCCTGTTGTCAACAGACTCCAGCTTGTGTACGAGATGTAGATGTGTTATGCGCAAACTGTAATAGAAATTTTAAAGGGCAGCAATGCTACGCTAATCATATTGCACAAGGCTCCTTGATATGTGATAAAATAAAGAGATGCGATATCTGTTTAAAAATTTATAAGTACGGTATAAAACACATATGCGGTGAAATTTGTAAGAAGCACATGCCGCAAGAGCACTTGTGCTATATTCAACCAGATGCTAGGAAACCTTTAACAGCAGATACATTGTTTATTTTCTACGACTTAGAAACACAGCAGGACAAATATGCCTCCAATAACAATACTACAAAAGTGCATGTACCCAACTTGTGTGTGTTAAAACAGTGTTGCGACAAATGTATCGACAAAGATATTGTATGTCATAACTGTGGTTATGACATGCAAATATTTAAAAAAAAAATGTAATAAATAATTTTGTAGGTTACCTACTTAACATAAGGAAAGTATTTAAAAAAGTTATTGTAATTGCTCATAACGGTCAGGCCTTTCACCATCAGTTTATTTTAAAATATATTTTGGAACAGAGTTCAATAAAACCAGAACTTATAATGAGGGGGTCAAAAATTTTGATGATGAACATTGGCAATATTAAGTTTATTGACTCTCTCAACTATTTTCCAATGGCTTTGTCTGCACTACCCAGCGCTTTTGACTTGGGCTCAGAAATGAAAAAGGGGTACTTCCCTTATCTCTTCAATACCGAAGAAAACAAAGATTATGTAGGTCCACTACCCGATCAAATATTCTACAGTCCTGATACTATGAAAGTCTGTGGTAAATGCGACAAAGCCCCAAAGTTATGCAAAGTTGTTAGCTGTCGAAATTGTTTTATAAACTGGTACGAATCACACAAATCTGATGTTTTTGACTTGCAGCAGAATTTAGTAGAATATTGTATCAGTGATGTGGATATATTAAAGAAAGCCTGCATTAAATTTCGAAAGATGATGATCGATGAATGCAACGTTTGCCCCTTTTCTGAAGCTGTTACTATTGCGTCGGCATGTAATTTGGTATATCGTCGTAATTTTTTAAAGTCAAATACTATAGGCATTATTCCTAAGAGAGGTTATAGATGGACTGACAACCAATCGACTATAGCTATACAATGGCTTATATGGGAGGCGGAACAACGCAACATAAATATCTTACACGCTGCAAACCAAAAAGCTGAATGTGTACGGAATGGCGTTAAAGTGGACGGATACTGTGTCGAAACAAATCAGGTTTTTGAATTTTACGGGTGTTACTTTCACGGACATCCAGAGTGCTTAAAATATAATAGAGACAAACCTCTACATGACGACCCATTTAGCACACTAAACTATCGATTTGAATCCACTATGGCAAAATCCGGAAGGTTAAGAAATAAAGGATACGAGGTAGTAGAGATGTGGGAATGTCATTTTCGTCAGCAAATGAAACAAAATAAAGAAATGAATTACTTGCTCAACCACCCTCTCGTACAAACACCACTTAATGCAAGAGACGCCTTTTATGGTGGTCGCACGGGAAATACTAGAATGTACTACAAAACCAAACACGGAGAAAAAATTAATTATACCGATGTTCGATCTCTTTACCCCTGGGTCTGTAAATACGGTAAATTCCCAATAGGCCATCCTGAAGTTATTGTCGGTATTAATGAACTTTGTAGTAAAATTAATTTATTCGAAGCGGAAGGGATAATTAAATGTAGTATTTTACCTCCACAACATTTGTATCACCCAGTTCTTCCTTCAAAAATAAGCAATAAACTGATGTTTACCCTATGTCGCTCTTGTGCAGAACAATTAAATCAAAGTGTATGTGAGCATAATGATACAGAAAGGGCTCTAACTGGAACATGGGTTGTAGATGAGGTGGTTAAAGCTATTAAAATGGGATACAAAATATTAAATACTCAAGAGATCTGGCTGTATAAGGTTGCGCAATACGACAAGATTACAAAGCTTGGTGGGTTGTTTACAGAGATGATGAACAAGTTTCTTGCTATGAAACAACAGGCTTCCGGATGGCCATCAAACTGTTCAACGCAAACTGAAAAAGATGAATACATCGAAAACTCTCTGAATATCGAAGGTATTCGCTTAAAATTCGGTCAAATTTTAAACAAGCCCGGGCTTCGATCACTGGCTAAATTAATCCTAAATTCTTTTTGGGGTAAGTTTGGTCAGCGAGAAAACCAACCAAAAACAGAAATTATTAACACACCGATTGCATTATTTGAATTACTAACTACACCTTCTATAAATGTCAATCACATATTACCCATAAATGATCAAACGGTTGTGGTTAACTGGGAGTTTAAAGAGGAAGCTGCCGATTCTTTGTCAACTGTAAATGTCTGTATTGCCGCATATACCACTGCTCAAGCTCGTCTAAAACTATATGAATATTTGGAACTTCTCGGTGAGCGTGTGTTATATTACGACACCGATTCCGTGATATTTATATCACGAGCAGATGATTACGACCCTCCAAATGGTAATCTCATTGGAGATATGACAGATGAATTAGGAGGAGGAAAATATATAACAGAATTTGTGTCGGGTGGTCCAAAGAATTATGCTTACGAAGTATACGAGCCGTCAACAAATACATCAAACATTTGTTGCAAAGTTAAAGGGATATGTTTGAATTACAACGCAAGCAAACAAGTTAATTTGCATACGATTAAAGAGTTAATTTTTGATAAAATTGATAGTAGATCAATTAACATTGTTTCGCAAAATATTAAAAGGACTGCGAACCATCAGGTAGTTACCAAGGAGGAAACAAAAATATATAGACTAAAGGCTGAAAAAAGAAAGTTTTTAGAGGATTTTGATTCAGTACCATACGGCTATAAGTGCCACAAAAAATAATTAGCAATTACAAGAACTATTTATATATAATTTGTACTAACCATTATTTATAGTTTATATATGTATATATTAGTTCTATTAATATATGTATTAAACTTAAATGTGTTTTTATTACACCTCACCTTATTTACAAGTCTATAAATCGAGTAATTGAATAAAATTAGCAATCAGCTGATGCACACAACATGGTAAGTAGATAAAAACAATTCATATAAATTTATTTATAAATATTTTACATATGTAGATTTTCGCCGTGTTTGTTTATCACAACAACATCCGGAATTCCTTGATAGCGCAGTACTAACTATATGTCTTTCATTGAAACGAATTAGCAAGCGCAAACTCTTATCGTGTATCACTCTAAACCCTTATCAACACAATTTCATTTAATTTAAAAAATCAAACGAAGCGTTTTAATAACTTTTCGAGGCCATTTTTATTTGATTATTTTTTTCCTTCATTTGATACCAAACAACTCTCTAACCAAAATACATTAAATTATTTACAAAAAACGATCAGCCGGAAATCCTATATTATTCTTAAAGGAAATAAGATAAATAAACATATAATAATAATAATACTCATTCAATGCAATTATTTTATTAAAACATAGATACATTTTAATAATAAATAAATGATAGCAAATTAGTTTTAGCTATTATAACTTATATAATTTATGGAAAAGTATAGATGAATTTTAACTTGCGTTTTCAGATCACCAAGCTATCAACACTGCCACTTATTTATCGCAGCGATTATTTAGATTTTAGGGTATGCAACTCTGAGATAGTTATCAGAGTATTAAAAACAAAAATATAAACAATAAAATATATTTCCTATTAATACAGTTTTAATAATGTTATATATTATCAGCAGTACAATTTATTATACGATAATGCCCCCAAGCTAATGAATTCTCATAGTTTATCCAGTAGCGTGAGTCATCCCAGTACACAGCTGATTTCGCGATTTCTTCAACAGATAAGCATCCTCGCCACAATTTATAATTTTGAATGTTCAATTTTACGTTTTTCATGATATCTTCTGCGGAAATTCTTGCAAGAAACAGGTTGCGTAAATTCTTGTTATACCACTCTTCTAAATTTTCGAGTTGTGTTAGTTGAACAAAATTGTTTATATAGTAATTTCCATCATTCGGGCGTCGAGTTAACAATTCTGTAGATATCCACAGAGGCGATTGGACTAGTTGCAGCATTCGACGTGTTTCAGCTTCAAACGGAATAAAGCAATTGTCAAAAAACGTGCTGTTATCTTCACTGAACGGTGTAATAGATGCCGATGTCATAGAAGCATTAGGCCATACAATAAAATCCCAATATATGTTTTCAATATTTTTGCAGTTGGTACTCTCATCAACACAACCATCCTCGGTGAAACACATCTTAACACTGAGCACTAATCTTCAATCACAATTGACGTAGTTGATTTTATGCGATGTGTAAGTAAAAATGAGCAACACATTTATTAATATTCTTGACGGCATCATTAAAAGAACATTTATATCAATCTATACTATACTGGCAATATTTCTTTGATCAATATGCTTTCTCTTTAAATGTCTACCATAAGCATCGCTACGTGAAAATGTGGATGTGCAATGAACACACGCAATTTGAATGTCATTATGATTTTTCTGATGCCTTTTTAATATTTGAAAACTTGAGAGTTCTACGTTGTACAGTATCCCCATCTTAACTGTATGTAACACGTTTGGATCAATACTGAAATGCTGATGCTATTATTATTTCTATTTATACTTTTTAAGAAAGTCAATTGTCCTATCAGCGTCGGCTAACGGTGGCTAATCGGTGGCTAACGGTGGCTAATCGGTGGCTAACGGTGGCTAATCGGTGGCTAACGGCGGCTAATTGCTGGCTCCATCTACTTTCCATCCACTTACATCCACACATCACCAAGAGCTGCTACATAACCTCAAAATATGTGATATTTGGTTAACATGAGAGAAGAGGTAGCGCTTGGTGATGAAGAGGTAGCGCTTGGTGATGAAGAGGTAGCGCTTGATGATGAAGAGGTAGCGCTTGGTGATGAAGAGGTAGCGCTTGATGATGAAGAGGTAGCGCTTGGTGATAAAGAGGTAGCGCTTGGTGTTATGTATTTTTAGGTTAGGTAAGGTGTTATGTTTTTTAAGTTAGGTAAGGTAAAGTAAACGCGCGTTTACTTTACCTTACCTAACCTAAAAAACATAACACCTTACTTAACCTAAAAATACATAACACCAAGCGCTACCTCTTTATCACCAAGCGGTAAGGTGTTATGTTTTTTAGGTTAGGTTAGGTTAGGTTAGGTTTTGCGGATCCGTTCATAAATAAGGTTGTGTCAGCCAAAAAACTGAATCATTTATTTTTGCTATATTTTACATTTTCCGGTTTTAAATAATTTCCCCTGAGATATCCGAAAAACTGAAATTATCTTTTCATTTAATAGTCAAATAGAAACAATTATTAGCAAAAACATTGCGGATCCGTTTATAAATAAGGTTGTGTCAGCCAAAAAACTGAATCATTTATTTTTGCTATATTTTACATTTTCCGGTTTTAAAGCAATTTCCCCTGAGATATCCGGAAAACTGCAATTATATTTTAATTTAGTAGTCAAATAGAAACAATTATTAGCAAAAACATTGCGGATCCGTTCATAAATGAGGTTGTGTCAGCCAAAAAACTAAATCATTTATTTTTGCTAAATTTTACATTTTTCGGTTTAAAACAATTTCCCCTGAGATATCCGAAAAACTGAAATTATCTTTTCATTTAATAGTCAAATAGAAACAATTATTAGCAAAAACATTGCGGATCCGTTTATAAATAAGGTTGTGTCAGCCAAAAAACTGAATCATTTATTTTTGCTATATTTTACATTTTCCGGTTTTAAATAATTTCCCCTGAGATATCCGGAAAACTGCAATTATATTTTAATTTAGTAGTCAAATAGAAACAATTATTAGCAAAAACATTGCGGATCCGTTCATAAATGAGGTTGTGTCAGCCAAAAAACTAAATCATTTATTTTTGCTAAATTTTACATTTTTCGGTTTAAAACAATTTCCCCTGAGATATCCGGAAAACTGAAATTATCTTTTCATTTGATAGTCAAATAGAAACAATTATTAGCAAAAACATTGCGGATCCGTTCATAAATAAAGTTGTGTCAGCCAAAAAACTGAATCATTTATTTTTGCTATATTTTACATTTTTCGGTTTTAAACAATTATGAGATATCTGAAAAACTGAAATTATATTTTTATTTAATAGTCAAATAGAAACAATTATTAGCAAAAACATTGCGGATCCGTTTATAAATAAGGTTGTGTCTGCCAAAAAACTGAATTATTTATTTTTGCTATATTTTACATTTTCCGGTTTTAAACCAATCTCCCCCGAGATATCCGGAAAATTGAAATTGTATTCTCATTTATTAGTTAAATAGAAACAATTATTAGCAAAAACATTGCGGGTCCGTTTATAAATAAGGTTGTGTCAGCCAAAAAACTGAATAATTTTATTTAGCTATATTTTACATTTTCCGGTTTTAAAGCATTTTCCCCTGAGATATCCGGAAAACTGAAATTATATTTTCCTTTAATAGGCAAATAAAAACATTTATTAGCAAAAATATTGCGGATCCGTTCATAAATAAGGTTGTGTCAGCCAAAAAACTGAATCATTTATTTTTGCTATATTTTACATTTTCCGGTTTTAAACAATTTCCCCTGAGATATCTGAAAAACTGAAATTATATTTTTATTTAATAGTCAAATAGAAACAATTATTAGCAAAAACATTGCGGATCCGTTCATAAATAAAGTTGTGTCAGCCAAAAAACTGAATCATTTATTTTTGCTATATTTTACATTTTTCGGTTTTAAACAATTATGAGATATCTGAAAAACTGAAATTATATTTTTATTTAATAGTCAAATAGAAACAATTATTAGCAAAAACATTGCGGATCCGTTTATAAATAAGGTTGTGTCAGCCAAAAAACTGAATCATTTATTTTTGCTATATTTTACATTTTCCGGTTTTAAAGCAATTTCCCCTGAGATATCCGGAAAACTGCAATTATATTTTAATTTAGTAGTCAAATAGAAACAATTATTAGCAAAAACATTGCGGATCCGTTTATAAATAAGGTTGTGTCAGCCAAAAAACTGTATCATTTATTTTTGCTATATTTTACATTTTCCGGTTTTAAAGCATTTTCCCCTGAGATATCCGGAAAACTGAAATTATATTTTCCTTTAATAGGCAAATAAAAACATTTATTAGCAAAAATATTGCGGATCCGTTCATAAATAAGGTTGCGTCAGCCAAAAAACTGAATCATTTATTTTTGCTATATTTTACATTTTCCGGTTTTAAAGCAATTTCCCCTGAGATATCCGGAAAACTGCAATTATATTTTAATTTAGTAGTCAAATAGAAACAATTATTAGCAAAAACATTGCGGATCCGTTTATAAATAAGGTTGTGTCAGCCAAAAAACTGTATCATTTATTTTTGCTATATTTTACATTTTCCGGTTTTAAAGCATTTTCCCCTGAGATATCCGGAAAACTGAAATTATATTTTCCTTTAATAGGCAAATAAAAACATTTATTAGCAAAAATATTGCGGATCCGTTCATAAATAAGGTTGCGTCAGCCAAAAAACTGAATCATTTATTTTTGCTATATTTTACATTTTCCGGTTTTAAAGCAATTTCCCCTGAGATATCCGGAAAACTGCAATTATTTTTTCATTTAATAGTCAAATAGAAACAATTATTAGCAAAAACATTGCGGATCCGTTCATAAATAAGGATGTGTCAGCTAAAAAACTGAATCATGTATTTTAGCCATATTTTACATTTTCCGGTTTTAAAGCAATTTCCCCTGAGATATCCGGAAAACTGAAATAATATTTTCATTTAATAGTCAAATAGAAACAATCATTAGCAAAAACATTGCGGATCCGTTCATAAATAAGGTTGTGTCAGACAAAAAACTGAATCATTTGTTTAAGTCATATATAACATTTTTCTGTTTTAAAGCAATTTCCCCTGAGTTATCCGGAAAACTGAAATTATCTTTTCATTAAATAGTCAAATAGAAACAATTATTAGCAAAAACATTGCGGATCCGTTCATAAATAAGGTTGTGTCAGCCAAAAAACTGAATCATTTATTTTTGCTATATTTTACATTTTCCGGTTTTAAAGCAATTTCCCCTGAGATATCCGGAAAACTGCAATTATATTTTAATTTAGTAGTCAAATAGAAACAATTATTAGCAAAAACATTGCGGATCCGTTTATAAATAAGGTTGTGTCAGCCAAAAAACTGTATCATTTATTTTTGCTATATTTTACATTTTCCGTTTTTAAACCAATCTCCCCCGAGATATCCGGAAAATTGAAATTGTATTCTCATTTATTAGTTAAATAGAAACAATTATTAGCAAAAACATTGCGGATCCGTTTATAAATAAGGTTCTGTCAGCAAAAAAACCGAATCATTTATTTTTGCTATATTTTACATTTTCCGGTTTTAAAGCAATTTACCCTGAGATATCCGGAAAACTGCAATTATATTTTCATTTAATAGTCAAATAGAAACAATTATTAGCAAAAACATTGAGGATCTGTTTATAAATAAGGTTGTGTCAGCCAAAAAACTGTATCATTTATTTTAGCTATATTTTACATTATCCGTTTTTGAACCAATCTTCCCTGAGATATGTCTTAGCTTAAACATTGACTAGCCATACCTTAAATTAAATTATTAGCCAAATTATTTAGATCTCTCATAAATTAGCGCAATAAAAAGTTTTTTTATTGATTTCCAGAAATTTAAATGTTTATTTCTATTTGTTAAACAATAAGAAACAATTCTTTGTAAAAACATTTGAAATTTACCAATTATTATTCATGTAAAAATATTTAACGCCGTTTTAATATTATATTTATAATTTAATAACACCCATTTATATCTAAATCTTTTGTTGACATTGCAGTTGTATTAAATTTATTATTTATTTAATTATTGCTAAATAATACTATTAAGTTAAATAACAGAGCAGTTTGTTTAAATAAATAAAGTTATTGATCTAAAACAAATATAAAAACGCCGCTAAATTCCAATGCTGGTACGCATGTTGATAATTTAGTTGGGCGATGCTTGGTTGAGAGCGCGGATTCACAAATACGTTTCTTAAACGAATCCGTAGCCGTAGCTAAGTTCAGCCACGTAGGAGGTACCCATACCGTTAATTGCCGTTTTCAATTCATTTAAAGAGAAGAAGGAATTGTACGGCAAAGAATCCGGGGAAGAGAAATTTCGCTGAGTTTCTAACTGTTTTTTTGACGCAGGAATTCTTCACTGTAATTTTGAGAGCTACTGGCAGACGGAAATTGAGTTGCCAACGCGTCTGCAATTTTGGCCACTTTGGTGATTTCGCGTCCGTCAACGATAAGGAAGGGAGTCACAGAAGAAATTTTTTTTCCCGATACGATTCCCACCTTTTTCCAGGTATCGTCGATACGTAGCTCTCCCATGATTGTTGCTTGTTTTCAAGAGTTTTGCACCGCGCGTTTCATCTTGAAAGCAATTATGATTTTCTGCGTCGGAGTTCTTTTGAAACAATTGAAAGCTTTTTTTTTTCTTCCACAGCTACTCGAGTTTTGTCGTTCTACCAAGGAACCAACGGACCGTCCAGCTGACCGCTGCAATGAACACTTCTGCAGCTCGGACGATCGAATTATTAAAAACCTTCACGGCGGTCTCAACATCCTCACCATTTGATTTTGGTGGAACCAGACTAGCTTGGAAACCTTGCCAGTCTACGCGGTAGAGACACCATCTACTGGGGACGAACTGTCTGACGATGGTTTTAATTACTATGGGAAAGTGATTGCTGCCGTGAAGGTCCTCTAATACATGCCACGATAGACGTGTGGCTAAACGTGGGGACAATAAAGACAAGTCAATTGCCAAAAAATGTGTACCCCTACCTCCAAAGTGTGTGGGGGAACCCGTGTTGAGGAAGACAGCTTCGCTTTGATCGAGAAAATCCTCTATCAAACGACTTCGCGTGTCTTTTCTCATGGAACCCCAAAGCGGATTGTGGGGGCAGAACGTCACTTCTTGTGCATGTAAAGCCCCGAAGATTGAAATTTTCTTGGGGCTTGAAGTGCGTCTCCTGTAAGCACACGCAAAAAGGCATGTGCTTTACCAGGACAATTTTCAGCTCACAATAGCTGCGTTTGCAACCGTTGCAGTTTCACTGTACTATCGTCTCCATACTTTTAAACAATTATTAAATAAATAAAATAAATTAAGAAATAAATAAAACGTAATAGACGGACAGCTATTAAAATAAGTTAACACAAAACAAATAAAACACCAAAGTTGTAAAAAGACTTTGGTGTTTGGACGTAGACAAGGCAACAGATATATTCTTAAAACTAATATGACAGATGACATCACAGTTGTAAAATATTCCGACGCCAGAACCATAAAATACATAAAATTTCAAACTAATATCACAGATGACATCGGAGTTGTAAAAGACTCCGATGCCAGAACTATAAAACAAATAAAACTTAAAACTAATATCACAGATGACAATAAAGACAAAAAAAAATAATGCCACAATTTTAAAATGAAAAGGACAATACAAGTACACAAATGACACCGCAGTTGTAAAGGACTGCAGTGCCGATAAAAAACAACACTTAATTAAAAAACATAATAGAAGGCTTATAGCTGGGAGCGTGATCTGCCTTTTTTCCAGCCAGGTTTCCTTCTTCTTCTTCTACCTCTGTTACTTTCACTGTTGACAACAGAAAGTTTTGATGCCGAACTAGATTCGTCGTCACCGTTGCTGGATGAAGGTCTATCTCTCTTCCGTTTACCCGGATCAGACTGATCCTTATCTGTTTGTTTTGGCGTATTTGCCAAAACAAGTTTAGTCATGTCAGTTTTAAGACCAACCTGAGAATGTGTGGGGGTGCTTCCCCCAAGTTTTTGATTAAGAAAACTACATTTCTCCTCAACCGTTGTTGCCCCGGATGATTTGGTGGGGGCATGTTGGTCTTGATGACCGGTATTGGTGGTCTCTTTGCCGCAATAAGCTGACTGTGTCCGCTTAGTACAGCAATAAGACGCGGTAAAAGTTTGCAATTGACACACGTAATTGGCTGTTCGCATTTGCTACCTTTATGCAAAGATTTTCCACATGCGCAAATCTGCTCCTTGGAACAACAAGCAGCTGTGTGTCCAAACCTCTAGCATTTGAAGCAACGCATTGGTGCCGGAATATATGGACTAACTGCGAGGCTATAAAAGGCTCCTTTCACGTTAGTGGGAAGTTGAGGACGATTGAACGTCAAAATATGATAAGGAGTTTCTTCGCGTTTTCCGTCTCGCATGCTAGAAATGCGACGCGCTTCTATAACCCCCTGACCACTCATGTTCTCGACAATTTCCTCCAACGTGCAATTTAAAAAGTCTCTGCAGTAGACAATCTCCTTACAAACGTTTAAACTTTTATGGGCTGAGACTGTCACGTTCATATCTGAGATACGGTTACATTTTAACAATTTTGATGACTGAGCGTCTGAAACCGTTTTTACAAGAAGGCCATCACTGACCTTCTTTATGGATTTACTATCACCGACCAGTTCGTACAAACACTTACTTGTTAAAAAAAAAGCTTTGTTACCGCCTCCCCGCCCTGCAGGTGATAAGGGTGGGGGTGGTGATCGTAGAGAAGGCGGCGTGGCCCTTCTCCATGTGGTTCTGTTGAGTTTGAGGCCATGGGCCCCGGGTTTCCACCTTAACCGGTGGTTGAGCTGTTCCCGAAGGTAGTAGTGGTGTCACTACTGTGTTTGCCAAGAGGTTGTACGTGGGGTACATCCTGGTGTTCGCCTGATAGGGGCAGTTGACGTGTGGTGTGCCTTCGTGGTTCAAGGTCACACGGCGGGCCTGGGTTGTGTTTCCAGGCACCGCGGGGTAAGGTGCGTTCTGGTTAGGGACGTACCCGCAGCCAGATTGCACACCCCATGGCGTCATTTGCGTTTCCCCAGGGTTCGGGAATTGTCCTACGGCGTGAGGTGCAATGCCGTAGGTGCAGGTGTTGACTAGGGGGTTTTGGTTCGCCCCTAGTGCGTCCGTTGGTGTGAGTGGGTAGCCAGCAGGTACCATGGACATAGCGGGGGTCGGCGTCGAGAGTGATTGTAAGGTGTTCCCAGTGGAGGAGAGGCAGGTCCAATCTCCAGTTGGGAAACGACTCATGGTGGAATGTGCAAGACCATGAGTCGCGTGTAAGTCGGGAGGCAAGGATTGCATTCCCAAGGCAGGTTCGGGCTTCCAGAAGAATAGGCCAGGGGCATCGCAGGGTCGTCATAGAAATAGCTTCGGTTGTCGCTTGAGGGTCGCATTGTCGGTCGCAGGAAGACGGTTGTGTTCCAGTCTAAAGTTCCGTGGACGTTCGTTGCTCGGTAGTGACTGACTGCTTGGCCGTTGACGTGTTACCGGAGCGTATTGGCCGTAATTAGTTAATTAAATAATAATCATAATTAATTACTAATTAGAAGAACAACATCCGTACGCAGTTCATAATTACCAATAAAACCAGTAATTAATGAAAAAAGAATAATAATTCGTAATTATAATTAGTATTCATAATTATAATTAACAATAATAATTATTAATAAATACCCATTAATAATTATTACAATAACAACAATAATAATTATTATTAATAACATCAACAGAGTTCCGCGCGAGAGAAGGTAACACCGACGCCGCCGCGCGAAGTCCCCAGAGCGTACGGGACATGCCAATACAGCCGAGTAGGCAATTCATCCGGCTGCTTTCGCACGCCTGCCGCACCTCACCCCTGCCGCGCTCAGCGATCACCCGCCTAGCGCGCAACGAGACCCGCACGCGATTCATCCTCTATAGGGTGGCGTGGTCTGGCTAACCATGCAGCGAGAACAAGTATTAAGCACAATACGCGGCCTCACCCGACCGCGCGCCTGAAGGCAGAAGGCGAATAATAATATTATAAACACCACCCAAATAATATTATTAATAATAGAATATTGAGAGAGCCAAAGTAAAGTATTATAACATAGAAATAATACACACACAATTACGCAAGCAAAATAACATCATAGAAACAGTAATGTTAACTGCATAATTAATTACCAGATTATTACACAAGAATAATCGCAGTAAGATCGTACATGAGTACGCCAAGCTAAATGGCATGTTGCTTATTGTACTAAGAGCGATAAGGGAAACTGGAAGGTACGAAGAAGGTGCAACAGGGCCTGGTAATTTCCGGCCACACTGGAATCGTCATCATAAGGGGAACCCAAAGAAGAAGACGAAGGATAATTGATAATCTGTGTGATTGTATGAGTTGGCTAATTATTAAAAATAATTACCAGAGCTTGTGTAGCTTGTGTGAGAGTGAAGAACTACAAGACCGAGTTTGCGGTATTGCACTACCCGCCGCAAACCATTTCTGGAGGGCCACTGACCGTGTTAGCTTCGGCGCAAGGTTACGTCCTACCAAACAAAAATAAAAAGTTCTAATTGGAGATACCCGGATTGTAACAATTGGCGCCCAACGTGGGGCACATCGTAGCGATTGTGCTGCACACCTGCATTGAACGTGACAGAAGTTAAGCGTGGGTTCGACTACCAAATAGAAGTCGTTCCTGAGAAGTATTTCCAGCTAACCAGGGAAGTCTTAAAACGCCCAGACAAAACCAAACAAGTGTATTCGTGTTACATGAGCGAGAAGAACACCATTTGAGCAAGTCAAGTTTATAAGGACCATTTAATTACATGGACCAGGCAAGTGGTTAAGTTCCACCCATCCAGTAATTATGAGAATCATAAATGAATCGACGAGGGGACCGGTGACCAACACACGTGTTAATCAGAATTATACCAATCGATGTTGATGAACCATTCCAGGCACACATTCCGGAAAAACCCATCACACCGATACATTCTACCCAACACGTAAAAGTGATTGCGAACGAGCACTTTTGAATAAAAACAAAGGACCAAGTCTCTGAAGCGTAAGCCAGAGAAACTTGCACTCGTCACATTCCCAGACTGCCAAATTCCATCTCTGAGTGAGAGTCAGAGAAGCCACAACCTCTGAGTGAGAGACAGAGAAGACGAAGACACTAAGCAACCGAGTAGAGACTAGCCAAGAAGATAGTGTAATTGTGTTACATGAGCGAGAAGAACACCATTTGAGTAAGTCAAGTTTATAAGGACCATTTAATTACATGGACCAGGCAAGTGGTTAAGTTCCACCCATCCAGTAATTATGAGAATCATAAATGAATCGACGAGGGAGCCGGTGACCAACACACGTGTTAATCAGAATTATACCAATCGATGTTGATGAACCATTCCAGGCACACATTCCGGAAAAACCCATCACACCGATACATTCTACCCAACACGTAAAAGTGATTGCGAACGAGCACTTTTAAATAAAAACAAAGGACCAAGTCTCTGAAGCGTAAGCCAGAAAAACTTGCACTCGTCACATTTCCAGACTGCCAAATTTCATCTCTGAGTGAGAGTCAGAGAAGCCACCACATCTGAGTGAGAGACAGAGAAGACAAAAACACTAAGCAACCGAGAAGAGACAAGTTGAGAAGAAACATTCTATAGAGGATCTGCCAAGACCAGCAGGCACGAAGCGCAGCCGAGTAAGTGGGGGTGATTGTTACCGGAGCGTATTGGCCGTAATTAGTTAATTAAATAATAATCATAATTAATTACTAATTAGAAGAACAACATCCGTACGCAGTTCATAATTACCAATAAAACCAGTAATTAATGAAAAAGAATAATAATTCGTAATTATAATTAGTATTCATAATTATAATTAACAATAATAATTATTAATAAATACTCATTAATAATTATTACATAACAACAGCAATAATTATTATTAATAACATCAACAGAGTTCCGCGCGAGAGAAAGGTAACACCGACGCCGCCGCGCGAAGTCCCCAGAGCGTACGGGACATGCCAATACAGCCGAGTAGGCAATTCATCCGGCTGCTTTCGCACGCCTGCCGCACCTCACCCCTGCCGCGCTCAGCGATCACCCGCCTAGCGCGCAACAAGACCCGCACGCGATTCTTCCTCTATAGGGTGGCGTGGTCTGGCTAACCACGCAGCGAGAACAAGTATTAAGCACAATACGCGGCCTCACCCGACCGCGCGCCTGAAGGCAGAAGGCGAATTATAATATTATAAACACCACACAAATAATATTATTAATAATAGAATATTGAGAGAGCCAAAGTGAAGTATTATAACATAGAAATAATACACACACAATTACGCAAGCAAAATAACATCATAGAAACAGTAATGTTAACTGCATAATTAATTACCAGATTATTACACAAGAATAATCGCAGTAAGATCGTACATGAGTACGCCAAGCTAAATGGCATGTTGCTTATTGTACTAAGAGCGATAAGGGAAACTGGAAGGTACGAAGAAGGTGCAACAGGGCCTGGTAATTTCCGGCCACACTGGAATCGTCATCATAAGGGAACCCAAAGAAGAAGACGAAGGATAATTGATAATCTGTGTGATTGTATGAGTTGGCTAATTATTAAAAATAATTACCAGAGCTTGTGTAGCTTGTGTGAGACTGAAGAACTACAAGACCGAGTTTGCGGTATTGCACTACCCGCCGCAAACCATTTCTGGAGGGCCACTGACCGTGTTAGCTTCGGCGCAAGGTTACGTCCTACCAAACAAAAATAAAAAGTTCTAATTGGAGATACCCGGATTGTAACAATTGGCGCCCAACGTGGGGCACATCGTAGCGATTGTGCTGCACACCTGCATTGAACGTGACAGAAGTTAACCGTGGGTTCGACTACCAAATAGAAGTCGTTCCTGAGAAGTATTTCCAGATAACCAGGAAAGTCTTAAAACGCCCAGACTAAACCAAACAAGTGTATTCGTGTTACATGAGCGAGAAGAACACCATTTGAGCAAGTCGCTTTATAAGGACCATTTAATTACATGGACCAGGCAAGTGGTTAAGTTCCACCCATCCAGTAATTATGAGAATCATAAATGAATCGACGAGGGGGCCGGTGACCAACACACGTGTTAATCAGAATTATACCAATCGATGTTGATAAACCATTCCAGGCACACATTCCGGAAAAACCCATCACACCGATACATTCTACCCAACACGTAAAAGTGATTGCGAACGAGCACTTTTGAATAAAAACAAAGGACCAAGTCTCTGAAGCGTAAGCCAGAGAAACTTGCACTCGTCACATTCCCAGACTGCCAAATTCCATCTCTGAGTGAGAGTCAGAGAAGCAACAACCTCTGAGTGAGAGATAGAGAAGACGAAGACACTAAGCAACCGAGTAGAGACAAGCCAAGAAGAAAGTGTATTTGTGTTACATGAGCGAGAAGAACACCATTTGAGTAAGTCAAGTTTATAAGGACCATTTAATTACATGGACCAGGCAAGTGGTTAAGTTCCACCCATCCAGTAATTATGAGAATCATAAATGAATCGACGAGGGGGCCGGTGACCAACACACGTGTTAATCAGAATTATACCAATCGATGTTGATAAACCATTCCAGGCACACATTCCGGAAAAACCCATCACACCGATACATTCTACCCAACACGTAAAAGTGATTGCGAACGAGCACTTTTGAATAAAAACAAAGGACCAAGTCTCTGAAGCGTAAGCCAGAGAAACTTGCACTCGTCACATTCCCAGACTGCCAAATTCCATCTCTGAGTGAGAGTCAGAGAAGCAACAACCTCTGAGTGAGAGATAGAGAAGACGAAGACACTAAGCAACCGAGTAGAGACAAGCCAAGAAGAAAGTGTATTTGTGTTACATGAGCGAGAAGAACACCATTTGAGTAAGTCAAGTTTATAAGGACCATTTAATTACATGGACCAGGCAAGTGGTTAAGTTCCACCCATCCAGTAATTATGAGAATCATAAATGAATCGACGAGGGGGCCGGTGACCAACACACGTGTTAATCGGAATTATACCAATCGATGTTGATGAACCATTCCAGGCACACATTCCGGAAAAACCCATCACACCGATACATTCTACCCAACACGTAAAAGTGATTGCGAACGAGCACTTTTGAATAAAAACAAAGGACCAAGTCTCTGAAGCGTAAGCCAGAGAAACTTGCACTCGTCACATTCCCAGACTGCCAAATTTCATCTCTGAGTGAGAGTCAGAGAAGCCACCACATCTGAGTGAGAGACAGAGAAGACAAAAACACTAAGCAACCGAGAAGAGACAAGTTGAGAAGAAACATTCTATAGAGGATCTGCCAAGACCAGCAGGCACGAAGCGCAGCCGAGTAAGTGGGGGTGATTGTTACCGGAGCGTATTGGCCGTAATTAGTTAATTAAATAATAATCATAATTAATTACTAATTAGAAGAACAACATCCGTACGCAGTTCATAATTACCAATAAAACCAGTAATTAGTGAAAAAAGAATAATAATTCGTAATTATAATTAGTATTCATAATTATAATTAACAATAATAATTATTAATAAATACCCATTAATAATTATTACAATAACAACAATAATTATTATTATTAATAACATCAACAGAGTTCCGCGCGAGAGAAGGTAACACCGACGCCGCCGCGCGAAGTCCCCAGAGCGTACGGGACATGCCAATACAGCCGAGTAGGCAATTCATCCGGCTGCTTTCGCACGCCTGCCGCATCTCACCCCTGCCGCGCTCAGCGATCACCCGCCTAGCGCGCAACGAGACCCGCACGCGATTCATCCTCTATAGGGTGGCGTGGTCTGGCTAACCATGCAGCGAGAACAAGTATTAAGCACAATACGCGGCCTCACCCGACCGCGCGCCTGAAGGCAGAAGGCGAATAATAATATTATAAACACCACCCAAATAATATTATTAATAATAGAATATTGAGAGAGCCAAAGTAAAGTATTATAACATAGAAATAATACACACACAATTACGCAAGCAAAATAACATCATAGAAACAGTAATGTTAACTGCATAATTAATTACCAGATTATTACACAAGAATAATCGCAGTAAGATCGTACATGAGTACGCCAAGCTAAATGGCATGTTGCTTATTGTACTAAGAGCGATAAGGGAAACTGGAAGGTACGAAGAAGGTGCAACAGGGCCTGGTAATTTCCGGCCACACTGGAATCGTCATCATAAGGGGAACCCAAAGAAGAAGACGAAGGATAATTGATAATCTGTGTGATTGTATGAGTTGGCTAATTATTAAAAATAATTACCAGAGCTTGTGTAGCTTGTGTGAGAGTGAAGAACTACAAGACCGAGTTTGCGGTATTGCACTACCCGCCGCAAACCATTTCTGGAGGGCCACTGACCGTGTTAGCTTCGGCGCAAGGTTACGTCCTACCAAACAAAAATAAAAAGTTCTAATTGGAGATACCCGGATTGTAACAGATGTTACCGGCGCCGGGCCCGTAGGTGGTCGTGGGGGCGGCGTCATCGGTCCGAGGGGGGTTGTGGAGCCCCTCGGCGACGGCTAGGTGGTAGGCCGTCTCGGAAGCAGTGTTATCTGCCTTGCAGTTGCTTTTGTTTGGTTGGTGTGGCATCCCAGTGCAATGGTACTCGGGGAAGCGGTCCCGAGCACCTGGGGTGCAAGGCCACGTCTCGTCCAGCGTGTGGAAGAACACGCTGGGGTGATTTGGGGCCGGGAGCGGTGTAGATGCTCCCGGGGTGCGTAGTGTTTGCGTGTTGTCCTGGGGGTAGTCCGGGTCGCAGGCAGGGGTCGGCGTCGTGTTGGCAGTTGGGGTCAGCGGGGTCCGGAGCGTGGAGCTTGGCATCGTGGACGGAGTTTGGAGTTTCCAGTAGCGATGTGTCGGTCTCGAAGATCGGTGTCTCACTGCCGAATGCGGGAATTCGGCGGGACTATATCCACTGTTAGGCTCCACCCACGGGGCGTGGCTTCGCTTGTTGCTGTGTCACGTGGCGCCGCCTGGCGGCCGTGACAATTCACCCAACTTTCTCAGGCGGGAGCATCACCAGGGTTTTGAATATCCTGGTGTGCGTCGTCTTCTGCTGGTGGGGCCGGCTTCAGGTCGTTGAAATGCACTTTGGTAGGTGGCCGCGTTGGTGCGTCTTCCACCCAATAACAGTTTCCTCCTGCAGGTGTTATTAGCAATTTCGGTCCTACCCATTTATGATTGAAGCCTTTTGCGCGTCCCCGGACCATGACTTTGTCACCTGGTGCATATGTGACTTGCAGGTCGGTTTGTCGCGGGTAGCGTCGTCTGCGGTAGGTGGCCTGCCGATGCTTCGCTTGTTGAAGCCGTCGGTCTAAGTCCTGTTCTTGGTCGTGTTCGTTCCAACCTCCTGGTTGGTGTAGGTCCTGACCGAGTGGGATTTTACTGGGGCTTTGTCCAGTTGCGGCATTGGTTCGCCGATTCTGGTGGAAGACGGCTAGTGACAGGAGCTCGTCCCATTGTCGACGAGGTTGTTGATCGGTGAGCAGGCGTATGCTTTTCTTTAGTTCAGCATGTCTCCTTTCTACCGGGTTGGCCTGTGGATGGTATACGGCCGTGGTGTGGTGAGTACATTTCCATTTTTGGATGGCATCCGCAAATACTTTGCTTGTGAATTGGGGGCCATTGTCCGAGAGGATGATCTTCGGGTATCCAAATCTATGGAATATTCGCTCCTCTAGGAGTCGTATTGTTGTTTCTGCCGTTGCTGCGGGGGCGGGTATGGCTTCTGTCCACCTGGTGCAGATGTCCATTACGGTGAGGATCACTTTATTTCCTTTGCGTGTCGGGTCGAGGGGGCCGACGAAATCGATGGACAGCTTCTCCCAAGGGCGTTCTGCTTCTTGTGGTTTGAACTGTGTCGATGGCGATTTCGTGCCGGTTTTCGCCCTTGAGCAGGCAAGGCATCCTCGTACGAAGGTGCGGATATCTTTGCGAACCCCCGGCCAGTGGTATTGCCGGAGGAGTGTGGTTGCCGTTTCGTCGCGTCCTGGGTGGCCAGCGGTTTCAGAGGAGTGAAAGAATTTCAGAATCTCTTTCTGTGCTGCTGGTGGCACTACTAGCTGGTCCCACGTGGCTGAACTTAGCTACGGCTACGGATTCGTTTAAGAAACACATTTGTGAATCCGCGCTCTCACTCAAGCATCGCCCAGCTAAATCATTAACATGCGTACCAGTATTGGAATTTAGCGGCGCTCTTATATTTGTTTTAGATCAATATAAAACTTAATAATTTAAACAAATTGCTCTGTTGTTTAACTAAATAGTATTATTTAGCAATAATTAAATAAATAATAAATTTAAAACAACTGCGTTGTCAACAAAATATGTAGATATAAATGGGTGTTATTAAATTATAAATATAACATTAAAACAGCGTTCAATATTTTTACATAAAAAATAATTTGTAGCTTTTAAACGTTTTTACATATATTTGCATCATATTATTTAACAAATAGAAATAAACTTATTTATGAAACAAAAATCTAATTAATTTGACTAATAATTTAATTTAAGGTTGGATGGCCATTGCTTAAGCTAATAAATATTTAATTAACCAATAATAATAAAACCTTAAACTTCTGGATATCCGAAAAAGATTTGTTAAAAACGGAAAATGTAAAATATAGGAAAAATAAATTATTCAGTTTTTTGGCTGACACAACCTTATTTATAAACGGATCCGCAATGTTTTTGCTAATAATTGTTTCTATTTAACTAACAAATGGGAATACAATTTTAATTTTCCGGATATCTCGGGAGAAATTAGTTTAAAACCGAAAAATGTAAAATATAGCTAAAATAAATGATTCAGTTTTTTGGCTGACACAACCTTATTTATGAACGGATCCGCAATGTTTTTGCTAATAAGTGTTTCTATTTAACTAATAAATTGGAATATATATTCAATTTTTCGGATATCTCAGGGGAAATTGGTTCAAAAACGGAAAATGTAAAATATTGCAAAAATAAATGATTCAGTTTTTTGGCTGACACAACCTTATTTATGAAGGGATCCGTAATGTTTTTGCTAATAATTGTTTCTATTTAACTAATAAATGAGAATACATATTCAATTTTTTTGATATCTCGGGGGAAATTGGTTCAAAAACGGAAAATGTAAAATATTGCAAAAATAAATGATTCAGTTTTTTGGCTGACACAACCTTATTTATGAACGGATCCGCAATGTTTTTGCTAATAATTGTTTCTATTTAACTAATAAATGGGAATACATATTCAATTTTTTTGATATCTCGGGGGAAATTGGTTCAAAAACGGAAAATGTAAAATATAGCAAAAATAAATGATTCAGTTTTTTGGCTGACACAACCTTATTTATGAAGGGATCCGCAATGTTTTTGCTAATAATTGTTTCTATTTAACTAATAAATGGGAATACATATTCAATTTTTTTGATATCTCGGGGGAAATTGGTTCAAAAACGGAAAATGTAAAATATTGCAAAAATAAATGATTCAGTTTTTTGGCTGACACAACCTTATTTATGAAGGGATCCGCAATGTTTTTGCTAATAATTGTTTCTATTTAACTAATAAATGGGAATACATATTCAATTTTTTTGATATCTCGGGGGAAATTGGTTCAAAAACGGAAAATGTAAAATATTGCAAAAATAAATGATTCAGTTTTTTTTGGCTGACACAACCTTATTTATTAACGGATCCGCAATGTTTTTGCTAATAAGTGTTTCTATTTAACTAATAAATTGGAATATATATTCAATTTTTCGGATATCTCAGGGGAAATTGGTTCAAAAACGGAAAATGTAAAATATTGCAAAAATAAATGATTCAGTTTTTTGGCTGACACAACCTTATTTATGAAGGGATCCGCAATGTTTTTGCTAATAATTGTTTCTATTTAACTAATAAATGAGAATACATATTCAATTTTTTTGATATCTCGGGGGAAATTGGTTCAAAAACGGAAAATGTAAAATATTGCAAAAATAAATGATTCAGTTTTTTGGCTGACACAACCTTATTTATGAAGGGATCCGCAATGTTTTTGCTAATAAGTGTTTCTATTTAACTAATAAATGAGAATACATATTCAATTTTTTTGATATCTCGGGGGAAATTGGTTCAAAAACGGAAAATGTAAAATATTGCAAAAATAAATGATTCAGTTTTTTGGCTGACACAACCTTATTTATGAACGAATCCGCAATGTTTTTGCTAATAAGTGTTTCTATTTAACTAATAAATTGGAATATATATTCAATTTTTCGGATATCTCAGGGAAAATTGGTTCAAAAACGGAAAATGTAAAATATTGCAAAAATAAATGATTCAGTTTTTTGGCTGACACAACCTTATTTATGAAGGGATCCGCAATGTTTTTGCTAATAATTGTTTCTATTTAACTAATAAATGAGAATACATATTCAATTTTTTTGATATCTCGGGGGAAATTGGTTCAAAAACGGAAAATGTAAAATATTGCAAAAATAAATGATTCAGTTTTTTGGCTGACACAACCTTATTTATGAAGGGATCCGCAATGTTTTTGCTAATAATTGTTTCTATTTAACTAATAAATGAGAATACATATTCAATTTTTTTGATATCTCGGGGGAAATTGGTTCAAAAACAGAAAATGTAAAATATTGCAAAAATAAATGATTCAGTTTTTTGGCTGACACAACCTTTTTTATGAAGGGATCCGCAATGTTTTTGCTAATAATTGTTTCTATTTAACTAATAAATGAGAATACATATTCAATTTTTTTGATATCTCGGGGGAAATTGGTTCAAAAACGGAAAATGTAAAATATTGCAAAAATAAATGATTCAGTTTTTTGGCTGACACAACCTTATTTATGAAGGGATCCGCAATGTTTTTGCTAATAAGTGTTTCTATTTAACTAATAAATGAGAATACATATTCAATTTTTTTGATATCTCGGGGGAAATTGGTTCAAAAAAGGAAAATGTAAAATATTGCAAAAATAAATGATTCAGTTTTTTGGCTGACACAACCTTTTTTATGAAGGGATCCGCAATGTTTTTGCTAATAATTGTTTCTATTTAACTAATAAATGAGAATACATATTCAATTTTTTTGATATCTCGGGGGAAATTGGTTCAAAAACGGAAAATGTAAAATATTGCAAAAATAAATGATTCAGTTTTTTGGCTGACACAACCTTATTTATGAACGGATCCGCAATGTTTTTGCTAATAATTGTTTCTATTTAACTAATAAATGAGAATACATGATCAATTTTTTTGATATCTCGGGGGAAATTGGTTCAAAAACGGAAAATGTAAAATATTGCAAAAATAAATGATTCAGTTTTTTTGGCTGACACAACCTTATTTATGAAGGGATCCGCAATGTTTTTGCTAATAATTGTTTCTATTTAACTAATAAATGAGAATACATATTCAATTTTTTTGATATCTCGGGGGAAATTGGTTCAAAAACGGAAAATGTAAAATATTGCAAAAATAAATGATTCAGTTTTTTGGCTGACACAACCTTATTTATGAACGGATCCGCAATGTTTTTGCTAATAATTGTTTCTATTTAACTAATAAATGAGAATACATATTCAATTTTTTTGATATCTCGGGGGAAATTGGTTCAAAAACGGAAAATGTAAAATATTGCAAAAATAAATGATTCAGTTTTTTGGCTGACACAACCTTATTTATGAAGGGATCCGCAATGTTTTTGCTAATAATTGTTTCTATTTAACTAATAAATGAGAATACATATTCAATTTTTTTGATATCTCGGGGGAAATTGGTTCAAAAACGGAAAATGTAAAATATTGCAAAAATAAATGATTCAGTTTTTTGGCTGACACAACCTTATTTATGAAGGGATCCGCAATGTTTTTGCTAATAATTGTTTCTATTTAACTAATAAATGGGAATACATATTCAATTTTTTTGATATCTCGGGGGAAATTGGTTCAAAAACGGAAAATGTAAAATATTGCAAAAATAAATGATTCAGTTTTTTTTGGCTGACACAACCTTATTTATTAACGGATCCGCAATGTTTTTGCTAATAAGTGTTTCTATTTAACTAATAAATTGGAATATATATTCAATTTTTCGGATATCTCAGGGGAAATTGGTTCAAAAACGGAAAATGTAAAATATTGCAAAAATAAATGATTCAGTTTTTTGGCTGACACAACCTTATTTATGAAGGGATCCGCAATGTTTTTGCTAATAATTGTTTCTATTTAACTAATAAATGAGAATACATATTCAATTTTTTTGATATCTCGCGGGAAATTGGTTCAAAAACGGAAAATGTAAAATATTGCAAAAATAAATGATTCAGTTTTTTGGCTGACACAACCTTATTTATGAAGGGATCCGCAATGTTTTTGCTAATAATTGTTTCTATTTAACTAATAAATGAGAATACATATTCAATTTTTTTGATATCTCGGGGGAAATTGGTTCAAAAACGGAAAATGTAAAATATTGCAAAAATAAATGATTCAGTTTTTTGGCTGACACAACCTTATTTATGAAGGGATCCGCAATGTTTTTGCTAATAAGTGTTTCTATTTAACTAATAAATTGGAATATATATTCAATTTTTCGGATATCTCAGGGGAAATTGGTTCAAAAACGGAAAATGTAAAATATTGCAAAAATAAATGATTCAGTTTTTTGGCTGACACAACCTTATTTATGAAGGGATCCGCAATGTTTTTGCTAATAATTGTTTCTATTTAACTAATAAATGAGAATACATATTCAATTTTTTTGATATCTCGGGGGAAATTGGTTCAAAAACGGAAAATGTAAAATATTGCAAAAATAAATGATTCAGTTTTTTGGCTGACACAACCTTATTTATGAAGGGATCCGCAATGTTTTTGCTAATAAGTGTTTCTATTTAACTAATAAATGAGAATACATATTCAATTTTTTTGATATCTCGGGGGAAATTGGTTCAAAAACGGAAAATGTAAAATATTGCAAAAATAAATGATTCAGTTTTTTGGCTGACACAACCTTATTTATGAACGAATCCGCAATGTTTTTGCTAATAAGTGTTTCTATTTAACTAATAAATTGGAATATATATTCAATTTTTCGGATATCTCAGGGAAAATTGGTTCAAAAACGGAAAATGTAAAATATTGCAAAAATAAATGATTCAGTTTTTTGGCTGACACAACCTTATTTATGAAGGGATCCGCAATGTTTTTGCTAATAATTGTTTCTATTTAACTAATAAATGAGAATACATATTCAATTTTTTTGATATCTCGGGGGAAATTGGTTCAAAAACGGAAAATGTAAAATATTGCAAAAATAAATGATTCAGTTTTTTGGCTGACACAACCTTATTTATGAAGGGATCCGCAATGTTTTTGCTAATAATTGTTTCTATTTAACTAATAAATGAGAATACATATTCAATTTTTTTGATATCTCGGGGGAAATTGGTTCAAAAACAGAAAATGTAAAATATTGCAAAAATAAATGATTCAGTTTTTTGGCTGACACAACCTTTTTTATGAAGGGATCCGCAATGTTTTTGCTAATAATTGTTTCTATTTAACTAATAAATGAGAATACATATTCAATTTTTTTGATATCTCGGGGGAAATTGGTTCAAAAACGGAAAATGTAAAATATTGCAAAAATAAATGATTCAGTTTTTTGGCTGACACAACCTTATTTATGAAGGGATCCGCAATGTTTTTGCTAATAAGTGTTTCTATTTAACTAATAAATGAGAATACATATTCAATTTTTTTGATATCTCGGGGGAAATTGGTTCAAAAAAGGAAAATGTAAAATATTGCAAAAATAAATGATTCAGTTTTTTGGCTGACACAACCTTTTTTATGAAGGGATCCGCAATGTTTTTGCTAATAATTGTTTCTATTTAACTAATAAATGAGAATACATATTCAATTTTTTTGATATCTCGGGGGAAATTGGTTCAAAAACGGAAAATGTAAAATATTGCAAAAATAAATGATTCAGTTTTTTGGCTGACACAACCTTATTTATGAAGGGATCCGCAATGTTTTTGCTAATAAGTGTTTCTATTTAACTAATAAATGAGAATACATATTCAATTTTTTTGATATCTCGGGGGAAATTGGTTCAAAAAAGGAAAATGTAAAATATTGCAAAAATAAATGATTCAGTTTTTTTTGGCTGACACAACCTTATTTATTAACGGATCCGCAATGTTTTTGCTAAAATTGTTTCTATTTAACTAATAAATGAGAATACATATTCAATTTTTTTGATATCTCGGGGGAAATTGGTTCAAAAACGGAAAATGTAAAATATTGCAAAAATAAATGATTCAGTTTTTTTTGGCTGACACAACCTTATTTATTAACGGATCCGCAATGTTTTTGCTAAAATTGTTTCTATTTAACTAATAAATGAGAATACATATTCAATTTTTTTGATATCTCGGGGGAAATTGGTTCAAAAACGGAAAATGTAAAATATTGCAAAAATAAATGATTCAGTTTTTTTTGGCTGACACAACCTTATTTATTAACGGATCCGCAATGTTTTTGCTAATAATTGTTTCTATTTAACTAATAAATGAGAATACATATTCAATTTTTTTGATATCTCGGGAGAAATTGGTTCAAAAACGGAAAATGTTAAATATTGCAAAAATAAATGATTCAGTTTTTTTTGGCTGACACAACCTTATTTATTAACGGATCCGCAATGTTTTTGCTAATAATTGTTTCTATTTAACTAATAAATGAGAATACATATTCAATTTTTTTGATTTCTCGGGGGAAATTGGTTCAAAAACGGAAAATGTAAAATATTGCAAAAATAAATGATTCAGTTTTTTTTGGCTGACACAACCTTATTTATGAAGGGATCCGCAATGTTTTTGTATAATTTTCCACGTTTATTGAGTATTCGAAACTTCCACGAGAGTATCTACATATTCCAATTGAGCCATGTGTTGCACTTTTAAAATAATAATCTGGATAGAGATATAATCCGTTTACCAGTTGTATTGAAGTGTCAACTGCATGTTCACTAGCTGAAGTTTTACATTCTTTTGGTTTATTTGTTATATCAATTGGATAATGCGTTTCACTCAACAACTTATTAGCTTGTTGAAAATATGTTTTACCTTTTTTTTTTCTTTTTTGCCAACATTCGGTGGCATTAATATCATCCACCTTAAAGTCTTCAATAGTTTTTATTTTAATAACTTTCTTCTTTTTCAATGATTTTGAAATATTTAATGTAACATCTTTGATGTCTGCGGCTATCTTGGTTTGAAGTTTTTCAATAAATCTGCCAACCTTTAGATTTGTGTTTCCTTCTAAGACATCTTTTTTCAAAATCTTCATCCAACATTCTACATTTGCATTCGAAAATCGACATTTTTTTATTATGGATGTCCACAATGGAACAAACGGCATATAGTGTTGTAAAATATAATTTGCAAATTCATTACAATAGAATATATTTTTATTGCCAGATTGTTGCAAATCAATATCATTTTCAACTTCGGTATGAATTCTGTAAAAATGTTTATAAAAATAAGTTTCAAAAATATTACGTTCTTTGTATTCAACGTCATCTTTTTCCAATAAATCGGATTTTTCTCCATCTTCTAACTGCATATCATCCATGTTTGTTATTGTTATCATTGCTTGCTCAAGTTGTTGACTCTTATTTGGAGACAACAGTATAATCAATAATTGCTTGTAGCGTTTGCAAAGCTCCTGGAAGCAGTTGCAATTAACTAGCAGTGCAATGAATTTTAATATAGTAGGTTTTACAGATTTTTTAACACCCATTTTAGTCAATCTGTTAGAAACCATTTTCATAAAATGAGCACAACAATTAAAAATTAATACAGTGTTTGACATGTCAAAGTTACTGTTTACATAACTATACATTAATTGCAAGTATCGAAACAGTGTATAACCATTAAATGCTAAACATGCAGCCATTATACTACTAAAACCCGAGATATCAAAAAAAATGAATATGTATTCTCATTTATTAGTTAAATAGAAACAATTATTAGCAAAAACATTGCGGATCCCTTCATAAATAAGGTTGTGTCAGCCAAAAAACTGAATCATTTATTTTTGCAATATTTTACATTTTCCGTTTTTGAACCAATTTCCCCCGAGATATCAAAAAAATTGAATATGTATTCTCATTTATTAGTTAAATAGAAACAATTTTAGCAAAAACATTGCGGATCCGTTAATAAATAAGGTTGTGTCAGCCAAAAAAAACTGAATCATTTATTTTTGCAATATTTTACATTTTCCTTTTTTGAACCAATTTCCCCCGAGATATCAAAAAAATTGAATATGTATTCTCATTTATTAGTTAAATAGAAACAATTATTAGCAAAAACATTGCGGATCCGTTAATAAATAAGGTTGTGTCAGCCAAAAAAAACTGAATCATTTATTTTTGCAATATTTTACATTTTCCGTTTTTGAACCAATTTCCCCCGAGATATCAAAAAAATTGAATATGTATTCTCATTTATTAGTTAAATAGAAACAATTATTAGCAAAAACATTGCGGATCCCTTCATAAAAAAGGTTGTGTCAGCCAAAAAACTGAATCATTTATTTTTGCAATATTTTACATTTTCTGTTTTTGAACCAATTTCCCCCGAGATATCAAAAAAATTGAATATGTATTCTCATTTATTAGTTAAATAGAAACAATTATTAGCAAAAACATTGCGGATCCCTTCATAAATAAGGTTGTGTCAGCCAAAAAACTGAATCATTTATTTTTGCAATATTTTACATTTTCCGTTTTTGAACCAATTTCCCCCGAGATATCAAAAAAATTGAATATGTATTCTCATTTATTAGTTAAATAGAAACAATTATTAGCAAAAACATTGCGGATCCCTTCATAAATAAGGTTGTGTCAGCCAAAAAACTGAATCATTTATTTTTGCAATATTTTACATTTTCCGTTTTTGAACCAATTTTCCCTGAGATATCCGAAAAATTGAATATATATTCCAATTTATTAGTTAAATAGAAACACTTATTAGCAAAAACATTGCGGATTCGTTCATAAATAAGGTTGTGTCAGCCAAAAAACTGAATCATTTATTTTTGCAATATTTTACATTTTCCGTTTTTGAACCAATTTCCCCCGAGATATCAAAAAAATTGAATATGTATTCTCATTTATTAGTTAAATAGAAACACTTATTAGCAAAAACATTGCGGATCCCTTCATAAATAAGGTTGTGTCAGCCAAAAAACTGAATCATTTATTTTTGCAATATTTTACATTTTCCGTTTTTGAACCAATTTCCCCCGAGATATCAAAAAAATTGAATATGTATTCTCATTTATTAGTTAAATAGAAACAATTATTAGCAAAAACATTGCGGATCCCTTCATAAATAAGGTTGTGTCAGCCAAAAAACTGAATCATTTATTTTTGCAATATTTTACATTTTCCGTTTTTGAACCAATTTCCCCTGAGATATCCGAAAAATTGAATATATATTCCAATTTATTAGTTAAATAGAAACACTTATTAGCAAAAACATTGCGGATCCGTTAATAAATAAGGTTGTGTCAGCCAAAAAAAACTGAATCATTTATTTTTGCAATATTTTACATTTTCCGTTTTTGAACCAATTTCCCCCGAGATATCAAAAAAATTGAATATGTATTCCCATTTATTAGTTAAATAGAAACAATTATTAGCAAAAACATTGCGGATCCCTTCATAAATAAGGTTGTGTCAGCCAAAAAACTGAATCATTTATTTTTGCAATATTTTACATTTTCCGTTTTTGAACCAATTTCCCCCGAGATATCAAAAAAATTGAATATGTATTCCCATTTATTAGTTAAATAGAAACAATTATTAGCAAAAACATTGCGGATCCCTTCATAAATAAGGTTGTGTCAGCCAAAAAACTGAATCATTTATTTTTGCTATATTTTACATTTTCCGTTTTTGAACCAATTTCCCCCGAGATATCAAAAAAATTGAATATGTATTCCCATTTATTAGTTAAATAGAAACAATTATTAGCAAAAACATTGCGGATCCGTTCATAAATAAGGTTGTGTCAGCCAAAAAACTGAATCATTTATTTTTGCAATATTTTACATTTTCCGTTTTTGAACCAATTTCCCCCGAGATATCAAAAAAATTGAATATGTATTCTCATTTATTAGTTAAATAGAAACAATTATTAGCAAAAACATTACGGATCCCTTCATAAATAAGGTTGTGTCAGCCAAAAAACTGAATCATTTATTTTTGCAATATTTTACATTTTCCGTTTTTGAACCAATTTCCCCTGAGATATCCGAAAAATTGAATATATATTCCAATTTATTAGTTAAATAGAAACACTTATTAGCAAAAACATTGCGGATCCGTTCATAAATAAGGTTGTGTCAGCCAAAAAACTGAATAATTTATTTTTCCTATATTTTACATTTTCCGTTTTTAACAAATCTTTTTCGGATATCCAGAAGTTTAAGGTTTTATTATTATTGGTTAATTAAATATTTATTAGCTTAAGCAATGGCCATCCAACCTTAAATTAAATTATTAGTCAAATTAATTAGATTTTTGTTTCATAAATAAGTTTATTTCTATTTGTTAAATAATATGATGCAAATATATGTAAAAACGTTTAAAAGCTACAAATTATTTTTTATGTAAAAATATTGAACGCTGTTTTAATGTTATATTTATAATTTAATAACACCCATTTATATCTACATATTTTGTTGACAACGCAGTTGTTTTAAATTTATTATTTATTTAATTATTGCTAAATAATACTATTTAGTTAAACAACAGAGCAATTTGTTTAAATTATTAAGTTTTATATTGATCTAAAACAAATATAAGAGCGCCGCTAAATTCCAATACTGGTACGCATGTTAATGATTTAGCTGGGCGATGCTTGAGTGAGAGCGCGGATTCACAAATGTGTTTCTTAAACGAATCCGTAGCCGTAGCTAAGTTCAGCCACGTGCTGGTCCCACCCGGCTAAGGTGCGTATCAGTTCGCCGTCTGGGCCTAGTTTGTACCCCAGGTCCGCCTCGGCGGGGTTTTCCTGTTCTAACACCGTTTCTCGGTGCCGTTGTATCAACGTGCAGGTCTGTGGGCACTCTTTTTGTGCGCGTTTCACCATTTCTATGGTTGTTTCAGCCTGGACGAGGGTAATTTGATTTCCCTGCCGGTGATGGCGTCGGCTCAACTGATTGTATAGCATTTGTATGCTGTCGGGGTCGGCTGCTTTCCGGAACTGTGGGCTTTCTGGTGGTGTTAGCCGATCCGGGTCGTCGATCTCGTCGGGAATCAGTTTGTCCTCTGGGTGGCGTGATAAAGCGTCTGGCAGTAGGTTGGCTGCTCCAGGTGTGTGCTCGACGGTGTATTTGAATTCGGCCAAGATGAGCGACCATCTCATAAATTTTGATTTGGCGTCGGTGGACGAGTTTAACCAAACCAGCGCTCTGTTGTCGGTCCTGAGGGTGAACTCCTCGTCCTCCAGGTATGGCCTGTATCGTTTTACGGCCCATAGGATGGCGTAGCACTCCAATTCGTTCGAGTGGAAGCGGGATTGTCTATCCGTCAACTTCGAACTGTCATATGAGACAATGTGCCTTCTGGAGCCTTCTTCCTGGTAGAGTACCGCCCCGACGCCTTTTATGGATGCGTCGGTTTGTAGTACAAACCGCAGGCCGGGTCGGGGTCTTGCCAGCTTTAGGGGTTGGTCGATGGCGGCCTTTAGTTTGTCAAACGCCTCGTTGGTGGCCGTGGTCCATTTGAAGGGTTGTTTTGGCCCTTGCATGGCCATCAGGGGTGCGGCGATTCTCGCAAAGTCTGGTACGTATTCTCGTAACCAGGAGCACACGCCAATGAAGCCTCGGAGTTGTTTCTTGGTCTGAGGTTTGGAGAACTCTCGGATGCTCTTCAGATGTACTTCCAGCGGTTCATTTCCCTCCGCTGTGACGCGGTGGCCCAGGTATTCTACCTCGCTGGTGCCGAACTCGCATTTCTTTAAATTGCATCGGAGGCCGTGTTCTTGGAGTCGTTCCAATGCCAGTCGGACGTGGTCTTCGTGTTCTTGCTCGGTGTTTGAGAACACCATGATGTCGTCCAGGTAGACTAGGACGCATCTTCCTAGCAGACCGGCCATCACTCTGCTCATCATCTTCTGGAAGGTGGCTGGGGCGTTCTTTAAGCCGAAGGGCATCACCTTAAATTGGTAGGTGCCCCCGTCGGGAGAGGAAAATGCGGTTCTCTCTCGATGTGGTCCATGTACTGGTATCTGCCAGTAGCCGGTGGTCAGGTCCATTTTTGTAAAGATCTTGGCTTCGCCAAAGTCTTTGAGGGTTTCCCGAATCCTGGGAAGGGGTGTTACCTCGTTCTTTGTGGCATCGTTCAGCTTCCTATAGTCGATGCAGAAGCGTGGCGACCCGTCTTTTTTTTTTATTATGACGACGGGGGCGCAGTATTCTGCTGCTTGTGCTGCGTTCGATTATGCCGGTCGCTAGGAGCTCTTCGATCTGCTGGTAGATTAGGGCCTTTTTCTTGGCGTTGTACGAGTAGCGGACTGCTCTTATCGGCGTGTCGGTGGTCAGCTCAATTTTGTGTGTGCTGGTCAACGTGGTCGCCGGACGCGGGTCTTCGCTAAAGACGTCCGGAAAGGCTCGAATTATGGCCTGGTAGTTTTCCGGCACCTTCGGCGTGGGGCCTGTCCTTTCTACGTCGGCATCTAGCCATAGGCGGCGGTTTCCCTTCTTCCAATATGCCGTAGTTCTCGGGTTCTGCCCGAAGTGTAGGCATTCTCGCACGTAGTCCATATTGACGTGGTTCTTGGTTAGCCAGGGATGGCCGAGTATCACGTCCTCGCCGAGGTCGGGTGCCAATAAGAATTCGATTGGTTGGTTGCTCTCCCCTATCTGGATCGTGGCCTGGGCTCGGCCCGTTGTTCGTAGCGTAGTCGTCGGGTCCGCTTGTTGGATGAGTTCCGAGGTGGGTGTGGACACCTGGAGGTCCAGCCGGGTGAAGTTTTGGCTGGCTCCAGAGTCGATGAGGGCCTCGTAGGCTTGTCCGTTCACGGAGATCGTGATGCGAGGTAATCGGTTCGCATTTCCTGCTATCCCAACTGTCTCCTTCTTTACAGTCGGGGGTTGGCTGGGCTGTTTTGGTTTTGTTATTGGTTTGCGGACCGGTCGGTGTTGTTTTGGCTTTGACCGGCCCGACGCTCGTTTCCCGAATACCTGGGGGTGTCAGAGCGGTTGTGGGTTTGTGTGGAGGAGCGAGCCATTTTTCGGCGTTCGATCGCTACTTCCACTTTGGTGGCTAGGTTCACTAGGTCTTCTAGTGAGTCGAAGTGTCGGCCATCCAGTGATTGCTGGATCTTTGGTTCCACCAGGGTGGCTAACGTGTTTGCCATGATGCTCTGGTGGTGTCCGGGGTAGATGCGGCCATACAGGGCTGCTTGGCGGCGTAGGAACGCTTCTACCGGTTCTTTGGCCTGGTGGGTGTTGGTCATCAAGCTGCCGGCCATGTATGCCATGGCGGTGGGGTCGGCGTATCGTCTGACCAACCTTAGCTTGCAACGGTCGTAACTTGGTTGCGGTTCTCGTCGGAAGGCATCCTCATAGTTCTTCGCCTCGTCCTTCAGGCTCTGGAGGTAGGCTTTGTGGTAAGCCGATGGCGGTACGTTGTGTCGAACGAAGTAATCTTCTAGTCTTCTCAGGAATTCTTCGGGGTCTTCGTGGGTCTCCCCTCCAAAGGTCGGCAGGTCCTCTTCGTACCTCTTTGATTGCTGTAGGCCGTGCCAGACGGCAGCGGCGGTGTGCATGGCACACGTGTTGTCCCAGACCGGCGGGCACTGGGGTGGCCCGGCGGTCCAGGTGGTTTCCGGTTTGGTTTCAACCGGTTGGGGTCGTGGTTCACCCCTTGGAGGTGCGATTCCAGGGTATAGAATACCTGGTGGCATGTTCTCCAATCCCATCGCGCGGGATGGGTGCACCCCTTGGTTCGGGTGCGCTGTCGTGGTCCAGGGTTCGACCTTGGGTGACAGCATGGGAGACTGGGGTCTAGGTGCGACCCAGTTCCCTGTGACTCCCACCGTGGCTCTAGGTTCAGCCGGTGCTTGTGGTGGGTAGTCGGTTGGCGGAGTTGGCGACCCCCAGGAGTACCTAGGGGTGGCCCACCGCTGTTCGTCGGTGCCTGTGGCCCTTTGGTCAGCCTGGCGGCATCCGGTATGGCCGACTGGTTTTTCTTCCAATGTCACCATTGGTAATTGCCAGTCGGGTCTGAGTGTCGTCGCTGTTGCTGGTACTGGCCAGCATGGACACTGGTGTCGGTCTTCCACCTGGGGAGGTGGTGCGACCACTGGGTAGATGGTGTCCCAGTCGGCTCGGGGTTCAGCCGGTCGGTAGCCTCCGTAGTAGCATTCCCCGAGGGGTTTGCGTTGGCTACCGATCCACGTTGCCACTGGGTTTGTGGGAGACGTGGTGATTATATTTCCTACTTCTTCTTCCATCTCGATGTCGATGGATACGTCGTCTTTGTAGGGTGTCGGGAGCCCAAAGGCACCGTGCCTTTGATCGTCCCTGCTCGGGCGCCATTTGTTACCGGCGCCGGGCCCGTAGGTGGTCGTGGGGGCGGCGTCATCGGTCCGAGGGGGGTTGTGGAGCCCCTCGGCGACGGCTAGGTGGTAGGCCGTCTCGGAAGCAGTGTTATCTGCCTTGCAGTTGCTTTTGTTTGGTTGGTGTGGCATCCCAGTGCAATGGTACTCGGGGAAGCGGTCCTCGAGACCGACACATCGCTACTGGAAACTCCAAACTCCGTCCACGATGCCAAGCTCCACGCTCCGGACCCCGCTGACCCCGACTGCCAACACGACGCCGACCCCTGCCTTCGACCCGGACTACCCCCAGGATACCACGCAAATACTACGCACCCCGGGAGCATCTACACCGCTCCCGGCCCCAAATCACCCCAGCGTGTTTTACCACACGCTGGACGAAACGTGGCCTTGCACCCCAGGTGCTCGGGACCGCTTCCCCGAGCACCATTGCACTGGGATGCCACAACACCCAAACAAGACCAACTGCAAGGCAGATAACACTGCTTCCGAGACGGCCTACCACCTAGCCGTCGCCGAGGGGCTCCACAACCCCCCTCGGACCGATGACGCCGCCCCCACGACCACCTACGGGCCCGGCGCCGGTAACAAATGGCGCCCGAGCAGGGACGATCAAAGGCACGGTGCCTTTGGGCTCCCGACACCCTACAAAGACGACGTATCCATCGACATCGAGATGGAAGAAGAAGTCGTAAATATACTCACCACGTCCACCAACCCAGTGGCAACGTGGATCGGTAGCCAATGCAAACCCCTCGGGGAATGCTACTACGGAGGCTACCGACCGGCTGAACCCCGAGCCGACTGGGACACCATCTACCCAGTGGTCGCACCACCTCCCCAGGTGGAAGACCGACACCAGTGTCCATGCTGGCCAGTTCCAGCAACAGCAACGACACTCAGACCCGACTGGCAATTACCAATGGTGACATTGGAAGAAAAACCAGTCGGCCATACCGGATGCCGCCAGGCTGACCAAAGGGCCACAGGCACCGACGAACAGCGGTGGGCCACCCCTAGGTACTCCTGGGGGTCGCCAACTCCGCCAACCGACTACCCACCACAAGCACCGGCTGAACCTAGAGCCACGGTGGGAGTCACAGGGAACTGGGTCGCACCTAGACCCCAGTCTCCCATGCTGTCACCCAAGGTCGAACCCTGGACCACGACAGCGCACCCGAACCAAGGGGTGCACCCATCCACCGCGATGGGATTGGAGAACATGCCACCAGGTATTCTATACCCTGGAATCGCACCTCCAAGGGGTGAACCACGACCCCAACCGGTTGAAACCAAACCGGAAACCACCTGGACCGCCGGGCCACCCCAGTGCCCGCCGGCCTGGGACAACACGTGTGCCATGCACACCGCCGCTGCCGTATGGCACGGCCTACAGCAATCAAAGAGGTACGAAGAGGACCTGCCGACCTTTGGAGGGGAGACCCACGAAGACCCCGAAGAATTCCTGAGAAGACTAGAAGATTACTTCGTACGACACAACGTACCGCCATCGGCTTACCACAAAGCCTACCTCCAGAGCCTGAAGGACGAGGCGAAGAACTATGAAGATGCCTTCCGACGAGAACCGCAACCAAGCTACGACCGTTGCAAGCTAAGGCTGGTCAGACGATACGCCGACCCCACCGCCATGGCATACATGGCCGGCAACTTGATGACCAACACCCACCAGGCCAAAGAACCGGTAGAAGCGTTCCTACGCCGCCAAGCAGCCCTGTATGGCCGCATCTACCCCGGACACCACCAGAGCATCATGGCAAACACGTTAGCCACCCTGGTGGAACCAAAGATCCAGCAATCACTGGATGCCCGACACTTCGACTCACTAGAAGACCTAGTGAACCTAGCTACCAAAGTGGAAGTAGCGATCGAACGCCGAAAAATGGCTCGCTCCTCCACACAAACCCACAACCGCTCTGACACCCCCAGGTACTCGGGAAACGAGCGTCGGGCCGGTCAAAGCCAAAACAACACCGACCGGTCCGCAAACCAACAACAAAACCAAAACAGCCCAGCCAACCCCCGACTGTAAAGAAGGAAACAGTTGGGATAGCAGGAATTGCGAACCAATTACCTCGCATCACGATCTCCGTGAACGGACAAGCCTACGAGGCCCTCATCGACTCTGGAGCCAGCCAAAACTTCACCCGGCTGGACCTCCAGGTGTCTACACCCACCTCGGAACTCATCCAACAAGCGGACCCGACGACTACGCTACGAACAACAGGCCGAGCCCAGGCTACGATCCAGATAGGGGAGAGCACCCAACCAATAGAATTCCTATTGGCACCCGACCTCGGCGAGGACGTGATACTCGGCCATCCCTGGCTAGCCGAGAACCACGTCAATATGGACTACGTGCGAGAATGCCTACACTTCGGGCAGAACCCGAGAACTACGGCATATTGGAAGAAGGGAAACCGCCGCCTATGGCTAGATGCCGACGTAGAAAGGACAGGCCCCACGCCGAAGGTGCCGGAAAACTACCAGGCCATAATTCGAGCCTTTCCGGACGTCTTTAGCGAAGACCCACGTCCGGCGACCACGTTGACCAGCACACACAAAATTGAGCTGACCACCGACACGCCGATAAGAGCAGTCCGCTACTCTTACAACGCCAAGAAAAAGGCCCTAATCTACCAGCAGATCGAAGAGCTCCTAGCGACCGGCATAATCGAACGCAGCACAAGCGAATACTGCGCCCCCGTCGTCATAATAAAAAAAAAAGACGGGTCGCCACGCTTCTGCATCGACTATAGGAAGCTGAACGATGCCACAAAGAACGAGGTGACACCCCTTCCCAGGATTCGGGAAACCCTCAAAGATTTTGGCGAAGCCAAGATCTTTACAAAAATGGACCTGACCACCGGCTACTGGCAGATACCAGTACACGGACCACATCGAGAGAGAACCGCATTTTCCTCTCCCGACGGAGGCACCTACCAATTTAAGGTGATGCCCTTCGGCTTAAAGAACGCCCCAGCCACCTTCCAGAAGATGATGAGCAGAGTGATGGCCGGTCTGCTAGGAAGATGCGTCCTAGTCTACCTGGACGACATCATGGTGTTCTCAAACACCGAACAAGAACACGAAGACCACGTCCGACTGGCATTGGAACGACTCCAAGAACACGGCCTCCGATGCAATTTAAAGAAATGCGAGTTCGGCACCAACGAGGTAGAATACCTGGGCCACCGCGTCACAGCGGAGGGAAATGAACCGCTGGAAGTACACCTGAAGAGCATCCGAGAGTTCGCCAAACCTCAAACCAAGAAACAACTCCGAGGCTTCATTGGCGTGTGCTCCTGGTTACGAGAATACGTACCAGACTTTGCGAGAATCGCCGCACCCCTGATGGCCATGCAAGGGCCAAAACAACCCTTCAAGTGGACCACGGCCACCAACGAGGCGTTTGACAAACTAAAGGCCGCCATCGACCAACCCCTAAAGCTGGCAAGACCCCGACCCGGCCTGCGGTTTGTGCTACAAACCGACGCATCCATAAAAGGCGTCGGGGCGGTACTCTACCAGGAAGAAGGCTCCAGAAGGCACATTGTCTCATATGACAGTTCGAAGTTGACGGATAGACAATCCCGCTTCCACTCGAACGAATTGGAGTGCTACGCCATCCTATGGGCCGTAAAACGATACAGGCCATACCTGGAGGACGAGGAGTTCACCCTCAGGACCGACAACAGAGCGCTGGTTTGGTTAAACTCGTCCACCGACGCCAAATCAAAATTCATGAGATGGTCGCTCATCTTGGCCGAATTCAAATACACCGTCGAGCACACACCTGGAGCAGCCAACCTACTGCCAGACGCTTTATCACGCCACCCAGAGGACAAACTGATTCCCGATGAGATCGACGACCCGGATCGGCTAACACCACCAGAAAGCCCACAGTTCCGGAAAGCAGCCGCCCCCGACAGCATACAAATGCTATACAACCAGCTAAGCCGACGCCATCACCGACAGGGAAATCAAATTACCCTTGTCCAGGCCGAAACAACCATAGAAATGGTGAAACGCGCACAAAAAGAGTGCCCACAGACCTGCACGTTGATACAACGGCACCGAGAAACGGTGTTAGAGCAGGAAAACCCCGCCGAGGCGGACCTGGGGTACAAACTAGGCCCAGACGGCGAACTGATACGCACCTCAGCCGGGTGGGACCAGCTAGTAGTGCCACCAGCAGCACAGAAAGAGATCCTGAAATTCTTTCACTCCTCTGAAACCGCTGGCCACCCAGGACGCGACGAAACGGCAACCACACTCCTCCGGCAATACCACTGGCCGGGGGTTCGCAAAGATATCCGCACCTTCGTACGAGGATGCCTTGCCTGCTCAAGGGCGAAAACCGGCACGAAATCGCCATCGACACAGTTCAAACCACAAGAAGCAGAACGCCCTTGGGAGAAGCTGTCCATCGATTTCGTCGGCCCCCTCGACCCGACACGAAAAGGAAATAAAGTGATCCTCACCGTAATGGACATCTGCACCAGGTGGACAGAAGCCATACCCGCCCCCGCAGCAACGGCAGAAACAACAATACGACTCCTAGAGGAGCGAATCTTCCATAGATTTGGATACCCGAAGATTATTCTCTCGGACAATGGCTCCCAATTCACGAGCAAAGTATTCGCGGATGCCATTCAAAAATGGAAATGTACGCACCACACCACGGCCGTATACCATCCACAGGCCAACCCGGTAGAAAGGAGACATGCTGAACTAAAGAAAAGCATACGCCTGCTCACCGATCAACAACCTCGTCGACAATGGGACGAGCTCCTGTCACTAGCCGTCTTCCACCAGAATCGGCGAACCAATGCCGCAACTGGACAAAGCCCCAGTAAAATCCTACTCGGTCAGGACCTACACCAACCAGGAGGTTGGAACGAACACGACCAAGAACAGGACTTAGACCGACGGCTTCAACAAGCGAAGCATCGGCAGGCCACCTACCGAAGACGACGCTACCCGCGACAAACCGACCTGCAAGTCACATATGCACCAGGTGACAAAGTCATGGTCCGGGGACGCGCAAAAGGCTTCAATCATAAATGGGTAGGACCGAAATTACTAATAACACCTGCAGGAGGAAATTGTTATTGGGTGGAAGACGCACCAACGCGGCCACCTACCAAAGTGCATTTCAACGACCTGAAACCGGCCCCACCAGCAGAAGACGACGCACACCAGGATATTCAAAACCCTGGTGATGCTCCCGCCTGAGAAAGTTGGGTGAATTGTCACGGCCGCCAGGCGGCGCCACGTGACACAGCAAACAGCGAAGCCACGCCCCGTGGGTGGAGCCTAACAGGGATATAGTCCCGCCGAATTCCCGCATTCGGCAGTGAGACACCGATCTTCGAGACCGACACATCGCTACTGGAAACTCCAAACTCCGTCCACGATGCCAAGCTCCACGCTCCGGACCCCGCTGACCCCGACTGCCAACACGACGCCGACCCCTGCCTTCGACCCGGACTACCCCCAGGATACCACGCAAATACTACGCACCCCGGGAGCATCTACACCGCTCCCGGCCCCAAATCACCCCAGCGTGTTTTACCACACGCTGGACGAAACGTGGCCTTGCACCCCAGGTGCTCGGGACCGCTTCCCCGAGCACCATTGCACTGGGATGCCACAACACCCAAACAAGACCAACTGCAAGGCAGATAACACTGCTTCCGAGACGGCCTACCACCTAGCCGTCGCCGAGGGGCTCCACAAGCCCCCTCGGACCGATGACGCCGCCCCCACGACCACCTACGGGCCCGGCGCCGGTAACAGTCACGGCCGCCAGGCGGCGCCACGTGACACAGCAAACAGCGAAGCCACGCCCCGTGGGTGGAGCCTAACAGGGATATAGTCCCGCCGAATTCCCGCATTCGGCAGTGAGACACCGATCTTCGAGACCGACACATCGCTACTGGAAACTCCAAACTCCGTCCACGATGCCAAGCTCCACGCTCCGGACCCCGCTGACCCCGACTGCCAACACGACGCCGACCCCTGCCTTCGACCCGGACTACCCCCAGGATACCACGCAAATACTACGCACCCCGGGAGCATCTACACCGCTCCCGGCCCCAAATCACCCCAGCGTGTTTTACCACACGCTGGACGAAACGTGGCCTTGCACCCCAGGTGCTCGGGACCGCTTCCCCGAGCACCATTGCACTGGGATGCCACAACACCCAAACAAGACCAACTGCAAGGCAGATAACACTGCTTCCGAGACGGCCTACCACCTAGCCGTCGCCGAGGGGCTCCACAACCCCCCTCGGACCGATGACGCCGCCCCCACGACCACCTACGGGCCCGGCGCCGGTAACAGTCACGGCCGCCAGGCGGCGCCACGTGACACAGCAAACAGCGAAGCCACGCCCCGTGGGTGGAGCCTAACAGGGATATAGTCCCGCCGAATTCCCGCATTCGGCAGTGAGACACCGATCTTCGAGACCGACACATCGCTACTGGAAACTCCAAACTCCGTCCACGATGCCAAGCTCCACGCTCCGGACCCCGCTGACCCCGACTGCCAACACGACGCCGACCCCTGCCTTCGACCCGGACTACCCCCAGGATACCACGCAAATACTACGCACCCCGGGAGCATCTACACCGCTCCCGGCCCCAAATCACCCCAGCGTGTTTTACCACACGCTGGACGAAACGTGGCCTTGCACCCCAGGTGCTCGGGACCGCTTCCCCGAGCACCATTGCACTGGGATGCCACAACACCCAAACAAGACCAACTGCAAGGCAGATAACACTGCTTCCGAGACGGCCTACCACCTAGCCGTCGCCGAGGGGCTCCACAACCCCCCTCGGACCGATGACGCCGCCCCCACGACCACCTACGGGCCCGGCGCCGGTAACAAATGGCGCCCGAGCAGGGACGATCAAAGGCACGGTGCCTTTGGGCTCCCGACACCCTACAAAGACGACGTATCCATCGACATCGAGATGGAAGAAGAAGTCGTAAATATACTCACCACGTCCACCAACCCAGTGGCAACGTGGATCGGTAGCCAATGCAAACCCCTCGGGGAATGCTACTACGGAGGCTACCGACCGGCTGAACCCCGAGCCGACTGGGACACCATCTACCCAGTGGTCGCACCACCTCCCCAGGTGGAAGACCGACACCAGTGTCCATGCTGGCCAGTTCCAGCAACAGCAACGACACTCAGACCCGACTGGCAATTACCAATGGTGACATTGGAAGAAAAACCAGTCGGCCATACCGGATGCCGCCAGGCTGACCAAAGGGCCACAGGCACCGACGAACAGCGGTGGGCCACCCCTAGGTACTCCTGGGGGTCGCCAACTCCGCCAACCGACTACCCACCACAAGCACCGGCTGAACCTAGAGCCACGGTGGGAGTCACAGGGAACTGGGTCGCACCTAGACCCCAGTCTCCCATGCTGTCACCCAAGGTCGAACCCTGGACCACGACAGCGCACCCGAACCAAGGGGTGCACCCATCCACCGCGATGGGATTGGAGAACATGCCACCAGGTATTCTATACCCTGGAATCGCACCTCCAAGGGGTGAACCACGACCCCAACCGGTTGAAACCAAACCGGAAACCACCTGGACCGCCGGGCCACCCCAGTGCCCGCCGGCCTGGGACAACACGTGTGCCATGCACACCGCCGCTGCCGTATGGCACGGCCTACAGCAATCAAAGAGGTACGAAGAGGACCTGCCGACCTTTGGAGGGGAGACCCACGAAGACCCCGAAGAATTCCTGAGAAGACTAGAAGATTACTTCGTACGACACAACGTACCGCCATCGGCTTACCACAAAGCCTACCTCCAGAGCCTGAAGGACGAGGCGAAGAACTATGAAGATGCCTTCCGACGAGAACCGCAACCAAGCTACGACCGTTGCAAGCTAAGGCTGGTCAGACGATACGCCGACCCCACCGCCATGGCATACATGGCCGGCAGCTTGATGACCAACACCCACCAGGCCAAAGAACCGGTAGAAGCGTTCCTACGCCGCCAAGCAGCCCTGTATGGCCGCATCTACCCCGGACACCACCAGAGCATCATGGCAAACACGTTAGCCACCCTGGTGGAACCAAAGATCCAGCAATCACTGGATGCCCGACACTTCGACTCACTAGAAGACCTAGTGAACCTAGCTACCAAAGTGGAAGTAGCGATCGAACGCCGAAAAATGGCTCGCTCCTCCACACAAACCCACAACCGCTCTGACACCCCCAGGTACTCGGGAAACGAGCGTCGGGCCGGTCAAAGCCAAAACAACACCGACCGGTCCGCAAACCAACAACAAAACCAAAACAGCCCAGCCAACCCCCGACTGTAAAGAAGGAAACAGTTGGGATAGCAGGAATTGCGAACCAATTACCTCGCATCACGATCTCCGTGAACGGACAAGCCTACGAGGCCCTCATCGACTCTGGAGCCAGCCAAAACTTCACCCGGCTGGACCTCCAGGTGTCTACACCCACCTCGGAACTCATCCAACAAGCGGACCCGACGACTACGCTACGAACAACAGGCCGAGCCCAGGCTACGATCCAGATAGGGGAGAGCACCCAACCAATAGAATTCCTATTGGCACCCGACCTCGGCGAGGACGTGATACTCGGCCATCCCTGGCTAGCCGAGAACCACGTCAATATGGACTACGTGCGAGAATGCCTACACTTCGGGCAGAACCCGAGAACTACGGCATATTGGAAGAAGGGAAACCGCCGCCTATGGCTAGATGCCGACGTAGAAAGGACAGGCCCCACGCCGAAGGTGCCGGAAAACTACCAGGCCATAATTCGAGCCTTTCCGGACGTCTTTAGCGAAGACCCACGTCCGGCGACCACGTTGACCAGCACACACAAAATTGAGCTGACCACCGACACGCCGATAAGAGCAGTCCGCTACTCTTACAACGCCAAGAAAAAGGCCCTAATCTACCAGCAGATCGAAGAGCTCCTAGCGACCGGCATAATCGAACGCAGCACAAGCGAATACTGCGCCCCCGTCGTCATAATAAAAAAAAAAGACGGGTCGCCACGCTTCTGCATCGACTATAGGAAGCTGAACGATGCCACAAAGAACGAGGTGACACCCCTTCCCAGGATTCGGGAAACCCTCAAAGATTTTGGCGAAGCCAAGATCTTTACAAAAATGGACCTGACCACCGGCTACTGGCAGATACCAGTACACGGACCACATCGAGAGAGAACCGCATTTTCCTCTCCCGACGGAGGCACCTACCAATTTAAGGTGATGCCCTTCGGCTTAAAGAACGCCCCAGCCACCTTCCAGAAGATGATGAGCAGAGTGATGGCCGGTCTGCTAGGAAGATGCGTCCTAGTCTACCTGGACGACATCATGGTGTTCTCAAACACCGAACAAGAACACGAAGACCACGTCCGACTGGCATTGGAACGACTCCAAGAACACGGCCTCCGATGCAATTTAAAGAAATGCGAGTTCGGCACCAACGAGGTAGAATACCTGGGCCACCGCGTCACAGCGGAGGGAAATGAACCGCTGGAAGTACACCTGAAGAGCATCCGAGAGTTCGCCAAACCTCAAACCAAGAAACAACTCCGAGGCTTCATTGGCGTGTGCTCCTGGTTACGAGAATACGTACCAGACTTTGCGAGAATCGCCGCACCCCTGATGGCCATGCAAGGGCCAAAACAACCCTTCAAGTGGACCACGGCCACCAACGAGGCGTTTGACAAACTAAAGGCCGCCATCGACCAACCCCTAAAGCTGGCAAGACCCCGACCCGGCCTGCGGTTTGTGCTACAAACCGACGCATCCATAAAAGGCGTCGGGGCGGTACTCTACCAGGAAGAAGGCTCCAGAAGGCACATTGTCTCATATGACAGTTCGAAGTTGACGGATAGACAATCCCGCTTCCACTCGAACGAATTGGAGTGCTACGCCATCCTATGGGCCGTAAAACGATACAGGCCATACCTGGAGGACGAGGAGTTCACCCTCAGGACCGACAACAGAGCGCTGGTTTGGTTAAACTCGTCCACCGACGCCAAATCAAAATTCATGAGATGGTCGCTCATCTTGGCCGAATTCAAATACACCGTCGAGCACACACCTGGAGCAGCCAACCTACTGCCAGACGCTTTATCACGCCACCCAGAGGACAAACTGATTCCCGATGAGATCGACGACCCGGATCGGCTAACACCACCAGAAAGCCCACAGTTCCGGAAAGCAGCCGCCCCCGACAGCATACAAATGCTATACAACCAGCTAAGCCGACGCCATCACCGACAGGGAAATCAAATTACCCTTGTCCAGGCCGAAACAACCATAGAAATGGTGAAACGCGCACAAAAAGAGTGCCCACAGACCTGCACGTTGATACAACGGCACCGAGAAACGGTGTTAGAGCAGGAAAACCCCGCCGAGGCGGACCTGGGGTACAAACTAGGCCCAGACGGCGAACTGATACGCACCTCAGCCGGGTGGGACCAGCTAGTAGTGCCACCAGCAGCACAGAAAGAGATCCTGAAATTCTTTCACTCCTCTGAAACCGCTGGCCACCCAGGACGCGACGAAACGGCAACCACACTCCTCCGGCAATACCACTGGCCGGGGGTTCGCAAAGATATCCGCACCTTCGTACGAGGATGCCTTGCCTGCTCAAGGGCGAAAACCGGCACGAAATCGCCATCGACACAGTTCAAACCACAAGAAGCAGAACGCCCTTGGGAGAAGCTGTCCATCGATTTCGTCGGCCCCCTCGACCCGACACGAAAAGGAAATAAAGTGATCCTCACCGTAATGGACATCTGCACCAGGTGGACAGAAGCCATACCCGCCCCCGCAGCAACGGCAGAAACAACAATACGACTCCTAGAGGAGCGAATCTTCCATAGATTTGGATACCCGAAGATTATTCTCTCGGACAATGGCTCCCAATTCACGAGCAAAGTATTCGCGGATGCCATTCAAAAATGGAAATGTACGCACCACACCACGGCCGTATACCATCCACAGGCCAACCCGGTAGAAAGGAGACATGCTGAACTAAAGAAAAGCATACGCCTGCTCACCGATCAACAACCTCGTCGACAATGGGACGAGCTCCTGTCACTAGCCGTCTTCCACCAGAATCGGCGAACCAATGCCGCAACTGGACAAAGCCCCAGTAAAATCCTACTCGGTCAGGACCTACACCAACCAGGAGGTTGGAACGAACACGACCAAGAACAGGACTTAGACCGACGGCTTCAACAAGCGAAGCATCGGCAGGCCACCTACCGAAGACGACGCTACCCGCGACAAACCGACCTGCAAGTCACATATGCACCAGGTGACAAAGTCATGGTCCGGGGACGCGCAAAAGGCTTCAATCATAAATGGGTAGGACCGAAATTACTAATAACACCTGCAGGAGGAAATTGTTATTGGGTGGAAGACGCACCAACGCGGCCACCTACCAAAGTGCATTTCAACGACCTGAAACCGGCCCCACCAGCAGAAGACGACGCACACCAGGATATTCAAAACCCTGGTGATGCTCCCGCCTGAGAAAGTTGGGTGAATTGTCACGGCCGCCAGGCGGCGCCACGTGACACAGCAAACAGCGAAGCCACGCCCCGTGGGTGGAGCCTAACAGGGATATAGTCCCGCCGAATTCCCGCATTCGGCAGTGAGACACCGATCTTCGAGACCGACACATCGCTACTGGAAACTCCAAACTCCGTCCACGATGCCAAGCTCCACGCTCCGGACCCCGCTGACCCCGACTGCCAACACGACGCCGACCCCTGCCTTCGACCCGGACTACCCCCAGGATACCACGCAAATACTACGCACCCCGGGAGCATCTACACCGCTCCCGGCCCCAAATCACCCCAGCGTGTTTTACCACACGCTGGACGAAACGTGGCCTTGCACCCCAGGTGCTCGGGACCGCTTCCCCGAGCACCATTGCACTGGGATGCCACAACACCCAAACAAGACCAACTGCAAGGCAGATAACACTGCTTCCGAGACGGCCTACCACCTAGCCGTCGCCGAGGGGCTCCACAACCCCCCTCGGACCGATGACGCCGCCCCCACGACCACCTACGGGCCCGGCGCCGGTAACAGTCACGGCCGCCAGGCGGCGCCACGTGACACAGCAAACAGCGAAGCCACGCCCCGTGGGTGGAGCCTAACAGGGATATAGTCCCGCCGAATTCCCGCATTCGGCAGTGAGACACCGATCTTCGAGACCGACACATCGCTACTGGAAACTCCAAACTCCGTCCACGATGCCAAGCTCCACGCTCCGGACCCCGCTGACCCCGACTGCCAACACGACGCCGACCCCTGCCTTCGACCCGGACTACCCCCAGGATACCACGCAAATACTACGCACCCCGGGAGCATCTACACCGCTCCCGGCCCCAAATCACCCCAGCGTGTTTTACCACACGCTGGACGAAACGTGGCCTTGCACCCCAGGTGCTCGGGACCGCTTCCCCGAGCACCATTGCACTGGGATGCCACAACACCCAAACAAGACCAACTGCAAGGCAGATAACACTGCTTCCGAGACGGCCTACCACCTAGCCGTCGCCGAGGGGCTCCACAACCCCCCTCGGACCGATGACGCCGCCCCCACGACCACCTACGGGCCCGGCGCCGGTAACAAATGGCGCCCGAGCAGGGACGATCAAAGGCACGGTGCCTTTGGGCTCCCGACACCCTACAAAGACGACGTATCCATCGACATCGAGATGGAAGAAGAAGTCGTAAATATACTCACCACGTCCACCAACCCAGTGGCAACGTGGATCGGTAGCCAATGCAAACCCCTCGGGGAATGCTACTACGGAGGCTACCGACCGGCTGAACCCCGAGCCGACTGGGACACCATCTACCCAGTGGTCGCACCACCTCCCCAGGTGGAAGACCGACACCAGTGTCCATGCTGGCCAGTTCCAGCAACAGCAACGACACTCAGACCCGACTGGCAATTACCAATGGTGACATTGGAAGAAAAACCAGTCGGCCATACCGGATGCCGCCAGGCTGACCAAAGGGCCACAGGCACCGACGAACAGCGGTGGGCCACCCCTAGGTACTCCTGGGGGTCGCCAACTCCGCCAACCGACTACCCACCACAAGCACCGGCTGAACCTAGAGCCACGGTGGGAGTCACAGGGAACTGGGTCGCACCTAGACCCCAGTCTCCCATGCTGTCACCCAAGGTCGAACCCTGGACCACGACAGCGCACCCGAACCAAGGGGTGCACCCATCCACCGCGATGGGATTGGAGAACATGCCACCAGGTATTCTATACCCTGGAATCGCACCTCCAAGGGGTGAACCACGACCCCAACCGGTTGAAACCAAACCGGAAACCACCTGGACCGCCGGGCCACCCCAGTGCCCGCCGGCCTGGGACAACACGTGTGCCATGCACACCGCCGCTGCCGTATGGCACGGCCTACAGCAATCAAAGAGGTACGAAGAGGACCTGCCGACCTTTGGAGGGGAGACCCACGAAGACCCCGAAGAATTCCTGAGAAGACTAGAAGATTACTTCGTACGACACAACGTACCGCCATCGGCTTACCACAAAGCCTACCTCCAGAGCCTGAAGGACGAGGCGAAGAACTATGAAGATGCCTTCCGACGAGAACCGCAACCAAGCTACGACCGTTGCAAGCTAAGGCTGGTCAGACGATACGCCGACCCCACCGCCATGGCATACATGGCCGGCAGCTTGATGACCAACACCCACCAGGCCAAAGAACCGGTAGAAGCGTTCCTACGCCGCCAAGCAGCCCTGTATGGCCGCATCTACCCCGGACACCACCAGAGCATCATGGCAAACACGTTAGCCACCCTGGTGGAACCAAAGATCCAGCAATCACTGGATGCCCGACACTTCGACTCACTAGAAGACCTAGTGAACCTAGCTACCAAAGTGGAAGTAGCGATCGAACGCCGAAAAATGGCTCGCTCCTCCACACAAACCCACAACCGCTCTGACACCCCCAGGTACTCGGGAAACGAGCGTCGGGCCGGTCAAAGCCAAAACAACACCGACCGGTCCGCAAACCAACAACAAAACCAAAACAGCCCAGCCAACCCCCGACTGTAAAGAAGGAAACAGTTGGGATAGCAGGAATTGCGAACCAATTACCTCGCATCACGATCTCCGTGAACGGACAAGCCTACGAGGCCCTCATCGACTCTGGAGCCAGCCAAAACTTCACCCGGCTGGACCTCCAGGTGTCTACACCCACCTCGGAACTCATCCAACAAGCGGACCCGACGACTACGCTACGAACAACAGGCCGAGCCCAGGCTACGATCCAGATAGGGGAGAGCACCCAACCAATAGAATTCCTATTGGCACCCGACCTCGGCGAGGACGTGATACTCGGCCATCCCTGGCTAACCGAGAACCACGTCAATATGGACTACGTGCGAGAATGCCTACACTTCGGGCAGAACCCGAGAACTACGGCATATTGGAAGAAGGGAAACCGCCGCCTATGGCTAGATGCCGACGTAGAAAGGACAGGCCCCACGCCGAAGGTGCCGGAAAACTACCAGGCCATAATTCGAGCCTTTCCGGACGTCTTTAGCGAAGACCCACGTCCGGCGACCACGTTGACCAGCACACACAAAATTGAGCTGACCACCGACACGCCGATAAGAGCAGTCCGCTACTCTTACAACGCCAAGAAAAAGGCCCTAATCTACCAGCAGATCGAAGAGCTCCTAGCGACCGGCATAATCGAACGCAGCACAAGCGAATACTGCGCCCCCGTCGTCATAATAAAAAAAAAAGACGGGTCGCCACGCTTCTGCATCGACTATAGGAAGCTGAACGATGCCACAAAGAACGAGGTGACACCCCTTCCCAGGATTCGGGAAACCCTCAAAGATTTTGGCGAAGCCAAGATCTTTACAAAAATGGACCTGACCACCGGCTACTGGCAGATACCAGTACACGGACCACATCGAGAGAGAACCGCATTTTCCTCTCCCGACGGAGGCACCTACCAATTTAAGGTGATGCCCTTCGGCTTAAAGAACGCCCCAGCCACCTTCCAGAAGATGATGAGCAGAGTGATGGCCGGTCTGCTAGGAAGATGCGTCCTAGTCTACCTGGACGACATCATGGTGTTCTCAAACACCGAACAAGAACACGAAGACCACGTCCGACTGGCATTGGAACGACTCCAAGAACACGGCCTCCGATGCAATTTAAAGAAATGCGAGTTCGGCACCAACGAGGTAGAATACCTGGGCCACCGCGTCACAGCGGAGGGAAATGAACCGCTGGAAGTACACCTGAAGAGCATCCGAGAGTTCGCCAAACCTCAAACCAAGAAACAACTCCGAGGCTTCATTGGCGTGTGCTCCTGGTTACGAGAATACGTACCAGACTTTGCGAGAATCGCCGCACCCCTGATGGCCATGCAAGGGCCAAAACAACCCTTCAAGTGGACCACGGCCACCAACGAGGCGTTTGACAAACTAAAGGCCGCCATCGACCAACCCCTAAAGCTGGCAAGACCCCGACCCGGCCTGCGGTTTGTGCTACAAACCGACGCATCCATAAAAGGCGTCGGGGCGGTACTCTACCAGGAAGAAGGCTCCAGAAGGCACATTGTCTCATATGACAGTTCGAAGTTGACGGATAGACAATCCCGCTTCCACTCGAACGAATTGGAGTGCTACGCCATCCTATGGGCCGTAAAACGATACAGGCCATACCTGGAGGACGAGGAGTTCACCCTCAGGACCGACAACAGAGCGCTGGTTTGGTTAAACTCGTCCACCGACGCCAAATCAAAATTCATGAGATGGTCGCTCATCTTGGCCGAATTCAAATACACCGTCGAGCACACACCTGGAGCAGCCAACCTACTGCCAGACGCTTTATCACGCCACCCAGAGGACAAACTGATTCCCGATGAGATCGACGACCCGGATCGGCTAACACCACCAGAAAGCCCACAGTTCCGGAAAGCAGCCGCCCCCGACAGCATACAAATGCTATACAACCAGCTAAGCCGACGCCATCACCGACAGGGAAATCAAATTACCCTTGTCCAGGCCGAAACAACCATAGAAATGGTGAAACGCGCACAAAAAGAGTGCCCACAGACCTGCACGTTGATACAACGGCACCGAGAAACGGTGTTAGAGCAGGAAAACCCCGCCGAGGCGGACCTGGGGTACAAACTAGGCCCAGACGGCGAACTGATACGCACCTCAGCCGGGTGGGACCAGCTAGTAGTGCCACCAGCAGCACAGAAAGAGATCCTGAAATTCTTTCACTCCTCTGAAACCGCTGGCCACCCAGGACGCGACGAAACGGCAACCACACTCCTCCGGCAATACCACTGGCCGGGGGTTCGCAAAGATATCCGCACCTTCGTACGAGGATGCCTTGCCTGCTCAAGGGCGAAAACCGGCACGAAATCGCCATCGACACAGTTCAAACCACAAGAAGCAGAACGCCCTTGGGAGAAGCTGTCCATCGATATCGTCGGCCCCCTCGACCCGACACGAAAAAGAAATAAAGTGATCCTCACCGTAATGGACATCTGCACCAGGTGGACAGAAGCCATACCCGCCCCCGCAGCAACGGCAGAAACAACAATACGACTCCTAGAGGAGCGAATCTTCCATAGATTTGGATACCCGAAGATTATTCTCTCGGACAATGGCTCCCAATTCACGAGCAAAGTATTCGCGGATGCCATTCAAAAATGGAAATGTACGCACCACACCACGGCCGTATACCATCCACAGGCCAACCCGGTAGAAAGGAGACATGCTGAACTAAAGAAAAGCATACGCCTGCTCACCGATCAACAACCTCGTCGACAATGGGACGAGCTCCTGTCACTAGCCGTCTTCCACCAGAATCGGCGAACCAATGCCGCAACTGGACAAAGCCCCAGTAAAATCCTACTCGGTCAGGACCTACACCAACCAGGAGGTTGGAACGAACACGACCAAGAACAGGACTTAGACCGACGGCTTCAACAAGCGAAGCATCGGCAGGCCACCTACCGAAGACGACGCTACCCGCGACAAACCGACCTGCAAGTCACATATGCACCAGGTGACAAAGTCATGGTCCGGGGACGCGCAAAAGGCTTCAATCATAAATGGGTAGGACCGAAATTACTAATAACACCTGCAGGAGGAAATTGTTATTGGGTGGAAGACGCACCAACGCGGCCACCTACCAAAGTGCATTTCAACGACCTGAAACCGGCCCCACCAGCAGAAGACGACGCACACCAGGATATTCAAAACCCTGGTGATGCTCCCGCCTGAGAAAGTTGGGTGAATTGTCACGGCCGCCAGGCGGCGCCACGTGACACAGCAAACAGCGAAGCCACGCCCCGTGGGTGGAGCCTAACAGGGATATAGTCCCGCCGAATTCCCGCATTCGGCAGTGAGACACCGATCTTCGAGACCGACACATCGCTACTGGAAACTCCAAACTCCGTCCACGATGCCAAGCTCCACGCTCCGGACCCCGCTGACCCCGACTGCCAACACGACGCCGACCCCTGCCTTCGACCCGGACTACCCCCAGGATACCACGCAAATACTACGCACCCCGGGAGCATCTACACCGCTCCCGGCCCCAAATCACCCCAGCGTGTTTTACCACACGCTGGACGAAACGTGGCCTTGCACCCCAGGTGCTCGGGACCGCTTCCCCGAGCACCATTGCACTGGGATGCCACAACACCCAAACAAGACCAACTGCAAGGCAGATAACACTGCTTCCGAGACGGCCTACCACCTAGCCGTCGCCGAGGGGCTCCACAACCCCCCTCGGACCGATGACGCCGCCCCCACGACCACCTACGGGCCCGGCGCCGGTAACACCCTCTTCTGTCACGGCCGCCAGGCGGCGCCACGTGACACAGCAACAAGCGAAGCCACGCCCCGTGGGTGGAGCCTAACAGCGGATATAGTCCCGCCGAATTCCCGCATTCGGCAGTGAGACACCGATCTTCGAGACCGACACATCGCTACTGGAAACTCCAAACTCCGTCCACGATGCCAAGCTCCACGCTCCGGACCCCGCCGACCACAATTGCCAACACTACGCCGACCCCTGCCTTCGACCCGGACTACCCCCAGGACAACACGCAAACACTACGAACCCCGGGAGCATCTACACCGCTCCCGGCCCCAAATCACCCCAGCGTGTTTTACCACACGCTGGACGAAACGTGGCCTTGCACCCCAGGTGCTCGGGACCGCTTCCCCGAGTACCATTGCACTGGGACGCCACACCCACCAAACAAGATCAACTGCAAGGCAGATAACACTGCTTTCGAGACGGCCTGCCACCTAGCCGTCGCCGAGGGGCTCCACAACCCCCCTCGGACCGATGACGCCGCCCCCACGACCACCTACGGGCCCGGCGCCGGTAACAAATGGCGCCCGAGCAGGGACGATCAAAGGCACGGTGCCTTTGGGCTCCCGACACCCTACAAAGACGACGTATCCATCGACATCGAGATGGAAGAAGAAGTAGTAAATATACGCACCACGTCTCCCACAAACCCAGTGGCAACGTGGATCGGTAGCCAACGCAAACCCCTCGGGGAATGCTACTACGGAGGCTACCGACCGGCTGAACCCCGAGCCGACTGGGACACCATCTACCCAGTGGTCGCACCACCTCCCCAGGTGGAAGACCGACACCAGTGTCCATGCTGGCCGGTACCAGCAGCAGCAACGACACTCAGACCCGACTGGCAATTACCAATGGTGACATTGGAAGGAAAACCAGTCGGCCATACCGGATGCCGCCAGGCTGACCAAAGGGCCACAGGCACCGACGAACAGCGGTGGGCCACCCCTAGGTACTCCTGGGGGTCGCCAACTCCGCCAACCGACTACCCACCACAAGCACCGGCTGAACCTAGAGCCACGGTGGGAGCCACAGGGAATTGGGTCGCACCTAGACCGCAGTCTCCCATGCTGTCACCCAAGGTCGAACCCTGGACCACGACAGCGCACCCGAACCAAGGGGTGCACCCATCCACCGCGATGGGATTGGAGAACATGCCACCAGGTATTCTATACCCTGGAATCGCACCTCCAAGGGGTGAACCACGACCCCAACCGGTTAAAACCAAGCCGGAAACCACCTGGACCGCCGGGCCACCCCAGTGCCCGCCGGTCTGGGACAACACGTGTGCCATGCACACCGCCGCTGCCGTCTGGCACGGCCTACAGCAATCAAAGAGGTACGAAGAGGACCTGCCGACCTTTGGAGGGGAGACCCACGAAGACCCCGAAGAATTCCTGAGAAGACTAGAAGATTACTTCGTACGACACAACGTACCGCCATCGGCTTACCACAAAGCCTACCTCCAGAGCCTGAAGGACGAAGCGAAGAACTATGAGGATGCCTTCCGACGAGAACCGCAACCAAGTTACGACCGTTGCAAGCTAAGGCTGGTCAGACGATACGCCGACCCCACCGCCATGGCATACATGGCCGACAGCTTGATGACCAACACCCACCAGGCCAAAAAACCGGTAGAAGCGTTCCTACGCCGCCAAGCAGCCCTGTATGGCCGCATCTACCCCGGACACCACCAGAGCATCATGGCAAACACGTTAGCCACCCTGGTGGAACCAAAGATCCAGCAATCACTGGATGCCCGACACTTCGACTCACTAGAAGACCTAGTGAACCTAGCCACCAAAGTGGAAGTAGCGATCGAACGCCGAAAAATGGCTCGCTCCTCCACACAAACCCACAACCGCTCTGACACCCCCCAGGTATTCGGGAAACGAGCGTCGGGCCGGTCAAAGCCAAAACAACACCGACCGGTCCGCAAACCAACAACAAAACCAAAACAGCCCAGCCGACCCCCGACTGTAAAGAAGGAGACAGTTGGGATAGCAGGAAATGCAAACCGATTACCTCGCATCACGATCTCCGTGAACGGACAAGCCTACGAGGCCCTCATCGACTCTGGAGCCAGCCAAAACTTCACCCGGCTGGACCTCCAGGTGTCCACACCCACCTCGGAACGCATCCAACAAGCGGACCCGACGACGACGCTACGAACAACGGGCCGAGCCCAGGCCACGATCCAGATAGGGGAGAGCACCCAACCAATCGAATTCTTATTGGCACCCGACCTCGGCGAGGACGTAATACTCGGCCATCCCTGGCTAACCAAGAACCACGTAAATATGGACTACGTGCGAGAATGCCTACACTTCGGGCAGAACCCGAGAACTACGGCATATTGGAAGAAGGGAAACCGCCGCCTATGGCTAGATGCCGACGTAGAAAGGACAGGCCCCACGCCGAAGGTGCCGGAAAACTACCAGGCCATAATTCGAGCCTTTCCGGACGTCTTCAGCGAAGACCCGCGTCCGGCGACCACGTTGACCAGCACACACAAAATTGAGCTGACCACCGACACGCCGATAAGAGCAGTCCGCTACTCTTACAACGCCAAGAAAAAGGCCCTAATCTACCAGCAGATCGAAGAGCTCCTAGCGACCGGCATAATCAAACGCAGCACAAGCGAATACTGCGCCCCCGTCGTCATAATAAAAAAAAAAGACGGGTCGCCACGCTTCTGCATCGACTATAGGAAGCTGAACGACGCCACAAAGAACGAGGTGACCCCCCTTCCCAGGATTCGGGAAACCCTCAAAGACTTTGGCAAAGCCAAGATCTTTACAAAAATGGACCTGACCACCGGCTACTGGCAGATACCAGTACATGGACCACATCGAGAGAGAACCGCATTTTCCTCTCCCGACGGGGGCACCTACCAATTTAAGGTGATGCCCTTCGGCTTAAAGAACGCTCCAGCCACCTTCCAGAAGATGATGAGCAGAGTGATGGCCGGTCTGCTAGGAAGATGCGTCCTAGTCTACCTGGACGACATCATGGTGTTCTCAAACACCGAGCAAGAACACGAAGACCACGTCCGACTGGCATTGGAACGACTCCAAGAACACGGCCTCCGATGCAATTTAAAGAAATGCGAGTTCGGCACCAGCGAGGTAGAATACCTGGGCCACCGCGTCACAGCGGATGGAAATGAACCGTTGGAAGTACATCTGAAGAGCATCCGAGAGTTCTCCAAACCACAAACCAAGAAACAACTCCGAGGCTTCATTGGCGTGTGCTCCTGGTTACGAGAATACGTACCAGACTTTGCGAGAATCGCCGCACCCTTGATGGCCACGCAAGGGCCAAAACAACCCTTCAAATGGACCACTGCCACCAACGAGGCGTTTGACAAGCTAAAAGCCGCCATCGACCAACCCCTAAAGCTGGCAAGACCCCGACCCGGCCTGCGGTTTGTGCTACAAACCGACGCATCCATAAAAGGCGTCGGGGCGGTACTCTACCAGGAAGAAGGCTCCAGAAGGCACATTGTCTCATATGACAGTTCGAAGTTGACGGATAGACAATCCCGCTTCCACTCGAACGAATTGGAGTGCTACGCCATCCTATGGGCCGTAAAACGATACAGGCCATACCTGGAGGACGAGGAGTTCACCCTCAGGACCGACAACAGAGCGCTGGTTTGGCTAAACTCGTCCACCGACGCCAAATCAAAATTTATGAGATGGTCGCTCATCTTGGCCGAATTTAAATACACCGTCGAGCACACACCTGGAGCAGCCAACCTACTGCCAGACGCTTTATCACGCCACCCAGAGGACAAACTGATTCCCGACGAGATCGACGACCCGGATCGGCTAACACCACCAGAAGGCCCACAGTTCCGGAAAGCAGCCGTCCCCGACAGCATACAAATGCTATACAATCAGCTAAGCCGACGCCATCACCGACAGGGAAATCAAATTGCCCTCGTCCAGGCCGAAACAACCATAGAAATAGTGAAACGCGCACAAAAAGAGTGCCCACAGACCTGCACGTTGATACAACGGCACCGAGAAACGGTGTTAGAGCAGGAAAACCCCGCCGAGGCGGACCTGGGGTACAAAATAGGCCCAGACGGCGAACTGATACGCACCTCAGCCGGGTGGGACCAGCTAGTAGTGCCACCAGCAGCACAGAAGGAGATTCTGAAATTCTATCACTCCTCTGAAACCGCTGGCCACCCAGGACGCGACGAAACGGCAACCACACTCCTCCGACAATACCACTGACCGGGGGTTCGCAAAGATATCCGCACCTTCGTACGAGGATGCCTTGCCTGCTCAAGGGCGAAAACCGGCACGAAATCGCCATCGACACAGTTCAAACCACAAGAAGCAGAACGCCCTTGGGAGAAGCTGTCCATCGATTTTGTCGGCCCCCTCGACCCGACACGCAAAGGAAATAAAGTAATCCTCACCGTAATGGACATCTGCACCAAGTGGACAGAAGCAATACCCGCCCCCGCGGCCACGGCAGAAACAACAGTACGACTCCTAGAGGAGCGAATATTCCATCGATTTGGATACCCAAAGATCATCCTCTCGGACAATGGCCCCCAATTCACAAGCAAAGTATTTGCGGATGCCATCCAAAGATGGAAATGTACTCACCACACCACGGCCGTATACCATCCACAGGCCAACCCGGTAGAAAGGAGACATGCTGAACTAAAGAAAAGCATACGCCTGCTCACCGACCAACAACCTCGTCGACAATGGGACGAGCTCCTGTCTCTAGCCGTCTTCCACCAGAATCGGCGAACCAATGCCGCAACTGGACAAAGCCCCAGTCAAATCCTACTCGGTCAGGACCTACACCAACCAGGAGGTTGGAACGAACACGACCAAGAACAGGACTTAGACCGACGGCTTCAACAAGCGAAGCACCGGCAGGCCACCTACCGCAGACGACGCTACCCGCGACAAACCGACCTGCAAGTCACATATGCACCAGGTGACAAAGTCATGGTCCGGGGACGCGCAAAAGGCTTCAGTCATAAATGGGTAGGACCGAAATTGCTGATAACACCGGCAGGAGGAAACTGCTATTGGGTAGAAGACGCACCAACGCGGCCACCTACCAAAGTGCATTTCAACGACCTAAAACCGGCCCCACCAGCAGAAGACGACGCACACCAGGATATTCAAAACCCTGGTGATGCTCCCGCCTGAGAAAGTTGGGTGAATTGTCACGGCCGCCAGGCGGCGCCACGTGACACAGCAACAAGCGAAGCCACGCCCCGTGGGTGGAGCCTAACAGCGGATATAGTCCCGCCGAATTCCCGCATTCGGCAGTGAGACACCGATCTTCGAGACCGACACATTGCTACTGGAAACTCCAAACTCCGTCCACGATGCCAAGCTCCACGCTCCGGACCCCGCTGACCCCAATTGCCAACACTACGCCGACCCCTGCCTTCGACCCGGACTACCCCCAGGACAACACGCAAACACTACGAACCCCGGGAGCATCTACACCGCTCCCGGCCCCAAATCACCCCAGCGTGTTTTACCACACGCTGGACAAAACGTGGCCTTGCACCCCAGGTGCTCGGGACCGCTTCCCCGAGTACCATTGCACTGGGACGCCACACCCACCAAACAAGATCAACTGCAAGGCAGATAACACTGCTTTCGAGACGGCCTGCCACCTAGCCGTCGCCGAGGGGCTCCACAACCCCCCTCGGACCGATGACGCCGCCCCCACGACCACCTACGGGCCCGGCGCCGGTAACATTCTCTAGTGACCAAAATGAACCGAGGGACAGGTCCCGCCTTCTGATCACCGGCACTATTAGACAAAATAACTTTGCCAGACTTTTTCCCTTTTGACGAAGAAAAAGCTGGGGGTCTAATTTGTCATAGGACGGGAACCGGGTAGCATTATCCATTGGCACAACCCAATTAGTTGCACCAACTTCCGAACAATTAGCTACTGCGCTACCGGAGCATTGTTCTTCCACTCCGGTAGTTGCCAAATCCGTTCTGATTTTGAAGCCCCTGTCAGATTTAACTGACGGCACGGACTGGGGGCGTGATTTATTATTAGACATAATAAAAATTAAATTGCGTTTTAACTACCGCCAGGTTGGAAAAAAAAAGAAAAACAGGTAAGAGGTTGAGTTGTAAATGACAGGAAAATAGGGAAAGGTAGCCAAGAATGGCTTTGGGTATATTTTGTTTAGCTTCTGCTCATTGACCTATCCGGCATGGGTGGCCTTGCCAAGAGTTTAAACTCCCGCCGGGATAGCTCGAGCAGAAATTACTCAGCCCCCTTACCACAACAAGGTACTTTACCCACGAGGGGGTCAATTATTATTATTATGATAGCCAATAAAACCGCCTTTGCCTTCTTCGGCGCAGATTTGCTAGTAGAAATCCACTGTTTAGACTATTCCTTGGTTTCCGGTGTATAGTGATGGATCCATGTTTCATCCACAGTTATGAAACGACGCAAAAAATCCTGCGTGTGAAGTTGTCACAAGTGTGAGTTTTTAGTCGATTGTAAGCAAACGCGGCGCACCCATCGCGCGGATAGCTTTTTCATATTTAAATGTTTGTATGATATTGTTGTTTTTCGTATAATATATTGCGGACACGTTCATCTGAGATGCCTACTATCTCAGCTATCTTTCGCTCTGCAATACCGTATCATAGATTTTGTCAACCATTTCTGGTGTGGTGACTTCATTTGGTCGTCCTGAACGTTTGGCATTAGTTGTGCTTGTACGACCACAACCAAAATCAGTAAACCACTTGTGAATCATTTTAATCGATGGTGAAGAGTACCCATAATATTTATCAAGCTTGTTTTGGTTTGCGTAATGGTTTTTCCACGCAAAAAATAATGTTTAATTATCACACAAAATTTACTTTTTTCCGTGTTTGCAAAAATACGTTGTCTGGTTTCAATGGCCGTCAAAACTGAACTAAATGACAGATCTGTTTGAAAATTTTAATTTGGCCTAGTGACAGATGGTATTGACAAATGACATATGTGGCAATTTTACCAGACTTCTCACTCCGCCCTCGTATGTTTAGAAAAACTCGACAAATACTTTAATATTTTATTTTTTATAATAAATTTAAAATTGTTCTCTCAAAACATTGATGTTGAATGTGTAAGAGATCTTTTAAGTTTACGACTTAAATACAACATGTTTATATATATATATATATATTATATTATAAGCATTCGTGCTTCCGTAAATTTAGGTGCTAATTTAGCTGCAAAATACGCGGAACCGTCTGACAATACAATATTCTTTTTCCACACCATTTTACCCGGATGAAAAACTATGTCACGACGCCAAAGATTATAATGTTTTGCATTCTTCTCATATGATTTTGTAAGATCTTGAACATAAAATACTATCAAAAATCATTTCTACCTCAAAATTAAAAATTATTTCAAACAAAAACAAAACAACCTGAATGAAATATTGAAAAATGTACAACAGCCTAAATCTATTTTTTCATTCAACTAAAATTTATGGTCCCCAATCACAATCCAGTAAAACTACTCAAAAATCATTTACTACTAATTTTTTCATACGTTCTACAAAATTTTGCCGATCTGAAAAATCATACGGTGCGTTATGGTCTAAACTTGGGTATTGATCTCCAAATGAACATACGTAGAACGTAGCTCCCTACAAAAAGTAAGAAACGCTGGCAAATATCCAGTTTGCTTTATGCTTTGCCGTTTTAATGGCAAAAGCATAACGTTGCAAATGAACATCCCATTCCCGGTGGCTTTCTTTTAAATATGACGATATCATTGTTTTGACTACGCGCTTAATTCTTTCGGTTGGATTTGCCTGTGGATAATACACTGGTGTAAAATTGATTCGCACTTTGTATGATTCACACAAGTTACGAAACTCCCTACTAACATACTAACGCCGATTGTTAGTTATTATCGACTGTGGTACTCCATACTGTAAAAACAGTTTCTCAACTTTACCTACAACCACACGAGAAGTAGCGTTAAGTAATGGAAGCAAAAACCGTTCAAAGCTCGGTCAGAGCTCTTATTGTTTATTTATCTCATTTCCCTAGCAGCCCCGACTAAAGGCATATATATCCTTGATTCATATTGCGAGATTGAACTCCTTTCGGTATATGGTAGTAACCATGTTACAATATCTATTTTTCTTGTTTATAAAGTCTTTTATTATAATAATTATTATAATATTTTAAAGAATTATTATTTATTTTAATAGAATTTTATTTTATTTACAAATTCTGTGAATTTGCCATTTTTAACAATAAAGAGGAGGGAAAATGGCAAGTTTTAAAAATAGCGCCTTTATTGACGCAAAGTTAACTAAGGCACAGGCGCTAGGCGACCGTTTTACAAACTTATTTCCTAGGAGCTAAGAGAAACGCAAAAACTTGTGACGAAATTTTTATAGGGAATTTATTCATCTTCTTTTGTATGATCTGACAAGGAAAGCGTATATATTTCTGACTCTTCATTTTTTCTACATGTTGCAATAGTTTGCCCTTAGTAAATTTTGCTAGAATTTGTAGGTTAAATTTATTAGTGTTATGCTATAAAAAAAATCAACTCTATTTGAGCTCTATTACCGCACCAAATCTCCACGCCTCATTACATAACCGTTTTAAGTCTTCTTGCTTCTTTATCAATTATTTACCATTTTGTAGTCTTAATTCGCTTCTTGTTGGTTGTTTTTATGTACTAAACTGTGCTTCCATTGGCCCTACACAAAATTTAAAACATGTTTTTTTTTCTTTAAGCGAAATACTATGGCAGGTTGTTTCTTGCAGATTGCGTTTTTCACAATGTAAATATTTTTTTCTTCAGATATAGTTCTTACTTTTTCTAGCTATAAAATAATAATATAAACAATACTAATATGTTATTGTTTAAATATGTTTTTTTTTAATTTCTGTTTATTTTTTTAATACAATTATGTTATGAAAATATAAACTAATTTAATGATAATAATAGTAAATGAGTTTTGATCGGATTTAAACATTTGTTTAATTAATTTTTTGCAGTTTGTCATATAACTTTTTGTTCTTATTGGTGCATAACATATTTTTTTATGGTAAAATCGACTTTTTTAATATTGTAACATGTTGGCAATACTGTCGGAAATCGCAATGATTATTTCATGAATAAAAACATACAAAAAAGATGTATTAATAATTATTAATGACGTAGTAAAGATATTGATCTAAAAGGAGTTGATGTAGTTGATATGTAAAAACAAAAACAATATTTGTAAAAATTTATTATAATTTTAATTAATGTAGCAGCAGTACCAAACTGTTAAACAATAACAACTACGAGCAGATCTATAACAACATTTTAGAAAAACTTATAGCACAATAAAAAGTCTAATAAATTTGATGTTCAATGAAGTATGACTCTTAAAGTTTAAGCAAATGTTTTTAGAAAAAATAACAACTTAATTTCAAAATTTAATAGGCAATTGAAGGTTTTGCATTTTCATATATTTTATTAGACTGGAAATTTTATTCTTCTTCTCCTTCGTCTTCTTTTAGGTATACTTCCTTTTCTTTTTCTTTCAATTTGTTCATCACTATTTTGTACGGTTTTCCCCAAGGATTCCCATCTATAGATTCTATTATTTCTTTCCACAATTTTTTTCTGATTGCCTTTTTCATGTTTTTCTTGGGGTTTTTTAGTTCCTCTTCCGTTTCCTCTGTGCTCCTTTTCTTCTCTGTCTTTTGACTTTTCTCCCTGTTTGTATTAGTTTTTTCCTCCATTCTCTTATTTTTCCGTACCACAGTATGATCATTTTCGTGCCCCTTCCCTGTACCAGATAATTGTTTCATCCGCCGCTTTTCTCAGCTTTTCGAGTATATTTTGCATCTCTTCTCTATGTTTTCGTTTTCTGTCACTAATTCTGTTTCCATGGCTGTTATCTTCTCTCTGTCCATCCTTACGTTCCATCTACCTTCTGTCGACAGAATGTACATCTTTCGTCTTCCATGATTTTTTTAACTTTCTGCAAGAACTTTCCAAAGGCCGGTCAGTATTTGTGTTGTATAATAGCACGTCTCGGGTTTGTTCTCTACCCACTATTTTATCTCCGGGATTAGTTCTCTTGTCCATTCTCCCTTTTCTCCTCTATTCCATGTCTCTGCCATTTTTCCATTGTCTTCTCTTTTGCTCTTAACTTAGCTTCCTTTTTATTGGTTCATTGTTTTATTAGTTTCTTTATTTCTATCCTTTCTTCCACCACCATGCAGATCCTTAACGAACTGGCTCTTGTAGCTCCTCTTATTTCATTTCTGTTTTTTTTTGTCTTCATGGCTTCTCCCCATGTTTCTGCGGCGTATAACAATTTGCTTCTTGCTGCTGTTGCTATTAGCCTTCTGGCTTCTTTTCCTGGACCTCCGTTGTTTGGCATGAACCTGTTCATTCCATCCTTTTGCTTCAAGTGTCACCCCGAGGTATTTGATTTTTTCCCTATGGTTATCACTTAGTCTCCTACCTTTATCTTACCTGTTCCTCTATTAGTCCTCTTAGTCGATAGCCAGGCCGCTTCTGTTTATTGTGTTGCTAATTTTAAACCCTTATTTTTCATCCATAACTGTATCATATCTATTGCCAGCTCTAGTCTTCCTTTTAGTATATCCAGGTCTACGTCCCTACCTACTAGAGCTACGTCGTCCGCAAATGCCGTTATTGTCACGCCTTCCAGCAACCTCATTCGAAGTAACTCATTATAAACAAGGTTCCATAGTTTTGGTCCTAGTGCTGAGCCCTGTGGTACCTCTCTCGGAAGTTTGAATCTTCCGTTCTTGGTCACTAGGTTTCTACCCTGTAAGTAGCTCCATATGATCTTGATTGTTTTCTTGTTCAGTTCTCTTTTCTTTGCTGCCTTTATAATTGCTTCCCATAACACGCTGTTAAATGCTTTCTGTATGTCCAACGCTATGATGAGACAGTGTTGTCTTTTTCTCTGTGTTCCGCTGTTTGCTTCTTTTGCTATTTCTTTTACTTTGTATATAGCTTCTAAGGTTGTTCTTCTCTTGGTAAATCCGTATTGTTCCTTTTCCCATCCTCCATTTTCATCTATTTCTTGTTCTATTCTTCGTACAATAACTTTTTCCATTATTTTAGCTAGTGTGTTTATTAAGATATTGGCCTGTGTGAAGTCGCTTTTCCTACTTCTTTTTTTTTCTCAATCAGTGCTAGAGTGGCTCCTTTCCAACATTCTGGAAAAATTCCGTCTTTCAGGCACCTGTTGATTATTTGAGTTATATCTATCTCATTCCCTTCTAGAGCTGCTTTAACAATCTCTGTTGTTATTTCGTCCGGACCTGGTGCTGTTAGGAAATTCCTTAATGATGTCTTTTATCTCTTCCACTGTTGCCATAACGGTTTCTTCTTCTTCATTTTCTGGGTCTTTTACCGGTTCTCCCTTCGGAAACAATTTCTTAATTATGACTTCTTCTCCTTCGTCTTCTTTTAGGTAGACTCCCTTTGCTCTTCCTCCCAGTTTGTTCATCACTATTTTGTACGGTTTTCCCCAAGAATCATCGTCTATAGATTCCATCATTTCTTTCCAGCATCATCTTCTGCTATCTCTGATTGCCTTTTTTAAGATTTTTCTGTCGTTTTTTAGTTCCTCCTCCGTTTCATCTGTATTTTCTCCTCTTTTCTTTGTCTTTTGACTTTTCTCCCTGTTTGTATTGTTTTTTTCTGCATTCTTTTATTTGCTCGCACCAGTATGGTCCTTTTCGAACCCCTTATCTGTACCTGGGAATTGCTTCATCCGCCGCTTTTCTGAGTATCTTTCGTATCTCTTCTCTATGTTTTCGTTTTCTGTAACTTCTTCTGTTTCCATGGCTCTCTTTATCTTCTCTTTGTCCATTCTTCTTACGTTCCATCTACCCTCTCTCGTGTACTCCTGTATTCCTTTCTCCTTTGTATTATATTGTTTATGTTTGTGTAAACTCAGTGATTCTTCTATCACATTCCATTCATTCACTATACCTGCACTTTCCCATGTTGCTATGGTAATGTCAATATTTGATTTTGAGCTTCCTCTTACGAACGTAGGTTTGTCTCCTTGGTTGCAAATGGTAGGATTTAACCCAGCTATCATCTCCTCTAAAAATTTTCCTCTTAAATCCCTCTTGTATCCTCCCCATCTCGGTGATTTTGCATTGAAATCTCCTCGTACTATGATTTTTTTGCTTTTCTGTTTTCTGGTTCTTCTACCCACTCCCGACAGTATTCCATTCCGCAGTTTGGACTGATATAACAGCTGTATACTATCATACTTTCTACTTCAGCCCACACCATTCCCTCTTTTGGCGTTCCCCCATCTTTTCACTTTGTCCCTACACTTTCCCCTAGCTAAGATAGCAGCATCTGTATTATTGTCTCTTATCCACTTACCATTTAGTTTGTTTTTATTTGGTTCACTTACTATCACTAGGTCTATTTCTTCTCTCTCTGCTGTTGCTATCAGTATATCATGCGCCTCTCTTCCCTCCCTATGTTTATTTGTATAAACTTATACATTTTGGTTTATGATCTGCTCTTCGTGTTGTCTCCAGTTACTGGGGTCGTTTCCTCTATATACTTCTTAGTTTTCTTCGTTTCTTTTTTCTTTGTAGCCGGACATCTTCTATCTCCCGTTCTGTGTCCTATCGTTCTGCATTCTATGCAATATTCTCCGTTCTTGCATTCTGCAACCTGATGTCCCTCCTTTCCGCATTTTATGCATAGCGATGACCTATCTTCTCCTTTGCATTCCGCCGCTACATGTCCTTTCATCCAACATTTGTAACATTTTCTCTCGTTTGCTGTTACTTTCTCTACTCCGCATCTTATGAGTCCTATGTTTATTCATCCTTCTCTTATTATCTGTTCCCTTGCTTTTTTGTCCATCTTGACTATAGCTGTTTGTTTTTCTCTATACCCTTTCTTTATGGATATTATCGTACTTCCTTCTGTGTTTGTTTTGTTCATAATTTCTTCCAATATTTCTCCTCTGGTAGTCTCCGGACTAATATCTTTGATAATCACTAGTTCTGTGAGTACGTTGTTGGCTTTTCTTACATTGTAACCCTCCATTTCATTTCTTATTTTTTCCATCTCTTTTCCCTTTGTTATTAGTAACAACTCCCCTTTTCTCTTATTTCCTTGAATGTAGATCCTTTCATCTGTAGCTTTGCCTGTCTCAGCAAGTGTGCATATGTTACGCCCTGTTTGCTCACTATTATAGCTCCTGTTTCTGGTCTTCTTTCCCCATTTGATTCTAATACCTGTACCTGTGTTGGCACGCATAGTCTTACTTTTGTATTAGTTCTTCTTCCTGCCATCTCCATAAATTTTTTTGCCTCTCTTGACGCTATTCCAGTTGGTATTGGTATACTTATTTCATTGATATTCAATACTTTTGCTTTGTTGAGAATTTTTTTCTATAGCCATTAGAAAATTTATCTCCCTTTTTCCTGCTGTTTCGACTCTCTGTTTTATAATGTGTACTTTTCCCACATTTTTCCCGCTTAAATTTCTTTAAATTTCTATTTATGGAGTTTCTTCCTCTCAGTCATCCTCCATTAATTTTTTTTCCACTATTACAAATTTATAGTCCGTTCCTCTCCATTCTTCGCCTTCATTAACCATTTCTATAATCTCTTGGTCCAAGATGAAATGGGTTTGGATATTTTCTTCCTTATTATCTCCCGTCTCTACTGTTTGTGTCGACATTTCTTTCACTATTTTTATTTTATTGTTTGTCACTTGTTCTGTTTTCTGAATTTCTTCGAACTCCAGTCTCTCCATATTCATCTCTAGGAGATTTGCCACCTTTTTTATTTCCACTTTAGTGTTTGAACACTCACTGATTAAATCTCTAAGCTCCCTTATTAATTACCCAATTATTTCAATTGTTGTAGGGTTATTTACTCTTTTCGCCACATTGGTATTGCCTGGCGAGTTTACATCTCTTCCCCTTTTTGTGGTTTGACCCGGGTTCATAATTTTTTTTATCTCCGGTTGTTTTCTTTGCAACTTTCCGCTTTTATAAAAATCATGACCAATACTTTGGAATTGTTATGCTAGTTTTGATGAATTTCTACTTCTGGGTGAAATTAAATAACATTTTGAGAAAAATATTTTATTGTACTCGAGTATTATTTACAAAATAAATTACTTTTAATACTAATTTAAAGATTCTAAAACAATAAAAAAGAATATTAAAATTAAACATGTTTAACAACTTTTTTTGATTCAATATTACTTCCTAGACCTTCTGATGCATTTCTTTCTTTTGAATCTATACTGCTACATATCGATTCAACTGTAGAAGTCTGGAATGAATCTTTTAGTTCTAGTAGTGTGTCATCAAACAATTTATTTGCATCAAATTGTGTTTCCACACCTAATTCTTCTAATATTTCTTCTTCTGCATTTGAAGATATATCTGAGTGAACATCTTTATTTATTAAACTGTAATCTGAAGGTTCTTGAATATCTGATTTGGAAATTAAAGACAATTTTTGCAGAAGTGTATCAATTCGTTGTTTGCCTTCAATTAATTGTTTATCTAAAACCTTTACATTTGTTACTGATAATAAACCTGCATTTGACTGTGTTTTAATTGGATCTATCATATTTAAATTAGATATATTACTACAAATAGTCTCATTACTCAAAACGCTATTTGAATTAATTAAAAGCAGATCATTTTCTACGTTGCAAAATGTCTCATTATTTGTTACCAAATTTATCTGAGGTTTATTTCTGCTTACTTGTAGTGATGGTGCAAATTTGCCCAATGAGGCATTGTCTTCTAAATCTACATGTTCATTATCTGTATATATCAATAAAGTTTCATTATCAGGTATAGATTCTCCTTGCCATTTCATAAGACTACTTGATACTCTTTGTAAATTAAGATTCTGTGCTTCTCTAACAAAATCAATCATATCGTAATCATCTTCAACACAAAGCGTGTTAATGTCATTTTCAAATTCATCAGCAATTTCATCATTTGATGTATCTGTTTCTTCATCATTAGTAACATGGCTTAATCGTGTTCTAAGCCTATGGGTAATTTCATCCAATTCAATAAACTTTCGTTTTAAAGTTCTGCTTAACAATTCTCCAGGTTCCTCTGGTGCAGCTGATGTACTATTTATATCTCGTTTAAAAGGTGCTTTTTTGTAAGCAAACTTTGAAATCCTTTCTAGTGGAGTAATGTTGATCTAAAATAAAATATTAAATAAACTAAATTTTAAATTATTTGCTTTTATAATTAGAATACCTTTATTTGGCCGTTACATTTGCTTGATAAATCTACTATATTAAACCAACCTTCTACAGTTGGTAAACCTGCCATTAGTACTGTCAGATCAAGAGCTGCAAATCCTAATACTGTATCCACTTGTAAATTAGGTTGCATTGAAGCGTTATTACTTTTTTTCCATATTTTAAAAAGTAATCTTTTTTTATTCTGAAAAAATTTTGGATTACACAAAATATAATTTAAATTTTTAATTGTTCTTAACCCAGCATTGGTAGCTATATAATACTTTCTCACAATTTTACAAAAATCAATGTAGCTGCCACTGTCCACACATACTTGAGCTTTTCTTGATATTTTTATATATATTATACCTGATATAGGCATCCAAACAAACACATGTCTTTCTCTGTGGCTCGGTGTGCCAGACACATCGACTACTTTATTTTTTATATTACAAAATGTGATATTTAAGAATTACTTTTGTCACAAGACTAGATATATATAAGCAGTCTGTGAACATTGACCTTGAATATTTGCGATTATAAATCTCAAGAAATACTGAATTTGGAAGTTAGTACGGTTAAAAAAATCTCTCTTAAAAGTTTTGGTCCTACATCTGTGAACTGTCAAAGAATATTTTTTAGAATTCCTAGCAAGCCTTGTATTACGAGTATATATTTGTTTAGATGGCAATGTAATGTATTTCATTTGAACAATGTTCATGGAAATATCTATAGAAAATACAAAGATCTGCAACATTAAGCCGGTGTAAAGTATCCAAGTCAATTTTGGGTCCGCAAAGATCCGAATAGCTCATTTTTGAATGGAATTTAAAAGAGATAGCGTAGTTTTAGATGCTCCTCCCCATACTTAAGAACAATATTCAATACAAAGACAAATACAGGATGAGTCGGGAGGAACGGACCGAACTCCAGGAGTGTATTGTACACTTAAAAATAATGTAAAAAAGTCAAATGTTGTTATCCGATTTTCATTTGTTTTTAAGTTATAGCGTAATTCAAAATAAATAAAATGTCTACATTAACGTTCTGGTAATCATTTTTATTATAAATGTTCAAAAAATCCTTTCATCATCGTCATGTACCTCTAAATATTTTTTTGCTTCGTCTACAAAAGGCGTCGTTGCTCTCCTAATTGAGTTATGTCTTTGTTTAAGATCGGCTGCAACATTTCTAAGCGTTGAAATAGTGCATGCCAAGTGTCTACTTTTACAGTGTACAGTTCATCTTTGCACCAGCCCAATAAACAATAATTTAGTGCTAAGAAATCTGGAAATATTGGAGACCAACTAATAAGACCACCGCAACCAATCCATCGCCCTGAAAACCTTTTGTGGCATACTAGATAAACATTTTTAATTACAATATAACTTGAAAACAAATGAAAATTGGATAACAACATTTGAGTTTTTTTACATTATTTTTACATGTATAATACATTCCTGGAGTTTGGTCTGTTCCTCCCGACTCACCCTGTATAAGTTTTGAATATATACAGGGAGTTTATAAATGAATGGGATTATGTAATCACTTTAAATGTGCCGCTTTTGTTAAATTGTTCACTAAACTATTTGTTTTGACAGATCAATTTTGACAGCTGTCAAGCAAACATATGAAAACATATGTAGTATAGTGGATGATTTTAAAAAGGCGGCATATTTAAAGTGATTACATAATCCCATTCATTTATAAACTCCCTGTACAAAAGCTGAACAGAAGTAAAAAATTATTTAAATCTATTAAGAAATCCTAGTCGTTCCAGAGAAGATCATGTGTGATTGTAAATCCCAGAAGACAAATTGAAAAAAATTTAGACATGCATTTGCTGTTTATAGTTTAATATTTGGTTCTGATGATACCTCAGATTTTTATTTTGAAACAATAAGAAGTTGAGTATTTTTATTTCAGTTAAAATTTACCATATTAGTCCCCCATTCAGATATCAAGTCTTTGTTTATAGATTCTAACCTAAAAATTTCAAGATGCTCTGCCGTATTTGTTAAAATAGTATTTGGAAAGTATGAAGTATGAAGGGTGCTTCATCTGCAAAACTATGAAAAAGATTTAGTTATTTGAAGAAGTTCATTAATGTAAATCAAAATAAAGTTGGCAAATGCCTTAAAAACCTTAAGGAACATCAGCATTTATGATTTTAGGGTCAGAGTTAAAACCATTAATTCTAACTATAATTTTTCTATAGTCAAGAAAATTGATAAGGTTTACTGATTTATGATCAAGACCTATACAATATCAAATGCTTTGGAAAAGTCTAGAACTACTGCAAAATTCTGTCCATGTTTGTCTAAAGTAGAATTCCATTTGTGACTAACATAAGTCAGAAAATCTGTTGTAGAACGTTTTGATCAAAATCCATATTGAATATCTGAGATAAATTTATTTTGTTCTAAAAACTTATTTATAACTTTCAAAAAATTTTAACAGATTCGGCAATAATGCAATTAGTCTATAATTTAAAGAAACCGACTTCTCTCCTTTTTTAGGTATATGCGAGGGGTTAACAACTTACTATATAATTCTGTATTAAATCTGCATGCATTAATTATTTTATACCGATCATAACATTATTTTGATAATGTTTAATATTAATATATTATTATAATACTTATGTTTTATAATAATCTTCAATAAAGTACTTACTACAATTTCTTATAAATAATAAGAAACAAACTAAAAATATACCTATTTCGATGTTTATTAATGTTTTATGTAGATTAGAAAAAATTCACCACCAAGAATAAAAATGTGATTTATTACATTAAAAAATAAACATATAAAAATCTTTTCAACAAAAATAATAACAATACATAATAAAATTTGTACCACTGAATAATTATATTCGACTGAAGTAGGTTTTTATTTTAATTAAAAAAAAAAACTATAATTAAAACCTGCAAAAAGACACTAAGCAAAAAAGAAGGAAGGGTAAATTACATACCAATGTATTGGTGGAATGAGGACATCGCAGACAAGAGAAGGTGCTGTATAAAAGCCAAAGGACGATGACAAGAATAATTTCCAAAAAAACAAGATGCCAATCTACTGCAACAGGCACAAGAGGCATATGCAAAAGAGAGGAAAACTCTAATAACTCCAAAAAGATAGCTTGGAAGAAACTATGCAAAAAACTAAACTCAGACATGTGGGGCAAAGGGTACAAAATTGTCACTAATAAAATAAGCCAAAGATCCCCGCTAACATTGAGTGGGTCATCCCCACCCAATGTTAGTAATGCCAAAGTGATGAAACTATTTCCGAATAAATGCAAAACAAGATGGAAAAAGCTAAAAGTAGAAGTGTCTATGATACCGGAATGTACAAAAGAAGAAATACAGATAGCAGGTCACAAAATTAAAAAGAAGAAAGCCCACGGCACGAACCTGATCAGAGCGATAGCGAGACAAAGACCGCAGCTCTGTGTGAAGATATTTGAAAAACTTATCAAGCAAGGCATCTTTCCCACAGACTGGAAAAAACAAATAAACTAGTACTAATCAAGAAAGCTACTAAAACGGACAAACGCAAGACATATCGACCCTTTGCCTACTGAACTCACTATTATTATTATTAATAATACGTTTATTTCTTGCCTTTCGACCTTTACAAATATATTTATAACTTCCCAAAATAAAGCTCTATGAGAACATCCCAAACAAGAGGAATTAGATAGGAATACACAAAAATACGCGGCCATGCTGATCACCTACAATGTAAAGAGGATACACTGGTGAAGTGCTCTTGCTGGAAGGACATCAGAATGGAGATGCAGAATAATGTCGGGAAGGAGATAACCGAGAAATTTAAACTGTGTAAGATGGTTACACAGATCCTTACAGAACATGGATGCTTTGGGTCATACCCAAAGAAAATGTGACTTGCAGTACATGACGGCTGCCACTATTGTGGTAAAACAGATAACCCAGAGCATATCAGGAAGGAGATAACAATCAGCAATCTGACCCCACTTATGGTAAAAAGTGCAAGCAACTGGAGGGCCATTGATGAAGACATAAAAAAAAATAAAGAAAATCGAAAGTGTCTTAGACTTGAAGTAATACCACAATGATAAATCTGCAAGTCCAGATGGTTCATAGAGTAACCAGGCCCCAGACAATTTCGTAATTCATTTCCCACTTAACAAAAAAAAAAACTAAAATGTATCTAAAATTGACACAATTTTCCTCTGGGGTTCCCCAAATTATGAATTTATGCAGTATTTTCTGACAACATTGTTTACGAATTACAACGTATAGAACAAGTTTAGTTTTGATTTATGTACAAACTAAGATAACAAATGAGATCTAGAGTAGACTTTTTCTGTATTACAAACATATTTCTTAATTAATATTAAAAAAATTTAATACCACAATAAACTAGAAATTGTTTCATCTGACTTCTGTACACACATTTAACATGTTTTTATTTCTATTGAGAGAGGAATGGTATGATCAAGAAGCTGACTTTGCTATCACCAAAAGTGTTTTACAATTAAATAAAAATTATTATTCTTTCTTAAATATCAAGAGTCCAATGTTCAATTAAATTAGAAGAATAAAAATATACAACATTAAAAATTATAATTATTTGCTTGAATATGTTTGGCATCCAAAAATTATAATTTATCATGTTTTATAAACAGTAGGTATCGATCATAGTCAAACATACAATAACATATTAGTATTAATACTTACATTAATCAGTAAATCCAGAGGCAAAGAAACATCACAACGATAATCCCATTTTGGATTAGTACTTTTCTGAACAATCTGAGTTGATTTCACATCACCTTCATTACATGTTTCAAACGTGACATAAGTACTTGGTAATATTTCTTCCCTTACAAATTTTCCTTTTATCTTTCTAGCTTTGCATTTCTTCCTACTTGGAAGATGAAGTGCTGAATCTATAACTACATGTGCTTTAAATAGATCTTTTTTTAAGTTTTCATTTTCTGTTGCTAACACATTTTGTAATGAGTCTAAAAGATCTGTTGTTTTCTTCAAGTCACCTTGGCAATTACTTTCTATGGTTCTGTCACCAAGATTTATTAATAAATTATTGTCTGTATTAGTTTCCATATTCACATGTGTCATTTCTGTACGCTGTGACACAAACTGTAAACAAGTCCGTAAAATATCTTCTGTATTAAAAGTTGAGGAAACTTGTTTCAATAAACTATCTGATTGGCTTCCTTTATCAAAAGTGTCAACTTTTTGAGTACTTTTATTTTCAGTTATTTCTTTTTTAAATATATCATCATTACATTCTTTTGAATTTCCATTACTATTATGTTTTGTACCTGAAACTAGGTTCTGTACTTTTTTTACTATATTATCTTTAAAACCTCTTTCATTTTCCAAATTTTGTATTTGTTTATTAGATCCCAAAGCAACAAGAATTTGAGCTTGTCCAGCTATCACTGCACTATATGGATCAGAAATTGGTTCGTACCAATCTGTCCCAATAACAGGAAGCTAAAATAAAATTACATAACTAGGTATAAAAATTACATGTACAACATGATATTATACCGTATTTCTGTCTAAATATTTAACGATCACTGGATTTCGAAAAGCTAAATAATACTGATGCAATGGTATACTGCATATACCAATTAAGATATTTTTTTGATCTTTCTTTTCCCAAAACTCAAATATCATATAGTTGTCTCTAAGTTTTGTAATAAATCCCTCCTCATATATTATAGGAATAGTCTATAAAAAAAACAAAAATTAATCTGACCAAGGTTTTGATTGCTAGTATTTTACCTGATGAAAATTAAAGTATGCATTAGCCCCACAACTGAAAGTATTGCTAGATAATTCATCATTTTGACAAAAGGGTTGGCAACTGAAATATGTTGATTGCCTTTCTTCCAAGTACTCAACTTTAGATATAAAAATAAAGCCAAAAAGCACTTGTTTCTAAAATAAAAAGTAAAAAGATTAAGATACTGTTTCTGACCAATAAAAAGATAAAGCATAATTTAAATTGAGATAGCAAACAGTAGAGTAGGAAACTTAAGCTTATGTAAATTACATTGATAGTACACTACACCTACTATCGTGGGGTCAACAATTTGTGTCAAATATTGCAAATTTGCCATAATAAATATTTTTTGCAGAATCATATTTTTGTACGATACTTTGTTGACCAAACTATTTTTTCATGACAACTCTACAAATGCAAAAGTTTTCCTGTATGCACCCATTGTTATTTTTATATTTGACATTTCATTATTTTATTTCAGACATTTAAATTTATTTGTACATTTCAGTTAGTAATAAAAAAAAATTTAAATATATTTCTACCTACATAACAAATATACCTCGTTACGAAAGTGCTACTTTTCCACCTACTATTCATTGCTTGCTCGTTTGGAGTGCATTCGAAAAATGGTATATGAAGTCCACACCAAGTGTGTAGGTTACGTCAAATGAGGTTGCGGGAAGGTATGACAATAACGGCATTTGCGGATGACGTAGCACTAGTAGGTAGAGACGTAGAAATGAAAGTACTAAAAGGAAGACTAGAGCTGGCAATAGATATGATACAGTTATGGATGAAAAATAAAGGTTTAAAATTAGCAACACAGAAAACAGAAGCGGCATGGCTATCGACTAACCATAGGGAAAAAAAAAAACAAATACCTTGGAGTGACATTTGAAGCAAAGGGATGGAATGAACAGGTTAAGGAAGCTGTCATGGGAACATAAGAAATGGAGAGAAAGCTCGGTAGACTAATGCCAAACAACGGAGGTCCAGGAGAAGCCAGAAAGCTAATAGCAACAGCAGCAAAAAGCAAAATGTTATATGCCGCAGAAACATGGGGAGAAGGCATGAAGATAAAAAAAATAGGAATAAAATAAGAGGAGCTACAAGAGCCATCTCATTAAGAATCAGCAGGGCTTACAGAATGGTGTCACAGGAGGGAGTAGAGGTGATTGAGGATTGATGGTGAAAGAAAGAAATAAAGAAACTAATAACAGAAGAAAGCAAAGTTAAGAGCAAGAGAGAAGATGATGAAGGATAGCAGAGACAGTGGAATAGAGGAGAAAAGGGAGAATGAACAAGAGAACTAATCCCGGAGATAAAAAAGTGGGTAGAGAACAAATCCGAGTCGTGCTATTATAACACAAATACTAACCAGACATGGAGCCTTTAAAAAGTTCTTGCAAAAAATTTAAAAAAATTAAAGAAGATGGAAGATGTATATTCTGTCAGGAAAAAACACACAATAATGCAGAACACACTAAAGTTTCAAAATTTCTGAAAAAAATGAGTGTCGGAAAAAAAACCGTTTTTTTTCCAGAAAAATTCTTCTGTAACTAGAAAAAAAAAATAGATTTAATTACTAGAATAGATTTATATGATTAAATATAAGTATTTCAAATAATATTTATAAATTGTGGATTAAAAAATGCATGTAACAAATAGAAGAGAGAATGAGACGCGTGGCTATTCAAAGTCAGAAAAGTTTCACTTTTTTTTATAACAGAGAGTAAATGTTTTGTTATAATTACTTTAAAATAAAATATTAGGTAATTTATAAAACATATTAGGTCTTTGGTTTACTTTTTAAGTTTCCTGTTTATTTATAATTTTTTTCCGTTTATTCCAATTTTTCCAATGCTCGAGAAAAAAACAGAAAAAAAAGTGTTTTTTTCCAATTTTTTCCAAACCTTTAAATCTCTACAACACACTCTAGTAGAATGAAAAGCGTGGAAGGAAGATAGAAGAGAATTAGAAAATATACTGGGAAATCTCTAAGAGATGAAAATAAATTAAGGGTGCTAAGAAACTTTGCAACAAGAGTACTAAGAAAAAAAAAAAAGAAGTTTGATAATAGAAGTATATAGAAAAAACAACAAACAATGGAAACTAAACACAAAATAAAAGCCATAGAAGAGAAACCAGAGAAACGAAGAAGCAAATGAAAACAAGAAAACAAAGAAAAAAATCAAAAAGAAAGAAATAAGGAAAAACAGGACAATTATGCATACCAAGAAAAAGAAGAAAACAGAAGAACATTTACAGAGACTACAATACTAAACAAAATTGCAGAGATAAGAAGAAGGAAAAAAGAAATGTTGAAGGAATGCAGAATAACAGAAATGTTACGTCCAAAAAAAAAAGTGTGTAGGTCACATGACTACACCAAGCTTCAATTCTCGAACGTTTCGTAGTAACACCAAAGAGTGAATTTATAAAGTTTAAATGTTATGAAGTGAGTCTTTCATATACAGTTTGTAATTGTTCATTAGTTTACTTTTATCAATAATATTCATGCCTACAATTTGTATTAATGAATGCATACAGTTTGTAATATCAGATAAATTTACATCTATTTCAATTTTAAATAAATTATTTTTACTATAAAGAAAACAAATCAACAAGGTTACACAAATACGCATGACCAAATAAAATTAATTGTTTAGAAAACATAACCATTGGCAACTGTTCCCAAAGTTGGCATTTTAATATTTGCTAAACAAATGCGTTTAATGTACGGTGACTGTTAACGTATAAGTAAAATTTTAGGTTGTTTAAGTGAATGCTTGTATTAAGTCATCAGTAAATTTTGCAATGTTCGACAGTTATCAAATTGCACTGCAAGAGATCGGTTACTTATTCATTGAAGATAAATTTAAACAGAATTATAATAACTGTTACTCTCACATTGTATTTATTTCTGCTCAAGAAAATATGTAGGCAATATTAAAACATATTTTTATCCAAATCCATTAAAATATTTTTACTAGGTTTTACATGTTAAATGTATTGTTTCGACGTAAAACTAAGAGAAATATTATCCCGTTTCCGTTTTTTGAAAACATTTCGCACGTAAATAAGTTAAATCCACTCAGCTCTAGACTTGGTTAGACAAAAGTACAATGCTCTCTTATTTTAAAGTTAAATTTCCGCGAGTAGTGCTCGAAGTTTTATGACACTCAAAATATCGCACCCCTAATATTAATTTTATTTATGAAAGTGATGTCATATCATTTTTGATTATGTCATTAATTTATATAAATAGTTTCAGATTTCTTTATAATTGTGACATTTATATAAAAAAGTATCCAAGCTTTTCTGAAAAATCTTTAAGCTTTAAGCTTTTATGAAACAGAACATGCCAAGGTTTTTACGGACCACTTTACATATTCTGTATCTAAGGTACTATTAGCAATTAATAAGCAAGCAAAATATGAATTAATTTTTATATTAGATATTTTGACAGATCAATTATAAATTCAGTCATTAGTTGATTGAAAAAAAACGTCAATTCATAGAAATACAAATTTACCGCTTAATATACAAAAATATTTCACCCAAAGACAAACATTACAATTTTTAACATAATATTTAATCATTATTTGAGTTAATTAGTTAATTGTAAATAAAATAGTATATTACAAATCAAATTGGAAAGTGTTTCATTGCAGCCATTTTCTATTCATGATGAAACTCAAAAAAATCAAGGTTTATACATGGCCATGTATGAGTCAAGTGTACAGAATGAAAATTTGTTTTTGCTCAAACCACTGAAAATGCCTTCCTCTACATGAATCCTAATTATGTGAATTTTTTCAGTGAGCCACTTCCGAGTAATAAGCAATTAAAATTTAAAAAAATCGAGGTTTTTGCGTTTTTTTACATTTTTTTATCGTTTGCAACTTGTTAGGATTGCATTTTTAGAAAAAAATTATAAGAAATTTTTGTCTTCAAAATTATCCAAAGAATAAGTTTTCATAGCCAAAATTTTATTTTCTTAAATTTTGATAATTTTGCCGAAAAAAATGACGAGTATTTTCATGTTTTTAATTAACAATATTCTAAAAACTTAGTAATAATGCAGTTTAAATTTGTTTATTTTGCTGCAAACATTTTACAGAATAAAAATTCATTAAATAAAATAAATAAGCAATAAAAATAGAATACCTTGCATTCTATTTTTATTGCTTATTTATTTTAAAATCAATTGCTGCAAAAAAATAATGAGTGAGAATTTGATAATGTGAATGAGTCATAGGAAGCTCCTGGTTATTACAAATTAATTTGTACTAATCCATAAGTATAGAAAAACTAAATATACTCCTGTTTTCAAATTAATTAAGTTATTTTTTATATTTTTATTGCTTATTTATTTTAAAATCAATTGCTGCAAAAAAATAATGAGTGAGAATTTGATTCTAAATTCTAAAAACTTAGTAATAATGCAGTTTAAATTTGTTTATTTTGCTGCAAACATTTTACAGAATAAAAATTCATTAAATAAAATAAATAAACTCCTTTGTAAATGTTTTCAAACTAATTAAGTTATTTTTTAAACATAATTCATCTATATGTGAGGTGTGCAGTAGTTCCTACAATAACTGAAAAGTAACTACAATACTGTGTTTTATTGAGCACAGCCGAGTTCAGAACCGACAATTTGTAAAATGATATATGGCAGGATTTGTGTCTTTAGATGTCATAAAACTAACTCTGCATCACCACCCCACTATATTCTTCAAACCTAGGCTAGGCTATCTTAAGTACATTCCTCCACCAACATTAAAATTAAATTAATTAATAAATAAATGATGTAATTCAAACTATAAAAACTATGCTTTAATAAAATAGAAATCTATTTTATGTCTCATAATATTCTTAGAATATTCAGTTTATCAGCTACACTTACAAGAGATAAAAATTAAATAGATAAAATAACATTTACTTCAGGTATGCTGATTGGTGTATTTAGACAAATTGGCGACAATTTCTTCTTAGATGATTCTAGTATTTCTTCCTTTTTATTTAATTTGGGTAGACTTTGTTTAGTTCTACAGCTTAAATCATCATCTTCAAATGGTAATGAATCAGTTTTGGAACTTAAAATTGGATCAAAATATTCATTTTCTTCAAATTGGTCAGTCAAAATTTTATTTTCTATGTTTGCATTTAAGGAATCTAAAACGTGTAAAATTAAATTTTATGTATATTATTATAATAATATATTTATTGATAATATAATTTAAAAAAAAAATGATTTATGTACATATATTAAAATCCCCAAAGTATCTTGCAAATATCTCATAACAGTGAAGTTACAGAGCAAACTTGATAGTAATCTTAGTCAATTGACAAAGTTACTATTAACTCTCACTATCCATATGTAGTACTTTGATATAACACGTATATATTTGGATTAGTAATCCATTAAAGTACTTAAACGTAAAGTAACTCATTCACAATGAGCTCAGAAAAAAACTAAGATAAATAAATGTGATCAAACCTTTACTGTGAGTAAATAAATAATAGCATTGTAGTAAGGATATCTAGTTTCAAATGGGAAGTAAAACTGACGATCCCCTTTCTACTATCTAGATATTGCACACATATTAATACATCAATATCTCCTAATATGCAGCAAAATGCCAAGTAGTTAAACAAAAAGAAAGCCAAATTTATACCTCTTATTCCATTACACACATGTAACTTTCTTTAAGATCTCACTGAGCAGTTTGAGTGTCAATATAGTAAATTTGTTGCTTGACAAACAAAGTTAGGAGAAATGTGGTTCATCAATCCTTACTTTAACCGAAGAGTCCTTAAACCATTTTTCTTTTATCTAGAGAGCCCAGACATAGCCAACATATGGAACGCATAATAAAATTATAAAGCTCAAGGTTTAATATTATACTTTTAATTATTTTTTAAGATGAAGATTAAGAAAGTCGTAATAATATAATTTGTTAGATACATTTATTGATTACAGTGATTAGTTTTCATATTTTTTTGATATTATGTCCGGCCTGCAAGGAAAATATTTGTTTCAATATGGCTAAAGTAGATGAACTAATGATAGACATAAAATTTGTAAAAGGTTACTTTTTGCAATTTCCCATTTTAAATCACGTATTTGTTAAATCTTTACGTTGATCACAGGCTCACATCGACAATCGCACTCTGCAATACCTGAATGTTTTCTCCTACTAAACAAACTCCCATTTATGTTTTGTAAAAATCTCAGCTTTCCTTGCTGCTACTACCTCACCACTCCTATGCAATATCTACTAGTAGTGAGAAGGCTGAAAGAACACAATAGAGTAGCTTTTGTTTGAGATCTTGTTTCTTACCAACAACAAAAAGTATGATTCACCAAACACTTATTCCCGTACCGCAAACAGCAAGTAACACATATTATGTTATAATATTATGAAACAAATATTTAAAAGTAAAATGCAGAAAATTCCATTTTATTAAACAATGTAATGCCTAATGTTCAAAAAAAGTGCAAAATGAGTTATCAAGAATATTCAGAGAATGACTGGTCAGCACGATAGAATACAATATTGATGATGGCATCGCCAAAGAGTGAACTCAGAGAAGCCTTGTAAAAGTTGTAAAATTCAAGTCAAAAATGACAATAGATGCTTTCCCGTTACGTTCTGACAGACCCTGGTGCACGCCAGGGCAAGATGCACTGCGTTCCCGTTACGTATACATAAGTGGGGTAACTTGCACAAAAGTCGTCCTTCCCCTCTTCTTCTAGCCCCAACCTTTCAAGCGGAGCGAGTTGCACTTCCTCATTTGATTGGTTGATTTAAAAATTACATCTGACAGCAGCCGTTAATTAATTAAAATATACATCAGGAACAGTCAACGGAAGAAATTACAAACAAAAATTAAAAATTAAAAATTAAAAATTAAAAATTAAAGAGAAATAAACAAATTATATAATAATCACATAAATGTAAGTGATTACTAAATATTTAAAAAATTCTTACATTTGACATATGCACAAACGCTACAGAAACATGTACCCATAAAGGTGCAAGACGCTCGAGTGTAACTTGCACTGGCGCGCACTGGGGTAAGATGCCCTGGGTTAGTAACCCTAATAATGGAAAAGCAGCTAATACAAGCGTTTCATTTGTCATGTATCTCATCAAAATTGGAAATAAATTTGAGATACTTGTTTAGTCAAGTATCCTAGATCAAGTAAGTCAAACAAGCAACATATTTATAAGTTATATATTGATGACAACTCTCAAATAAAGGAAAAACAAAGAAGTTTCTTATAACCAGAATAAGCAATTATGGTTTTCTTTTATACACAAAGCAAATATCAAATACAAAAATATTTAAATTAAAAACAAATAAACAAATGCCCGACAATAAAAAAATATGAAAGAAAATAAAATAATCCAACATCCATCCATATTGACACAGGAATATTATAACATATAAAAATCAAGTTTATTCAAATAGAGGTAGAGGAAAAACGATTTACTAAAAAGTAAACAATGCCACTGTTAAAGTATCTTGAATGGAAAGATAGGCCATACACTGATGTAACTACAGACAAATTTAGAAAATATTTAACAAAAAAATATGAAGAATGTACAAAAAAAAGTAATATCAAAATAAGTACTCCTTTTTTTTAGATTAGATTTTCTTTGTATTATATTTCAGATAGATGGTTATTTCTTTTAAATTATTTAATTGTAACTATTCTAGATAAGTTTTTTGTAAGAAAAAAACAAAATAATTTTAAGACTGTATAAGAAAGACAATGTTAAAAAAACACATAAAGAAACCAACAAGAATAAAAATAAATTAATTTATATAGCTTACCTAGTTAATAATTTAAAATTGTTTAAACATTTTGATAAAGCAGATTATCATTTTATAATTTTGTTTAGGCGAGTACTCATTTTGCAAATATAATTCCACTTCAATCATTATATGAACATCCTTCAATTTATTTTTAATTGTTACTTATTAACCTTTTCCTGTAATGAAGTTCCAAATCTAGTATTTTCACATTGTTAATAAGTTAATTACAATCCCGTTTGTGTTGTTTTAAGCAATCAGACAATATCTGACCTGACCATTCATCCAAAAAATGAATACTCTTCTCTTATTTATTTACCATAGCAACGGCAATACAACCTTTTTGAAATGGATTTTAAATGCGAAATTGAAAACGTCATATCTACATTTGCCGATAAAAATTTCAACGTTTTCGATGCAGACTGCAGGGTGTACGTGGTTTTTATTTCAACATGTTGTGCATTAGGACTAATTAAAGTAAGAGTTGGCATAAATGACTTACATTACACTGCCCAATCTAGTTTGTAATCTAGATTTAAAAATAAATAACTTTGAAAACAAAGTTTTAAAATAAAAATCATAAGCTCAAATTTTATGCAGATCTTAGCAATTATAAATATGAAATATGCTATTTTTCAAGGCCATATCTAGGAAGATTTTTAGGGGTTTAAAGTGCCTTCATAGTACTACAAAACTATTTAGAATAGTTTTTGAGTCCTTCAACTCATATAACTCATATACGTCCTTGTATTCAATATTCTGAAGTATCGAGAAGAGCATCTGAAACTACACAATCTCTTCTAAATTCGATTAAAAAAAGAGCTATTCAGATCATTGATGATCCAAAATTGAGTAATGGCTTAGATACTTTACAACATTGACTTAATGTTGCAGATTTTTTAATTTTTTATAGATATTTCCATAGTTGTGTTCAAACAAAATACAAGACATATTGCTATCTAAACAAAAATATTTACTCGTAATACAAGGCTTGCTAGGAACTCAACAAATATTGAGAGATGTAAAACTAAAACTTTTTTGAGAAACTATCAAGACATGAAATAAACTTCCAAATTCATTATTTCCCAAAAATTATAATCCACAAAATTCAATTGAAAAGGTCAATGTTTGCAGACAGGCAGTAACACTGTACAATAGCCTACTTTGATTCTTAAAATTTATTTTGTACTATTTACACACCTCCTTTGATTCTGCAATATCCATACACGCTCTCTTATTGTTTCCACTTTTAAATTGTCTTTTTCCCACACATTCATCTACAACATTCAACCAACTTTTACAATCCAATTACATTTTCATCATAAATTTGCTTTGTTACTCTATCTCACCCCAAACCAACGTATTTTACTTCGTTCATACTGATCTATCAGTGTTACCTTCAAACCATATTCGTTCATTATCCACTCATTTCTAACTCTGTCCTTGGACAATATTTCATTCTTTGCAATCATGCACATACTTCCAACTACTACCCGCAATGCATTTACTCGTCTCTCAATTTCTTCATCTAAACTACCATTCTAATTATTCTTCCCAGATAAACAAAACCATCCACCTGATCTAAGCGTTCACTGTACACATTGGTCCACAATCGACAGTAAACATCAAGTTCTAGCAGGTTAAAGCTTCATGTGAAAATATATACATAATGTCACCAAGAAAATTACCATCTGCACTAGGAACAAGAAGAACATTTGGCAGATATTGTTTTTCATCTACAACTTACAACATTAATAGTGCAACATTTCAATTAATTATCTTATAAACTAATAATCTTTTATTAATCGATTAAGATAATAGATACTAATAAGACTAATACAAGAGTTCATTTTTAAATAAAATTAAATGAACCACCACCCATTAAATTAACTGAAAACAAACAAAAAATATTACCTAAAAACTCTTTTCCAAAATAAATTCTGCCACATCCAAGCTGCAGTCCAACCTTCAAAGTGCCCAATACAATTGGTATGTCATTTTTCAAGAAAACCACTAATTCTTGATTACAACTTAAATATTTTGATTTTTTAAGTAATCCAAAATTTAATTTAGCAAACCCAATGATATTTTGATTTTTTTGTTTAAGAGTGCGGCAACTAATTTGAAATTTTATGTCAACTTCATCCAAGTTGACAGCGTCAACATTGGAAATATTATGTATGGACACATGTTTAAAATAAATTCCTAAAAACATAAAAACATTATTTAATTAAAAATATAACAGTACAATATTATTATGAAGTAATTTTGTACCAAGCACAATTAAGTATATAATTATATTAAGCGCCGTAATATCCAACTCCTAATAAAGCACCTAATAAACTATTAGCTGAATAATTTGTTTTTAAATTTAATTTGATTATATTTATATATTATTTATTAACACCTCTGATCGGCTAATAAATTATGTGCATAATGCTATTATTTGTTATAAATGTACATATATGTTAAGCATATATTTAATTGGCTTTTCACAGGTTTTAATAATATAAATTAAATTAAAAGATTTTCACGCAGAATCTCCTTATAGCCCCTACCTTTGTCTGCCTCTTTAGCCTTTTTGTATCTTTTTTTATCTGCACTAACATTTATTCTAATTATTTGGTTTGTCCTCAGATGCATTCTTAGTTCTTAGGCCTACGTTCACTTCTTCTTCATTGTATCCTTCTTCATGAATTTATGCAGTTCCATTAGTTGTATTCCTTTTGGCAGTACTAAATTTATCTAAGATTACTTCTTCGTGTCCTCTTGTTGCCAGGTATATTCTGACCATCTCAAAAGTCGAGCTACCTGTCAACCTCGAGATAGCATATTCTGCATTCCTTCAACATTTCTTTTCTCCTTCTCCGTATCTCTGCAATTTCGTTTGCTTTCCAGTATATTTTCTAGTTTTTTTCTATCTTCCTCCCAAGCTTCCCATTCTACTAGAGTGTATTCTGCATTATCCTGTGTTTCTTCCTGACAGAATATACATCTTCCGTCTTTCTTGATTTCTTTTAATTTTTTGCAGAACTTTCCAAAGGCTCTATGTCCGGTCAGTATTTTTGTTTTATAGTAACACGTTTCGGGTAATTTTTTCCCTATGGTTATCATTTGGTCTCCTACCTTTATCTTACCCGTCCCTCTATTAGTCTTATTAGTCCTCTTAGTCGATAGCCATGCCGCTTCTGTTTTTTATGTTGCTAATTTTTAACCCTTATTTTCCATCCATAACTGTATCATATCTATTTCCAGCTCTTGTCTTCCTTTTAGTATATCCATTTCTTTTGCTATTGCTCCGACAATAACTTTTTCCATTATTTTAGTTAGTGTGTTTATTAAGCATATTGAACTGTATGACGTTGCTTTTCCTACTTCTTTCTTCTTCTCAATCAGTACTAGGGTAGCCTCTTTCCAACATTCTGGAAAACTTCCTTCTGAGGCATCTGTTCATTATTAAGTTATTTCTACCGTGTTCCCATCTAGAGTTGCTTTAATAATCTCTGTTGTTATTTCGTCCAAAACTGGTGCTTTGTTCTTAAGCAATTCTTTTATGATCTCCTTTGTATCTTCCACTGTTTCCATAACTGTTTCTTCTTCTTCAACGTCTATAGATTATATTATTTCTTTCCAGCATCTTCTTCTGCTGTCTTTAATTGCCCTTTTTAAGATCTCTTTGTCGTTTTTAGTTTCCTCTGTATTTTCTCCTCTTTTTCTATGTCTTTTGATTTTCCTCCCTGTTTGTATTGTTTTTTTCTGCATTCTTTTATTTCCTCGCACCACCAGTATGGTACTTTTCGCCCCTCTTCTCTCTACCTGGGAATCGCTTCATCCTCCGCTTTTCTCAGCTTTTCTGAGTATATTCGCATCTCTTCTCTATGTTTTCGTTTTCTGTCACTTCTTCTGTTTCCATGGCTTTCTTTTATATTCTCTTTGTCCATTCTTCTTACATTCCATCTACCTTCTCTCCTGTTTTCCTTTCTCCTTGTATTATATTGTATAAGTTTGTGTAAACTCAGTGATTCTTCTTCTGTCACAGTCCATTCATTCATTATACCTGCCATTTTGTTGCTATGATAATGTCAATAGTTATTCAGCTAATTGTAGTTTATTAGGTGCTTTGTTAGTAGTTAAGGCCGTAATAACCAAGGATGTTATATACAGGGTGTCCGGAAAATACGTGTACAACGTTTGACGACAGACTCCTGACGTCAAAATAGGTCGATCTAAGCCGACTTAGTTATATCCAAAATTGTCTCGTTTAGCCGGTAGAGGGCGTCAAAAATTTGTAAATATTAAAAAGAAATTACCTGTAACAATAATTTTTTAAGTGACCTTGTTGCTATGGCGTTTAATAATTTGACAATTATTGACAAATTGTCACCAGTCTATGAAATTTACTCAAGTATACGATCAACATTCTTGAATTACAAGTTCATTTTACCATTAAAAATGGAAAATTATACAAACTCTCAGAAAGTTGACATGCTCCTGGTATACGGGTTTTGTCAAGGAAATGGGCGTCAGAGTGTTAGGGTTTACATTGAGAGGTTTCCTAACCGTCGAATACCAAACCACCAAACATTTGCCAATATTGAGCGTCATCTTCGGGAAACGGGCAGTTTTGAGAAAAAGTTTGAAGGCAGGGGTCGTATGCAAACAACTCGAACTGTGGAAACAGAAGAGATGATTCTGGAAAGAGTTGAAGAAGAACCAAGTACCAGTACCCGTCTCTTAGAACGTGAGTTAAATGTTCCTAAAACGATTGTCAATGAGGTTTTAAGAGAACAGTTGTTACATCCTTACCACATACAAAAAGTCCAGGAACTTTTACCAACTGATCCCCCCATGCGGCTTACATTTTGTCAATTTATTAGAAACAAAAGAATCCTTGTTCCAAATTTTTGTAGAAAAATTATGTTTACTGACGAGGCATGCTTTACAAGATCTGGGGTAACCAATCTGCACAACGAACATATTTATTCCGATGAAAATCCACATGCCATTAAAGTTGCACATCATCAGCATCAATTTAAAATTAATATTTGGGCAGGTATTATTGATCACTACCTTATTGGTCCCATTGTTATTCCAGACAGGTTAGATGGAAATATTTATTTAAATTTTTTGCAAGACACATTACCAATTCTTCTGAAGAATTTACCCCTTTTACTTCGGAGGGAAATGTGGTATATGCATGATGGTGCCCCGCCCCATTTTTCCGTTGCCGTTCGGCAATACTTACATCATCAATATCCCAACCGATGGCCACCACGTTCTCCTGAGTTAAATATGTGTGACTTCTTTTTGTGGGACGCTATTAAAACAGAAGTTTACAAGACTCCGGTAAACACACGCGATGATTTATTGCAGCGGATTTTAAATGCAGGCAACCATTTTAATAATCCCGAGACATTAGATAGGGTCCAATATCATTTTTTAAAGAGTGTTAATAAGTGTATTCAGCAAGATGGCGGTCATTTTACACATTTGCTTAAGTAATGTTTTTGTTTTACTTAGTTTCTTACAATAGATACTTTCAACTTTGTTATACTTTTGTTTTTTTTGACGCCCTCTACCGGCTAAACGAGACAATTTTGGATATAACTAAGTCGGCTTAGATCGACCTATTTTGACGTCAGGAGTCTGTCGTCAAACGTTGTACACGTATTTTCCGGACACCCTGTATACAACTGAATTGGCCCGCCGTTGTGCCGTATAAGCATCTCATTCTATCTCACAGTCGCATATGAGAGTAAGAGAGATAGAATATTAAAAAAACAAAAAATATAAATAAATTTTTTTAATGAATAATATTACAAGTATTATTTACAATATTTAGCAATGTTGATATAAAAAAATTAATTATTATTATCGCTTTAAATTAACATTTTCTAAAATTCTATCTCTCTTACCCCATATATGACTGCAAGATAAAAAGAGTTAGGTTCTACAGCACAACGGCGGTTTGCATATTTTGATATTTTTCCTCACTTTTAGCCTATGTTGTTTTACGGTAGTTGCCAATCCAGTGTATAGTATAACATCCTTGGTAATAACCAACTACTAATAAAGTCCTAATAAACTATTCAGTTAATAACCTATTTTTTAGCGTAATGTATTTTATTGAAACCTATGGACAGCTAATTTAATATTTGCTTTATATAGACGTTTATAATAAATAAAAACATATCATTATCAGTTTTTAATAAAAATCAAATTAAATTAAAAGATAGGTTATTCTGCTAATAGTTTATTAGGTGCCTTATTAGCAGTTGGATATTATGACCCTATCCAACTCCTAATAAGGCATATAATTTACAACAAATAAAAACAGTAAGCCTATAATTTAATAACCGCTCAGAGATGTAACAAAAATAAATCAAATTAAAGTTTAAAAAAAGTTAGGTTATTCAGCTAATAGTTTATTAGGTGCTTTATTAGGAGTTGGATATTATGGCCCTAAATGTATTTAAAGCCATAATGATGTGTGTTTTTACATTATAGCATGAGAAATATATAAATATTTTTTTCTGTAATGTGTCATATATGAAACTGTTTTTAATAAGAATAGTTGTTCACATATTTAATTATGCATGACATACCCACTCCACTATACTTTAAACATATACAAATGATTAAAATATAACATTATAATCTAAAAAGTTGATCATAGTGTTATGAATAGAAATACAGTAAAGTCTGGAAATAACAAACCCGTTTATAGCAAACTCTTAAGTACAACCGCACTTAATGTCAAACAACAAAAATTTTCTCATAAGCTCAATGCTTTTTTTTACTGGTTTTATCATTTTAAATTAATTTAAATTTATAACAATGTTAACAAATGTTTTGTAAATAACTCAAAACGCACAGAAAACAGTTTTAAAAATTATTTAGTTGTGACACTTTTTTGAAGTTTCTGAAAAATTTATTACAGTGGAGATTGTACCTTTTGAAACTAGACCCCTCATATGTACATATGTATATTAAACTAGATCTTAAAAAAAAAAATTGTGCAATTTTGTGTGTGCACCCTCAAAGCTTCCAGATTTGAGTCAGATGCATACCCTGGTTCCACAAGAAAGCAATTAAGTACTTGCTAATTAGGTTCTACATGAACAAGTTCGTAACATTCTAATAATGTTTTTTTAAGTAAGGTAATGAGTTTACTTTTAAAACTTCAAAGGCAGTGCAACACGTGCTCTTTAATTTTTAAGGGCTATTTGGCATGGATTACTTTTTTTGCATAATGATCACGTTCTGAAGGAGCACCCAAAGAAATTCCACAAAAAAAAATTTAAGAACCAGTTTAATGTATATATTTCTAATTTAAAGTTTCTTTTGGAAAAACGGTCTCTACATTACATTTAATGTAGAATAATTTTGGATATAACAAACTGGTTATTGTACATTTTTCTAGATTGTTACAACTGGACTGTATTGCAATATTTATTACAATAGTGTGAAGCAAGTCACTGGCAAAGCCCAAAAATTGAGATGCAAAATAAGCTAAAAAAGACGTTTTATTGTGAAATTTTTGACCTTTAAATGTGTGTCATTTTGAACAGGCAATATTCTAAGGTCCAAAATTTTGGAAATCTCATTTTTTCAACCATTATTTTGATTCCTGAAAATATGAGCAAAATCTAAGAGGTCGACTTTTTTAAATTAGTCGAAAAGTAATAGAATCCATATATATAATGTAAAAAGCGACAGCAAAGGTTAGTTGCTTAGATGCTTGAACTTGGTAACCATAGAGTGAGACTATGGTTACCAAGTTCAAATTCTACTCTGCCATAAATTATTTGTAAATTTGTTCAAAAATTATCTCTCCTTATTTCACACCTCATACTGGGAAGAATTTTCAGCCTGCTAGAACCAGGTTAGTAAAGCTGATAAAATATAAAAACTGATTTTATGTGAATATACTGTATAAAATAATAATTAATACAAACAAATCCAAATTATTATATTCATATTTAATTTACAAGTTTATTGTGATAAAATGTATAAATGCGCTAATCCGCCTAATGTCCAATATAAGAGAAGCAGTCCCAGGTAGAAGAAAGATGTTATGTTAGGAAGTGAATAGTCTTACAGGGCCCATTATGAAAGTAATGCGACTGATTTTATTGTGACGCGACTATCCATCCCAGCCTGGTAAAACCGGTCGGGAAATGTTGTGGAGGATCTGCCCTTTCAACGCAGCCGGTCGCCAACTTGTTCCGACTGTTCTGAGCGGAAAGACGTGTCTCCGCGTGATGTGTGTTTTTCGACTTTGTAACACGGCGCAATTCTGCGCTGTCAAGAAATTTTGGATTTAATTCAAAATGAGCCGGACTTTCTTAACTCTATCGTAACCAGATGTCCAAGATGTTTGAGTACCACACAACATCTTCTTTGACGTCCGAGAAATCGTCTATTTTGAGTTTGTACCGGAAAGAGAAACTGTCAACTCAACCTTTTACCTCAAGGTTTAAAAGATTAAAACTCCGGATAGCGTGCGTGAGTACTGACATCAAAGACACGGTCAAGCTCCACCATGACAATGCCCCCAGTCAAACGGCCGTCATCGTTAGCAACACCTCACTCAGTCAGTCCCGACTTGGCTCCGTGCAACTTATTTTGTTTCCCCGACTGAAGAAAGAGCTGATAGAAAAGCATTGAAAGTCTGTGGAAAACATCTAAAAGCATGTTACAAGGTTATTAAAAGACATTCCTATCAAGGAGTTTCAGGGTGCCTTCCAGGCGTAGCAGACACGTCTCCAAAAGTGTATTGATGCAGGGGGAGAGTATTTAGAAGAATTTTAAGCGTTTGTACTAGTAATAAATCTATTTTTTATAGCAAATGCGCATTACTTTCATAATGAACCCTGTATATGGTGCACCGATTTGGTACAATGACATCATATACAAACAAAATCACAGAAAAAAATATAGCTAGACAAGAATGCGAACAACGCATATATTGCAATAGCTGAATGAAATAAGAAATAAATTGTGAATACAAAAGAAAAAACTGTAAAGTAACTCAATTCCTAATAGAACATGGAAGCTTTGGATCATACTTAAAATCAATGTACATTCAAAACCTGCAACTGCAAATAAATTGGACTGCAACAGATGAGTAACAAGATAAGTAACCAGAATAGGTGGACAGAAAAGCATAGAAACTAAAATGCTAGAGAAAAAAAGTTGAGCAAAGCTGAGAGGCAAATCACATCGTTTTCTTGCAATAAGTAAAGAAGATTTTTAGCATGCAAAAACTCGACACTTGTATGCAGCATAGCTGTCATTGTCAGATTTTCCTACTTAAAAAAAATACTGACAACTCCAACAACTAGTACTGCAAATAATTTTAAATTTAATTCATTATTTATATAACATACCTTTGCCAGTAAGTACTCATCATCACAAGCTTTCTTAATAAATTAGTTTATTTCATCAACAACAATAGGTGCTTTCCTTTTACATGTGATATGAGAATATCACCTCACTTATTTATTTGATAATCTTTCCTCACCTCACTAACATAAATAGAACAATATTCCTATGAGAAGGAGTTCATAAATTCAAATATTGGCCATGATTATATAATAATAAAAAAAAATCTCTTAATTTATACGAATAACAATTAAAATAATTTACTTTTATCTTTTAATTTAAATAAATCGCAGTTTTAGAAGCTGTAGAACATTAAAATAAAATTTAAATTATAACCCTATCTACATTTTTAATATTACAGTATTAATTTTTCATATATGTAGTACAAAAAATTATAAATATACTTCTCAACTCAAACTTCTTTAACTCGAATTATTCCATAAATCAAATATTTTTTTGAAACAATAAGGTTTCAACAATTTTTATATAGATTTTTATCATTTTAAGTCAATTTTCTAATTCTCAAATTTTTTTCTTACTCGACCTTTAATTTAGATAATTTAGTGAATCCTAAGTGGAATATTTCGGGAAAATGCAGGGATTTACCATTTTGCGGCGACGATAAAAAGAGATGTGTGGAGCACACTTAGAATTTCATTGAAAGTAATTGCAGAGGTAAAAAAAAATAAAAAAAGGTTTTGGCAGAACAATTTAGGATCCCACCTCAATCATTTAAAAAAACAAGGAAAAACTTAAAAAAAAGGTGATAATGTGTGTCACTATCGCACGTAATAAAAATAAATGTTCCTCTTTCGAAAACACGTAACTAGAGAAAAGGCTAAAGAATTTGCCGCTGCTTTGAAACAATTTAGCTAGCAAAAAATGGTTAAATAAGTTTAAGAAAAGCCATAATATCGTTTAAATGTTGCGTGATGAAAGTGCTTCTGCAGATTTGCAATGAAGTAAAGAATGGCAAAAAATGTTTTATCCGGGTTAATTAGCCAATGCGCAAAAATTATATTTTTAACGCAGATGAAACAAGAGTTTTTTTTTAATTTTTACCCAATTAACACGTTCCGTACTGCGTGCAGCATATATGCGGCATACAGTTTCTCACAGAGCCGACGACTCATATATGCGACATAGATATACTATGATTCTTTTATCAATATTTTTTTTATACTCCACTCTAACAAATTCATATTTTGCTACAGTCTATAGAAAACTATGACGCATATATGTGTCGTGCAGTCTCAGGAAATGTCTATTAGAACCTCGTGTTTTCAACCGTCGCGTCGCCATTGCACCCAGAGCAATTTATTCAGTTAGCACACTTACAAGTAGAAGCGTGCAGTGTAAACAGTGTTCTTATATTATATAGTAGTGTTATGTATAATATAATTATGTGTTAATAACATATAAATAAAAAATAATTTTTAATAAAAATTATATAATATATATATGTATAATATAATAATTAAAATTAACATAAATAAACTAAAATGTCTAGTCAAAAACAATTTCATACATTATTGAGTAAGAAAGATATACAAAACGAAGTTGATATAGTAATGGGTGAACAACAAGTAGAATCAGTTTTAAATGAACCGTTTGAAGATAGTGGTAGCAGTTATCAACCATCGGAGCAATCAAGCGATAGCAACAAAAATGAAATTACTACAGATTTGATAAATGACACTGACAAAAACATTAATACAGATGTTTCAGATGATAATGTTGTATCACTAAATAGCAATGCGCCAAATAATAAGATGATTGAGATGTTGAAGATGATTTTGAACCTGAAATTATTAATTTTACTGGTGACGAAGGCATCAAAGTACCACTTCCATTCGATTGTACTCCAACGAATACATTTTTGGTTATATTTGATGATGACTTGATATTAAAATTTTTAAATTGGACCAACGCTCGGGCAAATTTATTGTTGAACAGACCAATAAAATGTCGTTCTGATATGAGATATTGGAAAAACACCAACAGTGACGAAATAAAACAATTTTTATCAATTTGTATAGCTATGGAAAGTATACGTTTACCTACAATAAAAAGTTGTTGAAGCAAACATATTATATATAATCACTCTTTTTTTGGAAAAGTAATGTCCCGAATTAGATATGATCTGATTCTTCAATGTATTTGTTTTTATGATGCTGCAGATAACAGTAGTAAGAGGATATAAAATTGTCACAAATAAAATAGGACGAAGATCCCCAATAACACTGTCAGGGGAGGAGATAACTGCTGAAGCCAAGAAACTCTTTCCGAACCTAGGCAGAACAACGTGGGTAGAGATAAGAACAGATATGGATATGATACCGGAATGTACAGAAGAAGAAATACTTAAGGCAGGTGGCAAAATTAAAGGAAAAAAGGCTCACGGGACAGACATGATACCGCCGGAGGTGATCAGAGCGATAGCAACAAAAAGACCTCAACTCTGCGCGAAGGTCCTTGACAAACTCATAAAGCAAGGCATCTTCCCCAAGGACTGGAAAAGGGCAAAATTAGTACTAATCGAGAAACCTACCAAAAAAAACGAAGACAAGGCATACCGACCTATATGTCTACTGAACCCACTGGGAAAGCTGTATGAGCACGTCCTCAACACATGACTTACAGAGGAACTAGACAGGAATGGAGGCCTGAGTAAAAACCAACACGGGTTCAGAGGTGGCCACTCCACACTGGATGCACTTAGACATGTTAGGGAAGCAGTGGGGCAGGTAGCTGAACATCCTACACACAAACTGGCGGTGTTGATCACCTTTGATATAAAGAATGCTTTCAACTCGGTGCCCTGGAGAGGACTAATAGAAGAATTAGAGAGAAGGGAAATTTCAACATACCTCAGAAAAATCCTATGCCACTATCTACAGGATAGAATCATAGAATGCAGCTCCGGAGCAACTCTGGAAATGACTTGCGGGGTGCCTCAGGGGTCTGTCCTGGGTCCCACCTTGTGGAATATATATTATGATGGTCTGCTGAGAGAGCAGATGACACAGGGGATTACCACAATAACATATGCTGATGATCTAGCTATGGTTGTCAGGGGTAACAGTATAAGGGAAATAGAAGAGGAGGCAGAGTGGGCGTCCTACAAGATAAGAAGGTGGATCAAAAAAATGGGTCTAGAACTGGCAACCCATAAAACGGAAGCTGTTGTCCTGGTGGGTAGAAGGAAAGACATCACAGTTAAAATCAATCTAGGGGATACAACAATCACATCCCAAGGCAGCATCAAATACCTAGGTATGAGGATATGTAAAAACTGGAATATGAGCCCTCATATAACAGAGGCAAAGCAAAAAGCAGAGAAACTTGTAATGGCTCTGGCACGTATCATGCCGAATGTAGGGGGTCCAAGGGCGGAGAAACGTAAAGTTATGGGTGCAACGGTGGACTCAATACTGTTGTACGCCGTACCCATCTGGATAGAAAGCTGCGAGAAAAAAAAATACAGAATAATACTAGAGCGGGCCAGAAGAAAAATGGCAATTAGAATAGCCAGTGCCTACAGAACAGTTTCGTCCAAGGCCATACAAGCAATAACGGGCACAATCCCCATACACCTTCTCGCCAAAGAGCGGGCCGAAGGTAAAGGGAAACAACCAAAAGGGCACAGGAAAGACAAGTGAGTGGAGACAATAAAAAAATGGAAAGCAGAATGGCAGTGCAAGGGTGACGTCGCCAGATGGACACAGACCCTCATACCCTTGGTGACACCGTGGGTAAACAGAAAACATGGTAACCTGAACTACCACCTCACACAGATCCTAACAGGCCATGGATGTTTTGGGTCATATCTAAAAAGAATGTGCCTAGCAGAACAGGACGAATGCCCCTATTGTGGAGAGAAAGATACCCCGGAGCACACACTGGTGAAGTGCCCTCGCTGGAGAAGCACCAGAGAAGAGATGCAGCTAAGAGTCGGTAAAAAGATAACCGTAAACAACCTGACCACACTCATGCTTGAAAGTGCATACAACTGGAGGGCCATTGATGATGGCATACGAAGAATGGCAACAAAAGAAGAAGAGGAGAAAGCAAGAGCAAGAAGCCAAGGATAGTAGGATAAATAGAAGGTGTCCAGACTTTGTGAAGTAATACCACAACGGTAATCCCGAAAGGCTTGGAGGGCTTAGAGGTTAGGGTTTTTAGTGGGTATACGGGTAACCGGGAGCCCCACACAAAGTGCGTAAGGCATTTTCCCCACTCAATTAAAAAAATTAAAAAAAAAAGATAATTATTATAACAGCGTAAATTGGCAAATGACCTAATAAAACGAAAAACTTACTGTGTTGGAAATTTAAGAAAAAATAAAAGAGGCAATCCAATATACATTATTTCTGCAAAACTAAAAAAAGGCGAGCTTGTTTACAAAAACAAAACATAAACCAAAAATGATTGAAGTGTTCAACAGAATTAGAAATAATAAATGAAAACCAAATGTCATAGCCGATTATAATAAAAATATGTTAGGAGTAGACCGTTGCAACCAAATGCTCAGTTACTATAATACACCTAGAAAAGGTATTCGGTGGTATATGAAAGTTTTTTTTCATTTGTTGGATGTCGCTTTGTGAAATTGATCATGGTTGTACAATAAATCCCAAAACAAACATATGACGTACTTAGACTACTGCAATTCTATTATAAATGACTTTTCTAAACTGCAGAATACAAAAGCAGTATCTGTTCAAAAACCAACATTTCAAAAAATATCTCGGCATTTTCCAAAAAAACAAACTAAACGCAAGAGATGCCGAGTATGTGCAGAAAATAAGAAGAGAACCATATACTTGGTATTGCTGTGAAACTTGTAGTCACCAACAATAATCCAATTGGTATATGTGTCAATCCATGCTTTAGGATTTTTTATCGAAGAATGGAAAATCAAAGTACTTGAAGATTATTGCTGATATTTGAAAATTTAGTTTGTAATTGTATATTTGTTTTTTATTTAATTACTTTAGAAATTTGTTATGTTAAGGTTTTGCTTTGTATGATTAAAAACATAAAATAAATATGTATTTTGAGCAGTTTTATCCTGTGCCGCACATATGCTTCAATTGGTCTGCTCCAATATTCATATAGCCTATGACGCACATTTGTTCATTATAGTTATAATATATAAAAAAGATAAGTATAGACAAGACACTTTTTAAAATTTTATTCAATACAGAACGTGTTAAAAGGCAAAAATGCTTTGCTGGTAAACACAGCAAGAAGAGCATTACTGTTATGATTGGGAGTAACACGAGTGGTACAAAAAAGTTGAAATTGCTCATTATTGAGAAGTCAAACAATCCTCGATGTTTTACGGGCATAAAACCACTTAAAGTAGATTACAAATCTAATAAAAAAGTGTAGATGACCAGTGAAATTGTGTGGACAGAGGACACCTCAGTGCGCAAAGAGTGACACAGTGAACTAAAATATCAGATAAAACAAGTTTATTTATTAATTTGTTAATATTGGTATTTATTTATTTATTATACAATATTAAGAATTTAAAAAGAATTGTACCTTATTACTAATGCAATATATTTATCAATTCAGATTAAATAAATCATTAAAAATAATTGATAAAATTAGGTATTTATCTTACACTCTTATAAGATTACAAAATAATAATTTCTAGTTAAATTAAAATATCAGATTATAAATATAATATATGTAATATACAAACATATTAATGAATTATTCAGATTTAAGAGCCGTGAATTTACCTTCTAATAAAGTACCTAATAAATCAGTGAAGCTCAAAGATAATAAATATTATTGCTTACGTAAACAATTAAGTATGAAGCTGAATATAAACACTCATTGCCTTTGAAGCTGCCACGCTGCCTTGCCTGCCACAGAAGTATTTTGGGGAGAAATAACAGTACCCTAAGCGGCAGTGGCAATGGCTGAATGTAAACAGGGATAGACTCTGATGACCAAGACAGCATTCATGACGAAAGCAAGAGTAAAACACCCTTACCTACATTTAACTAAGCATTTTCTACTATCAAAATACTTAAAAAATTTGTTGCGTCCACAGAAAATGTTCCAAATACAGTACATTTTTCCTTAAATTTAGTGGAAGAAAAAAAAAATAAAAATACGTCCAATAAAACACAAACAAATAAAAATGACTGATGTTTTTAAATAAAAGTTTTTTATCTGAACCCTTTATTGTCAACTAATTATAGTTTCCCCATAAGCAATTATAATTTTATAAAAATGTAATGTTATTTAGAATTACTTTCATCTTCAAATATAAAATTTCCTTTTCAATTATCGGAGTATAATCTCTATTTTTTGACACAAGATAAATTATATGGATGTCAACCACAATGGTAATTACGATGCAATGATTTATAACAAGCCGCCTACTTCTGCTGCCGACTCCTAAATCCACATACATTATATGTGAGTAATAAAACTTAAGAAATAGCATGTTTCATAGCAATAACAGTTCCATATCTATGAACACATTACAGTAAGAAGTATAAAAATAAAATGACTACTATACTTAGCTAAATATAGAAATATAATCACCTTCATTCTGTATTTTCTTCGAACACAATTTGGTAGTTCTGTTTAATTCATCACATTGAGTACTCAATTTCTTTGAAACTGTTTTAATTAAGCAACTTGGTATATTATATTCAATATAATAAACTGTACTTAAATTTTCAGGGTACTTTGGTCTAATTTTCGAGAAACTACTAGACACTTTCATATTACCTTGAGGATTTAATTTTAAATTGTGAACTACGATTTTCAAAGAATCTATGTATTTTAAATATGAAAATTGATGAGGTTTATTAATAAGTGTGCCAAGTTTTAAATTTAAATTAGATTTAAAGTCATTAGCTCCAAGTTTAAAAAGTGGTTCAATGTTATTACTACTTAACAGAAAATCATGTTTAGAATGTATTTTACATGTTTCACAGTTGCAAGTATTTTGTAATGTAGAATATGGCCGTTCAGTAATTTCACATATATCTGAAACTGACAATGTTCGAAATGTATCTAGAACTTGCTTTTCATCATTTTGAGACATTGAATCACCTCGTAAATATGCAACAAACTTATGTTTTTCAGAAGTAGATATTTCATCATTTTGTGTTTGTTGATCCATGTTAATAGCATGCATCTTCTTTTCTTGCTCTGAACATTTAATAACATTATTATCATAAAGAGGATCAGTTTTTAAAATGGTTTCTAACATAGAGTTTCTTAGCTTTTGTCCCTGCTCTAATATTTGTTCCACCAAATTAACATCAGATTCACAACCAAATTTATCATTTGCACTGCACACATAAGTCATAATTGTAAAAACTGTATTAAAAAATAAATACCAAGACAACTAAAATTGATTTGACAAACATCTATCAATACTTACAAATTACAATGTTGCCAAATGCATGGTATATGATAGTATTAGTATCTACAATTTATTGTCTAGTCTAAAATCGGAATACCCAAATATAGATATAGACTTAATTTAATGAACGGATTAATATGAATTATAAGGAAATAAACAATGACATACTACTATCAAAAGAACATATTACCTGATGTAGTAGTAGATGCAGTAGTTTAACTGTTTTTCATGGAAAATGGTAGGACAAGAAGGAAGAATCAAATTCTATCCAATTTGACGTAATACAGGATCCCCATATTTGTAGAGTTATCGGTTTAAATGAGTTATATTCAACCCAATTCTGGATTTTAATAATTAATAATATAGATTCATAGAACTGTCAACATTAACTTGGCACTGCTAGGTCGAAGTTAGTTGTGTTTGTGTGGTGTGGTATTGGTTGCGGATCGTTTTCGCTGCACCTACTAGATCTTAAACGTGTAGAATTCAGAAAATCCGACAGGTTACGCTAGTAGTTTCGGCAGCGAGTAAAAATGTATGCATTCCACAAATAAATTTATCTGCCACAACCTTAGTTTACCTTACTGTTTCTCAAAAGTAAATGTTCCCTTTTAAGTTTAGATGCCATTTGTTTGAAAATTAATAAAAGAAATATGACAATAATTTTCAGTTTATTTCTCATTGATCCAGCGTTGCCAGAATATCGAAATACGCAACTCGCCGTAGTACGGAATAAACATCTTTTTCTATCTAGAGATGGGCACAAAACATCGATACCGCAAAACATCGATATTTCACTCAAAAACATCGATTTAAAAACATCGAACATTTGAAATTAATAAACATCGATATAACATCGATGTTTTGTAAACTTTAAATCGATTTTATGAGTCATAAACATTAAATTAAATCTATGCATAAAATTATTTAAATAAAGTTATATTCTTTTCTATTCGTATTATGCGGATGGCGCCGGCAACATCGCAACTTTGCCCGGCCGACAGTCAGATTTCAATATTTTCTAGCGTATAGTGCGTTCCGTATATCAACCGAAGTAACCGGCGGTTAGGTTACGCCTTTGATCGGTTGCTGAAAATCTTGGTTGATTTACGGAACGACAGCGGTTATAGAAACGTCAAAATACAAAACTGAAATATTATAGGCTCCAACTTCATGAATTTATTTATTATTAGCTTTAGTGTTATATTTTTTTAAATTTCAGTGCTTAATCTTAGATGATTGTATGTATTTATCTACCTGCTAATACAGTAATCCCAGTAGAAGTTGGCAGGTATAACAGGCAACCATGATATACAGGCAACTATACACAATAATAATGTTTGCTCTGTTGCACTCATGCCTTTGCCCGTTTTAGCATTGACAGGAACATACATACATATACATTATAACCTATAATTAATAATTTAATAAAATACACGAGCAACATTTGACGCTTTTGTTCATTTTTGATTGTATTTCAAATTTACCGTCATGTATAACCACGATTAATAGAAATTAACCGACGTTAGTTCATGGTGAGTGCGGTCGCAACCTTTGTAAACTTTTTCAGGTAACCGCGTTCCGTATATAAACCTGTTTCAGGATAACCGGGATTTCGGTCGCTTCGGTTGATATACGGAACGCACTATTAGTTTAACTGGCATGTTTTTTTGAATGTTTAACGGTTATTTTGGTAGTTTTGAAACAATAAAATATAGCATGTTATTTATACAAACATAATCTAACCTATGAATGTAATTTTATGATTGTTAATTTTTTTGTATGGTATTTTGTATATGTCATACGGTTCTGTTCTGTGCAATTTTTTTTTTAATAAATTAACAACTTTACTATGTTTTATAAGTTTGTGATCAAAACAGCGTTTTGCCGTGAGATACCGTTGATGTTGTGGTATCAAATGATTTTAAACCGTTACGTTGTCGGACTTACCGGTTATTAACTTTTGACTCCGAATGTACCAACCAGCGAGGTGAATTTAAAACCGAGTTGAAAGCAGTTTAGCTAGCGGTATGTTTTGTTCGGTATGTCAAATGAACGTCAACAAACAAACAAATCAAAACAACTTATAACCTCAAATTCGTATTTAAACCTGCAAATTAATTATTAAACATGTGTGAAGAAGAGGTGGACAAGGTGGACATTAGTTTAAATTATAAAATGAATTTTATATATTTACTGCCAATATTTTATTAAATATTAAGTAGTATATTACATTTATTTTTATTAATTTTTATTATTATCTAAGATTTTGATTATGTAATTACGTCTGAACCCCTCATATAATTGATTAATAAACATCAATCAACAAAAATAAGTAATTTTTATAAACTTTTAGGTTAAAATATTTAAAATTTACCGTTTTGACAGATCCTACCATAACAGTTTATAACCGATACGTTTTCGTGAGTTTCAATAAACAACCAAAAATAGAAAGAGATGGAAATATAACCGCTAGTTGATCGCTGGTACGTACGGGTTTCTCACGGCAAAATGCTTTATAGTAAAGTTGTTTTATTATTTTTGTATTAGTTTCATTCAAAAATATTTAATAAAATGAATGTCATTTAATTTTTTTAAATTATAATAAATGTGTTTTCTTTAGTTTTTTATTGAATTAATATATTATTTCTGCGGCAGAAGCTCCGCTGACAAACATCGATATAGCAAAACATCGATGTTTTTCTAGCTGAAAACATCGAACATCGAATTGGATGGTTTTTTAACATCGATGTTTCTGTTCGATGTGCCCAATTCTATCTCGCAGCCGTATTGAGGATCGCAGCTAAGGAATACGATATCTGGCGGCAGAATGACACAACCTAATCTAAACAAAAATGACGTAAAATCCAGAAAACTGTCATATGAATGGCAACGCTGGCATATACAATAGTTATTATTCCACAGTCACAGTAGCGCTAACAACTTAAAAAGTAATCCCAATTGCTTAATTACAATCTATATTTTACTATTTTATATATTTTATAAAAAATAAAAGTAAACTATTTTATTACAGTCAATTTTTCACGTAAATAAAAAAGTTCACAGTGTGAACAATGCGTGTTTAAAGTTACGCATTGGCATTTCAGTTTTTACTTGTATCTGGTATGTACATTTATTAAAGCGAGCCCACAAGTGAAATGTTGAAGTTTTAAACAATATATTTATTAACCCCAAACGTTACTTAACAAAATGCAATGTTCAAAAATTGGAATAGTAATATTACAAAAAATATTAATTTTATTATAAAGAATTGTATAAACTGGAAAGTAACAAAGTATTAATATATATCGAATTTTGCAAAAGTGTCGGATTCACCATCACGAACGCCTACCAACTAAACTCCCTTCTCAATGATTCCTAGAAGTTTACACATGTTTGTGCAAGGACCTTTCTACCTTAGTGAATATAGTCGAAATAGAAAACTTAAGAATGCACATTTGTGCAAGAAATATAGGCGTTTACATAGTGTGGAGAACTTGTATCTCGACTGTGTCTGATATACAGACTACAAATAGTTTAAATGTAGAATTAATCTGGTGTGATAGCTTAATGGTAGAGTGGTTTGAAAGTCACCTAATAAGCTGTTGGTCCCATCAAACCTTTTTAAAACTGTGGCAATGTAAAATAGATGAGCTAGACTTGTTTTCATCTTCAACTTGATGTAGTTTGGGCAGCCTTTATAATTTGCTGTATGCGGCCCTTTGCACGATACGCATGTTGCTACATGCCCCGACTCCTTAGTGAATTTGCACGTGGAGGTGGGATGCCCTCCGGCGCACTTGACGCATACGTATGTGGAGTTACATCGCAAAGTCGATGTCTCCTAACTTGCGTTTAAACTCAACGCTCACGATTAGGTCGCAAAACTTTGTAAGAAACAGAATTTCTTTATTTTGCCTCTTGAGAAAGGCCTGGGATAGGTCACCAAGGGTCTGGATGAGCTGGGGCGTTGCGGCTACAGCGGTGAAGACGGGACCGGTGTTACCGTCGTGAGAGATAGCTGGTTAGAATTATGCTTTGTCAAGAGCAAGATGAAATCCGCGCTTACGTCGTATACGTTTTTCTTAATCTTTTTAGTGATGTCCATGCAAAACAAGATGAGGGTATCGGCAAGGTTGTGCGGGCTATGCTTAATGGTATCGGCTAAGCCGTCAACTCGGTGGGCCTTGTTTTCAACCATTTTGATTACTTCTCTTCTCTCCATGCTTCTGAATTTCCCATCCTGCTTCTTTAGGTGCGCTTGTATCTTCTTGGATTCAGCAAATAAGAATAACAGAGTTTCTCTGTTCGTCATTTGAACGTCGGGATCAGCTGGTGGTGGATCCATACTAGAAGAAATGGTGAATTATTTGATAAAAATTAATTAATTCAGCCGAATTAATTGTTAGACGGCTTGATTGGTAATTAAACACAATCAAGTCATCTATTGTCGCTATTGTATTTGTTTAGATTGCAATTAAAATTGTATTTAATTCAGGGATGCGGAGTCTTTTTCAATCGGGTGGTGAAGTAGTCGCTCTTTCGGAGTGGACGTGTTGTCTGGCTCTGATCGATTGCTGCTTTTTGATTTAAATGTTTTTAACATAAAAATCTATGTACTTCATACAGCTATTACAACTACAATGGTATAAAAATTAATGGAATGATCAAAAATAACAATTAACATCAATAAATAATGTTTGTTATAAACTTTTGCATATATTTTATACACAGTTAGTCAAAATTACCGGAATACTTAAATAATTCTCCAACCGTAATCAATTTCAAAAAAAATTTCATACAAAAAATTGTTTGGTTTTAAACAAATTATTGATTGAAAATATTTTTAACACGACACTTTACATGTCAAAATTTAAAAAAAGTCATTTGTGACATGCAAAATTACATATAATATATCATGTTTAACAACAAAATTGTCATATTCAACAAATATAAAAAAATCAGCAAAGCAAAATCTCGGTCATAATAAGGCTCACAACAACCAAAATTTGGCTAGTAAACAACAAAAATGTTAAAATTTTGCTTTAAGAGCGCGCTTTAAGGAGTGTTATAAAACTCCTTTTTAAAATCGGTTTCTTGCAAAGTGAAGCAAATAAAATTTCCTGTCTAATAAAATAAATAAAAATCTAAAATCTTCAATTGTCTATTAAATTTTGAAATTAAATTCAAATTTATTTTTGTAAATATTTGCTTCAACTTTATTCATTAAACATTAAGGCCCGTTTGCACCATTGTTCCTTAAATCTTAAGGAACCCTTAATAGTCACGAGTGTTCCTTATTACATTGCACCAAGTTTTTAAGGAATACTTAAAGGCTTAAGTGACGGTTAAATTTAAGTTCTAAAATTTTGCGACTTAAACATCACCTTAACCTAATAATGTAAATAGTGTGTGTAAAAGTGCTACACAATAATAATAAAAATTAACAATGATTATGAAATACTTCCAGTTTTTAAAGATGATGTGGAGGTATTAGAAATAATAGAAGTTGGAATTCATCGACAAGTATCTACGGCTGGTAGAATTGTTAAAAGTTTTGGTGGCACTAGCAAGACTGTGTACGACATACGTACAATTTCCTGAAACAAATTTAGAAAAAAGACAATTATGCCAGAAGTTTTTCAATATTGCTGCTTTTCCAAGGGTGTTTGATGCTATAGATGGAACCCACATCCAAATTTAATCACCTGGTAATTTTTGTTGATTTATTAAACAACTCCTGTAAAGTACAAATTTGTTTATTGGTGGAAACAAAGCAGACATTTTTTAAAATAGAAAGAATTATCTTTCTTTAAATGTTCAGGTAGTTTCAGATAATAAAATGAAAACCCCGAATTTGGTTGAGAGATAGCCAGGTTCCGCTCATGATGCGACAATAATTAATAGTTCTCAAATAAAAAATAGATATATAGAAGTATAATTAGCAGAACAAATTCTTTTTGCATAAGAATTCATTTTTCTGAAACTGTAATAATAAAGTAAAAACACAAACTTTATATACTTTTTTCTATATTTATTTACAACATCTACAAATATCCATACCTTTAAATTAATTGAATTCATATTGCACTAATGTCAGAAATTTGATAGAAAAACGTAGCGGAAATAAATTTTACTAAATTTGTACAGTGTTGTCAAATCTATCTTTAACTTAACTTAAGGATCACTTTATTTTGTAAGGTGCAATGTAAATCCAAACTAAGAAACAATTTATTATAAGTGCCCTTTAGTAACTAAAGGAACACTTTTAAGGAATAATGGTGCAAACGGGCCTAAATGTAGTAAACTTTTTATTATCTTATAAGTTATTTTTCTAAAATAACAATTGTTATAGTTATGCTCGTAGTTCTAAATGTATGATAAAATGTAAAATTTAAAATTCTCGCGTGTATTAATTTTTCACAACAGTTTGGTACTGCTGCTACATTAACTAAAATCATATTAAATGTCATATTATAAATTGATAGGTTATGGCTTGATAATGTTTGGGATTAACTAATTACTTTAAATTATTAGTATTATTAGTATTAGGGCCGCTTGCACCACCTCGCTTAACTGCTTAAGTGCCACTTTATTTCCAAGTGGAGCTTATATTTGTTGCACCATCTGCTAAGTAGAACATAAAAACCCCTAAGTGGAACTTATCGTAAGCCGAACCTAGAGTTCGGTTTACGCATACAAGGTGCAGAATAACCTAAAATTTGCTTCACAAAATTGCATTGTCTGTCATTTTTATAAAAATCTTAAAATTCTGTGTATTACACACTACTTCAAGTTACAAATGGATAGATATTTAGATGCTCCTATTGACTAGATTTTATTCAAAATACAAGTGTAGGGAGCTTTGCAGAAGTGCACATATCTACAGCATCTCGAATTATAGACAAATGCAATACTTGAATAAAATTATTTTATGTCCTTTTTGAGCATTAGCAGTATGTAAAAGGTTAGGTAGCAATAAGGACTCGGTTAATAATAATAAAAAACTTTAAAAATGCAGAGGTTTCTGAGATTTATCAGTGCAATTATGTAAAACTTACTTATATTGAAAAGTAATATTTAATATCAAAATTAATAATTCTATTAAGAATAAACGTGTAATAAATACTTCAAATAAAATGAACCCATCGTGTTTACTTATGTCGGGCGAATGAATCACCCATATGAGTAATTAATAGTTTTTATTACTATTAACTAGGTCTTTTTTGCTACCTAACCTTCTATACACTGCAAATGCATTAATATTAGTTGTTCAGACGCTGTTCTATGTGTCTGCCTTCTCTGCTGTCAAAAAATAATGACAAAATAAAGCAAACTTTGCTGTGTTGCCACATATATCTGTATCTTACGTGAGTGGACCTTAAAATACAGTGGTGCAACAAAATATATTTTTAAGCTTCACTTGGACATAAGTGGTACTTGACTAAGGTCTAGTTTTAAGCGAGGTGGTGCAAGCGGCCCTTAGTGAGTCATTTTTTCATATACATTATATATGTACAATAACAGTATGTGAAAATGACAAAGTTCAGCACAATTGCTGCTCTTCCACTTAACCTTAACTTTACATTATAATTTATTCACTTATTTTTAAAAACCTGCAAACCTTTTTAAAATTGTGCTATTTACTATTACTTTGTTTTGAAAGGTCAACTTCAACTGTGAAGCATAGTTATAATATATTATTTACGCACACCGAATTTGAATTCACTATTTCATTAAATTGGTACAAACGTACATTAGATGGTTACATAATCCCAAACTTTTATAATGACCCTGTATAATATAGAAATTTCTATGATTCAGATATTATCAAGACACCGTCCGTTATAACCTGTCAATTTATAATAGGTGCTTTCCATTTGCCACTATTCTCACTTATTCTTACTTTATCTCACTCAGTGAAATGCTTAACAACTAGAATGATCACGATCATATATAAATTTCAGTCTTGCTTGTTGAAGAGAGAAGAGGTTCCGGCGTGTATGATAACTATTTTTAACTCGTGCGTTAGAAAAATACAGATGTTGCGGAGTGTATATTTTGCCGTTCTAATAGACCGAGAGCTTGGAGCCAAAAAAAACTATGAAAGTATAAACGCTAGTTTTTTAATATATCATTTTAGTAGTGGTCTAGATTAACATACTACGGTCAGTCAAGCTCAAAGTAAGTTTATAACGGCTGAAACTTTGCACGCTGATTAAATATTACGTATAATGAAAAATTATAGTAGTCAGGTGTATATAAGGACGGGAATTGATCAGTCGAGTCATAAGTATGTATAATAAATTAACAAATGTGACACTAAATTGTAAGTGTCAGTTTTGACATTCACATAAATATTTTTTATACATAGTTGGGGCTAGACTGACCATCCATAAGCCTGACTGACTACTATAATTCTTCATTATATGTAATATTCAATCAGCGCACAAAGTTTGAGTCTTTATAGACTTATTTTAATACCCCGGTATTCACAACATCTTTAAAGACGCACAAATGACACCTGTCCCAAGAGCTTGACTGACCGTAGTATGTTAATCTGGACCACTGCTAGAATGATATGATATATTAATTAATGATATATGTATACAAAAATGTTGAGTTTTTTAAAGTTTAAAAAAATAGTGCTGTATTAATTATAAATGCGGGAAGTACAAAAATTTATTTATTTTTTAATAAATTAATCAAATATAAATATCATATCAAATCAATATCAAAACTAGTTGTAATAAAGTAAAATAATAAAATAATTTACTGAATTTATTTAATCCTATTATACAATAACATAAAATAGTAAATCTATTATTATAATATATAATTTAATTAATTTTAAACTTTGTAAATTAATACAGTATTATGGATGTTAAAGAGCACTAAACTTCAATGCATCTGAAGAAACTATTTTGTTATCATTAGGAAAAAATACCATGATAAAATTGAATGCAAAAAGTAATTTGTTAATTCAATTTAATATATCCCGCCATAAAAATCAATTAAAATAATAATCAAGCGTCATAAAACATAAAATAAATTAGGGGTTATGTTTAACAGCAAAATATGTAGTTAACTACTCGATGGCGTTCGTTCAACTTAACCGCGAAATGAACGAGTTTATCAAGATGGTACAACGTAAATTTAATGTTGAACTCGTTTAAGCAATAAACTCGAGATGAACTTGGTTGGTACAACCGGCCCTAAGACTTTTTAGATACAACCAATGAAGTAGAGTACAGCACAGAACATCCAATATTATTAACAGTCCTTATTGCTACCTAACCTTTTACATACTGCTAATGCTCAAAAAGGACATAAAATAATTTTATTCAAGTATTGCATTTGTCTATAATGCGAGATGCTGTAGATATGTGCACTTCTGCAAAGCTCCCTACACTTGTATGTTGAATAAAATCTACACTTGAATAAAATTATTTTATGTCCTTTTTGAGCATTAGCAGTATGTAAAAGGTTAGGTAGCAATAAGGACTCGATTAATAATAATACAAAACTTTAAAAATGCAGAGGTTTCGGAGATTTATCAGTGCAATTATGTAAAACTTACTTATATTGAAAGGTAATATTTAATATCAAAACCACATAAGACCCCATTTAATTAATAATTCTATTAAGAATAAACGTGTAATAAATACTTCAAATAAAATGAACCGATCGTGTTTACGTATGTCGGGCGAATGAATCACCTATATGAGTAATTAAAAGTTTTTATTTCCATTAACTAGGTATTTTTTGCTACCTAACCTTCTATATAGTATATACTCAATGAAGTAGAGTAGGGTAGAAGGGGCAACGACGACTGCGCATCCTAAACCTCGATCCGCGTTTGGTTACTGCCATTTTAGTTCATAAAAACTTATTTGTTTACATTTGGTATCACGAATTAGGCAACTAACAATACTCGGTACACATGTACGACTTTTATCTTTGCATGTAATTTAAGAGGGTTACCTAACTATAAAAATAAAACGCGGCATATTTAAGTAAAATTTTTATTACTCACAGACTAACTAGAGATAAATGATAATTATTTACAACAAACTTGCTTATATATTAGTCTGCGAGTAGAAAATAATTATGCAGGTACATTTCAAAAAGATTATAACATAATTAAGGGCGTAAATCTTTGGAATTTCCAAGTAATCCAATTAGTAGAATATTATCTGTAATTATGTGTAATGCGATTACTAAGTAATTAATAAAATATACCTGTGTTGTTTAAGTAATCTACAATCTACAATAAAATTATTATAGATTGTTTCTTATAATAAAGCAGGAACACTGTAAAATGTGTTTTTTTATATAAAAATACCGTGATTTATATTGCAAAATTAAAATTGTAAACTTATATAAACGTAAATTAAATTTTACTAAAAAATGGCGAATATAAACTAGACAAAAATTGCATAAAATTATATCATTCAATCACTTTTAAAGTTTTAATTTAAATATAGCGCTCCTTTATTTTTAAATTAAATGCAATGGCTGCGTTCAGTACAACTCATCAGTTGCCAGCGCTGACCTATTAAGCGCTGAGCCCGTCTGAACGGTATTTTTTGCCACTGTTGCCAACCGTGTAAACTTTTATCAACTACATAAGCATAAATCTCAGAGTTTTGAGTTTAAATAAATGATTTAATTAATTTATGAAGCCGCTACTTAACGAGATATAATATATTCTCAATAAGTAATGCCATCAAAGGTAAAAGTGTAGGATAAGATTACCTTGAAGTTGGCAACGAAGTACGGCAATTGATTATCTTTATTATTTTTTACTTCTCTCACTCAAGTTATTACAGCGTTAATATTACGTTGTAATCTCATTTACCTATGTTGCTCCTTTTTCCGTTTAAAAACATATATAACTGCTCTGTAGTTTGGTTTTGAAATGATGAATTTATTTTTCAAATAAAAGCGCGGACCAAGCAAACCTAGATGTATGATGAGTAAAATGACAAGCGCTGCCAGCAAACGATTGTCATCAAGCGCGTTCAGTACGCATGATGAGTCGTCCTGAACGCGGCCAATGATAGATGTCGTGCTATGAACCGAGTATTGTTAGTTGCCTAATTCGTGATACCAAATGTAAACAAAGCGTTTTTATGAGCTAAAATGGCAGCGTTCATGTGTGAATGGTTCGCGCAGCTGAATGCCCCTTCTACCCTACTCTACTTCATTGTATATACTGCAAATGCAATAATATTAGTTGTTTAGACGCTGTCTGCCTTCTCTGCTGTCAAAAAATGATGACAGATTAAAGCAAACTTTGCTGTGTTGCCACATATATCTGTATCTTACGTGAGTGAACCTTAAAATACAGTGGTGCAACAAAATATATTTTTAAGCTTCACTTGGACATAAGTGGTACTTGACTAAGGTCTAGTTTTAAGCGAGGTGGTGCAAGCGGCCCTAAATGATATTATATCATTTTATTAGTCTGTGGATAGATTTGAAGCACAAAATATAAGTTCTTAGAGCAATCCGAGACGAGAATAGGTATGTTCCATTTGACCGTTTTATGCACCTGGGGTGCTATTTTCGAGTTTACACGAAACACTTTCGTATAGGAAAGTGACGTATTTTCACATGAGATTCAATATTTGGTATTTTTGAACGGTGTAATCTCGATCGTATACACATTTGTTCTCATGAAATACATCGAGTGGGTATAACCCATGAGAACAGCCGTTTCGTATGGGAAAATTTGACATTTATGCATTAAATTCCTGTTTATAAATATAAGATAACCTCTATGTTTAGGTTATAAATATCAAATATTAATTTGTTTACAATAGCATTAAACCAACAAATTCATTTAGCAGCAATAGCTGTATTGGAGGTAGCTGAAAATCAAGCACAAGTTGTTCTAAGCTGTCATCATTGCGATGATCTTTTTGTAAATTTAAGTAAGCATTTTGTTAGATTGCATTGTCTGAACAAGGTGGCGGTGAGCCATTTAATTGGTATTTTGGAACCATTTCTACCTATACAAAGTAGGCAATCAGCGTTGGATGTTCAAAGCGCAACTCGATCTTTATTAGAAATTTTAAATCTCGTAGGTTTTCCACCTTAAAATGTGATGGTATGCCCACTTCAGGTGACATTTTACAGTGATGCCACATACTTTCATACGAACAACATAATTTTAATTCGTACAACGTTCAAAAATACGCGTATTCGTTTTCATGTGATTTTTTTCGTGAGAATTGATTCCCATTCGAAACTATTCCCATGAGTTCGAAAATAGCACCCCTGGGGTGCTATTCTCGAATCCATGTGAATAGTACCGTACGTGAATCAATTCAAATGGAAAAATTCACATGAAAACAAATAAACGTATTTTTGAACGGTACACGGAATTAAAATTATGTTGTTCGTATGAAATATGTGGCATCACTGTAAAACGCAGCAAAAGTTAATAAGGAAATTTTTGTAGCTGTCAGATGTGATAGGAAGTATAGGTTAAAGTTTATAGTAATAAGTATAGATAAAGCAAAACGGGCTGCAACTGCTGCAAGTACTGCAAGTATCTCTCCAGAGCAGAAGGTCACGTTAGTGGTTTTATATGTGCAAAAGATACTCTGAAAATTTCAGGAAATGCAGTGTAGCACACTGAATTTTATGCGTTTTTCGATATTTTTAAGTATTTTTGTGGATACATTGTAAGATATCTCGGAGAGTAGCACACTGCACTCCCTGAAATTATTAGAGTATCTTTTGCACATATAAAAGCATGTTTTAAAAAATTCACATAATCAGGATTCATGTAGAGGAAGGCATCTTCAGTGGTCTGAGCAAAAACAAATTTTCATTCCGTACACTTGACATTACACACACCCATAAAATTAGTACCACCAAGTGCGACTATTTGGTCAAATGGAAAACAGCTATTGTGTCGTTGGCGACGAATCATTTTTGTGAACCGATTGATTGATCTGAAACAGTATATTGTTCGTGAACGGGTCTTTTGGCTCGTACCAAATTTGATTCTTGTTGGCTCAGTTTTATGATCTTGTCTCAATCCAAAACAGATTGGATTGCAAGTGAATAAATGTTAACAATTATTGCTGCCAAAAATACAAATTAGCATCGAAGGTATATTTTAACGGAAGATTAGTAGTGACGTCACAAAGCTGTGGCGCCAATGTGGATTGTGGATTATGTAAACAACTATTTTATACATAGGTTTTCTTATGGGAAATACTTATGGATTTTATTGTGGCTTTATAAGATATTTCTCAGCAATTCAGTGTTTGTGCAGTGATTATTTGTTTAGCAAAGTAATATTTTATGTATAATATGTAGATAATTAATTACACAATTTTAAATTAACACATATTAAAACATTCACAATATAACCTCACAAAATGTTTTAATTAAATTTTAAAATACATTTGTTATTTTAAGTTAATTAATATACTTTTTATTATACCTATAATATTGTATATTCAGTAAAACTAATTTATAATAATAGGTAGTGTTTTAATCAAGATTTGATTCAAAGAATTAGGTTTAATGCCTCGATTATCAAAGATGATATTTTTGTTATTTGTTTATTAATTATTGGTATATACAGGTGACAAAAAACGTACGGCTATATAACTCCGTTATTTTTTAACCGATTTAAATGATTCAAAAACTATTTTATGTGATTTTTTAAGTATTATATATATCTTTAATTTTAGTATAGTTTCTGTGATAATCAACTTAATTTTTTTAAATGGCAAAATGAATACAGGGTGTATATTAATTGGCGGACAAACGCCAGGTAACTTGTAGACCGTGCCAAAAGAACACAAAATCTTAATTCCAAAATTAAACTCTTGGTTTGGCCTCACGAGATCCTCAAAGTTTCGTTGCGCTTAGCAAAATTTCTATTTCTAAATTCAAACCTATAATGTAGGTAACTTAATACACACATCAAATGTTATTATTTATTATAAACTACAAATGTTCAAATTGGCCTTCTAAACACTACGGTATTGGTATCGAATTCATAACATTCTCAAGCATTACTGGCATAATATTTGCATATTCATTCAAAGTAAAAGTCGTAATAAAATAGAAATATCAACTGACATTCGTTGCACTGCCTACGTTATAATTTTAATTTTATTAAAAATTTTGCTGCGTTGCCAAGGGTATTTTTAATTTAAATTTGATTTATTCTTGGAAAGTTATTTGCACATTTTTTAATATTTTTTTATTATTAATTTTTAACTTTTATTGTATTGTACTAAAAAAGAAAGCAATTCGGTACATAAAATACGCAATTAAAACAATATTTGTAATGACAAAATTGAAACTTTAAAGACCTCGTGAGGCCAAACGAAGAATTTTTCAGCGTTTTGGAATTAAGAATTTCGTTTTCTTTTGGCACGGTCTACAAAGATATCTAGCGTTTGTCCGCCAATTATTCTACATCTTGTAAATACATATATATTTTTAGAATCTCTATTGTATTTTAAATATAACTATGTAAAAAATATTATACTTTTATAACAATATTTTATGATAAGTTAAAAAAAACATGTTATTTGTCTTCTATTTAAAATGATTTTAATTAAATAGTTGGCAGCGAAAAGAACTAATGTTTAATTTATAAAACGTTTTTATGGTATAATGCATAATACTGTAACTTAAAAATAAAGTTTAAGAAAAAATTAACTAATTTTTTTATTATGGATTATAATAGAAAACACCCTAGAAATTAATATACTGTAACTTAAAAAAATGTTTATTTACATTTAAATTTTTTTTTTAAATTTAAAATCTTTTTTTTTTAAGTTTTATTTATTATGCATTATAACAAAAAACACCTTAGAAATTAAACATTACTTATTTTCACTGCTAAATATTCAATTACAATCATTTTAAATAGAAAACAAATAATGTTTTTTTAAACTTACTATAAAATATTGTTATAAAAGTGTATTATTTTTTTACATGATTGTATTTAAAATACTTCAAAAAATATGTTTTTTAATTATTGACTTTATTAATAAAATTATGATAAACAAACAGCCGAGTAAATTTTGATTACCTATATAAGGTTCGGATTGTATTATTGGCAGATCGAAATAAATGATCTATAATATATTTGTAAAATAAAACATATTTTATAAATTTCATTGTTAATACACAAATAAAAACATTATCAAATAAAGTACAATTACAAAAACAATATATCCATAGTTTTGTTACATATATAATCAAAATTAATTATTACTTAATTAAATTCTTAAGATTATTTAATTAATTGATTATGTTTGTTCTCATATGTAAAATAATATAATTGTATATTATTTTAAGTAGCAGAAAAATCTCTGCCAATAAGCTTTTTCAAATCACTTACTTATTGATATTAACAAATCCATTTAAACATTATGATTAAATTTAAAAAAAATAAATTTATATGTTATTATAAAACTGATTGGTGGTTCATTATTAAATATTAACATATTTAATATTTTTTTATTAAATTTATGAAGTGCTAACAAGTATCTCCCATAAGAAAACCTATGTATAAAAAATTTGTTTAGATACTGACATTCGCGCCACATCCGTGTGACGTCACACTAATATTATTATTAGTACTATCAAATATTTTATCTAGCACACATAAGTCAGTAACAGTTTTTTAAATCAAAAACAATATATATGACGTAACAAACCATTTTCAGTTTCGAAAACATAAATACAATGACAATAATTGTCAAATCAAACTACTCCACTATGTTTAAATATCATGTTTACTACAACTTTTCATTTCACTCCATTCCAAAATATAGTAATTCATTCATAATAAAATTTAAAAATTATTTCAAGTGTTGCTCAATAAAAATATAGTGTTTTCTATTATTTTTAATTTAAATAAAAGTATATCTTTGTTGCTAGAGAAATACCTATGTAGGTGAAAAACTGTATGTAACGTTTTTGCATTTCAGTTACGTATCAACTACAACAGACACTGTTTTAGTTTTTCTCAATATACAAAACGTATACTTAAGTTTTAGAAAGATAGTAAATAGTCTGTTAAATTATTTAATACATAAAAACAAATTCCGATACTTGCCCAAAAAAAATGTGTCGCTTAATATAATATTAAGAGTACTTACAACAATTACAATCATTTTATTCCTTTATAGTGTACCTATTATGAAAATCTAAGTGCTAAGAAAGAAATATACAATTCAAGATAATGTATATAATTTAAAAATATTTCGTTTAATAATAATCTTCTAATCAAGCAATAGTAATAAAATATTTAAAAGTATACTCATAATTTTGTTCCTTAACATACATATTATAAGAAATTATTTTTACTTCTTAATTCATGAATTTGTAAAATATTTAACAATATCACATTCTTATTTTAATAATTAGCACCAAATAGCTGCAGCTGATAAATCGGACATTATTAATATACAATCTAATATAATAAAATTAATTTATATATAAAATAAAGTATTGCTTATAAAAATATCAATTATTATACATTCCATCAATAAGGAAATCCATTCGACTGTAATGTCTATGATGCCACCATTCTTTTGATCTCTTATAAATAACATTTAATAACACGGCAACTAACGGCACAGAGAGAATAACACCAACTATAGGAACGGTATAATCACTGCTGCTTTTCGTTACTTTTCTATATTCATACGACTCTATGCTAGGCACTTTTGGCAAAGAAGTAGAAACATTTTTATCTTTGGAAGACACAAAATTTGAAGGGGAATATGGTTCTTCATTATTACCTACTGTTATTAATGGTTTCTTTGGTAATGCTTTGGATGTACTTGGTTTGATTGTTGTCGTTGATGTAGTACTGGAGGTTGTGTTCTTATTTGATGAACTGGTTGTATTTGTTGGAAGCTCGGAGTAATCTACACCTTTTCTAGGCACAGTCTTTTTATGATCCATTTTCTCTGACATATCATCAGAGTATGTTTTCTCAGATATGGGAATGATTTTCTCTGTTGTAGTAGTCGATATTTTCATTACTGTTTTTTCAGTAACTCGTTCTCGTCCATATGGTCGAGACATTTCTGTTGATATAGTTGATGGAGATATATCCAGTGTTCCACCTTCCATAACTTGTACTTTTTGGCTTGTTATATTAACTGTTGTTGGATTTGGAGTTTGATTGCTGATGGTCTGTGTATTATTGGATGTTTTACCAATTTGAGCATATGTGTAGGTTAGACAATGTAATGTGATAAACAAAATAAAAAATCGTGTGACCAACATTTTGCAACCGTTTAACGAAAACTATAACGAATATTGAACAAAACAATGTTTAGCATTATACTAAACAAAAAATAGAAAGTTACTTTATAACATAACTGACTGTCATTTTTGACAGCCCAATTGTTGATTTGATTGTACGTAATTGAAAATGGCGGTGACGATGCTGAATGAAGTTGGGTCAATGACAATAAAGTGAAGTTATGTAGAAAGGGAATCATGGCCGGTAATTCAAAATGTACATGTGATGCGAACACTAAAATAACTGTGTCGTATTCGATACGTAAGTAAATCATATGAAACTCCAATGATAACTTGTCAACACTAGAAATACGTGGACAAAAGATAAAACAATTGCAACCTCACATTACTTATTACCCTACATCGGCGTTAACATGTCATGGAGGGGAAGGTTCCCCCACTACTAGACCAAAAAGCGCTTATAAAATTTGTTTTTTATAGTTTTAACAACATACTTTAATTATTTATGTAATCTACGATACAATAAATCAATTTAGAAAACAATTTTCTTATAAACTTTATTGTTTATACTACAAGTGGAGAAATCAAATTTCAGTTTTTATCGATTTTAGATTTGTTCCCTTCCTAATTTTGTTGAAATTTCATATTTAAGCTTATTATTCAATTAATTCTAAAAGAATTGTGGGGACGTCTGCGGAAAATGGGACTTTCCTCTTATCAACTTTCACTTTTCATCGGTTTCAGATATGTTCCCTTCATTTTATTTTGATAAAATTTTATATATAAGCTTATGCCCGTATTACACTGTCAATAATTATATCTTGAATTATATATATATATATATATATATATATATATAATATATAATTGGTTAACAGACTTCTTTGAATATTATTATATTTGTTAACGGGATGATGAGTCTATTTTTTAAAATAATTATTTTAATAATAAATTAAAATTTATTTATAACGTTTCATATGTTATATACATATATCGTCAGATAAATAAATATATAAATAAAATACAAAATAAAATAATATTATGTAAAATTGTCACATTTGAAGTTAAAAATAATAATAATAAAACAATTTTTTATGAAATAAATAAATAGATGAATTAAACTAACATGATAAAATAAAATAAAAATAAAAAGAAGAATATCTATTGACATTAGATATTAAATATTAGTATTATATATATATTTAAGTTTGTAATGAAAAAGATATTACATATAATTCTATTATTAATAAAATAAATTATATTTTATACTTTTTCAAAATTAAATTTGAATTATTGATATATTAAAAATATAAATTCTAAATATTAATTTATAAATTGTTAATTAATACTTTCTTGTCTGGATAATAAATAGCTATAAATATTACTTAATCCCAATATATCTTTTTTAAAATTCATAGCTTTTTTATTAGCATTGATATAGCACATTTCAAGAAAACAACGTTTAAAAACATTCTGTTCAGAACATAATATTTTTGTATTATTATAATCAGGCATGTGGCCAGTATTATTACAATGTACACTTAAAGCAGTAGATTTAGGTTTAAGTTTTACATCACTTTTGTGTTGAGAGATTCGTTTATTAATTTTTTGTGAGGTTTGTCCAATATAAATTTGTTCACAATGTTTGCAATTGATAGAATATACTAAATCATATCTATAATTAAAAGGAAGTGGATCTTTAAGACGAGTAAAAAATGAATTTAATGTATTTATTTTACTAAAAACTATAGTTAAGTCAGGATTAGATCCTTTAAGAAGGTTAGCTAATTTTTGTGAAAGATTATTAATAAATGGAATTTTTATATATATTTTTTTGGGTGTAATATCATTTCTTTGACTAGTATTTAAGTTATCAGTATGACTTATATTAGATTGTTGAAATAATATTTTTTTTAAAATTTCTGATGGGTATAGATTATTTTTTAATATTTTAAAGAGTTTATTAAGATTATTATTATGAAAATCTGGATGAGAAATTTTTAAAATACGATTTTTTAATGTTAATATAGTGTTAATTTTATATTTAAAAGGTTGATGAGAATTAAATGGAATATATCTTCCTGAACTAGTAGGTTTAATATACCAATCAAGTTTAATTTTATTATTAGGTGTTCTGATAACTAAGGTATCTAAAAAAGGTACACACATATTTTTTTCTTCTTCTACTGTAAAGATAAGATTAGAATTAAATGTATTAAATATATTAAGTGTATTTTGTATTTCTTGACTAGGCACAGCACAGATAATATCATCAACATATTGGCAAATAAAAGGAAAATCAAAAGAAACTTGACTAGAACAATAATATAATAATGAATTCATAATTATTTCTGCAATAGAAGGGCTTATTGGACCACCCATAGGACAACCTTTAATTTGTTGGTAATATGTATTATTATATGTAAAATATGTAGAATTATATAACAAATTTATAAGCAAAATAAATTTTGATAATGGAATATTTGTATATTCTTCAATTAGATTGAAATTATTAGTTATGATATCTATAACTAAATCTAAAGGTATGTTAGTAAATAATGATACTACATCAAAAGATACAAGTTTAAAATCTTTTGGAAGTTGAAAATTATTTATTTGTTTAGCAAATTCAAAGGAATCTTTAATTCTAAATTTGTTATATGAACTAAAAGACTGGTCAATTATTTTAGCTAAATAAGAAGCTAATTTTTTTGTTGGACAGTTAATACAAGATATAATAGGTCGTAATGGAATATTGTCTTTATGAATTTTTGGTAGACCATAATATTTAGGACAAGAACCTTTATAACTTTTTAGTTGTTTAGCTATGTTAGTATCAATCAATTTATTATTGGTAAGATTATCAATTACATTGTTAATTTTACGTTCTAAATTAGGAATAGGGTCTTTTTTTATAATTTTGTAGGTTGTTTGATCAAGAAGTAATTCTAATGACTTATTTTCATAATCAGATTTATTAATAATAACAGTTGTGTTACTTTTGTCTGAGTTAGTAATAATAATTGAAGGATTGCTTTTTAAAAAAATTTTAGTCTTTTTTAAAATATTATTGTATTCTGAGTGACATTCTTTTGAATTAATGAAATTAGTAATGATATGTGTAGCTTTAGCTCTAGTTATATCTCTTTTAGTTTCGTCAATATGTTGTATGCCATCTTCAACATGTGCCAATAAAGAATATATATTAGTGTTATTATTATTAATTGGTAAACAGAATTTAGGTCCACATGCAAGAAATCTATTAATGTCATCAGGAATATTTATATTAGTTAAATTAGTAATCCATTTACTGATATTGGATTTATTTATTGGTGGAGATTCTAAATTATTAATTTTTTTAATTTGTTTTAGTTTAATTTTATTAAATAAATATTTGTATCTATTATCTTGTACAGACAAAAAATCATTAAGGATAGTATTAGGTAAATTAATATTTAGTAAATATAGTGTGGTAGATATTAATTTATTTAATTTTCTTTTAGTTGAATTACAATCATTAATAGAAATATGTAATATCTTTTTCATTACCTTATTATTAATGTCTTCTATCTTCTTTATATTATTATTATTTGACATTTCCGGGATTTGAAGTTTTGTAAAATTGTTCTTTATAAAATTCGGGATGATTCCTCGTCTTCTACATTCCAAAAGGAATATTATTCTATTATTGATGGATGCAAGCTTACGAATTGTATTCATGTAAATCTTGATGTTTCTTACAGTTTCTGCTCCTGCCAGTTGAAATATTTTCTTCATAAAAGTTCCCATGTTATTATGATATATAATTGGTTAACAGACTTCTTTGAATATTATTATATTTGTTAACGGGATGATGAGTCTATTTTTTAAAATAATTATTTTAATAATAAATTAAAATTTATTTATAACGTTTCATATGTTATATACATATATCGTCAGATAAATAAATATATAAATAAAATACAAAATAAAATAATATTATGTAAAATTGTCACATTTGAAGTTAAAAATAATAATAATAAAACAATTTTTTATGAAATAAATAAATAGATGAATTAAACTAACATGATAAAATAAAATAAAAATAAAAAGAAGAATATCTATTGACATTAGATATTAAATATTAGTATTATATATATATTTAGTATTATATATATAATTGGTTAACAGACTTCTTTGAATATTATTATATTTGTTAACGGGATGATGAGTCTATTTTTTAAAATAATTATTTTAATAAATTAAAATTTATTTATAACGTTTCATATGTTATATACATATATCGTCAGATAAATAAATATATAAATAAAATACAAAATAAAATAATATTATGTAAAATTGTCACATTTGAAGTTAAAAATAATAATAATAATACTATATTTACTAAATATTAATTTACCTAATACTATCCTTAATGATTTTTTGTCTGTACAAGATAATAGATACAAATATTTATTTAATAAAATTAAACTAAAACAAATTAAAAAAATTAATAATTTAGAATCTCCACCAATAAATAAATCCAATATCAGTAAATGGATTACTAATTTAACTAATATAAATATTCCTGATGACATTAATAGATTTCTTGCATGTGGACCTAAATTCTGTTTACCAATTAATAATAATAACACTAATATATATTCTTTATTGGCACATGTTGAAGATGGCATACAACATATTGACGAAACTAAAAGAGATATAACTAGAGCTAAAGCTACACATATCATTACTAATTTCATTAATTCAAAAGAATGTCACTCAGAATACAATAATATTTTAAAAAAGACTAAAATTTTTTTAAAAAGCAATCCTTCAATTATTATTACTAACTCAGACAAAAGTAACACAACTGTTATTATTAATAAATCTGATTATGAAAATAAGTCATTAGAATTACTTCTTGATCAAACAACCTACAAAATTATAAAAAAAGACCCTATTCCTAATTTAGAACGTAAAATTAACAATGTAATTGATAATCTTACCAATAATAAATTGATTGATACTAACATAGCTAAACAACTAAAAAGTTATAAAGGTTCTTGTCCTAAATATTATGGTCTACCAAAAATTCATAAAGACAATATTCCATTACGACCTATTATATCTTGTATTAACTGTCCAACAAAAAAATTAGCTTCTTATTTAGCTAAAATAATTGACCAGTCTTTTAGTTCATATAACAAATTTAGAATTAAAGATTCCTTTGAATTTGCTAAACAAATAAATAATTTTCAACTTCCAAAAGATTTTAAACTTGTATCTTTTGATGTAGTATCATTATTTACTAACATACCTTTAGATTTAGTTATAGATATCATAACTAATAATTTCAATCTAATTGAAGAATATACAAATATTCCATTATCAAAATTTATTTTGCTTATAAATTTGTTATATAATTCTACATATTTTACATATAATAATACATATTACCAACAAATTAAAGGTTGTCCTATGGGTGGTCCAATAAGCCCTTCTATTGCAGAAATAATTATGAATTCATTATTATATTATTGTTCTAGTCAAGTTTCTTTTGATTTTCCTTTTATTTACCAATATGTTGATGATATTATCTGTGCTGTGCCTAGTCAAGAAATACAAAATACACTTAATATATTTAATACATTTAATTCTAATCTTATCTTTACAGTAGAAGAAGAAAAAAATATGTGTGTACCTTTTTTAGATACCTTAGTTATCAGAACACCTAATAATAAAATTAAACTTGATTGGTATATTAAACCTACTAGTTCAGGAAGATATATTCCATTTAATTCTCATCAACCTTTTAAATATAAAATTAACACTATATTAACATTAAAAAATCGTATTTTAAAAATTTCTCATCCAGATTTTCATAATAATAATCTTAATAAACTCTTTAAAATATTAAAAAATAATCTATACCCATCAGAAATTTTAAAAAAAATATTATTTCAACAATCTAATATAAGTCATACTGATAACTTAAATACTAGTCAAAGAAATGATATTACACCCAAAAAAATATATATAAAAATTCCATTTATTAATAATCTTTCACAAAAATTAGCTAACCTTCTTAAAGGATCTAATCCTGACTTAACTATAGTTTTTAGTAAAATAAATACATTAAATTCATTTTTTACTCGTCTTAAAGATCCACTTCCTTTTAATTATAGATATGATTTAGTATATTCTATCAATTGCAAACATTGTGAACAAATTTATATTGGACAAACCTCACAAAAAATTAATAAACGAATCTCTCAACACAAAAGTGATGTAAAACTTAAACCTAAATCTACTGCTTTAAGTGTACATTGTAATAATACTGGCCACATGCCTGATTATAATAATACAAAAATATTATGTTCTGAACAGAATGTTTTTAAACGTTGTTTTCTTGAAATGTGCTATATCAATGCTAATAAAAAAGCTATGAATTTTAAAAAAGATATATTGGGATTAAGTAATATTTATAGCTATTTATTATCCAGACAAGAAAGTATTAATTAACAATTTATAAATTAATATTTAGAATTTATATTTTTAATATATCAATAATTCAAATTTAATTTTGAAAAAGTATAAAATATAATTTATTTTATTAATAATAGAATTATATGTAATATCTTTTTCATTACAAACTTAAATATATATATAATACTAATATTTAATATCTAATGTCAATAGATATTCTTCTTTTTATTTTTATTTTATTTTATCATGTTAGTTTAATTCATCTATTTATTTATTTCATAAAAAATTGTTTTATTATTATTATTTTTAACTTCAAATGTGACAATTTTACATAATATTATTTTATTTTGTATTTTATTTATATATTTATTTATCTGACGATATATGTATATAACATATGAAACGTTATAAATAAATTTTAATTTATTATTAAAATAATTATTTTAAAAAATAGACTCATCATCCCGTTAACAAATATAATAATATATATATATATATATAAAAATATTTAAATCTTAAAAAGTTTGTAAAATGCACAAAATATCATCAATCTTATTGTAGATTGAAATTTTAAGAATATTTTTAGGTTTTCTTTATAATTAACACATAACATGTAAGTAATAGCATTTATAATATAACTTAACTATTTTTTAAAAACTGACAATTTGTACATTTTTTGTGTTAATTCTAAAGAAAAACTAAAATTATTCTTAAAATTTCAATCTACAATAAGATTGATGATTATTTGTGCATTTTACAGACTTTTTAAGATTTAAATATTTTTATATATATAATTCAATAAAGAATTATAGATCAGTGTCATACGGGCATTATTATTAAAAATATAAATCAACTGTAAAAATTTAATGCGGGGAGAGGTTTTCGGAGAATTTCACATTTTGCGGGGATTTCTTTGAAAAATGGGACTTTTCTCTTATCAAATTTCACTTTTCACCAATTACAGATATGTACTCTTCTAGTGTAATGCCCGTATTACACTTTCAATAATTATATCTTCCAAAATATCATCAATCTTATTGTAGATTAAAATTTTAAGAATATTTTTAGGTTTTCTTTATAACAAACACATAAAATGATAGAAATAGCATTTATAATATACTGCGTGACTCAGAGTAGATTTCAGTTTTTAACACGTTATAATAACAGTATAAAAAGTGTTGGAATAATTTTAATATTAAATTAAGAAAGTACAGAGATGCGGATTTCATTTTTTAAACACAATGTTGTCCAAATGTTGACCATCCTTCTCATAGCACTCCTCCAATACTGCTCTTAAATGTTTAAATATGGGGCGACGGCACACACTGCAGCAGCATAATTGGACACTGTACGTGAATTGTTTTCAGGAACTGTTATTTCGAGATTTGGGGATATCTCTTGGCCGCCAAGATCACCAGATCTTACGCCTCTTGACAACTTTTTGTGGGGATATTTAAAGAGTGTCGTCTACACCGATCCTTCAGCCACTACGGAGCAGTTAAAAAACAACATTCGAGAGGCCATTAACAATATTCCTATTGAAATGTGTCGGCGGGTATTTAAACATTTAAGAGCAGTATTGGAGGAGTGCTATGAGAAGGATGGTCGACATTTGGACAACATTGTGTTTAAAAAATGAAATCCGCATCTCTGTACTTTCTTAATTTAATATTAAAATTATTCCAACACTTTTTATACTGTTATTATAACGTGTTAAAAACTGAAATCTCCTCTGAGTCACCTTGTACTAAAGGGTCCGCCAATAAGCGCGCTCGATCTTTGACAGCTCATGACGGCCATGTTGTTTGTGGTAGAGTTGTCAAACATAGTTGTTATTATTTAGTGTATCTTCACAAATTACCATGAACCAACTCAGCCGCGAGCAACATGTGCAAATCATTAAAATTTATTACGAAAATCATTCATCGGTTCGGGCAACGTTCCGCGCGCTCCGCCAATTTTACGGTGCAATTGGTCGTCCTGCTGAGTCGACTATCCGTCGTTTGATAAACAAATTCAAGGCAACCGGTTCGGTGAACAATCAGCCAACACCGACGCGTCGTCGAAACGTCCGATCTGCCGAGAATGTCGCCGCTGTGCGCGATAGTGTGCGTGAAAATCCGCGACAGTCAATTTCACGTCGCGCACAGGAACTCAGCCTTTCGGAAACATAACTTCGCCGAATCTTGCATCTGGATTTGGGCATGCATCCGTACAAGATTCAGCAGACACAAGAGCTCAAAATAAACGACCATAGACAGCGCCGTATCTTCGCTGATTGGGCTTTAGAGCAGTTGGAAGTCGACCCCGAGTTTGGTCGCAAAATCATCTTCAGCGATGAGGCACATTTTTGGATAAATTTGAATATCAACAAGCAGAATTGCCGTTATTGGGCCGAGAACAATCCACAGGAGGTCCACCAGGTCGCAATGCACCCAGCAAAGGTAACTGTTTGGTGTGGATTTTGGGCCGGAGGCATCAATTAAATTTCATTTATACCTCTCACACAACTTGCTTTATTTTATTTTAAAGATCGAGCGCGCTTATTGGCGGACCCTTTATTAATAACTATTTTTTTAAAACTGTTAATTCATACATTTTTTGCGTCAATTATAAAAAAAAACTAAAAATATTAAAAAAAATCATTCTGCCATAAAATTTATGATCATTACAGACTTTTTAAAGTTCCATTCATAATTATATATATACATAATTCTATAAAGAATTATAGATAGTGTCATACGGGCATAAGAGCTCAGAGCCAAAAAAACTATGAGTAAAAAGTATAAACGTTGGTATACATTAACATACTACGGTCAGTCAAGCCCTTGTTAGGATTCACATTTTTAATTTTTTTATACATACCTACTTACAGCCCTATTTTATAACTCGTAACGATCTCGTTACAGTTCGATAATCGTTGCGGAACGATTAAGCTGCTACCATGTGATGTTGACAATCGTTACAAAATGTCAATTTGACATATAATATTTTTATTTATTATTTATAATATTAATACATTTATTATTGTTAAAATTGTAGAAACTGATAGTGATGAATAAGCGTATTATTATTTTCATACTTTTGAATGAGCTGAACTGACAATAAGTATTTTTATGAACAAATTATTAATTTTATTAGTAAAAATAAAATGTTAGGCTAGAATTTAAGAGCATACCGACCGCTATCTTGATTTTCAGTATTTTAGTGACAACAGCTACTTTGGCGTTATTGCTATTTCCACATATAATTTGATAATCAAATAATTTTTTTACTGGTACATTCAGAAAAAATTAAACTATATTTGGTCAGAATATTTTTTAGGTACTTTTAAATGCATTTTAATGCAATTTGCAAATCTATTTTTACTAAAATGTTCTGAAAAAATATAGTTTAAATATAGCGTAATAAAAGATTGTAAAAATGTAAATGTAATTTTAATGTATGTAATATTTATGTATTTTTTAAGTTTTTCTATTTCTCTAACCACTCTTTCATCTTCTCTTGTTTTGTTTTATTTTATTTCTTGTTCTGTTTGTTCTTGGAAATATTGCCTCTTTCCATTATCTTGTCTTTTTCCGTTATTAATTTTCCATTTTTATCTTTTATGTTTATCATATTGTGTTTTTTTTTTGTTTTAGATGTTTTAACGTTCTGTAAAACAGTTTTTGGTTCCGGTTAAAGTTCTCATTCATTTCTTTTTCAAATTTTGTTTATGATTTTATTTTTGCTTCTTTTATTATTCTTTTTGCTTTATTTCTTTTTTTGTATTATTTGTAGTTTTTTATTTTTTTAGTTTGTAGGTAACTTTTCCATTATTTTTTATGCCCTTTATCTCCTTTTTAACTTTCTTTGTCCACCAATTGTTTTTTTTTATATTCTTGTTTATTATTTTTGTTGTTCCACAACTTTCTTTTACAGCTTCTAGAATAATTTGTATGAACGTTTTTTATTTTTTTTTTCTATGCATGTTTTTTTTTTTCTTTTTCTCTAAATATTTTATCTTTTGGTATGCCGCTTGTATTTGTTTTTCTTTTAGTTTGTGTATTTTTATCTTTATCTTACCTGTTTTTCTTCTTGTGTCAGGGTTGGTTGTGTTTTTGTGTATTTGTGGATTTTTCTGTGAATTTGGTGTTTATTACTACTAGATTGTTTTTGATGCATACTTAATAATTCTTTCTCCGTTGCTGTTTTTCAATTTTTTTTTTTTTCATTGCTTCTTCTATTTCGTCGTTTTGGTTTTCTACTCTCCCATTTAAGTCTCCTGATCTCTTGTCTATTTCTTGTTGTAATTTACTATAGAAACGGTTTTTCTCTTCTTTCTTTGCATCTTCATTTGGTCCGTATGCTACTGTCATAGTTCATGGTTCATTCTCTACTATCGTCACTTCTACTGTTATATTTCATTCATTTATGTGTTTTTTTTCTTATTGTATCTTTTATTCTTTTCAAAGTTCCTCATTCCTACACCTCACTTTCTTCTTTTTTTTCCTCCACTTCTGTCCCCATTAAACAGTAACCTCTATCTATTTTTTTCTTTCTCGTGCCTTTTCTTTTTTGTTTTTGTTATTCTTAGTATTTCTATTTTTTTGGTTTATTATTTCTTTCGCCAGTTCTCCATTTTTTCTCATGTACCCTCTTATATTCTATGTTTATTTTTCTCATTTCTTCTTTTTTCTTATTTGAGTTTTTAATTCTTTTGTTCTTTTTCTTTTTATTGTTTGTCGTTGTGTTTATTTTCTTTCTTGTACCATTTTCTTGCCGTGTCTTGTTGGGTATCTTTTTCTTTTTCTTTAGTGATTTTCTTATTAGTTTTTTGGATTTTTCACTTCTTCTAGACTCTTTTTCTCTTTATTCTATCTATATTTCACTCAGTATATACAGGGTGTCCGGAAAATACGTGTACAACGTTTGACGACAGACTCCTGACGTCAAAATAGGTCGATCTAAGCCGACTTAGTTATATCCAAAATTGTTTCGTTTAGCCGGTAGAGGGCGTCAAAAAAACAAAAGTATAACAAAAATGAAAGTATCTATTGTAAGAAACTAAGTAAAACAAAAACATTACTTAAGCAAATGTGTAAAATGACCGCCATCTTGCTGAATACACTTATTAACACTCTTTAAAAAATGATATTGGACCCTATCTAATGTCTCGGGATTATTAAAATGGTTGCCTGCATTTAAAATCCGCTGCAATAAATCATCGCGTGTGTTTACCGGAGTCTTGTAAACTTCTGTTTTAATAGCGCCCCACAAAAAGAAGTCACACATATTTATTACTCTAAAATATTGTAGACAGTTGCATAGCAACTGTTGGCTACACAATCTCAATATATTGAAAAAAAAAATTTATGTTTTATTATTTTTAAGTAAAATACATATTGTATAAAATGAATTTCGTAGATGCAAAATTTGTTAATAGCATTAAACGTTTGAGAAAAATTCAGTATTTGAATAGAATTTGTTTTCAATAACTAAATTTTTAATAATTTATTTTTGGATACAACTGATTAAAAAGAAAAGATTATCTATAGCACAATGATCAAAATGTTGATTATGATTAACAAGTTTTAAATTTAAAAAATAACGGGAAAAAAGTTGTTTAACTATGCTATTATTACTTTTCTATTTACTTGCTATCAAATAAATAAAGTTTACTACATGACTATAAAATTTATATTTATATACATATATATATATATATATATATATATATATATATATATATATATATATGGATATATATATATATATATATATATATTTATAATTTGACAATTGTTTTATAATTTATTAATAAATTTAAAATAAAATTCAACAAAATTAGATGAAGAAAACAAATTTGAAATTTATGAAAATTAAAATTTGATAAGAGGAAATTCCATTTTCTGCAGAAATATGAAATCAAAATCATCAAATCAAAATTAAATAAAGGGAACAAGTCTGAAACTTAGCACGCCAATCGATGAAAAGTAAAGTTTGATAAGAGTAAAGTCTCATTTTCCAGACCTCTAAGACCTCAACTCATTAAATTTGCACAGTTGTTTTATAATTTATTAATAAACTTAAATATAAAATTTTATAAAATTAAATGAAGATAACATATCTGAAACCGATGAAAAGTAAATTTTGATAAGAGATAGTCCCATTTTTCGCCGACCTTTCCGCATAAAATTTGTACAGTTTTATCAAAAAATATTGATCTATTTATTCTTTACCTTAAAATTGCAACCCAAATACCAATTGAGTGTAATGTGGTTTCATGTAACTAATAATAATAATAATAATAATTATCATTTATTCACGTGGCCAAAACAACTTACATATACATAGAACAAATATATACAAAATTTGGTTGTAAGTGTCAAAAAGAAACAATTATGTAATAAGTATACAACCTTAGCAATTATTTAAAAATTCATTTGTGAGTAGTACGAATTTTTCAATAATATTTTTTTTAGTTTAAATTTAAATCGGGTATAATTAAGTTGTTTAATGTTGATATTCAAAGAATTATAAATTTTGATTGCTTGGAAAAAATAAGATTGCTCAAAAAGTGCCGTTCTGTGATATTCAACCAGTAGTTTATTTCCATTCCGTGTGTGATAATTATGGGTATGATTTAGAAGTTGAAACCTGTACTGGTTTAAGTGTATGTAACAAAGAGTTTTGTAAATATATATACTTGGAAAAGTTAGTATATGTATGTTTTTACAGATAGGTATACATGACTCTCTATACGGTAGTCCATAAATTAGTCGTATGATTTTCTTCTAAAGTATAAAAACCCGTTCATGAGTTACCGCTTTACCCCAGATAGTACATTGTTTAACATATACGAGTAGGCCAATGCGTAATAAACACTCAAAATGCTTTTTTTATTGCAACATGATTTTAATGAAAGTATAGCATAATATGCTTTACTTAATTTATTACATACATAGTCTATCTGTGTACTCCAGTTAAGTTTACTGTCGAGAAATATACCAAGACATTTGCAGTTGTCACTGTATGTGTACTTTTCATTATTTACTATTAATTCCTTATTTTCTGGCATTTGTTTACGTTTTGAAAAGTACATATATGCATATGTATATATATTGGATTGACAACAACCACTAAGTTTTATTGGTAAAAAGGTCTTATTCAATATTTCGTCATTATTTATGATGTAAACAAACTTATCAATTATGCATAACACATAATTCACATTATTTAAAACTTACACTGCACTTTACAATTTATAATTTATTATTAAATAGACCTAAACATATTTTTAATAATGACTATTATTTAATTTAAATATTCAATTAACGCTTTTATTCAATCACAGTTTGTGCATAACACACTTCACACTAAATTTACTCAATACTTTACAATTCACATTTTATTATAGTAACCTTTACATTATTTTTAATAAACATTAACCTTACTTAAGAAGTGACAAACGTCTATAAAAAATGACGTTTATTCTGGTGATTTTTAAGATTACTTTGTTCAGGGGAACCGATAAACACTAAAATCACTAAAAAAATTTACAGAAATATTTGAAAAACCTCATTCTTTGCTGATCACACTATTATATAAATCTATTCCTGTAATTTTTTTTTTTGTTTTTAATTTTTTGCATTTTCCTGTCATCTTTTCCTTCAAGCATTCACTTTTTTTTATACTTTATTGTTCCTGCTTCTATTTTTAGTTTATCTATTTACTTTTTTCATCACAATGTATGTTGGATTTTTTTTGTTAATATCTAACACCTATCTCCAGTATTTTGTTTGAACAGTTTCTAATTTTTTTGCTCTTTCTATCCCTAAGTTTTTGCTCCGTAGAATAATCATAATTCTTATTAAACTATCAAACATCATATCTTTTATTTTTATACATTTCATACATATATATATTTGCTAATTCCTTATACTTGTCTTACCTTTTTTTATTTGCTTTCCTTATTATATTTTTTATTTTTTTATTTTTATTATTGTTTGCATAACAAACTTCCAACCCATTTTTTTAAATATTTTTTATTTATCTAAACATTTTGTTAATTTTATTTGCTTCTTTTGCTACATCAACCATGTAAAATCAACAACAACACTTTCTTTCTGCTCACCAAATAGCATCAGATGACGAATTTGACATAATTAAATGTTGACAGAAACTTACCGAAAAGATTGCATGAATAGTAAAGGTACTGGCGTACTAACTGCGTTCAATTCTAAGTTTGTTACGTCTGAATGTGTGTTAAACAATCTTTATTTTCATCTGAATTCTTTTAATTTTTAAAATGTATGTCAACCCTAATGTTTTTTGTAATGTTATTGTTTTATATACCCTCAATACTTCTTCATGTGTACACATTTATTTTTCATAAACTCGAAATAGGTGGTTTTGTGGATGATAACTACATATTTATAGGAGATTTTAACGTAATATTAGAATTCAGTATAATGCAATTAAAAATTTTAACGGCAGGTTACTTGATCTTATTATATGTTTGGAAAACATTAAGTGCAATACGGAGCAAAGTGAATTTGTTCTTGTTAAGGAAGATTATTATCCGGCTTTGGTATCAACTCTTGAATTTAAAACAAAATTGGAAAGTAAATGTTTCGTTTCTAAGTTACTTTGATATAACTTTAAAAATGCAAATGTTGTTCAATTATATGATTTAATCTCCACTCCAGTCACATTATTAGAAGATCCGGATGTGGCATGCGAAAAGTTTTACTCAATATTAAATAGCTACTTTAATGTAACCGTTTCTAAATCTAAAGCAAACATATGTTCTTGATTTCCAATTTGGTTTTCAAAACAACAATATACAATGTAAAACGTAAACACCATTATCGTAATCTAACTTTAAAACATAATTCGCAATTTAGTAGACTCAGAAATACTGTAAAAAGAAATATACTAGAAGACTTTAACAATTACATTGATGGTGTTGAACAAAATATAGTTAATGACCCTAAAAATCTATGGTTTTATATAAATATTAAAAATTAAAAAAACATAAACTCCAAGTTAAGTTATTAATAAAAAAATGAATCCTACGATAGTCCACAAATGACAACTAACACGTTTGCAAGTCACTTTTCTTCAGTATTTTTAAATATATCTAGTATGTTTGATAAAGAAGTACCAAATGTTTGAAACAAAAATATTTTATTATTAAAAAAGTTTGAAAAGAATGAAGTAATAAATAATTAATTGAAGAAACAAATTTGATAAAATCTACTTTAACTATGAGCATTGAGATAACTTTCCTGCGCTTATAGCCAAGGACTGTTTTAATATTTTGTCACATTTTTAATTTAAGCATTAAGAACAAATCTTTTCCAGTCTGGAAAACAGCAAATATAACTCCTGTGTTTAAATCTGGTAGTTAATGAAATTAAAAACTACCGTCCTATATCTTTGATGAATCTATGATATTTAAAGTTATTTACTTTCACATAAAAAATATCAGATGCACTTGATAATCGATGTTAGGTTGATGTCATCTATACTGATTTATCAAGTGCAACACAACATTTTAATACATTTGGTATAGGGTCTGACATCAAATCACTATTAGCATCATACCTAAACTCAAGAAAAAAAAATTGTAGAATATAATGGCGTACAATCAAATGTATATATTGCAACGAGTGGTGTCCCTCTGTACTGTATAAACTCAGACTGCTTAATATATGCCGACGACATAAAAATATTCAGAAAATTTTAGTTTATAATGATTGTACTTTATTACATGCTGATTTATTACGTTTCTGAAAGTGGTGCAATAAAAATTGTCTAAATCTAAATGTAGATAAATGTAAAATTATGTTTTTTTTAGAAAACTTATTAATATTAACTATGAATATCTTATGGATGAATTCAAATTGGATAGAGTAGTATTAATTAAAAATTTGTGTGTATTATTTAATCAAAAACTTACTTTTGCTGATCATATAAACTCTATCACCAAAGAATGTTATAAACTTTACGTCACTACACAAAAAAAAGAATGATTTACCAAGTGCTTTTTGTCAATCAAATTGTACATAATGATGTTACGGGCTCTAGGTATTACACAACCTAACTTTTATAACACCTCGACTCACCAGCCAATCAAACTACGTGTTTTATAGTTCAAAAGCAAATACTTTTTAATGTCAACGATCACCACTAATGTCAATGTGTTAGTTACACAGTAAATATTTATTGTCGTGAAATTGATATTTTATTTTATTTATTGTGCTTTTTACGGCTATTTTACATCACCACAGTAAGTCTACGACTTGTTTAAAGAGGTTTGATAGGACCAACAGCTTATTAGGTGACTTCCAAACTACCTTGGTGGATAAAGAGCAAGTTATTATTTTAGTCATATTTTGGGGATCGTACCCTGGACTGCCCGCATGATATCTCGTGACGTACTAAAATCCTATCTTCTAAATGAAACCAATATTTTATAAATGATTGTTTATCTTTTGACTTATATTTTATATCTAATATCTTATTTTATGTTTTATTTTTATTATAATTTAAATTTATTTTGTAGTTGTTTAACTTTATTTTCTTGTAGAAATTTTATATCTGATTTTTCTTTTGAGTTTTTAATATTATCCTGTGATTAGTTTAATTTAAACTGTTGGGTAATAAAAGATTATTGTTATTATTATTATTTTTATTTTTCAAAACTCGTAATACATAATACGGAAAATAAATTAATTTACGAACCTTTCGGTTAAAGTAAATAAATATATTATATTTTTTATTTTAAAATTTGTCTAACGGTGCTGCAGGTACCTAATATAACTGCACGCTGCAATTGAATTGTAGATTTTTTTATCCAGTTTTAATTCTTTTAAGGCATTATGTAATGTTAATGGAATGATGCCGGTAGCAGATATCACAATAGGAATTATACGTATTTTTTTCATGTTCCAAAGTTGTTCAATTTCTATAGATAAATTTGTATACTTAGTAATTTTTTCTGTGTAAGACTTTTGTAAATTGTTTGAACTCGGTATTTGTATCAATTAAAAATGTGATTTTGTTAATTTTATCGACAAACGTTATATCCGGGCGGTTGTGGCTTATTGATTGGTCCGTTAAAATTGTTCTATCCCAATATAATTTGTAATTTTCATTTTCCAAAACTTTATCTGGTGTATATTTATAATATGGTCTTTTATTAGTTACTATAAAATTTTGAAATGCAATCTCTTAGTGAATAATTTTAGCTACATTATCATGTCTATTTTTATAGTCGGTATTTGCAATAATAGAGCAACTTGATATTATGTGCTGAATATTTTCGTTATGTATTTTGCACTTTCTACATTTGTCTTCTTGTGTTTCGTCTTTGATAATGAATTTTTGATAATTTTTTGTTTTAATCACTTGATCTTGAATAGCTATTAGAAATCCTTCAGTTTCAGGGAAGAGTGCTCCACAAGTTAACCAAGCGTTTGATGCTGTAAAATCCACATGAGTTTGGATTAATTCTTGTAAATGTTTGCTATGTAATGCATTCTCTTTCCAAGATTCTATTTTTTCATAAATTGTTGTAATTCTAAATTCTATTAAGTTAGTCATATTTAATGGTGTGTAGTTTTTGTCAGCATTGATTATAATTCGATGTAGTTCTGATGTTTCTATTTTGTCATAAAAATATTTTAGAATTTTTATTTTTTGTTTGTAATGCATATTTTGTATATCGATTATACCTCTTCTACCACTTTTTCTTGATAATGTTAATCTTTCTGTTGCTGATCTAGGATGATGAAAATTTGCCAAAGTTAGTAATTATTATTATTATTATTATTATTATTATTGTTATGTTTTGTTTTCTCGGACAATTCCGGTAGCAGTTACTTATAACGCCGGGTACGTTATTGTTATTATTATTATTATTATTATTATTATTATTATTATTATTATTATTTGTTGTTTGTTATATTTTAGCGTCGACTACTAAGGTCATTAGCTATTTGTTTTGTTTAAATAATAATAACCTCAGGTTATAGACCTGAGGAAGACAAAACAACACATTAATATGGTTAAATAAATAAATAAATAGATAAATACTAAATCTAATATCACAGTTGCTAAAATTAAAAACTAAATTTAAACTAATATCACAGAACCTACTATCACAAATGACAACAAAGTTGTAAAAGACTTTGATGCCAGTACTTATCCATTAACTTAACCTAATATCACAAATGACACCGAAGCTGTAAAAGGCTTCGATGCCAGACCCTAAAAACTAAAGTAACTAAACCTAATATCACAACTTAACCTAATATCACAACCTAACTTAATATCACAGATAACATCGAAGCTGTAAAAAGCTTTGATACCAGACCCTAAAAACTAACTAAACCTAATATCACAGATTGCACCGAAGTTGTAAAAGACTACGATGCTTTAAACAACTTAACAACACAAACTGATCAATAAAAATAAATAAATAAATTAACACCAAAATCATTACGAGACAACACAAAAACTTCTTTACACCAGTTTGAGGAGTCCTGCGTTTTTCAAAAACTGGACGCACCTTCCTATGAACTCCTCTCTGTTTGATAAAATAGACGCTAAGTTGATAGGAAGCTTGAGCCGATTACGGTGGGGAAGGTAGGCTCGGCATTCCTCCAAAATGTGCTTCACCGTTAGAGGGTCGTGACATGTTTGGCATGCTGGTTGTTCGTCGCCGGTCAGGAGATACAAAGAGGTCAAGTTGGTATGATCTATGCGCAAGCGACATAGGGCAACCTCCTCTCTCCTGTTGAGATCTACCGGCGACTTCAATGCCGTCACAGAGAGCTTGATTTCCTTTAATTTGCTCTCGAAGCCGTTCCATACTCTTTGCCAATCCTCGATGACCTTTGATATGACGTAATCTTTGAGATCATCGGGTCTTACGGGAATGTTGTCTGTAGAATCCGCGTCAACCGCCTGACGGGCGGCTTTATCGGCCAGCTCGTTGCTCTCGATACCCACATGACCCGGTGTCTAGACAAAGATAGCTCTCTGTCCAAACCCGGCCAGGCGGAATATCGAAGTTTGTACGAGCTTGACCAGCGTATCGACTGAGTACATAGACTGTATACTCAGGATGGCTCTCAGCGAGTCGGAACAAAAAAGGAACAAACAGTGAGATGACGTCTCACAGTTTAGCAGGGCTTTATGCAAAGCATGTAATTCTGCGGTGTATACGGAGGCCTCTTTAAGGAGAGACCATGAATGGGTTGTACCGTCTGGAACGAAGGCACTTCCCACCCCCGATCCGTTTTCAAACCGTCTGAGTACAACCGAGGAGAGTCTGGGTATTTGGCAACAATTTTAAGAAACTTGCTCCTCAAGACATCGGGGCAAGTTTCTCGTTTGCTCTGGGAAGTCAGATCAAGACAAGCTCTAACCCTCGGCAACAGCCAGGGTGGAAACTCGCCAGAACCGACCTCAAATACCATCGGATAATTAACGTTGAGACTCTCTTCTAGCTTCAGCGCTCGGACGCACACCGGTCTACTGACGGTAGGCCTGAGTCTGTATTTGCGTTGCTGCGTTTCGTTGGCGGTAAATATGAGTCGGTTATTGTGACCCCTCTTTGCTCGCATCGCCGCTGCGTACGTGAGTACAAAGCGACTACGACGAGCAGCTAGAGGAGGTACACCCGACTTGCAGCAAAGACTCGGTGCTGGACTCGTCCGGAATGCTCCCGTGGCGTATCTAATGCCTGCGTTGTAGACTGCGTCTAGGGCTTTCAACCGGGATTTTCTGGCGGATGAGTATACCGCGCAGCCGTAGTCGACCCTGGATAAAACCAGAGCCTTGTACAGCCGCAACAGTACCTCTCTCCGCGCACCCCAGTTGATGTTGGCCAAGCACTTGATCACGTTCAAGGCTTTTTTGCATTTTGTGACCAATTCATCAATATGTGCCCGAAAGGATAAGGTCTTATCGAGCACGAACCCTAAGAAACGGACTGTTTCGACGCACGTGATTCTGGAACTCCGCAAGACAAGCGCGGGGTCCCGATGAGGTTTTCTGAGGCGGCAAAAATGCACGCACGAGATTTTCGTCGTAGAGAAGCAAAAACCTCTCGCCTCTGCCTCTCTGTCCACCTCGTCGATGGTGATCTGGAGTTGACGTGTTATGGCAGGGATGGTATCTCCCACCGAAGCCGCAATATCATTAATCGCAAAAAGGGTGACGCTGATTGTCGAACCTTGGAGAACACCGTTCTCTAGACATAATGTCTTCGAGTTAGTGGTTCCCACCCTTACTTTAAATTTGCGATCGCGCATGAAAGACTCAAGAAAAAGAGGCATACGGCTCCTGAATTCCGATGCGTGAAGCTTCTGCAAAATTCCATATCGCCAAGTCATGTCATACGCCTTCTCCAGGTCGAAAAACACCGCTACAAGGTGTTTTTTTGCTAGGAAGGCGATTTGGATGGAATTTTCTAGACAGATTAAATAATCAACGGTACTGTGATTTCGTCTGAAACCCGCCTGATATTTAGCTAAAAGACCGTCACTTTCCAGCATCCACACCAGACGGTTGTTGACTATTTTTACTAAAAGTTTACTGAGACAGCTGGTAAGTGAAATCGGTCTGTAGCTGTTGACGTTGTTTGGATCTTTGCCCGGCTTTAACAACGGCAGGATAATGGCCTCTCTCCAACATTCCGGGTAGACGCCGCTTTCCCATATCAAGTTGTAGATTTCCAGCAACCGCTCCGTCATGCGGGAGGAAAGCTGCCGGATAACCTGATAAGGCACGTCGTCTGGTCCCGGTGCGGAAGAGGTACCCATACCGTTAATTGCCGTTTTCAACTCTTTTAAGGAAAAGATAGAGTTGTAGGGCAAAGAATCCGGGGAAGAGAAATTTAGCTGAGTTTCTAGTTGATCTTTTTGACGCAATAATTGTTCACTATAATTTTGAGAGCTACTGGCAGAAGCAAATTGAGTTGCCAATCCGTCTGCAATGTCGGCCGCTTTGGTGACTTCGCGTCCGTCGACGATTAGGATGGGAGCCACAGAGGGAAATTTCTTTCCCAACACGGCTTCCACCTTTTTTCACACTTTGCCGACCGAAGTGGTCGGCGTGATTGTCGATACGTAGCTCTCCCATGATCGTTGCTCGCTTCTTCTTGATAGCAATCATGTTTTCCTGCGTCGGAGTTCTTTTAAAACAATTAAAAGCTTTCTTTTTCTCTTCCACAGCTACTCGGATATCGTCGTTCCACTAAGGAACCGACGGACCGGCCAGCTGACCGCTGGACTTTGAGACAAACACATCTGCTGCTCGGACAATACAATTAGTGAAAACCTTCACGGCGGTCTTGACATCTTCACCATTTGACTCTGGTGGGACCAGACTGGCTTGAAAAACTTGCCAGTCTGCGCGGCCGAGACACCATCTACGGGGGACGGACTGTGTGACTCGTTTGACGATGGTTTTAATAACGATGGGAAAGTGATCGCTACCGTGAAGGTCTTCTAATACATTCCACGATAGACGTGTGGCTAAACGTGGAGACGATAAAGACAAATCAATTGCCAAAAAATTTGTACCTCTACCTCCAAAATGTGTGGAGGAACCCGTGTTGAGGAGAACAGCGTCGCTTTGATCGAGAAAATCCTCTGTCAAACAACCTCTCGTGTCTTTTTTCACGGAACCCCAAAGCGGATTGTGGGCGTTAAAATCGCCCTCCAGGAGATAGGGCTGTGGAAGCTGCGAAATAAGTTCTTGTATATCTTCCAGAGTCCAGTCAAACTCCGGAAGATACAGGTTGCATATTGTGGCTTTTATCGGGATGGTAAGACGGATTGCGATTGCCTGGAGTCTAGTTCTGAAGGTTATTTCCGTAAACGGTAAATTTTCCCTCAGAAAAAGAGCGACTCCACCTTTGGCTCGGGCACCCGGCAGAACGTCACTTCTTGTGCACGTAAAGCCCCGAAGATTGAAATTTTCTTGGGGCTTGAAGTGCGTTTCCTGTAAGCACACGCAAAAAGGCATGTGCTTTACCAGGATCATTTTTAGCTCACAATAGCTGCGTTTGCAACCGTTGCAGTTCCACTGTACTATCGTCTCCATAGTTTTAAACAATTATTAAATAAATAAAATAAATTAAAAAATAAATAACACGTAATAGACGGACAGCTATTAAAATAAATTAACACAAAACAAATAAAACACCAAAGCTGTAAAGAGACTTTGGTGTTTGAACGTAGACAAGGCAGAATATACATTTTTAAAACTAATATCACAGATGACATCGAAGTTGTAAAATACTCCAATGCCAAAACCATAAAATACATAAAACTTAAAACTAATATCACTGTTGACATTGGAGTTGTAAAAAACTCCGATGCCAAAACTATACAATAAATAAAACTTAAAACTAATATCACAGATGACATCAAAGACAAAAAATTCTTTAATACCAGAACCTTAAAATAGAAAGAACTATACAAATACACAAATGACACTGCAGCTGTAAAGGACTGCAGTGCCGGTACAAAACAACATTTAATTAAAAAACATGATAGAAGGCCTACAGCTGGGAGTGTGATCTGCCCTTTTTCCAGCCAGGTTTCCTTCTTCTTCTACCTCTATTACTTCCACTGTCGACAACAGAAAGATCTGATGCCGAACTGGATTTGTCATCACCGTTGCTGGAAGAGGGTCTATCTCTCTTCCGTTTACCCGGATCAGACTGATCCTTATCTAATTGTTTTGGCGTATCTGCCAAAACAAGTTTGGTCAGGTCGGTTTTAAGACTAACCTGTGAATGTGTGGGGGGTGCTTCCCCCACGTTTTTGGTTAAAGAGACTACATTTCTCTTCAACCGTTGTTGCCCCGGAGGATTTGGTGGGGGCATGTTGGTCTTAATGACCGGTATTGGTAATTTCTTTGCTGCAGGATGCTGAATCTGTCCGCTTAGTGCAGCAATAAGAGGCGGTAAAAGTTTGTTTATTAGCTCGTTAACGTCTACTGAGCTTTTCAATGCAGTCGTCGCTTTGGCGTATGATATTCCGGCAACTGGTGTAGAGATTGATCCAATTTACGTGTTTTAAAATACGATAATTTATTCTTGGTCATGATTTCTTTGATAGCGAATTCTTCTTTATATTTTGGACAATTACGTGATCTTGCGGAGTGTTCTCCTTCGCAATTGATACACGTAATTGGCTGTTGACATTTGCTACCATCATGCAGAGGTTTTCCACAAGCGCAAATCTGCTCTTTGAAGCAACGAACAGCTGTGTGTCCAAACCTCTGACATTTGAAGCAACGCATTGGTGCCGGAATATATGCCTTGACTGGAAGGTTATAAAAAACCCCTTTCACGGTTGTAGAAAGTTGTGGACGGTTAAACGTCAGTATATGGTTAGGGGTTTCTTCGCGTTTTCCGTCTCGCATGCTAGAAATGCGACGCGCTTCAATTACTTCTTGACCACTCATGTTCTCAACAATTTCCTCCAACGTGCAGTTTAAAAAATCCTTACAATAAACTATGCCCTTACAGGAGTTTAAAGTTCTATGGGCTGAGATATTAACATTCATTTCTGCAATACGAGACATTTTAAAAATTTTATAGACTGAGCGGCTGAAACCGTTTCTACAAGAAGGTCATCTCTGACCTTTTTGATAGATTTGGTGTCACCGATCAGTCCATACAACGCTCTACTTATTAAGAAGGGGTTAACTTCATCAAAGTTGCCTTCTTCTCTAGTGACCAGGTTGAACCGAGGGACAGGTCCCGCCTTCTCATCACTAGCACTTTTTGACAAAATAACTTTGCCAGACTTCTTCCCTTTTGTCGAAGAAGAAGCTGGGAACCAGGTAGCATTATCCATTGGCACAACCCGATCAGTTGCACCAACTTCCACACAATTAACCACTGCGCTACCGGAGCATTGTTTTCCCACTCCGGTAGTTGCCAAACCCGTGCCGATTATAAAGCCTTTGTCAGATTTAACTGACGGCACGGACTGGGGGCATGAATTTGGTTTTGACATCATAAACAAAATTGCGTTTTACCTACCGCCAGGTTGGGAATGTGAGGAAAAGAAGGTTAGGGGTAGAACGGTAAACGACAAGAGAACCTACCTTGGGAAAAGTAGCCAGGAATGGCTTTGGGTACATTTGGTTTGGCTTCTGCTTATTGACCCATCCTGCATGAGTGGCCCTGCCAAGAGTTTAAACTCTTGCCGGCATAGCTTAAGCCCCCTTACCACGACAAGGTAGTACCCACGAGGGGAATTATTATTATTATTATTATTATTATTTGTCCGATCCGTCATAAAGTTTTAAAAAGTGCCATTCTAGTTTTCTATAAAAATTTGTTTATTTTGTCAATTTTTTGTATTTTTTTTTTGTTTGTTTATATATTTCTATGCTTCTTTCTTTGAACGTATTTTTTTATCTCATTTTTTTTATACATTGTCTTAACTTCTTTGCATTTTTTTTGTATACCATTTGAGTACTCTGATATTATTGTTTAGTCGTTTTGCTATTTTTTCAATTATGAAATACTTTTCTGTTCCACCATTTGTATTTTTCAAATGTTTTTTCTGTTTATAACGTTTTTTTGTTGTTGCGTTTGCGATTGTTTTCTAATTCTTCCCTTTTTTGTTTCACGCGTTTTTTTTTAAATGTCTGTTATGTAAGTTTTGCCTGTACATTTCTATGCTTTTTTGTATTTATACTATTTTTGTTACTATTGTCATTTTTTGTTCTCTTTTTATGCTTCCATTTAAATACACTTTTAGTGGCAGACTCTACTTTTTTTCCAACCTTGAATTTGTCTTTTTCTTGTCACGTTTTTTTATTTATCTCTTCACTTCTATGTGAGTATATTCTCCCTTTTTATTTCTTTCCAAATTTCCGTTTAGTAAGTCCCGCTCATTATCTTCAATCAATTCCATTATTTTTTGCTTTTCTGTTCGATTTTTATTTTTTCTCCTTTTAGTCCGGTTTTAGCGTTGAACCTTGTTTTACCTATTTTCTTTAATCTTCTAATTTGTTTTTTGAATCTCTTTTGCTTTATCCTCGGTCCTAACTTTAAAACTTCTTTCTACTATTAGTTTATTCTTTTTTGTTTCTTGCATTGAGTTTTATCATTTATCACACACTGTAACCATCTAGTATTTTATTTTACCTAGTATAAAATTTTTCCGCATTATTTCCTTCATTTCTAGTTTAAAATTATAAAAACAGCAAAAGAACAAAAAAGATATAGGGAATTAAGAAACAAAATGAATAAGAAATGTAAAAAATAAAAAAATAAAAAATAAAAGTTTTTATTTCATTTAATAAAAAAGTGAAAATTTATATTAAATATATACTTTTCTTATTTTATCGTTAAAGAAAAATTAAAATAAATTTTAGTGCAAAAAACATTACACAGTAAAAAACAGTGGCGGAGCTAGAATTTTTAGGCCTCAACGCAAACTATTAAAAAGAGCCCACTCACAAACGGTTTTAAAAAAAGTACAATTTTTTCATTTATTTAATTTTACCTTTATTTCTGGGAAGACCCAGGTTTTGAAATAAACGTCAAATGGGCCCTTATGTTTTTGGGCTCTTTTGCATTCTCTTGCTTACAAGTAGCTTTGCTTCACTGTGAGAACCATATAACTATAAGTATTCTGGCACTTGCCATAAAGTACTGCTTAGAATAATTTATAAGAAAATAGAGAAAAAAAAAAAAGAAAAGATTGGTTGAAAACCCAATTCAAATTTAGGAAGATCAATTTGACTTACGGTTTTTGAAATATTTATTAAAATAATAAAACAAAATATAGTAGATATATTCCAACTACCATAGCAACAAGTAAAACAATTACTGTTTTTCTGTTATTTTCAAGCAATTTAAAAAAACGTAAAAATAAGTGAATATTTGAAACAAAAAGTCAATTACAATTAAATATGAATTTTATTATTACTATAAATCATTTAAAACGTACTATATTTTGTTTTATTATTTTAATGAATATTTCAAAAACCATAATACCTATAATACCTTATATCGTTGTGATTGTTAAAAAATACTCTTTCTAAAAATTAAAAAAAAAATACTGGGTGTATTATTTAAAAAAAAAAACTGACCTTATATTACGCAAAGCGAGGCATGCATTGAAAATCAAAATATGTCGTTATACATAAAATTGTGTGGCACAGCTATATCTTGGTCTAAATCCAGACTGAACAGTTGAGAAAATTGTGTAATGTTTAAGATGATTTTGTAGCTAATGTTCTATGCATTTTTCAAAAACTTTAGAAAGCGTTAGTAAAATGTTAATTGGTCGTTAGTCAATGATTGAATTAGATTTAAGCAAACAAATAATAAAAGCTTCTATCTATGAAGTTGGTACTTTGTTAGCATAAATACATTCATTAATAATGGCGTAATATAATCAACAATTAAAGAGGAAGCGATGTTAAGCAAAGAAAGATTTATATTGTCAACTTCTAGCACTACTTTTTAAATTATTTAGAATATTGCTGGCAGTAACGGGCATCAACTAAAAAAAGTTAAATTTGTAAAAAAAATACTATTATAAAATAATTCTAGATCGGTATCTGTAGTAGAGTTATTAACAAAATGAGAATTTAGTATATTGAGGTTAGAAATATGCGACGGTAATATAATTTTTTTTTTGTTGCAAATATTCTTTATTTTCAAAGTCTTCTTTTATTGTTTTGGTTTTTCTTACATTAAAATTCAAAATAAGCTTTTTGTTTTGCACGAATAGCTTTAGTATTTCTTAACTGTTTGTAGTATTTTAGTATGAACATTTATTACACTATAATTTATTACATCTATGTACATTTTTATTTGTGATCATAAAATCAATTAAAGTTTTACTTTCTTTTGTAATTATTTGCTTTAAACTATATAATAAGATTTGTTGAAATTGTACAGAGTACGCATCAGTAGGTCGTGAAAAATTAATATTAAAATCACAAACACATAATACAGTGTTTCTTAATATGCACATATCTGATAAAGTAGTATTAATTGCTTTTCTAAATAAAAGAAAATTACTGTTTGGGGGTCTATAAAAAACGCCAAAGTTGATTAAAAATGAATTAAATTGTAATTGTAGCTATAATTGCTCTAAAAATGGTTCTGATAAAACCAAATATTGGTCTATATAAAATCTCATTACTAATGTTTAAGACAATACCTTTTGCTCTCCTTTTGCAACCATGTCGTGTTAACTTATAACCACAAATCTTTAAACAATTATCTGGGAAGTCGCAATTTAACCAAGTAGTTATGTCATAATTTTCAACCGCGATAGTTTGTAACTCATCCAATTTATTAGTTCTAATATTAATATGACAACATTTTATCTTATTCATCATCTATTTTCTATTCTTAGAATTTTAAACATTGAACACATTTACGGACATTCTAATACCGCTTAAAATACTACTTCTTTGTGGGTATACGGGTAAATGAATTTTCTGATAAGGAGTTGCTTCTTAATACTTGGTTCAGTTTACCGCTTTTGCTTGGTGTAATGTAATATTGTTAATAGTATTAACATCTGATTAAAAGTTATGTTGTTCTGTTGATATTCTAATTGTGATATCATAGAGTTCGGAATAACTTTAGGTGATTCCTATAATGAAAATAAACCTTAGGATGCAGCATTTGAAGTTCCAGAAGCACTGTTATTTAATCTCACAGATTTATTTTTAAATTCTAAATTGTGATTTATTAAATCAATGTTTTCGGAGTCATTTTCTAACGGGCTTTCAAGTTATGCAAGTTTTTTTAAACACGATATTAACTTTACTTTAATTAATACAGTTGATCCGATAACATACATGTTATCAATATTGTGATAGGATATTTGAACATAAAGTTTGTTTCTAATAAAGTCAATTACTTTGCTAATTGTATCAATACTGCAATTAATACCTCTTATTATAAAATTATTTTTTTTAGGTTGTTTTTCAAAGTATATATATATAATATATAAGTATAGTGTTTTAGATTTGGACGACGATAACTTACTAAAAAACGCCGATAAGAAAGAAAAAATATTTATAATTTTTTTAATTTCTTTTATTACTTTTTTTGTAAATTCCTTAAACATACGATAAAACGGTGTCGTATAAAAACAAAATAATGAAAAACAGAAAAAACTTAACAAAGTCTGACTAATGTTTTGGATGCTTTCAATATAAAAATATGATTTAAAAAAACGTTTCTTTTTTGCCTTAAAAATGATTATATTAGTCTCCCAAAAACTAGCACCAGAAGAAGTTAGAAGAAACATTCTGCATCTGCAAATACTATTTAGAAAGAAAATAGAATGCAAAGAAAAATGCGGGTTTTAAGAAAAATGTAAGAAAATAATGCGTGTGATGATGTAAAATCTAATTATTTGTCAAACAAGTAAAATATTGCCAATATACATACTAAAATCTAATTTATTACGTTGTTATAGATGCAAAAATTTTACTATTATATATAAAAAATACAGTAAAGAATAATCTAGAAACTAATAGGTCATGGTTTGTTTTAGTAGAATAAGATGGTTAATAACAGATTTGTTTGTGTTCATTTATTGCTTTTTTTAATAAAAATGTATGTTGAATGTAAAATTGAACTTGGTTTTTTTTTATAGAATTACTGTTTTATCAGTCAATTTTTGACTGGAGTCATAAGCAAAATTATAGAAATAAGTGCTATTTAATAAGAAATTACCTTATAAACATAAAAAAGTTCAAGTACAATTTTACATTCCATAAAAATGTTTTATTTGTTTATAGTTATCGGAAAATTTTTCTAATGATTAAATAGAAAAACAATCTAATTACATTGTCAACTGATATAATATTTCATATTGCGTTTCACGGTTTGAAAATTAACTGAGTGATAATGATAGGACATTTTTTTATTATAACAATAAATCCATATTGTAATTGCAAATAAGTTCCACATTTATCATTAGTTGAACGTCGGTGTTGAAGCGCTCTGTATTTGCGGTAGTAGTAGGGATTCGTTTATTATTACGCCTGCGGTTTTATGAAAATAACTTTAGTAGCGAACGGAGCACGGAGACGTAGAATTATAAAACGTACATTATCGCGATATTACGAAATTCAGATCAAAACAGCCTTCATACGAACCATGAACGAAATAGCCTTGTGGAACCGTCAAGAACTAAATAACAACGGGGATTTGAAGTCTGAGAATTTTCTTAGCCGTAATGCAAGAAGGGAATATGCTTCGAGTGCTTCCAGCAGCGATATTAGTGAGGATGTTGAAATGTCCTCCGTGCAGGATGTGATGAAAGATCCGGAACACTCTCAGGATAACCCCATAGAGGTGAACATACCAACCTTTGCCTTCAGTTTATCTCTTGACCTATTGCTTCTGAATATTTATGTTCAAAACAAATATAATCATGTACTCCCACATGCACAGCCTTCGGAATATTTTTTTTAAATATTATTTTAACTATAATAATTGCTACATTTTTTAATAATACTTTGATTATTAATAATTGCTGAAAAATGTTATAATTTTAAATTGAAATATTGATTAAGAAACTCATATCTTTTACCCGAATATGACAAAGTTTATAGTTGGACGAATTAAATTTTTATATTCTCCAATTAGTTTAAAATATTAAAAATATTGTTTATTATTTATATTGAGTATTTAAACTTTATAGATCATTGTTGGACTTCAAAGCAATAAATGAATAATTCTACAATATAATTTTGATTTATTTGCATAGAAGAATAATATTATTTATATAAATGTTTGAGATGCCAATATCTTATTGGGATGTGTTTGTATGATTTGTGGGTCTCTTCAGTTCTGTGGGTGTATCTAAATAGGTTTTCTATATACTCAGGCTAGTAGTTGCTTGTTAATAATGATGATCCAAAATGTGTTCCAAATCTTTATGGTGCACTTTCTTTTGAAACATTTTTTAGCATCACAGAGACTTGGAAGAATTTAAACATCAGTACAGTAAATATTGGTTTACAATATTCTTGTTAAGATTGTGGGTGTTTTCACAAAATTTTAAGTTAATTAAGGCAGATTTATGATTAATTTTTTCCAATGAAATGATATTGTCATATTTATTGCCAACTTCTTCGTTTGGCTTTGTTCTATTCGCTAACGTAGTTTTTGCAGATTGTGTTGTGCAATTTATCCATTTACGGAACAGATTATAAAAATGAAAAGACTTTTGTATACGACGAATGTATCTAAATATGCGGTATAATCAAGTGCAGCGACTTTTATTTATACCGATATGCGTTTGGTTTATTTGGGAACGCAAGAAGTTAATAAACAGGCACCGAACCTTGTTCATTATTACTGCTTTGATTGCAACTTGTTTATTTTGAAAATAATTATTTAATTTAACAAATCAGAGTTTGAAAAAATTGATCAATTTACATTAATGCTCACTACCGTAGTAGCAAGAAATTGGCCATATAGTAAGCAACAGTATTTTACGAAAAATGGTGTAAAAATATGTTTTTCATACAGCGGGGTTCTCTAAAACATTTTGACCCCATGTTTCTCAATTTGTCGACAAGTTGATGTTGAAATTTTGCTATTTGTTCACATAAGTCACATCTGCATAGTGTTCATAAATATCAACTTTATTGACATTTGAATGTCATATGTTTTGCTTACATGCTATTTAATATAATCTGCAAATAGTTTTTAAATATAAAAGATATTGTCAACTAAATTAACTGGAACTGTTTATAAGCAAATTTATATCAGGTGTCATCAATATAATGGTTATAATTAATGTATAAATTTATTAACTTTATATGTCAGTCACAACAAATATGAGGATATTTGAATATTGCACATAAACACTAAACATTTCAATCATATAATAAACACGTGTTGTTTCAACCACCATGACTCTAACAATTTTAAAAGTAATCCTAATAGCTTTATCTCTTATGGTTTTTTAATTATTAGTTGTGGGTGCACATCTTAATATGAATAAAATATATTAAAATTAAACAGTTTTGTTGACATATTTAAAAACAATTCTTTATATATTTGTATAAAATGTAGCATTCTGCCTTCTGAGCATTGACTTGGAAACCTAAGTTATTGTAAAGTGCATTAAATTTGTAGTTTTTGCAATATTACTGAAATTTCTATCATTAGAGATGACATTAAATATCAGTTTATGTAATAGTAAACTCATTGAAGCAATATGATTAATAATTTATCAAACATTATTTTGTTGTATCTATTTTTTTTGTTTGTTGTGTATAATAATATAATATTATACTTATGTGTTTTGATTATTTATATTTTTTGCTTCAATCCATTTATTGTTTATTCCAATAATTACAATTATTTAGTGATTTTTTTGTAATATCGTTAGTATTGATGAAGAAAGTTGGTAATACTTTCAAAATGTTGATTGGGAATGAATAAATATAAGTAAAGATTAAAATAAATTGTTCTGTTTGATTAATTATAAGGACATCCACTCAAACTTATAGAAAATAGTACTCACTATATTTAGTTTAATGCGCTTAATGTAGCTAGTGATGACATTTATTAATATATTGTTATGCATTATGGGTGGTATTCATATATTCATAGACAAATCTCCGTCTCAGACACAAGGTGGTCTCACAAAAATACGCGTACATATAAACCACCTTCTGGATACTAGGAAAAAGTCATACGTTTATCTCTTATATTTTGTCAAAGTCCTTAAGAAGATTTTTTTACACCTTCATCTTTCTTCACTTTAATAACCAAGAAAATCAATATAAAGTAAACAAAATAAATGTTTTATCATCTCATAAAGTGCGTATAAGATCATCTTGAAAATCTTACAGCATATAGAACAATTCAATCCCAGAAGATTCACAGTTCCAGAATATTAAGTTGTTGCTTTTCTTTCGGAAATGCATATAACTATCTTTGGAAATTGAGTTTCTTTCAAAAAATGCATCAAATTTATTTTACCATAACTTTTTTACTACAGTATCGAATTTAAACTGACACACACGATTTTTAACAGAAACCTTGACATTTTTAAATACATACCAATCTCAAAAAAATTATCAAATGTGTCGCAAATAATTTCTCTATCCACTGTTACCTGAAAGAAATTTTTTAGGTCATAATTCTAATTACAAAGGGTGAGTAGTCTATTTTTTACCTTAAAATCGTCTATAAATAAACTTTCTGTAATGAAACTACTACTTTCGGTTTAGATTATTTTGTTTAAAATATACTTTTTTTGAGGTTTTTATATAAATTTTGTATTTTTCTAATAAGAATCGTGTATGCAATTGTGCAAAAACACAATTTGCGAATATGGTTATATTTCCGAAATAAAAGTAACGACTTAACATTCTAAAACTAAATCCTCTGCTATTGAATTGTTCAATATGTTATGAGAATTTCAAGATGATCTTATATGTACTTTGCGAAATCATAAAGATTTATTTTTTTACATTATATTGATTTTCTCAGTTATTAAAGGGAAGAAAAATGTGGGTGTGGAACCAAAATTTATCTGTGTGTTTGATAAAATATAGTGGTTGGATGCATGACTTGTTTGTATTAGCCAGAAGATGGTAATACAAAAGTAAGTTTACTTTACGCGTAGACTTGAGTCTGAGATGGAGATGTCTATGAATGTATAAACAGAATGAGTTAATTTTTGAAAAATACTGCATCAGTTGTTGTGATTTGTTTTTTAATATAGATTAGTTAAAAAAAATACAATTAAAGATAAATAAACAAAAAAATACTTAAATTAACATTTATATAAACAAAAAAATAATGACTACATAACACAAACCCAACATGTTTTGAAATTTTATATATTAAAATTGATAAGATTGAAGGATACAAAATAATAAAAAAAAAATATTTTCATTTGTTATACTTTGTTCATATACTATTTATTATAACATTTAAAAATACCATGCCATATTTTTAATAAAGTTGTATATAATATGTAACATTTGAAATATTAAATCTTTACGAAATAAATATATAACATGTGTGCTTTAAAATCCACATTATAACCACTGAAATAATAATCACAGATAATATGAAATGTGGTTTTGACTCATAAAATAAATAAGCTTTATATTTATGCTTCTAAAACAGAATATTGTTATTATTGCAAATGATCTAACATACATTATTATTTAGAAACCTATAATTTGATTGAAACTGTTTTGCACAATTCACTTCATTTACTTTATGTAGGAATGTTTTTCAATAGTAATAAAAAAACTAGAATTGCTTAATTTGGAATTGGTTACATATTCGTAATGTGTTACACGTGTATTAGTAAACAACAAAATTGTAATGAAACCTGAAATGATATTTGAAAACATTTTTAGCAGTAGCGATAGTTAAAGTAAATTATACCTGTATACTAATACTGATATTGATATAGCAAATGAAAATGATCTATACGTAATATATTTTTTTTCGTTTTGTATTGTTTAAGTATTAAAAACGGAATTTTATTATGCATATTGCGATGGACTCATTTTGATACGGGTTTTGCTTTTAATTATGTTATATGATAAAAAACATTTTAAAACGCTATTTAGTATTGTAATAGAGGTTATTAAAAAAGGACTTTTAATATGCAACTAGCGATGCAATGGAGACTTATCAGCGCGTATTGTTTTAAAACAATGCAGATTTTTGTTGAAACGTTGGCACAACAAACTCGATTAAATAAATAAAACTTCAAATAAGACGTCTAAATTTTAATAAATAAAGCTTTGTTTTTAAACGTGTGTTTTATGAATTTAAGATTTTAGTATAGTATTTCTAATGCATTTAATAACAAATTAATTATGAAATCTAAAAGATTATTTTAATATTGACCATACGTTAGGTTTGCAATATTGGAATACACACTACAGTGACAGCCATTGAAAGTACATTAACACAAGTAGGAAAGAGCAAAACTAAATTTCACTAATATAATATATAGACATACCTAATATAATGATTTAAGTTCAATATTTTAATAAATTGAAAAACTAATAGTAGATAAGTCTCTCTTAAAGAGAATCTACAACAAATTGGTTATTAGAGGTTGTCAGTTAATCTAGTAATTTTATGGAATCATTAAAAGAAAAAAAGTTATTTTTTTATTAGTTTATAATTGCATTAAGATGATGACTGCCATGCGTGAAGTGAAATATAGAAAATTTGGCAATATATGACACATGCTTTTGGCTCTATTGTTTTTTATTATGAGCTAACAATGTTAAATATTAGTATTACAATTTTATTTTGCAAGTCAATGAATTGCAATTGTCACAAAAATATATAAATATAGAAATAAATGCATTTTAGGTACTTATACGTGTACTTTGTTATATGTAAGGACAAAGTTGTTACTTTTGTTACAATATTGAAGATCAAGGTAGACGGTTGGAATCATCTTAAGTTAATCAGGTTAAAACAATTCAATTACTTTTTTATAATAGTAGTCGTTATAGAAGCTTTTAGTGACATTATAAATACCCTTGGCCGCTGTGATTCGATTAACTGATTTTGAATAAATTATTAATTCATTTTTTTAATTATAAATATTAATTAGTAGTACAAAGTGATTGTGCCTTTATATTGGTGTTTTAACTAAAGAGCCCAATAACATAACAAAATTACAATTAACAATGGTAGACAAATTAAATATAGTTTGAAGTTGAAAACTAAAGTTTAAAATCAATTGCCCAAACCAAATCCTACCTGAAAGCGCCTAACCAAATACAGGCAATTCTTTCGGTTTGTTCAAATTCTTGTTCTAGTGTCTCAGTACAGCATTGCTTAATGAAATTTGAATAAATAATTTAGTGAATCATAGATGAAACTGTTTTTAAGATTGACAGAGGACATAACCAAGAGAACGTGTACGATCAGTTTGTATTTCTTTATTTTTTCTTGTTTTAAGCGATCATGAACAGCATTTATCTCTGGATCATACCATTTTTATCTGTTAGTAAACGAGTTATAATTTGTTTGCGGCTTACATGAATTTACCTCGTTTAGGTTATGGTTTGTTTTGCTTACAACAGTTATTTACAAAATGAACATTTTAGAAACAAATTCTATTTAGTTCACATTTTTTGTGGTTCTGGATTACCAGATGGAACTTGGTTTGCTAAATTATTTGATAATAATATATATAATAGCTAAAAATGTAGAATTTTTTTAGAGTAGATATATATTTTTATAATACTTGTTGATGAGAACTAATGGTGAATAAATAAATTTTGAAGTAGGTACATGTGATGACATGTTGGATACTATCATTAATAATACATGTTAATGTGACTAAGGTTTTTTTTTTGTATTTAGTCTGTTTGTTTTTGGTTTCAGAATTTTTTTTATTTTTTTCAAAATGTTTGAGTTTTTTTTTGTTAAAATTTTTATTTGTATTTTAATTTTAATAAAGTTTGCGTTTTAAATTCTTTCTTGATATGAAAGATTATATTTTTTAATAAGGTGTATATACTGCCAGTTTATGTTTCTGGAATTACATTACTCTCATGTCTTTTCTATGGTATTTGAGTTTTATTTTGAATTTGATGTATGATAGTACATATCTTATAGATTAACTATCTATTTGTTGTCTTGTCTATGGATTTTTTAAATTTAAATTTGCTATTGTGATGTTTACTGTATTTTCGTTTGTATGTTTAATTGGCACATTTTTTACACACATTTATGTGTCAAACTAAGACAGTTTAAATTACAATAATAGTAATTTTGATTTAATTTCTTTTAGTCTTTTTATTGTTATTGTTGCCTGCTCAAACAATGTACAAACATCATTTGTCCAAAATGTTGTTATTATTTTGTTTTGTTTGAAGCTGGTAATATGTACAATTCAAGTTTTTTTGGTCATAAAAGTGAGAAAATGAAAATCTATTTAGGTTACGTTTATAATGGAGCTGTGATAAAAACGAATAAATCTAGTTAAACAAAATCAACGCTATTTTTTTGTTTTGTTTATATGAGGGTTGAGTAATCAACAATATTATACTAGTATTATTATTATTTTTTACCGGAAAGTGACTCAGTTAAGTGAAGTGCTTAACCCACCCTAGATCAAAGACGGGCAAAGATAAAACTTAGCAAATTAATTACAGTCGCCCAATAAGCCTACTCAATGTTATGGGTAAACTGGCCTAAAAAGTCATACTGGATCGATTGCATAGGCATGATTGTAAACACAAGGTTATAATCGATTACCAGTTTGGTTTTAAGGCTAAACACAGCACCACCCAGCAAATAGTATGTATTGCACATGATGTTCTTACAACAATGCTGCTACTTGACATTGAAAAACTTTTTGACAAGGTTTGGCAAAGCTTGTTTTATGTTTATCTAATCTGTTATGGTGATTACGTCTTTATGAATCCACAAAAGAAATCTTTTAAAAAGCGAAGTTATGCAACTCAAATGTAGTAGTAGTATCACAGCTCACTTCAACACTTCAATGTAAATATATGTAATTACAAAACACTGTTTTGTTATTATTGATGCTTTTATCGTTTGTCACAACTTCAACATAAACGCACCTCAATAGATAAAAGTTTTGAAACATATTCAAATATTATTTAAAATTTAATGAAGCATTACCAAATTTTAATAATGGTATGTGTTAAACATAATCCACAATACATACATTATTAGAAAATTTGGCATACTAATTGGTAATGTAAAATGTTATGTATGTGGTCAAAGATATTATAAAAAAATAAATGAGATGACATGCATGTGAAATTGTGCGCAAAGCAAAAAACAGTTTATATTTTTATATTGTGTGTATTGTTTAAGATTTTGTCACGTTTGTACTATGTTTTACTTTCAAAATCGTTATCGCGAAGCAAAAACATCAATAATAAAAAAAAACATAAAACGACAATAATAACAAATGTTTGTAAATATTTTTATGTTTATAATAGTTATAATGATAAAAGATTGTACTTAAAGTGGTACAAGCGGCGGCGCGTATTGCTAAATCAAGCGCCGTGCAACAGGAATATTCTGTTTGTATATAATTTATACATTATGCTAGTGTTTTTTTTTTTTAATTTTTAAATGTGATATTTAGGTATTACTTAATATGTTATAATGACATACAATAACATAAAAATACTGTTGAATTTCAACGAGCGAAACTACACTAGTCTGTGAACATATTTGAAAACTTATTCTATTTGTTAATAGTTCTGTTAAAATAAATCTTTCTTACAAGTTTTGGTCCTAAATCTCTGAACTATTAGTGAACAATTGTTAGAATTTCTAGCTAGCCTTGTGCTACGAGTAAATATTTGTTTAGATTGCAATATGCTTTACATTTTGAACAATGTTTATAAAAATATTTTTTGAAAATGCAAAGATCTACAACATTACGCCGATGTTTCAATTATGTTTTTGAATAAAATTTTGAAGAGATTGTGTAGTTCAGATGTTATTTATATATCGATAAAACTTCAGTATCATAACTGGCAACCAAATTGCAATGTCTAAAGAGGTAGACAATCAAATATAGTTTAATGAAAAACTAAGGTTTAAAAACAATTACCCAAACTCAATCCAACTCTAAAGCGGCCAACCAAATACAGACAATTGTTTCGGTTTTCTCAAACCCTCATCAGTGCATCTTGGTGGTACGGCATCGCTTCGGTTTAAAACCTTTGTTTTTCATTAAAATATAAATTAATGTTGACTTTTTTTGGAATTGTAGTTAATAATGAAACACTTTGTATTTTGAAAACTGTTTATCTTAGGGCATAATTTTGGACTTTTTAACTATTTGGTCTAAAGATTACAAACACAAAGTGACATGAAAAATGAATCTACTTTGATGTTTTTACAAAATAATGTAGGTTGAGATTCAATTATTTGTAGAAGTTGATGATGTCTAGCTGGCAGTGATCTTTTAAAAGTGCATTGTACAGTTTATTGTGCAGACCGAGTTGCCTATTTGTAGGCGTTTGTTGTTTTTTTAGAAGTCTAAAATTTATAATGTGTTGTTAACTTTTTATCATATCTTATTGGATTGTTCATAACATAGAACTACAGCTGCATCAGTCAAGTGTCTTGAACGATCAGATTGATGATGTTGATTTAATCTAATTAATATCTTTATTAAGCAGGTCATTAAAAAGAAAAAAATGGATTAAGTTTGATTAAATTCTTGATTTAAAAAACTTTTAAAATAAAGGTGTTCTCATTTTATTTTTAACTTAACAATAAAGTTTTTACATTAAGAAATTAATTTGCGGACCAACAAGATTGAAGACTGGCGACTTACTAAATTAAATGTTTCAGTTACAACATATTTATATTTTTTAATCGAATTTTGCTGAAAAGACACACACAAAAAATATTTTGGAAGGTGATCTTATTATAAAATTTACATCGAATGGCACAAAAAGGTTTAATTTTAAAGTATTGTGTATATACGTTAATTTTGATCTCAATAAGTTACTCAACGTGACAACTGTTTTTAATTAACATGCTTCAACCTCTTATAGAATAAATTGCCAAACCCAATATTTCAATATTTCTGAATCTACTGTCTTACATTTTCAGAAATAAAATTATCTCTTATAAAAATAAAGGTATTGATACAAAATGTGTTACACACATTACAAATCTATCTCTACTATGCACAGCAAATAAATTTTCAATCCGGAGCAATAACAAAAATGATAGCATAAGTAACTGAAACAAATGATTTATGAAATAAAATACAATATTGATTACATAAAATCTATTATAATCAAAAGAAACTTTAATATCCTAATTAAAACCACTAAAATGTTTCTTTATGAATATGTTTTTGATATTTTTTTGTAATTTAGTTACTATCTGTATAATAAATATAATGACAATTCTTTTTATTTATAATGAACACATCAACATATGGGCGCCATGTGTATTATAAATATTATTTGTATATAAATGTCTCGTTATGTATTTTGGAAAGGTATACAAAGAAATGTTTATAGCATTATAAAATTAAATAGAGATTTTAATATGTAAATGAACGATATAACCTATACAAAAGAGATATATGTATACTGTTGATGTATGAATATGTTTATATGCCCAGAACAAATTTTTTATTTAACTTTAAACTAAAGCATATAACTATTATCATATATTTATATACAAGGTGTTATTAAAAAAAACCTTTCACGCTTTGACAGGTGATAGTAGAGATCAATACAACAAAAATGATAATAAACCCAGTTTGAAATATCTTTGCTCTTGCAAACAATAGTGCAGTAGTCAGTGCATTGTTTTTTCTGTTGTTGGTAAGCCTCTACGATTCTCAGTCAAAATTCGTTTAGCTTTCAATTTTGTCATCGTGAAACTAGGGTGTTATGATTTTAATAAATTCATTCTAATTAGAACGTGTAAATAAAAACATCAAAATTACATATTTTGAAAACAATTGAGTCCAAACCTGGCTTTATCATTTTTTAACTATCACATATTAAAGCATACAATTTGTTTGTTTATTGAAGAGATACATTCAAATTGTTTAAATGTTTTTTACCTGGTATAAAAATTCATTGTAAAAAATACACCTTATTGGTGGCGATTTAGAATTATGCTCATATTATAACAAAAGCATGTAACTTATGTTTAAATAACTATTACTTTTGATTTGGTTTTATATGCAGCAAGCATTTTATATGGACATCACGAACGAAGAAAGAATTACTATAAATCTTAAATAGCAGATAAATGTAACAAAATATAACAGAATGTAGCCAATATGATATTATGATATGTTTTTTTTTAATTATAATTGATTTTAGTCGGTTAGAACTGCGGGTTTTAATTAATTGGTCAAGTTCATCTTATACCAAATTAATACAATTAAATATCTTATCGTTTATTTAATATACTTGTATGTTTTATTTAATGTTTATTACAATTTAAAGCAATATTTACGAGTTGAAAATTGGCCAGAGCTTTGAATCCTGAATTGCGTTAGTGCATTGAAATATGACGGTTCGTTTAAATCAATTGATCAATTGATCTATACCAAGTGTCTAGCCATTGGAACCTACTATAAGTCAGTATTGCCAGTAACATAAGGTTTTAGTAGATCTACTACTAAATTGAATAATTAAGTAAAAGAACGTTAATATGCCGTATGGCACATAAAACATTTTCAATTTTATTGTCAAATCTCAATCTTAATTTAGAACTGAATAAACATATAATAGAAAATTCAAAATTTAATTAATAATAAATTATATCAAAACATAATGCCTTACATATATCCAAAAGTTTCAAATTTAATCAAAGATTTATTCACAACATTTGAAAAAACTAAAATCAACAAATAGCTGTTGGAAATTATCAAATATATTATTTAATGCTAAAGATAAAATTAATCTCTTTATGAAATCTGTTGTTTATAAAATTGCAATATTGTATATACAGCATTTTAAAACGTTTAGACTAAATAACGATACAAGTTTATTTGCTTATCATATCATAAATTGCAATTATACCTTTCCCAAAATTAATAAAATTATAATGTTACACAGCTGTACAAAATGCAAAGTTTAATCTGTTAGAAAACAAACAATGTAATCCTCTTGTTAATCTGCTGAACGAGCAAAAAAACTAACGACAACATAAATCACCATATTTGAAATCTTTTTAGATCATCAGTAGATTAATTTTTTCTTTAATTTCTATATTCATTTTTCTGTATAAATGTGATGTTTTGTTAGTGTGTTCTCACTTGGCAATGGCCTTTGGAACTTGTTGTGAACTCTTGTTTGTATTAATAAATATAAATTACTTTTCGTAATGAAATGTTAATCTTTTTAAAAAGAACAATTTATTTGATGATACGTATTGTATCGGGTACAGACTTAGACTAAACTAAAATAATGATTACATAGATTATATATAGTAATTAAATGTTGATTCAGCATCCGCATGCAGGTGCATATCCAGACGCTGACGTCGCATGCACATGCATGCGTGAACAATGGGCTCTTTCATGGAGCCCTGTCTGGGTCTGGTTAGTGTACGGTAGATAACTCCTCATCCCCTAGAATTTGGCATTGCCAGGAAGGTGTAGAATATTGCCTTGGCATTGTTCTGCATCTTGATCTTGGTGTAGGGCTTTCCTTTTCTTTATCCATTTCCTTACGGTGTAACCAGCAAGAAGGAGTAACATGATATATAGGGTGATGGTCCACATACTAGGAGTGAGCATGTGTGTTGTTGGTTCATCAATGATGGGCACTTGTTGAATGGCCGGAACAGCTTGTAGATCCAGCTTCTTAAGTTCGATGTTGAATTTGTTAAAATTGGATTTAAATAATTCCAACTTTGGGTTATTAATAATGAGTGGACTACCCAGTGTAGCTTCTTGATGTGAGACTTCTCGGTTTTGGTAAATTAATTTACATTTTCCTTGTTTAATGAGGAACATTCCAACTAGGTGTTTTATTTCCGATTCGTGTTCACATTTGATTTGAATTTCTTCTTGGATCGGGAAGACAGCAAGTTGTTGGTTAATTTCGGGTATTATTTCCAAATGGTTTGTCGTAATGTTGAGTTTGGTGTATTGACATCCGGTGCTGGATTCTTTTAGGAGGATCTCCTTCTCACAATCTGCATTGTGATTAATTAGCAGATGGGATGAACATTGATAATATTTTATACCTTGGGTACACAAGTTATGTAGAGGCCATATTTTGTTTTCGTTTTTTGATTTTAATAGATATTTAACATTTGGTATAATGGTAACATATTCAGAATCATGCTTAGTAGGTATGGGATTTAGGTAGTAAATTTCGAAATCGTGTTCGTAATTAATGGGAATAGAAAGAAAATAGTTAATTCTGTTGGACTCGATTTTACAATTAACTTTAATAATTGATTCAAAATCTAATATGTTTTCTATTTTGAGTTCGAAAGGAAGTTGTTCATTATAATGAATAGAAATTCGTTTAATCTCTACAAATAAATCATTTAATTTTATAATACTTGGGTGCAAGATTCTCAGTTTACAAAATGAAATTGAGTTCTCTATGTCTTGTAGTACGCTTAGGATCGTATTATATATTATAAGCAACTGGTTGAACAGATCTTTAGCAAACAGTATATTTTGGTGTTCTATATCATCATGTAGTACTACACTTACTTGCATAATTCTCGACTTTAATAATAATTCATTATGTTTAATACTCTGTATAGTATCATTAAATTTTTTTATTACTTGAGTATTTAGGCTATACTTCATTTTTAACTGATTTTCAATTTGATTTTCATTTTTTTGCAAATGGTTAAGAATGTTATTGATTCTTTCTCCATCTCTTGCATCTAAGTTTCCACTAATTGTTCTAATAATGGTGCCCAGTCCGTCAATCAATCCTCTTTTATTTCTGCTTTTATCTACAGCATGCAAGTTAATATTTTGGATTTTACCGTTAATATTACTTTGAATATTATTTATCATTTTTACTTGTAGTTATGTTATGGTCTTTAATATAATTTTGGAAGTTTTGATAAGTTAGAGGACTTTCGATATCTGTTCGATTAAAAGTATACGTTTCTTGACGAGGTCTTTTTATGTTACCTAAGTGAATTTTACTTACAGTGTTATGATGTTTAACGTCAATTACTGCAGTTTTCAATACGGGGTTTATTGTCTCTATTTTTTCTGGTTTAAACTTAGGTTTTGTTTTAGACTGTTTTTGTTTGTTTTTTACAAACACCTCAGTAGGTATTTCGGCAAGATCTTCTCGATTTTCGTTGCGTTTATTCATAGTTTTTTCTTTGTTTTCTTGGATTTTTTGATTGATCTTTTGATACAATAATTTAATTTTGTTCTTATGGTTTACCACATAATTATTTATTATATGGTTTTCCATTTCTATATTAAAGGGAGAATCTACGTCAATATGTCCCGATATAATTTCGGACGGTTTAAATTTTGTTGTCGAATGAATCGAATTATTATAGGCAAGCAATGCGTAATTAACCTTAGTTTCAATTGATTCTTTTTTATACAATTCTTGATTATTTAGTAAACATATATGTTCGATAAGTGTGGAATGTGCACGTTCTATTATTCCATTGGAATTAGGATTTTGAGAGCTTATAAAATGTAATTTGATTTTATGTAATTCGAACAATTCTTTCAGAACAGAGTTCTTAAATTCTAAATGGTTATCTGCAACTATTTCTTTAGGTATACCATGGTGGGTGAAAAAACGAATTAGATTATTAGCAATTTCTATTGCTTGTTGAGAATTCAGTTTATAAAGCTGGGTGTATTTAGAAAATGCATCCACTATAGTAAGAAATTTTACCTTTTCAAGAGATATAGTGTCTATATGTACTATTTCAAATGGTTGCGAAGGAGTTGGAGTGATATTAAATTTCAACTGCAATGGGTTTCTGTCATATTTACTAATTTGACATATTGCACATTGATTTATGTAAGTTTGGATTGAACGCCGTTGATTAGGCCAATAAAATCTTCTTTTAATTTGCATTTCGGTTTCATCAACTCCTCGGTGGTTCGTCTTTCCTTCGTGGTATATTTTTATGTTATCAATAATTTCTTCTTCACTATCTACATCAATTAGCTGACTTGTACATTTTATAAATCTTAGTGCAGAGTTTTTGAAATACTTTTGCAAAACATTACAGAATTTTTCATAAATAGGGTCTTCAAAGTAAATATAATATTTTATATTGGGGGCTATATATTCTTTTATAAAGTTGATGATATCTTGTTCAAAGTTTGATTCTGATAGTTGCACAATTAAGCGCATTTTTGTGTTATTAAATAATTTTAAACATTTAGTTTTTGAAGGGGCATAATTTACTTTGGAAATTAAAATTTGATTTTTTCCAAAATTGATTGGGTTTTCTGTAATTGGAATATTGAATATTGGATCTTCGATGTTTGAGTGCATTGTTTTGCCATCATCACTATCATTAATATTTTCTGCAAATTCATCGTTTAAAACATTTAAACGTTCATCTATATCTCCATGCTCAACAACTAGAGATCCGTTATTATCTTCTGTAGTAGTGAGAATATCATCAAGGTTTACTGTAGACAAGTCTATTAATTCTTTATGTTCATCGTGTACATTAAGTTCGATTCTTGAAAGCGCATCTGCATTTTTATTCAAAATACCCTTTTTATAAAGTATTGTGTATTCATATTCTAGAAGTTTTAAACGCCATCTAGTTAATTTCGAATTTGGTTCTTTAACCGACATCAGCCATTGTAATGGTTTGTGATCACTAATGATTTGAAATTTCCTTCCAAACAGGTAGGGTCTAAAGTATTTTGTAGCCCAAACTATCGCGAGTAGTTCCTTTTCGATGGTGGAGTAATTTGTCTCTGAATCGTTAAGGGTTCTACTGGCGTATGCTATTGGTAAATCAGAGCCGATGTTTCCCTGTGATAGTATTGCGCCGATTGCGAAGTTACTCGCGTCAGTAGTCAGATTAAATGACTTAGTAAAGTCAGGGTATTGTAACAGTGGTTCGTTTATCAACAGTTCCTTGCATAAGTTAAAACAGTTTATATACTCTGAATTATGAATATCAATATTTGCATCTTTTTTTAGACACTTAGTTAGCGGTTTTGTAAGTCTTGCGAAATCTTTTATAAATTTTCGGTAATATCCGAGCAGACCTAGAAAACCTTTAAGTTGTTTGGTTGTTTTTGGAATAGGGTAGTTTTGGATGGCCAGAATCTTATCTGGGTTTGGCTTTACCCCGTCAGGAGTTACTAAATGGCCTAGATACGCAACTTCCTTCCTCAAAAATTCCGATTTATCAATCTGAATTTTTAAGTTAGAATCTCTTAAACGTTTGAAAACTTCTTTCAATCGTTCAATATGTTCTTGTAAACTGGTGCTGAATATTATGATATCATCAAGGTAGACCAAGCACTTTTCGTTCTGGATTCCACGTAAGATGTTATCCATCACGCGTTGGAAAGTGGCGGGAGCATTTCTTAACCCAAATGGCATTCTAACAAATTCAAAATGCCCATTTTCGGTATTAAATGCTGTTTTTGGTACGTCACTTTCTTCCATCTCAATTTGGTGGAACCCAGACGCCAAGTCCAGCGTCGTAAAATATTGGCAGCGACCCAGCTTATCAAGTAAGTCGGTTATGTTGGGAAGAGGGTATCTATCGCCTATTGTCTTATCGTTCAATTTGCGATAATCAATCACAACACGCCATTTAGTTTTTCCTGACGCATCTAGTTTCTTAGGCACCACCCAAATTGGTGATGACCAAGGACTATACGATGGACGGATTATATTTTGTTCTAACATTTGTTGTATTTGATGTTGAACTTCTTGTCTGTGTATTTCGGGATAACGGTAAGATTTAGTATACACAGGAATTTCATCTGTGGTTTTAATATTGTGTTTAATCTTATTTGTAAAGGTAAGATATTTTTTATCTATATGAAAGATATCTTTATATTCTTTAATTAATTCAATTATGGCGGATCGTTCTTCTCTGTTCATATGCTCTGAACGGATTTTTGATACGTCAAATTTAATATTCTTGTCATCGAGTATGTTTAAACTTATATTAGGTTCTTCAGTAGTTTGATTGTATTCATCAATCATTTCAACTATGAAAGGTTTTTTTACAGTCACACACATATCGATTTCAAGTGGATTGGTAATTGTACACAATGCTTTGTAATTATTTACGCGAGTTGCGCATTCAGGTATTTCTAGTTTCTTTACCTTCATATAAGGGATGATAACATCACCATTTCTAACATTTTTTACATCAACTTCTATGACTTGTTCAGTTCTGGCGGGTACTACTATGCAATTCGTACTTTCAGTTTTTTGAATGTCACGATAGTGAAGTTGTATTTTACAACTAGGAGCTACCAATTGGTTTTGCTCTAGGTCAATAATGGCCTTTAATAATTTCAAGTTATCGAGTCCTAACAGGACATCAAAGTTAGAATGAAAATTAAACAAATAAAAATCCATGTTTAGATTTTTTTTGTTATTGAATAATTTATTCAAATTAATAATAGCTTTATGTTTCCCAGATGTAGTGCCATGTGCAGTGGCTACTTTGAATGGGTCGTATTTAATATAATTTTTATAAAATTGGTTTGCTATTTGCGGGTTTACAAATGAACGTGAGCTGCCTGTGTCAACTAGAATTTTTAATTTATTTTCAGTGTTTATAATATAGGGTAGTTGACTGTTATTATTTATAAGGCCCATCAATTCTATGTTTCCGAGGCGTTTATGCCTAAAAAATCATTTCCTTGTTCCATAGGTATTTCGTCATCTATGTTTAACAACATTTGATTATTTTGATTTGGAACATATCGGTTCCTTTGGGGGTTAAACGTATTATGCGTAGATGTTGACATTGGGGTAGGTTTAGGCATTTGTGCAGTGCGATTAGTGTTATTATTATTATACCTTGGTGGGTTATTATAATTTTGGTTCGGCATTTTTTGTTGATTTGGGAAACTATTATTTTTGTTAAAGTTTTGGTAACGTGCATTTTGATTATAATTTTTATTATAATTTTGCGAATAATTTGCACGTTGATTTGATCTAGAAGTTTCCGTTTTATTTTGTGTTTCCAATTGGAAATCATTCGTAAGCATATTGAGAGCGGCGTTTAAATCGCCTGGATTCTTAACTCTCATTTGCGCGCCGATTGGGTCACGTAAACCGCGTAACAATGCTCTTAAAGCATTACCTCTAAAATAAAATGACAAATAATATTTTTCATGCACTTCTTGGGAATGATTTGATAAATAAGACAATTGCAAATTTAGCAAATGCTGTAACCTATTATAAAAGTCAAAAGGGGATTCATTGGCATTTTGTTTAATCAGCGCAATTTCGTGATTCAAGCTATAATGATCTCGCTTGTCGCTATATGAATTTAATAAAGCTGATTTTAATTCACGCCAGTTAGTAATTATACTTGATGATATATTTTTAGCCGCTTCACCTTTTATCTTAGCGATTATACTTGACATAAGGTACTCATTTTGAAAATCTCCCTCTTCGGCTATATTATAAAATTTATTGACTAATTTTTCGCTAATTTCAAGGAAACGCGAAAGCAATTCAGATTCACCGTGAAATTCGGGAATCATTTGCAGATATTCTGCCTTTAATTGAGGAATAGCCATTGCGGTATTATTACGAATAGGGGATCTCGATCGCGAGCGGTTATGATTAGGGATGGTTGGGTCTAAGTCTGATTCTGAATCTGTGTCAATATTACGTGAGTTGACACTCATTAGGCGCGGTGAATACCTCTATATAAACTTTGTGTACTTACAGTACGTATATTATATCCATTGGTGATTGACTGGTTGAGTCAGCTCTTTGGGTTTGCTCGAAGTTCGGAGTTCCTCGGAGATGCTCTTGTAGTCCGTTCTTATATCCACTGGGTTGATTTGCACCGGCACTGAATGGGTTGTCACAACACATAAAGTTATTTGATTCGTTTCACTTATTAATTGTTGAAACAAACCGAATATTTATATTCACTAAATATCCGTTTAAGTGAATCCTACCGACTGCGCCAATTACTTTTCGTAATGAAATGTTAATCTTTTTAAAAAGAACAATTTATTTGATGATACGTATTGTATCGGGTACAGACTTAGACTAAACTAAAATAATGATTACATAGATTATATATAGTAATTAAATGTTGATTCAGCATCCGCATGCAGGTGCATATCCAGACGCTGACGTCGCATGCACATGCATGCGTGAACAATGGGCTCTTTCATGGAGCCCTGTCTGGGTCTGGTTAGTGTACGGTAGATAACTTATATATGTACATATTTATATATTTTAGTAAAAAGTATTTGTGGTAAAAACTTAGTCATCGTTTTATTTCACCATTATAGTTTTTTTATGTTTGTTTGAACTTTTTTTTATATCTTATAAAGAGTTTCTAAATGCCAATGTTTGGTCAAATGTTCTCTTTATGTTTTTATTTACTTTGTGCAGTCTTGTGATGACTTAGTTTTTAGTAGTTAATAACAACATATTTGTGATATAGTAAGCTTGTTTTATGAAAATGTTTTAAGCTGTCAAATTATGTTTTTTTAAGAATATATGTTATATTTTATTCTGTTTTTAAGGTAAATTTTCTTATTAGATTTACTAAATACTTTTTTGTGATTATTTTAGTTTAGATAGATAAAGTATATTTTATACTAATTAGTGGTAAAAACATAGTAGATGTTTTATTTACTTATTAAATATAGAGTACCACATAGTAACCGTGCGACGGTTGATGATCAAAGTTTATTTTATTTTTTGGTTGATGAAATATATTTTATTTATTTTTAACCGAAACTAATATATTTTATTTTCAACTAGGCGCAGTATATATTTTAATTTGTTTCCTTATAAAATATGTATTATAAACTTGCGATAATTATAAAGTAATTTCTAAATGATACATTTAAAAAAGAAACTAATAGTGTGTAACTTGCAACACTGAAGTCTTACTTTTCACTTGAATTGTTTATACTTATAAATTGGTATCAATAATTTGGTTTTTGTTAGCAAATATATTATTACGGCCGTATTCTACGCATTCTATTACAGCAATATTAGTAACGCTTTGAATAGAAATAGAATTCATATAACTTATCACATCTGTAGAAGGCGTTAGTAGTGCCAAAACTAGTAATCTATTCATAAGAATAATAAACATAGTAAAATGTTTTATGATTTTATAAACAAAAAAGTGTATTAGTCGCTAGTACGGCAGAGAGCACGTGTATGATTAACAGAGCTAACAAAAATAGGCATTCAAAGATACACATGTCTTCTCTGTGTTTTGGTGTGCCCAACACCTTGATTGTTTACTCCAAAAGGGAATGGCATGACTATGTATACATAAGTGTATATTCTGTTAGAATATAGAATATCGTGCATAGTATGTATTTGAAACAGAGTTTTTACTATAATCATTAGTTAAGGGCGAACTTATTATAATACAATTATAAATAAATAAATAAATTTAAAATTATGAAAAACTACTTTATAAAAAGACATTATTTACTTTTGTGTTGTCTAGACAATTGGTATTATCACATCAAATGACTTTTGTATGCAATAACCTTTTCGAAATTTCAAATCATCTTTACGGTATCTTTTTCATGTAACAAATATCTGATTGCTGGACTGCAAAGCCCGACTTACAGTGTGTTTATTTATCTGTATTTGATATGCTTATTGTCTTGCTTTCATCATCACAACTAGGTGCAATGCAGTACCAAAAACATTGCTTTCATAGCTATCATGGAAGCTGTTTTATTTTGCTTCTATTAGCATTAGTAATGCCAACCGTTGCACCTAGTTTGGTTGTACCGTACTGTACTATTAAAGCTAATTTTGTACGCCTATAGAAGCGCTTTATATATGTTTATGGGTTTGAGCAAAACAGTGTATAATTATCTGGTCATATGTTTGTTTGAGCATCGGCTTTGTTGCACACACCCGGTTGATCTTAGTAGCCACATTTTCCAGATTAGTATAGAAACTTATTTTGCAATCAAGAGTCCCAGGTATTTAACTTTCTTTGTCATTGAAAGTGCGGTTTGATACATTTTCAGGTTTTTTAAGTCTTTGTTGTTTTGTTGTCTAGTATTCGTAGTCTCAACTTTCTGCACCATATTTTTACTGTGTTTGGTGCATTATATAAAATATAATTGCCCCAAACTTTCTGCTTACTAGGATGGTGAGATTATCGATGTAGACTAAGGCAAAGATGCTCATGTTATTTACTTTTTTATTCTTGAGCATAAAGTTTGCCCAATATTGGCTAAGATATAAGCTATTTTTTTGTTTTTTATTGTTTTATTTTGGTAATGGATGCAAAGCTGCAAGTCACTTTTGTTCATAATAACTCTGTTAGTTTTTAATATACATTTTATACGTTTTTCAACATGAAGTTTGATGTAAATGCTTCTTCATACAATGTGATGGGCATACTTTGCATTGCACCGAAGGATTAGTAGTGTGGTGTTTTTGCTTTTGATCAACTTTTAGATTTCTTTTGGCAGTTTAAGTCTCTGTTGATTGTAGGGAACTTATCCGGATCCTAGAAAAATCTTCCTACTGATCCTTTTTCATAATATGGAACTTGGCTATTGCCAGGTTTCTGAAACAATGATCCCACAACGGCATTAAGTTTAGTGTTTGTATAAGGTTTTGGTTAATTATTTTCAACATCTATCAAATTAACCAATCAAATTGCGTAAACTAGACAAAATCTTGTTGATTTGTCGCTACTGCTGGTGTTCTAACCTCTTCTATGTCCGTAATCCTGACAACTTACATAACAAGGGACTCACAGTTTCAAGTGGATTCCGAACTACTGGAGTAACTGGAGAGTTTGTTTATCACTTCACCAGAAAAGTGTTTTAGCCGTAAAACCCTGCGCTGGCAAGGCGGGTTAGGGAGTGGGAGAGCGTATAAACATGTGAAAAGTATATAACAGTATATGGGAATTGAACCCACAATCTTTAGAGCTGCAGTCGGATGCCTAAACTACTGCGCCACATTCTTTTCTCATCGATTATTATTTTACTCAAAATAGATTTAATAAATAGATTATTTTACTGCTTAAAGTCTTCTAGTATTTTAATTTATTTGTGACGTAACTTAAGAAATAATCTTCTCTTATATGCTATTGCGCATGAGTAAGGCATATTGGGTTTCTTTTGGGATGTTGAGTGAGATTCTACGCTATTAATGCTACCCACTAAACTAAACTCTATTAACCGAAAGTAATTGTTTTGTATTTTAATTTATTTTTTGACTATGCATAAAATATGATCAAATCACGAATTAGTAAAGTTATCAAAACGGCGTCCGGCAAATCAATCAAAAATGAATGAAGATTTTAAATAGAATATAATATTTGTGAAAAAAAAATTGGCTGGTAAATATTTTTTATCTGCAAGCATCGCCCAAAATGCGGCCAAAGTCTCAAAAGAAATACAATTAGAAAGACAGTAGTGATCTGGAGTATTATTAGGATTAAATAACATTTTATTTAAATTGAGTTTAAAGAATTTCTACAGGGGTCAAAGTTTTTTAAAATTATTTAAAAAGTTGTCCCATAAATCAAAACAAATGATTTTTTTTAATGTATCAATCTAAGCAACGGTCGTTTGTCTATTAGTATAAGTATGCAAATACATCAATTTGGTATGTTAAGAGGTTATTGTAAAATGTCTAATAAAAATAATAAAATCATTCATTTTTGTGTATAGCCAAAATAGAAGTAATTCTATTTTTGGATTATAACACTTATCTGAACTAATATCTCTTTCGATAAACTGACACAAGAGACCAAAATTCTAATAGATTATATACTTATTTATAATATGATTTTTATTTTTCTTGTGTCGTGTATTTTTGCCGTTCGCTGTAACAAAATGTGCAGAATACGGTCGTAATTAAGAATCAATCTTCTGGGAGAAAAAAAGATAATTTATATGTTTTTTTAGTTTTAATTTTGCACAAAAATACTATATATTTTAACAACCAAGCAAATAAAAATGTATTGATGAAAATAAAATTTATTTATTTTGCCTAATAATAAATAAAATATACTTCATCGACATATACTTTAATTATCTGAATTAAAATAGTAGCAGAAATGTATTCTATAAATCTAATAAATGAATTTATATTAAAAACAGAGAAACTTTATATTCTTTAAAAATACATTTGTCAACTTAAAACAATTAAATAAAACAAGTTTACTATATGACATCACAAATATGTTTATTAACTAGTTTCAACCTATACTTATTATGAAACTGCAAAAAAAAAAAAATTACATACACGGTGGTCCTGAAACAGTTGACCAAACATTGGCAATTGAAAACTTGTTAAAAAAGTTCTACAACCAAAAACGATTTACAATAAGTTTTGAAAATGGCATTAACTTCAGTGCACTTTTGCATGCGTTGGATCACGCTAAAAAATGTTTGTTACTTTGTATGGCTTTGCTGTATCTTGCTATGAGGCAGCACATTACTATTGCCAAACAAACAATTATTTCATTTACCTGCAGACAATGTTTTATTACACAAATTCTAGGTAAAAACAATTTGAGGTGACTTCATTTAGATCCAAGAAAATATTATATAACGCAATATAGCTCACTTACAAAAAATTGAAATAAAACTTATAAAATAAAGAAAATATGCAACATAATAAATCCATAAGAATATTATTCTTAAAACCCCTTGATCCAATCGTAGATAAATGTTTAAGTTTTCTGTATCCGGATTGCAATTATGTTAATTAATCTGGCATTAGTACATACATGTAATTCCGTATAGAGGCCTCTTAATAATACAATTTTGTATTTGAGTATTAAGAATAAATCTAGTAAATCACAGATTATCTTGAGAGCGAATGAGTTTTCATTTTTGTACTTATATATACAGGGTGTCCTTAAAATACGTGTACAACGTTTGACGACAGACTCCTGACGTCAAAATAGGTCGATCTAAGCCGACTTAGTTATATCCAAAATTGTCTCGTTTAGCCGGTAGAGGGCGTCAAAAAAAACAAAAGTATAACAAAGTTGAAAGTATCTATTGTAAGAAACTAAGTAAAACAAAAACATTACTTAAGCAAATGTGTAAAATCTTGCTGAATACACTTATTAACACTCTTTAAAAAATGATATTGGACCTTATCTAATGTCTCGGGATTATTAAAATGGTTGCCTGCATTTAAAATCCGCTGCAATAAATCATCGCGTGTGTTTACCGGAGTCTTGTAAACTTCTGTTTTAATAGCGCCCCACAAAAAGAAGTCACACATATTTAACTCAGGAGAACGTGGTGGCCATTTTACTGGTGCATCATTGCCTCTTCCAATCCATCGGTTGGGATATTGATGATGTAAGTATTGCCGAACGGCAACGGAAAAATGGGGCGGGGAACCATCATGCATATACCACATTTCCCTCCGAAGTAAAAGGGGCAAATTCTCCAGAAGAATTGGTAATGTGTCTTGCAAAAAATTTAAATAAATATTTCCATCTAACCTGTCTGGAATAACAATGGGACCAATAAGGTAGTGATCAATAATACCTGCCCAAATATTAATTTTAAATTGATGCTGATGATGTGCAACTTTAATGGCATGTGGATTTTCATCGGAATAAATATGTTCGTTGTGCAGATTGGTTACCCCAGATCTTGTAAAGCATGCCTCGTCAGTAAACATAATTTTTCTACAAAAATTTGGAACAAGGATTCTTTTGTTTCTAATAAATTGACAAAATGTAAGCCGCATGGGGGGATCAGTCGGTAAAAGTTCCTGGACTTTTTGTATGTGGTAAGGATGTAACAACTGTTTTCTTAAAACCTCATTGACAATCGTTTTAGGAACATTTAACTCACGTTCTAAGAGACGGGTACTGGTACTTGGTTCTTCTTCAACTCTTTCCAGAATCATCTCTTCTGTTTCCACAGTTCGAGTTGTTCGCATACGACCCCTGCCTTCAAACTTTTTCTCAAAACTGCCCGTTTCCCGAAGATGACGCTCAATATTGGCAAATGTTTGGTGGTTTGGTATTCGACGGTTAGGAAACCTCTCCATGTAAACCCTAACACTCTGACGCCCATTTCCTTGACAAAACCCGTATATCAGGAGCATGTCAACTTTCTGAGAGTTTGTATAATTTTCCATTTTTAATGGTAAAATGAACTTGTAATTCAAGAATGTTGATCGTATACTTGAGTAAATTTCATAGACTGGTGACAATTTGTCAATAATTGTCAAATTATTAAACGCCATAGCAACAAGGTCACTTAAAAATTTATTGTTACAGGTAATTTCTTTTTAATATTTACAAATTGTTGACGCCCTCTACCGGCTAAACGAGATAATTTTGGATATAACTAAGTCGGCTTAGATCGACCTATTTTGACGTCAGGAGTCTGTCGTCAAACGTTGTACAAGTATTTTCCGGACACCCTGTATATATATATATATATATATATATATATATATATATATATATATATATATATAATATAGACAATAATTTATTTGTTGAATTAAAATTAAATAAATAAATTATAAAACTTGATATTTTATTTAATTAATAATATAGAAATTAAATGATTTAGTTTTTGTGTTTCTACTAAAATATATTACTGTTGCTCAATAACAAACTGTTACAAACAATATATTTGTTTGTCTTCCTCTTAATCTTAATAACTTTTATCATACAACTTAGAAAAAACATTTTAACTTTCTGCAGTTTTTTTGTGGAAACTTGAATAGTAGTATACATATTTAAACGATTTTAACGAAATTAACCAGTTTGATAAATTTAACGAAATATGTTAATGATCTAAAATTCAATGTTTTGGTCTTTATTTAGGTGTTTGTTTCCTTAATTTTATTTTGATAAAAACTGATTTTGTTTCTAAGAACCAGATAGTCTCCGACTAGTATGACATTTTAGTTTAAAAATGCCACGGTTATTGTAAGTAGCTTGTCTATATGGTCAGAAAGCGGGAAATTGTATGCCTAAATCAAAACGTTTAAAAAGCACCAAAGAACGTGAACATTAAGATTAAGACATTGCGGAGAATCGTAAATGGGACTAAATTTTAAGAACTCGCAGCAAGACTTAAAAAGAAAATACAACACTTTGCCAACGAATAGAATAGCAATTTTTTTGGTACTACTTAGGTTTAGATTTATGAGAGTCGAAAAAAAATGACACGTTTACTACGTAAACGTCAATTACTTCAATTTGTTATTGATAAGCATATACCCCGGTATATGATTTGAGGGCAATAGCATATAGTAATGTGACTTTTTTAATTTTTGTAAAGGAACTTTGAACGGAAATCAGTGTAATGATAACATTTTGCAGCTACTTTTAGTGTCATTTATAAATGATTTATGGAACCCCATATTAGCAAGATAATGTATGCTCTTAAAGCAGCCATTAAAAGACAGTTTTTCATTGTAGCCAAATCAATTTTTTTTTAATTCTTTAGATATTAATAACCTTATTTATAGCATGCTTTCATTTGTTAATGAGTGCGTAAGAAGTAGTGATGGCACTACACATTAATGATTATTATTTGTTTTTTTTTATTTATCCTGTTCCGGCACCTCTTTTAACTGTTCTTCTTATTAATAATAATGATAAATAATCAAAATCTTATATTATTTATTTGAGGAAAAGCTATATCTATAAGTATTAATGGGACAAGTCAATTTCCAAATCCCCCTTATTTTGTTAAATTAATTATTTAACAATAAATTTATTTTAAGGTAGTTCAAAATCTTCAATACCACCTCTTTGAAATGGTCACAACAATCTAATTACTAATCTAAAAAAAGCAGATGTTTTTGCAAACCAATTTTCATCTAATTATAAATTCTACTACAATGCCGGCTAGTTGTAAAATGATGGGTCAAATTTAAGTTCTATTATATAGGTCATAATCGTAAATTTGTAAATCTTATCAATAGTTTTCTTGACAATAGACAAATTATAGTTAGAATTGATGGTTTTAAATCTGACCCCAAAATTATAAATGCTGGTGTTCTTTAAGGTTCTACTCTTTTACCAACTTTATTTTTGATTTACATTAATGAACTTCTTCAAATAACTAAAAGTCCTATTCATAGTTTTGCAGATGATAGCACTTTTTATACTTCATACTTTCCAAAGACCATTTTGAAAAATAAGGCAGGACGTCTTAAAATTTTTAGACTATAATTTGTAGCATCTATAAACAAAGACTTCAAAACGATATCTGAATGGGGTACTCTCAACTTGGTCAGTTTTAACTTCATCTTACTGTTTCAAAACCGAAATGCGAGTTATCATTAACAAATCTATATCTAAATCTACTTCAGTTTGTCTTCTAGGGGTTACAATCTTACATGATTTTTTTTAGAATGACTATGTTGTTGAAATAATTTTGAAAGTATTTAGAAAACAAGAAGAGAAAATTTTTTGCTATTGTTGAAGTGGATGCACATACAAACATTTGAAATATTTATAGTTTAAGAAGAAATGGCCTTTACCCGTTCAGAACTCAAAAGTACAAGCTTTACACGGCTGCTATTTAACAGTGTTAACAATGATCTACCTACATTTTATGAAAGTATTCTGTAGAGTGATGAATTTACTTTTATCATTTTTTTTGCAAATTGCACTAATCCACGTATTGGCAAACCGCCTACATTGATAACACGATTAAATAGGTGGAACAGTGCTTAGTTTGTGTATGGTCTAAAAAATGTTTTTACTAGTATTTGTGGTCTAAAAAAGAATTTTACTTATTAACTTAATATGGGGATCGTTATATTTTCTTCTTGACAGAAACCAAGGTAATTTAGTTGATTTATTATTTATTATTATTATTGTCTGAAACATTCATTTATTAACCAACAAGGTGTTTATGCTTATATCCACACACTACAAGTATATTTTCAACATACAACAATTCAGTTGTATTGGACACAACTGATTTACGAAACTCAGGGTATTGCTTATAATAACATATTTTGTGAACAAAATTTTTGCAATAAGACTATTTTAGTAATAAAACATATATCGATCCTCAAACTCTTTTCTAAATGTTTTACTAGGTTTTTTTAAGGTAACCACGGAAATGCTAACATTATTTTGTTGTGAGATTTTAATGTACATAATATTGAACGCCCAACTCACTCATCTTCTACAACCTTATATGGCCAACAATCTTTGCTGTTTCTCATAATCTTATTTAATTTACTCAGCATCTATTTTCTTGTTTATAGTTGAAAATTTCACTAAACTCATTTAAAAAATGTACACCGTTTTTTATAATTACTATACTAAAACAAAAGTACTTGTACTCGGTTCAAGCAATTAATAAAAAACGAAAAAAAAAACTATTCTGGCACTCATTTCGATATTGCGTTATGTCATAGGTAGGGGAAACCGGAGAGAAAATGTGAAAATGTTGAGGTTTAAAAATGCAATAAACTTGAAGCTTGGATATTGAGTTTAAATTACCAAATGGTGCCATAGTAATGAAAAATTTGATTAAATGAATAATAATTCGAATCTACTAGATTAAAACAATATGATTTTTGTTGTAGGTATTCTAGGTATTTAGCAATAAGACAAGGAAAAATGTATTTGAAACAAAATGTAATATTTATGGTAGACGTTTTGGCGAATAAGCAATAACCTTTATTAGCACTAAAAAAATGTATAACAAATTATGTTGAAAAGGAGAAAGAACAGATAACATGTTAAAAATAATATTATTGCAATACAAGTTACGTGATAATTGCATATAATGTTAATGACAAATGAAAAAATAATGTATAATAAGATAAAAATGTTTATGATAAAATAATTAAACATTGAAAAAAATATAATAATTACATTTACTTAATTGTACGAAATTTAACGACAATTCCTCGTATCAGACGAGAAAAATTTAACTAGATTTTAATTACCTAATACATTTGTTGTGTGTTTAATACACAAAATAATACATTTTATTATCTCTTTGTACCGTGTTTTTGTAAGAGCATAGAGAGTAGAATAGAAAAACTGTTTTATTTTATTTTAACACTCTATTCAAATTTCAGATACAAAATGCAATTATACATCAATAGACAATATAACAATTTTAGAGCAGATGATAATTTAAAGTCCATCTATCATAATATAATAAAATTGTAATGCAGGGACATAATTTCTTTTAGTAAATATAATACATATTATTTTTAAAATATAAATAAAATAAATCAATTCGCTTGTAGAATGTTATGGTGTGTGCAGATATAAACCGAACCTCGAACAGCAGCCCTATTTAGGACGTGGTGTGTGACATTGTACGCACCAAGGCTACGACACATCGAGTCGGTATTTTCACGGTTTATTAAAGAATGAACTGTGAACTTACACCGAACCACAGTTCATTTTTTATTTAAAAATTGGATTGCCAAAAAGGTACGTTACGAGGTTTGGTTCATATCTGAACACAGTTTTAAAATAAAACGTGTTTGATGCAACAAGAAACAAAGAAATATTGTCAAATTGTTCTGTTCTTTTCTTAATGTTTCCATAATAAACAAACTACAAATACACTGACCTACAACACTGGAGGGCGTAAATGCGGTTTTCTATGTTCAAGATTCAAAGTTCATTTTTAGCTTACAAATATAAGTAAAATTATGTATATTAATGAGTGTTTCTTGTCTATCGATAGACTCATGTTTTTTCAACTTACACAACTAACTAAATACTTATAATTGCTTAGAAAAATTACACAAAATACCAATCAAGAAGTAACGAGAACATCCTATTTTGCATTTATACATAGTATTTTAAGTTCTCCATTATCAATTCGCATTTTTGTCCTGCAAAAGAAAGCAATTAGAATTATTCTTTCAGTATCACAACTGACCAGCTGCCGTTCTTGTTTTAAATTTTTTAATATATTAACAGTCCAGCCACATTGGTGTTGAATTGTTTATTACACGCCAAAAACAACGTTTCAGATAAAATTAAACAGAAAGATATTCATAGTTACAATACTAGAACTAACTCCAACATAATGCTACCAACTGAATAAAGTTCAGAAGAGTTATGAATATATTTCTATTAAAATGTACAACCATTTACCAACTAAAATAAGGAAAATGCCTCGAAGTTTATTTGACTCTATGATAACAAGAAGACTGATACTGGAAACGTTGTATGACTTAGTGATTTTTTTAATACTGTTTTTTTTTCTTTACTTCTTTTTGTGTTAGTCATCTTTGTACTTGCCTAGCAAACTTTGCAAATGTAACAATTTTAATGTGATTTATTTTTAAACTGTATATTTTGACATGATTTATACCATGTACTTGGTTTTATAAATCTTAATAAATTATTATGATTATTATTATTAAAATGACACTGACAGTCAAACAAATTTGTTTCTAAAGCTTTCTTAACTTTAAAACCAAAAATGCTACAAATATTTGCACCAACCAGGTATTCAGGCTTATTTAGTAAATAATGAAGCTAAAGGTATTGTTAAGTAACAATATCGTTAAACTTGTAATGATTTTGTCAACAATAATATTCTTATTCACAAAGCCGAAATTGTTAAATATTTTTTTAACAATTTATCCTTATACAGAGAGTTTATAAATGAATGGGATTATGTAATCACTTTAAATATGCCGCCTTTTTGAAATTGTCCACTATACTATTGGTTTTGACAGTTCAACTTTGACAGCTGTCAAGCAAACAAGGCTATGAGAATGTATACAAGTGAAGAGAATATTTTTATTATTGAGTTTTACTTTAGGAATGGGCGGTTTGATAGTGGGGAATGGCTCTATTCTATTCCGGATTGTGTTCGAGAGTTTACAACTGACGTCAACTGATAATAATTATTATTATACATGTAAACAATGTAAACATATGAAAATATTTTTATTATTGAATCCTAAGATAGGCAACTTTATTTACGCAGTTTCACTAGAGCGGCACAAACGTACATTAGATGGTTACATAATCCCAAACATTTATAATCACCCTGTACAAACTACATGAAGTTATATATACAATCATTGTTTTGCAAGCGTGTGATTGTCATTTCTCTAATGCATTATGACGCGGAAAGCAGTAAATGAAGACTTTTTTAATGTTTAGAAATTTCGAACCTTATAACATCAGCTAAATATACACTTTCACCATTCTTTGGACTATTGCTTTCTTTCGATATAAATTTCATGACGCTTCTATGTTCAAATTGCAAAACACTCATTTTTGAGTCTTTAAACTGACATTAAAATTACAAATGTTAAGCTAACCAAGCTGGAGATGACACCATAAAATGTCATATAAATTTGAAGTAGGTAGATAATATAAAAAACTTCCCTCGTACTAATTATGCATGAAATGTTTACATTTTAGTAAGTATCGTTTTATTGTGTTATGTTGCAGTAAGTAACAATATTTATCTAACTTTAAAATTAACAATATTTATTTGTACTTGAGAACTAGTCATAACATGTATATTATATCTAACAAAAACACTAATTAAATGGTTAATTGTAAGAAATAAAGCAATGTTAGTAGTTTTACGAAAAACAATTATCTCAACCAAAACGTACGTACAATTTATATAACTAACGTATAATTAAATATAATTAAATAAATTGCGATAATTATTCATGATATGACAAGTTCAGATAAAAGGCTACTAGAAATGTACTTATTTGCACGCATCCTTTGCGTGTTCCCTTAATACATTCCACCTGCGAGTGTGATATATTTGCATACAATTGTGATTAACTAATAAACGTCAAATATAAATACACTAAGCGATATAATAATTTAATAAATTTAATTTGTAATTTAAAATTTCGCACGTGGACAGTATTGGAAATTATTATTTTATTAAAAAGTGTAATATAGCTGTTTTAATTGGTTTGCTTATTTAGTAACAACATCCGTTATTCATCCAATATAATTACTATTGTAATAAATATTCAATTAATAATAAACGAATTGCTCTGTTGCCGACTGGCATATTAATTAATTTGAGTTTGCATAAATCATTAATGATTTCTTAATTTAATAGGTGTTTGTGTTAATGTTTGATGTTTTAACACATTGCAATCGCAAAATAGTTCAATTTGCTAGAATCATGGCGTAAAAAATTACCAGTAGATAAACACAAACAATAGTTAAAATAAATATGTACATATATTGTGATTTGTCAATTTTCAACTACGCGACTTTTTTAATTGCCGTGGAAATTATTATATCTATTAATTAAATAGCTATTTCTGTTAAAAATTGATATTTTAACATATTTCAACCAATAGTCATATATACTACAATCATGGTGTGGTTAGTGTGTTATCTAAAATAGTTTGTTAGTACTTTATCAAGTCATGTGGTTTTAAGCGAAAACGTTTACTATTCACTCGATTCCGCTTTATCGAATCACCGTTTTATCGGTCCAGCCGCCTATATGGACCAAATCTTCAGGAACAGAAAACAAACTATAGATACAACAGAAATTTACATCGCATACTTGGGTCAAAATTCTGCTTTAACGGGTCAGTAAATTAAATTAAATTAAATTGAGTTAATACTTTACAATAACAAAAAAAAAAGTTGTTTACTATTTTATATATAAGTGTTACGCCTTCATAAAACATCATTTTTTAACATTTTTTGTGCATCTGAGCGTGAAGAGTGAAGACATGTTATTGTTTTCAATTTCATTTCATGTATTGGAAGAAATGAATACGACTTTTTGATCACCAGATTTAAGTTTTATATAGCAATACAGACAATATTATTGATTGTGTAGTTTTGCGTTTAATAATAAAGACATTTAAAAAAATCAAAAAGGAATAGACTGACACTTATTGTTATTATATACATTTTTTATTTATTTTTATACAAATAACAGCATCTAAATCTAAACTTAAAAGAATTACTTACTGACTGAAAAAAAAAGTATTGGTATTCGGCATTTCTACTGAAAACCAAATTTTAATTTATTGTTTTATTGTAGACAGTTGCATCAGTTAAGTCATTATCTGTCATTGTTTGACAACTAAATAATCATTTGACAAATGTATACCATCACAGTTGCATTTGGGTTCAGTTCCGATAAATGTTGATATTTGACAAAGTTTTTTATCAAGTATTAATACTTTTATATTTATTGATTTTTTTGTAATTTTGTCAGTTGCGTCAACTTTGGACAGTTCAATTACATTATGTTTTGAAAGATATGATATTCTTTAACAACCGTGTTATCTTAGGTCTTCAGTGTTACCATTCGATTTCTTTGTTTTTGACAGTTGTGTCTATGTTGCTAGTCATAACTGTTTTAGTTTTATTATATTTTGACAATTGGTTATTAATTGCTTTGACATATGTTATTTTTAGATAGTTTTGTCATCATTTGACTGTTGCATTTTTATTTCAGTTTGTTATGATCTGATAATTGCTATTGGAGCGATTAAGACTGAAAACTAAATTTTAAGATTGTGTCAGTTAAGTCATCATCTGTCACTGTTTGACAGTTAGATAATTATTTGACAGTTGTGTCATCAATAGGTGTTGGGGCAATTACGACTGAAAACCATACTTTAATTTACTGTTTTATTAAAGACAGTTATGTCTTATGCTAAAAAATCATTTGACAGTTGAGTTCAAATTTTTCAAAAGTTGCGTTTTGGGTTTAGTCTAAATACATGTTGATATTTGAATCTTTGTTGTCATTATTTTACAATTGTAGTTTTGTTTGACAAAATTTATTTAGGATTTCTTATTAATTATTGATAGTTTTATATATATATATATATATATATATATATATATATATATATATATATTCATAACTTATGACAGTTTAATTATATTTGTATTTGACATGTATGTATGTTTTTTGATAGTTATGTCGTCCAATGCTAACTATGTTATTATTTGACGATTGTGTTCATGCTTATTTTAGTTTCATTTTGTTTGTGCTTCTAATGACTCATTAATAATAAATTTGCGTTAGATTCCAGAAATATTAGTGTTTTTAATTAAATTCTAAGTCTAAACCTTTGTTTAATTTAATATTTAAATTTTACACACTCATGTGGCAACTTTATACCAATCTATGATTACAATGAAGTTGGTTAAATAAAAAATCACCACTAAACTTAAGATACTCATAGCTGGGAGGTTTGACTTTACCTAAAACTTGAATGCAATTTTGCAGGAAAACATGATTGACTTCCTCAGCAACACAAACTATAATTGGATATAGTTTTATCAAACACAATTTGACCTTGTGCAACCCAGATTATATTCCCGGTTTAGATTTACACAGTTTTGGTTTATTTGTTGATAATTTTAGTAACTTTTATTAGTTTTAAATTTAAATAAAATGTTAATTTTGATATATTGTTGGTACACAAATCATTTTAGTATTTTTTGAAGATTTTAGTAACAGATGCAAACTTTTTAACAATTTTAGTATCACTTTTTGAACAGCAGTATTCTCTGAGAAATTTTGAATATTTATTACTTTAATATTTTAGTAGTTTTTTATAACAATTTTTTGATAGATTTATATGTCATTTTTACAGATTCAAAACATAATTTGATAGTTTTTTGAAATTTTGACAGTTTTAGAACGTATTTGCATAATTGCCAACTATTTTACACAAAACATTTTGAAATAACTTAAGAATGTACACTCTTAGAGAGTTTAGTTATTTTTAATGCTTTTAGTGACGTATTATAAAATATAATTAAATACATTACTGCTTAAGAGTTTTAGTAATTTTTGGCTAAATATAGTAACTCTTTTCACAATTTATAATGCAATTTAATGTGTTTAATATATTTGCGCTAACTTATAATATTTTTACATATTGTTTGGCAGTTTTAGTATTTTTTGACATATTTATTTACAGTACTATGATCTATTTGATAGGTTTTGTATTTTGTCACTAATACAGATGGATTCACTTTTTTGACAAATGTAGTAAAGTTTTTGAAAGTTTAAAATATAATGTAGTAATTTTTTGACAGATTGAAATACAATTTGACTTATCATTTTATTATATTTCTGTAAACTGTTTGGCAGTTTTATTATTTTTTTAAGTTTTCAATAGTTTTTCACAGTTGTAGTAATATTTTGAACAATTTTAATTATGTTTGACAGAGCAAGTTTATGCCATCTTATTGCATTGCTTATAACAAGTTTTAGTAACTTTTGACAAATGTAATTACTTTTTGACACTATTTTTGGCAGTTTAGAATACTATTGGACAGGTCTGCTATGTTTCTGTATTTTTTTGAATTGTGTAGTTATTTTTTTACGTTAAGTAACATTTAAAAAAATTGAATACATTTTGACATAGCAGGCAAATGGTATTACATTGCTGTAAATTGTTTGACAATCTTAGTAACTTTTTGAAATTTTTAGAAACTTTTGGATAGTTTATATAATAATTTTTTCAACAGTTTAAAATCATGTTTGACAGATCTAGCAAATTTATGCCAACTTATCACATTGCTAAAAATATTTGACAGTTTTTGCAACTTTTTAATAAATGTAGTAACATTTTTTACTATTTAGTATTTATTTTTGACAGGTGTACCTACATATGTCTGTAAACATAAATTATCACTGTAAGTTGTTTGACAGTTTTAGTAGCTTTTTGATAGACGTATGGTTTTTGATAGTTGATAGTATACAACTTGACTGATTTGGTACAGATTTGTGAACCTATATATATATATTACACACATTTTTAAAAACTGTAAGTTTTTTCCAATCACGTTTCCAATTTTTTTTTTCAATATGGGATGGGGCTTAAAAATCCTAGCTCTGCGAGTATAAATTGTATTCACCATATATTGACATAAGGAAGGAAATCTGAGGGTAGGAAATTTGCCGTGTGGCGTACATACACACGTCTTTCTATCTCGCAGTCGTATATGAGATAAGAGAGAATTTTAGAAAAAAAGTTAACTTAAAAAAAATAATAAATTTATATTTGTATATCAAATAAATATTGTAAATAATACTACTACTATTTATTAAAATCTATTATGGCTTTAATAACGCAAATAAAAATATACTTTTTTATCAATTTAAACCAATATAATTACTATATATTCGATAACAATATATTATCTAATTATAAAAAAAGCCATATTGGTAAAAGATTTTTGAGCGGTAAAAAAAAAGATTTTATAATGGAACAATAATTTTAATGTGTTATGTTTGTCCCATTAATGACGTTAATGGTGCCATTAAGTGTAAAAATAATCTAGTTTTTGTATTAATTAATATTTTTATAAAAAAAGCTCGAAGTACGTTAGAAATGCTTGAATACGAAATTGAAATTTATGTTTTATAATAATACTATTAATTATACTTCTAACGTAATTATTATTGAAGTATTATAATATAATTAATTAATACTACAAAGGTTTTTGCTATTTAAAAAGTTAATAATATGTTGTATTGATTATTGATAAAATTTATATCTATTCTAGAAACTTCAAATTATCATATTTTATTTTTTATTAGCATTATTAAATAAAATTAATAAAGTTTTTTTAAATAAATATAATAAATATCAGCACCGTTTTGTGGTATAATTAGATACATAGTAGATAGTAAAATAAAAATTGTTATTATTTTAAACTTACTTTTTCTAAAAATCTATTTCTTTTACACTATATTCGATCGCGAGATATAATGAGATGTTTATACGGGCACAATGATTCGATATTTTGCCTCACATTATGCTAATTTACGGTGAGTGGAGTAGAGTAGGCTGGAGTGGAGTGAACAGTTGTTGAAGTAAATACATATTTCCGAACGCAGCGGAGTAGTTTGATTTTAACTTATTTAGAAATTATAAGTTGACATTAGCTGAACATTATACTAATTTTAATTTGACGTTATTTCTTATAAGAACTATTAATTTTATTTTTATAATAATATTAATTACTTGATCACATTACACTTGTAATATTAGATTGTCACTTATAAAACCATAATGAAATTAGAGTTAAAGGAGCATGTGGTCGTCTCCTTTGCAAGGCAATGGCAAACCAGCAAAGTGTTTGCCTAGTAAACTCCTCTAGTAGTGGATTCCACGTTAAACTGTAGGTCCCGTATGTTTGTGTGGAACTATTATCACAAACATACGAAAGGGGCGCCGAACACTCGTAGCGAGTATATGGCACTATAAGAAGAAGAAGGAGTAGAATAAACGAACGCACTAAGTATAACATCCTTGGTAGAGTTGGAGTAGATTTTTTGCACGTGATTACGGAGCGAATGGTCGGAGTTTGTCACATCCGTCAGTTGGTTAGTTGTTAGGTTTACACTAAGTTAATGCTTTAATGTTCTAACAATTTAGGCGTCTAATTCACCTGTTTCAATATTATTTGTATTGATGTAAAATACTTTGAATGTAACATTTTCTATTCGCATTTGGTGGAATCTATTTACATTACTAATTGTGAAATAATTATATTGATTTTACAAAATAAGGATTTATTAATTCAATACTTATTTATTTACTATAATAGTTACTGAAATAATTTACCATAACAATAAATTATTATATTATGAATTATTTTACAATCAGCTTGTAACGTAATCTTTTTAAATTTAATTCTTTTTAGGCTGATATGCCATAAATCTTGATAAACTAACTTTTTATTATAGTTAAAATAATTTCATTTTTTTAACTAAATGCATAAAAATAATTAATACTTTACAAACAAAACAGAATTCTGTTACTTATTTAAAACTAATGCGAACGCTGACTCTCGCCGGTTTAAATTTAAATTTTAAATAAAACTTGATCACTCCGCATAAGCCGAACGCAGCAATTGACTTTTTGCGTGCTTTGTGCACTTCAAACAGTAGTGAACAGAGTAAAAAGAGTGACTTGAGTAGGATAGCCGAACACAGCTTCAATATGTCCACCAAATTAACCCCAATGCGACTAGACTAGAAATACAAAATTATTAATAAATGAAATAAACGATTTAAGAATAAATGTTTAAAATGTAATTAGTTATTTCCATTTCAAAATACACTAAAAAAATATATATTTAATATTTTATTATTTTATTTAAGACATATAAAATTTATTTTGTCATATAAAAATTTTAATTTTCAATTGCAAGTCACTATTTTAAATAATTTCACATTCAAATTTAAATAAATATTTTACCTGTGTCATTAACAAAAACATGATTGTGCAGAAAAATACTAAACTTACTAAATACGTATCTTAATATGTATACTATTAGTGTAAATTAAAATTAATATTTTATTGTCTATAGCCAATCATAATCTGAAAAAAATGTCAAAATACCGCTTTAGCTACTGTATTTTTTAGACAATGAAACCTATAAATCCTAGTTTTAGCTTACAGTAAATTACAGCTTACAGTAAATCTCATAGTCTTTACATACGTTTGTTTAGTCACCAAGTCGTGTGAAAGAATATTTTAGACGATTATTTAAGAGTTATACTTATATTATGGTCGCTCTGACTTTCAATCTTTGCGTAGACGATACTTAAATAAAATGTTTGTTTTATTTATGACGCAAATGAAAATAATTTTAACTTATTGGTAAAAAAATTTATGGAACTTTTCTAGCCTTTGAGTATGCTCGGATAGCATGATTAATTGGTATGAAATATCAAATGCTAAAACTTTATTTCAATTAAACTATTCTTATGCAAAAATTGTTATGTACATTGTAGTACAACATAAAATAATATAATAATAAAATATAGTATTCATGCATGGTGTAGTCAAGTCAAGATAAATGATTCTATCCATTGATTTATTTAAAAAAATGTCCTACTTGTCCTACTTTTATTACAATATTGTGAAAATGGTTACATAGAACACATGCATAGATACAAGCACATATGCTTGCATATAACAATTGCTAAAAAAATACTTATTTCTTTAGATGCCATTACTTGTATAAAAATAATGAATTTGCCAGGTGGCGCAATTGAACTTGCCGTATATTTATGTTATAATTTGTTAACTATAAAAATATTTATTTACTTTAGTAAGTCAGTATATTCGAAAAATTGAAAAATTACTACAGTTATGCAGTTATATTAGGGTAGATCTATTACAATTACACTAGCCATACTGGAAAGTCCATTAATTTTTTTTAAGTTAATTTATTGAACGTGGTTTTTTCTGTTACGAGGCTAAACCGACGCAAGAGGTTACTACCACATCTGAACATTTTGTCGCAAATTTATCGATTATCTTATTGGGTTCTTTAACTCTTCCGCGCATATCATTAAAACATTTTTTTTCTTAATCAGAAAATTTGACGGTAATCATTTAAAAAGCATTAGGTACTTTGCATTTATTATTAATCTGTTAGACGGTAAACAGATTTTAACCCAGAAATATTTATTCAAATTTAGAAATTGTAACATTGATAGCTTATCTGCATATGAGGAAATTACTGTCTTATTACGTATTTCATATTACTTATTAGGTAAATATAGTAACCATAAATAACAGTAATAATAATAATATTTTACTTATGATATTAAATAATATCTGTAGGTGTATTGGTAGAAGAGGTTCAGTGAACTAGCCTGCAAGATCTCCTGATCTAAATCTACTTTTATGTGAAACAATTGGTTTATGCGGAGCCAATAAACAACGTGGAGCAGCTACATGAGAGAATTGCATCAAAAGTATCAAAACACAACAGATTTTGAAGCAGTTTATCATTCTCTTTTAGTGCGTTGTCAAGCTTGCATCAACACGCATGGTGGTCATTTTGAGAACTTACTAAAGTAATATTGTTTGTTGTTATCATTGTTACAAATGTTTTTTTTACTTAATTTTTGCAAAATAAAAAGTTTTCTAAATAGTGTGTATTTTTCGATTATCTCGAAAACGAAGCGAGATAGTCAAAAAAGTTTTTTAGATTTTCTGTTTGAAATTAAAAAACGTAAAAGTTTCATTTTTTGCGTTCAGTTAGGAAACACCCTGTATGTGAGCCATTTTATTAAATAGGTTGCATAAAAGCACTTGAAATAAATTAATTTTATAAAAAAATATAAATTTGTTTTTTTGTTATTAAATAATATTGTTACATAAAAATTGTCACTATTTTATCTATTTTTATGCGGCGATTGCTTGTCTATAGTAAACAATAATAAATACATAATAAAATGGTACGTTTTTCGTAAAGGTGTGGCGCTATAAAACAGGCCGGGATTCCGGTTGCTAAATTCCGTACGGGTTTATTAAGATCCGGAAAACCGAAAGGTGTGTCATCAACCTTAAAGTTATCTTTTGGTTTTTTTTGTGCAAATCATGTCACATAATATATTTTTTTATCATGTGCCAGAAATCTTTTCATTCAGTACTTTATTTTATTCTGTCGAGCCGATAAATCCAACTCTTTCTTTAATATATTAATAATGCGACATAACTGTATGAATAAGTAATAAATATTATTAAAATTATTATACAATTAAGTTGCTAAAGATGTATCAAATTATCACCAAAAGCGACCCATCTCCTTATTTCATTAATAATGGGTTTTCTACGTGCACTGAATGAATATATTAAATCGATGTCAAGAACTCCAATAATTACTGACAAATCGTTTAATTGTAGCTGAGATTGATACTATTTCGCAATTGCCATACATCAGTTTAAATTAAACAAAACACAGTGTTACGATTGCATTACAATTTAAATGAACAATTTGCAATCGCTTCAAACTGATCAAAACCATTTATCATTGACCTATTTTGCATTTCTCAGTAGTGTATCGTGTGTTTGTAGTGAGCATTTACAGCCGACGAAGACCAATGAATTGAAATAAAATTAATTTCTAAGGTAATTATTTAATTATTTTTGTAAATTTATAGCTATTAATGAAAATGTTTGTGAAGTACTAACCTCGTAACCAACAAAGAAATTTAAATTGGTTTTTTTAGTAAATGATAAGACTAATCACTAATAAAATTTGCCATAAAACACAAGTTTATTTATTAAATATGTTTTAATTTGCATAAAACATGTTTGTTAATTTTTTTATTACTATTGTGCTAACATCTCAAACATTTTGTTTTTGGTATTACGAGGTATTAATAGTTAACCGACAAAATAATGATGTGTGAATTATAAAATAAATCTATTATTTATTATACAGGGTAATATATCATTCCAGAATACAATTACTAAAACTATAAAAATATTTTATCGGTTAAGTATGCTTATAATTTAAATTTCTGAATATGTTATTATAAGAGTACCTGTCAGTTTCAATGAATGAAACCTCTTATAAAATATTATATTAATCAAATTGATTCGGATTTTAGTTAATTCATTTATAATTTATAGTTATTTTAATAACTAAGATTGAGTATTGTTCGAATTAGTGATGATAATAATAATAATACTTTATTCACGGTATAATCTTACCATTTACATCTACATCAAATATACATAAACAATGATGTTTTACAATACAAAAATAAAGAATACAAATATACCATTCATAAAAGCGCACATATTAGACATTAGTCAGCATGACTTCTGAACGTAGATTTAGAGACACAAAATACATTAATATCAGTTGGTAAATTATTTGCAAATCTACACATTCTACCGAGTGGATTGTTGAAACCATAATTAGTAGAATGAGTAGACTCGCGAAATAAAGAAGAATGTCTGGCTATGTCTATTATTAGGCGCTACATGGAATGGAAGAGTACCAAGTAGCTCCGGACAATCAATCTCAGACATAATTAAATTACGCAAGAACGACTAATCAGCTCTTTTGCGGCGAATCTTCAATGGCGGTAGATTGTACAATAAAGCAATGTAGCAGTAATCATAATTTACAGATAATATGCCGGATTTATAAGACAATAAACGACAAAACTTTTTTTTAATTTGTTCAATACTACGGTTATGAATTTCATAAACAGGACTCCAAACTGACGGAGCATACTCTAAATGCGAACGCACCAAAGCACAATATAAAAGTTTAAGTGTACTGGCTGATAAATCCGCGGACATTCTATATACAAATCCTAACATTTTTATGGCACGATTGCACATGATGTTTATATGTTCAACAAATGTAAGTTTATGATCAAAAATAACGCCTAAATCTTTTATTTGTGTGACTTTGTTTAACACTTTAGTGTCAATTATATAGTTAAAAGAAATTTTACTTAAAGTTCTATGGAAACTTATTGAAAAATCAGCATTAAAAAAATAATTTATTAATAAAACACCAAGTATTTATAGAATCCAAGTCCAGTTGTAAAAGATGGCAGTCATTGAGAGATGATATTCTTCTATACATTTTTAAATCATCCGCAAATAAAAGAAATGACGATGAATTGATATACTGTAGGATATCATTAATAAAAAGCAAAAATAAAATTGGTCCACAATGAGATCCTTGAGGAACACCAGATGGAACAAGAATGGGCTGTGACAAAAAGTTATTAATTTTTACACACTGCGTGCGATTTTTCAAAAAGCTGAATAACCAGGAAGTCACATCATGATGAAATCCCAGAGCACTGATTACTGTACATCAGAGATTCCTTTTAATTTTTTAGCATTTATCATGCTCGAATAGTTTTATTTTACGATATTAAATATTAAGAACTAAGTTTTGGTTTTGGAAAGCTGGCATTTTTATAAAATTTCCTAATTCTTTATTTTTTTATATAAATTAAATTGTTTTTTTTTTTAACTTTTGATAGACACCATTAATTGACATTTTTTGTAAATGTTATTTTACAGACAGACTTTTGAAATTGTTGACTAAATTTGTTAGTTAATCTGCCATTCAACAATGAAAGTTTTGTTTTTTTTAATTTATTCTATTTGTTTTGTTTATTGTCAGTTCATAACAAATAAAGAATAAGACAAAATGAAAACTGGTAAAGAATATGTGCTGGTTGTTAAAAATATCTATATATATACAAGGCAAAGTAATATGAACATTTTAAAACTACTTCTTGATATGCATAATTGTCTTCCTTATTTTTTTTTTGGCCTTTTTTACGTTTTTTGTTTTCATTTTGTTTTTCTTGTTTCTTTTTTATAATTTTTATTTTGTACGTTGGTTTCCATTGTTTGTTTTTCTATTTTTTTTTTGTTGTCTCACAGTTGGCAATATAAAATTGCGGTTATTTAATTATAGCGCGCTCGATTGGTCGATATCTCAGTAACTTCTTAATACTGATAGCGGTCCTGGAGATATGATCATTACATAGTAATCCTAGTAAAGCGTAGCTAGAATGAAAAGCAACTTAATATACACAAAAAGACTGTTTGCTCTGTTGCACTCATGCCTTTCCCTATTTTGGCGTGCTTACATTCCACATATTTATGGGACACGTCTGATTCTAATACGAAAAGTTTCTATAAAGTTATGGTTAAAAATGTTTTCTTTTTGAAACACAGGGTTTTTGCAACAATTTTAAATTTACAGGATGAAAATGGGTTTGATTGTAACTTTGAATAATGTTTAACATATTGTGCTGACATTTGGTTTGAATTGGTTTTTAGTTGGAGTTATTATGGTCAATTTTACAAATGAAAAATATGCGGACATACATTTTGTGAACGAGCTTGCAAATGGCAATACTTACAAACTCAGAAGAATCAACAGCATTATTTCAATCGTGTAGTGCCTAATAGTAAGACATTTTCACGAGTCCACCATCGTCTATGTGAAACTGGAACTTTTTTTGTAAATGTGTGAGCTATCATAATAAAAGATGTTTTGATAGGGCCATTCTGCCAAGAAGACTCAATGAACAATTGTATCTTAATTTTCTTCAAGAGCATCTCTTTGAAAATATCCCACGTACACATTTTAGTATCAAAATCCGCCGGTTTTTGAATAGAACATTCAACGATTGTTGGATAAGTCGAGGTGGACTTCAACCGTGGCTTGCTAGGTCCGCTGTTTACAACACGCAAATAAACACAGAAGAAGGGATAAGAAATAGAATCGTTGCTTCATTCTAGATTATTAAAAACACCTCAGGAATTTTTCAAATGGTCCGTAAATCTATGAGAAGAATCAAGCGTGCATTCGAGCAGGAGGATAACATTTTTAACATTTTTTATAATTTTTGTTTTGAACTTTGTATCATTGTTATTAATAATATCAATTAATTATTGCACTATTACAATTTAATTTTTAGTTTAAATAAATTGAAAATTTAAAATTGAGGAAAAAAAATACCCTGTATTTCAAAAAGGAAGCATTTTAAACCATGACACTATAGGAACTGTTTGTGTTAGAATCAGACAAGGAATCTCCTTGTGTAATATTTTTCCGACATTAATTAACACCTTGGTACAAGTATATTTGTTGTCAAATGTTTTTTTTTTAATTTGTTTCCAACTTTACAGCAGTAAATTTAGCGATAAAATTAAAACAAAAGTAATTAAAGAATTCAGCCATAAATTAAAAAACTTTAAAGTTTAACATATCTAGTTTTGTTTTATTATTTTTTTAGGTTTATTTGTTTTTTTGATTGAATTTTGAGTTGATTATCAAAATTATTTTAACTTTAACGTTATGGTAGAAGGGAGATTCCATTTGTTTAGATTTTTTTAAATTGACAGGAAATTAAAATAATGTAGATTAATCCTCACAAAAATTTTGATGATGAATTTAATTCAAAAGACGATTAAAGCAAATTACAGGTAAAGTCAGATCACAAATAAATAATGTTTTTATTATTCATACAAAACTAAAACTAAAAAAAAAAAAAAATTAATAGAGTGTTAAATATTTTTATATAGAGATAAGATGTCAATCTTTAAAATATTGAGTGAGGTATTGATTAAGCATGCAACATATTTATTTATTTCTAAAAAAAGATCGGATGTTATTAATCATAAAAATAGTGAGTAGTTTAATATCTTATTAAACTCTAGACAATAAAAGATATAACATATAAAGAAATAACTTAAGCTGCTATCTAATACTTGCAGGGTAATATTCGTGACCATATTCTTAATTTTTTTTTTGCAAAAGCAGGACTAAATAACTTTTTGTTAATTAAGCTAAACTGTTGACATGGAAAATGTTCAATCAATGTTAGCATTTTGTATTAAATGAATAAATCTATTTTATATTAAGGTTATGTCAATAGTATATAGTGTATTAAGAATTAAGGATCAAAAATAAGCTTTAGCCTCGCTTCGCTCCTTCTGTGCACGAGTTACAATCGATATTTTTTGCAAGTCCCAAATAAAAACAGTATTATTATTTAATTTTGTCTGAAAAAATAAAAATTTGTTTTTGTAATTTCAGTTGATTTTGAAAAAAAAAAATGAAATTTTTTTGAATACTTTTTCAAACTTTATTTACAGGAGCAGGCAAAAACTAGTTGTAAGCAAGAATAATTTAAACGAGAATAACCGTGCGGATGTTTCAATTCAAACGTACATTGAAAATAGTCGCATCGCACTCGACTTGGAAAAAATCCGTATAATGTGAACAACAATGGCTATCCAATGCCTACAATTTGACAGTTGTTTTTATTTATATATATAGCACTAGCTTATAAAAAACATCAATTTTAACATCAACAATCTAATAAAATTATATAATATATGTTTATAGAAAAAACTCTATTAATAGTTTATGCTATTTTCATATAAATTTTATTTTCTATGAAAAACAAACATCTTTAAATACACCAAAAATTATAAACAACTTATTAACATGCTTAGACATATCCAAATAAACCGATCGTGTTCAATTGTTTCTACAGTCTACTATATTTTCCGTGGAAAACTTCTCTTTTGATGTACGAATCTTTGATATTTATTAAGTAAATAATGTATTAAAATTATAGTTGTGGCAATTTAATGGATTGATGTGGAATTTCTTTGAATTTGGCATTTTAATGTAAAGGTTAAATAACATTATGGTATGCGTAAATACACTGCTCAAAAAATGATGGAAACATTTCTTTGTTTCTATAGATTTTTAAGTGATAACTCAAATGAAACATTCGAACTTGGTACATATTTTGTTCTAATAAATGAATAAATTTACAAAGTAAGTAAGTAATCATTTAATAAAGACTTTTAAGAATTCGATTGTTTCATGAATATTGTTTTCACTTAAAGTTATAGATACATAGAGACATGTTTCACTATTTTTTTTCAGCAGTGAATGTCGTAAATATTATCGCTTTTTATATGACCGTTCTCACCAACAACTTAGAAGTTAAGCATCAGTTAAATAGTTAAGTACTGGTTAGAAAGTTGTACCGTTCATTTAAACGCAAAACGCGTAAGTAGTGGTTAAATATAAGTCGTCAATATCAAGGGCTTAACCTAAAATTTGTCATTTTTATAGCAAGTGTCAAGTGGAAGAATATTAATATAAGATGGAAAATATAATAATTCCACATGATGATATTTTATATTTTAAATAATTTTACAGCAAAAACAAGCTTCATTTTTATTTATCACAATTATAGCATTATCATAATTAAAAAAAAAAAGAAATTTGTTTTTTTGCAGTAACTCTTATACATAAATTTATTTATTCATTTATTTTAATTGTTTTGTTTTGATTTTTAATTCAGCTTTTAGAATGTTTATCTGCAATTCAAATTTTATTTCATTAGCACATTTGTTCTGTTTCAAAATAAATGGTTGAACTTTTGCTATTTCTAGAAACCGATAAGCAACAATAAATTTCAACAAACTCATTTGATTTTAAGATTATTTTAATATTAAGTTGTGCACACAATGCAACGGAAGCTCACGCCATGGTTAGAGGCAATGTGATGTATGTTGGTTGATATCTGATTAAGCAGTTGTAAGGATGACTTTACAAAGTATTGATGCTGATTTTATTTTTTATTTATTCAGACTGGTATTGGCTGTTAGGCCATCATCAGTTAATACTAAAATAAGGTTGAATAAATAAAAAAAAAACAATCAGCACAATTAACTATTTAAAATTTATTTAAAATTAGTACCTCTAATATTCAACAAAATGTGCAAAAATCAGTTAAAAATATTTATAATTTAATTGTTATTTTAATAAACTTTATAAATTTTATAATATAACAAAAAATATGACATAAAATAATCAAGTTGATAGGACAAATTTACGCCCAGTTAAATATTTAACTTAGACTACGTAAAACTTGAGGTTATTATTACAAATCACTTGCACAAAACCTGAAATAAATGATAAAACACGGAGGTTCTGGCGATTCTGAATTATGAGGTATGGAAACATACTGTCATTTTGACGTTTATTGTTACCTAGGCACACCGATTTATTTAGAAAAAAATGTGTTTGAACAGACCTATTGTATATAATTTATTGCCCTACGAACAGGTTTTTACAACTAACCCAATTGATGTCGTTGAACTCCATAATATTATACTATTATATCTTGTTATACAATAGTATTTTGTATAACAAAAGTGGATAGTATGCCCATATCGCACGAAGACGAATTTGGAGCACGACGCTGCAGGCGCGGAGTGCACCAAACGTCTAAGTGCAATATGGGCATTCCACTCGAGTTGTACAGGTTACTTTTTCTACGAAAGTAAAAATCTAAAAATTATTTTAAAACTTTTCAATTAATCGTATAATATTATTTTATATTGAAATAAATTCAGGTTATGTTTGACATCTGACGTTTCGCATAATTATCAAATTCAGAACTACCTATAATTTTGGTTAAATTATGCTGTTAAAATATTTAATTAAAAATGTTTTAAAGCTTTATTGTATAATAAAATAAGACGTTCTTAATCAAATTTTGACATTTTACAAATAAAAGAAACCATTTGTATTTAGCGACGTAATCAATTAAACATTGTGATTTGTATTTTTTGTTTTTATGATTGGTACGGCATATCATATCCACACTAGAGTGAATATATGATACATATCCATTCAATTAGACGTGAATAAAAGTGACAATATATAGAAGGGACTAGAAAAAAGTCTGTAAAACGCACAAATAGTGATCAATTTTATAGTAGATTGAAAAATAAGGAACATAGTTAAGTTTTTTTATAGGCCGGATGGCATATCAAATGAGGCTTAGAAAAACGCTCCTGCTGAAGTGAAAGACAAAAAAGGAAAAATAAATATTGGATATGGGATTAAATAATAAGTAAGATTTAATAATATGTATATATTTATTATAAGTACGTTACTCAACGAGAGCCAGACTAATACTGATATACATTTACATGGTTGGTTCGTATAGCCGGTTGGTCCTTTGTTAAGAAAAGGTTAAACATAAATAGGGGAATTCCCTGTTAAACATAAATAGGGGAATTCCCTATTGTATTTATTTTGTTACGAGCATCTCATATAACAATATACAATACTCCCCCTCAAAATAAATCAACTTTACAAAAAAAATAAAATATTCTCAACTTTACAAAAAAAATAAAATATTCTCAACTTTAAAAAAAAATATTCTCAACGTCTATTATTAGTTTTAATATTTCGTGAGTAAACATAGGGGTACATTAATATTAATATGATTCAACATTTGTTGCTAGGATTTAGGAAAAACCCCTTTCTTTTTAAAAACCTAAATCAAATCATTATTACAGTGTTAAATATAATTATCTATTGATAATTAAATATACAAAAACAATAAACAAAATACAATAAAATTGAAACAAAAAAAAAAAACTTCATTTTTCCAGACCAAGTTTGAAGCAGAATTCCTGGAATCTTGGACCTGGTACTTGCTTGGTGAACATATCTGCCAATTGTTGATCTGTTGGCATATATTTAAGAATTATTACTTGTTTATCAACTTGTTCTCTGGTGAAATGGTACTTTATATCGATATGTTTGGAACGTTTATGATCTACAGGATTATTAGCCAACGAAATACAACCATTGTTATCTTCATACATGTTTATGGGTTTTTTTATTTCTATATTAATGCTTGATAATAGAGATCTTAGCCATAATACTTCTCTGACCCCTTCAAACATAGCCATATATTCAGCTTCAGTTGATGATACTGCTACTGAATTTTGCCTTTTTGTATTCCAACAGATCAAATTTCCAAATAATTTAAAAATATAGCCTGTGGTGCTCTTTCGATCAGCTTCATTACTACCCCAATCGGCATCCACATAACCAATTAATATTTCTTTATTTTCTGTTCTTTTATAAATTAACTTAAAATTAATTGTTCCTTTAATATATCTCAATACTCTCTTTAGGCACTGCCACAGTTCTTTATTATTTTTATTCTGATATCTACTTAGAAAATTAACAGCTGTACATAAATCTGGTCTTGTGCATAGCATGGTATACATTAGACACCCTATAAGATTCCTACAAGGTTTATTATGGCTTTCATCTGAATTCAAAGCCACGTAATCTAACTTGATTGGAAGTGGTGTACTAACAGCATTGCAATCAGTCATATTGAATTTAATCAAAATATTATTTAAATAATTTATTTGACTAATAGATATTTGATTCTCGTTTCTTTCTATCTCAATACCCAAAAAGAGCTTAACCTCATTTAAATCTATCATTTTGAATGTATTCATTAAATATTCTTTGAAATTTGACATTGTATTCATTTTACCAGTGACTATTAATAAATCATCAACATACAAAACTACATAAATATTTTCGTATATATGACCTTTATCTAATAAGTACAAACATCGGTCACTTGAAGAATTTTTAAAACCGTGTGCTTTTAACACTTCATCAAAACGTTCAAACCAGCATCTAGCTGACTGTTTTAAACCATACAAAGCTTTATGTAATTTACAAACTAAATTTTTGTTTTCAGTTTTTATACCATCAGGTACACGCATATAGATTTCTTCTTTTAAACAACCATTTAAAAATGCTGTTTTGACATCCATTTGATGTATTAATAAATTATGTTGGTTAGCAAAAACTATCAATATTCGAAAAGTAGCAATCCGGGCTACTGGTGCAAAAGTCTCATTGTAATCTGATAAATATTGTTGACTGAAACCTCTGGCAACTAGTCGCGCTTTATACCTTGATGGTATTCCATTAATGTTATTTTTAATTGTAAATACCCATTTACAATCTACAATATTTTTGTTTGGTTGCTTTGTAACTATAAGACCATGTGTTATTTTCTCTGAGAGAACTAATTTCATTATTAATCGCTTCTTCCCATTTATCTTTATCATCCCTTTTATTTATTTCATTATATGTTTTAGGAATTTCATTTAATAAAGATTGTAAACATATGAGAATTTCAGTATCACTTTCATTGAATGATATTTTATTGCGATTTTTTTTTTAATTCTGGGTTCAATATTCTCAGACTTATTACTGGTGTTTAACTGATTTGTATTATCGGTTTCACTGACAGTTTTATTATTTTCTGTCATTTTGTGTATATCCTCATTTATATTTGAGGAATCTGTTACCGATTTATTATCAGATTTTAAATTAATAACACCATCTGAGTTTTTATTTAGAATCCCTTCTTCAAGTTTCAATATTGGTTTTGATGTTTTTGAATTATTATTTTTGTTCTTGTCACTGAACAGATTGCTATTTTGTTTAACAATTTTAATTCTTTGGTAGTTTTTATATTCAACTCCTTCATCAATTTCCAATAATGGTCTTGAATTTATGAAATCTGTCTCGTCAAAAATAACATCACGAGCTGTGATAAATTTATTATTTTCTGGATTAAAAATGTTATATCCATTTGGTACATATCCAAACAGTATACCTTTAAAAGATTTTTTTATCAAATTTTGTTTTTCGGTTTTTATCATGTATATACACAGTAGAACTGAATATTCTTAAATGGTCTATTTTTGGCTTTTTATTATGCCATAGTTCATAAGGTGTTTTACCTTCTTTATTTGATTTTGTGGGGCTTATATTTATTAATTGTGTAGCAGTTAAAATTGCTTCACCCCAAAAATGTTTTTCTACATTTGCTCCATGGATCATTGCACGAGCCTTTTCTGTCAACGTTCTATTCATACGCTCCGCAACTGAATTTTGTTGCGGTGTGTATGGTACGGTTACATGAAAACTTATATCTTTATTCATGCAAAAGGTTTTTAATTCATTTGACATATATTCACGCCCATTGTCACAATATAAATTAACAATTTTCAAATTGAAATGGTTTTCACTTTTAATTACAAAATCTTGAACATTTTTGGTAACATCTGATTTATAAGTTAGAAGATATGTTACAGTATAATGAGTATAATCGTCAATGAATGTTAGAAAATAATTTTTATTGTCGATTGTGGTTGGAGTAATCGGCCCGCAAACATCTGTGTGAACTATAAATAAGGGCCTCTGAACATGTGTTTTATCTTTAGCTTTAGAAAAAGGTAGTTTTGTTTGCTTTCTATATATGCAAGCTTCACATAATTCATTTGAGGGATAAATATTTTTTAATTTAGTAATATTACTTGCCATTTCTTTACTTTTTAATTCCAAAAATTTATTTTTACTTATATGGCCTAAACGTTCGTGCCAGATTTTATAGCTCTCATTATTAATATTAATATTGTTAATTTGGTGAAAATGCTTTTCAACTTTCTTATTAATTTTGAATTTTATTTTTATTAGATGGTTTAAACACTCACCTTTTACAATCACCTTACCACCATTTTTAATCGTTACTCCGCCATTTTTCTTAAATATAATTGTCATACCAGCCTCTTGCATTCGGCGTACCGAAAGCAAATTATACGGTACATCAGGAACGTACAACACATTTTGTAAAGATCCTTTGATTCCCATATTCGAGGTAACATCTATGGTTCCTTTACTTATAGCCATAACTGTAGTATTGTTTTTAGCTACTGATATTTTTAAAGGTGTATTCAATTTCTCATATGTCGTAAAGTAGTCTGAATTATTAATTATATGATCCGTTGCGCCAGAATCTAGTAAGAACATAATTTCATTTAGTTTATTCAACTTTGTTAACGTGCCATTATGGAGCATAAACGCAAAACTTTGTTCACTGGTTGAGCATGTTGAAACAGTTTGTGCTTGTCTGTCTTTGTGTGAATTAACAATTTTCTTTTTATAATAAAAACAATCCCTTTTTACGTGATTTTTTCTTCCACAATAGTCACATTTTAAAACACGCCGGTTGTCAAATTTTTTATTACTTTTAAAATGAGGAGCCCTTTGTTTCTGTTTATAATTTCCATTATATTTCCAATTTTTCTTTGTTGCCTTATTTCTGTTGTAAACCACTTCCGTTTGTAGAATTTTACCACTTGTATCTTCACTTTCATTTCTTAATTTTATTTCATGATCTAGCAGCCTAGTTTTCACAAACGCCAGATTTAAATTATCTTCGTTTAATGTTTGTATAGCTGTAGCAATTCCATCATAAGCCGGGGGTAATGTTAATAAAATGTGGGCAATTTTTCCCATTTCATTTAGAGGGGCTCCAGCTGCTGTTAATTCTATGAGCATATTGTCCAATTCGTTGAAATGGTTTATAAGTGAAGTTTCTCCTTTCAATTTAAAACTTAACAGTTTCTTTTGTATTGAAAGTTGCGTAGCCAAACTCTTGCGTTCATAAATTGCATCGAACTTTTTCAATATGTCCCTCGCCGTCGCATCCTCGGTGACAATGCTAATTAATGTATCGCTCAAATGTTCTATGATACATCCTTTAGCGGACGTCTCTTGTTTCCGCCATTCATTGTCAACTGTTTCAGGGGGTTCTTGAGTTAGAACCCGAAGAGCACCTTCCTCGTCAATTAACGCCTTTAATCGCAATTTCCAGATACTATAATTTTCTCCATTAAACGGTTTAATATTACGTTTAACCTTTTGATTGTTCGACATTTTCACTTTTATTTCATTTATATTTATTAATCACTCTTAGTTTATAATTAGTTTATTTATAGAAAGAACTTTGTTATTAGTCACTTTACACATGCACACAAATAACGTTCTGGGCCCATAACCTATTGGATATGGGATTAAATAATAAGTAAGATTTAATAATATGTATATATTTATTATAAGTACGTTACTCAACGAGAGCCAGACTAATACTGATATACATTTACATGGTTGGTTCGTATAGCCGGTTGGTCCTTTGTTAAGAAAAGGTTAAACATAAATAGGGGAATTCCCTGTTAAACATAAATAGGGGAATTCCCTATTGTATTTATTTTGTTACGAGCATCTCATATAACAATATACAATAATAAAGACCCAGCAAACTATAGGTGCATTATATTGATGGATGTTTTCTACAAAATATTTGCAAAAATTATTAAAAAACTTAATCCAAGTATTACAGAAATACAGGCGGGTTTTAGAAAGAGGAGTAGGACAGCCAATCATTGCAAAAATATGCAGTAGATAAAGAGTTAGAACTCAAGGGAGTGAGGATTTTTGTCTTTTTATCGACTTAAAACAGAATGTTTGAAAAATAAAAGTGAGCAGGTAACAGAAGCAGTAAAAGAGATATATAAGGAAACTTGGTTTTGAGTGAAAGTGGGTGAATTTAGAACTGAAAAGTTTAGAGTGTTTAGAGGGTTGCCACAGGGATCACCTTACTATTTAATATATATACTGCAAGTTTAGAAAGTGTATTAGAAGCTGGTGGACTTTTAATTGGGCAAACAAGTTTAGTTGCTATCATATGCCGATTATGTCGTAATTCTGACACTTACAAGTAGTAGCATGAAAAAAATATTGGAAATAAATGTTGATAAAACTAAAAGGATGTCGTTTACAAAAAAAATTGGAAAACGGCAAAACAAATTTAAGATTAATAGACAATTGATTGAAAGCTTTTAGGTTTTATGTTTGTCAGTGATAGGTCTAATAGATAGCATGCAAGTAAGAAAATATGGGTAGATTTATTAATATACGGAAAGGAAATTTGTTTTAAAGTAAAACTGGTAGTTTGGAATGCATGTATTAGAAGTAGTATGTTATATGGAGCAGAAATCTGAGGAGTAAAAGAAAAGCAATTTATAGAAAAAGTACAGTTAAAAATTATTAAAGTGAGCATTAAGAGTGGAGCCATCAACACTTGGCTATATAGTATTGCAGGAGGCGAACTGTAAGAAAGTTAGAAGGTGGGCAGCTGCAAACAGATTTTTTAAGGAGTGATGAAATATTAAAATTGACTATTGGTGGTATGAAAAGATACAGAGAGAAAAAGAGTAGTAAAACTGTATATGGGGAGTTAGTGAACAGACTAGAAGAGGTAGAACTGCAAGCTAGGCTAGAAAAAATTGACGGTAGCAGGTACAATGCCAATTGTAAAAGAACTCAAGAACATAGTAAATTACCAGCCTACTTTCAGGAGCAATTAGAATATTCAACTATTGGTTGCAAGGTTTAGGTGTGGCAGTGAAAAGAATGGTAACAAATTTATAAAAATTGAGTAGGGACTTGGCATCATTGTGTAGATGAGTGTAATAGTGGGATAATAATGAGCAAATACAGAAATGGAAATAGAATAAATGTTTAAATGAGAATGTGAATAAGATGAAAATATTTAAATATATTAAAGAGGACAAATTAAAGTTAATAGTGTTACGCCCAGTTATACAATTTTATTTTTTTATATAACTGACGCAACGCACGTTGAACCTCCCAACCATCACATCGTGTGTGCCTGAACGTCGTATTTTAACTAATTATCACTAATTCATCAAACAATTTATTGCTGTCAAACAATTTGACCGCATCTCTTCACTGCGACGACGTTACTGCCTCCTTTTTTTTTGTCCAGCAATCGACTCCCCTAGCCATTGTGTAATTGAGTCTTTATTACAACCCTAGAAGCTCCCCTAGCCATTGTGTAATTCAGTTTCTTTTCTCTAAAGTAAAGAATTTGGTTCAGATTGTTTTTGGAAATCTTGAACATTGTATTTAACTCATCAAATGAAACAAAAAGTTCCTATAATTAAGCTTCCTAACAAAGATGCTTTTTTTGTTTAACTGTTAAAATAGTAGTAGTAGTAGTAGTAGTAGTAGTAGTAGTAGTAGTAGTAGATAAGCTAGCACAAGGACTAAAAAACTGTTAACTTTTGGATAACGTGTGTAAAGATGCATTTAAACAGTTGAACAGTATTTAGTAAGTACATATTTGAAGTACTTGTGTTTGTATCAGTATGGCATAGAAATTATTTTATAGTTTTTAAACATCATACGAGTTGTTACAGATCAAGCCTTATGTATAATGAAAGCATATTCTTTAATAAATTGCCAGAAGAAATAAAAAACTTAAAAGAGATTTATATTTTTTAAAATCGCATAAAAAATGTTAGTTAAATGACCACTGTATTCTTTGAAACATTGTAATTTTTATATTGTTGTTTTCAGATATGCATACATTGAGGTTATTGAGGTAATGTTGGGAAATAATATCATACTAATATGTTTGAATTTAAGCATACAAGTATAATATAATTTTTGCAAAATTACTATGAAATTTTTGTTTATATTTGTAATGTTAGTGTTTTTCTTTCACGTTTTTGTAATCTGTTTCTACTAATGAAATTGTGTTGGTATTTTCTGTATGGTTACAAAATAAATGAATTATTATTATTATTAAGTAACTTCTAGAAAAATAAATTAGTAACGTATATTTCAACAATACACATTTGTGAAGTCAGTGAGAGTTTGTTTGGCATGTATATTGTACCATGCCAAGACAAACGCAAACATTTATTTTACGTCGTTTTTCAAATAGTAGGCTATCAAATGCCGCATTCTTTGTTTATTTGGTTTAAATTCTAGACTCAGCTTTTGAAAGACAGTTCATCAACTTTAATTATCAAAATCTAAGGTGCGCTACGTACATTACTTAAAGATAGAAAAAAAATTGCAACCTATTCAAGGCTTTAATCCCAGAGGCCCGAAAAAAGAATAGTTTTTTGAATGGCTTTAAAACAAATTTGAAGTTAATCTAGATTTTTTGAATAAAAATTGGTGTACGGACGAAGCTACATTTACAAGAGCTGGTTGTTAATTATCACAATCTTAATGTTATATGAAAGTTTGCACGAAACATGACCAGGTTTTTTTCAAAATGAATTTAGCGTTAATGTTTAGATTCGTATAATTTTAATGACCAATTTTTGCCTCTAAGATTAAACTTAATTAAAAATAATTTCGATGATTTACTAACGAACATGCCTCTTTACTTTAAAAATAAAAACTGGTTTCAACTCGATGGTGCTCCGGCACATTTAGGATTAATAGTTTGAGAATGGTTGAATGCTAGATCTTAACCATTGGATTTTTATGTTTGGGGAACTCTAAAAGATAAAGTATATGAGACGCCAGTTAATACAAGAGGTTAATTAATTTAAAAATTTGATGAAATGAGATGTGGCAAAATCGAATAGAAATTTCAAACTCAATTGATGCGTTGGTTCGGCATTGCAGAAAATTTAATTTGAACGTTTGCTTACATAGTTTTTTTAGTTAACTGATAATTAATATGCTAACTCCAGTGATGATAATAAAATAATACTATACATTCTTTTAGTTGTCAGTATTAAAACTTTACCAGGCGACATCTTCGTTAGGAAGCATTTAAATAATCTGAACCACTCTTTATATAATTCAAGATAGTATTAAGATAGCTTTATTATAATATTGAACATAAACAAGCGTTTTTATTCTTTAGCATACATTTTAATAAAATTTACAAATATAAAAAAGATTATAAAGAGTTGAGAATGGCGGATGGCAACCGACAGAAAATATCTTTTATCTATCTCTTAAGGTCAGATTAAGATTAACAATTATAATTATATATGACTTATATATGATTAAAAATGATATTTACAAATACATATACAAATAAACTTTATGATGGTCGCCATAAAATGATTTGAAGACACAATCATCAATATCTGTCGATATTTGCTATAATTACAGAGAATACTTACTTACAAAATTATATATATATTATGCACGTTTTGACACTGATAAATTACATTTTTTTAATTTTGCAATCAAAAAGTTAAATAATGTCGTCCTTGATTTAAATGTTGGTTGCAAATTTGTACTTTTGATATCGATCGACTCTGCACGTGCGGCAATTAACCATTTCTAATACTTCTAATATATTTATTAATTGATTTATTGGCCAATGAAAATATCATTCATAGTGTAGTGTTTATTTGAATTTTGCGTAAAATTTATATCAGCTGAAATCAAACCATGCAATAAAACTTATTTAAATATAAATTAGTAATATATCTGAAACAAAAACGGATTGTGGTGTAATAAGTAATTAATTAATTTTATATTAATAATTAATTAGCATGAGATTAAATTTGTTTGCTAAGAATAATACTAAATTATGAAAACAATACAATAATATTATTATTAGAGACAATTTTGACACATCCATTGTGTCTATTTTGTAAACGCTGATTTAGAATGATAAGCTCTGCATCAAGACTGCATGGAATACAAATGAAGTAATACAAAGCATATTCAAATAGGTATGCAAAATATGAACTTGACATTTCATATGAATATGTATCTAAATTTAAATTTGTATTACAAACATATTATTCTGTGGGCTAACGTTATAGAAAATCAAATGCCTTAAATGAATGCTAACTGAATCAAGTATGCTAAATGTTATATATCACAAGATCCTAATTGAATAATGGTATATGTAAACTAGATATAAATATTAAGATAAAAATTAAAACAAACCAGTAAGTTGAGTAAAAAATGTTATTTATAAGGATATGAATTTTCCAAACTGTATAAGGAGCATTATTAAATTAGTACAAGGCTTCTCATAGTGTACATTTAAAAAAAATCAATATCACGTTACAAATTAATATAATTTTAATTTGTTCCGACAATATTGAAATATTAGTAGAAGCAGCTTATCAACAAATTAATTAAAACACATCATATTTACTGGAATTTTATAACATATCCACAACAAACAATTTTGCAACGGTTGAAGCCATTGAAGGTACTACCGCTTAAACTTATAGCTTACATTTATAACGATGTCAAATAAGTACACGTTATTTAAATTGTTTTATTTCATAAAATAAAAACTGTAAAGATTAATATTATAAAAAAAAGTGACGTCATCTTTTAATTAATATTAATACATTAATAACAAAAAAAATATTAATTAGTTGTTAATAACTGTTTTGATGAAATTAAACATTATCATCAAACTCCACAAAGCATATAATAATTGTGTTGATCTTTTGCATATATGTGATTATAGAGGTTATGTTAACCTCAACAAAATATGTTTTTTTACTATAACTGTATAAGCATCACTGAGTAGTGGTCTAAATAATTTTGATATCGGTCGCATTATTGATATGCAAGATGAGAGTTTGCGCTATTTCCCAAAGAGTTGGTCGTAGTGTTTCTATCATTGTATGCTGCTGGTGTTGATAGTTAGAAACCACACCGGTTGACTTAGATGAGGACGTTCTAGAAGCATAAATTTATGATGGTTATAGAAGGACGTTTTGATTCTGTGAACGTTTTAATTTGATATTGAAAGCTTTTTCTAAATTTTGTAGAAGTAAGTTTAAACGCGAATTGGTATACTGAAAAGAGTTTGTAGCCAATATTACTGCTATATCTAAATAGCTTATAGAAGCCCATTTTTAGCAAGATATTTTTTGTCTTCACATGATATTAGAGATTGCCTTGGTTTTCTAAAATAGACCAATCAATAACATCTCTAATCGAACTTAGAATCTTGGCATTAAATACACTAGGCAGGCATTAGTTAGTGCATAAGAAGTTATTGCGGTTCTACATGCACAGTTGTTTACAGCTATTATTTGTAACACGTGATGTGTGTATAACCGTTATGCTCGTTGAAATTGATCATATTACTCTAGTAATTGGAAAGCAGCTTTTACAACTTTACTTGAATAAGACGGAATAAGTGGCACTATATACTGTCAAAAGTAAAACAACACCAAGAACTTGTAGTTCCGTGATATCTGGAGCACTTAGCAACTTGCCTAGGCATGCTAGAAATTAATTTGTCAATCTCAGCCTGAAGGATTAAAACCCATGTTTCCTGAATATTATTCTACTGATTGTATCACACGTGTTATAGGTGGAAAATCAACATTAACTAGTTTCAGAAATTTTATATTAATCCTTATCTTGTTGGAAAATAGAGGGTTTTGGGGCAGTAATGTTAGTTTTAAAAACGTGTTAATTTGCTTAATGTTCTTGGAATGAATATTAGAAGAGACTTAGTTAGTTGTATAAGCAATTGCTCCTTATATCATCACCTCACATTTAAGAGCTGTATGTTGTTCACGGCAAACTGTAAATTTTTTTGTTCTCTTTGGTGAAGTCTTACCATTTTACAATCATCGTAGGCATACAAACAAAATCTTGATTTGTTGTTAAAAATAACTTGCTTCCATCGATCGACCAATTGTAGTTTCTCATTGCACCATTTCAGACGCCACTTTTTGTGGTCAGGAGGACTAACAAAGAAAACAGCTGCAGTTCAACTTGATTGCAAATGATTTTTGGATAAACTGATCTAACTTAGTTAAGCTTCTTAATTGCTCTTGTTGTTGAAAATTGGTGCCGGAGAGAAACGAACCAAAGAACCCGACCTGCGGTAGTGTTTTTAGAGCCGTTCAGGTCTTAATCTTCGTTGTTTCTATGCCCCTATCCATAATTACGAATTGACAAACCTCTTTCTCTAAACTTACTCTACATTAAAATTGTTTAACTGAAAAATGTCATGCTTGTTTTAAATAAAAAATTAATCAACAGGTTTGCACGATAAAATTGTATAGTCAATGAACAATTTAAAAAAATAGCTATACATTTTTTAAATTTTATACTTCGAAATAAATTGATCAAATATTAATAATTGTTTAGTGTGAATAATTTACATATTACCTGATTAAAAATTGCTATTTAGGAAACTTTAATCCAGAAAAATATTGTTGTCAACAAAATACAAAAATGCAGTTTTTAGAAAATATTTTGATAGACGTTTTAGAAAAAATAACTAGGATTCACTTAAAAAAACTGTTATGTTAGATAACTGCATATAAAATAATAAAAATCTCATACCAAAGACTTAAAAAAACAATACAACACATTTAAGTATTCAAAATAAACAAATAAATAATTAAATTAAAAAAACTAATATCTAAATTTCCAAAATTAAAAACTAATATTACAAGAGAGCGAGGCGCAGTGGTCTAGGCATCCGGCCGCTGTACCGAAGATCGTGGGTTCGATTCCCATATACCGTGATATACTTTTCACTTTCTATACGCTCTCCCACTCCCCAAGCCGTCTTGCCAGCGTGGGGTTTTACGGCTAAAACCTTCTCTGATGGAGTGATGAATTCTCTCCAGTGGTTCGGAATCCACTTAAAACTGTAGGTCCCTTGTAACACACACACATTACAAGTGATACCGAAATTGTAAAAGACTTTGATGTGAGAGTCTAAAATTGATTGCTTTTAGTTTAGCCCTCAAAGTCGTTTCATACTTGTTACCAATCCTTGATGATTTTTGAAATTATATATACCTTGAAATTATCGGGCCTTACAGGGATGTTGTTTTAAAAACTTGACCGAGACAGTTTGCAGAGTTTGTTGTATTTTTGGTCGGTATGATTGATCATTTTTTTACAAATCCATTGCCAGTTGGAACTCGTACTGTCTGGTCAGTCCAAAACATTGTCGTTGTCGCTAATAGTGTTACTGAAAACTCAGGTTTATTCAACCCAAGATATTCACAGCAGGTAAGGATCTTACAGTGCAGCCTTCTTTGCATAAAGATTTTAGCTTACATGCTTATAAAGTACAGTTGACGTAGGAGTTGAAACCGGCTGATCATGAACAGCTCTAAACTTTTGTTTTTTGATGGCTGGAAATGCAGGCAGGAAATTTTGACATTTTTTCAAAAATCATCTAGCGACAAAGCCCATTTCTATCTTAGTGGGTTTGTCAATAGACAGAACTGCCACGTCAGAACAATTGTCGAAAAACCTTTTTATGCCCAACGAGTTACTGTTTGGTGCGGTTTTTGGCTCAGCGGAGTCAAGGGACCTTACTTTTTCGAGAAACTCTGACATAAATTGGCCATCAGATTGTGTGATGTAACTTTGTTAGAATTTTTTTCCAGCCCTTAAAGACAATATTTGAGCTGTTATTTGCTGCTATTGGATTGAGCTTCAGTTGTGCAAAAATGTTTTGCAAAACTTTCTCAAAAAATAAACTTTTTACAGGCAAAGTCGAGGTTGGCATTTACTGGATATTATTTTCTACAAGTAATCGCAGAATTTGTACTTCAATTTAAATTTAAAAAATATACTACTTAAGAATAAATAAATGTTTCTTTTAAAATTTTAAAACTAAAATGGGATTTATTGAAAAACCCTATAATTATTAATTTATTATTAATTAATTTGTTTTTTTATTATTATTTATTTACTTTCTTTATGTAGAAGTTTTTTGCTTACGCAGATATGTTTTTTAGGGCTTAGAGTATCGAGCGGATGTGTGATCAAAACTCTGGCTGTTAGTTGTAGACGACACCTTTGCTCCGACATAGCATTGTATCTTTGCTCATCGTTTAGAATGTGGAACACTTCTTTTTGATCCTTGCTACTCATCTTCTTATTACTCCGGTCTTTGTATTTATATTTTTGCTGAGCAATGAGTAAGGGTATAACGCTATGATAAGAGCGAGGATTCTCGTTGTGCCTGCAGAGCCTTAGATTATAAAAAAAACCTTTTACGTTAGTTGGAAGCTGTGAACGGTTAAATTTTGGTAAATGATTAAAGGTTTTGTACGCGTCTTATTATAGCATATTAGTTATGCGACGCACTTTAATTACTTTTTGACCACACAGAAAGTTGTCTTTCTCGTTAATGGCCAGGATAAACTGAAGGACAGTTTTGACCTGACTTTCTTCTTTTTGCCAAGGAAGAAGCTGTAAAGTAGCCATATATATTGCTACAACATGATCAGTTGCACTAACCGTTAGTTAGTTCCACCACTACCGGACAGTGCATTGTTCTACAACGTGATTGTTTTGTTCAGTTTTGTTATTGTTATTGTTATCCTTATGATTATCATTATCATTATATCAATGGATTAATAGAGGAGCATCACATCCGATAACAAGTTTTATATTGCATTTTGTACAATACAGTACCAAGTTTTGCATAACGTTGTTGAAGGTGGTGTATGGTGGGTTAGGTATGCGGACGCAACAAAGGTATGATGTTTTAGTCCTATGACTGAGTTAAACCTAACAGTTGTATATTGATGCTAGAATGCCCGCGAGTAAAAATTACTGTTACTTGTTTTGTTGTATAAATTTATGTTTTTAGTTTATTGTCTTATTTTTTTTTGCTACGGATATCTTAATGGGCTGTTTAAGGAATATATTGCTCTTCTATCTTTGTTTATTTTTTTTATAACGAAGAGTTAACTATATAGTTATTTTTCTCTGTAGCATACAACACAACAGTTGCAACCTGGAGATTGTCTGTAGCCATACAAGTGATGCGTTCTTATTACAAGTAGTCTTAAAAATATCTTCTGTATGTGACGATTGGACAAAGTTTTTTTACAGTTCACAAATTAGGGCATTTTTTGTACATTTTTAAATAGAAGCACTACTTTGTTTTGTATCTATTTTAACCGGTTGAACATGTTTAGAATTTGTTTAGATTTAATATTATATATTATAACATTTTTTATGAAGATTGCTTAATTTTTATTTGATTGAAACCATCTTTAAGTCTACAATACTAGTATCAATTTCTTATCTAATAATGTAACATTATATTATATTATTATTGACTAAAAACATTAATATTGGCAGTTACTTAAAATATTTTCAATTTTAAATTTGGATCAATTTGGATTTGATTGGTTGTGATAATTGCATTGTAGGGAATACCTATAATGATATTTTATTTTTAGGAACAGCCTGACGTTCGTCGTTTTCGATCTATGTCTGATGGAGCTCCGATATCACCTGACATTGGAAGCGGTAATGTCTTTGAAGTCTTTCCAAGTTTACCAAATTCTGTATTAGAAAAAATGAGGTTATTGGGTGATAACTCAAGGTATGCATGTACTTTTTTATAACATTAAAACTTAATTATTCTTTAAATTGATGTTCAGGGAAATGAAGGATGAAGATCTGGAACATAAATTTGTATCATTATCACTTGCATTTACAATAGACGGTGCAACGATAAAAGACAGGTGCAATAGACAGCGCAGATACCGCGACCAAACTGAAACCAATTTGAATGTAGAAATCGATAGATTAATTGAAAAGGCAAATAAGTTGCAGCCTTTATGCATTGACGCAGAAACTACAGAGTTATTGACTGGGTTATTAGCTCATGTTGATATAATAATACGCGCTGCAGCTCATGCAGCTATTTCGGCAGAAAGGTTTGGTGCTGTACAACACGAACTTAGGCTTTCAGAATCTGTACAGTTAATGATAAACTATGTAAACGCACTCAAAGAACAAAGAGAAGCTTCTAAACGGCAATTAGAATATACAAAGTACGTATAGTTTTATAAATTTACTTTTTACATTAATAAATTGTTATTTCAGAAAATTATTTCAAGACACAAACTCTTCAGAACCATCAAGTATAAGACAGAGGAATACACATGCTCATTTGAATGGTCGGGGAATTACTAGGCGTAGAGCTAGTATTGCTACAATTACGCAACCTCAGGATATGACAAATAAGGTACCTCAAGATATGAGACGTATTATTACCCGTAGGACGTCAGAATTAACAATTCGAGGAAATTTATTTCGAACTCCTAGACCATCCAGAATGGAGTGAGTATAACTATCATAGTATAATTTTTACCATTTTACGTTAACGAGAAAGTACCGCACTAAAAATTAACAGGCTACTACATAAATAATCCTGTGATTTAAAGCATAGTAGTTTATTTTATTGTTTTATAATTATTAGTTATCACGCACTAGAGGTTATAACTATTCATTATATTAAAATTAAATATACACTCAATGAGTTTAATTACATTATTTTATTTGTTATTTTCATATTTTTTTATATTTGAGTTTATTTTTTGCAAAATGTTATTCTATTAGTATTCCAACGTACATGATTGTCTACAATTGAAGGGTGGGCATTACAACGTTGATGATTTTGGAATTTTTGTAATAATCAAATTTCTCAGTTTTTTTGTAAATAACAATATCTTTTACAAAACAATAAATTGAAAGGAATTTAAAATCTTTAATACTTGTTTTTTAAATGATCAAAAAATCTTCTTTCTTATCCAAAGGAAAATTTAAATAGATTCAAACATTTTTGTTTGTACAACTTTTGCATATAATATTCTGCGTTCACAAAAAGAATGAACTACTCTGATGTAGAACTTATTTATTGGAAATAATTGGTATATGTTGACATACAATTGAATATATTTCTAAGGCCATGTATCAATTTTAAAAGAAATTACCTCTTTTAATCTTTTTTATATCATCTAAGAATTTATTTTTGTTTACCTATTTATTGCATTAGTTTTCCGCCTTTTCTTGTTTGATTTAATTGTTAATGCCTTTAAGAATGCTGCAAGTTCAAAGACCAGTAAATGTTTACCATTTGAAAGAGGATGAATGATTGGAATGCACAAGGGTGATTTAATATTCCTTGAAATGTTGGCAGAAAGAAAACTTAGAAGCTTGTCATAGAAGCATTGGAGCAGAAACAACAAAAGCTATTGCAATAAATTGGATTAAAGCAATGAGTCTCTATTAGCATCATTTATAAGCAAATTTTCTTTTGTTTTGTGTTCTTATTATCTTTATTTTTATCTCACTTTAACAATTCATACAAACAGGCTGCAGAGGTGCTAAAGCAGACTAGACCGGATTTATTAATGGACAGAAATGGTTTGCAGTTGCAAATTCAGGTATTGGTTTATGGCACTCTGATGGACTTTTAAGGGTTAGGGATAGACTGCCTAGGCAAAATTTACAATTTGTTACTCGGCAGTAACTCTTGGTGTAATGGTTTGGGAGGCAATACGCTACGGAGGAATATATATTTAATATTTTTTCCGGACATTCATTTATACAGATTTGAAACCCTTTTTGTAAAAAAAAATTAATTACTAAAGATAGCAGTAGTGTAATAAATGTATTTAAGACTACTGCGACCGCAACTTTGATTTATAGTATTAAGACAAAAACAGCAACTTTGGGGTCATACCCGTTTCTACATAAAACTAATGAATATTTTTTCAAATTTATGAGTTTATTAGGAAGATTGGACATTTTAATTTAAGAATGAAACACAACATCATTCAAATGACTGTCACGGCTGGCTTGACAGTAATCTATTCGATTAACCCAATTTTTTAGTACATTTTTAATTGTTTTGACTCCAATCGCATGAATGGCAACTTCGATTTCGTGTTTCAAGGCATCAATTGTCTTTGGATGGTAACACTTATCTTTAAGGTTTCTCCACAAAAATAAATCTAACGGGGCCAAATTACAGCCCCTAGGCAGCCAATTGACATCAGCATTTTGACTGATTATTTGATTTTCAAAAACAGTGCGCATAAAATCGATGGTTGCGTTGGATGTATGGCAAATGGCCCCGTCCTGTTGAAACCAAATGTCATCCATTTTATACTTTTAAATTTTTGGAAACAAAAATTTGGTTAGCATAGTACAGTAAGGTTGTCTATTGACGGTCCCTTGCTAATTTTTGAAGAAAAATGGCTCAATAATGCCGCCGGACCAAAAACTGCACCAAACGGTTAGTTCTTGTGGATGCATAGACTGTTTAATAGTCATGTGTGGGTTCTCTGATTCCTCAACGCGATAATTTTGCTTATTGACATAGCCTCCGAGATAAAAATGAGCTTTATCGGAAAACACGATTTTTCGATAAAAATGTTCTTCTTTTGCCAAACGATCTTTAACCCATTGGGCAAACTGAAAACGTATCGGATAGTCATGAGGCGTCATTTCTTGGACTAATTGAACTTTATGAGCCTTAAAACCGAGGTTTTTATGCAAAATTCTCCTCAGAGAAGTGCGAGAAATGTTCAGTTACTGAGAACGATGACGAGTTGATGTTGATGCAAGTTCACGCACACTCTGAGCAACAGCATTTTTTCTTTTTTAGTTTAGCGCACTGGACGTGAACGTGTTGTTTTATTCACTAACGATCCAGTTTTGCAAACTCGCTTCACAAATACACAAACTGCGTTGAAGGCACTTCTTTTCTATCAAATTTGTTACCGTTTGAGTAGAAGACTCACCACTTTTTTAATTTAATAATCAGTTAATTTGTTTAGCAGTACATTTAGAAAAGACCAAACTAAGAAAAGTACTTAAAACGCATTTATTTCTTTTTCCAACTATAATTTTACTAAAATATAGTTTGAACATTTCTGAGTGCACTGGTAAAAAAGTGAAATGAAATAAGAATGACGCTAAAGATGCTGTTTTTGTAACAATACTGGAAAACAAGGTAGCGATCGGGATGCTCTTAAAAAGGGCAATCGATGTGATAGAACCAAAAGATTCAGTAATATTATTTGCTGATAGCTATCTTTAAATCAAATACATTTTTTGAGATTCAAATTGATTCTAAAATTAAACTGGATAACACACGGCGAATATATTGCAAGCAAAGTTAACACGTAATATTCACTTTGCAATGTTTAACAAGTTCTGTATCTGTTAGTTGTTTAAAAAATGCGTAGTTTGCTTTCTGTTACAGCCATCTAAGTTGCAGAATATATATTTGGCAGTTTCTACTAGTTTATTTGCACTTCGGAGAAAAGCTGTCAGAATTATCAATGATTGCTAAAAAGCAACTTTTATAGAACTAACTTTGCTTTTTATCTATATTTTTGAAAGCATTAAATTTATCTTAAAACACAAAGTTCAGTTTGACAGAAATGATATTAAAATAAACCCCATCAGGTTGAAGAGATCTCAAATAGTTCCAATTACTACTGTGCCAAATTTTTGAACAAACTGCTTAAATATAAAACAAATTCCAGACAAATTGTTATTGTATAATGACTTTTAAATAAGCAATTAACTTTTTAAACTGTATGTTTTATGATATTTTATTTTAAAGTGGCACTTTATGTATGATTTAACTGACAATTCTTTTATCAATAACATGAATATATCTAAAAATAATATGATAATGAAACATATCATGAATACAAAAAAGGCTATTGTCCGTCAGTTTTTCTCAGGTCAAAATAATCTACATTTGGCTGCACGTAATCTAACGACGAGCGTTGTGGGCCGCTGCGTTTCAGTTTGGTGTAGTCACACCATTAGGGTTTCATAAATTGACTACTTTATTCCAAAACTAGAGCAACCTTTATTTGATCAATTTGGGTCTAATATTATTAGTAATTTTTTGTGTATTATTTTTTAAATAAAACCAAACCAGTTTTTTTTTAAACAGGTTTTTTTATATTTTACATCAAAAATTGGACGAACTAAACTACCTATGATAATTTAATGTTATAATAATTTAAAACAAGTTTTTGTATAACTTTAATTAATTTTCGAACGCGCTCACTTATGTGTTTCTACTGTTGACTGTGGCATTATACTATTAATATCTATTCTTAAATGTTTAGGTCAAGCATGGTGAAAATTTGCGAGGGTGCTCTTGAAAAGGACGTATCCGAAATAGTCGATGAAGAAAATGATGTTGACATAGAAGACAATAATTCAAGCCAATGCAACGATGATTCTTTCGATACAGTAAATTTATCTAATCGTAAAGTTAGTCAAGTTTTTGATGAAAATATAACTACAATGCCACTGAAGTGAGTTTAATATATTTTTTGTTTTCTACCAAACCAAATATATACTATTTTATTAGGCATAGATTACTACATCGCATGAAAAAGATAGGAAGCCACACAGAAAAGGGAATTAAAGATTGGATAAGTAGCGGTACTTCTAACGAAGTATTTTGTTTTTGTGCATTAATGTGTTTTTCATTGAGTATTATAACAATGGGCAACATTTTAGTTGAATTGGAATATGCCAGACGAGGTGTACCATTGCCGTTCTATTTTTGGAACTTCAGTTTATTATGGACCGATAATTCTGTTGTAGAATATTCAAATGAAGCTGCTTCAATATTATAGTATTTTATAATAAAATTAAAAAAAACATTTGTAATGTCTACCTCTAATAACATATTTTAATATGTAAATTTAGCCTGGTGATTCAAAAATTATTACTAATTTTATTTGTTTGTTATCTTTTCTGCGGTTAAATAAATGTTTCATTCTGTGGTCGAAAATATTATTTTATCATTTTTATGATTATAGCCAGGATATATGTATAATTAAAATGATTTTCCTTCAAGTGAGCTATAATTTCCGTCTTATGTTACTACACACAAGTAGAATATCATTACATATTGGCACAACTCGGTATTATTTCCAAAAACCTTTTAAATTTGCTTGAAAAAAAAAATTGCTTAATGGAGTTGAACGTGTATTTATATTTTGTCGAGATAGCATTATCATATAATTTGTATCGTTATTTCAATAATCTAAACTACGCTAGATCTTATTTAATATCACTAAATTGCAATTCAACACAATTGGGAATGGACTAAACTCAAATAAGATAGATTAATATTATTTTATTGGCATTTACTTTGTTATTTGAGCCTATAAATATTTTCAGTAATAATATACTTAAACTTTTATTTTTCATTATACATCATAGCGAAATCTGCATAAAGTCTCATTTTTAATTGAATATTTTTATAGTATTTGTGTTTGACCTAACAATATAAAGCGTGCCATTTTCTCATCAAATTTATTATTTTAATTTCGCATACGTGCCTCCCACTCGTCAAAACTTCGCATGGACATGTCAAATGTGAGATTTACGTAACGTATTGGAGCATGTGATTTTTGCTATTTGAGAAAAAATAAACTTAATCCACCTAACAAAAATGAAACTAGGTAACAATAGGTTTGTTCCAACCGACACCAAACGCGGTTTGGGACCGTCAGGATTGTGCGCAGTTGAACTTTAGCGTTCCAACCGTACACAAACCATGACTCTGACTAGAAGTCGGGCGTTCCAACCTGACCCCAAATCGTCCACAACCAAGTTGTGAACCGTCAGAAACAGTCAGCGATCAGAAGCATGTACTAAAAATCCGGAACCGTCCCAGTCATGCGCAAAGAGTAAAAATGTTGCCGCTATTGAAATTAATTAAATTGAAATACCTCCTGCCGCATCTATTTATTGATCTGAAACTTAATTATAGCTTTAGTGAAAAATAAAGGAATAAAGTTCATTGTAAAATAGTTATTTTAAAGATGAGTAACTGTTTAATTATATATTTATTTGTATAAAAATAGTAATAGAATAATGTGATACACAACGTCAAGTGTGATATGTTAAACAATTTTAGTTTTTAATATTTGTTTACATTACATAACCTCACTTTTTAAAACTGAATTTAATATAATTGATGGTTGTGACTTCATTAACTCATGTTAATGAAATAATAAAACAATTTACTACGTTTTTTATCACAAATTTGTGATAAAAAACGTAGTAAATTGTTTTATTATTTCATGTTTGAATTTAGTCAAAAACTTGGTTGTGGCGCGTTCCAACCAATGACCAACCGACAAGCAATTTGTATTCAGTCGGGGACCAGTACAAAGTCGGCGCTTGCGCAAAAATAATCCATGTATTAGTTGCAACCAGTTTGCAAACTGCCGAGCGATGTCGGTTGGAACAAACCTAATAACTACAGTTTAAAAACAAACCAACAACAGGAACCATAACATAACACACTACCTACAAGACCTGTGTACTATTATTGTAAGTTTATATAAATTTTGTATAATTTTATGTAAAAAACTATTGTAATATTTCAGTGCATATACACCAATGAAGTAGAGTAGGGTAGAACAGGCAACGACGACTGCGCATCCTGAACCTCGGGCAGCGTTTGGTTACTGCCATTTTAGTTCATAAAAACTCGTTTGTTTACATTTGGTATCACGAATTAGGCAACTAACAATACTCGGTACACAGGTACGACTTTTATCTTTGCATGTAATTTAAGAGGGTTACCTAACTATAAAAATAAAAAGAGCGGCATATTTAAGTAAAATTTTTATTTACGAAACGTTTACGTATATTACAGATATTACTCATAGGCTAACTAGAGATAAATGATAATTATTTACAATAAACTTGCTTATATATTAGTCTGCAAGTAGAAAATAACTATGCAGGTACATTTCAAAGAGATTATAATATAATTAAGGACGTAAATCTCTGAAATTTCCGAGTAATTCAATTAGTAGAATGTTATCTGTACACATAATGTGTAATGCGATTACTGTGTAATTAATAAAATATACCTGTGTTGTTTAAGTAATCTACAACAAAATTATTATAGATAGTTTCTTAAATTGAAAAACTATAATAAAGCAGGAACACTGGCAAATGTGTTTTTTTAGATAAAAATACTATGATTTATATTGCAAAATTATAATTGTTAACTTATATAAACGTAAATTATATTTTACTAAAAAATAGCAGATATAAACTAGACAAAAATTCCATAAACTTATATCATTCAATCACTTTTAAAGTTTTAATTCAAATATAGCGCTTCTTTATTTTTAAATTAAATGCAATGATAGATGTCGTGCTATGGTATTGTTAGTTGCCTATTTAACTAATAATTGGGAATACAATTTTAATTTTCCGGATATTTTGGGGAAAATTAGTTTAAAAACGGAAAATGTAAAATATAGCAAAAATATATATGATACAGTTTTTTGGCTGACACAACCTTTTTTATTTAACTAATAAAAGGAAATACACTTTCAGTTTTCCGGATATCTCAGGGGAGATTGGTTCAAAAGCGGAAAATGTAAAATATAGCTAAAATAAATTATTCAGTTTTTTAGCTGACACAACCTTATTTATGAACCGATCCGCAATGTTTTTGCTAATAATTGTTTCTATTTAACTAATAAATGGGAATACAATTTTAATTTTTTGGATATCTCGGGGGAAATTAGTTTAAAAACGGAAAATGTAAAATATAGCAAAAAATAAATGATTCAGTTTTTTGGCTGACACAACCTTATTTATGAACAGATCCGCAATGTTTTTGCTAATAATCGGTTTTATTTTATTAATAAATGAGAATACAATTTTAATTTTCCGGATATCTCGGGGGAAATTAGTTTAAAAACGGAAAATGTAAAATATAGCAAAAATATATGATTCAGTTTTCTGGTTGACACAACCTTATTTATGAACGGATCCGCAATGTTTTTGCTAATAATTGATTTTATTTAACTAATAAAAGGTAATATAATTTCAATTTTCCGGATATCTCAAGGGAAAATGGTTAAAATTTTTTTTTTAAATATAGCTAAAATAAATTATTCAGTTTTTTTAGCTGACAACCTTATTTATGAACTGATCCGCAATGTTTTTGCTAATAATTGTTTCTATTAAACTAATAAAATGTAATATGATTTCAATTTTCCGGATATCTCAGGGGAAATTGGTTCTAAAACGAAAACGTTAAAATATAGCAAAAATAAATGATTCAGTTTTTTGGCTGACACAACCTTATTTATGAACGGATCCGCAATGTTTTTGCTAATAATTGATTCTATTTAACTAATATAAGGTAATATAATTTCAATTTTCCGGATATCTCAGGGGAGATTGGTTCAAAAACGAATAATGTAAAATATAGCTAAAATAAATGATTCAGTTTTTTGGCTGACACAACCTTATTTATGAACGGATCCGCAATTTTTTTACTAATAATCGGTTTTATTTAACTAATAAAAGGAAATACACTTTCAGTTTTCCGGATATCTCAGGGGAGATTGGTTCAAAAACGGAAAATGTAAAATATAGCTAAAATAAATTATTCAGTTTTTTGGCTGACACAACCTTATTTATGAACGGATTAGCAATGTTTTTGCTAATAATTGTTACTTTTTAACTATTAAATGAAAATATAATTTCAGTTTTATGGATATCTCAGGTGAGATTGGTAGAAAAACGGATAATGTAAAATATAGCTAAAATAATTGATTCAGTTTTTCGGCTAACAAAACCTTATTTCAGAAAGGATTTGCAATGTTAACTATAAAAAAAATAGATATCTGAAGGGAGATTAGTTCAACAACGGAAAATGTAAAGTTCAACTAAACTAGTTAATTGAATTTCTCGGCTAACACAACCTTAATTAAGAAAAAAACCGCAATGTGTTAAGCAATAATTGTTTCTATTTAACTAACATATGGAACTCAAGTTTCAAATTTCCGGAAAAAGAATTTTTTTGAAGAAAAATTTTTCGAACACATACAAGTTTAATAAGAAAAGATAATTTTAAAACTATAAATATTTATATATCAAAATAAATTCTATCAGTATTGTCAAGAAACAGCTTGTAATTAATTATTATGCATTAGTGCATTTTTATATTATATTTATAGCTACATATTTATAAAATAAAAAAAACTTTTTTATTATTTACTATTTAAAAAGTGAGCTTTGCATAATAATATCTAGACGTTTTAAAGTACCAGATAAATTAATTAAAATTTTAAAATCATTTGAAGAATGATTAAGAGCCGCTTTTACAACCCCCAGTTAAGAGCATACCAACCGCTCCGTATGGTATAGAAAATGAAGCAATTACACGACAATTGCGATTTACTCTAGCGCCCTTAATTCTCAATATATTTTCATAATTATTTTTTTATTATGTGCTAAAAAGGTGAAACAATTGAAACTCGAAGTTATATTTGTAAATAATATATTACAAATGGCACAAAAAAAAATCGCAAACATAGAAAATATTGTAAATTTAAGTTCTTTTCAACAATTTTTTTAAGGCTAATTCTAACTATTATTTGACCAAATGACTTCGACATAAGCTAGTTTGGTTCTTTCTGAACATACTGGTGAAAACTACAAATTTATTAAAAAATTATATTTAGAGATATAATGAAGCTAAGAATTGATCTTTTGTGTAAAAATAATACAAATATTTCAGCCGTCGATTCCCATCACATCGCAAAGCGTGTTCCCCTTGTTGTGGGACACTCCTTCATTCGACAGAGAAGGCAGAGTATAGTCATTGCATTTCTCATATTCTGCTCGAAGCGTACGTTTCATACAATGCAATGTATGTCTAGCAATTCATAAGCGAGATATCGGATATGTATGTACATTTTATTATTCTTTACAGCGATTGAATTGAAGGCAGGATTTTTGCGCAAAAGCCTTCGGTAGATTAATATATATTTTTAGTTAGTAAAAACAATTGTAACATATTTTCCAGAATTATTTTAAATTTAATTTAATTTTTCATTCTGTAAAATACAGTGTAATAATATTTACCATTTTTACTTGTATTTAGTATAGCTCTTTTGTAAATTTATTGTAATTGACATATTATTTTTTATAATGGGAAAAATTAATAAGTGTAGGCAAAAAGTGTTTAGGACAAAAAAGTTAGGACGTCAAATTAAATATTTGAATTTGGCAAAAACAAAGAAATTTGTAAAGTCAGTATTAGAAGAATGTCGCGGTAAGATATTAGATATACCGAAATTTAGTTTTTTTTTTAATAAAATAAGTTTCTGCATATAGATCGAGTTGGTATTGATTATGCTCCAGAAAGAGTCACAATTGATAATAAACCATATGATGAAAACGTAAGTTAATTATAATTATTGAATTAGTTGTATGATATAGTATTATAAAACAATGACTGCGTGTATAACAGTCATGTTGACTACTGAAAAATATTGAAAAAAATATTTTATAGGCATTAGATGACAATATAATTAATTTCCCAAGTACAAGTACTGGCTTATATTGGCCTGAACCAAGTACAACAAGTTTAATTGTTGCAAAAAATGTAGAGGTTAGTAATTATTTTTATATATCAACTTAAAAAGACCTTCTTTGTTACAAATGTTAAACATGTTTAATTTTATAGACTTCAGATAGCGATGAATCGAATTACCCCGAGCAATCCATATCACATATAATTTTACATGAGAATTTAGAGGTAATAATTAATATTTAACTATATAATTAATGTTTTGTCTTTACAGTACATGGATTCATATTTGTTGATTCTTCTCCTGAACATTTTTAAGACTAGAATAAAATTAACAATTTTCATCATTTATTACAAGGCTATTTGGCCATCAACGGTTATCTTAAAGTTTTCATTTAAAGTTGTTTATTTTGCATTAGATAAATATAAACCATTTTGTGGTTTCCTTGTTATTTATGAATTTAGTGTTAGTTGTTATTTTATAAACAGCTCTATTAAATAAAAAATAAGACAATATACTATGATTTTTATTACAAATTTATTCTTACGAATACATTACTAGTTTCGGCTCTACCAGAGCATTCTACAGATGACTTATTTTATCTGTAGAAGGCTCTAGTAGAACTAGTAATGTATTCGTAAGAATAAATTTGTGATAAAAAACTTAGTAAATTGTTTTATTTTTTCATAAACATGAATTATCACATAGTAGAGGTCACAACTATCAATTAAATTAACTCTATTAAATGTTAACTAACTTCAATATTATTTGTTATAATTTACATATACAGGTTTCAAAATAGCTATTGATAGTCGAAATTTGGAGATCAGTAAGAATTTATCTAATGATTAGATTATTGATTTTATTCTTGGATTAAGAACCTTTCTGTCTTATATTTAATGTTGTTTATTTTGTAAAACCATATATTTATATTTAATTAAGTCGTTTTTATGATTTATTTAAATTTTGTGTTTATTAGATTAAATTTATACTATGTTATCGGCAAAGAGTTATGATATATTATTCATTATAATTAACTTTAATTCAAACATAAATAAAAATTGTTATTATAGTTAATAGACTATTAAAAGATTGCCAATTATTTGAAAGTTAGGTGATTTGTAGATTTTGTTAGTTTGTACTATTTACTATAATAAATAAAACAGATAGACATTTTTAAACACACAAATTAATTCAACGTAAGTTTTACACTTTTTCAAATATTTCAAGTACATATATACATTGATATATTCTGAACAAATCTTCAAATTTAGCAAACAAAATAATAAATTTAATCAATTTACTAATAATACTAATAATAATAAATGGTCATTCAAAGTGAAAGATGATTGGCATGACAATTTGTACACCGGCCCTTATTTCTGTATGACGTTGCTCGGAATGCTCAAACCATACCGGTATAAAATAAACGCAAATGCAAATGTACTTACATAAAAAAAACTATATTTAATATTATTTTCGCCTGCCTCTACCGAAACCGTATGTTTTGGCCCTAAAATGGGGGCCAAAACGACGATTTTAAAGGCCTAAAAAACGCTCGCAGTATTTGATTGGTTTACATAACGTCAAGCTTTAAAATCTGACAGTAGTGACAGATTATAATAATTAATAAATAAATTAAATTTTTTAAAACAATGTTTTTATTTGAGTCAGGCGTAAAAATATTGAGTGTAACTTGTGCCAAAATGCTTTAGCAGCTCAACTAAATGCCGCGGGCTGCTAAAGCCGATTTTTGCCCCATGATACACTATATACTATATAATGCCTGCAACAAGTACAAAAACAAATAAAGTTATAATAAAGTAATTACAAAACTATTTTCAATTTTATCTAAAAGGTTTGCATTTTACTGAGAGCGTTTTTTTTAATATATATATATATGATCATGTATCTTATTGACAGTTTTTTATGTGTAATGACAATAAAAGTCACTTATTATTATAACCCTACAGCATTGCAAATAACATATTAAACCCAAACTTTCTTTACTAACCCTTGAGTGCTGCATGCTGTATCAATGTGCAAGCAAGCATATATAATTTTACTTCTGAAACATATTAATTAAAAATATAAATATTATAATTTGTATACCAAAAATCATATAAAATTATAGAAATAAACGTTTTAGGCTACTAATCAATCTAACAAAAGAAAACGTGCCAAGCCAAACTACACTCCTCTAAATATTCAAAACAACCGAATTGTGGATGTTTTATTTTTTATAGAACTACTTCAAGAGTTAAACAAACATGCACCTCAGTTTGGATGCTCCATTAATAATTTAATTATTTATAATGAACTGAAAGGAGGTCTAAATTCAAAGTTTTTGATTCACTGCAATATGTGTAATTCTAATTTTTCTTTGAAAACCTCAAGAGAAGATATAAATATGAATGCTGTGGCGGGAATAACAAGCACGGGAAGTGGGTTCTACAATAGCGAAGAATTATTTTCTGTCTTAAATATCTTTATATGTCCTCAAAATTATACGCCAAGTGCCACGATAAAATAAGCGGAAGATGGGAAATAACAGCAGAAAGATTGATGAAAGAAGCTGCTGAAGACGAAGCTGCGTATGCAATATCTAATGGCAATGTAGATCAAGATGGCGTTCCATTAATTACGGTAGTTGCTGATGGATGCTGGTCTAAAAGATCTTACAGGACAAATTATAGTGCTTTATCTGGAGCGGCTGCTATAAAAGGGTATACTATAACATATACTTTTGCTTTTGCGACTTTTTTTAAATTTGACTTTTAGCTACTTTTGGGACTTAAATTAGTTGTTGTATAAAGTATAGAACTAATTATAAAAGTTTATTATATTATTAGACAAATACCAAGATACAATATACATATATGAAATTGATTGATTTACGCCAGTATCAAAATATAATGTCCAAACTATAATAAAATATGCTTTTTATAAGTAATTAAATTACATACTTATGAATTTTTAAGTAGATAAAATGCTATGAATAAATTAATATTATTATTATTTTGTCTTTTGATCTACTCCTCATATTCTTTTATTACCGACAGATACACAGAAACCAAACGGCAAAAGTATGCGTAGAGAATATTTGGTTCTCACCAAGCGCGATAGAATACGGAACTGTACGAATCACTATTGAAGTCAACGAATAAGCAAATACAATGCGTCTGGTTTGGGGTGGGGAACTTCCCCTGAGTGTATTGCAATATTGGAGTACGAGGTACCGGTCGGTATGCTCTTAAAGCATAGTTTGGATTTGGAGGGGAATAACCCGGGGTTAATTTATCCGGTGCTCGAAGCTATAGTTATATATATATGTATTAGTAAAAATAAATAAGGAAAAAAGTAAGGTTTGTTGCTCCGATTTTTGTCTTTTTGTTGTCACTATCTGATTTAAACATATTTACGTTATAGAGAAGACAATATAAATTTGCTTATAAATAACTTACGGCACAATTGACGTTTCAATAGGTTATCCTAGAGAATAAACTAACTTAGCATTTGTAAAATGCTTTGCGTGTTAAACTAGGTATAACTGTGGATTAGTTTATCCGACGGTTGTAAAAGCGGCCCTAAATAAGTAATCATTAGCATACAAGTTCCATGATAATACAGCATAACACACTTATAACATTAATGTTCAGAATATTCAATAATTTTAATTAAATTTCGTAAATAGGTCATTTACAATGATAAAGTCAGAATAACAAAATTCTTTTGGAGGCGGCAATAATAAAATAAATATACACAATATTTAATGATTTTATTGAAATTTGGAATACAGAGATGTTTCAGTATGCCAATTACAATGAAAATATTAGTATACCAAAACAAAAATCTTGTTGAAGGCGGCAATAATAACATAAATGTACACTCATTCAATGATTTTATTGAAAGTTGGTATATAAGGATGGTTAAGTATGCTAATTACAATGATAAAATCATAATAACAACATTTTTGTTGGAGGCGGCAATAATAAAATAAATAAAAACAACATTCAACGATATTAATAAAATTTGGTATACAGGGATGTTTAAGTATGCCAATTACAATGATAAAATCAGTATAAAAAATTCCTATTGGAGACGGCAATAATAACATAAATGTATATAACATTCTATGATTTTAATAAAATTTGGTAAAAAAGCATGTTTAAGTATGCCAATTACAATGAAAAAATCAGAATACTAAAATTATTGTTGGAGGCGGCAATAATAACATAAATGAACATACATTCAATGGTTTTAGTGAAAGTTGGTATACAAGGATGTTAAAGTATGCCAGTTACAACGATAAAGTCAGTATATGAAAATTTTTGTTGGAGGCGGCAATATCAAAATAAATAAACACAACATTCAATAATTTTAATAAAATTTGGTATACAGGGATGTTTAAGTATGCCAACTACAATGATAAAATCAGTACATAAAAATTCTTATTGGAGGCGGCAATAATAACATGAATGTACACAACATTCTATGATTTCAATAAAATTTTGTAAACAGAGATGTCATAGTATTTCAATTTCAGTGATGAAGTCAATATACTAAAATTCTTGTTGAAGGCAGCAATAATAACATAAATGTACACAACATTCAATAATTTCAATAAAAGTTGTTACACAAGGATATTAAAGTATGCAACGATAAAGTCAAAAAAACAAAATTATTGTTAAAGGCAGCAATAATAAAATAAATATACACAATACTAAATGATTGTATTGAAATTTGGTATACAAAGCTGCTTCAGTATGACAATTTCAATGATCAAATCAATGTGTGTGTTTTGTTGGAGGCAGCAATAATAACATGAATGTGCTCAACATTCTAGGATTTTAATAAAATTTGATATACAGGGATATTTAAGTAAGCCAGTTACAATGATAAAGTCAAAATAACAAAATTCTTGATGGAGGCGGCAATAATAAAATAATTATACACAACATTCAATGATTTTAATGAAATTTGGTATACCGGAGTTTTAAGTATGCCAATTACAATGAAAATATTAGTATACCATAATTCTTCTTGGAGGCTGCAATAATAACATAAATGTACACATATTCAATGATTTTAATAAAAGTTAGTATATAAGGATGCTTAAGTATGCCAATTAGAATGATAAAGTCAAAATAACAAAATTCTTGTTGGAAGCGGCAACAATAAAATTAAAAAAACACAACATTCAACGACTTTAATAAAATTTGGTATACAAGAATGTTTAAATATGCCATTTACAATGATACAGTCAGTATATAAAAATTCTTATTGAAGGCGGCAATAATAACATAAATGTACACAACATTCTATGATTTTAATAAAATTTAGTAAACAGGCGTATTTAAGTAAGCCAATTACAATGAAAAAGTCAGGATACCAAAATTCTTGTTGGAGGCGGAAATAATAACATGAACGAACACAACATTCAATGATATCAAAAAAGTTGGTATACAAGGACGTTAAAGTATGCCAGTTACAACGATACATTCAGAATAACAAAATTCTTGTCGGAGGTGGCAATAACAAAATAAATAAACACAACATTCAATGATTTTAATAAAATTTGGTATACAGAGATGTTTAACTACAATGATAAAATCAGTACATAAAAATTCCTATTGTAGGTGGCTATAATAACATGAATGTACACAGCAATCTAGGATTTTATTGAAATTTGGTATACCGGTGTGTTTAAGTATGCCAATTACAATGAACAAATCAGTATATATTATATTTAAGTAAGCCAGTTACAATAATAAAGTCAAAATAACAAAATTCTTATTGGAGGCGGCAATAATAAAATAATTATACACAACATTCAATAATTTTAATAAAATTTGATATACCAGCATGTTAAAGTATGCCAATTACAATAAAAAAATCATTATAGCATCATTCTTGTTGGAGGCGGCAATAATAACTTAAATGTACACAACATTCAAAGATTTTAATGAAATTTGGTATACCGGTGTGTTTAAGTATGCCAATTACAATGAACAAATCAGTATACCAAAATGCTTGGAAAATGGACACGCATTCAATGATTTTAATGAAAGTTAGTTTACAAAGATGTTAAAGTATGTCAGTTACAGCAATAAAATCAGAATAACAAAATTCTTGTTAGTGGCGGCAATAATAAAATAAATATACACAGTAGTCAATGATTTTATTGAAGTTTGATATACAGATTTGCTTTAATATGCCAATTACAATGATAAAATCAGTGTACAATTTTTATTTTGTTGGAAACGGCAATAATAACATAAATCCTCCTCGTGGGTACTACCTTGTCGTGGTGAGGGGGCTGAGTAACTTCTGCTCGAGCTATTCCGGCGGGAGTTTAAACTCTTGGCAGGGCCACTCATGCCGGATGGGTCAATGAGCAGAAGCCAAACCAAATGTATCCAAAGCCATTCCTGGCTACCTTTCCCTATTTTCCTGTCATTTTCCGTTCTACCCATAACCTTCTTTTCCTCTCATTCCCAACCTGGCGGTAGGTTAAACTCAAATTTTTGTAATAATGTCCAAAAATAATTCACGCCCCCAGTCCGTGCCGTCAGTTGAATCTGACAGGGGCTTCATAATTGGCACGGGTTTGGCAACTACTGGAGTGGGAGAACAATGCTCCGGTAGCGCAGTAGTCAATTGTTCGGAAGTTGGTGCAACCTATTGGGTTGTGCCAACGAATAATGCTACCCTGTCCCCTTCCGATGACAAATCGGACCCCCCAGCTTCTTCTTCGACAAAAGGGAAGAAGTCTGGCAAAGCTATTTTGTCAAAAAGTGCCGGTGATGAAAAGGCGGGACCTGTTCCTTGGTTCATCCTGGTCACTAAAGAAGAGGGCAACTTTTACAAAGTTAGCCCCTTCTTAATTAGTAGAGTCCTGTATGGACTGATTGGCGACACCAAATCTATCAAGAAGGTCAGAGATGGCCTTCTTGTGGAAACGGTTTCAGCCGCTCAATCATCCAAACTATTAAAATGTATCCGAATGGCAGATATGAACGTGACAGTCTCAGCCCATAAAACATTAAACTCCTGTAAGGGCATTGTTTATAGTAGGGACTTCTTAAACTGCATGTTGGAAGAAATTGTTGAAAACATGAGTGGTCAGGGGTAATCGACGTGCGTCGCATTTCTAGTATGCGAGACGGTAAACGCGAAGAAACCCCTAACCATATACTGACGTTTAACCGTCCACAACTTCCCACCAACGTGAAAGGGGCTTTTTATAACCTCACAGTCAGGCCATATATTCCGGCACCAATGCGTTGCTTCAAATGTCAGAGGTTTGGACACACAGCTGCCCGATGTTCCAAGGTGCAGATTTGCGCGTGTGGAAAACCTCTGCATGACGATAGCGAATGTGAACAGCCAATTACGTGTGTCAATTGCGGAGGAGAACACTCTGCAAGATCACGTAATTGTCCTAAATACAAAGAGGAATTTGCTATCAAAGAGATAATGACTAAAAACAAATGATCATATTTTGAAGCACGCAAATTGGTATTAGTCCATACACCAATTGCCAGAATATCATACGCCAAAGCGGCGACTACATCTAAAAGCTCTGTAGACGTAAACGACCTAATAAGTAAACTGTTGCCCCCCCCCCCCCTTATTGCTGCATTAAGCGGGCACAATCAACCTCTTGCAGCAAAAAGACCGCTTATACCGGTCATTAAACCAAATATGCCCCAACTTCGGTTTCTTTAACCAAAAACGTGGGAGATGTACACCCCACACATTCTCAGGTTGGTTTTGAAACTGACCTGACCAAACTTGTTTTGGTAGAAACGCCAAAACAAATAGATATGGAACAGTTTGATCCGGGTAAACGGAAGCGGGATGACCCCTCTTCCAGCAACGGTGGCGACGGATCCAGTACGGCATCAGAAGTTTCTGTTGTCGACACTGGCAGTACCAGAAGCAGAAGAAGAAGGAAACCTGGCTGGAAAAAGGGCAGATCACGCTGTGGTGGAATCGCTATTTTTCTGAGGGAAAATTTACCGTTTGCGAAAATAACCCTCAGAACTAGACTCCAGGCAATCGCGATCCGGCTTACCATCCCAATAAAAGCCACAATATGAAACCTGTATCTTCCGGAGTTTGATTGGACTCTGGAAGATATACAAGAACTTACTTTGCAGCTTCCACAGCCCTACCTCCTGGTGGGCGATTTTAACGCTCACAATCCGCTATGGAGTTCCCTGAGGAAAGACACACGAGGTCGTTTGATAGAGGATTTTCTCGATCAAAACGACGCTGTTCTCCTCAATACGGGTTCTCCCACACACTTTTGAGGTTGGGGTACACATTTTTCGGCAATTGATTTGTCATTATCGTCTCCACGTCTAGCCACACGTTTATCTTGGCATGTATTAGAAGACCTTCACGGCAGCGATCATTTTCCCATCGCAATTAAAACCATCGTCAAATGGGTCAAACAGTCCGTCCCCCGTACATGGTGTCTCGACCGCGCAGACTGGCAATGTTTCCATGCCAGTCTGGTCCCACCAGAGTCAAATGGTGAGGATGTTGAGACCGCCGTGAAGGTTTTCACTAATTGTATTGTCCGAGCAGCAGATGTGTTTGTCCCAAAGTCCAGCGGTCAGCTGGCCGGTCCGTCGGTTCCTTGGTGGAACGACGATATCGGAGTAGCTGTGGAAGAAAAAAGAAAGCGTTTAATTGTTTTAAAAGAACTCCGATGCAGGAAAACATGATTGCTTTCAAGAAGAAGCGAGCCGTTGCGAGCCGAAAAATTCGAAAGCAAGCAACGGTCATGGGAGACGATCGACGATCACGCCGACCACTTCGGTCGGCGAAGTGTGGAAAAAGGTGAGAGCCGTGTCGGGAAAGAAATTTCCCTCTGTGGCTCCCATCCTTATCGTCGACGGACGCGAAGTCACCAAAGCGGCCAACATTGCAGACGCATTGGCAACTCAATTTGCGTCTGCCAGTAGCTCTCAAGATTATAGTGATTCTTTGCCCTACAACTCTTTATTTTTCTTAAAAGAGTTGGAAACGACAATTAACGGTATGGGTACCTCCTCCGCACCGGGACCAGACGACGTGCCTTATCAGGTTATCCGGCAGCTTCCCTCCCGCATGACGGAGCGGTTGCTGAAAATCTACAACCTGATATGGGAAAGCGGCGTCTACCCGGAATGTTGGAGAGAGGCCATTATCCTGCCGTTGTTAAAGCCGGGCAAAGATCCAAACAACGTCAACAGCTACAGACCGATTTCACTTACCTGCTGTCTCAGTAAACTTTTAGAAAAAATGGTCAACAACTGTCTGGTGTGGATGCTGGAAAGTAACGGTCTTTTAGCTAAATACCAGGCGGGTTTCAGACAAAATCACAGTACCGTTGATCATTTAATCTGTCTAAAAAATTCTATCCAAGACGCCTTCCTAGCAAGAAAACACTTTGTAGCGGTGTTTTTTTGACCTGGAGAAGGCGTATGACATGACTTGGCGATATGGAATTTTGCAGAAGCTGCACGCATGGAGATTCAGGGGCCGTATGCCTCTTTTTCTTGAATCTTTCATGCGCGATCGCAAATTTAAAGTAAGGGTGGGAACCACTAACTCAAAAACATTATGTCTAGAGAACGGTGTTCCCCAAGGGTCGACATTCAGCGTCACCCTTTTTGCGATTGCGGTTAATGATATTGCGGCTTCGGTGGTTACACCTGTACAAAAATACCTGTACGTCGACGACTTGGTGATCTACATGGCGGGAGATACCATCCCTGCCATAACACGTCAACTCCAGATCACCATAGACGAAGTGGACAGAGAGGCAGAGGCGAGAGGTTTTCGCCTTCTACGACGAAAACCTCGTGCGTGCATTTTTGCCGCCTCAGAAGACCTCACCGGGACCCCGCACTTGTCTTGCGGGGTTCCAGAATCACGTGCGTCAAAACAGTCCGTTTCTTAGGGCTCGTGCTCGATAGGACCTTATCCTTTCGGGCACATATTGATGAATTGGTCACAAAGTGCAAAAAAGCCTTGAACGTGATCAAGTGCTTCGCCAACATCAACTAGGGTGCGCGGAGAGAGGTACTGTTGCGGCTGTACAAGGCTCTGGTTTTATCCAGGGTCGACTACGGCTGTGCGGTATACTCATCCGCCAGAAAATCCCGGTTGAAAGCCCTAGACGCAGTCCACAACGCAGGCATTAGATACGCCACGGGAGCATTCCGGACGAGTCCTGCACCGAGTCTTTGCTGCGAGTCAGGTGTACCTCCTCTAGCCGGCGATGCGAGCAAAGAGGGGTCACAACAACCGACTCATATTTACCGCCAAGGAAACGCAGCAACGCAAATATAGACTCAGGCCTACCGTCAGTAGGCCGGTGTGCGTCCGAGCGCAGAAGCTAGAAGAGAGTCTTAATGTTGATTATCCGATGGTATTCGAGGTCGGTTCTGGCGAGTTTCCACCCTGGCTGATGCCGAGGGTTATAGCTCGTCTTGATCTGACCTCCCAGAGCAAACGAGAAACTTGCCCCGACATCTTGAGGAGCAAGTTTCTTGAAATTGTTGCCGAATACCCAAACTCTCAGCGGTTGTATACGGACGGTTCGAAAACGGATCGGGGAGTGGGATGTGCCTTCTTTTTAGATGGTACGGCCCATTCTTGGTATCTCCCTAAAGAAGCTTCCGTATACACCGCAGAATTATATGCATTACACAAAGCCCTGCTAAACTGTGAGACGTCATCTCACAGTTCGTTCCTCCTTTGTTCCGACTCGCTGAGTGCCATCCTGAGTATACAGTCTATGTACTCGGTCGATCCGCTGGTCCAGCTCGTACAAACTTCGATATTCCGCTTGGCCGGGTTTGGACAGAGAGTTATCTTTGTCTGGACACCGGGTCATGTGGGTGTCGAGGGCGACGAACTGGCCGATAAAACCGCCCGTCAGGCGGCTGACGCGGATCCTACGGACAAAATTCCCGTAAGACCCGATGATCTCAAAGGTTACGTCATATCGAAGGTCATCGAGGATTGGCAAAGAGTATGGAACGGCTTCGAGAGCAAATTAAAGGAAATCAAGCTCTCCGTGACGGTATGGAAGTCCCGGTAGATCTCAACAGAAGAGAGGAGGTCGCCCTATGTCACTTGCGCATAGGTCATACCAACTTGACCTCTTCGTATCTCCTGACCGGCGACGAACAACCAGAATGCCAAACATATCACGACCCTCTAACGGTAAAGCACATTTTGGAGGAATGCCGAGCCTACCTTCTCCACCGTAATCGGCTCGAGCTCCCTAACAACGTGGCGTCTATTTTATCAAATAGAGAAGAGTCCATGGGAAGGTGCGTCCAGTTCTTGAAAGACGCAGGACTCCTCAAACAGGTGTAACCAAGTTTTTGTGTTGTCTTATAATGATTTTGGTTTTAACTTATTTATTTATTTTTATTGATCAGTTTGTGTTGTTGAGTTGTTTAAAGCATTGTAGTCTTTTACAACTTCGGTGCAATCTGTGATATTAGGTTTAGTTAGTTTTTAGGGTCTGGCATCGAAGCATTTTACAGCTTCGATGTCATCTGTGATATTAAGTTAGGTTGTGATATTAGGTTAAGTTGTGATATTAGGTTAAGTTGTGATATTAGGTTTAGTTACTTTAGTTTTTAGGGTCTGGCATTGAAGCATTTTACAGCTTCGGTGTCATCTGTGATAGTTGGTTCTGTGATATTAGTTTTAAATTTTAGCAACTGTGATATTAGATTTTTATTTAACCATTTTAATGTGTTGTTTTGTTTTCCTCAGGTCTATAACCTGAGGTTATTATTATTTATACAAAATAAATAGCTAATGACCTTAGTAGTCGACGCTAAAATACAAGTAAAAAAAAAAAATACAGCATAATATTCAAGAATGAAATTTTTAAGCATTATAATAAAACAAGTACAACAGAAATAAACTTTAAAAGGAGCACTAAGAAAAAACTTTTTTTTAACAGCCATATAATAAATCAAAGTGACGGACAGTGTGTATTTGAATGAACTTTTTTTAACACGTGTTAGTAATAGAAGTGTATTACAAATTAGAATAGCAAATTATTCAAAAATGCATTATAAAACAGTACATTTAAGATGCCGATAAATTAATTACTTTAATTTAATAATTGCTTTTTAAAATATTGTGAGGATTTTTTAAGCTATTATGACCGATGTATAAATAAAATACCGAGAACGGCTGTCATGATAATATATTTTACGACTGCAAAAAAATAAAACCTTTTTAGAATAAAAGAGACCGAACTTATAATCTTGTTCTAAATAAAATAAAATTATAATTCACAAATCAAATTATAAAACTGATCAATTTAATAATAATTTAAAAATAATAATTTTGGTTTTTTATTATTTAAATTAGTTAATTATGCTTTTCTGGATTTAATAAAGTGATTAGGTTTTAATTTTAATTATAAATTAAGAGTAAAATATTATGTTTTAGCAATAAAAGCTGGTATAACCGCTGGGCCACGAGCCATGACGCTATGAGCGTAAACGCTCGGCGCTGCAAAAAGTAGCGTCAAGCGTCCAATTCAAATACATTAGTTTATACGTGCCAGGCCACGAAATAGCGCTGCAAGATGCAGCGTCGTTTGCTTCTAGCGAAACAAACACGAGCGTTCGTTACGCTTGACGCTCATCTTATATGCCTCCTAAAAGCAAATAATCAAGTACGTACACAAAAATATTTGACTGTTTATACAGTTGGAGCGTATTATTTGAGCATCAGCGTCTGAAACAAATCGGTTTGTTCCAAACGCTCCTAAATATGGACGCCAGAACGTTTTTTTTTTAATTAATTATTTTGTCTAAATTCTAATTATAAAAAAATAAAATTTGTATTTTATCAATATTATTATTTAACTTATTTAACTATATTGAATTAAATAAATTATTATTAATTTTTTTTTGTAAAATTATTAGTTAAGTAAGAAGAATAATGTATAATTTGATGATGTTTGTATAAGTTTGCACTACATAAAACACATTTTGTCAGTTTTCAAAATTTTATATTAATAGTACTGGCAGATAAAGAATTCAAACTGACAAATTTTTAAATAGATAAAACCTACATTGTTTGATAGATTATATTCTATTATAAAGTTTAATTTGCCAAAACCAATTCTGCCAAGATTTTGGGTTTTTAATTATTAAATTTGAAGAAATGAAATTTAAATTAAAATTTTATTATTTTTTATCATTAACGTAAAATGATGGGAGAACAAAGCTAGATAGTAACAAAAATTACATAGTTTTACATGTCATATTTCAATAAATCAAATGACAAATACGTAAATAAAATTATTTTAAAAATTAATTAATTTGGTTTTTAAAATAAATTTTGTTTTCCCGCGGTTTGTAGTTTTTTGTATATATACTTTTTATATATATAAAATTTTGTATATACTTATTATAATGAAAAGTAAGATTAATATAATTTACTTTTAAATGGTTTATTGGTAGAATAAATAAAATTTGAATCAAAAAAATAATAAAATATTTATATAAACAAATATAAATGTATCATAACCTTAAATAGAAATGTCAAATATAATACGGAATTGAGCTACTCGTGTTTAGACGCTATAAGCGGCAGGTTAATTTTTGTTTTTTTTTCCGCATTCTATGATTTTTTGTTTATGTAAACAATTTACATTTTTAAAATTTTGTATATATTAAAAAGTAACATTAATATAATTTATCTTTAATGAATATATTGGCAGAATGAATATTTAAATTTAAAAAAAAATGTTAAAAAGTTTATATAAATAAATATAAATGTATTATAACCCTAAATAGAAATGTCAAAATAAACGCTCCAACAAAAATTGACAGGCTCGTGGCCTTGTTTTTGACGCTGCTAAAATACGCTCCCAGCGTCCTTGACGCTACAAGCGGCGCGTTTGTTTCGTGGCCCAGCGGTAAGAATTTACAATTTTAATAATAAACAAAAATGTATTTTAGATACTACTTATTTTACTTATGAATGCCCTTTTTTGTAATAAATAAATTTCATGATATCAGACAATATTTTGATATTTTATCTTGAAAAAGTTGTGTTTATGTCTTTAAATTGTAAAGATTTTTTTATTGCAGCTGAGATAATAGTTTTATTTATAGTCAATTATTAGTGAATTCTTTAATTACCTATATATATTCACAAATAAATAAGTAATCCATTTATAAACTGCTAAAAGTTTTTTTTATAATCTTGAGTTTGCATAATTATAAAAAAATGAAAATGTTACACTGGTTGGCACAATTCATACAAAAAATTATTTAAAAAATTGCAAGGTAATAGATAAAAACCGGATCCAGACCCGGTAATCGACGGATCCGGCCAATATTAGAAAGATTCGGTTCCGGCCGGACCTTGACAACTATCCGGTCGGATTCGGCCAGACTCGGCCGAATCCGATATTTTTAATAAATAAATGTAATGAAAGTAGAATACAAATGTTAAAAAAACAGGTGAAATATAATAATAAAATGCAAACAAAAAAATAATAAAACATAAAAATAAAAATAATATTATAATATTAATAAATAATGATTAAAATATTATATTAATCAGTATTATCAATAATATTTATATTATAATGTAGGAAAATTAATTTTCTTTGATGATTTGCTAGAGAAAACAGTTTTTTGCTGAAAACGCTATCAATTTCTTAAACAAGATTGTGTTAGCCAAGAAACATAACCAATCAGTTCAGCTGTATTTTACATTTTCCGTTTTTGAACAATTTTTTTCGGATAAATAGAAGTTTAAAATTTTATTATTATTGTTTAATTAAATATTTCTTAGCTTAAACATTGACTATTCAACCTTAAATTAAATGATTAGCCAAATTATTTAGATCTCTCATAAATTAGCGCAATAAAAAGTTTTTTTTATTGATTTCCAGAAATTTAAAAGTTTATTTCTATTTGTTAAATAATAAAAAAACAATTCTTTGTAAACACATTTGAAATCTACCAATTATTATTCATGTAAAAGTATTGAACGCTGTTTTAATATTTTATTTATAATTTAATAACACCTACTTATATCTAAAGATATTAGTTGACATCGCAGATGTATTAAATTTATTATTTATTTAATTATTGCTAAATCATACCATTAAGTTAAATAACAGAACAATTTGTTTAAATTATTAAGTTATTGATCTAAAACAAATATAAAAGCGGCGCTAAATTCCAATGCTGGTACGAATGTTGTGATTTAGCTGGCGATGCTTGGGTGAGAGCGCGGATTTACAAATACGCTTCTTAAACGAATCCGTAGCCGTAGCTAAGTTCAGCCACGTTTTGGCATTCGGCTATGTTTGACTCCGTGATCACATGATAAAAATCTACTCCAACTCTACTCTCACTTTTGATTGAGGATAAGAACGCACAGATAGCTTTATAGCCGCTGTGTGCTTTATATTGAAAGGGTGAATGAATTTTACATAACATTGATTTTTTTTTAAATTATAAATTTAAAGTGTTGACAGTTTTACTTTCTGTATGCCTGGTTTATAAAAAAGTTATATTATTGGAATAAATATCTAATTAAAAAATTAATAAATAAGTAAATTTAAATATAATGAAAGCATGAATAAAATAACTTTTTTAGTTACTAATACTGAAATGTTTTATAAGTTTTGTAGAGAGCACATGGTAAAATGACATCTATATTATATAATTCACCAAATTTGTTTATATAACAAAGTAAAAAGGGTTGATAATATTATTTTCTTCATAATTAAAAATAAAGTTGAAGCAATGTATAAATAAATTTATTAATTCAGTTACAATAATGTTCGTTTTTTTATTAATACAAATAATACGTATGTTGATTTTTAACGAAACAATTCTTGTACTTTAAATATCAAATAAATAAATAACTTTTTAGATTTGTTGATTTTTGTTAATATGTATGTATGTATTAATAACAGTCTAAAACAGAATATAATAACAATTGAGAGGGTGTTATATTTGTATATTCAGGGTAAACAAAAAGTAATGCAACATGGCTGTATTTTTGTTATTATTGAGTTTTGAAGAACATGTTTCAGACAAAAGTGGTGACTTTATTTTTATATTTATTTATTCAGACTGGTTTTGGCTAAAATATTACAATGCGATTTTAATTCAGAATTAATTGATTTAAATTACTCATAATTTTCAATGAAGGAGAGAGAGAGAGAAAAAAAAAAGATGAAAGAATAGGATCATGGAATATAAGAGGATACATGGGAATGTACACAGGAGTGGAGAAAAAAGAAAGAACAAAAGGAGAAGTAGGAATGATAATAGCTCCAGAAGGGATAAAAGATACAATAAGAAAAAAACACAAAAATAAAAGAATTATGACAGTAGAAATGAAGCTAGAAGAGAACGAAACATGGACCATGATAGTAGCATACGGACCAAATAAAGACGCAAAAAAGAAGAGAAAGACAACTTCTATACAAAATTACAAGAAGAAATAGACGGGGAAACGGAAAACATAATGATAAGAAAAAAAGTTAAGATAAAGATGGAAAAATACAAACTTAAAGAAGAACAAATACAAGTGGCATACCGAGAAATACTACAAACAAAAATCAGAGAAAAAGAACGTGCATAAAAGGAAAATGGGAAACTTTTAAACGAATTATTCTAGAAGCTGCAAAAGAGAGCTGTGAATCAACAAAAATAGTAAATAAAGATATTAAAAAAAAAACTAATTGGTGGACAGAAGAAGTCAAGAAAGAGATAAGGGACAAAAATAATTGAAAAGATATTTACAAATAAAAAAAACAAAGAAAAGAGAAATAAAACAAAGAAAATAATAAATAAAGCAAAAATAAAATCATGAACAAAATTTGGAAAAGAAATTAATGAAAACTTCAATCATAACCAAAAACTATTTTACGGAACGTTAGAACATAAAACAAAAGAAACACAATATGATAAACATAAAAGATAAAAATGAAAAAATAATAACGGAAAAAGATAAAATAATGGAAAGATGGAGGCAATGCTTTCAAGAACTAACAGAAAAAGAAGCAGAAAAAAACAAAACAAGAGCATATGAAGAAGTGCTACAGGACAGAAAAACGGAAAAATAAAAGAAATTAAAACAGACAAATAACAAAATTAATAAATGATATAATCAGTAATGGGAAAACGCCAAGGGAATGGAATAAAAAAATAATCCTACCCATACATAAAAAAATGAGATACAAGGAAATGTAAAAACTACAGAGGAATCACACAACGAGCATACCAAGCAAAATATTTACAAGAATTATTGAAAAAAAGATGAGACAAACTAGAAACGACAATAGAAGTCAGCCATTGTGGATTTAGAAGAAGAAGAAGCACACAGAATCTAAAGTTTATAATAAGATAGCTAAGTGAAAAGATGATAAAAAAATAGAGTAATGCACGTACGCTTTGTTTACCTTGAAAAGGCATTTGACAGGATTAAGAAAGAGGACATATGAAAAGAACTAGAAAAGAGAGGGGAATTAAGAAAAAAATAATAATTGTAATTAAAAACATGTACACAGAAACATAGTCAGAATGAATAACTAGGAATCAAAAAATGTCCAAACAAAGAAAGGGGTGAAGCAAGAATGTGTGTTAAGCGCATTGCTCTTCTCAATTGTGCCAGACAAGGCAATAAAAGTTGCAAAAAAATAATGAAAATGGTAAAAATAGGATATTGGAAATAACAAAAATAGCAGAACTGCTATTTGCAGACGATATGGCAGTGATTGCAGAGACACTACTAGCTACAAGACAAAATGGAAATAATAGAGGAGCAACTAAAGAAAATAAACTAAGAAAATTTATGAAACAAAAGTAATAAAAAAACAAAAAAGAGGAAGACCTAGAAAAGATTGGAACAGCGCAATAAAGGAACATGCTACAAGAAAAGGAAGCACTTAGGAATAAAAAAGATAACCAAGGATAAGAAGAAATGGAAAGAATATAATACACATTAATAATAATGTATACGCCTTACACCAAAAGGTAAAAAGACAATGGAATAAATAAATAAAATAATTTTTAATAGTCGGCTGAGATTAATTTCTGTAGTAACCGCGACGCCAACAATAAACGTCAAAAAGCGTACATCTGGTTTTGTATTTATTAATTTAACCTGTGATGTGGTATATTGAATAGCTTGCCACCTCTAATATTATATCTCGTAAAATAAAAAATATCATCAAAATAATGACTGTGTTTCCACAAAAACTTATACATTCGTATATAAAAAGACCACAAATTGTTAATATGTTTGCTTGTTTAAAAATACTTTTGCAACTACCATTATATTTCAACTAGAACAAAATTCTTATTGATTTTTTTTTAATTATGAACATTTTTCCTACATTTACTGAGCGTTCCCAAACAATGAGTCCATATCTTACATGCGACTCAATATTTGCAAAATAGAATATTTTTCCACTTTGGAAGTTGGTGTTGCGTATTAGTATACGCATTTCATAGCAAGCACTTAGTTTGTTGCATACATAATTTATGTGTTGCAAAAAAACTAAGCGTGTCACCCAGAATAATAGCCAAAAATTTTACATTATCTGTAAAATTGTATTTATTAATGTTGGGTGTTATCGACTGTAAAGTAGCAAGACCTTGATTTGTATTATAAAGAACGCATGCTGTTTTTGCATTGTTTAAAATTAAGCAGTTTTCATGAAACCAAGATTCTATAGAACGCATACTGGCATTACCCCAGTATGACATCCATAGATGTCGCTCTTAATTAAAATATTGGTATAATCTGCATAGTTTAAAACTCTGCAGTTTAGTGGTAAATTAGAAATATCAATAATAAATATAATGAAATGTAACGGGACTACTACCTTGTGGAATGACTTTATGTGATGTTAATGGTTTGGAGAGAGTGTTATTGTATAGTTATGTGGGTGTTTTATCCTTGTGTAGTAAATTCTATTTGCCAAGTAAGATTGAATTAGTTTATATACCCCTTACGCCATATTGATATAGCTTTGATAGCAGTATTGAATGAACGTGGCTGAACTTAGCTACGGCTACGGATTCGTTTAAGAAGTACATTTGTGAATCCGCGCTCTCACTCAAGCATGCCCAGCTAAATCATCAACTTGCGTACCAGCATTGGAATTTAGCGGTGCTCTTATAATTGTTTTAGATCAATATAAAACTTAATAATTTAAACAAATTGCTCTGTTGTTTAACTAAATAGTATTATTTAGCAATAATTCAATATTTTTACATAAAGAATAATTTGTAGCTTTTAAATGTTTTTACATATACTTGCTTTTTATTAATTAACATACATATCAACAATAGAAATAAACTTTTGAATTTCTGGAAATCAATAAAAAAACTTTTTATTGCGCTTATTTATGAAAAAAAATCTAAATAATTTGACTAATAAATTAATTTAAGGTTGGATGGCCATTGCTTAAGCTAATAAAAATTTAATTAACCAAAAATAATAAAACTTCCGGATATCCAAAAAAGATTTGTTTAAAAAAGGAAAATGTAAAATATATCTAAAATAAATGCATCAGTTTTTTGGCTGACACAACCTTATTTATGAACGGATCCGCAATGTTTTTGGTAATAATTGTTTCTATTTAACTAACAAATGGTAACATAATTTTAATTTTCCGGATATCTCAGAGGAGATTGGTTCAAAAACAGAAAATGTAAAATATAGCTAAAATAAATTATTCAGTATTTTGGCTGACACAACCTTATTTATGAACGGGTCCGCAATATTTTTGCTAATAATTGTTTCAATTTAACTATTAAATGAAAATATAATTTCAGTTTTCCGGATATCTCAGGGGAAATTGGTTCAAAAACGGAAAATGTAAAATAAAGCTAAAATCCATGATTCAGTTTTTTGGCAGACACAACCTTATTTATGAACGGATCCGCAATGTTTTTGCTACTAATTGATTCTATTTAACTAATAAATGGTAATACAGTTTCAATTTTCCGGATATCTCAGGAGAGAATGCTTTAAAAACGGAAAATGTAAAATATAGCTAAATAATAATAATAATAATGGTTTATTAACGGAATACATTCTCTGGTTTACAATAATTGATTACAAAATAAAAGTATAAATGTATAAACAATGATACAAAACTATACTATAACTAAATTACACATTAAAATACATATTAAAATTAATTTGTCTAATGTAAAAAGATCAAAAAGACTATTATCATTTAATAAATTACATTCTCTCATAAGTCTTGATGTAGGATTCTGAGCCATAATTTGTTTTATGCAACTTTTCTTTAAAAAGAGAAATGCTACGAGTTATTTTTACTTGACTAAAATTAAAATTAAATTGAGCCAACAGCTCTGAACAAACAATTTAGCCATTAATTAGTTTATGAGTAAAACACAAATCACTAACAATTCTTCTATCTTTTAACGAAATCAAATTAAAGTTTAATGATAAGTGTTCTACTGTCATTTTATAATTGGTTTTATACCTAAGGTATTTGAAAAAACGTAATTGAATTTTTTTATTGTTTTTTATTTGTCCTTTATGATAAGGACTCTATATGATAGACCCATATTCAAGTATGGATCTAACCAATGTTTTAAACAGACAAACTGTTGTTGCTGTTTGTAGCTCTTTAGATGATCTTTTTACAAAACCTAACATTTTTCTGGACTTGTTTAATGCATTTTGAATATGACTATTGAAAGTAAGTTTATGATCCATTATGACTCCTAGATCGCATATTTCTTTTACGTTATCTAAATCACTGTTATTAATTGTGTATGCATGAGCAATTGTGTTTCTACATCTAGAAAACGTAATTGATTTGCATTTATTAATGTTTAAATGTAATTTGTTATTATCGCACCACTGCAAAAGTTGATCTAGGTCATATTAGATCTGATGGCAATCATTCAGACTTTTTATTCTTTTAAATAGTTTTAAGTCATCTGCAAACAATAAAGAATTACAGTGCTTAAATATTGATGGTAAGTCATTTATAAACAAGTTAAATAGTAATGGCCCATAATGCGACCCCTGTGGTACCCCAGATGTCACCAGTATAAGTTTAGACAAAAAATTATTAATTTTAATGCACTGTGTTCTGTTTACTAAGTAACTTTTTAGCCAATTTACAATACTGTTATTAAATCTTAAGGCAGTAAGCTTGGCAATAAGAATACAATGATCAGCACGGTCAAATGCTTTTGCAAAATCATCCGTATAGACTGCATCAACTTGTTGATTAATTTCAAACGAGCTTAAAATAAAATCTTGGTACAGCAATAGATTAGTTAAAGTAGAACGTCCTTCTCTAAATCCATGCTGCTCTTCAATAAAAGCATTTTTTGAAATCCATTTGATCTGCTTTGAAACAATCTTATCTAATAATTTGGGGGTTACTGATTGCTTACAAATCCCTCTATAGTTAGTTATTTCAGATCTTGCACCAGATTTAAATATTGGAGTGACATAAGACTGTTTCCAGAATTTAGGAAATGACTCGCTATGTAATGATGATTGAAACAGCATTGTAATTGGAGTAGTTAGCAAGCAGACACATTTTTTCAACAATACCTCAGGAATACCATCTGGACCATAACCACATGAGTCACCTAGTTCCATAATACTATCAAAAATATCAATTGATGCCGCCTCGTGGGCGGAGCCTGACGAGCCAATCAGAGCACACCACCGATCACCACCCCCCACCCTTATCACCTGCAGGGCGGGGAGGCACAGTTGTATTGATCTTAAAACTATCAGAGGAAACACAAGTAGACAAATTAAAATCCGGCATTAAAAAATTAAATTTATGAAAAAATATTCTAAACTAAAAAACATCCATAGACGCGTTTCGAGGTTTACCTCTCATCAGTATGGCTTTATTTATTTAAACTAATTGATTTTTAACTTACTTCGTCAACATTGTTCACCACCACAATTCTTCTTTATATATTTTATAAAATCCGGCACTTTACAATTATCTCTATTAACATAAATAAAATTATTCAGTTTTTTTGCTGGCACAACTTTATTTATGAACGGATCCGCAATGTTTTTGCTAATATATGTTTCTATCTAACTAATAAATGGAAATATAATTTCAGTTTTCCGGATATCTCAGGGAAAATTGGTTTAAAAACGGAAAATGTAAAATACAGCTAAAATAAATGATTCAGTTTTTTGGCTGACAAAACCTTATTTAAATAAGGTTTTGTCAGCCAAAAAACATTGCAGATCCGTTCTTAAGAACGGATCTGCAATGTTTTTGCTAATAATCAGTTCTATTTAACTAATAAAAGGAAATACAATTTAAGTTTTTCGGATATCTTAAGGAAGATTAGTTCAAAAACAGAAAATGTAAAATTTAGCTAAAATAAATGGTTCAGTTTTTTGGCTGATAAAACCTTATTTATGAATAGATCCGCAATGTTTTTGCTAATAATTGTTTCTATTTAACTAACAAATGGTAACATAATTTTAGTTTTCCGGATATTTCAGGGAAAATTGGTTTAAAAACGGAAAAAGTAAAATATAGCAAAAATAAAGGATTCAGTTTTTTGGATGACACAACTTTATTTATGAACGGATCCACAATGTTTTTGCTAATAATTTCTATTTAACCAGTAAAAGGTAATATAATTTCAATTTTCCGAATATCTCAGGGTTCAAAAAAGGGAAAATGTAAAATATAGCTAAAAAAATGATTCAGTTTTTTGGCTGACACAACTTTATTTATGAACGGATCCGCAATATTTTTGCTGAAAATTGTTTTTATTTAATTAATAAATGGTAATATAATTTTTTTTTTGCTAATAATTATTATTTAACCAGTAAAAGGTAATATAATTTCAATTTTCCGAATATCTCAGGGAAAAATGGTTCAAAAAAGGGAAAATGTAAAATATAGCTAAAAAAATGATTCAGTTTTTTGGCTGACACAACTTTATTTATGAACGGATCCGCAATGTTTTTGCTGAAAATTGTTTTTATTTAATTAATAAATGGTAATATAATTTTTTTTTTGCTAATAATTTCTATTTAACCAGTAAAAGGTAATATAATTTCAATTTTCCGAATATCTCAGGAAAAAATGGTTCAAAAAAGGGAAAATGTAAATTATAGCTAAAAAAAATGATTCAGTTTTTTGGCTGACACAACTTTATTTATGAACGGATCCGCAATGTTTTTGCTGAAAATTGTTTTTATTTAATTAATAAATGGTAATATAATTTCAATTTTCCGGATATCTCAGGGAAAGTTGGTTCAAAAACGGAAAATGTAAAATATAGCAAAAATTAATTATTTAGTTTTTTTGCTGACACAACCTTATTTATGAACGGATCCGCAATGTTTTTGCTAATAGTTGTTTCTATTTAACTAATTAACGCTAATTTAATTTTAATTTTCCGGATATCTCAGGGGAAATTGTTTCAAAAACAGAAAATGTAAAATATAGGTCAAATAAATTTCTCAGTTTTTTGGATGACACAACTTTTTTTATGAACGGATCCGCAATGTTTTTGCTAATAATTGATTCTATTTAACCATCAAAAATATAATTTCAATTTTTCAGATACCTCAGGGAAAAATGGTTCAAAAAAAGGAAAAATGTAAAATAAAGCCAATATAGTTTATTGAGTTTTTTAACTAACACAACCTCTTTTATTGTCAGATTCCTAATGTTAACTATTAATTAGTTACACACAAGAAATTTTTCATAACAAATTAAAAAGTCATCAATTTGTAGGCATAAATTTAATTGTTAGAAAATACTTGATGTTTTAGCTTTAAAAAGGTTTATTCAATTTTATAATAAAACTTTGGAATACTCTGAATTTAAGAGTTTTTACAGTAATGTGTAAAATTATAATAAATAAGAACAATTTTTTTTAAATAAATACATTAGTAATATTTTTGTTTGGATGGTTTAAATAATTTTAATTAGTAATATTTCTGTTTGGATGGTTTACTGATAGGTTAGTACTAGTAGTTTTAGAATACTGATAATTTTAAGAACATGTTTTTATTAGTGATGCCGCCAGATCCACTTTTAGGCCGGAACCGGATACCGGAACCTACAAAAAACCGGAACGGAACCAAATCCAAGACCTTATCCATAAAAATAAAAAAAATAAAACAATATTTATTAGCGCCGTTATCTAGCGTTTTCAGCAAAAAACTGTTTTCTCAAGCAAATCATGGAAGAAAATTATTTTTCCTACATTATAATATAAATATTATTGATAATACTGATTAATATAATATTTTAATCTTGATTTATTAATATTGTAATAATATTACTATTTTTATGTTTTATTATTTTTTGTTTTCATTTTATTAATATATTTCACCTGTTTTTTTAACATTTGTCCGGCCGGAACCGAATCTTTCTAATATTGGCCGGATCCGCCGGATACCGGGCCTGGATCCGGTTTCGGCGGCATTACTAGTTTTTATCTATTACTTTACCTTGCAATTTTTTAAATAGTTTTTTGTATGAATTGTGCCAACCAGTGTAACGTTTTAATTTTTTTTGTAAATATGCATACTGAAGATTATAAAAATACTTTTAGCAGTTTATAAATGGATTACTTATTTATTTGTGAATATACATATATAGGTTATTAAAGAATTCACTAATAATTGACTTTAAATAAAACTATTATCTCAGCTGCAATAAAAAAATCTTTACAATACATAAACATAACTTCAAGATAAAATATCAAAAAATATTTTGATATCATGAAATTTATTTTGTTACAAAAAAAGACATTCATAAGTAAAATAAGTAGTATCTAAAATACATTTTTATGTTTATTATAAAATTTGTAAATTCTTATACCAGCTTTTATTGCTAGTTCATTTTCAAATCATATTTTAGATTGCAATCATTCATTTCCAAACATTAATCAGTTAAAAATTTTACATACCTGTACAAAAGGTACTAAGCTTAATCTTTTAGAAGCCGCCGAAATTTATAAACACTCCCATAATGTGCTCGTTAACCTTTTGAACGAGCAAACCGATCTAATTCAGTATAATCCACCACTTTTTAATATTCTGTAAAATTCCTTGTATTCTCCTGCCAATTCACCAATTGCTCTATATTGTTTCATTCGTTTGTTTCTCACTTGATAATGACCGTAAAACGTTGAAACTTTAGTCGTGAAATGTATTTTGTAAAATTGTATATGCCTTATATAATTTTACAACAATAAATTAGTGGTAAAAACATAGTAGTTGTTTTATTTACTTATTAAATATGGAGTACCACATAGTAACCGTCGCAACCATCTTGATGATAAAACCTAATCACTTTATTAAATCCAGAAAAGCATAATTAACTAATTTAAATAATAAAAAACCAAAATTATGTTAAGTGTACTTATTTGTCATTTAAATTGATCAGTTTTATAATTTGATTTGTGAATTATAATTTTATTTTATTTAGAACAAGATTATAAGTTCGGTCTCTTTTATTTTAAAAAGGTTTTATTTTTTTGCAGTCGTAAAATATATTATCATGACAGCCGTGCTCGGTATTTTATTTATACATCGGTCATAATAGCGTAAAAAAATTCTCACAATATTTTAAAAAGAAATTATTAAATAAAAGTAATTAATTTATCGGCATCTTAAATAACCGATGTGAAGACACCAACAAACCCCACCAACAAAACTAGGTTGACTAAAAATGCATTTGCTCGGTTGTTAATGATCAAAAAAATAAATACACCATTCGATATCTCTTGAAATTTCTGATCCGATGATATATAACATGTCTAGTTAAAAAAAATTGTAATGAATGGCTCAATTAACAAACTTAATTAGGCCTAATTAGCAAACGGTCACTTCAAGATTGCTAATTTTTTGTAAAATGATACCTTATAACAAATAAAACCAATCTACGCAAAAAAAATGCCTGACCACGGCTTGTGTACGTACTACGGCTAATTGAAAATTGATTAAAAAAATAATCAAAAATTAATTACTTACTTACTTTGTTGGTGGGGTTTGTTGGTGTCTTCACATCGGTTCTTAAATGTACTGTTTTATAATGCATTTTTCAATAATTTGCTATGATAATTTGTAATACACTTCTATTACTAACACGTGTTATAAATAAAAGTTCATTGAAATACACACTGTCCGTCACTTTGATTTATTATATGGCTGTTAAAAAAAAGTTTTTTTCTTAGTGCTCCTTTTAAAATTCATTTCTGTTGTACTTATTTTGTTATAATGCTTAAAAATTTCATTCTTGAATATTATGCTTATCGTGGAACTTGTATGCTAATGATTACTTATTTAATCATTCTTCAAATGATTTTAACATTTTAATTAATTTATCGAGACAATTTTTTAAATTTTTAGCAAGCTTTTAAGCAAGAAATTAGAACAGGTTCTAATTTCTTGGATGAAATTTTACTAAATAATTGACACATAAATCCGTCAATGTATATATAAGTCGCCAAGATCACTGGATTATAAAATTTAATTTTTAAATAATTGGCGCGCAAAATTATTGTACTGACATTTGTATTAAAATCAGTCTCGTGTCAGACGGCTCTAAAACGTCTAGATATTATTATGTAAAGCTCACATAGTAAATAATAAAAAAGTTTTTTTTTTATTTTATAAATATGTAGCTTAAAATATAATATAAAACTGCACTAATGCATAATAATTAATTACAAGTTGTTACTTGACAATACTGATAGAATTTATTTTGATATAAAAATATTTATAGTTTTAAAATTATCTTTTCTTATTAAACTTGTAGGTGTTTGACAATTTTTTGTTCAAAAAAATTCTTTTTCCGGAAATTTGAAACTTGAGTTCCATATGTTAGTTAAATAGAAACATTTATTGCTTAACACATTGCGGTTTTTTTCTTAATTAAGACTGTGTTAGCCGATAAATTCAAGTAACTAGTTTAGTTGAACTTTACATTTTCCGTTGTTGAACTAATCTCCCTTCAGATATCTATTTTATTTTATAGTTAAATAGAAACAATAATTAGCAAAAACATTGCAAATCCTTACTCAAATAAGGTTTTGTTAGCCGAAAAACTGAATCAATTATTTTAGCTATATTTTACATTATCCGTTTTTGAAACAATCTCCCTTGAGATATCCGGAAAATTAAAATTATGTTACTATTTGTTTGTTAAATAGAAACAATTATTACCAAAAACATTGCGGATCCGTTCATAAATAAGGTTGTGTCAGCCAAAAAACTGAATAATTTATTTTAGCTATATTTTACATTTTCCGTTTTTAAACAAATCTTTTTCGGATATCCGGAAGTTTAAAGTTTTATTATTATTGGTTAATTAAATTTTTATTAGCTTAAGCAATGGCCATCTAACCTTAAATTAAATTATTAGTCATATTATTTAGATATTTTTTCATAAATAAGCGCATTTTTTTATTGATTTCCAGAAATTCAAAAATTTATTTCTATTTGTTTAATAATAAGAAGCAAATATATGTAAAAATATTGAACGCTGTTTTAATATTATATTTATAATTTAATAACACCCATTTATATCTACATATTTTGTTGACAACGCAGTTGTATTAAATATATTATTTATTTAATTATTGCTAAATAATACTATTTAGTTAAACAACCGAGCAATTTGTTTAAATTATTAAGTTTTATATTGACCTAAAACAAATATAAGAGCACCTCTAAATTCCAATGCTGGTACGCATGTTGATAATTTAGCTGGGCGATGCTTGAGTAAGAGCGCGGATCCACAAATGTACTTCTTAAACGAATCCGTAGCCGTAGCTAAGTTCAGCCACGTATTGAATGATCAATAGTATCAAAAGCTTTTGACAGGTCTAAAAAAATCCGCAAGATAACTTGTAGTTTGTAACTTTACATATCTACGTATTCAAAGAGTGCTGTTTCTACAGTTTTGCCCTTTAAGAATCCATGTTGGGTAGAGGTTATTAAATTATATTTTTAAAAAAAGTCAACTAGCCTTACACTTTTGACTCTTTTAAATATCTTTGAAAATGAATTTAGTAGATTGATTGGTCTGTAATTTTCAAGTTGATTGTAGTTGCCCTTTTTATAAATTGGTGTTAAAACTGCGATGTTAAGTTGATCGGGAAATATACCGGTATCTATGGATGTATTGATTATATGTAAAATAAGTAAAGATGTAGATGTGTATGAAGTATCTGTTTGATACATTTTGTTATTATATGCATTGGTATTTCATCCAACCCTGTGCTGGAATCATTTGAAATGCTGTATGTAATATTGATTATTTACAGTTAGTTTGTAGATTGCATATACATTGAATGATCATTAAAAGGAATATTTATTACTTTGGCACATTTAACGTTTGGATTTAGTAAAATTAATATATTTGCAATTTCGTTGAAAAAAATATTAAAGTTATTTGCTAATTGGGTTATATAATCATGTTCTGGCATCTTATAAGCTTTGGAATTTTCTACTATACTTCTGATAACATTCCACAAGGCCTTAGATTTATTTTTGGTATTGTGTAGTTTCAATTCAATATGTTTGTGTTTTTCTGCTATTAATAAGTTAATATATGTTTATTGTTTACTTTTATACAGGGTTATATTTTTTTTTATCCCAGTTAGCTTTGAAAAGTTTGTCTAACCAAGAGCTGGGTGGATTTTACTCTGACATTTACGCGCAAAATGTGTTTAAAAACGGAACTTTGAGTATTTTTTCTCTCTAGTTTTACGTAAAAAGTCAAAACAAATTACTCAAAATGAACAAGTCTGAACAAAACACATTTAATTAACAGACATGACAAGTAAAACTAGTAATTTTAATTTAAAATATTTTAATGAACAAGACAAAGTTATTGCCCACACTTTTTCTAAAAAATTAAAAAAATAAATTAATCAAAGTCTTAAACGGCCTTGTTCACTCAGTAAAATTTATACTTATTAAACAGTTATTATATAAATTTCATAAATTTGCTCGTTGGTGTCACTCGGAATCGTTCAAAAATTGACGCTTAGTGTAGTCACGTGATCTACACACCTGGTGTGGACCAAAGCTCCGGTTTTTGAAGTTGACGTATTTTGATGTAAATTAGTTAGAAAATATAAATTTGTTCTGTGTATTTAGGTTTTAAAAGTCTAAACTTAAAAAATCTGCAAAAATTTGCCTATTTTCTACCTCAAAAACAAAACATATACGACAAATAAATTAAAAAACTACTGAATTAGTGCCACCAAGTGAGACTATTTTGTCAAACGGAACACAGCTACTATAACCTAATGTAAACAAAAAATGACTTGAAGTACGGAAAACTATCATTTGAATGGCAACGCCGGCACATACAATAGTTATCCTTCTAGCCACAGTGGAGCTAACAACTAAAAAATAATCCCAATATGAAATCTTATAAGAAAACCAATTTGGTTACAAGCAAAATACGGACAGTTCAACCAGTGCATGTATGATATAATTAATTTATAGGTATACAAAGTAGGTAATACTAGAAGTCAAAAGACCTTTTTGGAATTAAAAACTTAAAAATAATTTCATATAAATTTTAGTTACACTTTAATTTTTCGGAAGTACAAGATTACCTGCTTACTGCGCTTATATGTTCCACCGGCATGCAATGGCCGAGCGTCTGTAGTTACTGAAATAGGTATCACGTGTATGTGTACTTTGAGAAGCACTTTTGTAGAAGTTCTTTGAATGTTGTAAATTGCCAGAGTAAATAATGGTATGGAAACAGAAATAATACAAAGTTTTGTACTAAAATATATTATACATAACAACAATTTTAAATATTTAAATCTTAATTTAATTTTGACAATTTTTTCACGGCACGCGGCTGCACAAATTTAAAAATATATTCTACAAATAAAACTAAAACTTAATATCTTATTTAAATTTAGTGCAATTAAGTGATAACAAAATGTATAATATCAACATATAATTATGAACAGTCAGTATGATGTATGCAATAAGCAAGAATGATCTTACCATACACACTGGATTGTCATTCAGGTTGTATATATCTGCTAGCGTATACAGCAGTGAGGGAACATTTTTGAAATAAAATATGCAATCCGCCGTTGTGCCGTACAAGCATCTCTTTCTATCACGTAAATAAAAAGATGAAAAAAAAAGTTAGTTTAAAGCAATAATAATGATTTATATTCTATTACCAAATGTGTAATAATACTACTACTACTAAAAAATAACAAACTTACAAATTATGACATTTTTTGAGAAAATAAGAAAAAGGTTATTATATCGATTTAAACCAACATAATAGTAGAAAACACTGAGGATAATATTTAAACTATGTATGTTTCTTTTTCATATGTCATTGAGTATAATGTGAAGTCATATACCATACTCTTATAATACCAGTAGTTTATTTTGAAAGTTTTGCCATCATGGCAAGCATATTGTATGCCTGAATTGATTTTTTACTTAAATATTTATCTCAATATGTCTTTAAATTTACACACAATACCTGATTTGCAGCATTATGTCAAATTTATAGACTATGCAATGTCAGATATACTCTTGAGAGTATTGATGCTGTCTTCTAATTGGCTAAACAAGCCTCAGTCTTAATTAGTTTCTCACATGACATTTATTTATTATAAATTAGGAATGTCAAATTTTTTTATATTAAGGTTATATTGTGTTACATAAAATATATTTTTTGAAGAAATTAATAATTTGAACATTTAAAGCTAATTAAATATTAAAATTAAAACTAATATTTCATCACATTTTATAAAAAAAGTAAACTACTTATTAAAATAATATCGATGACATCTTTTATTTGAAGCAAATAATATGAGATGGTGCAACAGAATAAACTGAACTTACGCACCACCACTTAATAATAATTTTCTTGTATCCCATTCATTTACTATGACTATATCACGAGTATATTTATGACATAGTTCACAGTAAACGTGTTTTATTTATATTAGTTTTAAGTGATATACTTTGATTTTAATCTATTCATTTATTTAAAAAGATGATTTTTGTGTGTCAAAATTTTATTCTGTATCCGGCTTCTCAATTACTACTCTGACATATCATGGTGCACACTAGTGCTAATTATATTTTGGCAACTATGACACAAATGAATCATAATTTTAGAACAAATGAACCTTACACCGTTCGAGAGACTATAGGCGATTTGCCGTGAGAAACCGTATCCCTTCTCTCTCTACAGGGTGAGTCGGGAGGAACGGACCAAACTTCAGAAGTGTATTGTACACTTGAAAATAATGTAAAGAAACTCAAATGTTGTTATCCGGTTTTCATTTGTTTTTAAGTTATAGCTTAATTACAAATTAATAAAATTTCTACATTAATGTTTTGGTAATCATAACTTATTATAAATGTTTAAAAATACCGTTATTTACCTCTAAACATTTTCTGCTTTGTCTACAAAGAGTGCCTATTGCTCTTCCGATTGAGCCTTTGTTTAAGATCGGCTGCAAAATTTCTAATGCGTTGAATTAGTGCATCCCAAGTGTCTATTTTTACTTTGTGCACTTCATCTTTAAACTAGCCCCATAAGCAATAATTTAGTGCTAAAAGGTCTGAAGATATTAGAGACTAACTAATAAGACCTCCGCAATCAATCCAACGCCCTAGAAACCGTATACAATACACTCCTGAAGTTTGGTCCGTTCCTCCCGACTCACCCTGTATTTTTGGTTGATCGCAAAAATCTTACAAAAACTTACCGGTCATAAACGGTTACCTCTGTCATTAATTTTCTTATTATTATCATCAATTTAGTAAAATATTTGCTAGATAAAATGATTATTCTATGTAAATGACATAGAATAATCATTTTTTTATACTTAATATCAATTTTTACTAACTATTTTCATAATCATTTTTGGCAATTCTTCTCATTATAGTTTATCATATTTAAATTTGACAACGGTATCTCCCGGCAATGAATGATTATATTGAAGATAAAAATATCATTTTTAAACAATTCTTCAACTTTAATTACCAATAATTCAAGTTCATGTAGAAAACTGAAATTGAGAATTCTAAAACCTTTTGATACTGAGAGTTAATTAATTAAGATGTATTTTAGAAAAAAAAGCTGTTACAATAAAGCTCAGCGGTAAGTGTGCTAGTGATTATCTCCATCCGGACTTACTCGACTGTCTACAATACTAAACACGTATAGCCAATATCTATGCTTACCCATTTTAGTAAAAGTTCCAAGTTGTTTTTTTTTTATTATGCGTTTGATTAATGAAAATGGCTTCTAAATGCAGCAAGGACTATAGTTAAATTCGCCGAATTGTATAGAAAACATAAATGCCTCTAAAAATCTAAAAATGCCGCTTACAAAAATATTATTTTATTTAGAATTCATTTCTTGCCTATTACTTCTTTGCACAATACTTTCAAGTAAATTTTAATATTAATTTTCAAAATGATAGCGTATTTTTGTGTTTAAATCCATTTTGAATTAATTAACGTACTTGTACTAATATTTACTAAAAAGTTGTGTAGACGCTACTATCTAACCAGTACTCGGTTTTAGTAACTCATGCGAGCTAATGGCATTGTGTAAATTACTCTAACTGTTACAGCGCGTTAAAGTAAAATATCCTGGGTTTAAAGTAGTAACGCAATGCCCCCTATTAAGAGAAACGTTGAACTGTGTTGTGTGTGAAGAACTATAAGGCCACGTGTACATTAAAGAGCTGTGAGCGGTGCAGCTTTGATGTGTTTACACTAAAATAGAAAGGGTTGCGTTGTCGTATTGAAATTCTTTGTGTATAGTATAGTATTAGTAACAAACATGCCGCCGAAAAAGTCAGTTCGTTCGTTATGGTGTTTGGAAATCCAAGATTGTTTACTATAATATTAAACAAGCGTAAGAAAAGAGTTGGAAGTCATTATTTAAATAGAAGTCGTACAATAAACGGTAAATTTCATCGTTTGCATTACGAGCTTCGGAGAGATTCGTCAAGATTTTTTGATTTTTTAAATAAAATTTTTGAATAAAGCTGGTTTTGTTTGCACTTCAGATATAATTATTTCGCGGAATGCGTTCGAAAATTTTTGGTTTGAGGTAATTTTTAACTGACTAACAGAAAGAAATTTTGTGGTTTTTCACGTTGTTTAGAATCCACATCTCATCGCTAACGCTCACAATTCAAGTCAGCTTGAGATCTAAAACAACGCAAAGCCACCGCCTTCCTCTACCGCGCAGCGCTCGAGTACAGCTATTCAATGTATACGCGGCCTTATACAGTTAAATCCTACACGGACAAGCAACGGCATTTTTGTCGCGTTTTATTTGAATCGGATGACCAAAACATATTTATCATTTAAAAATTAATTAATGATGCATTTTATGTAAATTGCCTTTTCATCCAGTAAGAGACATATGCACTCGTGTTTCAGGGTATGCACCCATTATCAGTGTGCCTAGCATCTCACTGGTCAAAGAGACAATTTACATAAAATCACAGTAACTATTAGTTTAGTAATGTGTCGAAGATGGTAACGCAATGCCCCTATTAGGAGACAATTTACATAAAATCAAAGGACTAAAATGGACGATTTTCAATAATCAACTGTGTTTCTTTTCGGACACTGTTAAAATAACAATTCTCATATTGTTTTTTTTTATGAATAAATGTAACAAAAGAGAAAAAAATATTATAGAAATTTAAACATGTGTACAAAATTTTTTGCCTGTTTAAAAATCACGATAAAAGTTAAATTTTAATAATAACATTAACAAATAAAAAAAATGTGATTTTAAAGTGACTTTAAATCTCTTTAAAATTTGAAACTAGACTTTAACTAAAACTTGAGTTTCATAATCTCACTTTAACACTACCCATGTCAATTTAAAATGTGACTGAATAATACATCATTTTTAAGTGATACGTAAACAATTTTATAACTCACCTATTATTAAGTTTAAACTTTAATACAGCTGCAATAAACCAAATACAGTAATCTGGTTTCGCCATTCGTAATATTATGTCAAAAAAATTCGTTTATAAATTAGAAATTATATGTGTAATTTATGTAAATAATGTACATAATAGATATATTTAGTTTTCGTAGTCTGACATTAAAATTCATTTATTAAACAAATTTATTTTTATGATAAATATTAAAAAATACAGCCTTTATTATTCCATGCCTGAGAACTATCAAAATATGCCGGCTCTTTCCTTAATCCAATATTAATCACAATGTTTAATCACTACCGTTTTGTTAATATTACTATACAAAACTAAAATTTAAAAAAATCAGCACATAAAATTTTCTCTTTCAGGTGGATGAGTATGAAATGATAAAATAATTTCAAAATCTACTACATACACCCACAATAATATGCTTATAAATTTTAATATATTTCCCGGTCACAGTCAGGAATTGTAAATACAAAATGTACTAAATTTATAGTAAGACCCTTTTTCTTTTAATTGTAAACCTAATAATTTTGTGTATATATATATATATATATATATATATTTATAAATGGTAGTTATTATTATATATTTATATATATATATATATATATATATATAATATATCCCAGCTTATTTTCCCATTTTGTGTTTACAATTATTTGGTTCTGGAAAAACTTCTCGTGGTGGGATAAAACTCAGCATCATTATGTGTCTTGCGTATGCAGCTGTCGAGCGGAAACTACTGTCAGTTCCATGAAGACGATCCAGTACGCCTAGTACACCAAAACAATTGTTGAATCTGCAATCATAAATGATATAAAAACATTATAATTAACACACAAGACAGTCATTTTTGTAACCGCCAAATTCCGCCTAAAATACCGATAATATAAAAACTACTTCGTACAAATTGCTAGTTGTTTTATCAAACTACATCATCATTCTTTATATACAACTAGAGCAGCTACAACAGTAACTGTATATATTATTCATAGTAACTACTAAATAAAATTATGTTTAATTTTTTTTAACTTACTTCAAATGATGGAAATCGTGGGCTTCGGGTGATGGGAAGAACGGCAAGTGGTACCCTGAATGGGCATTTAAAGTCGAAAGTATTGCCAGAGAAAACCATAAAAATGCAGTCGCCACATGTGATCCCATTAAAAATACTCCTAACGCTGGAGGCACTAAGTTTGAGAAAATATGTTCAAGGGGGTGACAATAAATTGCGGTGACGGCAATCGGTGCCGTCCATTCGTGATGCTGTTTATGTATATATTTGTACAGTGATTTGTGATGTAATAACCTAAAATTATATATTATATTATAAAAATCTAACATATCGTAATGTTAAAATAGCACTCACCTATGTGAATAATAAAATCCGATTTCTTCCATTATAATGTGGACAGCTAATTCCAATAAAACCCAATGAAAAGTTGGAAGTTCTCTTATTGCAGGGTAACCTCTCCATTGCATGAGATAATAAATCAGAAATCCCAGTGGAACACCAACTACAAACTGATTTACCAAAACGCACCAAATTACCTTAAACAAAATATTAATTTATACATCGCTGTCAAATATTTTATTAATGTTTCGTCGTTTACGAAAAAACCTCCTATTTTTCCTATTATATTTTAAGTTTATTTAACAGGATAGAGAAAAATAGTTTAAATAAAATATATAATTCGATATATATATATATATATATATATATATATATATATATATTTTTATTTAAATTTATTTTCGGATTATCCCGCGTTTTCTTTTTGAGTTGGACTCGACGTTTCGGCTGAATCTCATCAGCCATCATCATGAGATATTTATTATTAATATTTATTAATATACATATATATATATATATATATATAATAATATATAAAACTATAATGCATTTTCAGAATATAACATATAAAAACACTGGTATATTAACTTAAAAGGTTTTAATTATGTTTCATTAGTTGGTCTTTAAAAATGACATTATTACAAAGATTATTTCTATGTATGATGTAGACTCTGAGCTATTTAATTATACAGAAACATAAAATTTGTTTGTTCAGCACATAGTAGGTTTCTTCTAGTAAACGACAATTTGCTAAAATCATAAAACGTGTAAACTTTAAGAAAATTATGCTTAAATTTTTCTGTCATGCTACAAAATACAGGCTAACTATTTATTGTTGGTTAAAATACTTCTAATTTGATTAAACATCGAACACAAAAAGCATTTTTAATATCGCTTTTTATTTAATAAATTTAATTAAAATTTTAAATTCGCGCAATTTGAAATTTAGATATTGATATAAAATCAATTGTGCAATAGCAATAGAGTATGAGCTAATAGCTAAATGAAAATCTAAGCTACACGAAAACTATCCATACTACATTTAATATCCCAATTAACATAGGAATTAAAAAAATAATTATCATGCCTTTTTACCTTATAAATTATCTGAAGTTGATTTATTTATTTATTAGATAATATGTTTAACCAAATGCAGTGGAAGCATTTCTTGTTTCTGAATACAAAGTAAACACTTTTATATCAAGAAAAGCTTTGTAATATAATTATTATTAAACACATGGTATGGAGTTGTTTATTGCGTACCTTTAGTAGTTTTTTTGTTTCCACTGGTTCGTTAGTGCCTGGTTGTACCTTGTATCGGCGTAATGCGGCCGGTTTATTTGTTAGATCCAGCAGCGTATAAATACCACCGAATACCCAGTAAACACAAACTGTTAATATCGTTGTCCCAAAGACCCATAGTACAAATGGATCTTCACCAAATGTGTCTAAAAATTTGTCCCATTGTGCTTGCCAAAAATCACCTGACGCACCCCAAAATCTTTGACAATGCCTGAAAAAAAATAGTTTATTAATTACCTCCTATTTATTCTACAGTAGAAATAACAATTAGTTCTTTATAAAAAAATTAGTAACACAATTTAAAATTATATCGACATATATTCAGTATCGACTTTTTAAAAACACGTGTAATAGTTGGCTAATTTAGTGCCTAATTACATTGAAAAAACCTTTATAATACCACAATCTACACATAAATTAATTAAATTGTCAAGTAATTTTTTTTAAATTATAGATTCATTTGTTTTCAATACTTACAGACAGTATGACGTATAATGACGTAATTTGGTACCAACTATATAAGCAGTGTCTCAAAGAAGATATTTTTATGAATTGTTATATAGGGTTTTCCAATAAGAGGTTTCATTTTAATATTAAAAAAAAACGGGTATTTGAAAAAAAAATCAATAAATGTTTATTTCATTGTAAAGCAGACGGTATGCCATTAACATTTGAAAACGATATCAGTCAAATGGCCGCCACGGTTACGGTTGCAGTACCATATTCTTTTCATAAAATTTTCCATGACCAACTCGCACATTTGCGGCTGTATGTCTTCGATAACTTCACGAATTCCATCTTTAAGGTCTTGAATCGATTGTGGAGCATTAGCATAGACCTTATCTTTCACGTAGCCCCAAAGAAAAAAGCCTAAAGGTATTAAATCACAAGATCTCGGTGGCCAATTGTGATCACCTCTTCGAGAAATAACACGGTCAGGAAACTTTTCTTGCAAAATTGCAATTGTTTCGTTGCTTGTGTGGCACGTAGCGCCGTCTTGCTGAAAATAAACGTCGTCCACATCAATATCTTCCAATTCCGGCCATAAAAAATTAATAATCATAGCTCGGTAGCGCCATCCATTCACCGTAACAGTTGCACCAGCCTAATTTTTGAAAAAGTAGGGTCCAATCACACCGCCAGCCCAAAAACTGCACCAAACAGTGACACGTTGAGAATGCAAAGACTTTTCAACAATCATTCTTGGATTTTCTGAGCCCCAAATGCGACAATTCTGCTTATTAACGTAGCCTCGGAGGTGAAAATGGGCCTCATCACTGAAGATGATTTCAATAAAATTCCGGATCATTTTGCTGCATTTGAAGGACCCAATCAGCAAAGATACGACGTTTATGGTGATCGGCTTGAGTTAACTGAACTTTAAAAGCCTTAAGACTTAAATCATTATGCAAAATACAGTGTAATGTCGTTTGTGGAATGTCTAATTCCAAAGATCGACAAACCTAGATTTTCTTCAACACTACGGGCTACATCAGCAATATTCTCGTGTGTTCTTGAGCGATGCACTTGGTTTCGATTCATCACATCACAAACTTGTCCCAACAGCTCAAATTTTTCCACCAGGTTTACTATTGCCGGCCAAGAAGGTGCGTTACGACGACAAAAATGTGCTTTAGTTTTGCAAACTGTGACTGAAAAATTTTCACCATTTTTGTAGTAAATTTTAATAATTTCAATGCGCATTATGAAACGTGTATCGTTCCATTTTTAATAATGGCGTAGTTTTTACTTGTCAAATGTCAAAAGATAATAGCTTCAAAATTGACAACTACCCAAATAGCCTGCTATTCAAAATAAAACTTCTTATTGGAAAACCCTTTATAATCCAAAAAGCTAATCTATAACCGTGTTAGGTTTAAAATAGCAATCATTTTGCCGTGATATACCATTAATGTTGTGGTATCAAATGATTGTATTTCTTACTTTTGACTCCTAATGTACCAGCCGGCAAAGTAAATTTAAAACCGCTGTTGGAAGCAGTTTAATTTGTCCGGCATATCAAATTTAAATAAGATAACCTATAATAAGATGAATTGTCAAGAATGATTATGAAAATAATTAGTAAAAATTGCTATTAAGTATAAAAAAAAAAAAATTCAACAACCGTTTACAATCCGTACGTTTTTATGAAATTTCCGAGAACAAACAAATATAGAGAGAGATGGAAATATAACCGCTGTTTGCTCGCTGGTATGTACGGTTTCTCACGGCAAAACGTTTATTATATCAACAACTACAAATTATGACGTCAAAATATCAATCCAATAGAATATTTTTTTTTTTTTAATATCTTTCTTTTTTGTTCATTTTAATTTAAAAAAATCCTATTCAAATAACATCGTATCTTACCAAAACAAATACTATTATGATTTTTAGGTAGGTTTTTCATCGGTACGAGTAGCAACATTTGGCTCAAAAAGTTAATGGAGAAGGTAAAACAAACAACAAACAACCCATTTGACGTAACTCTTACTGAACCGAAGATTTTTTTATCAAAACAAACACGACTATTTATGAGTTTGTTTTGCAATATCATTAAAATTGATATAACTTGGCAATGACGTAAAATATCACTTCATTGATGTAAATTGTTGTAGTTATAAAAATAACAAATTTTATTTAAACATGACCTGTTTTACTCATAAAAAAATAGTAATTTAGATAAGCAATTCAACGATGAAATTTAATAACTTTAATTTGTCGCTTTAAGAAATATGAAAAAATATCAGGCAACCGTATTTTTTATACAATCATATCATTGTTGATGAATAAAGCTACAAATTATAAGCATTATATGCGCATATATACGCACGCAATTTTGCCAAAATATACACTAAATATGAAAAATTTGGTAAAAATATGACATATGACTAATATAATATATATTAAGATGCTGTATGTACAGTTAAACAAAGTTTTAATTTATTTAAAAAGACCTGTTTCGAAAGCAAATCCTTAAAACAAACAAGAAAAGGTTAGAAAAATAAAGTATATTTGTAGGACCAAAGTATTTTAATAACTTAAAACAATTTTAAGCAGAAAAATATGAACAGAACATAATAATAAAAGTAACAGTAAAACCACAACACTAATTAATACATCAACAGATATAGTAGGAGCATATTTGAATTTGTACGTAATTAAAATATTTATTTGAAGAGTTTCTTTGTTGTTTCCTTCCAACACGCTGGATATTTTTCTTAGTTGTTCAAAACCTTTTTTTTTAAATTGATATATTTTTACAAAAAGCAATTTTAGTGCTCACTTAAAAATAAATTATAATTATAGAAATATGCACTAAATATGCACCGATATGCAGCTGTTATTGAAAACTACTCAAAAACTCAAAAATATGCAAAAAATATTAATTTTTTCCAGTTGTTTTTTTTTTAATTCGTGTAAGGTCTACACGAATTAGAAAAAAACAAGAATTAATGAAACAAGAAAAACATTAATTAAAATAAAATTTGAATGTAATATTACTTATTTAAAATAATTTTGTAACAAGTGAGTAAAATTTAAATTTTTAAATAATAAATGAAAAATTTCAGAAATAAGTTGTGTTGGGAGGCATAATATAAGAGTTATAGACGCGATTAGCGCATGTCAAAACCTAACAAAGATTTGATATTATAGAAATATGTATATTTTTAAAAGTTGCCTACTGTAACATTGGCCTTTTTAGAACGAAGCCACAGAAATTATGACATAACATTAAACTGTAATAAACAACTATTTTTTAATAATTTATTATGTTGGTTTTCCACATTTGTTTCTTTTTATTAACCATTTCTACTCGCATTAAGTGTGTGATTTAAATTATATTTTATAGAGCAATCGAGACTGATTTTACTGTACAATTATTTTGCGCGCCATTATTTTTAAACTAACAAGTTTTCGCCTACTTTCTTGGATGAAATTTTTCTAAATAATTTACATAATAAATCTGCCAATGTGTGTAAATGTTGCCAAAAACACTAGACGCGCACACTAATTGTACTGGCATTAGCGATAAAGTAAATGAGGCTTTCAAAAAGAACGACAACGGTAAGGCACAACAACAGTGCCGTTTTTTACCACACAACATAACATAATTTGTTTTTAGTTGTGTGTAAAAAAAGCATTGCGCGTTATTGCTTTTACAGTGACAAATAAAGCTTGTCACTGACAAAATCTGACTGTTTTTTTTTTTAAGAATTCTGTGATCTGAAGCAGAAAAGTTGACAAACAAATATCAATTTTATCTGGACCTCTTACTATGCATAATTATTTCAAAACCTATTTTAATAGCGCTGTTAATTACCATCGTTGTTAAAGTACGTACATAATATGGCTATAAAGCTACTAAGTAATCTTACCATGTGATGGAGTTTCTTGCCGCTGCAAAGCATATTAAAGCGGAGCTGACAACAATCAGTACACTTCTAAGTGAGGAAAGAATTGATGGACTATGCTGATCTTTGGAAGTCTTCTTACCAGGAGATAATTCGTTGCCCGAAGATGAGAAATCGTCCTCGTAGTCGCCCAGCATCTTACCCTCTGTAAATATTTATAATTTAGTTAATTAAGTGGTTGAACAATTGGTAAGAAATTTATGATTTTAAAAACTAGAAACCAATTACTTCTAAATAAATTGAATTTAAACGGATTGAATAATACAATATTTTTTATTAAAATATTCCACGGATTACTTAGCTGCAATAAGAAGTTATTGTTGTAGCACCTTACTAGTTCTAATTAATCCATTCATCATCGTAATGACGTGGTTTTGATTCAGTCTGAGATTTATTATAACAACACTCCAGTCATATAACAATAATGGTTGACATTAATTGCATTATGACATTTGGCTGACATCCAACTGATTCAATGCCAGTTTCAGTACACTTTGACCAAAAGTCAACTTGTAACCACAGAGAGAAAAAAAAAATTAGATAAAAAGATAATTTATTGGTATATATTTAAAAATACATATGCCGTTACTGGAACAATGTTTACAAGCCAGTAAAGCTAAAGTAGTTCATGTAATGCCGGCACATACTGTATAATTCCATAAATTACTCTATTTGTGTATTTATGTGTGTATCTAATATAATTTATTTTAACATATCTTGGTATTACCTAACTTAACCTAGTTTTTAATAGATCATTGCAGCAAATAAAACAGAATAAACAATGAATAACTTTATGAAAGCCTAGGCGGATGGCGTTACACAAATTTCATAGTATGTATGTATAGTAATTCTGTTGTCGTTGATAAATTTATTTTAAAATTTTGTCGTCGTATTCAACTTTAGTTAGGTTAGGTTAGGGTTAGGATCGGTTGCTAAAAATCTTGGTTGATTTATGACAGCAGTTATAAAAACGACATAATTCAAAACTGAAATGTTAATATAGGCTCAAACCTCATGAATTTATTTATTATAATTTAATCTTTGTCATTAGCATAGTCATATTTTTTTTTAAATTTCATTGCTTAATCCTAGATGATTGTATGTATGTATCTAACCGTTTGTACAGGTTGGCCGGTATCAAGCAACTATGCACAATAATAATGTTTGCTCTGTTGCACTCATGTCTTCCCAAAACAACTTGGCAATGCCCACATTTTAATATACCCTACAAAAATAATTTATTATATTTTTTTTTGTATTTAGGGCCGTAATATCTAACTCATAATATGGCAGAATAACCTAAGTTTTAATTTAATTTAAATTGTTTTATTTTATTAACACCTCTCAGCAGCTAACATTAAGACCTTTAAGCTTATGAAAAGTTTAATTACTTTTTAATTCATAAAGCACACAACGTCACAACAACTAGACACACAAAACACTAGACACTAGACGAGTAACATGTAAAGCTTTTGTTCACTTTTATTTGGATTTCAAATTTACCGCCATCAGCGATTTATTGAAATTCACCGACGTTCGTTCATGGTGAGTGCGGTCGCAAAGTTTGTAACCTTTTCAGGTAATCGCGTTCCGTATATTGATCTGTTTCAGGATAACCGGCATTTCCGTCGCATCGGTTGATATACGAAACGCACTATTAATAACTAAGTAAAATGACGCGTTTTTATTTGTTAATAACTTTATAAATGATAAAAGGTCTTTTAATAGGATGCACAAAATATGTAAGGTTATAGGTAAGGCTATGTTGTTATAGCAACATCCGTCAAAATTATTATGAATTGTTCAGTAGTATGGCAAATTTTATTATTCAAAAAATATTTTGCGCTTACGTAATTTTTATCCTTGCCACAACCGTCTTGCCGAGTCAACTATTTGATGTTTAGTATCAAAATTCTTTAGCAACAAAGCCTATTTTTGAATAAATAAATAAGTGAACAAAGAAAATTGTCGGATTTTACCAATCTACACGAGATACACCAGCACAAAATGCATCCTGAAAAAGTCACTGTTTATTATATTTTATGGTCTAGCGGAATCATCGGTCCACACTTCTTCCAAAACAAAACTGCCATTGCCATAAACCTCAAATGCAAGCGCTACAGATCTTGTAGCCTAAACTGGATGATATGGATACAGACAACATGTAGTTCCGTTCCAACAAGACGGCGCTACCATTTTTATATACATATATTATTTTGATCTAATTGTACAAAATAATGCGTTAGTAACTAAACTTTCTTTCTTTTTTATTCATAATACTTATTTATATTATTATTTAAATATATGTTTTTCAACACGTACAACTTGATCTCTAAGTTGAATAATAATTTAGTAATAAACAATCAAAATGTGTCTACAGTCGCTACTCGCTACTATTTATTATTTATTATAAGCATTTTGCCGTGAGATACTGTTGATATGGTATCTATGGTATAGTTTTAAACCGTTGCGTTGTCGCGACTTACCAGTTACTTACTTTTGGCTTCAAATGTACCAACCAGGGTGAATTTAAAACTGCTGTTGAAATCAGTTTAATATGTCCGGTATGTCAAATGTAAATATGATAACCTTTAAGTATTTAAAAAAAATGAATATTCTATGTAAGTATATGTTTATATAGCAAATATTTTACTAAGTTAATAATAATCATAAAAAAGTGAATGACAGGTGTAACCATTTACAACCAGAGAAAAATGGAAATATAACCGCTGTTTAGTCGCTGGTATGTACGATTTCGTACGGCAAATCGTCTTATGTTGATAATAGCATAATGTATATTTTTTATATATTGTAACACAAATCACAATTACACTCAAACAATTTGAGACGTTTATAAAATTTAATTTGACGTCCGCGGCTAATGATATCTTTACATTTTTTATTATTTTTAAGAAATAATGATCTCTGGGCTTACTTGATTTTCTCAAAAACCGTACATCTGATCAAAATTTATCAAGAGACAGAAAAATTTTCAAATTAAATTTTTCCAAAAAAATATATTTAACTAAAAATTAAAAAATTCCATAAGGTTAAACATCTAAAGAATCTTAAAAAACTATCTTCCTGAAGACGGTTTTTATTCAAACTTTAACAGTTTGTGTAAATAAGAAATAAACTAATGTAAACAAAACATTATTACAAAATATTAAAAATTAAAACAAATAATTAAAAAAAAAAACAAAAATTTCTGTAAACTTTAAAGAGCTATAACTCAAACAAATTTATTAAAAATAATATACTACTTTATTAGGTCAATATTACTCAATTTGCTTGTAGTTTCTGGCATTCATTTTATGACTAGTTAATTCGGGACACCGTGTATATATAGCCATGTTATAGTAAAATAGTTGCACCAACGTACTTAAGATTCATCTCAGCTGTTGAAATGGTCTTACAATAAAAGCGACTTAAGATTTAAATTTCGTTGTACCAACTAAATATAATAGCATCTTATCTTATTATTAAAATACGTTTCGTTAAAATATGTTGAAAAGTTTAATTAAATTAAAATAATTTGTAATGTAAAGATGTAATTAACATTTTTTTGTGTGATATTATAATTATTATTACATAAAAACATGTTATTTATATAGTTTGATAGTTTATGCAAAGTAATAGCGTTGTATCACACAAGGAAAGAAACATGTTAATTATATTATTGATGTCAAAATAAGTATTACAAATATTATGTTCGGTTGTGGTAAAATTCGATTCTATATAATACTATAAATTTAACAAAAATTGTTTATCTAACTACATAAGTGGTTTTCACTTATATTATTATTTTAGAATCATTTATTTGATCTATACAGATTAATATATATCATTATTTTTATTTTTAATAAACATAATCTAATAAGTAAAGCTGAAGTTATAAGAATTGTAAGACCGACGTGACACATGTGAGATGTAATAATACTGTGTTGATGCAATGTTATAAGGATAGCTTAAGATAAGCAAGTCGTAAGTCTTAGCCACAGTTTAAGTTGCGTTAGTGTAACCGGGCATTATTTATAAGCTAGAATTGTTAGAATATTATCCTTTCTCTTGATCCTGTCAAATGCTTTTTCAAGGTCAACAAAGCATACGTGCATTACTTTATTTTTTATCATCTTCCCACTTAGCTGTCTTATTATAAATAGTAGGTCCTGTGTGCGTCTTCCTCTGACAAATGATTCTTGTTAATATCTTGTTTGATATGATTATGTAGTTTTACATTTCCTTTTATCTTATTTTTTAAGATTATTCTTTTATTTTATTCCTTTGTCATTTTCCCTTTTCTGATTATGTCATTTATTAGTTTCGTTATTTGTGCAATTCTCTTTTCTCCCATAAATTTCATCATTTCATTTTCATTTAATTTCTTAACTGCTTCTATTACTTCGTCTTTTTTTAATTTCTTCAGTTCTTCTGTCCTGTATTACTCTTTCATCTTTTCTTGTTTGATTTTCTTCTACTTCTTGTTCTGTTTGTTCTTGAAAGTATTCCTTCCATCTTTCCATTATCTTGTCTTCTTCCGTTTTTATTTTTCCATTTTTATCTTTTATCTTCATCACATTGTTTTATTTCTTTTGTTTTAGATGTTTTAGCGTTCCGTAGAATAGTTTTTGGTTCCGAATAAAGTCCTCATTCATTTATTTTTCTCTTTTCTTTGTACTTTTCGTAATTTTCTATTTTTAGTTTGAAGGTATCTTTTCCATTTTTCTTTTTTGTCCTTTATCTTCTTCTTAACTTCTTCTGTTCACCAACTGGTTTTTTTATATCTTTGTTTACTGTTTTTGTTGTTCCACAGCTCTCTTTTGCAGCTTCTAGAATAATTTGTTTGAAAGTTTTTTAAAAATAGTATTTGTAAGTTTCTGAAATTACATAAATATATCTATCAAGTTCTACTCAAAAACAATCTATTTAAATTATTGTCGATCTAATAACTTTATTATTTAAGGTCAATTGCCACGTACTTGTCGGATCTCGTTATCAATGTTATAAGTTCTACTCACTCGTTGAAATTTAAAGATGTGGTTTTATTATTGTGGTATTTAAAGTAATTCCTAATAATCATATTTAAAAATTATAAAACAAATAAACATGTAAATGATAAAAACATATTGAAGTACATACAAATATAAAAATTAATATTAAACCTACACGTTTGTTAATTGCCATAACCTCGTAATATAATAATTATAATATATAAACAGAATTAAATTTTGTAATTATCATACTTCGTTTAACACATAGATAGTATACATACATAGTATATAGATGAATATAAAACAAATAGATACAACACCTGTTATTAATAAGATGCGGAACTAATTTGATGTAAAAATTTCTTGTAAAATTATTGTTGGGTTAAGTGGAAGAACAGCTATAAGTTGAACTTCGCCCTTTTGTATATATAATATATAAATAAAAACCATTATTATTATTATTATTATTATTATTATTATTATTATATTATTATATTATTATTATTATTATTATTATTATTATATTATTATTATTATTTTTTTTTTTTTTTTTTTTTTCACAGGTATTATCCTGGGAGTTATTTATTGGACGGGTACGTGACCAGGTCCAGTAAAGATTGTCATTGTTTTAGAAAAGACCTAACGATGTTACATGTTTTTAGTATCACAGCCTTTTGCATAGGTATTATAACATATTCTTTAAGCTGTAATTCATTTAAGTTTTCCTTTAGATTTTTATTATTATTATTATTATTAATATTATTATTATTATTATTATTATTATTATTATTATTATTATTATTATTATTATTATTATTATTATTATTGGTGTGATAGCTCAATGGTAGAGCACTTGCATATCATGCGAGCAGTCCGGGGTTCGATCCCCGAAATATGACTGAAATGATAACTTGCTCTTTATCCACCAGCGTGGTTCGGAAGTCACGTTTTAAGCTGTTGGTCCTATCAAACCACTTTAAACAAGTCGTAGACTTACTGTGGCGATGTAAAATAGCCGTAAAAAACATAAAAAAAAAAAAAAATTATTATTATTATTATTATTATTATCTAAAAAAAAAAATCTCATTCTTTGAATGGCTGGGATTTAGGCAATGCGGATTGTTATCAAGCCATACCTAATTGTTATTTAGAAAACGTCTGACAATATGGCATGTATCCAGTACGATTGTCTTGCTACTTGCTGGAAGCAGGTGTTGTAATTTTAAAGCATCGAGTTCAGTGAGTAAGGTTTTCGGAACGACTCCTGTAGTTGAGATAACCAGTGGGAATATACGTACTCCTTTCAATTGCCACACTTGTTTTATTTCTGCAGACAGTTCTAAATATTTATTTATTTTTGTGGCATACGTTGATTGTAAGTTGTGGTTTAGTGGTACTGCAATGTCTATGATTGACACTTCCTGCTGTTCTTTGTTATATACCACTATGTCAGGTCTGTTTGCTTTTATTTTAACGTCTGTTCTTATTTCGCGGTCCCAGTATAGTTTATACCTATCATTTTCAAGTACATCTGTTGGTTCATATTTATAGTACGGGGTATCAGATGGGAGAAGCATAAGATCTCTGGCTAGCTGTTGATGGATAATCTTGGCCATGTTATTGTGTCTCTGCGTGTAGTCCATATTCGCTAACATCGAGCATCCGCCAGTGATGTGTTCAATGGTTTCATTTGGTTTTCCGCATCTTCGGCATTTATCAATTATTGATGTTTCTTTAATAATGTATTTTTGATAGTTTTTGGTTAATATAACCCTATCTTGGATGGCTCGCATGAATCCCGTTGTCTCAGCGTACAAACCTCCTTGTTTTAGCCATATGTTAGGCGCTAATATCGTTTGTATCAGATAATAGTTGATGCGGGTGAGTCCCGTGGATTTCCTTCTGTTTCCATCTTTATTATTATTATTATTATTATTATTATTATTATTATTATATAAATAAATAGTCAAAAATCAAATGAGACAAAAATAATATGTATCTACTACTAATAAATAATATAATATGTTCCACGATAAACTTTAAAAGATGAAAAACTTATTTATATAAAAAAAATCATTTTTATGTAAAAAATTTTGCTTGTTGAAAAAACAACAATTGGCATACGAGAAGTTGCATGACATATGTATGGCAAACCCTATTGTCACGGAGTTGTAAAGAATTCTAATGTCACAACCTAAAATATATTAATGACCTAATATCATACAGACACCAGAGAACTAATAAATAAATTAACATAAAATTCGGTAAAAGGAAAAGAAAATTATGATTTGTACATGCAATAATAAATTAAAACAAAATCAAAAAAATTACATAATCTTTCAATACAAATTCTTTATGAAACATTAATGTTAACTAATATTTTATTAATCAATAAACAACTATCGATTTGAATTAACAATGCAGACGTAGAAGTAACTTACTCATTCTCGTTATGTTTCAAAATTTATAAGTAAAATTGTTTTTCCTGGTACAATATACTTGTATTTATAACTATTGATTCGGTATTTTACGTACATAATATAATTAGCTTCAAGGTTATGATATTTATAAAATTTATTATTATTATTATAAGGTAAGCAAAATAGTTTTTAAACTATAAATTGCCAAAGTTTTTAATATAAAAAGTCTCTAGATTAAGAAATATTAATACTGACTCCATGGTGTTATAATTATAACTCAATAAAGTCTTGTTGTCTAAAATAATATTTAGAATATAATCATAAAATAGTGCAGATTTCATTTATTCTAAATTTTTTACAAAGAAACTAGTTTGACATTTACGAATGGGACGCTTTACACTTGAACAAAGTTGAAAATTAATAAAAACTTACTTACAAAGTGGAGAGTCTTCTACTCAAACGGTAAAAAATTTACGAAACAAATTTGATAGAAAAGAAGTGCCATCAACGCAGTTTGTGAACCAATTTGTGAAGCGAGTTTGCAAAACCGGATCGTTAGTGGATAAAACAACACGTTCACGTTCTGGTCCAGTGCGCTCAGCCGCCAAAAAAATGAATGTTGTTGCTTAGAGTGTGCGTGAACATGTATTCACATCAATTCGTTATCGTTCTCAGGAACTGAACATTTCTCGCACTTCTCTGAGGAGAATTTTGCATAAAGACCTGGGTTTGAAGGCCTAAAAAGTTCAATTCCAAGAAATAAAACCTCATAACCATCCGATGCGTTTTCAGTTTGCCAAATGGGCTAAAGATCGTTTGACCGTAGAAGAGCATTTTTATAAAAAAAAAAAAATTGTTTCCAAAAGTTGAAGAGTATGAAATAGATAACATTTGGTTTCAACAGGACGGCGCCACTTGTCATACAGCTAATGTAACCATCGATCTTTTGCGCACTGTTTTTGGAAATCAAATAATCAGCCAAAATGCTGATGTCAATTGGCCGCCTAGAAGCTGTGATTTGACCCCGTTAGATTTTTTTTTGTGGGAAGATCTTAAAGATAAGTGTTACGCTAACCATCCAGAGATGATTGATGCCCTGAAACACGAAGTTCGTGCGATTGGAGCCCAAACAATCAAAAATGTACTAAAAAATTGAGTTAATCGGATGGGTTACTGCCAGCCATGGCAGTCATTTGAATGATGTGTTTCATTCTTAAATGAAAATGTCCAATCTTTCTAATAAACTCATAGTTTTGTAAAAATATTCATTTGTTTTTTATTTATAGCCGATTCAAATTCCAAAAGTTAGATGGCCCACCCTATAAAACAAAAATTTGTTATAAAAATTTTATTTTTTTAATTAAAATAGAATTAAAATAAATGTTTATAGAATAATTGTCAAATTGTCATTGAAATGATTGTTTTGTTATTTGTTTTTGATGCTGTTGTTTTTTTATCAATTTGGTTAAATGTATATGTTTGTGGAAAAATGTTTTTTCAAGTTGAAGCTCATAAGTTTGAATTAATTGCTTATAACTCAAAAATTGTGCATTTTATAAAACAAACATTTTTACAAAAAATAATCAAAATCAGTCTCTAAAAAATGTAAAAATATTAAAAAAAATAATATTAAATTTGTAAAAACAAATCGATAAAATAAAAACAACATTGGCTAAAAAATATCCAAACCCAAATAGTAAGACTTAAAATGCCTGATGTTGACAGAGCTAAACTGACCCTAAATGCGTTATTTCAGTGGTAGTAGAACACTGAAGCAGCTTTACACAAAGAATCAATTGACAACTTGTGCAAATGACGTTATAATTGAATACGTTGGCAGTACAGAAGTAAGTGTTCGAGAAGTGGTCAAAAACTTGTCATTGACTAGAGGTCAAAGGTTTAAAAAGTGTAATTTCCGTAAAAACGTCCACCAAAAACTGTGCCCGCAAATCATCTGGAATAGTCTGCAACTATAAGTGCTATAATAGTTGTTCTAATAAATACGTTTTTATATCATGTTTTATTTCCATATCCAACTTTTTCCACTGGCATACCCTAGCTTTTACCAATATCAAATGATATAACTGCCAAATCTTACAATTTAACTGTAAATCTTAACGTTTACTGCTGTTCAAACTTTTACAGTAACATATATATGTTAAACGGCTAAAAAAAAAAAACTCACAAACATACAATTGTCAATTGTACTGATATGGCCTTTTTTATCAAACGATTTTAAATCTATAAACAATGCAATTTGTTTCTACTCTTGTTCTGCCATATATTGTAACTTCGCCAGATGCTTAGCAGTGCCTCTTCCATTTCTAATGCCCATATAACACTGTCTACAATTATATCTTGAATTATGTAACATAGATACTTTAAAAATCTGTAAAATGCACAAATGATCATTAATTTTATTGTAGATTTAAGAACTTGTTTTAGTTTTTCTTTATAATCAACACATTAGCTATTAAAAGTTATAGCTCACATTTTATAGGTTAATTATATATATATATATATATATATATATATATATATATAAAATCCGTGTTTTACGTGATATGACGTCATCGTCAGTTTTTTTTAATAAAACACCCTGTATTATCTTTTATTTTTAAATAGAGAATATATGGTAAAGTATACCCATAAAACTCATAAAATCACTATATCTAAGGGTATACTATATTCTATTGTATAGATTAATTGCCGATCTCACCAACAGTTCTCGAATCAATTCTTAGTAAAGTCATCCTTACAGCTAACTGCTTAAATTTTATAAGCGTCTCACCAGTCATTTAAAACCAATACTTATGTATTGTTAAGTATAGTAGGGTTTCTGACAATTGCGAGGTAAATCAGATATCAGCTTAAATTCGTAATACTGAATTGACGCGTGCATCCTTTGCATTGTGTGCATAACTTAAAATTAATATAAATCAAATATACTTGTTGGCAGTTGTTATTATGGTTGACACTAGATTTATACATTAACAGCAAACTTAATTAATGGCATCCAGTTGCATAACATCTTATGCATATTAGTAGCTGATTTATAAGCGATATGTTATTTCTTTTATTTATTTTTTAAAATACTATATTCCAAAACAAATATAAAAAATATATAGATATGAATTTTATAGAAAAATGACATATCTTCTATCAGTATACAAAAAACTGATAAATAATCAGAAACTTGCTTTTAATGAAAAACAAATACTCCAATCATTCAATAAAATTAAATGGTCAATAATTAACAACAGAATTGGCAAAAATAAATCAATTAACAACAAAATTAAACTAAATTAACATTTTAGAAGACAAAAAAAAACTGTTTCTAATACTTTTGAAAAAATTCAAAAAATATATCAAAATAATAATGTAGCTATATGCACCCTAATGCCTTCATCAAATATTACTTTTTTTTAGACACCAGTATTTTCTTTTCATGTTAAAACCATAGAAAGATAATAATAATAATAATAATAATAATAATAGCATATTTATTTGATAATGCAATAAGGTATACAGAGATACATATACAAAACTACATAGCAAATAATAGTCACAATACAAATTACAGTGAAATAAAAACAAACAATAAAAATCAATATTTAATCGAAAGTAACAAAGTTATCTTCAAAAAACTCATCTAATGAATAATAAGCTTTCTGCTGCAAAAGTTTTTTAAGACGATTTTTGAATATAAAAGTAGTATTAGCAGTTTTTACAAAAGTTGGAAGTTTATTAAAAATTTTTGATCCGGTGTAACTTATATTTTGTTTGTAGCTCTGCTTGTTGTGCTGAGGTAAAGCTAAATGTTGCCGGTTTCGTGTGTTATACATATGATAATGGCCGTTAGTTTTAAAATTATTTAGATTTTTGAAGACAAAATTTGATACTTCATAAATGTATACATTAAAATAAGTTGGAATTTTTAAAAGAACAAAAGACATTTTACAAGATTCTTTTGGCTTAAGTCCAGCAATAATTCGCAAAGCTCTTTTTTGTATTAAAAATAACCTTTCGGTAAATTCCTTCTTACAGCAACCCCAATGAATTATACCGTAACTCATAACAGAATGAAAGTTTGCAAAATATAATGTTTTAACAACATCTCTACTGCAATCTTTAGATGCCATTCTCAGAGCACCAACCATTGAACTTAATTTTTTGCACACGTACTCTATTTGTGCACCCCATTTAAGTGAACTGTCAATATAGATACCAAGTAACCGCACTGTATCACTTATTTGAACATCTACGTTGTCAATTTTAATTGATGTAACATTGTTCGTTTGTGGGTGCTTAAAAAGTACAACTGCTGTTTTACTGTCATTTAAGATAAGTTTATTTAAAATAAACCAGTTTTTTACTTTTAAAAAAGCTAAATTTGCAGCATTTATTAAAGAAGTTGTAGAACTTTCCTGTAGTATTATAGTGGTGTCATCAGCATAACCGACTAATAAACCTGACCTTACTTCTTGAAAAAGATCGTTAGCAAATAATACGTATAATGATGGACCTAAAATAGAACCTTGTGGCACACTTGTAATCACTTGAGTTATATTTGAAATATTATTATTCCATTTTACAAACTGGCGTCGATTTAAAAGATAAGATTTTAACCAATTATAGGCATTACCTCTAATTCCATAAGTATATGCTTTCTCAAGTAGAATAGGATGCGATACAAGATCAAAAGCTTTTCTTAAATCTAGTAGTATTGCTAGACAGGGTAGATGTTTATCTGTACTTTCAGTTATAAATTCTAAAATTTGATTTAATGCCGTGTTTGTGTTTTTATTTTTTTGAAAACCATGCTGGTTCTTTGAAATTAAATTATGCCTTGAAAGAAATGAAATTAATCTATTATTAAAAAAATGTTCAAAGATTTTTGAAAAAACTGGTAATATACTTATTGGTCTGTAATTTAATAAAATTGATTTTTCACCTTTTTTGTGTAATGGAATAACCATCGATGTTTTAAGAATGTCAGGAAAAATTCCATTTTGAATGGATAAATTACACAGATAGCACAATGGTTCTAATAGGACAGAGATACATTTTTTTAAAATAATAGAAGTTAGGTCGTTAGCGTCTTTGCAAAAACTTGATTTAATTTTATTGACAATTTCGAGAATTTCTGTTTTATCAATGGGATTTAGAAAAATAGTATTTGAGTTAATTGAAATGTTATGTGTGTATGCGTCAATTGCAGTATCAATAGTTGGTATTTCTGAAAACAACTTGTTAAAAGCTTCAGCAGCATCTATATTTGATATTGTTTCATTATTAACTATTATAGTAGAAGTTGGACGTTTAGGTTTATTTTTATTTATTAAGCTCCATATTGCTATTGACTTATTGCTAAACTTATTTATATAATTGTCATTATATTGTCGCTTAGCTACATTGCATCGATTGTCGTATATTTGCTTTTGGGTTTTGTATTCGTTTTTAAAATTTGAATGAAATCCGGCCATACTTTGCAAGAAAGATAGGTTTTGTCTTGCTTCCAGTAATTCTGCTGTAAACCACGGTCGTTTTTTCTTATGTTTTGTAGCCGACACTTTAATATAAGGACAATTTAAATGAAAATGATACATAATTTTACCAAAAAACATTTGAAATGATTCGTGCACGTTTTTATTATTGTAAACAGTTAACCATTGCTCATCATGTAATCCATTATATAAATTATTCACAGTATTTTCGTTTATATTGCGTTTATAGATTGGATTAGTTTCAATACTACTAAAATTATCCATATAATGTATTTTGCATGTTATATACTGAGAAAAATGATCTGCTATAGCTGAACAAGAACAGCCTGCTGATAATATTTCAATATTACCGAAAATAAAAAAATTATCAATACATGTTTCAGTGCCGTTATAATGAACTCTGGTTGTTTCATGAATAGATATTTGAATGTTATATGCGTACAGAATATCACACCAACGAGAAGTATCTTTATTTTCTGACAAAAGATCAATATTAAAATCACCTCCTATTATCGCATGCTTATTCTGCTCTGTTATCAAAATTAACATTGTTTCAAATGTGGAAAAAAAGATGTCAATATTACCAGTAGGTGGTCTATATATTGTTATAAGAACGATCTTATTAAAACTACAGGCACAACATTCAAATATTCCTTCTATTGATAGATTATTAATGCATGATATTATTTTTACATCTTCGTTTATTATTGATTGTTTAAAAAAGATTGCTGAACCACCACGTGATATTTTTTCTCTACAATACATTGTACATAAATCATAATTACTTAACTTAATATTTATTAAATCGTCCATATACTGCCAATGTTCAGAAATCATCAATATGTCCGGATCTTCAACTCCAAGGAAAACATCGAGTTGAGCAATTTTATTAGAAATGCACTGAATATTTTGATGCACTACACGTATGCAGATTGTTTGTTGGTTGACAGATATAGCTTTTTGTTCCCTTTTAGCCACTTTTGTTTGCATTAATTGCTAGTACGATATTTTTTGTCGTTTTTCATCTAATTTTCGTACGTATGTTGGGCATTCTCTATTTAATGTGTGGTGGTTTGTGTCTAATTGAAGATTAAATTTAGTATTAGCATTCTTACAGTTGATACATTCCGTAATTATAACGTTAGAATCACAATCTTTAACTTTATGTTTTCCAAGACATTTTGAGCAGTTTGTCTCTGCCTTACATTCATCCGATTTATGATTAAAACTCAAACAATTAAAACATCTAAGTACATAAATATGTTCGTAAACCATCAACCTATCCCACCCAATGTTTACTTTTTCAGCAGCAATTAATTTATCAAAGCCTTCCTTTTCAATTTGAATGATGGCATTATATTTAGTATATGATGTTACACTTTTTTTGTTTTTTGCTTCATGAATATTCACACAAGCTATTTCATAATTTTGTATGTAATTATTTTGCGCTTTTAGTTTTTCAATTAATTGATCTTTATTTAAATTTTCCCTAAAGCCACAAATTTTAATTTTTGGTTTTCTTAGAGTTGCTAATTTAATTTCGTAATCATCTCCCAATTTACCTTCAACAGCTTTCATTATTTTCTCTCTTTCGTTTGCATTTTCATAATTTATTGCAACTGTTCCATTTTTGTTGCCAATAACACCACTTATTTTTAAATTAGTAGGATCCACATTTTTTCTTAATTCTTCTCTTGTTTTTTTGACATCTTGTTGTGACTTTGGTTTTATAATAATTGGTGGTTCTTTTCTGACAGTTGACGCGTAAGTAGGTATCACACCACTTAGTTGAGGAATACCATTATTTAGTAAATTAGATATTGAATTAAGGTCTTTTTCTTGTTTACTTAATTGTTCTTTATTATTTTGGACTGTAATTAAAATGCTGTCAACTTTTCTTTGTATTTCTACAATCGAATTAATGCATTCATCGCACATAAATAAAAATTTTTTTTTTGTAGTAATTATGTTAAGATCATATTCAGTAATGCCGACGCATTTTATGTGAAATTTTTTACCACAAATTCCATTGCAATGACAAGGTACCTCATTTCTAATAGGCCTTGCACATTTATCACAATCGCCTGACATTTTCTATGGCATGTTGTTTTATTTCTTTTTATAAAATAAAAATAAAAATATAAATATTTTATTTGAACACTTTTTGCGTTTGTGCACGAAAAGGTCGCTGAACTGTATTATTTCAATGTCTATCACTTATTTTAAACTTATTGTATTATCTTATTAAATCAATGTTTAAATTTATTTAAACTTTGGTATTAATTAGCAAAGCACATGCACTATTAATATTCCAAATTACAGATAATTTGGTTTAATATAAACCATGCTTTTTTCACTTTTTCTAGGAGAACACACTCGGAAGTTGTTTACTCAATGACCATATTAAAAACAAATCTTATAACAATTGGATACCAGCAAAACCAATAAAGCATTGCTGCAAATTATAAAAAAATGCTGCATTTTATAAAAAAAAACTATTTTTACAAAAATTACTCAATATTATTAGAATAAAAAAATGTAAAATAATTTATATATATATTGGACTGGTTCTTAAGTTATTTTTTTGGCAAATTTCTTTGAGTGCATCACCAAAAAGTGATATTTATGCAAAAAAAAGTAACTAATGCCAAATTTTAGCCTTTAAGAATCAAAAGAACACGTGTCGCACTTGTTACAAATTTCACAAAATAAAAAAAAAAACGTACGATGCGTTATTTTAAAGGTTTTCTAAATAAAAAATTATAGACCTAAGCCTCAAATGCTAATAATTTTTATTTAAGAGTCTAATTTTATGTTCAAAATTTAAAATATAATAAAAATATGTTAATTAAAAAAAAATAAACAGAGTAATTTGATGTAAAGTTTCATGTGGAACCTAAATAGCAAGTACTGAATTGCTTGTTTAGGGACCCAGGGTATCTGACTCAAATCTGGAAGCTATGATACTTATTAAGTATAATAATTTTGAAAATTCAAAGGTGCGACACGTGTTCTTTTGAATCTTAAAGGCTGAAATTTGGCATGGCTTACTTTTTTTGCATAAAGATTACTTTCTGAGGGTGCACAAACAAAAATTAAACAAAAAAATGTTTAAGAACCAGTCTATTATATATATATTAAATATTTTATTTTTACTATGTTTATCTTTAAATAATGATAGATGAGACACAGGTTTAGGTTTGGTAGTAATAAGAAGAGATGTTTTAACAACAGAAGTAATAAGTGAATGATCGGACTTTCCTAAAGCGGCCCAACCATAGTTGCTGTAATCTCTGGAATAATTGAAAAACTCAGATCTAATAGTCTTGGTTTACAAATAAGTTGAGTAACATTATTAGAAACAGAAAAAAAAAATCAGCTTGTTGGCCAAATAGTGTTGTAGAAAATGAGTGACTTAAACATTTAGTATTATGTACATTAAAATCTCCTAACAAAACTACTTCAGCTTTTCTATAATTACCTTGAAGAAGCTTGTCACAACTTTAAAAAAAGTAAGAGGTTGCCTTATTTGGAGAACAGTCTTATCAGGAAGATTTAGTTTAAGAAATATGATGTTGTAACCATTTCCCAGAATTTTATACGTCACCCTGTTGGTCAGAAAATAAATGTTCAAAATAATTCTGAATCTACTAGATCTGAATCTTTATTGTTAACCTTTGTTGTCAGTGAAAAAGAGGATATAAGAGCAGATTTTAATTCTTTATTAGACCACAAATATTAGAGAAGTTAGTTTTCAACCCACTAACTAAATCAATGTTCTGTTGATTAAATTAGGTTGTAAAACAGACTAGGCTTTGTTCCGCCATTTGAATTGTGTTCGTATCCTAAGCTATATTTGACCCTGTGGTCAGTTTGCGGATTAGTGCTACTTGCTCCATAGTCCAAAATAAACGCATTCATTAGACTCAGTCGAAGCATCTAATAATATCTTTTTTTTTAAATTTAGCCAAATTACATGAATATAAAATGTCACGCAACATAAAAATAAGTTAATAAGTATAAATAAAGTTTTAAAATTAAAATCTAAATAGACAAAGTACTGATGTATTTTTCACATGCGTAAAACTTTAAATATATAGGGTTTTCCAATAAGAGGTTTTATTTTGATATTAAAAAAAACGGATATTTTTTAAGAGAAATCAATAAATGTTTATTTCATTGTAAAGAGGAAGGTATGCCATTACCATTTGAAAACAATATCAGTCAAATGGCCGCTACGGTTACGGTTGCAGTACCACATTCTTTTCATGAAATTTTCCATGACCAATTCGCACATTTGCGGCTGTATGTCCTCGATAACTTCACAAATTCCATCTTTAAGATCTTGAATCGATTGTGGAGCATAAGCATAGACCTTATCTTTCACGTGGCCCCAAAGAAAAAAGTCTAAAGATGTTAAATCACAAGATCTCGGTGGCCAATTGTGATGGGATTTCTTCAACACTACAGGCTACATCAGCAATATTCTCATGTGTTCTTGAGCAATGCACACGGTTTCGATTCTTCACATCACAAACTTGTCCCAACAGCTCAAATGTTTCCACCAGGTTTACTATTCCGGCCGAGAAGGTGCTTTACAACGACCAAAAAGTGATTTAGTTTTGCAAACTGCGACTAAAAAAATGTTCACCATTTTTGTAGTGAATTTTAATAACTTAAATGCGTTGTTCACGCGTGTATTGTTCCATTTTTAATAATAGCGTAGTCTTTACTTTTCAAATATCAAAAGATAATAGCTTCAAAATTGACAGCTGCCCAAATAGCCTGCTATTCAAAATAAAACTTCTTATTGGAAAACCCTTACAGTAGCTCATACCACTCATACAGTACTAGAGCATAAAAAATATTAATCTAGAAAAATGTAGAACTACAAAACGTATGCAATCTGCACATCATGCTGGACCAACACTATTCAACCATCTGCCTTCGAATTAAAAAATTATTTCTACTTTAAGAAAATTTAAAACTGTCTTAAAGAAATTTTCCAGTAAAAATGTAATAATATTCACAAGATGATTTTTTAACCATCTGCAACAACTCAACAAATTTGCCACTAGAAGATGTGTAGTTTAAGATATTGAACTAACTTTATTTTTTATTTATCTATATTTTTAATATGTAATTCACAATGGAGACAACAATACAATAATTCACAATGTTTTTGAATGTTTTTAATTTTATTGTCAATACTGTTATTACCTTTGTGCTACTCTTACTCTTATTTGTTTTTAACTTTTAAAATTATTATTATTATTATCTTGTCACAATTCATTTTATTCTATTTTAAGTATTAATATTTTAGACATGCATGTTTTGTTTTTTCTTTTTAGTATATCTTATTATCTGGCATATCCAATATAATGTATTTAATCAAATAGATGAAATAAATTACATTGCGTTACATAACATTACTCTTTTGTTAATAGAAAATATTGAAAGAACCATAGGTCTGGGCATTGAGTGATGCCATTATTAGTTATATCCACAATTATAATAATATCAAATAAAATTTCATCTTATATTAATATTCTTCCACTTGACACTAAAAATCACAACTTTTATTTAACCTGGTTATTATTATTAAGATAGCGTTTAAATGGACTGTGAAACGAACTAACCAATACTTAGCTATTTAACTAACGGTTCATTAGTGTCGGTGAGATTGGCCATACGTACCAGATAAATAAACAAGGGTTAATTGATCTAAATTTCGAATTAATTCTTTCATATAAGTTTGGCTGTGTGATTCACTCTGCAATTTTGTTGTTAATTGTTAAGCAATGTGACATTCAACTAAAAATGTATAAAAAATAAGTCTGATTATGAAGAAGACAAAGATGTTCTTGGTTTAACATATAAGCATTAAACATATAACGTAGAAAGAATTCTAGTGCTTTCAAAGCTCTAACAAATAACCATGCTGGGTGCATACAATGTAGAATAATGTAATTACTAATTAAAAATGTAAATATTTACAGAGATCAGTTATGGCCGATCTCTCCGACACATCTTAAAATTTAAGCCCGAGTAAAATTTAAGCCCGAGTTAAGTTGCTAAGTTAACTATTAGTAAAAACAAAACTGGCAACTTATATTCAAGTCTGCGTTTATATTGTCAGTGTTAGTCCGGGCTTAAATTTTAAGATGCGTCGGTGAGATCGGCCATTAATGATATATTTAGACAAAGCGATAGACAGTGAAAGATTTTTTTTACCTGAAGACGTGAGCATAATCTGATCGTATTTGAATATATTATGAAATGTAATTCTATATTATTGTAGTAAATAATAGTAACATTTATAAACAAAATCAGTAAAATTATTATTAAAACCTTGAAATAATATTTTTTTGCAAGTCTACTCTGAAAAACAGTTTTTCTGCCCGTACTTTAGATCAAAAAATAATATCAAGAGCCGAATATCGCGGCTTTTAGGAGCACGAAGGATTAAAGCAAGTGAGAGCTGCTAAAGCATTTTGGCACAAGTTACACTCAATACGTTTTTGCCCCAAATAAAAACATTATTTATTATCTGTCACTACTGTCAGATTTAAGATGTGACGTTATCATGTGAAAACGTGATTTGCAACCAATCAAATGCCGCAACATTTTTTTATGCCCAAAGGCCTCTAAATCGTCGTTTCGGCCCGCATTTTAGGGCTGAAACAGATGGTTTCGGTAAGGGCAGGCAAAAATAGTATACACTATATAGAGCTGCTAAAGCCTTTTTCGCCTGCCTGTACCAAAAGCATCTTTTTCGTGCCGCATATGCCCATTGGTCTTTTCGGCTATTCGCAGTATTTGATTGGCTGTGAATTACAATTTCATATGTAGACGTCATGTGTGACAGTAGTGACAAATTATAATAAACATTGAAAATAGACTTTTTAATTGGAGCATGCAAAAAAATATCGAGTGTAACTCGTGCCAAAAGGCCCGCTTAGCTCGCTCGTGCTGCTAAAAGCGAAGGGCTGCTAAAGCCTATTCTCGGCCCTTGATACACTATATACTATTTGGCACGAGTTACACTCAATATTTTTTCACCTGCCCCAATTAAAAACACTATTTTCAATGTTTATTATAATTTGTCACTACTGTCAGATTTTAAGATAGACATCATCTACATATGAAATTGTGATTCACAGCCAATCAAATACATGGTTGATTCAGAATATCAGAGATTAAAAAAAATATTTGCTATTTAAAACTGATTGTCTCTGCAAAAGTACTAAAAACAACATCATTATATGTACATACCTGCCACCATGTACTCAAAAAATCATTTAAAGTGGTTTAAGAATTATTATTATTCAAATATATTAAAAAATAACAAAGTTAATCAGACGTAAGATTTTTTTCTCTAACGACGTGTATAATAATATATTTGTAATTCAAAATGATTATAACTTCATTTTGTGATTTTTTAACGTTTGCAAATAAATACTATATTTTTATGTCATAAAAACAATTATCTTCAAAACTATAACTGTGAGTACATCAAAAATTTAGTTATACACTTATTCCCCAGCCTCACTACGGGAACATACGAGTCAATCCTTGGGAATTTAGGGTTTAGACCCTTTTACCCTAACCAAACTATTTCGGGCATGCACCGTATTTTTCTCAGTCTGTTGTAGCGTTACATCTGTGTAATGTAGCAGATCTTTGCATTTTCTATAGATACTTATATAGACATTGTTCAAAACAAATACAAAAAATATTACAAATTTAATCAAAAATATTTATTCGTAGTACGCTTGCTAAAAAATATAACAATAATTCACTGACAGTTCAGATATGTAAGATCAAAACATTTAAGAAAGGTTCCAAATTAATTATTTTTTGAACATTATAATACGCCTCTATTCAATGACAACTGCTTAAAACAAGGTATTTTAAAGTTCTTCAAACTTATAAATTTTAAAATTAAAAAAAAAAAATACAAATACAACTACCAGCTGTGTAACGTATTACTTTTTCTAAATTAAACATACATTTGCTTAAACCGCCTCTATTTGAAAGGTCAATTTTCATAGTAGTCAAGAAGATAAACCAATAAATTCAGATTAGAATGCCTGAATTTGCTTTGCGGCAAAAATTCTTTTATTATTTATCTTTGGTCGGTTTCTAGAACCTACGTCAGAGGTTAATACTATATATACAAGTCTAATGCTGTGATCAGTTGTTAAGAGACTAAAAGCGATTCAACCAATCAAACTTCGTTTACGTCAAGGGCGTCGTTAAGTGGTGACCATAAAGACATATCTACCGCTACCGGGTCTCATTGCTAGGTAGTTAGGCAGTTGTTACAATTTAATTTACTAAATAAACACATTAGAAAAATTAATATTGAAGAAATATATCACGGTACACTAGATCCTTAATTTAAGATTTTGTTAAATGTTAAACTGTGTAAATTTTTTAAAGCACCAATTTAAATTAATATCTTCAAAAACAGTATACAAATAAATAATTACATTTTAACAGTATTATTAATGATAATAAGAAATATCTCATAATTGAGATATGATATAATTACATGAACTAAACAAATAAAAAAAATCTTTATAAGAAAACTAATTTGCGCCGTTCCTATTTGGAGTGGAAAATTATGAGTAAATGAAATGCATATAGTCAGACATTAAATCAAATTGAATTCAATGTCATGGCAATATTATTAACAGCAATGTGACATCAATTATGTAATCAAAGAAATTATAATATATTTACTCTTTCCATTCCGTCTAGTGTATTTCCCTTTCGGTGACCTTTTATACATCGCAGAGCCAATCAAACTAATTGAATTCACGCACTACCAGCACTATATTCACCACCGAACTAATAAAAGAGTTCACAAATATACTCGATTACAATTATTTAGTTGCGATATTTTATCTACTCAGATTATTACGACTTATAATTTGCTTTGTTTATGTTTTAATACGGGTCACCGCAAATCATACCGTTACTAGTGCCACTCGCGATATGTGTTGTGTGTTGCCACAATATTAACTGACTAATAAGAAAATTATATACACATACAGATTATATTATACACTTAATTTATATTGCACTCGCACCACTCCTGATTTGCGACATTCAAAAATCATGAAGGGTATCGGGTTAATTAATTATCTTATCGGGACTTATTCTGACAATACATATTATCTTTTGTAATGATCTAGCTATTTTTATAAATTTATTTGTTGTTTCAGCACGATAAAACACACATATAATGGACAAAAGAAATAATACATTACAGTAAATTACTAATAACCTTTCACCCCATAGCAAAAATAATGTAAGTGTACACGCGCTGTTTAATTTTATCTATTCTTGTGTGCTTAAACTATACGCAGTGTTATCCCTCAGCATGTATCAAATATTAAGTACATATTTGATAATTGTTTTATTATCTTTATATAGACCTTAGAATTCAACTTGTTTTCAAGCTTATTTTTACGGATGTGTCAACTGTTAAGGAACATTTACACACATTCATTATTGTTTAGTAATACGAGGGGAGTATTTTATTGTACCTACCTAGGTATGATAAGACTAACAAAATTTTATTTTTTATTGAAGAACCATTGATTTCCTATGCTTTAAAAAATATTTTGATAATTCTTCAAAATATCACTCCTCGGCGCTGCAATTGTCCTTTACACAGTTTTTGATCAAAGCTGAACAGATTGGAATAACTGAAACTTTTACTCGGCAATCGATCTTTTTGACAATTTTGTCGGTTCGTGCTTCCAGAAGCCTTCCATACTTTGGGTCATCATGAATAAAAAATTCGTGGCGCTTCTGTGTTCAAGTTCCAAATCAACCATTTTCGATTCTTTAAACTGATATAAAAAAACCAAATAATGTTAAGCGATTGGAACCAAACTTAGTGATGGCACCATAAAATATCATAGAATTTTTTTTTTTTTTCGTAATAGCGTAATGTTTTTTAAAACCCGTATGACACTGTCCATAATTATGCCTTGAATTATATATATATATATATATATATATATATATATATATATATATATATATATATATATATATATATATATATATATAATTATAGATCAGACCATTCACGTGTGTAAAACGCACAAACTATCAAGGTCACAATTATATCTTGAAAAATTAGAACATGTTCTATTTTCCATCTATAATCGACGCGAACGTGATGTGCGCATATCATTTTGTAATTTCTTATATTTTTTCAATTTTACCACTGCAGCTTCACATATATCAATTGCTACCACTTTTTTAATTTGTTCTGCTTCCATTTTTTATTATTTTCATTAATTCTATAAATAACTGAAGCATTAATCAATTCAAAACAAATGACATAACCTGCAAAATATAGTAAACATTGAAACTTGATTTGACAGATCATGGATAAAGCGCATGCGTTGTTTTATAATTATATAAAGAATTATATACAGTGTCATACAGGATATAAATTTTATATATGGAATTATTGCACAAATTCTAATAAAAATTATACAGGGTGTCCGGAAAATACGTGTACAACGTTTGACGACAGACTCCTGACGTCAAAATAGGTCGATCTAAGCCGACTTAGTTATATCCAAAATTGTCTCGTTTAGCCGGTAGAGGGCGTCAAAAATTTGTAAATATTAAAAAGAAATTACCTGTAACAATAATTTTTTAAGTGACCTTGTTGCTATGGCGTTTAATAATTTGACAATTATTGACAAATTGTCACCAGTCTATGAAATTTACTCAAGTATACGATCAACATTCTTGAATTACAAGTTCATTTTACCATTAAAAATGGAAAATTATACAAACTCTCAGAAAGTTGACATGCTCCTGGTATACGGGTTTTGTCAAGGAAATGGGCGTCAGAGTGTTAGGGTTTACATGGAGAGGTTTCCTAACCGTCGAATACCAAACCACCAAACATTTGCCAATATTGAGCGTCATCTTCGGGAAACGGGCAGTTTTGAGTAAAAGTTTGAAGGCAGGGGTCGTATGCGAACAACTCGAACTGTAGAAACAGAAGAGATGATTCTGGAAAGAGTTGAAGAAGAACCAAGTACCAGTACCCGTCTCTTAGAACGTGAGTTAAATGTTCCTAAAACGATTGTCAATGAGGTTTTAAGAGAACAGTTGTTACATCCTTACCACATACAAAAAGTCCAGGAACTTTTACCGACTGATCCCCCCATGCGGCTTACATTTTGTCAATTTATTAGAAACAAAAGAATCCTTGTTCCAAATTTTTGTAGAAAAATTAAGTTTACTGACGAGGCATGCTTTACAAGATCTGGGGTAACCAATCTGCACAACGAACATATTTATTCCGATGAAAATCCACATGCCATTAAAGTTGCACATCATCAGCATCAATTTAAAATTAATATTTGGGCAGGTATTATTGATCACTACCTTATTGGTCCCATTGTTATTCCAGACAGGTTAGATGGAAATATTTATTTAAATTTTTTGCAAGACACATTACCAATTCTTCTAAAGAATTTGCCCCTTTTACTTCGGAGGGAAATGTGGTATATGCATGATGGTGCCCCGCCCCATTTTTCCGTTGCCGTTCGGCAATACTTACATCATCAATATCCCAACCAATGAATTGGAAGAGGCAATGATGCACCAGTAAAATGGCCACCACGTTCTCCTGAGTTAAATATGTGTGACTTCTTTTTGTGGGGCGCTATTAAAACAGAAGTTTACAAGACTCCGGTAAACACACGCGATGATTTATTGCAGCGGATTTTAAATGCAGGCAACCATTTTAATAATCCCGAGACATTAGATAGGGTCCAATATCATTTTTTAAAGAGTGTTAATAAGTGTATTCAGCAAGATGGCGGTCATTTTACACATTTGCTTAAGTAATGTTTTTGTTTTACTTAGTTTCTTACAATAGATACTTCCAACTTTGTTATACTTTTGTTTTTTTTGACGCCCTCTACCGGCTAAACGAGACAATTTTGGATATAACTAAGTCGGCTTAGATCGACCCATTTTGACGTCAAGAGTCTGTCGTCAAACGTTGTACACGTATTTTCCGGACACCCTGTATATATAATTCAAGACATAATTATAGACAGTGTCAAACGGGTTTTAAAATAAAACTTCTCTTGTTTGATTTGAAAATTTTAGGTTTGTTTAATTAAAACAATGGTTAGTTATCATTTAAGACTTAGACACATAAATATTAAAAAAATTTCTCAGTTTTCGTCTAGACACATCAAATGATATCTCTGCCCTTTGATCCCCTTTTAACAATTAAGTGATGTGATTGGTGTAACGTAAAAAAATTGTTTTTTTTTTCAATATATTAGAATTTAAGTCTATTTTTACTGACAGTTCTAACCTTTAAGGAACATTCACACCCATTCATTATTCTTTATTTATATGATAATTATAATAAAGGTTTTGTTATCATTTATATACATACATAATTAAATTTATGTTTATTTATGTTTTCAGTTTTTGTCTAGATATGGTATTGCTACCATTCAACCCGTTCTTATTAAATGAAGAGTACTTTTATGTGTTTCTTGCCATTTTGCATGGTATTTGAGAATTGAGTTTTTTACTAGTTAGTAGAGATCAAAGTTAACATTATATTATTTTTGTAAATAATATTAAACAGATTAATTTAATATTAAATACCTGCCAAGAACTGAATCTAGCACTCGGACACAACAGCAGTACAGAAAGTATTAGTTTAATATTTTGGTTTAATACTAATCTTTTTAGATCAAATAGAAAAAAAATTACAACATGCGTTAAATTATAGTACAAACTACAGCATTGAAAAACACACAAAATGGTAGTACTATTGATAGTAGTTAATAGTTCCAACAATAGTCAAGCTTTTATTAATTAATAATAAGGAGTTTCCTTCAAACTCATAGGTCATAAATGACAAAACTTGGAAATTAAAAAAACAATTAAAATGCTTTAAAAAATTATTTAACAAAAACAAATCAAAAATAAATGTAATAAAAGCCTGGCGGTTTGTATTTATTAATGTTTATACATTTTATAACCCTGTGACGTCATGCGCAAGGCAAACCAAAATGTGTTTTTTTTTTCAAGATAAATATTTTAAAAATTGTCATAAAGAGTAATAGTTTTATTAGTGAGTTTGCGCAACGCAATTTTACGTTATAATTATAACGTTATAAATAGTGTAAGGAAAACAATTTTAAAAGTGTTTGCGCATGTGTAATATAACGTTAATTTAAATATTATTCAAGCAAATCTTGGTGCAGCAAGTGTATTATAAATATTCTATTCTCAAATGTGACAATTAAATTTAACAAAAACAAAACAAAAATTAATGTAATAAAAGCCTGGCGGTTTGTATTTATCAATGTTTATATATTTTATAACCCTGTGACGTCATGCGCAAGGCAAACCAAAATGTGTTTTATTTTCAAAAAAAATAAAAAAATATTATTTTTAATTGGCTCTACTAATTTCATAAATAGCGTAACAAACGATAACGTTATACTTATACTGTATAATTATAAATATATCGTGAATTTTTATAAGCAAAAAAGTGCGCAAACTCACTATTATATACTATATATTGTAGGTCGTGACACATTGATAAAAATTAATTATGCAAAATGCTAAGACTAATATTTTTTTATTATTAATTAATTAAATCATTTTATACTTTAACAATTATTGACCAATGTAATGTTATCAAATTAATTAGTTTAAGTTTATTTGCATAATAAAATTAATTAAAATTTACTGTTACGTAAAAACAAAGGTAGTAGAACAACTTGTATAAACGGTCTATCAAATATCTCAGCCAAAAACGCCATACATTTTAATAAAAACTTATATTTTTATATTAAGATAGCAGCCCAATGAATAAAACTATTTGGGCTTTATTATTTATTACGTAATTTTATGAACAAATCTAGAAACACTAAAAAACAAAACAAAAAAACAAAATGAACAACTTAGGTTAGTATTCATAGACAAATCTCCATCTCCGACTCGACGCGGTCTCACAAAAATACGAGTACAGATAAACTTATTTTTTCATTACAACCATATTGCTGATACAAAAAGTAGAAGCTTGTGATCTTATACATTGTTTTAATTTTTCATATGTGTTAAAATACTTTTTATTTTTTGTCATAGTCAAATTAAATTATGAGTATATTAATATACACTGGCAAGCAAAAAATGTTTTAACCTTATGTTAGCAAATTGTAAACAATTGTACTGTATGTTGCACACTAAATTAAAAATGTTGTCAATATTGAATCGTAAAGAATATTTATTGTTTTTATTGCGTATTTTGGAAATATCACAAATTTACAGTTCAGACAAAGTTCGAATTTTTGTTCCTACAACTATGGAACAAAAAATTAAAAAAAAAAACTAATAACGAGTATTACCCCCTCTTGCATTATTGACTGCTTAAAGTTGACAAGGAACACTTAGAATTAAATTAAAAATCACATATTGGTCAATATTATTCCATTTCTGCAATAACAACTGCCATAGCTCCTGAGCAGTTCTTGGAGCAAGTGTATGCTTTCGGATACGTCGTCCCAACTCATCTCAAGCTGAGAGCTGGCCAACCAAACTGCAAAATTCGCACTTCATCCAGATAATCTCTGACAACTTTGGCTACGTGAGGTGTAGCATTATCTTGCATGAAAATGCCGCGCTCGCTCATACTTTTGCAGTTACTGAACTCTTATCACTCATGTGTTACCTGAGGAGACGCTGATGCAAAGAATCGCATGGTCTCTTCCCAAAAGCCGCTGGCGCACCACTTGCAGTTACAGCTGACGCGGAGGATTCTAACACGGATCTTCCGAGAAGCGATAGCTCAACAAGCTGCCCCATCAGCACATTATTTTAATATAAATAAAATATAATATGTACGACATTCAGTCAGTAAACATCATTTGTAACAGATGTTACAATCAAATATATATTAATACTTTAAATGTAAAATTAATTATAATAAAAATAAATTTTAATCGCAATCTGCAAGACAATCCAGCAGCCCGAAGCCTTCTCCTAACGGTCCATTCACTAACATTTACATCTCTAACTTCATGAAGTTGATTTCGTAGAAAAATTCTATTCCGCAAACTTGTGAACACCAAAAATCGGTCATCTCTGTTCGTGGTGACTTTTTTCGCCCGGATCCCGATCTTCTGGTTATCAGGCCAGTATCCAAGTAACGCTAATACACCTTTTGTACAGTACACAGGCTTTTACAAACAATTCTTGCAGTTTTACGTTTTCCTCGCCCATTTTCAATCGACGCTATAATTTTTGCCAAAAACAAAAAAAATCCAAAAATAAGTCATAACTTTAAAGTGACCTCTATTTTTTGCTCGCCAGTGTATAAAAATTATATTTTTTGACTTATTTTAAGTAGGTAAATATGTGTTTGAATATTTATAATTATGTCATTTGTTATTTTGTTTTTACTTTTAAATATAAGTTTTACAAAGAAAATTTAAAAATACAAGTTTTGTTACAAGTTTATTAATAGTATTTTGTATAACAAGAGTGGATATTATGCTTATACGAACGTAGACGTGCGATATGGGCATTCCACTAGAGTTGTACAGCTTAATTTTTCTACGACTAAAAGAAATCTAAAAATTATTTTATATTAAGATCTTAAAATTATATTTTATTATTGTATATTGAAATAAATTCAGGTTATGTTTGACATCTGACGTTTCGCATAATTGTCAAATTCAGAACTACTTATAATTTTGGTTAAACTATGCTGTTAAAATATTTAATTAAAAATGTTTTTAAGCTTTATTGTGTAATAACAGTTAATAAATAAGACGTTCTTAATCTATTTTTAATATTTTATAAATAAAATACCATTTGTATTTAGCGACGTAATCAAATAAACATTTAAACATTGTGATTTGTATTTTTTGTTTTTATGGTTGGTAACGGCATATCCACACAAAGGTGAATATATGATACATATCCATTCAGTTAGGTGTGAATAAAAGGCAATATATAGAAAGGAGTAGACAAAATGCTATAAACAATAATGTTGTTCATAATACAATAAAAATAATGCCCATATCTTACTAAGAATGTTTCAAAAAGGAATTGAAACAAAGAAAAGTAGTACAAGTTAAAATATAAATAAAATGTAAATTTACGCAGTGTTGTCAACTAGAGAGATTTTTCTTTATAGATAATAGATGTTTTCCATTTGAGCGCATCATGCACCCGGTGCGTTAGAGAATTTTTAAACTTTGCTGGGAAGAGCGTCTCACACTTGATAAACTAGAACTAGAAAATATTTGGCGTTTGTGGGACGTTTTCTACTTCAAAAACAAATAAAAAAATAAGATGCGTTTGAAAAATAAATTCAAAAATTACTGAATTAATACTGCGACTATTTTTCAAATGGAACACAGCTAATAGATAGTAAGTAATATTGAGAAAAAAAAAATTAACGTCTCAAACATTTTTTTTACATTAAAATGATCAATAAATTTAATATAAGTATATATTTTTAATTACAAAACGTATGCGTTAATTAATTTAAGTATTGTATTGAAGCACTTTAAAAATAAGTGATACATTGTCGCATAGCAATTGTTGTTTTCTTACTGCCATTGTTTTGCTATTTCTACAAAACCCACATGAACAAAATTTCTCCATATACAGAAAAAAGCAAAAAAACTGATTCAAAACAAAACATCAAATGGCATAACTACTCAAACACAGTTGCCTAACTAATCTAAGTTAAAAAATTCTTCCTTCTTTTCAAGTAATGCTTTTTTAGTTTATTCCGCGATGTATTAAGGATGTTCCCAATGTTCCCGTAAATGTAAATTATAGTCAAGCTATTAACGAAATAACTACCATTTGTTAACCGATCTGATAGAAATATAAATATTTTTAAAGATAAATGATGCACACAAATATTTTTTGACAATTTTAATCCTTTTCATATCAGTTTGATAGAGTAATTAAGTATAATATTTCAGTCATAGATTTTAGCAAATAATAAAAAATATACACAAAAAATACCACAATAACAAAATACCTGAAATACAGAACACTTTCTTATAAATTTGGTTGTTCTTTTGTAATATAGAGGTAACAACTTAAGTTTATTGAAAATTCATATATTTTGCTGGTTGTTACAAGGTGGCAGCACGTCTCGACACTTATTTAAGAAGTACCAATTTTTTTATGAGAATTCACGTCCTTAAAAAATTTGTTATTTGACTTTGACAAAAAGTAAAAAGTATTTCAAAATCTGCAATGTCTAATATACAAAATTTTACAATCCGCTACTTTAAAAAAAAAAAACAAAGTCAAAATCTACATCTACAAAAAAAACCAATTAAAACTTTAAATCCGTCTCTGGTTTAAAGTAGAGTATCGTGTCTAGTCTCAAAAAAGTACTGTGATAGATATATAATCGTAATAAAAAAATATTTATTACTACCATAAAATAATATTTTTAAGTTCAGGTAAAAAAAAAGTTGTTGTAATTAAGAGTTAAAATTTTAACAGATGATGGGTGCATAAATCTTAAATAAAATAATTAAAACCGGAAGTAGCTGAGATCTCTGTGTTAAATTTGTTGAATTTATCAAAACAGGCTAAAGACAGACTTTTTTCATCACAGAACGTTTATTTACCAGCTAATTTTACGAAAAAAATAGACAACTTACCCATTGTAAGTAGTTATAAAATTAAAAAAAAAATCTAATTTTATTAAAAATAACAGTGGAGGAATTATTTGCGGTTTGCCGTAATGTTGAATAACTTCACTCGCAAGCTACTAAATTAAAATTAGTCTATTAGAGTTTTTTTTTAGGTTTGTATATAAAATTTTCTTTTGATAATCGTGTGTGTCCGCTTGAAATCGACACGGTGGTAAAAAAAGTTACAGTAACATAAATTTGCTGAAACTTTTGCAAAAACACAATTTGCAAAAATGGTTATATTTCCGAAACAAACGCAACGACTTGACATTCTTGAACTATGAATCTTCTAGGATTGAATTTGTCTACATTCTGTGAGCATTTCAAGATAATCTTAAATGTACTTTGCAAAATAATAAAGATTTTTTTTACTGTGAACACTAACGTTTAAACGAGAATAACCAAACTAAAATCACCTATAATATTTGATAACACCGCTTGTTTACTGTTACATATTGTTTGATTATGTAAATAAGAGATCCGTACCCTTTCGTAAATATCTCGCTTTAGGGCCCAAATACTTACATGCATATGAAACTACCCACACCTGGTGTTTGCTGGTTGCGCTACCAAAGCAACAAGAGTAACCAGCAAAATCGCATGAATTCGATCAGACTGGTGGCGTAACCAGACTGCTTAGCTTCATATACTTACATGCATTCGGGCTGGTGTAGCCACTTATGGCACCATTCTGTTTGTTCAATGTAGTATAAATTCTGAACAAACCATTGTGTTAAATATTCTCCACAAGAGTTATGACGTAAAAAAAATCTAACATGCTTAGATTAGGATTTATTTTTAATTACATGTGAAACAATTATCACATTAATAAATATACTATTAGTAACAAGATAATTTATCAAATCAAAACAGTTTTAATTTAAAATAGGCCACTGGCGTCATAATCTCTGACGTTAAAAAGGCCTTATCTGGTAACAAAGTCTACTCTATCTATTAACTCCGTTGCTACACGCCAACGCCAACATGGCTGGCGCCGGATGCGCAACTCTAATGACCTCTCAAACAAGTAATTTATAAAACACAGTCAGATAGAAAGGTTGTACAAAAATGTGTAAAACTTCAAGAGGGGAGGAAGGTAGTCTGTAGGCGCTTCCATACTTAAAGTAGTAAATCTAACACTTCAATCAATCAGTTTCAATCCTAACTTAGCAAGCAGAACTCTTGTCTATATATATATATATATATATATATATATCAAAAAAACTTCCGTGTGTATGTTTGATCAGTTCCAGCCCTGACTTAACAGTGACCTTCCGTATATTATAAGTTATTATATTATTAGTGATTTCAATTAATACACAAATTTGACTGGTAAAATATATACATATGCTGATGACACATGTATTAGATAGATAGATAGATAGATAGATAGATGTTTATTCACAAGATCTAGTACATGTATGTATAAAAAGTACAGTATGTGATCGTCAATAAAATAATTACATATAAAAAATAAAACAACAAATTAAAATAATATGCAAACAAGCATTACATAAAAATTACATATTAAAAACAAACAAAAAATAATAAAAACTACTACACAGTTTTACTAAAATCTATATTAAAATCTATATTATAAAAATCATTAACAAAATACAAAACATTATTAGTTAGTAATCTTTTAATCATTATCTTATATGGTTTAAAATTTAGCTTCTTTATTTGATCTGGTAATTTATTAAACATTTTAAGTCCTATATACTCGTGACAATTTTCAAACTTGGATGAATTATGTTTAATTATGAGTAATTGCTGTCCGTGTCTGGTACTGTACGAATGATTTTCTCCAACTGTCGAAAAATTATTTATATTTTCTTTAATAAAACATAAAGTTTTAAATACATATATTGCAGGTACAGTTAACAAATTATTTTCTTTAAATGTATATTTACAAGATTCTATGTAATCAAGATTAAACATAAGTCTTAGAATGCGTTTTTGAATTATAAATATTCTATTCGCTGCTGACGATTATATATTACGGAAAAAAATAAAGAAGCAATAAAAAGAAACATAAATGCAGACATTAAGAAATTCAGTTAGAATGGTACGACAAAAACATACAAACAATAAATGAAGAAAAAACAACTTATATGGTAATAAGACAAAAAAACACAAAAGATACTGAAATAAAACTTGAAATAAATAACATACCAATTACTAGAACAAAACAGACAAAATACTTAGGAATAATATTTACTGAGAAACTCACCTGGGATACACATATTAACAAAACATTAAAAGAAAGCGCAGCAACAATAGGAGCTGTATATAGAGCCAGGAAATGCATAACAAAAGAAACTGCATTAAGTATCCACATTTCACTATTTTTAGCAAAAATTAATTATTTAATAAACATATGGGGAGAAACATCAAAAACAACAAAACAAAATTCTAAAAATAATACACAAACTACCAAAACTAACACCAACAGAAGAAGTATACAAAATAATTAACAAAATAAAGATAAACAAAAAAATAAAAATAGAAAAATGCAAACTAATATACAAAATTAAAAATAAAGTAATTAAAACCAACCTCCAAATAAAAAATAACAAAGAAATTCACAGACTTAATTCTAGAAGAAGAAGCAATATACATGTACACACAACAAGGATAGAAAAGACAAAACAAACAGTACTAGGCAATAGACTAGTCACGTACAAAGTATTAAGAAAATAAAGAGCTATAATGAATTCAAAATAAAAATAAAAGAACACTATATATTAAAAAGATCAAAACAAAGTAATGAATAAAATAAATTATACAAAAAACATAAATAACAAATAAGAAGAATTGAAACATAAAATGGTGCCCCAAATATATTATAATAAATAACAATAAAATAAAACTTACTCTCACATTTTGAGTCTTAATAAAATAAACGTAAGGTTTGTCGCTATTAATTAGCAACCAACGTGCCGCTATAAGTTAGAGCTATTAATTGGTGACCAATCTGCCGCTATAAACTGGCGTTAAACGTGGTGCTATAAATTGACGCTCAGCTCGTGACTCAAATAAAATATAAAAATCAGCATATAATATATAATTAATGATACTATCTCAAATAATTGCAATAATTACATTTGCCGTGTGTTTTGTACTCGTCTGTTTATTTATTATTTTTCATTATCCAAATAGACTCTACTATCTAAATAACTGCAATAGGTATCGCCTTGTGCTTTGTACTCGTCCGTTTATTTATTATTATTTTCATTCCAAATAACAGCAATAGGTTCATTCGTCTCGTTCATTTATTAATTATAATTCAGTTCATTATTCCAAATAATTGCAATAAGTGCACTTACTCCGTCCTTTATACTCGTCCCTTTATTAAATATTCAGCCACCCAAACAAAATATTTGCGAGAAGTACACTTTCCGTGCTCTAGACTTGGTTTTGCTTTGCTAACATTTTTTCAACAAAACATGGCTCCAAAGAAAAACAAAAACGCTCATGACAACTCAAATCATTCAGTCCAATAATCAATGCAAATGCTAATCATTTCACTTACAATGAGGACACCAACTAAAATTGGATTATTTACCAAATGCACAAAAAGTTTTAATGGTGAGCGAATTCATTCAAAAGTTGATGATTTTATTAAAACGATATTCATTTTCAAAAAGTTAAGGAAATATCAGATAACGAGTTATCAAAAATATACAGCTATTGCTTACGCAAAACGTTTCCACGTGGTGACAGAGCATCAAACAAAAGACTCATACGTGAGAAGGCATACTTTCAACTCTACAGAATTATTTGCAACAAAGCAAGACCGCATCACGTCAACCTATTTTGTTATTGTACAAAACGTGCACTGCTCTTCTCTCACGCAAATCAGCCTGTTAAATATAACAATTCAAAGACAAATAACACGAGTAAAAGTAAACACCTTCACCGACTTGTTTAAAAGGCCAGGATTATTAAACAACTCTTACATATAAATTGTCAGCAAAAACAACAAAAGAACAACCTATGCCCAAACCAAAAAACAAAACTCTACTAGCAAAATCTACAATCTAGGCGGCAGCGTTGGTTAGTTGCTTAGATGCTTGCCTCTCATACTGGGGGTCCTGAGTTCAAATCCTACTCTGCCGTATATTATTTGTAAATTTGTTCACCGCTTTAACCGCTTCGGCATTCATGGTTTCTGCGACAAACAAATTTAAAACATTACATACAACTCGCCTCATATTCAGAAATACCTTCGGCCTGCTAGAACCAGGTTGGTAAGGTCGATAGAGTATAAAAACGCTAATTTAAATTAATTTAATTACAATGCCATTCATCCATTTTAGCTGATGACACTAGTAAAGAACTAACCGTTCTAACAACCACTGTCAATATCGTAATTAGAAATTGCAAGAAGAACATTGATTACATTATTCTTCCAGATGCCAGACAAAAATCGCACACATTTTGGCATATATTTCCTAAAAGCCGCAGCAATGATCCTAAATCTACCACAGAAGACTTGGTCATTCGCCAATCCAACAAAATGATACAACTTCTTAAGCCACCCAAAGTAATCACTACGCTGCCAGCTATAAGCTTGAACAATATCAACAAGAAAAGTAGAGTGGAATACACACCAAACTCTTCAGGTGAATCTCTATCTATTCTCAGAATTCTTTGCCAGTCCAATAGAAGAAAAGCTAGAGATGAGACGTGGAGACCTTATTCCTATAATAAAATAAAGGTCTGCTCCACGCCGACATTGTTTGACATATTTAAAGACTCTCTGATAACAAATCAGTCTATTAAAATATATTAAGCAGACCAAGACAATGTGACTTTACCACGTCATACGGTATTTACATATTTAAACGTTTGCTATTTGAGTTGCAATGCACTGACCAATTTCCAGAGGTTAATGGATCGCTTCAAAATAGAATTGGAAAACAGGCAGAAATACTAGTATATCTAAATAACATAATTGTGCAATCTATAGCAATCATTTACAGCACCTCAATGCCATACAAGTATGGAATGGAACACTTGGCGTATCTAATTTTAGAGTAGTTCTGTTCCAGAGGAAAAGTAAAGAAGGTAAGAAAAAACACATTTGTTATTATATTTTTAGTGATTTCAATTAATAAACAAACTTACTGTTACCTTCTTTAATCTTAATTAAATAAACGTAAGGTGAAAAATATGTCGCTTTAATTAATTAAATTGGCGTCCTACGTGTCGCTATTAATTTGACCAATCTGTCGCTATAAAATTAGTTAAAACTTATAGCTACAAAAAAACGCTATATAGTATGAATTAGCAAAAATGTTCAAGTACACACAAATTATAACCAAAAAACACAGAAATTATAACTAAAAAAAAATCTAATATGCATTGCGTACATTAAGATTTATTTTTAATTACAAATAATACGGATTAAGTAATTACAATTTCAAGTTCAAAGGTGCAATCTCTTTTATTCAATGAAGATTTGATTTTTTGTAGTCGTACAATATATTTTTGATGCAGCCGTAGTTGGTATCAAAAATTTATATCCAAAAAATGTTAAAAACTGTTTAATATAAATTATTAAATAATCATTTCTATTTTCTCATTTTCGAGTTGATATAAGAAACTCATCTATTAAATCCTAAATTATATAATTAGTAGGTATGCAAAAGCGTTTTTATGTAAGTTAATTAGTTTAAACAGCCAGGGATCTCGGGTCCGAATCCCCTATTTGAAAAGTCAGTTTTTCTGGTTAAGTTAGGTTAAGTTTCTCAATTTCAAGTTGATATTAGAAATTCATCAATTAAATCCTAAATTAGATTATTAATATGCATGCAAAAGCGTTTTTATGTAAATTAATTAGTTAACACCTCCAGGGATCTCGAGTCCGAGACCCCATTTAAAAGGTCAGTTTTTTTGGTTAAGAAAAAATGTGTTGTGATAAGTACGCCTTCTTTCGAACAAGAAAAAAAACTTTAAAAGGTGTATTAGTATTGCCTCAACGTTCCATGCACGTCAAAGAACCTAATAATTAAGTTGGTACACCTGTACTTGCGGCAGAACTTCCAAATTGCTATCAGGAGACATGGCAAATCTGACAACTTTCTAGATAAAATAATAATAATATATATATATATATATATATAAATTTATTTTGTTATTGACAGTTCCTATTGTTTGCAAACAAGATTTGTTAAAATAACAGTTCATGTGTTAGCTAACAATATATATCTTTCTTACTTCTAGCAATGTGCATAGATAATTTTACAGATTGCTAGTTTTTAGCTCGTAATAATCATGAGATTTTTCACGATCAAAGTATTTAAACTAATTTCTATAAAAAAAAAGAATCATGCTTTTAAAGTTAAAGTCAATATTAACTAATATTGTTTTCAGACCGCTGCAATGGCGCACGCGGTGCAACTTTATTCAAATAAATTATGTTAAATTGTTTGGCCATGAACAAGCCAAAGCCATTATGATTAGTAGAGACGCTAGGCGGTAAGCCAGGTAAGCACCGCATCGGGACGCTTTGTCCCAATGAGCGCACCACAGAGCCGACCGAGCACATTGAGAACAAATAAACTATTTGAGGGTAACTGATTATAGTGTTGGTTTTTTATTTGATGTTTTCAATCAACTATATGTCTAGCGTTGACAACGCACTAAATATGAAATAAATAACTATTTACAGGTCGTCTTACTAATAGGTTTTGTTAGTTGGACTAGCTATCTAAACTCCAGACCCGCAGTTTCATTAAAGCAAAACTCACCAGCCGCAGTCAGTGCCTCCGCCAACAAGCAAAGCATCTTCGTGCAAATTCTTTTAAAGCGTTCCCTCTCAATACTTTCGAGTATATAATAGTTTTTAGACAAAACTCGAGCTACGGAAGTAAATTCGAGAAACAAATTTAAATCGACCAAAAAATGTCTTATCGACGAGACTACAGTCAAAATTAAAAAAAAAAAAACAGAATGAATGCGATTAAATTAATTCATCAGTTGTTGGTGCTGAGACATTAATCGGAGATAAGTAACTAAATCACTTGAAACGAGTGTTGGTTACCGTGTAAACTTTTACCAACTTGATAAATCATTTAATCTCACTTTATAATGTTTTTAAGACCTAATTATCTTTATCCTTTTTTTCATATTTTTTATCACTTCGCCGACGTTAATATTAAGTTAAAAATCTCATAATTTTGTTATCGTACTATTAGTTGTAGATCAATTCGAGGATTGGTTCTGGATTAAAGAATCCGAGAACTATATTTCCGGATTAGCAAAAACTACAAAACGCTAACCGTTGATTGGCTTTGATTGCAATCGCGTAATGAGTTGTTTGCTTAATTATCGGATCAAGCTAAAAACTATACAACGGTCAATAGAATCCTACATTCAAATCATCTTGGACTACCAAAAGTCAATCTTAGATTGTATATTTGTATGTCAATTATGAATTATAATATTTTGTAATAATAAATGTTTAGTTTATAATAAATTTAGAATAAATGTTTACTAAAACTAATAAATGGTAAATGACGATTATGTTTTGCAAGAGTCTCTGAAGTATAAATATACTAGATAAATACTCCACAAACTTTGACTTAAATCCAAATAAATAAATCTCGGATTCATAAATCCAAAATCAATCCAAACTTTAATCTCTTATTATTAGTACAGGCATTTATGCATGTTGCTCGATTTCCCCACTTTTTTTAAATTTGATAATATAGAGGATGTTCCTCAATAAAATAAACACCCTGTATATTAAAAACATATTTAAACAAAAGGTTGTTTCAAACCATAAAAAAACTTTTGAAACTTTTGTTGATTTTTTTAAGTTACAGAATTATTTATGTGTCCGGTAATTTTGACTAACCCTGTATACCCAAGTTAACAACATTACTATTGATATGGTGAATCATTTTAGTATTCTTGTTTATAATTTATAATTAAATATTTGTTTCAGTGTTCTTTTTTGTATAATAAATATATTTTTATTATTCTCAAACAATTTAAATATTATATCATTGTTAAGAGTAAACCAGAACAATAAAATTGAGTATATATTATATAAAGAGCTTTTTTTCAAATCGCAACAATGCAGACGACACCCTTGTGTGTGGTAACGACATTACTGAATTAAATAAACAAATAACTATAATACTTGTGCAATTCAGCAGTTGGTACAAAAGAAATAATCTCAATAATACATCAGAAACTATAACAATAAATTTTTGTGGGGTACATAATAAAAGGATAGTATCAACTGGATTTGATTTCAACGGCGGAAAAAAGTTTTTCAATACAAAGGTAAAATTTTTGAGAACAGTTCTTGATGAACATTTTATTTAATTGGAGCAACTACATAGATACGCTAACCACTAAATTAAATAAATCTTGCTTTGCGTTAGGTATATTAAAAGACAGCGCTAAAAAAATTATATCATTCCAATTAGTTACAATATTTTGATATAGGAACAATCGGCAACTTAAATAGAATAACTATTAATTAAAAAAATGTTCAGGATTATGTTTAATTTAAATTATATAGAAACTGCCACGACAGCACTATTTTTATGTTTTTAAGAATAAAACCAACTATCAATTAACAAACACATTACATACTTATTAAATACAAAACAATAATAACATATATTTACCACAATTTAAAATTGTCGAAATCCTGCCAAATATATAAGCAAATCTTTAAGTTTTGACAAATTGTAAACTCAAGAACAATTGTGAAGTTAGCAACATCGAAAAGAATCCGTATTTAGTAACGAGCGCCCGCTAAGTTTATTGATTGTTAAGATTTGTGGTTATGAATAATAATCTAAGTTAACAATCACGTTCACTGAGGTTAAGCCTTAAAGATCTCCTTAATCTAATAATTTACTTCTATGAATGTTCAAAATAAGAATGATTATAAATTTAATTTAATATTTCCTAGTATAAAAATATTACTCAATAAAATCAATATTTTCAATTCAATTTATTTTAATTTAATAATTATATTACGAGTATAATTATATCATGTATATGAGTTAGTAGTATTTTTTATATTATGTAAAATAATTTCTATGTTTGTCAGTAACTTAATAATTTTATTACAACAATTTTAATTCACGCATGTATCAGCGTCTATAATTTTTATTTTTTTATATTATAATTCCATTGTTATTAAATAAAAATAATAAGTCTATCAGAACCAATAGACTATGTTGTTTGGCATTTAATTTATATTTAACCGATGTTTCTAAAGGTTAGGACTTTGTAAACATTGAAAGAAAGGCATCGTTTACACTTCAAAATGCGATAGATACATGCGATTGGTGCATAGGCCTGAACAAAGTAATTTATAAAACTTATTGCTAGTAAAACATTTGCAATTGCATATGTGACAGATACAAGGTGTTACAGAAAGATTGTAAATATATAAACAGAAAAAAATTCATAAACATAGGTCCGCAAAGTTGGAGATATGAAAGTTTATTCTTTTTTTCTAGCAAAAACAAAAAACAAAGTTACATAAGATATTCAAAGTGCCCTCATTCCATTTGCAAGCAGACACATCTTAGTGTAAGAGATATTCGAACTCTTTCTAAAACCCCTTCATTGGCTGGGATTTGTTGTCATTTTTGATTAATTCGTAGATGCAGCTCCTCGAGGTATTTACAAAATACCATAGACCAATGTTTTTAAATATCCCCAAAGAAAGAAATATAGAGGATTTAAATCAGGCAATCTTGCAGGCCATAAAACAGGTCCACACCTTCCTACCCACATACGTGGAAAAGTTTGATGTAAATGCAACCAAAAAATGAGCTAAAACACCATCATGCTGGAATCACATTTGTTACCTTTGGTTAATAGTAATATCATCAACAAAATTATACATTGTGTTCTGCAGAAAGATTAAGTAAGCAGCGCCTGATTAAAAGGTTTGGTAAAACAACAAGACCTAGAAACATGTCGCCTACAATACCAATCCAAATGTGTAATAAAATACGTTCTACTCTAGAAGGTTACCAACCTTGGTCTTCCGGATAAATGGCATTGTTTGCTGAATGAACCAGTATCACGCAACCTTTAGTGAATTCTTCCAACCAATACGATGTGAATAAATCTGGCAATTTGGATAGGTTTCAACACAAAAACGCAGCGCTTCGGTTGCAATCTATAAGCACAAACATACATGAAGTGCATGTCGGCTAATTCTGCGTTAGAGTAAACAACCAATAACAAACTTGTGACAACAACAGTCAAATACTCAATGTTTATTTCACAAACCATCAGCTAACTATGATATAAAAAACAGCAATTTAAAAAAAAATAAAAAAAGAAGGTAAAACAAGAATAACATTTCATATCTTCAAAATCCTTACTTTGCGGACCCATGTTTATTAAAACTTTTTTCTTAACTTTCGTTTATACTACTGTATATTAAAAAAATTAACACCCTTTATACATTAAAGTGTATTTTTTTAATTTTTAATGTCTTACCGCAAAAAGTTTATAGTATGTATAAGCAAACACACAAACAAATTTGGCAGACAAAAAAAATCAATACCCTTAACTTAATGGGTTGACAAAATATCTTATTAATTAAATACCAGAAAGGCCAATGTTCAACCCATACCTAAAAATAAAATCTAATTCTTCAAATTATAGACCAATTGCATTATTGTCCAAACTGTCAAAAAATTTTGAAAGGTATAGGGTTTTCCAATAAAAGGTTTTATTTTGATATAAAAAAAACGGGTATTTTTTAAGAGAAATCAATAAATGTTTATTTCATTGTAAAGAGGAAGGTAAGTCATTAACATTTGAAAACAATATCAGTCAACGGTTACGGTTGCAGTACCACATTCTTTTCATAAAATTTTCCATGACCAATTCGCACATTTGCGGCTGTATGTCCTCGATAACTTCACAAATTCCATATCTTTCACGTGGCCCAAAAAAAAAGTCTGAAGGTGTTACATCACAAGATCTCGGTAGCCAATTGTGATCACCTCTTCAAGAAATAACACGGTCAGGAAACTTTTCTTGCAAAATTGCGATTGTTTCGTTGCTTGTGAGGTATGTAGCGCCGTCTTGCTGGATATAAACGTCGTCTACATCAATATCTTCCAATTCCGGCCATACAAAATCATTAATCATAGCTCAGTAGCGCCATCCAATCACCGTAACAGTTGCACTAACCTCATTTTCAAAAAAGTAGAGTCCAATCACACCGCCAGCCCAAAAACCGCACCATACAGTGATACGTTGATGATGCAAAGACTTTTCAACAATCATTCTTAGATTTTCTGAGCCACAAATGCAACAATTCTGCTGCCTCCGAGGTGAAAATAGGCCACATCACTGAAGATAATTTTTCGATGAAATTCCAGATCATTTTGATGCATTTAAAGGACCCAATCAGCAAAGTTACGACGTTTATAGTAATCGACCGGCTTGAGTTTTTGTGTTAACTGAACTTTAAAAGCCTTAAGACTTAAGTTTTTATGCAAAATACGGTGTAATGTCGTTTGTGGAATGTCTAATTCCAAAGATCGACGAGGAATCAACAAACCTGGGTTTTCTTCAACACTACGGGCTACATCAGCAATATTCTCATGCGTTCTTGAGCGATGCACACGGTTTTGATTCTTCACATCACAAACGTGTCCCAACAGCACAAATTTTTCCACTAGGTTTACTATTGCTGGCCGAGAAGATGCTTTACGACGACCAAAAAATGCTTTAGTTTTGCAAACTGTGACTGAAAAATTGTCACCATTTTTGTAGTGAATTTTAATAATTTCAATGCGTTGTTGAAGCATGTTTCGTTCCATTTTTAATAATGGCGCAATTTTTATTGGTCAAATGTCAAAAGATAATAGCTTCAATTGACAGCTGCCCAAATAGCCTGGGGTGCGTTCCAATTTAGAAGAGAAACACGTCCGGGCGTTATTTTTTTACCCCAACGCGTTTATAAATGCAAGACGTTCGTCCCAGAATGTACCCCCAAGTCGTTCGTAAATATAGGAAAAAGACGACCGAGTAAAAATAGTTTACCCGTCTCTCGGAGATGGGTAAAGTTCTAGGCGGCGGGAGATTTAAAATGTTTTTCTTAATGTGTATTATGTAGTAATATTATTATGTAAACCTATAAAAATTATGTTTTCTATATTAACTAAAATACTAAAATAAAAATTATTATTGTTGTTATTTTAAATTCAATTTTATAAAGTCAAAATATATGTTTGATTAGGAGGTTAGGTTGTGTCAGTTGACAGGTAGAAACTCCCAAACGCATTCTTTTTTAAAGGAAAAATGACGTCTTACGTCAGGACGTTCGCCCAAACTACACTCTCTAAATTGAAACGCACTCCTGACATTCAAAATGGAACTTCTTATTGGAAAACCCTTTAAATTAATTTTCACATTGTTAAGTTTTTAGAACAAAATAACTTCATCTCAGATACTCAATATGGATTTCGATCAAAACGTTCGACAACAGATCTTCTGACTCATGTTAGTCACAAATAAAATTCTACTTTAGACAAACAAGAAAAAAATCTTGCAGTAGCTCTAGATATTTCCAAAGCGTTTGATAGGGTATGGCATCCTAATCTTGTCAACAAGCTCCATTGTATAGGTCTTGATAATAAATTGTAAATCTCATCAATAGTTTTCTTAACCATAGAAAAATTATAGTTAAAATTAATGGTTTCAACTCTGACCCCAAAATCATAAATGATGGTGTTCCTCAAAGTTCTGCGCTTTGCCAACTTTATTTTTGATTTACTTTAATAAACTTCTTCAAATAACTAAAAGTTCTATTCTAAGTTTTGCAGATGATAGCACCCTTTATACTTTCCAAAGACCATATCGACAAACATGAAAGAGCGTCTTGAAATATCTAAGTTAGAATCTGTAGCATCTATAAACAAAAACCTCAAAACAATATCAATTTTAACTCTAAAAAAAATCAACTTCTTACAGTTTCAAAATCTAAATCCGAGGTATTATTAGTACCAAATATTAATCTAAACAACAAATTCATATCTAAATCTTTTTCAATTAGTCTTCTAGGTGTTACTGTCGATGTCTCAACAACAACCACTCTCCCGCGGTGTTAAGGGCAATTGAAAAATAACTCATTAGTGTCTAGAATAATCCCTAAAGGAAGTACCCTGCTGGGTCAACGAATAATATTACGACCAGATTAAAACTAATAAATTATTTATATCCCTGAATGACCGGATTACATCATAAACACATTTCTAAGAAGTATTGTGGCACACCTGAGATCATCTAACAATCACCCCACTAAAAATGTAAGGGATTTCTCAAAACATATATATATATATATATATATATATATATATATATATATATATATATTTAATTATTTTGTTTTAACAAGTAGTTATAAACACGATCGATAAAGAGTCTATGCTCTCGATACACCCTACATCTTTTATATATCAAATTAATTGTTATTTAGTTTTTATGTTTTAATAATAAATCATTTTGAAACATTTGTGAATTTTATTAAACGGATTTACACAACTGTGAAGTCATCAACATATAAATTGGTCCTTCAAACCGGATTACGAACATTAATCCAATCATCAGTGCGAAAACAGTCTGAAACATGACTCCTACCCCAGATGAACTACGAACGCGTCGCGCTAATGTTAAAGCAATGTTAACGCGATTTCAAACGTTTTTAAACAAACCTGAATGCAACAAGGAAGAGCTGATTGTAAGATTGAAAAAAGCTGAGTTCATATTGAGTGAATTCAACAAAATTCAAAGCCAAATAGATGTTCTCAACAAATCAATCGATTAGAAACAAAGCAAAGATTTAGAAAAAAGCTACTACTCTACCACAGCAAAAGCACACTCTATGATTAAGAAGACACAATCTATGCAAATAAACAAAACACCTGCTAACGTATCCACAACAGAAGCAAAAATTCGCTTACCTCCGATAAATATTCTAAAGTTTTCTGGAAACTATAAAGAATGGCTGCATTTTTATGACACGTTCAATTCTCTAATCAACAATAATGAATCTTTGTCAGACATTCAGAGGTTTCACTATCTCCGCACTAGTCTAACGGGTGATGCCATACACGTGTTGAATTCATTGGAAACGTCAGCCGCAAATTACACCATTGCATGGGATCTTCTGCGCTCCAGGTTCGAAAATAAAAGATTGTTAGTTACTAATCATATACGAGCAATCTTTAAACAATCGACAATCCATAAAGAAACGCACCATTCGTTACGACTACTCATTGACAACACAACAAAGCATCTACGTGCATTAAAATCAATGGGAGAAGATACGGACCATTGGGATCGACTTCTTAACTACCTGTTAACAACAAAACTAGATTTTGCAACTAAAAAGGAATGGGAACATCACACGCAAAACTCATTGCCATCATTCCAACAATTGATTGAATTTCTAACTCGTAAGTGCAACACACTGGAAGCAATGTCTTTATCAAAAGCTACGTCATACGCATCATCATCAAGTAGACCACCTAGACCAGAAAGAAAGGTGCACATATCTACTCAAGAAGCTACATGTGTTTTTTGCAAGTGCAATCACTACATCAATCAATGCAAACAGTTCACCGAACTATCAACAACCGAGAGAAATAATGAAGCAAAAAGGCTAAAATTATTCAATAACTGTTTGCGTGCAAACCATAACGCCGGTCAATGCAAATCGGCTTTTACATGCAAAACGTGCAACCGCCGTCACCTTACGTTGTTACACATCAATTATGTACAACCTAACCATTGTGACATTGATACTGTGCCTTCATCCAGTCAAACGCAGTCGCATCACTCAACACAATCAAGCGAAGAACTCAGTTTTACCTTTCGGTCAATAGCTTTAGTAAAGATCAGTGATTCACAAGAAAGATTACATCTATGCCGAGCTTTACTAGACTCTGGTTCACAAAGCAATTTCATAAGTAAAGAATTAGTAAATCGTCTAAACTTACCAAAAAAAACTACTCGTATCCAAGTCATTGGAATCAATTCTACCACTGAAGGTACGCCGGCATTGTATAAAGTAAACGTAAGCATTCAATCAAGAGTCAACGCTTATAAAACTGATATGAACTGTCTGATACTGAAGCAAATAACAAAACTTCCAAATGAACCATTAAACAAGAAGGCATACAAAATTCCAAATAACATTCATCTGGCTGACCCAGAGTTCTACATACCATCATCAATTGATCTATTAATCGGCGCACAACTCTTTTATTCACTGATGTGCATAGGTCAAATCAATCCTACAACCCATCATCCGCAGTTGCAGAAAACTCATTTTGGCTGGATACTTTCCGGAAACGTTTACAATCTACAGACAAATTTAAAAACTACGTCGTGCAACTTAACAACAGACGAATTACTTCATGAGTCTTTAGCAAATCTTTGGAAGTTAGAAGACGTTTCAAATAAGACATACTTTACACCTGACGAGAAAAAGTGGGAAGAACATTATCAACGTACACATCAACGCACATTAGAAAGTCGCTATGTTGTAGAACTACCATTTTAACAAACTACGGCATCTCTAGGCAATTTAAAGGCAATAGCTCAGTCAAACGACGGCTAAATAAAGGTACTTCATTAAATGACAAATACAAAGCATTTATGAATGAATACATCAAACAGGGTCATATGAAACCAATCCCAACAACAGATGATATAGACAATTACTACTTTCCTCATCATGCTGTTTTAAAGGAAGATAGTATCACTACAAAACTTCGAGTAGTATTTGATGGATCGGCAAAAACCTCAACAGGTACATACAATGTCTAATGGTAGGCCCTACAATACAAGACAACTTAGTGGCAATTGTCGTAAGATTTAGGCTACACCGCATAGTAATTTCAGCAGATATCAAACAAATGTATCGACAGATCCTCGTATCAAAGGATCATCATAAATATCAACGCATATTATGGCGCAATGAAATCACAGAGCCTATCACAACATATGAACTTCAGACCGTGACATATGGAACATCATCAGCTCCATACTTAGCCACTAAATGTTTACAACAACTGTCTAAGGATGGAAGCAACTTATATCCTACAGGAGCTCACATTACAGCCAGAGACTTTTATGTGGATGATCTATTAACAGGGGCAGATTCTATCGCTGAAGCTATTACCATTCGAGATAAAGTGACAAAACTAAGTGCTTTTGCAGGATATGACTTACACAAATGGGCAAGCAATAGCACTGAGTTACTAGATGACATCACATCAGAAATAATAACAAATCTACTGCTTGACAAGAATTCAACAACAAAAACACTAGGAATACAATGGAATACTACAAACGATACCTTCCTATATGCTTTGCCAACCATAGATAAACTAAGTTCTATAACCAAACAAAATATATTATCATATACAGCCCAAATCTTTGATCCGCTCGGGCTTATAAGCCCCCTTGTTGTACGAGCTAAAATCATTCTACAAACATTGTGGAAACTGGGGATCGGTTGGGATGAATCTATACCAATCAGCATTTATACCTCCTGGACCCAATATTTGACAGATCTCAAAGAGTTACAGAATTTAACAATACTCCGAAGAGTTCTGGAAACACCCTGCTATCAATTGCACGGTTTCATGTCGGTACTTACAATCTTGGAACGGCAGTCAATATTCATCACACATGTTATGCTCAAAATCTAAAGTGGCACCTCTAAAATCGTCTACAATACCACGACTAGAGCTTTGTAAAACTTTACTATTAGCAAGACTGGTAGCATCTGTACTTCCAGCCTTACACATCAAACCAACCCACATATATTATTGGAGCGATTCCACTATTGTGCTGTCTTGGATTAAAGCAACCAACAAACAATTAAAACCATTTGTTGGTAATCGCGTAAATGAAATACAACAGTTACAATTTCACATAATCTTTTCTAAAACGACCATGTTGTTGACATAGCTTCAAAATTATCTAAAAAACTAAGATTTCTTAATAGATGTAAAAAGGATTTTATTTCTGTTCAACTTTTGCATATACATAAAACTTATATTCGTCCTTGTATTAAATATTGTTTCCAAGTATGGGGAGGAGCATCGGAAACTAGACTATCTCTTCTAAATTCTATTCAAAAACGAGCTAGTCGGATCATTGCCGAAGCAAAATTGACTCTTGACTTATATACTTTACAACACAAGCGTAATGTTGCAGATCTTTGCATTTTCTATAGATATTTTAATAGACATTGCTCAAATAAAATACAAGATATTTTGCCATCTAAACAAATATTTACTCAAAGTACAAAGCTTGCTAGGAATTCTAACAAATATTCAATGACAGTTCAGTAGTGTAGGACCGAAACTTTTAAGATAGATTTCTTTAACCATACTATCAACAAATGAAATAAACTTCCAAGTTCAGTATTTTGCAAAACTTATAAGCCACAAATATTCAAAGTCAATGTTCACAGACAGCTTAAATTTAGTCTTCAATGTGATAGTTTCAGTAAGTGTAGTTTCACTATTATTTTTATGTTGTTATGTAATTCCTAAATATCAAATTTTAAAATTAAAAAAAAACTTGCACAAAATGCTTAGTTTCAAGTATAAACATTGCAAACAAGTCTTGACAAGTACTTGTTATTGTACAGCTTACTATTTTAAATTTGAGGGACACATTTTGTAATTCTCTGTAAAACTTTAGCTTCAATGAACAATCCTGTTTCTTATTTACAACGAAGTACACTCTCTTTTCATTCAAACTTATTATTTTCTGAAGTATTTAACAAATAAATTTTACATAATTTGCGGGTTCTAATTAACTAAACTAAACCAAATATGTAGTAAAGTAAGTAAATAAATCGTATAACTTATAAAATTTATCAGACAATTAGTGCTAAACAATTGATTCCATTTTCGTGCAATTAGTTGGGGATGTAAAATCATCAATACAAACACATATGTTGCCAGTGTTATAGAAATTCCATAGCTTTAATAATTTATAGAAAAATAAGTGTAGTGAGAATAAATGAGTTAACTTACCAGAAACCCGTTAATCGGGGATTCCCCTGAGCGAGAACCAGCTCGCTCTGATGTTGCGTACTTTCCCTGGAAACAAAAAAATTATAATATTTTTAACTTGACATAAAAAGGTATAATACAACTAAATTGCATTGATAAAAATAAATTAGATCTAAGATTATAAAAAATACTTCGAATGTATATGATATTTAATAAAGCAAAAATCATTAATAAAATAGCTTTATATTATTAAAAAGCATACAATTGTTATATATGTATGTATCAAGTGTGTAACAATTAGTTGATGCGGATTTTATACATACTGTATGTATACACTATTGGCTATTTATACATACGGCATGTATAAACAATTAGCTATTTATACATACTATAAAGTATATGGCCATGTATAAGTCAAGTGTACGGAATAAAAATTGTTTTTGTTGAAACCACTGAAAATGCTTTTCTTTACTTGAATCTTGATCGTGTGATTTAACGCATATATACATAAATTGGAGCGCGTGTTATGTTACTTATCGGACATTGACCATAAAATATCTGCTACATTTTAATTCACACGGTTTATCTGTATGTTCTTAGAATTAAGATGTTAAAATGCAATTTTACATTTATGATAATTTCAAGAATGATGAGCATGAACACGTGTGGCACGTGTTATGCAACATCAGCATATATTTTATTATATAACAGCTTGTAATTGTTTGTTTAGTTTAGTTTTAACATTGTAAGTTACACACTCATAATCTAAAATAAATATAAATCAATATTATCAATACTATTTTTCGCGCATCTTGCTTTTTTCGGAGATCCATATCGTAGTAAGCTTCAGTAACATGTTTTCATTTTTCCGAAGCATACTTAAGTAAGATAACTATTACTAACCAAAGTGTGGATTCACACTCATTATGATTTTGGATACAAAATCATCATCTTCTTGCATCAGGTTTAATAAAACATGGAAGTAAATTAACCTCACAGTCAGCAGGCAGCAATTAGTGAACGGTTTGCACTTTGTAAACAAACATGTGCAATGCAACAGACGACTGCTGATGCCAAATTGTATGCATCGTTGTCTCATCGATGTTTGTAAACTCTCTTGTTGGACGTCCTCGGCTACAGTAGCAATATGTGACATCTCTTGTAAACCAAGTTTCCACAAGCCGCTTAGCCAAACGCTTAATTGTTCGCGCACATGATGCAGGGCAACAATGCAAACAACGACAAAATTCAAGCTGCGTTAAACATACCAGAAATTGGTCAAATAAGCAGTAACAATAATTCCGTGATCTTCGAGTGTGTATGGTTCCATTGCTTTTTGTCAACTAATTATCTATCTGTCTAAAATATAAATGTCAAAACACGATGACATTTGATGCCATTTGCAAAAATTATGACACATTCACATTATGACATTACATTTGCCCCACCTTGTATATACAAGATTTGATCTACAATCAATCGCCTTTTTTATAGAACAAAATTTATTATAATTATTAAGAGTATTTAATATTTACATTACCTACGTATTTCTATTATTATTAAATATCACTATGACAAACTGTTTCGACATTAAATATGAATCTTTTTTTTTACTAAACGTAAGTAATAAAATAAAATAAAAATATGAGTATTTAATAAGCAAATAAAAACCTTTTTTTTTAATATAAACCAAATGTAGTAAATGTAGAATTGTTTTGCCTTGTCCGCGTGCATTTTTTTTTTTGGTAAATCAATTAATTTTAATCGAAGCGTTATTCTTAAAACGTGTTTATAAATTTATATATTTAAAAAAATAAGAGCATGGGCATGTAGATTGATTTAAATCTTTATAATTAATAGTTATAATTCAATGTATGTATTATTCGGAATAACGTATTTCATTTGTCGTTTGCTAATATTAAATATAAAAATCTGTATTTAGTTTAAACTATTGTCATTTTTTCTAAAGCAACTATTAAAAAAGTTATGGTCTGTTTTAGTTAAATATTAAAGCAGCCACAACAATAAATAATATTAAGTTGTATTTGATATTATACAAACTGTCTACGTTACTATAGAAATATTCACTTCTATGTCAAGCAAAGCACATTAAAGATCATTTCTCTGTTCTGCACTTATTAACATTATTGATGTTTAATTTACAACGCAAAAGTACGTTGATATCTACTATATTTACGGGTTTTGTGATGAGCTCAGATTTTCAAATCAACAACTACCAGACCAACAAGTTTTTTCAACGATTGCACAACCAACTAAATGAACACGGAACTTTCCCAAAACTGTGCGTCCGATACAGCATATACTAGACAATAAAAACAACATACTGCAAGAATTTGATAAAAATCGACCGGCACCTTGATCGTTGTGTATCTGCACAATTTAATCCACCACAACTGTTTCAATAACATAATAACGTCATGGTTTACATTGATTTCATATCCAGCATGTTCAAACCCTTATCTACATATTTTACTAGTCGTATAAAATTTTGCCGTTAGATTAATCAAAATTTTACAACAAACAGTCTAAGAGAATCCACACAAAAACACAATGTCAAATTATCAACATAGGTTTTCAGTAAATGTCTGGTGTGGAATTTGTTTTTAAAGAAAATTATTTAACCGTTATTTTTCTAGAAATTGTTAGATAATGTCGAAATAGCAATCGAATATGGTATGTGGTACAAGCACAACAGTGCCCCTCCGCACTTTGCGTTATGTGTAAAATAATTTTTGATATTGAACAATCGTTATAGTAAATTTATACTAAAATAAAAATAGATATTGTTTTTTTTTTAATTGTAATTATTTAATTAATAATAATTAAACATTCTGTATTTTGAAAACGGTTTACTTTAGAACATAATTTTATTGGACTAATTAACTATTACGTACACAAAGTTGTCAAAAGAATTCATACCGGGCAACTTAAGCGACCACGATTGCAGAACGACGGATCCAGCAAACAGCATAACAGAAAACTGATTCTGGTAATTGGTTTCACTTGTAGCATGTGGGTTTTCTTCAACCCAAAAAATCTCGTACATGTTGAATATGTTATTAATAAATCAGCTGGTTTCTAAAAAAACGCCACACTGACACATGGTTAATGTTTAGTTGGAGTGCAATTTTCCGAGTACAAGTATCAGAATTTCTTCCAATTTCATAAAGTACAGCTTCCTATATCCAAAATGTTCTTATAGTTGTAGTTCTTCCTATGGTGTTAGTGGACTTTTTTAAACTGCCGGTTTCCAAAGCCGTGTGAAAATAATAAAAGTTTGTGTTTGGCACAGGACGTTGTGGAATCTTTCATAATACATAAGTTTTGCTGCGTGTTGCCATGAGCTGTTCCATACAAAAAATCCATGTCTGCCACTTTGTTGTTTGACCATTTTATTCAAACGATAATTAAATAAATATACCACTTACAAAATCAAACAACTACAAATCGTCATCTTTTAAAAAAAATAAGAATTGTCAAGTTATTGATTATTAAATGAATTCATATATTGAAAAATATTAAATTAAAGATGCTAATAAAATAGCAAAACAATTTTTGCACGGCAAGTTTTTAAGAACTTGTGTTTTAAATGTGTTGTTACCGAGATAATTACTTTTGAACATATTGAAAGTATATTGCGCTCTCCCCAATTTTCTAAAAACCAAGTTAGGCGAGAGCTAAATATGTTTACAAAAGACACAACAAATGTGATTTGCATAGCACACACATGCAGTAAATGTTTAGTAAAGTTAATAAAAATGACCTAGATGTGCTTTCAGAATACCGCATTTACCGTGCAATTTTGAATAACGCAGTTATTGAATAAGCCTAAATATAAATTTCTTTATCAACAACTATTGAGTAATAAACACATTATATAATATTTTTTGCTATTTTTTTTTTACAAACACGTAAATTAATCCCACAGCAAATATTAAAACCACCATTAATCATATGATTACATTTATCCATTTATATTTGTTTATTATACGTAAAATAAGCTCTTATGTTCAAATTTGAGTAAAATTTAGTTTTTTAAACTTATGTATAAAGTTAATAATATTCATGAGAAAAACAGCATTCATAAGTTTCAAAGTATATATTATTATAAATATTCAAAATAATATCAAAATGTGTGTATTCAAATAAAATTTAGCACACAAGGATTTGAAGTATTTTGATTATAATGATGTTATCAATTATAATTGGGTTATAAAACATGCCGATTAATGTTGTCAGAAAAGATATACGTGTTCTAGTTTTCAAGTAAATTAGAAATCTGAAAGTTAATACTACTTAATCATCATTAATAAACAATTGTTTTTATTTTAAGAATCTATGAAAAGGTTTACGTGATTAATATTTTTTTAAATGTTATCTTTGATGTTGTTTTTGATTGATTGACTGTCGTAAGTTTTTGTTAGTATTACGTACATACATTTTTATTAAATTTAAAATTATTGAAACGCTGCGTTAAACTTGTTAAAAAGTATTATTTTGTGATATAAAATATAGCAAAATATTAAAATTTAATTATTTTGGTCGTAAACTAATACTGAGTTTTGTTTACCAAACATTAATTTTAAACTATTAAAAAAAATATTAATAGCGTTAAACATTGTTCTTTTACGGTTATACAGGGTGTCCGGAAAATACGTGTACAACGTTTGACGACAGACTCCTGACGTCAAAATAGGTCGATCTAAGCTAGTTATATCCAAAATTGTCTCGTTTAGCCGGTAGAGGGCGTCAAAAAAAACAAAAGTATAACAAAGTTGAAAGTATCTATTGTAAGAAACTAAGTAAAACAAAAACATTACTTAAGCAAATGTGTAAAATGACCGCCATCTTGCTGAATACACTTATTAACACTCTTTAAAAAATGATATTGGACCCTATCTAATGTCTCGGGATTATTAAAATGGTTGCCTGCATTTAAAATCCGCTGCAATAAATCATCGAGTGTGTTTACCGGAGTCTTGTAAACTTCTGTTTTAATAGCGCCCCACAAAAAGAAGTCACACATATTTAACTCAGGAGAACGTGGTGGCCATTTTACTGGTGCATCATTGCCTCTTCCAATCCATCGGTTGGGATATTGATGATGAAATTAGGCGGGGCACCATCATGCATATACCACATTTCCCTCCGAAGTAAAAGGGGCAAATTCTCCAGAAGAATTGGTAATGTGTCTTGCAAAAAATTTAAATAAATATTTCCATCTAACCTGTCTGGAATAACAATGGGACCAATAAGGTAGTGATCAATAATACCTGCCCAAATATTAATTTTAAATTGATGCTGATGATGTGCAACTTTAATGGCATGTGGATTTTCATCGGAATAAATATGTTCGTTGTGCAGATTGGTTACCCCAGATCTTGTAAAGCATGCCTCGTCAGTAAACATAATTTTTCTACAAAAATTTGGAACAAGGATTCTTTTGTTTCTAATAAATTGACAAAATGTAAGCCGCATGGGGGGATCAGTCGGTAAAAGTTCCTGGACTTTTTGTATGTGGTAAGGATGTAACAACTGTTCTCTTAAAACCTCATTGACAATCGTTTTAGGAACATTTAACTCACGTTCTAAGAGACGGGTACTGGTACTTGGTTCTTCTTCAACTCTTTCCAGAATCATCTCTTCTGTTTCCACAGTTCGAGTTGTTCGCATACGACCCCTGCCTTCAAACTTTTTCTCAAAACTGCCCGTTTCCCGAAGATGACGCTCAATATTGGCAAATGTTTGGTGGTTTGGTATTCGACGGTTAGGAAACCTCTCCATGTAAACCCTAACACTCTGACGCCCATTTCCTTGACAAAACCCGTATACCAGGAGCATGTCAACTTTCTGAGAGTTTGTATAATTTTCCATTTTTAATGGTAAAATGAACTTGTAATTCAAGAATGTTGATCGTATACTTGAGTAAATTTCATAGACTGGTGACAATTTGTCAATAATTGTCAAATTATTAAACGCCATAGCAACAAGGTCACTTAAAAAATTATTGTTACAGGTAATTTCTTTTTAATATTTACAAATTTTTGACGCCCTCTACCGGCTAAACGAGACAATTTTGGATATAACTAAGTCGGCTTAGATCGACCTATTTTGACGTCAGGAGTCTGTCGTCAAACGTTGTACACGTATTTTCCGGACACCCTGTATAACCATTATACATATTTTTCATAGCAATTTCATTGTCAACTTCATCAATCCAAAGTATTTATTGATTGAGAAAAATAGGTCTATTTTTAGAACTACTTATTTCAATGAACAATTTAAATTGAATCATTCTTATATTATCCATACATCCATGGTAGATAATTTAATCACAACCAGGTTGTACCACTAGTCATAATTTACTTAATTGATATATTATAAATACAAATGTAGATAAATTAATCATAAGCCAATTATTCCACAGCCCGTCTAAATGTTTAATTATTTAACTAAACGTGTGCAGAGATTTAAGAGCGTTTTGCAAAGGTAACAAACGTTCTAGAAGCGTTCATTTGCACTCGTTATAAGTAAGTTTTACAAGCAAGCAAAAGATAGTTTTCCATCAAATATTCTATAATTAATGCAATGATAAATTTTAATCTATTATATCGATATACATATCATAAATTTGTATTATAATTTCTTAAAAATCCATCTATAGCTAGCTTAAATAAACATAAGCCAATTATACGATTAAATATAAACTAAACCTGTACAATAAATAGAAGCGGTTCGCACACTTATAAACAAATAATAATGAAACATTTAGTATTAAAAACAGTTAATTTAGTTTATAATAAAATAAAATAGATTTTTAATTAAAAAAACTACGGCAGTATTTACTCGCAGTAAATTCTAAAGCAATCAATTTATTATGTATCTATTGTTTTATTTAGTAAAATTTTATAAAAAAAGATTAGCAAAACAATAAAATACACGATACTTATCTTGACTCATTATATTGAAGTACATAATATATTTTTAGAACAATCAGGAAATATATTTAAAACTCCTTAAACCGTTTCAAGTATTTTAATCGACAAACAATACATTTATAAAATCTTTAAAAATCATTGTTTATAAATCTTAATTAATCTTTTAATTCTAAAACAACCGTAACATTTTTTATTCTACATTATCATATTTGCAGTCGTATGTATGTATGCATTAGCTTCTGAAATATCAAGAAAAAATTATCTCAATTTTTTTTGTGAAAAGATCTGTTACTAAACGCAAGTGTCTTCGATAATAGTTATTTGTAAATTGAAATGAAAATGTTTAGCAATTTTCAGATTATATTGACTCGGCCCAAGTCACGGCAATAATTTTTCTGTCGGTACACTAAAAAGGCATTTCGCGGAGGGTATACACATTATTTTTATGCAAACGTAAAACAGTTATTAAATAAAAAATGTAAAAATATAGAAAAAATGGCTTGTGTTGCGTACGGAAAGTGCGAGAGGGCTGCACAAAAAAAAATTCTTCTACAAATTTGTAATCAAACATTTATTCCAAACATTTTCTAAATGATAGGTAGAACCATGGATATATATAACTGGATACCTGATGTTGATGTGTTTCTATAGTGAAGCAAATTATTGTACTGCGGCCATTTTATGTGCGACTTTGTAATACAAAGTAAATATTAAAACCATCTTACATTTTATTATTTTAGAGTTTTAAACATTGTATGTTATTAACAGTAACAAGATACCATTTAAATAATCCGGACAAAAATTGGTTAATTGGATCCAAAGTTAAGACAAAAAATGTGTTTTTAATAAACAATTAATATCTTTTAACTGGACTTATCAACTTAAGCCAAATTATTACACGTAATACTGACGTTTTATTATCATAGTCAAACTTTGTATATGCAGTGGTTTTTGCAGTGCAGTAACTTGAAAAAAAAAACACTTAAAAATTCCTAAAAAATGTAAACCTGCACAACTTTTTTATGAGCAATAGTACAAAAACCGACAACAATCGTAAATTAGCACAAAATATATGCCATTTACATAGTGTCATTAGATTTTTATTTGTAGACTTTCCGCGTAGCATACTAAATTAATTCTTCCAATGTAATTATCAACTAAAACAAGTTTTAACTTTGTATACATTATATGCAATACGTATATGGTAATAACGTTGAAGTTCTGTGAAATTTTCAAATTAATTGTTTTGCAAATAAAACAGTAACGTGCAAAAGAAATTATTATTCTGAAATTTAAACCTTATTTAGATCTTTTGCATGTCACTGATTTATTTACAAACCGATTTTCCTGAAACTTTTACAAAACTTCAACGTTATTATCATATACATAATGCATATAATGTATACAATGTTAAAATTTATTTTAATTGATAATTATACTAGAAAAATTAATTTAGTTCATTTTAATTTTTCAATTTTTTATTTTTTTTTTAAATTTTTGTACCGTATTGCTGACGTTTTACTATCATAGTTAAACTTTATATATACAAAGTTTAACTATCATAGTTGTAATAATGTTGATTTAAAATTTGGTTCAAGTTGGTAGACTCGTTTAGAAGATTTTTTATCGCAAATGCATTATAGGTCTTAACTTTGGATCCAATTAACTAATTGTTGTCCGGAACATATCAATAGTTAGTTTATGATGTTAGTAGTATATAAGGCATGTTTTAAATGTTTAAAAAACTTAAATGATATAATGTAAGCTGTGTTTAATACATATTTAGTATTATCAAGTCACTCATAAAATGGTCGCCGTAATATAATTTGCTTCACTTTATAAACGAGAGTCAGATATCCAGTATATCCATGAGTAGAACGTAAACTAGCCTAATGCCTTTTTAATGTCAAAAAATGCCAATAGTTTACAGTTATTAAGATTGTCTACCAAATGACAAAATAAAAAAAGAATTTTATATGTTCATTTAAATTTCCAAACTTAGCTTATAGTTCTGAAATAATACATTTAATCAAGAATAAAAATCCAACTTTGATATGTTTATCAGTGACAAAAATAACCAAAGATATTTTAGATATAGAAGAAGATAAGTATCATTCTATTTGTAAGAGATGATATTAAAACAAAAACTACTAATATTATATAACTGTTAACAAGAACTAATTAATAATTAATCTCAAGTTCAATCTATTTGGTTATAATAATGATGTAGTTTTAGTTTGACTTTCTTGGTAACAATGAAACTAGATTTGATTTACTATGTAAACTACTACTACACAGAACAGTAATACACTGATAGTTATTACAAATTATTTTAATTTCAATGGTTTTGTTTACGAAGGTACAGATAGATAGATATAGTTATTATTCAAAATACTCTCGGCCAAAAAAAAACAATGATATTGCATATATAAAATTCAAAAATACAAAATTCTTAAACGATTGAAATTATTTTTATTTATATCAAAATATATACCAACCGTAGATATAAATAATAAATTGCCATTAATAACTGAAACAATAAAAACACTATTAACTGTTCAGAAGTTAATAAAACTGTTGTAGGTTTAAAAAATAACTCTGGTCCAGATAGAATTAATATTAAACTAAATGAAAATACAATTAGCAGTAGTGTATAGTAGGGTGTTTCAACATGCACAATAACAAGTTTAATTTCCAACAATTTCCCCACTTGAGCTGAAGTCCCGTACAGCAAACTTGGATGAGGTAGAAAACATTTTACAAATAGTTTCTTCTCTGACGGGTATAACTCTCAAATGATCTGATAAGAATCCAGATAGCACAATAAAACTAACTTTCAACAACAATTTTCAGTCATCTGATGGTGTGGTGGTATAACTGACGCTCATATTATTAAGACTTTCTTTTTTGAGAAGTACAGTTGTGAATCAGAAAAATCGGATGTTTTTTAAACGCGCTGTACACAGTAAGTATAAGAGTTAGAAAAACCGGTATAGTGTCATTCAACTCCGCAGGTTATGCCATTTTAGTCATGGCGCAGTATTATGTTTTATGTATACATTAATACCTATCTTGATATAGCTATATTAGCTAAATAAATCCATTATTATTAATAAATTAATTTTTTTATTTTTATTTTCCAAAATTTGATTTGATATAATCAATCCGATCACTTGTAAGTCACTCACTAATAAAGCAAAAACGCAATTAAGCAACACGTTTAGTCTCTCTTCAAAACATACACGTAACAAGCAAAATCATTCTTATAATTATTATTAAAGTACTATAATAACTAATCAATACTACGAAGATTTAAAAAATCAATAAAATCTTAATTAATCACATGTTGTATTGATTATTGATAAGATTATTATCAATTGTTGAAACTTCAAACTTGCGACAAATTTGATATTTTATGTTGAAATACACATGTTTACAAGTGTTTACACTGCAAAAACACACCAAAAATAATTTAAGCTTAGTACCAACAGGTGCCAATATTTTTATCCAACAACAATAGTATTTGAAATCGCCTAAAAAGACTTTTAAATCCCCAATAAATTTATTGTCACATTAATTAATTGAATATTAACGTATAACTTATAAAATTCACCATTATTCAATTATTAGTAAAAATTTGTGTATGGAGTTATGATTAAAAAGAGCTTATCCATCAAATTAAATATCACAGTAATTAATAATATAACCTAGAATATTTAAACGAGAGATTTTCTCAAGTTAACGCAAAAGTCAGCACCTCAGCAGCGCTTGCCAAGTGCATCAAGTATGCATTAAAAATAAAGTTCTGTTTTGCAAAATTAGACTTTATTTAATTGTTTGTTACGTCGCGTTATATTTACTAGTTGCTGATGATAAACTCGACAGTAAAGTATCTTAACGTTCTAAAACAGTAAGTAAATTTATTCAAAATAAACAAGTTATTATAATATTTTTTAAGTAACAAATATTTATGTTATTTTTTTACATAAATTAAAAGTAGTTGTCAAAAGAAGCTGTTTATTTTGAAAAACAGACGTTAAAATTGAAGATATGCAATGCAGTTTACAAATTGCTATAGCCAACGCAATACAAATCTTCACAACGTGATTTGAAAGCGAAAATGCGCTTTTACAATTCCCAGTTAAAACATAACATTCAATTTTATAAACAGAAATCGTTATCGAAATTGACGATCCATATACTTTTCAAGTAACTCAAGAAAATATACTGGTAAACTAATATAATTAACATTTTCATATCTAATTAATAATCATTTCAGCCAGAAAATACTCATTAGTCATTACTCTTGGATACCTTCTTAGACAAGACGGTGTTTCTTTTAACAATACAGGTATTTTGTATATGTTTGTTTTGCTACTGCAACAAGATAACAACCAGCTTTGTCATGGCATAAAATTAGTATAAATTCTTCTTACACTTTATTTTATTGCTATATTCATTTTGTCATAATCAATTTTATATTTTCAAACTTCATTTTTGCTGGTTATATTTGTTGTTCGATATACAAACTTTGTTGTAAGCCATTACCTATTACTAACTGTACTTATTTTTCAGCAGTAGAATCAGTCATATAGGTAAAGTCTGCAAGTACATCATACATAAAACCTATAGACACTACATTTATAATTTAATTTTAAGAACTATTAACAAGCTGTACTTTGTAGTTTTGAAAAAAGATACGACGTTTATGGTGATCGACCGGCTTGAGTTCTTGTGTTAACTGAACTTTAAAAGCCTTAAAACTTAAGTCTTTATGCAAAACACAGTGTAATGTCGTTTGTGGAATGTCTAATTCCAAAGATCGACGAGGAATCGACAAACCTAAGTTTTCAGCAATATTCTTATGTGTTCTTGAGCGATGCACACGGTTTCAATTCCTCACATCACAAACTTGTCCCAACAGCTAAAATTTTTACTATTAATGGCCGAGAAAGTGATTTAGTTTTGCAAACTGTGACCGGAAATTTTTCACCATTTTTGTAGTGAATTTTAATTTGTTGAAGCGTGTATCGTTCCATTTTTAATAATGACGTAGTTTTTACTTGTCAAATGTCAAAAGATAATAGCTTCAAAATTGACAGCTGCCCAAATAACCTGCTATTCAAAATAAAACTTCTTAGATACCCTTTTATATAATACAAACATATACATTGTATAACAAATATTTAAAAATACCCATGAAAAATACAATATAAAAAAATAAATAAAAGAACAAATAAACAAAGTACATGAGTGACAAATTACAAATGATAGATGATAACAAAAAAGATTACAGATCAAAATACAATTTCTGGTTTATAAGTTTACAATTTTGTTAAAAAATGTTATGTGATATAACAAATAAATCAAAATGACAAATGTTCTGTAAAATGTTACATTGACGCATCATCCGCGCATCCATAATTTGTTTTATGATGCGAGACTACAAAAAGATATGAATGTCTGTTATATCTAGTTTTGCAAAAAATAAAGTTAAGTTTGCTCAACAGTTTTGAGCAATTAATGTGGCCATTAATTAAGCATAAAATTCAGATCTATTGTAATTCTCCTTTCTTTTAGACTGGTTAAGAACTCATTAGATAAATTCTCTTGGCTGCAAGAGTGTGTTAGATAAGAATGTAATCTTGGATACAGAACCGTTACAAATGTTTTAATATTGTTTCTTTAAATTTTCTCAATATGGACTTGTTAAGGTTTCAATAAAAAGCTCTTCATTTGTTTTGTGTGTATGCATCTTTGTGAGCATTCAAAGTGAAGAGAGGTTAGTATGCACGGAAAAACAGTGCTAAAGTATTAAAAAAACTGAGAAAAATTAGAGAAACAAAAGAAATGTCGAAGAAATAATGAGAAAATAAGAGAAAACAATCAGAAAAGCGGTAGTAAAAAAGCATATAGAAAACAAAGCAAATAGACAAACAGCAAATGTACTATAAAAAACTAGAAGCCAGAAAGATGTTAAAGCACTGAAAAAACAACAAAGTTAGTTAGTTTAGATTTATGGCATATCAGCCTAAAAAGACTATTAATGCCAATTCTTTTATCAAACTATAAAAAAGTCTTAGACACCTAAAGCAAAATTGAATAAATTTGCCTCAGCAAGTAATGATTAGAATATTGGTCATCTATTGCGTTTAATGCAATCAACGAGTCTGTACATATAACATAATTTGTACCATTGCTTAATTGGCTGTAGAAAAGAGCCTGATAAATAGCATACAGTTCTGCAGTATAAATATATAGATAGATATATAGATCACTTTATTCCAGTCAAATCTTACACAAAGACATAGGAATCGTCACATAAAATGTAACATTTACAAATAAAATAAACAATTACACAAACAGATTAAAATACGTTATTCAATGATAAAACACAATAAATAGAGAATTGACTTAAAAATAATACATACCTTTACACACAAAAAATGTCGAAATACAGTTTTTCAATAACAATAAATTATTACTATAAAGTTGTATCAGCTAAATATTCGTCTATTGAATAGTACGCTTTTGAAATTAATGTTTTTTTTACTTCTTTTTTTTAGAGCATTTATAGAAAGTTTCTTATAACGAGTTGGTAATTTGTTAAATATTTTGATTGACTGGTATTTAGGACTTTTTTTAAATATTTTAAACCTGTGACTTGCAACTTCAAGAAGTGAAGTACCATGTCGAGTGTTATAGTGTGCGTGGCTTAAGAATTGGAAAGTATTTCCATTATTTTTCATATACCTACATTATGCTTTTAAATATTAGCATACATGGCACTGTAAGCACTTTCTGTTTGATAAACAATTGTTTGCATGTTTCTCTTGGTTTCAGATCAAATATTAACCTTAAGATTCTTTTTTGTGCTATAAATACTCTATTTGATTTTTTTGTGCTACCCCATATTAGTAGATTATAATTTATATGACATTGTGCTAGTGCATAATATATAGACAATAATTCGTTTTTTGGTAGCGTCTGCTTTAGTCTTAAAATAGTAAAATAAACGCTAGTAATTTTTTTAGATATTGAGTCGATGTTAGCTTCCCAGTTCAGTTTACAATCAAATAATGTACCCAAAAATTGTGTTGCGTTCAAAATAATAATATTTTGCATTGAAAAACGTTTTTAGAAATGTATTTTTTGTTGTAGTACTAGACATAAACAGTCTTAGATTTATTTAGTACTAAATTATTTAAATTACACCAATTTTCATTTTCTTGGTCAGTATGTTTTACACTGACAATTAGATTGTCTATAGATTTATTTACAAATAATGGACAAATAATGAGGTAAATCATTCATAAAAACACTAAACAATAACGGTCCCAAAACAGATCCTTGGGGTACACCTAAATTTATAGAATGCCAATTTGACATAGCATTTCCTAGTTTATCAGGCACTAAGCGATTTTCTAAATACGATTTTAAAAGATCATTTGCATGACCCCTAATTCCGCAACACCTTAGCTTTTCAAGTAAAAACTCGATATTGACTAAATCAAAGACTTTAAAAAGGTCAAAATATAGACCAACAACATAGTTTCCGCTATCAATTTCATTTGTTATGTGATTTAAAAACTGCACTGATGCAGTTTTTGTTAATCTTGACTTTCTGAAACCATGTTGCAAATCCGATATTATATTATATTTATTTAAAAATTTAATTATTTGATCAGCTATGAGTCTCTCTAGGACCTTTGATAAAACACTTAGAATAGTTATAGATTCAATATATCATATATAAGAAAGGCGACAAACGCCTTTCTTATATATTGAAGTTAGATGTACTTCTTTTAGCTTCTCAGGAAATACTGCTTCTTGGATACATTGATTTAACAGATGTGTCAATGATGGTAATATTGGTTTACATATATATTTTAAAATCACAGTTTTTACACCATCAGATCCAACACTGTTTGTATTTTTTAATTGCGCTATCACTGTTTTCACTTCATTGATATCGACTGCCCGTAAAACCATAGTAAAAGCTATTAATACTCCTCTTAAACATTTTAATGATGTATTTGCTCCTATGGCATCAGATAATGTTTTCAAAACGCTAGTAAAATGATTTGCAAACACATTTACAATATCAAAATTTTCATTTAAAATTTGCTCATCTTCTAGTAGTACTATTTGCTCCGTTTTTTTAGTTTTTTGGGTTCAGTGTTTACAATACTCCAGATTTTCTTAGAGCGTTTTTTGTTTAGTTTTATTGTTTATTTGAATTAAAAAATGATTTATTTTGGTGTTTTTGATATTAGATTTATGTTCTTTTAGACAATGTTTGTACATGTTTCGCAAGTATTCGTTTGTTAAAACTTCCCCATTTTCTATCATTTCTGAAGTAACCCAACTTTTCATTCTATTACATTGCCTTCTAGTTTTGATCATTTTTACTTCATATGAATCATCAGTTAAATTCTGCAGTATGTTTACAAATAAGTTACATGTACAGTTAGCCTCAGTTGAATTGAACATAGTATTCCAGTTCTGTTTACTTATTTCAACATTTTTTAATGTAAGTTCATTTATATTCCTTATCACTGTATACTGTGGTATATGTTTATTAATTATTGTTTCTGTTTTTATATTATAAGAAAATATTTGTCCTAGATAATCTGCCATGCCAAAATCTTTTTGAGCAATATCACAATTGTCGTCTTCTTTGTTTGTAGCTACATAATCAATAGTAGATTTTGTTGTGACTAGATGTTTATTTGTAAAAAATTAAGTAAAATCTTGTACTTTATTATTTAATTTAAAAGACTCGAAAATGTCTATATAAATTGCATATTCTTGTGGGTTGCTTATTTTATCAATATTCATATCTCCACAAACTATAAATACATTGTGTTTTATTAATATAATATTTAAAACTGAAGACAATATTTTTAAAAATATTGAAAGATCACCTTCAGGTGACCCATAGATTGTAAGTAATGCAACGTAATTAGTTCGTATTTTATATTCAACTCCACATATTTCAAAATTAAACTCTTCGGAATGTGCTGCTATGTTTTTAATTTCATTAAAAGTAATTGTATTTTTAACATTTAACATTAAAAAATCAAATTTATGAAAAAATTATCCTAATTAAAAACATCCATAGACGCGTTTCGAGGTTTACCTCTCATCAGTATGGCTTTATTTATTTATACTTAATAATTGATTTGTAACTTACTTCGTCAACATCGTTCACCACCACAATTCAAAGTGAATATTTTAAAGGGTGTATTGACTATTTATACTAACTGACTTAATGACTTTATTTAATGGCTATGGTTAATAGCATATGTCGTTGTGGCATTCGTATAAATTTACCTATTTAACTAGGCTTTATTCGAAATTATTGCTTTACAACTGTTTCATTAGAGGACATTGCGTCTCTTCTTTATATATTTTATATATGTATACTAATAGATTTGTTAAATGAAGAACCTATTTTATAATTTGGTATTTCAACTGTACATATTGACTCATTTGTAGCCCAATGTTCTGATACACCCATGAACTCGGGAATTTCTGTTGCGACAATTACCTGCAGCTGATTAATTTTATTTATTAGCGATCCTACATTTATATTTACTAGTTTAGTTTTGTTATTGTTTATTATACATTCATAATCATTTGTTTTATGCATTTCTACGTGATCACATTTATTTTGTTATTGAATTAAATTTATTTTTTTGCGTATCGGTAAAAAATTACAACGATTAACTCTGATACGCTGCTAACACTTGGCAAGCCAAATGTAAACTGCAGCCCATCTACCAAAAAAGCACTACCCACACCGTCGTTACTTTTTGAGATATAAGTATAAATATTGAACTGGTAAAGTTGAAGCATTTTCGATAATGCAGTATTTAACTTTGGACGTTGAAAAGTCCAAAAAGGATCGCGACAGTAAGACATTTGGTTTAATTCAAGGAGCTGAAAATCCAGTTCCCAAAGTATACTGCAATTTCTTACAGCACCCAGCGCCGTAGCTAAGGCCCCGCAGGCCCCGCGGTGCGGGAGGGGCCCGACATGTTTTGGGGCCCTAAGCCTCAAGAATTAAATAACCAAATTAATTAGATACATTGATCAGTGATCGTTATTTAAGAAAAGTAATAATACAAAATTTTTATAAAATAAAAAAATAATGTTTAATTTACTATAAAGGTATTTCAGCCGGGCTGATCGTCGCCGTTGTCGTTGTTTATTTGTCTGCTTTTAGTGCTTCTGTTTTTACACGTAAATTGCATGCTTCAGCCAATAAAGAACTCGGTTGTTACAGGCACATGCGCTCAATTCTTTAATGAGCTGTTACCATACATATGAAATAGTGACAGTGCAAGTGATGTTATAGCCTAGAATAACATTAGTTTTGCATTTGTGTTGTTCTTCAATCTTCATACTGTCGCTCTCTCGCATTCTCGTGTTTGGTGTAATTTTTCTTGTCGAGCATAATGTTATTTAGTATATTTAAAATAAACGTTAATTCTGCCAACTTATAGTCAATTCAATCATTAGTGTACCTACATTTTCAACAATAGACACGATTCTGGTAAAAAACTCCAATAATTATTCTAGCCTCCTCATCAAAAGGATTAAGACATCATTGAGGATTTGGTTTTTGATTCTTTGTTGATGAAGGAAGATATTCCTTCAATTTATCAATTTCAAATGCAACAACAACTCTAACTTCACTCAACGTTTAGTTTTCAATGCAAAAACCTGAAGATGACTACATAGTCAAAACCGGTCGTTAATATATTTAATTAATAAAATACGAATGTAGATTATAAACATCTCATTTTATTTTATTAAAATATTTGGATTAAAGATTAAACACTAAAAATTTATCAACAACCAAAAACAAATGAAAATTTTTCACACATACACGGTCCATATTGGGTTTTGTGTTTTTTTTTTCGTACTTAGGCTCAGTAGTAATCATAATAAAAAAAAGTCTAATTGTTGCCACGTTGTTTTTCTATAGAAGAATTAAAAAAAAACGAAGGAAGAATACTATAATTCATTGGGAGCACCCTCTCATCGCTTTATGGGGGAGTATTTAGTGCTATATTGTTTCTATTAGGTACCGAATAAAAACAAAAAAAAAAACGAAAACGAAAACAAACCAAAAACGAACCGAACCGAATGGAACCCCATACTTGTAAAACGAGTCTAAGGCGTTAAACATTTATTTTGTAAGTATAATACAAACACGATAGGGGCCCCAAGAAAATTCTTGCGGGGGGGCCCAGAATTTAAAGCTACGCCACTGACAGCAACCGGTTTTTGTGACCGTATCCTGATGTATAAATCGTCGAGACCATTATGTATACGACAGAAAACGACGGATGCAAGCGTTTAGCTTTTAGTTCCGCGGAGTACCTACCTAACAATCAAGATTTTACGCCAAAGACAAAGTGATAGTTCAGTAAGGCTAGTGCGGAATGCGCCAGTTGCTAAACAAATTCCTGTATGGTAAGCAAGATCAACAATTCGAAATGTATTATGTCGCTATCGTAAATAGTGTCACGCTTAAAATAGACCGTTGAAGAATACTATTCTGTTTCTGACGTATGCCCAAGATGCTATCACCTACACGTACCTTAAATGAACAAAAAGTTCAAAAACTTTGTATAAACAATGACATGCTTCCGCGAATACCCCACGAATGAAGAGTTCGTAAAACATTGTACTTCCACGTCATGTCATATGCTTTTGCAATGTCAAAGAATACAGCTACAAGATGTTGATTCCGTGCAAAGGCATTTTTAATTGATGTATCCAGCCAAACAAAGTGATCAGTCGTAGAACGACAACGCACAGTGGAGCAAAAAATCTAAAACTTAGAAAACTAGTCCAAATTAAGCTTGTGATTACGAAAAAAATGATTAAAAAATTCTATTAATAAATTGGGGGAGTTTTTAAGAGATGGAAGTAAGAATGGCTTAATAAAATTCTGAAACTTTGGATTCGTATAGACTTTAACCTACAATTTAACAAATAAATAGTAAAACAAATCTCTTAGATAAAGTAGGGTAGTTTTTAGGATGTCAAAAACCAAAAAACATGATAAAAATCTTACAATATTTCGTTTTTATGAGCTTAGTGAGCTTATTACCTTTTTGATAAGCACCGTTCTTTCTTCATGTTTTTAGCCAATTACTATATTTCATAACATGTCTAGCTATTGATCTTCTTACATTCATCCATCCTGATTTAAATTTAGACTTAAAGAGGTATATTTTGGTATTAAGATTGTTCTTCAGAACACATTGACATTTCTTAAATTTAGTTTTTTAAGAAATGAACTGATATTCAATTTAATTTTGTCCAGAACTTCTCAAAAACATTTATAAACTTATAACCAAAAGTCGTTAAAACAAAAAAAAATAATTTGTCAAATTTGTTAAAATAAAAAACCGCTAAAAGACCGCTACCTTGATTTATAGTATTTTAACAAAAACGGCAACTTTGGCGTCATTGCTAATTCTGCATATTATTAGATAATCAATTTACTTTTACTAGTACATTCAGAAAAGATCAAACAGTAATATGACGAAGTATTTTAGTCAAATAATAGTTAAGAAATAGCCGAAAAAGTCATCAAATATAAAAATAAATACGTTTTTATGTACTTTTGAATGCATTTAATTGCTATTTGCAAACGTAATTTGACAAAAAATACCAATTTTAACCATGTAAACAAAAGTGCTCGATCTAGCTCGATACACAACTAAAGATTTACTTATCTCTGCAAACACTATTTTGCAGAACGATATATAATAATAACTTTTAAACGTTTTTATTTAAGTGTTACTACTTTTTCAAAAAACAAAAATTACTGAAAATATAACACATATCTGAGGTTGACAGCTTCATGACAAAAAAGTGAAATTTAGAGCGTTTTAAGAATAAAAAACACAGTTTTCAAAATTCACTCGACAAATTGTTTTGAATACAACGCTAAACGCGATCTTTAAAAATTATTTTTCTCAGCAAAGACCAAGAAAAGCGTTATTGGTTCTGAAACACGCACAGTTTTACAGGCCCAAGTGTTGGCTACACTAAGCCATAAAAACAAATATGTTTATTGCACTTTAATTTGTAAGTAAGTAACTGGCCCCACTGCGCGACGCCTTAAACCACATTGTATATCAGCAATTAGGCCCCTTGAGTCTAATAACCAAGTAAGACGCTTATTGATCATTCACTCTAGTAACTTGCATACGCAGCTAGTTAGAGAGATAAGCCTATAGCTTGTAGAAAGCTTTTTATCTGTACCAGGTTTAAATATTGGTACCATGATAGCCAGCTTCCACAACTTAAGGCAGTACCCTAATGACCATGCACGGTTTAAACTGCCAAAAGCTAAAGTTTGGCAGAACGACTTAAATGCTTAAACAAAGCATTGTGTAGCAAATCGGCACCTTGAACAGTATTGTGCGCTTCAGATAATTCCGAATCAAATTCCCAAACACTGAACGGTGCGTTATATGTTTTGTCTTTGTAGGAAACGAATGACAGATGTTTTTCTCGATATTAGTTTTGATGTCTTGAAAATTTTCATAATAATTTTCATCACTAAAAGCGTCAAAATAAACATCGGCCAGAATATTCGATATGTCGAGAAGATCGGTAATAATTTGATCAATACAATAACCCACTAACAGGTACAGATGCGGATCGGCCAGAAATTTTTCTTACTTTTTCCCACACTTTCCCGATAAGAGTTCTCGAATTGATAGATGTAACGTAGCCTGACCATAATTCTCTTTTAGCTTTTCTGCAAGTTCTTCGCGCGACAGCTTTGTAATTCAAATAAGCTAACATGTTCTCATCAGTTGGAAAGTGATTAAAACTTCAAAAATAACGATGTTTGTTAAGCTTAGCTTGTTCACAATCAAAATTCCACCAAGAAACAGGCTCTCTACGAGGTTTCCCTGAAGACAGGGGAATACTTGCATGCGCTGCTTGTATGATGAAATCGGTGAAAGTTTCAACATCTTCGTCAATAGTGACCTAAACACTGTTATCATAATCAAACACTTGAACAAAGCTATCCCAATCAGCATCTTTTATTCTCCAATTCCGATGACGGTTTTCTTAGATTTTATGACCAAGCACGCGAATAAATATTGGAAAGTGGTCACTATCATAAAGATAATCCGAGACTTCCCAATCCAATAATGCTGCAATACTTGGAGAACAAATTGAGAAGTCAATAGCCAAGAACAATCTATTGGCCACGGAAAAGTAGGTATTATTACCTTTATTTACAATAACTAAATTCTGAAAATAGTTACGACCTCGCACATCGTTTCAACTTGAGCCCCATACGGTGAGATAGCTCAGTTATAGAGCGATAGTGTACTACGCTAACAGTACCGGGTTCGATCCCCGAATATGACTAAAATAATAACTTTGCTCTTTATCCACCGAGGTGATCCGGGAGTCACTTAATAAGCCGTTGGTCCCATCAACCCCCTTCAAACAAGTCGTAAGACTTCTGGGGTGATGTAAAATAGCTGTAAAACGCGAAATAAAGAAAATAGTGTAATGAGCATTAAAATATATATGGGGACGGAAGTTGTTCAAGTAATTAATGTTCAACTGATACTCGGCAAAATATAGATTGAACAAACAGTCAGTGAAAAAAAAAGTTTTAAGTAAACGGCTACTGCTTCTAATGAAGTGTTAACACAAAGTTCTTTGCTAAAAATCGAATCACATACCAATAAGGCCGCTCCACCCTGAGCACGATCAACATTTATAAGATCTATCCGTTAAATAGTATAACCACGAAGATTAACTGAACTTTCAACCTAAAAATTAGTTTCCTGTAAGAATATGCAGATAGGTAAATTTTCGGCTAGTAAATTTTAAAAGATTCGTAATGTGCATTATATCCATTGCAGTTCCATTGTATAATGGTTGAAGCCATTTTTAAAGCTACGTTGAATTTTTACTCTTTGCTTTTTAGCGTTTTTTGTTTTTCTTCTAAATTATCATCTGGGGTAGTAAAACTCCCACTATTTGACATCATTTTATCTGTCAAAGTATGTTGTACAGGAATAGGAAAAACAACAAAAAAAACAAAAAAAATATCTAATAGAACAGAAGGCATACAAAAATCACTGTAAAAAAGCTAAAAATAAATTAAAAAGCATAGAAATAAATAAACAAAGAAATAAGAAAAAAACAGAAAGAATAGAAGCGTGGAAGGAACACTTCTCGAGTTTGTTTGGAAGAGAAAAAAAAAAGGAAGAAAAACTAAGAACCAATCCTCATGTATATGAGAGAGAATTAGCGAGCACCTGGTGAGAAGGATAGACAAAATGTATAAAGAAACAGCAAGAAAGATGTAGGTTAACGGAAAAATGAATGAAAGATTTTGAACAACAAAAGGAGTAAAACAGAGCTTCCATTGAGTACATATCAGATGTAGAAAAAAAAAACTTATACAAAAATTTGTCAACAACATGGTAATACTAGCAAAAGAAGCAAAGAAAAAAAAATAATAAAAAAAAATTTAAGAATAAAAGTTTAAAAGTTAATGTAGAAAAAACAAAAATTATAGTGTGCAGAAAGTAAGGTGAGTAAAAAAATGGAATGAGCATAGTATTACGGAAATAAAATCTTTTAAATATTTAAGAGAGCGAGCACATTAAAGATATGGCTCGAAAAGCAAATAAAGTAGTATGAAAAGTTAAGAATTAAATGAAAAAAAAATTGAGCGTATAAGAATAAAAAAACTTATGTTTGATAGTTTAATTAATAGTATGATAATGTATGAGTCAGAAATATGAAGATGGAAAGAACAAGAAAAATTAGAAGCAATACATTTAAAATATTGGAGATAAGTGCTAGGTTTAAACAGAAAAACCCCAGCATATATTGTGCTTGAAAAAGTGAAAAAAGCTAAGTTAAGAGGAAAAACAAAAAAAAAACAATGTAAAAAGTAAAAAGAAAGAATAAGACAGAAACACAAATGAAAAATCTTTCAAGAATGCATAAAAGAAAAGCTAGAGGAAATAAAAAAAAATTATTACTACAGAAATCGTTATGCTAGCCAAGAAATTGAAAAAATGAAAGAAACATGGCACAAAATTTAAAAAAAAGATATACAAAAGTAAAAAAAAAAAAATAAGATTGAAAGTCTAAGTACATCGCAAATTATAAACATATTATAGAAAAAGAACTGCCAATGTACCTAAAGAGCGATAGATAAAGTGAAGATTATAAAAAGAAAAAAAAATCAGATGTGGTAATGAAGAGCAAGTGACAACATTTTGTATGGAAAAGGATTTGAAAATGTGCAGAATATGCAAAGTGACTAAGAAAACTATGGAACATATGTTGAAAGAGTGTAACAAAATAATAAAAAAAAACAGATGATAAATGAGATATTGAAAGGAGACAGAAAAGAAATAAACTAAATGAAAGCATTTAAAAAACAAATAAAAAAAGTTAAAAAGGATTATTTTGAAAAGTTATAAATATATATGTAAAAGTAATTTTCAAGGCCAAATAGCAAGAAATAAACGTTTTTTTTTTTCTTTATTTATTTTGTCGACTACTTAAGTCATTAGCTACTTATTTTAATTTAATATTAATAACATAGGTTATAGACCTGAGAAGACAAAACACATTAAAATGGTTAAATAAATAAATAAATAAATAAATAAATAAATAAATAAATAAATAAATAATAAAATAAAATAAACACAATATCACAGTTGCTTAAAATTTAAAACTAAAATTAAAACTAATATCACAGAACCTATTATCACAACTGACAACAAAGTTGTAAAAAACATTGATGCCAGTACCTTAACCTGACCTAATATCACAGATGACACCAAAGCTGTAAAATGCTTCAATGCCAGACCCTAAAAACTAATTAAACCTAATATCACAACCTAACCTATTATCACAACCTAACCTATTATCACAGATGACATCGAAGCTGTAAAATGCTTCGATGCCAGACCCTACAAACTAACTAAACCTATTATCATAAACTGCACCAAAGTTGTAAAAAACTACAATGCTTTAAACAACTCAACAACATAAACTAATCAATAAAAATAAATTAATTAACATCAAAATCAAAATCAAATAAAAAAAAAACAACACAAAAAACTTGGTTACACCTGTTTGAACGGTCCTGTGTTTTAGGCTCAACATTCCTCCAAAATGTGCTTCACCGTTAAAGAGTCGTGACACGTTTGGCATGCTGGTTGATCATTACAAGACAACACAACAAACTTGGTTACACCTGTTTGAACGGTCCTGCGTTATTTTTTAAACTAGACGCACCTTCCCATGAACTCCTCTCTGTTTGATAAAATAGACGCCACGTTGTTAGGGACCTTGAGCCAACTACGGTGGGAAAAGTAGGCTCGGCATTCCTAAAAAATGTGTTTCATGTGTTAAAGAGGCGTGACACGTTTGGCATGCTGGTTGATCGTCGCCGGTCAGAAGATACAAAGAAGTCAAGTTAGTATGACCTATGTGCAAGCGACATAGGGCAACCTCCTCTCTCCTGTCGAGATCTACCGGCAAATTCCATGAAGTCATGGGGAGCTAGATATCCTTCAATTCCCTCTCAAAGCCGTTCCATACTCTTTTCCAATCCTGAATGAGCAATGAGCTGTCAGATGACGTCTCACAGTTTAGCAGGGCTTTATATAATGCATGTATTTTTTTATATTTTATTATAATATATGTATTTACATATTTACAATTTATAATTAATTTTTTTATCCCCACTTGCTGCTCTACACCGTCTCCATTTGGATGGCCGCAGAGCTTCGCATTCGAGGCACCATTTTATGTTTCCATTTATCTTATTTGTTATTTATGTTGTGTGTATTATCTATTTTTATTCATTTGTTTGTTTTAATCTTGTTAATATATAGTGTTCTTTTATTTTTATTTTAAACTCTTTATAAGTCTTTGTTTTCTTAATACTTTCAGGCAGTTGATTGTACGTGACTAGTCCATTTTTAAGTCTTTATTGTGTGTATATGTAAATTGCTTCTTCTTCTAGTGCTATATCCGTAAATTTCTTTGTTGATTTTTATTTAGAGATTAGTTTAAATTAATTTATTTTTAATTTTGTATATTAGTTTGCATTTTTCTATTTTTATTTTTTCGTTTCTCTTTTTGTTTCGTTAATTATTTTGTATACTTCTTCTGTTGGTGTTAGTTTTGATAATTTTGTGTTTTAGAATTTTAAATATTAATTCTGCGGTGTATACCTCTTTAAAGAGAGACAATGAATACCATCTAAAACAAAGGCACTTCCCCCTCCCCGATCCGTTTTCAAACCGTCCGTATACAACCGCGGAGAGTCTGGGTATTCGGCAACAATTTCAAGAAACTTGCTTCTCAAGATGTCGGGGCAAGTTTCTCGTTTGATCTGGGAGGTCAGATCGAGACAAACTCTAACCCCCGGCATCAGCCAGGTAAACGTATTTTTATTATTATTATTATTATAGTGGTGTGATAGCTCAATGGTAGAGCACTTGCATATCATGCGAGCAGTCCGGGGTTCGATCCCCGAAATATGACTGAAATGATAACTTGCTCTTTATCCACCAGCGTGGTTCGGAAGTCACGTTTTAAGCTGTTGGTCCCATCAAACCACTTTAAACAAGTCGTAGACTTACTGTGGCGATGTAAAATAGCCGTAAAAAGCATAAATAAAAATAGTAAAAAACCAAAAAATCATATTATTAGTTAGAACAAACAATTGCTCAAATAACTACCCAGATCAACCAATTACAAGAAATGAACCTACCTATTAGTAAAACATATCTTTTAGAGACTATATAATGCTACTACATTGTAGTTTTTTTGGTATTTTTACTTAGCACAAGTTTAAGATTACAAAAAACTCGCTACTACACTTGATACATGTTTGTAAAACCGTAGTGTATAATCAATTGAAATTTTTTTTGCTTTCATTACAATAAGAATTTGAATGGTTTTAATTTTTTTTTTAACACCAAATTCTCGGCAAAAGGAGATTAAAATCATATCAATAGGTCATAACAATGCATTTCTAGAAAACACAATTAAAAATATTATTACTAAGAAAGAGTATAGTCTCACTATACAGTTAATTTATCCTAAGATAAAAGTCATAGAACCCATAAAATACAGATACAATCAAGAGTCTACGAGTTTAGTTGTGCCACATGTAATGCACGATAAATAAGGCAAACAGAAAGAAATTTCAAAATTAAATTTAAATAACATTGCCTCTTTCAGATTACGCCATTCAGATAGTACTTTTGCAAATCATTTTTTAGAAAATAGCCATATATTCACAGATATTGATCAACTTAAAATTAAAAAAAGCTGAAAATTAAATTTGTTAGAAGCTCTTGAAATTACTAAATCAAACAATAATCCTTCCGTAAACTTGCTTAATGATAAATCCAACCTATATAAATTTCCTTTGTTTGAAATAATTTAAATCCTCTTCCCTTTTTGTGGAATGTTTTTTGTCTCAATTACCTAGCCATTCATAAATTTTTTTCTCTACCTGCTTAATCTGTTTTTTCCTTTTTGTATATTATTGTATGTAATTAATAATCATTTTAATCATAATAATTTCAATATAATTTTCCATCTCTCTGTACTTTTTATGTTTTACTGTCGTATATATATGCTTTGTATTTTTTCTTTTATATTCATACTTGTTTGTATCACCATCAAATGATGGGTTTGTAAAGGTTGAAACATGTTACGGTTTTTAAATGTATTTGTGATATAGTACATAATATGTGTTTTATTTATTTTATAACATAATTTTTTAAGCTACAATAAAATTAATAATAATTTGGGAATTTTGCACATTTTATAGTTTCATCTATAATTATTATAATAAAGGATTGGGTAAATGCGAGGGTAAATGTATAAGAACACCCAATTTCTGACTGTATTTTTAATTTATTTCAAAAATGACCTTAATAAAAGTTTTTGTATATTTTTTAATCTATATAGTGTCGTATTTAATTTTCAATGCATGCCTCATTTCGCGCTATATAACGTCATCATCAGTTTTTTTTAAAGGAACACCCAATATATTTTTTTTATTTTTAGAAAGAATTTTTCAACAATTACAATGATATAAAGTATTATGAGTCTACGACTTATGGTTTTTAAAATATTCATTAAAATAATAACACAAAATGTAGTATGTTTTCAATGATTTATAGTAATAATAATCATCATATTTAATTGTAGTTGACTTTTTGCTTAAAATATTTACATAAAAACCGTTATTTTTAAATTGCATTTAGTATAACAGAAAAACAATATATTAATTAATAAAAATAACATAATATAAAACAATATCAATTAAAAATAATTAATAAAAAACCAATAATTGTTTTAACTTGTTGCTATGGTAATTGGAACATAATCTACTACTAGATTTTGTTTTATTATTTTAATGAATATTTCAAAAACCGTAAGTCGTAGACCCATAAAACCATATATCATTGTAATTGTTGAAAAATTCTCATTCTAAAAATAAAATACCATTTAAAAAAACTCTTGATGACGTCATATCTCCCAAAACAGAGTTTGTATTAAAAATCATATTTTATCTGTCAACTATCATATTAAGATATTTAACAAATAATTTAATTCACATCCACTTATAAGAAATGGATATCACAGAACCGTACTTGTTGCACTGTATAGTATTTTGGTTATCTTAAAGTTGCAAATTTCTGTAATACATAAATTATATCTAACGTTTAAAAAGTTTTCAAATAACTACTTTTAAAATTATACGATTTTTTTTCTGATAAAGTAAAATTTGTGTGAAAATAAAATTGAATTCTTTGACATTACCTTACTTTTTACAACTCTTAACAGATCTAAAAAAACTAAATATATTTATAGATTCTAGCAATTGGCTTTTACTGATTTCAAACATTTTTATTATGCTCAATATCACCTAAAACATTTAATTCAAACAAAATATATTTTAAATAATTCTAAAACTTAAACCTTGCTTTTGGTATTTATTTAAATATAATATAAAACAAAAATATTATTATTGCAACATAAATCTATTAAAAAGTTTACAAACGCAACCATAAAAATCAAGATAAAAGTTAATAAACACAAATTTAGTCTTGTTGTATAATAAAATTAATTGATAGATGTGACCTCTACTAGGAATAAATCGTGATTATTAAATAACACAATTAAGTGTTTTTATCACAAAATATGAATAATTGCTTTTTCATAACTATTGCAAATTCAACAAATTTTAAAGCTCCACATTATTTAATTTTTTTTAAATATATTACACATACACATTTTAATTTTGAACCCATTTTTAATATTAAAATTTGTATCAGACAAATCATAATTTAGATTAAAATATATTAAATCCTATCTACATTCCAAATAGTTTTATTATTGCAGTAGTATCATATTACACATTTATTGTTTATACATATTATAAACATTCTTAGAAAAATTTAATCAAAATAAATTTATTCATATTTCGAGAACAATGTGATGTAAATAATGAGCCGTGCAATACGAGACTTATTCATATTTTTTTAAATTCATATTTAAGATAAAAAGGAACTTATTAGATATTTCTGTATTATTGTGTTTAACCTATAAAATGAAAACAAGGATGGATGGAAGTGATTTATTTATATTAATCAATTATGATTATTACATTAATGCAAGAATGAATAGATTTCTGATTACGCTCAGTGCAAATATACAGTCTATTTAACTAACAAAGGAAATGAACAATAACAGAACAAAGTGCATAGTTCCGAGTTGTGTTACTGTGTTACATAAGCTATTAATTATCATTTATCATGTCATGATAAAGCAGCATGTGTTTTATTACTAAATATATTAATAGAGGAATTTGTTTTTTGCGCATTTGCTTTTATCCATACAAAGGTCATGGTATAGGGATGCCGTTGAACTTCGATCGTTCCATTTAAGAAACGGTTTTATTATATACATTGTACTTACAATTTTACGAAGTTCACACACCACAATCCTTTATGTCAATCCTACGTTCAGATATTTTATCAAACTTACAAGTGTTTTTAACCGGCAAAGGTAATCATAACATCAATACTGCGAGGCTATTTTGTTTTTGTTTAGCAGCAGCGCCGTCTACTGGAGGTAACCCGGAAAATTTGAGCGCGAAATTTCCACGCGCACGGAAAATCAATTGTGGATGGAAACGTATTAAAAATGTAAATATGGCTTGAAATAGATTAATTATATTGACGCATTGACTATACGATTGTAAACGCTGCATTTTTGTGAAGGAAATGTTTTGTTGCGAAGTGAACACGATCTATAAATAAAACGATGATTAATTTTTCCATTATGTTTATTTGTTTTCGTTGAAGTCATAAGGAAGATAAGCAAAATATATAATGCAAATAATTAATTTTTATAAAATTTTATTATTCAATAAAAATATTAATAATCTTGTTGTGACATTATATTTCAAAACACCTCTGTTGAAATCTATATCTTATTATTGATTTTAAGACTCGGATAAAATAGATCCTCCTTAATAAATATATAATATGTAATAAAATTGAAAATCATTAATAGCTGCAGATGCATACTTATAATATTTTATTTAGTATAGTGTTTGCTGTAATTTTACAAGAAGAAGACATTATGGACAGTGTATTTTAATAAGAAATTATTATTAACTTGTTTTAAGAATAATAGGTGGAATTTCCTCTACACTTGATGCCTTTCTGGTATTTAATTTAAAAAAATATTTTTTGACTACACGTTGCCTAAAATAAATTAGACCCATTATTTTACCACTAGCCGGCATTGTAGGTACAGTAGGATAATCTATAATAGTAGAACTAGATGCAAATTGACTTTCAAAAATATCTGTTTTTTCTTTTGGATTAGTAACTAGATTGTTAACATATCTTTAAGTCTAAAAAGTTAATTTTGTTCCGAGTTTCGGTCTCTGTAAACTTAACACTGAGATGAAACCTATTGATGTAAATTAATCAATAATAATAATATCATCAACATAATGACACCAAAAGAAAATATGTTTTTTAGCAAAATCTAAATAGAAATTCTTCTCTTCGAAGGATGCCATAAATATTTCAGGTAACAAAGAACCTGGGGGTGAGCCCATAACTAGGCATATGTTTTGTTTAAAGAACTTACTATTCAATTAAAAGTAGCTATTTTTAATGCAAAATTTTAAATAAGACATTATTTTGTCGCAAAAGTAAAGGTCAATAATTATATTTTCAAATAAACAAAAGACTAACTCAATGCATTTTTTTGGAGGAATGTTGGAAAACATACTACTAAAACAAAAACTAATTTAGAAAAATTTCTAGTTTTTAATTTTTTATATTGTTAGCAAGTTCTAACGAATTAACTACATTTAATTTTGAAGAAAAATGTGTATATTCTTTGATTAACTTATTTAATTTAATTTCTAACTTATGAGTAGGGCTGTTAATGTATAATACCACGGGGTTTTGGTGCTAATGAATTGCTATTAATTACAGTTTAATTATTTGGGGGAGGAAATAAAAGTTTACTATTGGAAAAAGTCAGAAGAAGAGATTGAAATTTGATTTGAATTTTCTTAGTTGAATCTGAACGTAATGTTATAGAATTTTCACCATTAATAAATTGCTGATATTGACTAATATTCGGACTTCAGAAGAATTACTATAGCATTTGATTTGTCAGCTTTTGTGAAATAAAGTTATGATTTTTAATTTTAAGTCTTAATAGTAATTATGTCGGAAGTATCTGAAACTGGCTGATTATTAAGAGTTTTAGCTTATCTGGATTAAAAAAAAACAGCATCTGGAGATTTATTATAGTAAAGTGCAAGCTATGATTAAACAATAAGTGTTTATATAGCATTGCTGTTATCTACAGGTAGTGAGTATTTTGGGTATCTGACATATTATTAGTTCTAACTGTGAGAGTGGAAGTGCTAATGTTATCTGGCCGTATTATATGTTGCTGAATTTTAAAAGCAGAAAGTTTCCTATTTTAAACAATTAATTTCTGGCAAAGACACGTACTGTTGAACCATATGTTTTGTGATGCTATATAGTATTTTTCTTTTAGCTTCATATATAGTTTTATATGTTAGTGATACACCTTAAAATTTAAAGTACAAAACTTTTCAAGACATTTTTTGTACACGAGTTATTTTAATGAAAATTTTGTCTCAATTATGAAGGTTTTTAGAATAAAATAAGTTGAAAATAGCATATCAGCCTAAAAAGACTATTGATGCCGATTTAATCCTCTAATTAACAAAAAACGTACGGCAGAATCACTCCGTTGTTTTTTAACCGATTTATATGATTAAAAAACCATTTCAAATGGTTAATTTTAAAAACATAATTTTTTGAGTTACTATATTATGCATAATAACATAAAAACACTAAAAAAAATAAACATTAGTTATTTTCAATGCCAACTATTTAATTGCCATAATTTTAAATAAAAAACAAATAATATGTTTTTTTTTTAATTTATCAAAAATTTTTGTTATAAAAGTACATATATTATTATTTTACATATTTGTATTAAAAATATCATACAGATTCCAAAAAAAGACAAACAATTGAAAAAACATTATAGATATCACAACTTTTTTGCGGTTTTATAGCGAATAGTGTCGCCTTCTGGTACTCTGCTTCCAAACTTTGCGGTTTTGCCAATCTCCATAATTAAGGTTCCTCTCTGACATGGCTTTTCTGATGCCCACATTCCAAGTCATTGCCAGGCGTCCTCTTCTCTTTCTTTCTAGGAGAACCCACTCATAGATTTGCTTCGGGAATCGTTCGTCTTCTTTTCACACAACCAGATAAGTTGTTTTGATTGAATGTCGTCTATAATAGTGGTTTCGGCCTTTATTTTCTCCCTCACAACATTATTGCGTATTTTGTCCAACCTGGATATTCCCGCTGATCTTCTCAGGAAATCCATTTTAACGGCAAGTAATTTGTTTTTTCCATGGTTTTTGTAATGGGCCATACTTCGCATCCGTATGTAACTGTACTTTTAAAAATGTTATATATCAACATCTTTTTCTGTCGCCTGATACTTGGTTCCCATAGGGTAGAATTTAGCGCACCTATATATTACTTTCTTACCGTTGGTAATTCGGTTTTTAATGGTTCTTTCCATTTTCCCGCTATTATCCATTTCAAAACCAAGGTAAATATATTTCCGACAGGCTCTTATTTTATCCCCGTTGTTCATAACAAGGTCTGTAGCTTTTCCGCCAATACACATATAATGAGTCTTACTTAGATTCATTTCATGTCCCCACTTTCCATATTCTTCTTGAAATTTTCTGGACATATAGAGTATGACGTCTGCGTCTTGAGCTACTACCACCTGATCGTCGGCATAGTGTAGTGTGTAAAGAGTGTTTTCTCCTATTTCCATTCCCATTCCTTGACATTTCCTTAGATTGATTAGATAGATTGAATAGTGTTGGTCACTTCAAACTGCTTGTTAGGTGGTTTCCAATCTTTATCTGAGATGTTTGTTGTCTGTACAGCTTCTTGAGTGCGCTAATTACGTTAACAATAATGTTCGTGTTGTCGAGTACTTTTATCTATTTCTGGCTATCCGTTTTTCTATTAGCTGGGCTTTTTTTTCTTTTATTAACTAAATTTATTATAATATATTTACATATTTACATTTTTTTTTCCCACTTGCTGCTTTACACCGTTTCCATATATGGTAGGCTGCAAAGCTTCGTATTCGGGGCACCATTTATATTTTTTCTTATTTTGTGTGTATTATCATGTTTGTTTTGGTCTTGTTATTATGTAGTGTTCCTTTATTTTTGTTTTAGATTCTTTATGTTTTCGTTTTTTCAATATTTTCAGGTAGTTCATTGTATGTGATTAGTCCATTGCTTAGTATTGTTTATTTTGCTTTTTCTGTCCTTGTTGTGTGTACATATATATAATTTCTTCTTCTCCTCGTGTTATGTCCGTAAATTTCTTTGTTTAATATTATTTGTAGATTTGTTTTAATTTCTTTATTTTTAATTTTATATATTAGTTTGCATTTTTCAATTTTTATTTTTTTAACGTTTTTCAAGGTTCAAGGGTTAGACAAAATATGTTGCCAACAGTTGATCGGCCCGCTCGGAAGCCACTTTGTTCTTCTAGTTCGTGTGGATCGTATTCCTTGTATATTAGTTTCTTTATAATTTTTCCGTATAGTCGACTGAATGTGCTGATTACTGATATTCCACGATAATTCTGGTAGTTATTTCTGCTTCCTTTCTTGTGTATTGGTGATATCCACGCCGCTTTCCACTCAGTTGGTATTTTATCCCCATTAATGGATTTAGTAAACATTTGGGATATTTGGTGAAATAGTTGGTTTGTTTCATACTTAAGCAGTTCGGAGGGAATACCACCTGGACCAGGTAATCTTCTATTTTTAGTTGTTTAACGGCTTTTTCAACAGACTCTGTGCTAATTTCCACACTTTCTCCTTTAAAAAGACACTCTACACTTTGGTGCTTCATGTAAGTGGGTCGACTTTCAGTCGGCAGTGTATTTTATAGTGTTTTATCTATCTATCTGGTGTTATTATAGGTATTTAGATGGGTTCTCTCGTTTTTGTCTGATTTTATATTTCTTATAAATCGCCAGGCTTCCTGTGACTTGCTGCCTTCCAAGCATGTGTCTAGTTCTTTACACTTTGTAAGCCAGCTGTTATTCTTTTTAGTTGTGATAGTGTTTTTGAATTTTGCAAACGAGCTTCTGTAGGCAATTTTGTCATCACCTGATTGTGTCTGCCATTTGTGATATAGTTTCTGTTTTTCATCATTTGCTGTGTGAAGTTGTTCTGTCAACCTGTGTTTCCTTTTTTTTATTTTCTTTAGGCTTCAGGCCAACTGCCTCCTTGGCTGCAAAATGGATAGATGATGTTAAATGTTTGTATATTTGTAGTGAAGTTTTATTTTCAATGTCCTGTAATAATAAAGCATCTAGACGCCGATGATATAAGTTAATAGTACTTGTATGATAGAAACTATCAATCTCGTATACAGGTGTTTCAATTTTTTGTATCCCTGTATTTTCAGTATCTGTATCGGTATTTTGCCGGCAGACAGTTTGGTATAGTAGAATGATTATAGCTCTGACTAGATAATGATCACTTCCGCATTCTACTTCCCGGAATGTTCTAACATCATGCATTTTTAGGTTTAAGTTTTGATTTATAATTAGATAGTCTATTACGGATTTAAGCTGTCTAGATACTTGGTGCAACGTATACGTATGTATATCTTTAATAATAATAATAATAATATTTTATTTGGCCAAATGAATACATAAAGTTTGACAAGTCATTACAAATAATACACAAGTACACAAACATAATTAAAAATTGTATACAATAATAAATAGATACTAAACACATTAAAATTTAAAATTCAAAATACTCATTTAAATTATAAAAACAATTAATTAACAAATATTCTTTTACTAACTGTTTAAAGATGTTTACAGTTTTTGCTGCTTTTATATTACTTGGCAACTTGTTGAACAAGTAACTTGCAGCACAATTTGGTGATTTTTTGTATCGTGATGAATTGTAGTTTTTTATATATATATCGTCAACATTTCTTGTATGATAGGTATGATTATTTACTGTGTTAAATTTATTTTTATTTTTATAAAGAAATATAAGTGTGCTATAAATGTATACGCAACAAACAGTGAGAAGTTTTTTAGATTTAAAAATTACTCGGCATGTTTCACGATTTGGAATATTGTAAATGATTCTTATAATTTAATTTAATTCTTTATGTTTGCAGAAACCATTCATTATCTTAAAGTCGTGTTGAATGCATATATCAATTAGTCGTTGCCCATTTTCCCTGTTCTAGCATTCAGATCTCCAATGATGATGATTTCTTTGTTAGTTCCATTTTGGCTGATGGTCGTTCAGAACCTCAGTATATTCGTCTTTATCATCTTTGTTTGCATCCTCGTTTGGGGCATATGTTCCGATTATAGTCAGCCGGTGGGATAAGTAATTGATGTTAACAGTAATTATGCGTTCATTGATCGACTGCCAGTTAGTTATACACTTCTTAAAACTTTTCTTTAGAAATATGGATACGCCTCTTTTTGCGTGTTCAGCTTTAGGCACTCCACTATAAATGTTAATATATTCACCTATATCTTCAGTTCCTTGTCCCTTCCTTTTTGTTTCTGAAAGAGCCGCTATATCTATCTTCATTCTTTTGTGTTTATTTATTATGTTTTCAGTTTTTTCTTTAATTTCCTGCACGTTCCAGTTTCCAATATTCATAGTCCGTTTTTGTTGCTGTTGTCTTCGTTAAGTTTTCCTGTCATATTCGTTCCGGGGCTCAGTTGTAGAGTTTTTAGCAGATGATTGAATTAAATTTGGTGTGATAGCTCAATAGTAGAGCACTTGCATATCATGCGAGCAGTCCCGGGTTCCCCAAAATATGGCTGAAATGATAACTTGCTCTTTATCCACCAGCGTGGTTCGGTAGTCACGTATTAAGCTGTTGGTCCCATCAAACCACTTTAAACAAGTCGTAGACTTACTGTGGCGATGTAAAATAGCCGTAAAAGTAAAGTAAAATATACTAGGTTGCTAGCCTTGTGATTCAACCCCCATCTTGGAAAACCTTGAGTTTTCTTTCGGAGTTTACTATTGTAGACTGACTGTTTTTCTAGACTTAAGTGCTCAGTCTGCTCTTTAGCTTTTCCATTCCTTTGACCATTGGTAAGTTAATCCTCTTCTGCTCTTAGGACCGTTGGCCGGTTTTTCACCTGTACCCTAAGCAGGGGCCCTAACTGGGTGCTATCAGACGAAGCCAGCTGAACCCAGGTTTTTTTAGAAAGTTATTACTTTTCCCTCTCTTCCTTTTTCATCCGGGCTTGGGACTGGCGTTGGCGGATTTACAAGTAATCATACAATTTCAATTTGAACTGTTTTAAGTTATTGATTTCTTTAAATATTTTTGGAAGTGTATTGTACATTTTACTAGCCTCATATAATAGACTTTGTTCATATATATTAATCCTGTGTATAGAATAGGAATAATGTTGGTTGTTTTTTGTATTAAAGTTGTGTTTAGTTGTCTTTAAGATAAAAGATTGTTTATATTTAAAATTGTATATAAATGTTGGCTTGAAGTGCAAATTACTCAATTTGCCAGCTAGACAACAGCAATTGTTGTATAAAATTACAAATATCCCTAACACAAACTTTGGCTGTAACAATTTAGGGCTAATTATTGCAAACTTTGCAAACGCATCAGCTTTTTCATTGCCACTAATACCTACGTGAGAAAGTAGGCAGTGACATTTATTTCAAACACCTAAAGAAAATTAAATCAATTTGCCCCAACAAGTAATAATCAGGATATTGGTCATCTATGGCGTTTAATGTACTCAACAAGCCTGTACATATAGCATAATTTGGTAACACTTGGCAAGTCAAATGTAAAGTGTAGCTCATTTATCAAAAAAACTCAACCCGACGGGGTCGGTACTTTCTGAGCCATCGATAAAAATCTAAGTAGCTTTGCTTCGTTTTTTGCAAATTTACTTCGATATTCAACTGGTAAAGTTGTTGATTTGCTCATTCTTGTTAATTTAAGATTTAACCTTAAACGTTGAAAGGTCCAAGAAGAATCGCGACAGTAAGACAGTTGGTAGATATCAGAAAGTTGGAAATCCAGTTCCCAAATACTAGCAATAAGACTAGTGCAAAATGTGCTAGTTGCTAAACAAACTCTTGTATAGTGAACAAGATCCACAATACATAATGTGAGTAGAGCTACAAAAACATGGAACCATAATCCAGTTTTAAACGCATCAAATCGCAATGTGTGTAGCATTGTTTTCCGATGACTAGGGAGCGAATAAGTTCAGTGCCAAAACACATATTAATCTCAGGTTTAAAAAAATCAATAGAAATTATTGATTCATCTTGCAAGTGGGAGACACGTGTAGATAAAATTTGTAAAAAGATAAAATCTTTTCTTACATCATTAAGCAACTTATACCAATTGTAAATATGTATCTATATTAAAAACGTTTTATTATGCCAAAATACAGTCAGTGCTATATTAGCATGGGGCATATCAACAAATTCAATTCGTTTGTTTAGAATACACAACAAGCAGTTTGTTATATTTTAAATTATACTCTCAATGAAAATAAACTTTCTCAACAAGTTGCTAATAAAAATAAATTGATCATATTCAGCAAAAGCATGATCTCATTCCGACAAAGAATAGCATTTTTTTAACATTAAGTTAACAACATTTTTTTAATGTTTAATTATTATAAAAAGCTGTTTTGATGCTAAAAATAGAAGAATATAAGATTTATTTACAAGCAACAAATAGCTAATCATTAAATTGAATTTTATATAAATTTATCATTTGTTACTATCATTTTGTAATTACGGAAATTATTTTTATTCTAACATAATGAATGAAATAGAAAGTGAGTAAAAAACAATACAAATTTATCAATTAAAAAAAAACAAAGTTCTTTGAAGTCGATACAGCTCTTATAGTGCGTACACATTTGCAACAATCTGCCGTATCGCAACACCGTCGCGTATCATCGTCGCGTACCATCACTCCGCAACACAACAGCGAACCGCAACATCGACGCGTAACATACTCCCGCAACACAATGCCGTTCCATTGCTGTATTGTTGCGCCCTGCCGTACTAACTTGTAAAGAGAGCTGCAACATCGTCGCGCAACGTTCCTTTGATCCGACGGCATAAAACTGACAAGCGATGGGACGCTAGAAAAGTCCCATGTTGCGAGGAAATGTTGCGCGAGGATGTTACGCGACGGTGTTGCGGTACGGCAGATTGTTGCAAGTGTGTACCGACTATTACCTTTAGAAATTTTAAAAACGTAATAAAAAAAAGTTCTATCTATAATATATAATAAAAATGCTTCCACAAGCAGCAATAGATAGTTTAAAAACTGCAAAATAAAAAAAAATCAAAATTTAAGAAAGTTGTACCCTAAAAATCTCAGCACTGGGTATCCCGGCCTTCATCAGATTAACATGATAAAATAACCGTAGCCAATGAAATACAATAATAGTAATTATTACTCCGCCCCATTTTAAGAAACTGTAGGACTATATTTTTTAGGCTGATATGCAAAAATCTAAACTAAAAACTGTTGGACAATCTAAATAAAATTTAAATTATAACGATGTTTATATTTAAATACATATTTATATTGCAATTGTATTTATTTTATATAAATAATACTACAAAAAACAGTACACGTTTAGTGTTCTCTATCAAATTCAATACATTATTTTTAAAAGTTATAATAATGATTTTCTTCCTTCTAATTTTACATATCCATATAAAAAATCAAATTAGATTTCAACTACAGAAAAATTCCAAAAATGAATTTTTGTGTGAAAGTTTTTGCAAACATCTCGTAAACTAATGTCTTTATGACAAAATAAGTTTAACAAAATGTTTAATAAATATTATTGCCTCTTTACTCCTGTTTTATTTTGTTTTTTTTTTTTAATTTACGCATTAAGTTGCATTTGTTTCTTTCTCTTATGATGAGTTTGGTGTAACAGTAGGTCAGAACGCTGGTTTGAATCGACCGTTCTTCAGTTTTCTGCTGTTTTCTGTTGCACCAATATCTATAAGTCGGAACTTTCAGTTATTTATCACCTAAAAATAAACTTACATTGCACGTACATAATTCATGTATTGTGTTGATTGTTATGATTGAAATTAGTCTAGCATTACAAGGGGCGCTGCTAAAGTTTGCGGAATCAAGTACTGCCTGTATTGCCAGCGTTCTGCAATTGTCATATTCGTAAAGTTTGACATTTTACACCTATAATTCAGTTGACAGTTCAATTTTAAACTGCTCGATTTCGTTTTTACAAAATTTAACGAGAGTAATAATTGTGTAAAAAATGGAAATTTTAAATTGTGATAACTTTTTATGATTTTCGATACGGTTTAACACCGCAGCAATATGTGGAAAAACTTAGTTCGTTATTTAGGGATGAAGCACCATCCAAAACTATGGTTTACAAATGATTTGCAGAATTCAAGCGTGGAAGACCAACGTTTGATGACGATCTTCGCAAAGGTCGTCCATGCACTTCTGTTGTCGCAAAAAATATTGATGCTGTGCGTGAAATGATTTTGTCAGATCGGCATGTGACCTATACTGAGGTAGAGGCATTGATTGCAGCAAAACAAATACATACAGTTTTGCACAATCATTTGCATGTCAGAAAGCTTTGCAGTCGTTGGATCCCACACAATTTGAAAGAAGAACAAAAACAGGTACGTGTCAAGTGGTGCAAGGAAATGCTAAAGAAATTCGAAGGGAGTCGTTCAAATTCGGTATATAACATCGTAATAGGTGATAAACCTTGGATAAATTCATATGAGCTTGAAACTAAACAGCAATCGACTGTATGGGTGTTTCAAAATGAACCTAAGCCCACAAAAGTGGTGCGTTCACAAAGCGTTTAAAAAAAAATGATTGTTTGTTTCTTAAAAAAACGGGTCATGTTGCAACTGTTGCATTAGAAGATCAAAGGACAGTTAATGCTGACTGGTACACTTCAATTTGTTTGCCGGAAGTTATCGCTGAAATCAGAAGGAACAACATAAACCGGCAAATCATTGTTCATCATGACAATGCAAGGACTCACACAGCACGACAAACTGTAAAGTTTTTGACCAGTTACAACAACCAATTAATGACTCCTATTTGCCTGATATATTGCCCAATTGCCTTTTTCCTATTTTGACATATCTAGCGTTTTTATCGCCTGAAGAGGCCGTTGAAGCATTTAAATCACTTGTTTTAGAGAATAAGTTATTCAAGTATAAAATATTGAGAACGCGTGCTGCGCATTAGATTTAATAAGTGTGCTGAGTTCGAGTATATTTTAAAATAACCAATTAGCGGCCGTTTATAAAATGTAGAGCGGACCATGTGCTGTAATGCATTATATTTAGTAATTACGCCGCCAGGTCGGGGTTAGTAATTATTGTTAGTAGTTAGGTTAGAAAATAATTTAGAAAAATAGATGAAATGGGATGATCCCAAGGTAAGGAGTTTGAGTACGCAATGTCACTAATCCTCAAAAGCTAGATTTAACTTTCCTGCGTTTAAAATAGGTAAGAATAAGATATTTTAGACCCAGGTCACAGGAGTTCGGGCACGCAAGGACACTACTTCTCAAAAACTAGATCTAACTACTCGAAACTAGAACTCCGTCCCCGAATGACAGATCTAGTTCCCTTGCGTTAAAAATCCCAAACACGTTTAAGTATTTAAAGACGTCGTAGGTAAACCGGAGGCGTGGGAAAGTGATCTTCCCAAAAAAATTGCTAGATCACGCTCACTCTGGAATCAACTGTGATCGTCGTGAAGGTGCCAGAACTGGGCACAAAATTCCCAACAAATCATTGAAATCCTTCTTGCACAAAGCAATAATTGTACTAACCAACATTAAAAATCCAATATTACGCACATTGCACTTGGAAAGGCTCGCACGTAATCAACATCCCAAAACCTAGAAAAGACCTAAAGTTTCCCCAAAACTACCAACCAATCAATCTCCTATGCACCATAAGCAAGGTAAAAAAAATCCTAAATAGTATCCAAGAGCACACGGAAGTAAACTCTCTTTTATCCGCCCATCAACATAGATTTCAGTGTAAGTACTCTATTGTTTATCAGCTAAGCCGCGTGACAGATCACATTATCAATGGCTTTAGACTGCGGAAAACCACAGGCGTAGTTTTTTTCTTCGTCAAAAATGTCTTTGGTAAACTCTGGCACAAAAGTTGACTACTAAAACTGCATAGACTAAAATTTTTGCTGAGTCTTATAAAGCTGATAGCTTCATTTCTAAAACGCAAAACTATAGCAGTAGAACTCCAAAAACATGCCTCTAGGTGGTTACCATGAGGCTTCAAAAATCTACCAAAAATATTCAGGACTTTGTTAAACGTCTGGCAAGTAAAGTAAACCCAGAAAAAAGCAAAGCTGTTCTCTTCTCACGGCAACTCACCACACCTCACAAAAACGTCCTCTTCCTGCAAAGTATCTAAGAATTAACTTTGATAAAAGACTGACGTACAAAATGCACGTTCAGTCTTTCTTAGATAAAGCCAAATTGCTAAAAAACCTGTTAGTTTTAATGCTCCGGCAAAACAGCGGGTTATCGATCCAAAACAAACTTCGGATATATACGAGCATCAAGTTGTACGTCAGAATTTAAGAAACTCGTAACAATCTAAGCATCCCGCCGTTGCAATAGCATTTTGAAACCTTGGCCAAAAATTACTTCGCAAATCCCACTCAAACTGAACCAGACAAGGAAGCACATTCCTATATTACCCCACAACGTCGCCCCATCTTTACTCATCTTCTTTATATTTCCAAATAGAAAGTACATGAGCCTTACAGTCTTGAACTTCCAGATACTCAATATAAATTAACACGTAATCTTTACAAGTTTGGTGTTTTAATTACACCAAACTTGTAAAGAGACTTTACTGTTTGGACATAGACAAGGTAAAAGGTAAAACTAATTTCACAGAAATAAATAAAACTTAAAACTAATATCGTTTTTGTTTTACGACATCAAAGTTGTAAAGTAATGCAACGCCAAAGCCATAAAATAAATAAATAAAACTTAAGACTATTATCACAAATAACATCAAAATTTGATTAATTTGTTATTTGTCATGATTTCTTTATTAAAAACCTCTTCTTTGTATTTCGGACAGTTACGAGATCTTGCGGAGTCTCACATTCACATTTTCTACCTATGAAGAGGTTTGCCACACACGTAATCTAATCTGCTCTTTAGTGCAGCAAGCTGCTGTGTGTTCAAACCTCAAGACATTTGAAGCATCGCATAGTGCCGGAATATATGGCCTGACTGCAAGGTTATAAAAAACTCCTTTTTACGTTTGTCGGGAGCTGTGGACGATTAAATTTTAAAATATGGTTAGGGGTTTCTTCCCGTTTACCATCTCGCTGGATCACGCTCACTCTAGAATCAACTGTGATCGTCATAAAGGTGCCGGAGCTGGATACAAAATTTCCAACAGATCATTGAAATCCTTCTCGCACAAAGCAATAATTGTACTAAGCTACATTGAAAATCCGATATTACGTACATTGCACTTTCCAAAAGCTTGGAAAGGCTCGCACGTAATCAACATCCCAAAACTTAAAAAATACCAGAAGTTTCCCCAAAACTACCGACCAATCAGTCTCCTATGCACCATAAGCAAGGTGAAAAAGTAATCCTAGATAGTATCCAAGAGCACACGGAAGTAAACTCTCTTCTATCCGCCCATCAACATAGGTTCCAGTGTAAATACTCTATTGTTCATCAGCTAAACCGCGTGACAGATCACGTTATCAAAGGCTTTAGACTGCGGAAAACCACAGAAGTAATCTATTTTTACGTGAAAAAAAAACCTTCAGTCCTTACTGAAGGTTTTTTCTGGCACAAAAGTTTACTACTAAAACTGCATAGATTAAAAGTTTTGCTGAATTTTATAAAGCTGATAGCTTCATATCTAAAACGCAGAACTATAGCAGTAGAACTGCAAAACCATGCCTCTAGATGGTTACCATAAGGTTTCAAAAACTACCAAAAATCTTCAGGACTTAAACAACTGGCAAGTCAAAGTAAACCCAGAAAAGAGTATCTGAGAACCAACTTTGATAAAAGACTGACGTACAAAAGCCAAATTGCCAAAAAACCTGTTAGTTTTAATGCTCCGGCAAAACAGCGGGTTATCGATCCAAAACAAACTCCGGATGTATACGAGCATCAAATTGTACGTCAGAAACTAAGAAATTCGTAACAATCTAGGCATCCCGCCGTTGCAATAGCATTTTGAAGCCTTGGCCAAAAAATACTTTGCAAATCCCACTCAAACAAAATTAGACAAGGAAGTACATTCCTATATTACCCCACAATAGTCCAGTAGCTTTTACCTCTAAAAAATTTTAAAAGTTTTAAAACTTTGTACACTAATTTATAGATACCTAGTATAGGATATACTAAAAGTCTTGACAAATATGACACGAGCTCTAGCGGCAATCACAAAAAACAGGGCACTTTTTTTGGTTTTTTCTTAATATCTCGAGAACTGTAGGTCGGAGGTAAAAGTTAATTATATACATAATAAAAGCTGATAAAATTTGCAATAAAAATGATCATATACATTTTTTTGTATTCACAGCGGTTACTGAGTTATAGGGCGCTAAAGAATAGAAAAAAAAGTGATTTACATTTTTAGTATTTTTAGCGTTTACAGAGTTATAGAGCACAAATGATTGCATTTTTTTCAAAATAAAGTTAGCACGGCACAAGATGTAATTTATTGAAAATGCCAAAACAAGAAAAAATAAGTGTACTTTTTACCATCATTTGTTAGATACTTGTAAATCAACATTTGACAATGTTTTGCCTACACTTTTGGATAGGTTAGATCATTGTGGGAGAGGAGTTATACATTTGAGAGAAATAAGATTAAGGACTGCCTCAGGTTTTGCTGCGTCTTCTGTAGTTACGGGGATCAACCGGCTGGCTCAAACTTCCAACCCCACTGTTCTGGAGGAAGTTTATTTCCTAGCCCAATTTGGATTTGGTGATATACACAAAAAGCATGCTGCATTGCTGCTTCTTCTGTAAGCAACAGCGCAGAGCTGGTTTAGCATTCAAAACTGATTTTTTCATTCATGTTAAGGAAAGTTTGCTTGTGAGGTGCATTGTACCATGCCAAGAATATTTTGTTTCCAGCTTCAGCTTTGTTACATCATTAATACTTTGCAGTGTAACTCGCTTCTTGAACAAATTGAAACAGACAAGTTTCCATTTTCGATATGCAGCGGAAGTCGTATCACATCCGTTGAATGCATGCACAAGAAGTATGCAGTTTTTTATTCCCATAGTTTACAATTGCTGACTCGAATATACCTTCCTTTCTACTCTGCCGTGACTTGATTTAACAAATAATATCTGTTTTTCAGATGGGGTTAAAGCTATGAGGAAGACAATAAGATCAACATCTTTGCCAACTATTATATACTGTGCGGATGATCAATTTACCATCGTAACTAGATTCTTGTTTTGTTTTAATTCCATGGTCGTGAAGAGTAGTTAAGAGAAATGAAATAAGTCTGGATTTATTGTGTACAATAGAAAAAAAAACATCCTATTTGACTGTGATTTGTGTTTTGTGTTCAAAATTTTATGTCAACTGACCTCTTTAGCTTGTACTTTGGTTCTATTCAACTGTCTACGTACTGGATGGTGCCGTTGAATAGCCATCAAACGCAACGGTACAGCTCTTGCAGACATAATGCTTGAGAACATAGGCGACATAATATTGGCAAATTGTTGAGATTGAAAAATTTTGGGCCACACCACCTTGTGTAACAGTAATCCTCCATCCAGAACGATGTCAAAATTGAAAAGATTGGCTTCTTCTTGTAGCACAGGAAAAGTATCGTATAAAGCGGATTTGTTTGTTTTCAGCATTCCAGTTTCCTCAAATAAAGATAAAAGGTAAGGAGCAAGCTTATGTTATAAGTAGGTGTTTAAGTCCTCATCACTCTAATTGTTGATAGCTATCTTTAGAAACATCGTTAAAGAATTGATTACCACCTTTCTTCATGAACAAAGAAGGTAAAAAAGAGACAATCACTACAATTTGATGCGCTATATGAAAGGAAAAGCAAGTAGTTGGGGGATAGAGGGAAAACTGTCAAAATAAACGGAGGACCAAACAAAAAAGACCGCCTTCGTAGCTCGTAACAATACAAAAAACTTTTTTTTCTATTCCTTAGCGCCCTATAACTCAGTAACCGCAGTGAATACAAAAAAATGTATATGATCATTTTTATTGCAAATTTTATCAGCTTTCATTATGTATATAGTCCTAATATCTCAAGAACTGTAGGTAGGAGGTAAAAACCTCCTACCTACAGTTCTTGAGATATTAACAAAAAACCGAAAAAAAGTGCCCCGTTTTTGGTCATTACCGCTAAAGCTCGTGTCATATTTGTCAGCACTTTTAGTATATTCTTCATTAGATACCTATAAATCAGTGTACAAAGTTTTAAAACATTTAGAATTTTTTTGATGTGAAATCATTATTTGAACATATTTGACTGGACTACAACCTCGCCACATCCTTACTCATCTCCTTTATATTTCCAAATAAAAAATACATGAACCTTACAGTCTTGAACTTCCAGATACTCAATATAAATTAACACGTAACAATTAAAACACCAAAGTTGTAAAGAGACTTTAATTTTTGAATCTAGGCAAGGTAAAAGATAAATTCTTAAAACTAATTTCACAGATGGCATCAAAGTTGTAAAAGACAAGGATGCCAACCATAAAATAAATAAAACTTAAAACTAATATCATTTTTGATTTATGACATTAAAGTTATAAAGTAATGCGACGCCAAAACCATAAAATAAATCAAACTTAAGACTATTATTTAATTTGTTCTTTGTCATGATTTCTTTATTAAAAACCTCTTCTTTCGGACAGTTACAAGATCTTGCGGAGTCTCCTCCGCAATTAACTGGCTGTACACATTTGCTACCTTCATAAAGAGGTTTGCTACACACGTAATCTAATCTGCTCTTTAGTGCATTGTTGCAGGAATATATAGCCAACTTTAAAGAGAAAGCTTTTTTTATCATCAAACCCCAAATTTTGATTCAGATAAAGCCGTGCCTACTACCACACACATTCTACATCTAGCTGACTAGTATGAATTTATCTGTATATAGAATATGAAAATATTCAAATCGTACATATCAGCAAGCAATTAAATTTCTTAATCATTCTTGACAATTCTCATAAATTTTATTATAAGTTATATTTGAAATAAGATACACCGGGCAAACCTACAACTCTTTGGTTGGTACATTTAGAGTAAAATGTCAATCGCGACAATGGTTTACCATTGGCTGGGTTCAGAACAACTCATCAGTTGCTGGCGCTAAAACATCAATCGGAAATAAGCAGCAGAGTCCATTTGAACGATTTATTTTAGACTGTTGCTAACCGTGTAAACTTTCACCTACATAAAGCTTTATAGTATTTGTTTCTCATTATTGCACAGTTTAAAATAATTGAGGTTAGGGTATTTTAATAAAAAATTTATACTTTATTGTGCTGATTTTATTTTTATATATTAAGACCGGTTTCGGCGGTTAGGCCATCATCAGTTCTAAAATATTACATTAATAATATTTTTTGATCAGATTGGATGTACTTTCCATATTTATAGTATTTGTTTCTGATTATTGCACAGTTTAAAATAATTGAGGTTAGGGTATTATAATAAAAATTTTATACTTTATTGTGCTGATTTTATTTTTATATATTAAGACCGGTTTCGGCGGTTAGGCCATCATCAGTTCTAAAATATTACATTAATAATATTTTTTGATCAGATTGGATGTATTTTCCATATTTATAGTATTTGTTTCTGATTATTGCACAGTTTAAAATAATTGAGGTTAGGGTATTTTAATAAAAAATTTATACTTTATTGTGCTGATTTTATTTTTATATATTAAGACCGGTTTATTAATGTAATATTTTTGAACTGATGATGGCCTAACCGCCGAAACCGGTCTTAATATATAAAAATAAAATCAGCACAATAAAGTATAAATTTTTTATTAAAATACCCTAACCTCAATTATTTTAAACTGTGCAATAATCAGAAACAAATACTATAAATATGGAAAATACATCCAATCTGATCAAAAAATATTATTAATGTAATATTTTAGAACTGATGATGACCTTACCGGCGAAACCGGTCTTAATATATAAAAATAAAATCAGCACAATAAAGTATAAAATTTTTATTAAAATACCCTAACCTCAATAAAGCTTTATAATTTTGAATTTAAATAAATTGCTTAAACAGTTTATAAAGCTTAACAAACAGATAGACTTAATAAATTTTCAATGTTTGCAGCTTGATTATTTTTATTCTTTATTCATATATTTATAATATTTTCACTTATTATTATTATATTATTTCAAATATTGTACTAGTCTATTCATAAAAAAAAATGAGTCGCTCTGAACGCAGCCGTTCGCTACATCAACAAATTTATTTGTAAATTTTATATTCAAAATTGATATTAGTTCATATACATTTTTAATGTATTTTAGCTACCAAAAGTATAAGAACAAGAACAAGAATCTGAAATTCAATTTTTATGAAAAGTTCAGATATTTAAATTTTAACCAAAAATCACAACAAGCTTTCTTTTATTTCAATAATAATGAGTTTCCCTCCAATATGCCTAGACATGCTGGAAATCAAATCAAATGTAGATAGCAGAAAGTGCACAGTCTTCTGCCGATTGTATCCCACACGTGTTCAATAGGTGATAGGTCTAGAGAATGAGAAAACCATGTAAAATAATCAACATCAGATAGTTCCAGAAATTCCATACTAACCCTAACTGTATGCGGCCTTGCATTGCCTGTTGAAAAATGAGGGATTTCAACCTTCTCAGATAGGGCATTTATGTTGGTTCTAGATCCGTGTTTACTGAAATAAACACTAGAGAAGACTTACTGCTATAAGCAATTACTTACTCTGCGACGTCTAACAATTTTACAGCCATCGTATGCATACAAACCAAATCTAAAAATATCTTACTTCCATTTATCAACCTATTGTAGTCTATCATTGCACCGTTACAGATGGTAAATAGTTAAAGGTAAACATAAGTAAGACCAAATGATTACATTTTCCTTGATTAGTTTAGCCTTTTAAGACATCTCCAACTACTTTTGTTGTTACAAATCGGTCCCAAAAACAAGCCAAAAAGACCCAAGTTGCAATCTCTGCCGTTGTTCCCAACCCCTGGTACCATCTACGCCAACGTCAAGCTATGGTACTGACATTCAAAACTTTCATGATTTTTTATTAAAACTTTAATCATATTTAAGTGTCAATAGTTTACATATTATCTGAAATTTTGATAAAAACTAAGGTTTGGGTGTTTGGTGTTTTACTTTTGGCGGGTAGAATATTGTAATAAAAACTATCAATATCAAGTTTTAATTGAAAAAAATTAATAAAACCGGCAAACTTAAATATTATCTAGAATATTATAGATGCAATAACCTTGGACCAGTAGAAATAATTTTAAAACAATATACAAATCATGCAATGCTAGTCTTAGCAGCAAAAAACTGTGATGTATGTTATAATCAATAAAAAGAAAATTACACAAGTCAACTATTGAAAAATAATTAGCAGCTATTCACTGGGGAATTAAGTATTACAGACCTTACCTATATAAACAGAAATTTTTAGTAAAACAGACCATCGTCCACTATTATAACTATTTTCTATGAAACATCCATTATCTTGACATCATGTCACTTTCGTCAAATAAATAATGTGTATTACACCTTAAATTATATGTACAATACAAGTATTTACACAAGAAGAAAATGCTTTGATTGCACAAGTTGTACTCTCTTCAGTCGTGCTTGAATCAATTTACTAAAGCTTTTCTCAATACAATAATTCCTAATAAAACGTTTGTAAATCACAAATGATTGAATGGTTTGAAGGAAGAAACCACTTAGCAGATCATTCATTTCAACTAAAAAAGTTGATTACACTCTAAAGTAAAATTTTAATTACAATTTAATAAAATATACTAATAACAATTTTAATTATCTATATACATTTTTTTAAGGACGTAGTGAGATGTTGGCCTCAACAAGTAGCCCTTGAGAATAACTAACGCATGGCAATACCTTTCGGTTTTCTTCTCTGCGTAAGTCTTGCTGCTAATTTGTCCTAGTCATTGTCTCTAATGTGGTACTAGTTTTAGTTTACCTAAATCTCAAAACTTCAAACTCCTTTATCTTTTTCTTCAGTAATGTCGTTGCATAGTTTCTTAGTGCTCTCCAGAGAAGAAGAAGAAAACACACAAATTAAAAGCCACAGAAGACAAAGGAAGGAGGAGCGAAAAGTTTATTTGCAAGCAAAAGAATATGGAAAAAAGTAATAAAGAGAAAAGAAACAAAAAAGATCAAAACAACTATGCCTGCCAAGCAATGGAAGATGAACAGAGAGACAGGAGAAGAACATATACTGAAACAATAGTACCAACAGAAATTGCAGAAATGAGGAAAAGGAGAGAATTTCTCAAGGAAAACAAGTTGACGGAATTGACTAAACAAACTCCTAACGGAAGATACGCCATCTCATGGTTGACAGAAAATGCAACTTTTGAAATGGTCAGAGTATATCTGGCAACCAGGGGACACGAACAACTAATTCCAAATAGAGATTCAAGAGTCTTACTAGAAGTTAAACTGGCAAATGTAGGATTACCAAAAGGTATGCACTTGTTTTCGTCACTCAAGCATATTTTAATGATTGTAGATTTGTTTACTTTGTTTTCTAATACCTTTTCTATCGTTTTCCTATCTTCCTCCCACGCATCGCACTACGTCATGCGTGTCTTTTAGACAAAATATACATTTTCTCTCTTTCTCCATCTTATTTATTTTTTGTAAGTACTTTCCAAACACTCCATGTCCGGTAAGTAGTTGTGTTGTATAGTAACACTTCTCCGGTTTTTTCTCTACCCATTCTTTTATTTCTGGTATTAGTTCCCTTGTCCATTCTCCCTTTTCTCTTTCTTCCCACTGTCTTTGTCATCTTTTCATTGTATTCTCTCTTGCTTGTCTCTTTGCTTCTTGCTTACTAGTTCTTTTATTTGGCATTTTCTTTATCGCCGCAATTACTTCTAGTGCCTCCTGCGACACCGTCCTGTAGGCCCTACAGATCCTTAACGAACTTGTTCTCATAGCTCCTCTTACTTCTTTTCTGTTTTTTTTTGTCTTCAAACCTTCTCCCCATGTTTCTGCTGCATACAATAGTTTACTACTAACCGAAGTTGCTATTAACCTTCTTGCCCCTTCTCCCTTGTTCGGCATAAGCCTACTAAGCATTCCTTTCATTTTTTTGTTTCTCTTGCGGCTTCCTTTACCTGTTCATTCCATCTCTTTGCTTCAAGTGTTACTCCAAGGTGTTTAATTTTTTTTCCTATAGTTATTATTTGTTCACCTACCTGTATTTTTCCATTTCCCCTGTTTGTCCTCTTTGTCAATAGCCATTCCGCCTCGGTTTTCTGTAGAGCCAGATCTAACCCTTTATTTCTCATCCATCTCTTAATCATCTCTATAGCCAACTCTAAGTTTTCATTTAGTACTTCTATGTCTATATTCCTACCTACCAGAGCTACGTCATCCTCAAATGCCGTTATTGTCACTCCTTCCGGCAGCCGCATCCTGAGTAGCTGATTATAAACTAAATTCCATAGTTTAGGACCTAATGCAGAACCCTGTGGTACTACTCTAGTCAGCATAAATTTTCCATTTTTGGTCAGTAGATTTCTCTCCTAAAGGTAGCTCCATATTATCTAGGTAGTTTTGTTTGTTAGTTATCTTTTTTTTGCTGCTTCTATAATTGCTTCCCATAGTATGCTGATAAACGCATTTTGTATATCTAAATCTATTATGACACAGTGTTGTCTTTTTCTGTATAGTCTACTGTTTACTTCTTTTGTTATGGCTTTTACTTTTTCAATGGCTCCTAGAGTCGTTCTTCCCTTTGTAAATCCATATTGTTCCTGTTTCCCATCCTCCTTTTTCTTCTATTTCCTGTTCAATTCTCTTCACGACAACTTTTTCTATAACTTTCGCTAATGTGTTGATCAGGCATATCGGTCTATACGTTGTTGTTTTACCTGCTACCTTATTTTTCTCAATTAGTACTAGGTTTGCATCTTTCCAGCAAGCCGGAAAAATTCCTTCCTTCAGACATCTGTTTATTATTTGTGTTATCTCTATCTATATACATTAGGGTGTCCGTTATTTCCCCAAGTTGCAAATTTTTTTGAGAGGACTAGTTAAATGTCTTTTTTTCATGGTAAATAACTATTTTGAAATCAAAAACTTACTGGTAACCGTATTTTCGCATGCCTTCAGGTAAATCAAATTTCCCATTTGATCAATAGGGAAAATTTTTCTTTAAGCGCTCAAGTTTTTTTTTACAATTTGTAGGTCTTCATATATGTCAACATACCGTGGCAAAACTTCAAAAATAGTGTATTGAATACAGGAATTTTTTTTTTCAACTAGAATTTCTGGTCGCTAAGATTAAGTCTGTTTCACTTAGAAACCCAAAAAACAGATCAATCAAATTGCCATGCATCTTTATCCATTTTTTTATGCAAAAGTCATAAAATAACGTCAGTGAATAAATTTTCATTGTATCTAGTACAAAAACCACAATACTAGTAAAACAAATATTTTTTTCTGTAAATTACCCAAGCGTACTTAATTTTTCCAAACTAACTTAAAATTATTATACAAATTAGTTTCTATTCAAACTGAACCCCCAAAAATAAATTTTAACTAATGTGTTTTTCTATAATAATTAAATGAAAACACTTTTACACTAATTTCCAGTACAAAAGTTTGCAAATTTCTTAAATAACTTTTTATGTGTAATGATACAACTTTTTAAAACAAACAAGCATCACAAAATATGCTTCATTTACGTGGTGTAATTGGAATTTTAATTACATAAATGCTTTGCATGTCAGTGGCGTAAAGATAAATATTTTTATCCGCGCAAGCAATCGCAACAAACAACTTATATTCCACATACTTACATGCATTCGGGCTGGTGTCGTCACTCTGTTGTCCTGGTGAGGTATACGAGACGGAATTCAAACTCATAGTTAGTAGCCAAATAACGCGTTTGATGTCTCTAGGTAGATCATGTGAGTATACATCACAATTTGTGAAAGCATAAGTCTTTATTTTTTCATGCAAAAAAGTGTACAAAATTTTGACTAGTTATTCATTCAACAAAATATAGTTTTATGTATTTTTTTTTTCAAGTTTGAGTAGTATTATTTACAATATTTAGCATTGTTGATTAAAAAAAAAAGATACGACTTTCTTTCTGCCAACTGAGTAAAACTCCTTAACTCGCAAATATTAGTTCTTAATTAAAATTCACTTATTGTCGTTGGATACGATTTTATACTTTTTTAAATAATTTTAATATCACTTTATCATTTTTCATGAGATGATAGGCCGCTAGGAGATATATTAGATCATGTAATATCTAATCAAGAACCTGCAAACTTTGGTATATATGTAAAACAAGTCCCCTTTTCAGACCACAATGCAATAGTAATAAAGTGGCAATCAGGAAAAAAGAACTATTATGTAAAATTATGTAAAAATTACTAAATATAAAACTAATTATAATATAAGAAAAACAAGTATAATAGTTATAATTCAACAAATTGCAGATAGTGAAACAAAATCTGTGGTTATTAAAAAAAAGACAAAACAACTGGCTAAATAAAGAAATAACTAATAAAATTAATAAAAGAGAAAAAAATATATAACGGTTATAAAAAAAAATCAGAATAAAAAGAGACACAGAAAAAGCATTCAACAAAAACAACTATTTTAAAAACAAATGAGAAAATGCTCAAGGAAATCAGACTAAATAAAAAAAAGTAAAAAAAAAACGCTTACATAAATAAAAAAATAACTACAAAAAAGTTGGATAAAAAATCATCGCAAATAAATTTAATAAATACTTTTCAGAAGTCGGAAAATATAAAACTACCAAACTCACGCAGTAACCTGACACTTACAACTAAGGTAAATAAAAAATTAATATTTAAAAAACCAACAAATGTGATATCAAAAGTATCATAAAAGAACTGAAGAAATCAACTGCACCTGGAAATGACAAATGTGGACGCTATAACAACTGAACAAGCAATAATTGTAGAAATTGCTCCAAGTTTGACAAACAAAATTATTAAATAACATATTAATAAAAGCGATAACACTAAACCTGAGAACTGCAGGGCTATATCTCTACTATCAACGTCTGCTAAAATAGTTGAAAAAGTGGTACTACAGCAAAAAGATCACATACAAAAAAATAATATAATACCAACATATCAGTATTCCTTCCAAGAATACTCAAGAACAACTGGAGCGTGAAAAAAAGCTTTAATACAATCTTAAAAAACCTGCTTACTAAAAAACTTTATAATATGGGAATTAGAGGAAACGCCCTAAAACTAATGACAAGTTACATAACCAAGCGCAAACAACAAACAACAAACAACAATAGGAACGACATATAGTAATACCGAAAACCCACTCTTACGGTTTACCACAAGGTGGAACACTAGCTCCTACATTGTACATACTATATATATATATATATATATATATATATATAAATGACATACAAGAATTAATCATAACTAGAAAACCATACAATTATGCGGATTATACAAGTATTATGTACAGTGGGACCAATCTCAAAGAGATGGGAAGCAGAATAAACAAAGAATGGAAATTGTAATGAATGGTTTAAAAATAACTTATTAAAGGTAAAATTAAAAAAAAACTACTTATATGGTAATAGCTAACAAAAATAAAGTAAAGATAAGACATCAATATAAAACTTAACACTGAAATAAATAAAACAATTAAATATCTTGGTCTATAGATAAACGATATTCTAAACTGGGACATGTAGACGCTATTACAAAGAAAAATAGTGCTACCATTGGAGCATTGTATAGAGCAATGAATTACTTACAACAGCATCCAAACAGCAAATTTATAATACTTTATTTACTTCAAAAATAAATTATTTGATAAATATTTAGAGAGATACAACCTAAACAAAATATAAACAAATTCAAAGACAACAAAATAAAATATTAAAACTTCTGCATAACCTAGACAAAAAACACATACAATTCAGTTAGGTACAAGAACTAAACATTAAAAATAAAATAAAAAAATATAAATGTATTCTTATATATAAAATACTAAACAGGAAGATAAAAAGAAATATAAAATTACAAAAAAATAAAAACATACACGGATATGACACTATACAAAAAAACAATATAATTACTAAAAAACAGATCTTAATAAAAGCTTACTAGTGAAAGGCAGCAACGAAGTTAATAATCTACCAAATAAAATTACAAAAATTGAAAATTTTGGAGAATTCAAAAAACAAATCAGTAAATACTACAAAACAAAATAGCTAAAACTACGACATAAATGTATCATTCATACTCATAGTCAAATGTTAAAATTCAGTCAAACAAAACAAAACTAACCTTTAATACTAACATTAACTTTAATAAATCGTATATTGTCTAAATAAAATTTTATTAATTTGATACTCATTGCTTATATTCTAATAATTTACATATTGTAGCAGAAAATCTCAGCAAAACTATTCAAAATGTCATCAAAAAATTTGTTCCGTTCTCTGTTATTAAACCAAAACAAAAGTATTTGTTTTCAATTCAGACAAATAGGCAGCAAATAAAAAGTAAAAAGCATTTAAAAAACACTTCAATATTAGTTCCGAACAGATTTAAAAGGATTATTAGTTAGCTTGTAATTATTGTGACAATCTAATACAATCTGAAAAAGTGACAGAAACATAGCTAACCAAATTTCTTGATTTCCAACAACATTTTTTTTATAAAACAATAAATGCATTGCAAGGTAGTACAAAATCTTTAATACCCCCGCTTCGAAATGATCAAAACAATCTACTTAATAATAAAAAAAATTGCTGTACCTACAATGCCGGCTAGTAGAAAAATAATGAGCTCAATTCATTTTAGGCAACGGGTTGTCAAAAGATATCTTCTCAGGTATGAAATTCCACCTATTTTCTTAAAGCATTTGCAAATAAATCTCCCATGTTGACCAAAATACTTGCATCATACAAAAATAAAACATTCCCAAATTGTGGGAAAATTGCAAATGTTCAACCTATACCTAAAATGAGAGACAAGCCTGATTTTTCAAACTATAGATCAATAAAATTTGCATTATTGTACAATCTGTCATTTTTTTTTTAATTATATTAATATTCACATTGTCTAGTTCTTAAAACAAAACTTCATCTCAGATACTCAATATGGATTTCGATCAAAACGTTCGACAACAGATCTTCTGACTTATGTTAGTCACAAATAGAATTCTACTTTAGACAAACAAAAAATCTTGCAGTAGCTCTAGACATTTCCAAAGCGTTTGATAGGGTATGGCAGGGGCGCTCACACAGTCGATCGCAAGAGGTTTTTAAGTCTTCGCCTTATATCTAATATTTTTTAAATTTTTGACATTTATTGTTTAAAGTACACTAAATATTTATTTTTTAACCATTATTTTTACCTAGTACCTAGGTTTTATTAGGACCTAGTAACACAGTCGATCGCTTGCAGCCTAATACTTTTATGGTAGATCGCAGATACTGATACTCAATTTCTAACCGTTTCAAATTCAAAATCTGAGGTATCATCAGTACCAAATATTAAATTAAACAAAAAATTCCATATGTAAACCTTCTTCAGTTTGTCTTCTAGAAGTTACAATCTCAAATAATCTTCTCTGAAACAATCATGTTGTTGACATAGCTTCGAAAGTGTCTAGAAAACTAAGATTTCTTAATAGATGTAACAAGTTTTGCATATACAGAGTGTTAATGAATAGGAGTAACAAACTTCTAAGATGGGTAAGGGGGTTCATTTGAGACACTTTTTATTTATGAACACATAGGCAACCATGTTCACCGTAGAAACTGCTCGCCAAAAACTATTTTTTCAAGTTAGCCATGTTTCATGACTTAAATAGCTTATGATTTTGACGAATAAAATAGTTGAATTTGTGTTACTTGTTACTTAAATCATAAATCAGCATACTTTTCAAAATTATGCTAATATGATGTTAGTTTACGGCGAAGCACATTGTAATGGTAGACACGCTTGTATACAGCCCAATTTCCAAATCGTCCAATACCTTTCAATAGAGTGTTTGCAAAATTTTATCAGGGATTGCAAAATACAGAAACTTTCGCATTCAACAAAGTAAATTGTAAAGTTGCAAGACATCGTCAAACCTTACGATTTGAAGAAGATGTGCTTCATAAGATAGAGCAGAACCCATCCAGCAGCACTCGAAGCATTGCACGTAACATTGGTGCTAATCATGTAAGTGTTTGGCAAGTTTTGAAGCTCCCCCTCTATCATCTGCAAAAAGTTCAAGCCTCGATTTTCCAGTATGTATTAACTTTTCCCGTTGGTTCGTAAACCGCTGTCGCTTACAGTCTTAATTTCCACGGTATGTTCTTTTTACTGATGAAGCAACATTAAACAAGAAAATTATTCTCAACTCTCGCAACAACCATATTTGGGCTGACAAAAACCCTCATACTATTCAACAATCCAAATTCCAACGTGAACGCTGGCATTGTCGTTTGATTGGGCCATACCTTCTTCCACCTCGTCTCACCGGTCCCATTTACAAGATCTGTTTAAAAGAAGTCTTGCCAGAATAGTACCAATGGGGTTTGCCGACAGATGTGGTTGCAACGCTTGCTGTTAGGGACTACCTCAACGAACAGTTTGGAGATAGATGAATTGAGCGAGAAGGGCCAGTAACGTGGCCGCCACGATCCCCGGACCTAACGCGTCCTAGATTTCTTTTTGTAGGGTTACATGAAAAATCTGGTGTACGAGACGCCAGTCAAATCTGAAAAAGATTTTTTAGCACGTATTATGGCAGCTGCGCAGTTTAGGTGTCACATTAAAGTTTCAAAAAATGTTCCCTTAGAAGTTTTTCTTTAATAATACACAATCGGTAGGAGCTACATTAAAACATGTAATTAGGTGAAAGAAGCGCAATTGAATGGCTTTTTAATTTCGAATTCCAATTTATTTTTCAAATTTTTAACTTTTAAGCATAATTTTTAACAAATGTAAAAAAAATAAGAAATAATTCATTCTTTGATTTATAACATGAGTACGGTTAGAGATTGATCCAGATATGCTGTTCAAAAAAGATGGACAATTTAATTGCCTATAATTTTTATTTAGACTTTTAAGAGATATTTCAAATATTGTATAAAGAAACACTGACGTACAGCTTCTAGAGTGAACATGGTTGCCTATAAGTTTATGAATAAAAAGTGTCTCAAATAAACCCCCCTACCCACCCTAGGCCCTAGAAGTTTGTTACCCCTATTAACTATAAAAAACTTATATTCGTCCTTGTATTAAATATTGTTCCCAAGTATGGAGAGAAGCATCGGAAACTACACTATCTCTTCTAAACTCTATTCAAAAATTAGCTTGGCAAAATTGACCAATCACTTAAGATACTTTACAACACAGGCTTAGCAGATCTTTGCATTTTTTTATAGATATTTCCATGGACATTGTTCAAACGAAATAAAAGACATTTAATTTTCATCCGTTTTAATCAATATTTATTTAAATTTCATTATAAATTGAAACATAACCTGTTACCAAATGTCAGAATTAATAACTGACACACCAATAAACAATCCAACATTGATCAATAAACTAACCTAGAACTGCTGTGGAATAGTTTATCCGACGATTGTAAAGGCGGCGGTGATCTGTGGGCGGCCCTTAATGTATTTGTTTTCCAGGTAGAAAACGGGGGTGCATGAAGAGCTCAAATGAAAAATACCTATTCGGAGCTTTCCTTTTGCCAAGTAAGGTAAGCCAAAATACTCACTTAACCTCACAAATATTTGTTTTTTTTAATTAAATTCACTTGTCGTTGTTTACAATTTTATACATTTTTATATGATTTTAAAATATTTCCTAATTAATTCCTATCCCGTGATAGAACGAGAAAGGCAAGGTTTTCCATTTGACAAACAGTCAAAACTTGGTAGCACAAGCGTGAGACACTTGCCAGCAAATTTTAAAAATGTAAAAATGGTTTAATTCGAAAATAGTCGCACTCGACCTTTAACGCACCGGGTGCATGAATTCTACAACTGATTATTTAACCATAACAAATGCATATATTGACAAGATAGAATTTCTTTTGTAAAAAGTTATGATCAATATTATTTTACTAGTTATACTTCATTCTTATTTATTAATACTATTACTATTAGGATACTGTCTAAAATAAAGTGTTTTAGTATGTTTCATTCTCGCAAAGAAATTTGGTTATAAAGAAAATCCACTTATTTCAAATAAAATATTTATAAAATAGTTTTATCATAATTTATTAATTCTCAATCATCAAATAAATTTTATAAAAACAATAAAATGAATTTATAATTACAAAACTTGAATACTTGTTGCCCCCATTTGATTATAGAATGAAAATCATTTGGCTCAATTGTCTTATTATAATAAACTCTTAATTGCTATACTTTGGAAGTTAATATTGAAATTGTTTGATATTCATGTACTATGTAAGTTTATTATAATTATAAAACTCTTTTCGGAATATCACTATATGTTATATATTCTACTTGGGTGATGTAATAAAGGAATGATTGACAATACAAATAAATGATAATGATAATATTTATAATATTCTACATATATTATATTAAGAATGGATTAATATCGATATATAAATATATTTTTAAATACATAACACAGAGTGATTAAAAATGTATGCAAAAAATCAAAATTTTCAAATAATTACCATAAAAAAGTTTATATAAACATGTCAAAAAAACGGTTGCTATTGTTTTAAAATTGAACTTTAACAATAAACTAAGAAACTTTATAGAGCCAATAAAGTGACTTTAATAAAAAATAAATGAATAATAAATGCACAAAATGTCAACAGAATTACATGTATATATCCTTCGTTGCATAGATGTTTAAAAAAAAATAGTAACCACAAATATAAACCAAACATTTAAAAATAAGCTTTTTTAGATATATGTTCATATAAACTTTTTGATAGTAATTATTGAAAGAAACATCACCTTTCTCATATATTTTATGTGTAGGGTAATAGAAAAAACCTTCTTCTTCCATTACCCTACACGTAATCAATCTACTCCAAAACACCGCAGTTCTACTCTCACTCATATATTTTCGATCACCCTGTATATATAAAATGACAAAAGGACGGTGCACAATTAATATAGCTATATAGATCTATGTTACAGATTAGATGAAAATAATAAAATATCATGTAGGATTAAAAAGGCACTTTAAATGACATTATATAACAAACAATTTTGTAACCGTATATACACAATAAATAAAACAAATTAAACTGCTAGGGCAAAGATAAAAATTTGATTACAAAAAATAATAATAGGAACTTCTAATGAAGCACAAACACAGAATAAAACTTTGTTGAAATATTCCATAAAATGTATAAAAATTCGGCTTTTGTTCCACCAAAGCATTAATTATATTTATTCTGTGCTTAACAATATTAAAGCTACATTGTAATATCATATAAGACTAGGTGTGTACGTAAAATAAACAAAAAACAAATTATTTACACAGCGCATATATATGATATTACATAAATATGGCAATCACAAAAAGTTCACTTTGTTTTCATTTAGTGGTCCTCCAGAACTTGGTCATTTCTAAATTAAACATGTGTTATATTTTCAGCAATGCAATTAAATTAAATAAAAATTCAAACATTTATAATTGTATAAAGTACAATATAGTAGTAGCAGTCTTCTGAAAATTAGCCTTTTTATAATATTTAAAGATAAAATTTGTTAAATTATTTTGATCGATGCATATAAATATTTGAATTTTATATTTGTAATTTATAACAGTCTATTTTAATTGTTAGTAAATGCACACTGAGTTTATAAAATAAAATGCCAGTATGTCCAACAGTTATTTTTTAACTATAAATATTTAAAATTATGAAAAAATGTTTTCATATACAATTTACTATTAAATAATTTATATTAGTCTTGACGAGTTGCCACAATTAACATCAAGTAGTGTTTGCAAGTTGGAGTCAAAATTGATAAACGTAACATGCAGTGCTAATTAATACAAATACACTTTAATAAATTTGATGCTATATTATAAATAGCATTTTTGTGATAAAATCACTAGCACCTAGCTTGGCTTACAAGAGGTCCAAGGTTTTTTGATTCCTGATAACTGTTACCAACTAAAATTTTGTTTTGTAGTTCAGAATTAAGCACTTCCTCCCATCTACCTTTAAACAAGTCACAGACTTATGTAATGTAAAAAAAATGCGTAAATATTAAAAAATTTACTTCTTGAAAACATTAGTTTTTTCATGAAAGTAAAAACACGTTTTATAATTATGAAGCTTACTTTAAAAACACCTCAAAAACAACGTATGCCTATACACTCCAGCAAGAGATATGATCAAGTAGACAAAATGATTTATTTGTCTTGTTTGGCTCACGGGCAAAATGTGGCCACATAACAATTAGTGATTTGACTGTGATTTCACCTAAATGATCATGCATATCTCTAATTGGATTGAATGCACTGTTTGTTTTTTAAAGTAGCTTTTCAAAACTGCAAATACAAAAACATTTAACAGAACGTTTATCATTCTGCTTAAATAAATAAATCTTTTCCACCAACAATGATAAACAAAAAATGCATTAAATTCAAAAATATCAAAGTGTATTAAAATAATAGCACAAATGAAAACAAGTTTTTAATATCACTAAAAATCAAACTGATTGAACATTCTGTGTTTTAATTATTATAAAATTAATCCCCTAAAAAATATGGATTATAATCACTATAAGGGAAATATTACATTAAAACGTGTATGCTATAAGCATTTACAATTCATATAGTTTGTACTATGTATTAAGGGCAAGATATATATCATTACAATGTTTTTGTAACAAATCTAAAATATATATTATAAATCTCATATATTCTCTCAACACGTTTATCATAAAAAATGTATATCTGTATTATTTTTCACTACTTTGTAAGTACAGTGATTTATATTAAGATTTGAAAGTACATTGATTTCCTTATATATAATTATGGTGTTCTATTTTTGTTTATCTTTTGTTTGTATATTATTACCATTAAAAAAAAAACACAAAATAAAAACAATTATTATTATTTAATTACAATATACAGCAAGACTATTATCTCATTAGCAATGTTAATGCATAGATTGTCATTGTTTGTTTGGGTTTGGTGTACGGCACATATACATTAAATAGATCATTTGTATCTGACAATGTATATCACAAGATAATAGTCCAGCAGTAGCTCATGTTCTCACTAATTACAGGGGATTCATAAAATTTTAACTAATGAAAGCGTTCACCAAATATAGATTAAAAAAATATAAAAGTTGATGTAGTAGATATCACTATAATATCCGTAACACAATGATTAACCATTTAAAACATTTATTTTTACTTATTATAAAATTGTCGCCTAAAACATAACCAGAAATATAACAAAAGTCCAATCTAACAAGACGAAAACCCCAACCTTAAATGTTGTCAACATAAATAAAGAATCAAATTAATTTTTAAGTTGTTGGAACCATAGTCACTAGTATGTTATTATTGTATTTATGTTTTTAACGTGTTAACTCTCACTAACTTGTCACAAGATCTTTTTTTAAACGATAAATTATTCTATTTTATGTTTACATTATATAAAATTTTTATATTAAATATCATCAATTTATTGACACAGATGAGTAAAGTAAATGTATAAATTAATTATTTTAATTATATTGATGACCCTTAATAGAAACCTAAACTATTTACATATTAATGCATCATTTGTATATTAGTTTTTGTACATAGCAATATGTGATCTTATTTAGTTGTGACAAACTTGCCGCCAGATAAAAATGTAAGTAAGTTTATTTCTATTAAAGATGATCAATATAATTGAATGGCTCAGTGCAAAAATAAGTCACCTCCATATTTCAAATTTTACAGTCTTAAGAGCATAAATAATATTCCGACAATCCCAATTTTAAAAATATTTTCTATTTTATACTAACTGCAAGAAATTATTCATAGCTTATACCAAAAGATGTATGGTACTACTTACGTTAATAATCAAATGAAAAATATTTGTTAAATGTTAAAAAGTTAATTGTTATGATTAATTTATAAATTTACTTTTCTGCACATCAAAACAATAAATTGAACATAATATAATAGTATTACCTTGGTCCACCTAGAGTAGTTAACATTTCAGACACCACGGTGCAACAACTTAAAAAGTAATCTCAATAAAACTATAAATTTACTTAATAAATAAAACTAATCCATAAATAATTTACTGCAGAGTGTGATTCATTATTTCATAGTGTTCTTTTTTTACTACTTCAAAAAAAGTATAACAATAACCATTAGAAATAAAAAATTACAATGATATTTGATATCACGTTTAAGACTTGTTGAACCAGTGACAGTTCAAACTTTGCTTATCTTCTTTTTGAAATTTTTAGGCATCATTTGAATTAACAGCAAAAGTTGTTTTAACTTCCAGTTGAAAAAATTCAAAGTTATGTGGCTAGGTTGCTCAGTGTTATTTCATTCTGCAAAGAATGAGTAAAAATAGAAATACTAGTATATGTGACCACTTCATCAATTATAGCTACAAAACCCATAAATACAAGACAAGACAGTAAACCAGCTCTATAAGAATGAAGATACAAGATTAGTCAAAAGTTAATAAAGCTTATTCTCACAATGAAAAGACATAAATAAATTCAACGAAAGGAGAAAAAAATATAGTAACTGGAAGAACAATTTTCAATAATGGTATTAACAGAGATAGCTTCAGAGACCTATACAGAACTGATTTGAATATGCTCTTTGAAAGCCATGCAATATATTAAACAAAAATTAATAACTCGGCACAATTATCATAATGTAGAATAAAACTTTACAATCGAAAGCCATAAATTAATTTACCAAATGGAAGAAAAAAATTATAAACAAATGGAAGAATATTTGGAGTTAGTTTTGAGGAAGAGTCATGTAATATATTAAACAGGTACTGGACATTACATGGTAGGTATCATTCAATACATTTATCATGACACAGGATAAAGCAACTGTAGTCAGCAAAATAATTCAATTAGAATCAACAAAACTAAATTTCTTAGAAAGCAAATTAGCAGTTGAGCAATCCTAAGCACTACACTAAGCAATCAATCAACTGTACATACATGATTATTTCTTGCCATTTTCATTTAACGTTATCAACTTTATCTAAAAAATCAACTGAATACTGAATCATATTGTTCTATCAAGCTGATATTATTATATACCAAAATATGCATTATTCCATACAAATTCCATATTTAAACATGTCACAGCAAAAAAGATAGATATGAAATGTTTGTACATTTATTTATGTTGGACAAGTTTTGCTTCTATATATATGCCTTATTTATATTATACTCTTTCTCAGTTTTGCCCATATGCTGTACATTATAAAATATTAGTGATTGAGATGCCAAGATTTGTAATTAACACATGCAGCCATTCTAATTGTAATAATAAATATGAAGTATATAATGGTAATCTGTAAACTAAATTAATATTTACTTTCAATAAATTTGCTTAAAAAATAAGAATTATTTCATCTATTAATTAATGAAGTGAATAAGTTTTTTTATTTATTTTATAAAAAACAATATTTGGTATGTAAAACGTTTATTGTACACTTTATTTCAAAATTATATAAAGCATATACGAGACAGACAAAGTTAAGTGAAAACCTTAAGAATATTGTTAAACAAAATTTATTGAAGCAATGTCAAAAAGTAAGTAATTTTTCGATGTAGGTAGCAAAATTAACCTCTTATCTTTTAATTTAATTTATTAAAACCTATGAACAACCAACTAAATATATGCTTAACATATACATTTATAACAAATAAAACATTAATGCCTGTATTCATAATACGTCGTTAAACTTATAATAATTTGTTAAATATATAAAGCCTTGAATACACATGCCTGCTACTTGCACAATTTCATACCAGCTCCTTGCACATGCCAGCTACTAGTACGTGTATTCTGTCAAATGGCATGCAAGTCGATTGTATCAAATTAAAAAGATTTGATATTTTGGCATGCAATGTGCAAGAAATGTGGTGGACGACAAAAGGCATGCCACAAGGCATGTATGAACGCACACAACAGGTACTGGCATGCCAGTAGACAGTAGCTGACACGGAGGTGATAATTTGTATTTTTGTTTCTACATTTTGTTTTTAAAATGTGAAGATGGAGAGATAAAAAACTATTAAGTTGGAAATCGAGCAATTCAAATCTATATAAAAATAAAATAGCCGGTGACAATGCTTACAAAAAAATATTAGAAAAAATGAATTATTATAAATTAAATAAAAAACTATTAAGTTGGAATTCAAGCAATTCAAATCTGTATAAAAATAAAATAGCCCTTGATAATGCTTACAAAAAAAATAAGAAAAAATGAATTATTATAATTTGACAAAGGCCTATGTATCCCCGCTTGCCTGCTACTTGCCTTAGCAAGTGTGCCAGGAACAGCTTGAATGCAATTTCACTTGCACATGTATCCTCACTGTGCCATTAATTGGTTCATGCCATTTTTAGGCATGCAAGCTACTTCCTAAATTTTATGACATGTGTATTCCTTAATGTACCGATTAATCAAATTTTCATATTCATAATACTCATTAACATTGACGTTTATTAAATTATTCATTAAATTTAACGTGTAATTTTTGATCCATTAAAGCGTAATGAACAATTCAATTGACATATCTGTTTGACTTGAAAATGTCTAATTATCTGTATCAATTCACAGTATTTAAGGTCATATATTATAGGTTAACATATTAATAACTTATAAAAAAACAAAACTAAAGACAATTTATTCATGAATGTCATTATATTTTTAATGTTCATTAAATTAAATAAATTGTTACAAAAATGTTAATGAATACAGTATAAGCATATAATTTATTAGCCGCTCAGAGGTGTTAATAAAATAAATTAAATTAAAAGATAAATTATTCAGCTAATAGTTTTTAGAAGGTGGATCTCATGGCCCTTAATGCATTATTCAACAGTCATTTCAATTCTGCGGTGGGTGACAAAGCAACTGTTGTCACCCACCTTGATACTTTATGAAACTGGAAAATGTCATGCATAATGTGGTGTACAAAACTGCAGCAATTTTATCAAAACTCATTACAATTTTCTGTCACTAAGAATTCATCAGCCAAAATGACTTAAGTGACAAACATATTGTAACTTCATCCTACTATCAATATCAATTGGTTTCACAAAAATTTTTGAACTGCCAATGTTTCAACTCTTTCGATTTTTCCTAAGATTAACAAGACCTTCTACATCTTAAAAATAATATTTCTGCCAACTTGGAAGACAAAGTTCCCTTCGGTGCATTTTTAGGGCACTTTATTTGACTCATATTATGAAATGTTTTATACCAATCATATGTTTCAATATATAAATCTGTGATTTAGTTTTAAAAGTCAATGTCATGTGTTACGTCATTTGGGCCTATGTATATTTTTAAAGTTCACTTAATATAACAAGGATGACATTTACATAGTCTGTGTTCTTTCTTTCTCTTATCTTTATTTTTGGTTTTTGTACTGTCAATATCTTCTTCCCGGTTGTAAATACAATCGTATACGTATTTAAACCCATGGCCAAGAATATTGTAACCCATTATATTTATGTGTAGACCTTATTTACAATTGCTGATTTCAAAATTTAATAAAAATTTGTATTAAAGATACAAGATTCAATAAGTACATAAGCCTTGTCAAGTATTTATACTTTAATTTCTAAAACGCTAAAGTCAACACCAGACCTAATTTTAATCATCTTTTGAATAAAAAAAGGCTTATTTGGTTTAATAAAATGTAAAAACAAACGCAATTTGTCAAACATTCAATTTTGGCCCTTTTAGAATCAAACCAGAAAAATATATTAAACATATTCAAAGTCATAATAATTTGGCAAACAATTCCTGAAAGTAATGTTTTTTGGTCATCACTGCCAAATGTGACGCTTGTCATACTTATTGATCTCATTTCAATTTTATACATATTTGGATGAATGAGTTTTTAATAAATAAACAGCTGATTATTGTGTTATTCTAGAAACCAACTTTGTTATAATTAAACCACTAGTTCAAAGCCTAATGGAAGACCAAAGAGAGCAATGCTAAGAGAATGGTTAGCAGAGCATGCGATAGTATAATGGTAAGAAACCCACTTTTAAACAAGGAAGCTCAAAATTATTTATTCACGTAAAATTCTGCACAATAAACCTCATCAAACAGATAACACAATAGGAAGTTATGGAGCACGAGAATCTATTATATATACATAATATAAGAGGAAAAATACCACTTATGAAGGAAGAAATTGATAACATTAAATTAGCATAGAAGAAACATTCATATCTGGGAATAGTGCTCAACAGGAATATAAGCTGTAGAAGCAGCAAAAGACGGTACGGTATGGACCACAACATAAGTTGAGCTTACACAAAGGAAGGTACTGATAAAGATATGTAATGCTTACAGAACAATATCCAGTATATGTTGTAACTGGAAGTCCACCCATGGATGTAATGATGGAAGAAAGGAGCAGAAGATACAAGTATTGAGAAGAAGTGAATATAAAAACTGCAAGAAAGATAACTACAAACGAATAGCAAAAGATATGCAACATAGAAGGAAATGCAGAATGGACACAATTATGAATGCCAAACATCTAAAAATGATGCATACATACAATGCAAATTCTGACAGAGCTTGGGTGTATCATGATATAAAAGAAGAAAAAAAACAAAACTAAAACAAAAGTATTGCGTCCTAAAGTAATGCTATGGAAATTCCCAAAGCTTGATAGCATCTGTGGGAGCTGTTTTTTTTTTAATATTTTTATACGTGTAATTTCTTTCAAATACATAATAAAGAAAGCAGTACCATTAATTAATGGATTAGCAACTGAAGTTCCAAGTAAAGTCCAAAGTAACATAACTACCAAGTACTTTTCTCTTTACCAAAATGAAAAAATCTAAATTTTAATAAAAATGGATTTGAAGAAAGCTGTATAACTATAAATAATAAAAATTTCAAATAGGATTAAAAAACAAACAAACTCGCACCAGCGCTTGGATTTCATAGAGTGCTTATAAAATAGCTCAATAATAATTTTATATGTATATGAATATATATAAAAAAAATGTTTGATTTGTATTTAGTGCTGTTAGTATTTTTGCTTGCCTTTTAATTTAAATAAAAAATCTGAGCATTTGTTTTGGTTGTATGTATGATAAATCGGTGTGTTATTCTCTATTGCTTAACTCTGTTTCTCAAATTGATTAAAAAAAAAATTTACAATTTTTAATATTCATATTTTAACAAAATTTATTTGCATATTTTTAAAATAAATATTTTCAAATTGAACATGGACTGTATTAAATAATATCGGTAATAAAATACCTTATGGCGGAAGAGTATAATATAAAATGTTACCTAACATAACATTGGTATCGTAGTATGCTACAAATAATTAATAAAATAATAATTAATATATGTATATATATATATACAATGGTTTTACGTAATAAATTATTTTAATGGAATGTTTAATTTATATTACATATAATTTAAAACTGGAGAATTTGTGCTATTAACTGTGCATTCTATATTTAACACACTGTAGAGTAAGTAAATCATAGTTGTTGACAGAACACATTTTTATGTATAAATAAATAAAAAATAAAACATGAGTTCTTATGCACAGGATTAAAGACGTTTTACTCGACTTATAATTATTAATACAATTATAAATCAAATTTTAACCTCATGTAAAACATTAAATTAAATGATCCCAATTATATTAAGAAATATTTAAATAAGTTCTATTTTTTTTTTCTATAATCGACGCGAAGATTATGTAGAATGGCACTTTGTTTTGATTAATTAATTCATGTTCATTCACATTATTAGGTATACTTCGAGTGTTTTAATTAAGCATAGAACATAAAAAAAGAAATACTGACAAGTGCAAGTGCTCGGTTAACTTTACTTATAAAGCGTAATTGCTCCAGGGTTAATTAACTAAATAATAATCGCTTTTTCTAAAATTTTATGATTCCCCATGTAATATATATGTATATGTATTAAAATATGGAATGTAAAATAAAAGAGGCATATATATACATATGTATATATACAAAACAATTAAACTGCTTCCTCCTCGTTCTTCTTTCCTAACAATAAATACACGTTCATGTCATCTTTACCTTTAACATAAACAGAGCCTCTTTTTTCAAAATAATATTTCTTAGTTAAAATATCTAAACAATGTTCGCCCACCTGTATCCTGCCATTGACACCAGTAGAATCCATACGCGAAGCTACATTGACGGCATCGCCCCAAATATCGTAATACAATTTCGTTTTTCCAATAACAGCAGCGGTAACGTCGCCAAAATTAAAGCCAATACGCAACACCAAATTAAATTCCAACAAATCTCTATTAAAATTATCAATTACGTTTTGCATGGCTATCGCAAAATCCATCAAAGCGTGTACGTGTTCATATTCGTCAACCTGTTCAGAGCGCATTTTAGAATTCAAACCACTAGCAGCCATAAAGGTGCTGCCAATTGTTTTAATCTTTTCAACACTATGAAACTCAGGCATTGTCAATAATTCATCAAAGTCACCAATCAATTCATTCAAAACCCTTAAAAATTCCTTACCACCTAAATAACTTTCGTCATACATTTCATTAAAATTAACAATGCTAGCAAATATAATCGCGACATTATTAAAATTTTCCGAATACTTCGCGTTTTTCTTTAATTGTTCGGCAACGTGTTCAGGTACTATGTTATATATCAACCAATCAGCTTGGTTCTTCAGACTCTGTACATGAAATCTATCACGATTGGCGACAAAATTAGCATGAAAACTTAATCTATAACCTATTTCAAACTCGCGATTCAATACCCAAACTAACACTAACAGTAGGAAGAGATCCATCAGTATTTCAGAATCATATAAATAATTTAATCTTTGGTGAGTTTCTGTGAAATTCTCAGTTGAATTGTACGAGTTTAAATTTTTATCAATATATGGAAGCGACGCACATGGGCAATACTGGTTTAAAATCAAACAAGTAAAAACCATGCAAAATACAGTCGCTAAGATATTTTTCATCCAACAATTTAATTGGGTAAAATTACAAAAATGAATGACGCCCACAAACAACAAATAACTGTAAAGATAATCAGACATTTTTAATGTAGAATATACTTTAGGACAGGTAAAATTAATTAATATCGCAACCAATGGCAGGCTGACTAAGATACCACCAAAAGCATTCCAACGGTACCAACGCGACACGAATGAAAAACAATTTTCCGAAATTGCGCCCACACGTTGTGAACATAAAGCAACTGCTATCATTTGCATAAATACAAACACGCAAAACATACATATCCAATAAACATTTGGTTCGTACAATATGAACAAGGCAAATGAAATGATAAAAAATACAAGTGCCGAAATGAATACATCAAAATATGTATTGAGTTTGGTGTTAGCTAACGTCGGTATTGTCTCATGCTGATCATACATGGAATGGACATTTGCGCGATACTCTTGCTCCATTTTTTTATTCTCAAAGAATAGGGTGAGCTTAGACAGTGGAGGCTTTATAAAATAGGAACGTTTCGATTTCGAATTGTCTTGAACACACTTGATCAGTTGACGGTCGGATTGCTTACGTAAACTCTGGATGCATTTCCCAAAAAATGGTCCTGGTAGTCGCTGCGAGATGTGTTCTGAATTTATACTTGACTGACTCGATGTATAATATCCAGATACTCTATGTTGAAGAATATCTGATGGAGGTAAACGATGGTGTTCAATCTATAGCAAATTAATTCAATTAATAAAAACACTGTATATCACTTTTGTAAAACATAACAAAAAAAATGTTATAAAATCTCCAGTCCAATTTTACTTTTCAAGAGCATAAATGTTTATCATTACATTATCAAGTTTAATAAAATATTTAAAAAAATAAAAAAATGTCAAACAAACATATAAAATAAATAGAATAAAGTTCCACAGAATAAAAAATAATATCTAAGCAATTAATTTAAGATATAAAAGATGGATGATTAAAACCTTTACTATGTGATAATCCATATTAAAAAGTTTTTACCACACAAATGATTAGTTGTTAAAATATAAAACTTCTTCAGCTGTTTTTATGAAAACTACAAGAAATATTTCATCTGTATTTTATTAAACTTCATATGTTGAAATATAAATCTAATACCTTGTATAATTTCGAAAAAAAATTGCCAAAGACATTTTAATTTTATTAAAGATATGAACACATTTAATTATTATAGTATAAAAATATATTTATTTTAAGCTAATACTATCACACTAATAATAGGAAAATTTTAAAGAAAACAAATATTTTTCCGATGCACTATGCATTCAAATTAATTTGTAAACTCTATCATATTCTAACTATTAAAATAAACAAAATCTATAAAAGACTAGAAAATATATAATTAAATAACTTACTTGCATAATGCTGCTTCGACGACTATTGCTTTTTATACCAGAATCTTTTCTGCTATTTACAGAAGGTCCGGTACTGATTTGATCATCAACAAATATTGTTGATAATCTAGGAACATCCAAAGAGCATTTTTTGGATCTTTCAATTTGACCAATCACTACAGTTGCACTTCGTGCTCTTTCAGAAGGTAGTACTTCTGTGTTAGGTGACTTGCCTCTTCGAGATCTATTGCTGCCTGCCCTATTTAAATATGAAAATTCATTTGGAGATCTGCCATATTGGCTTCTATAGCTTCCTGTCCGCATAAAATGCGGAAATTCACCGCCTGGTGAATAATCAAACTGACCAACATCACTTCGAGATTGGCTTATATATGATTTTACATCAATAGTATCCTTTTGTTCATCTAAATATATACTAGTACGTTTCTCCTCATCTTCTACACTTATACTAGTCCAACTAACTTCTTCTTTTCCATTTTCATTGATGCCATTTTTTGTTTCAATGATTGTAGGCACCTGTGTGTAGCCGCTTGAATTTGTAACGGAATCTTCACACACCGAGGAACTTGGTCCATCATTATTTACATCCTGATTATCTTTTTGATCAGTTTTTCTTAGGAACTTTGGTATCTTCCAATTCTTTAACTTAACTGAATATCTTCCTGAGCTTGCTGTAGATGTAGGCGTTTTAACAGATTCTCCTTCTCCAGATTCTTTCTCAGCTTCAATTTCTTGCTCATTTTCTGAATCTAATATACTAGGTAAACTACTTGCCTTAATTTTACAAACATCAGGAGACAACATGTTTGGATTATGAAGAGGTTTTAGTAATGAAGGCGTATCACATGACAGAACTCTTGGTCGAATTTGTGGTGACATAGAAGGTGGTGATGTAGGCGGAGATACAATTAATTGCAATGAATTGGTCTGTGGTCTATCAATGCCTTTTAAACTACCATTATATGAAGGAGGTCGATCTGTTTTTCTTCCAAGAATAAAATATGTTTTCAAACCTAAAAATATTTATTATTAATTACATATAAAAATATAATAAATATGTTGTTAAAGAAGAAAACACTAAAAAAGTTACAACCTGAATTATCGTTTTCAGAAATATACTTTTTTATTAAGAATTTTATTCTCTAATAAATACAGGTAGAACACAAATTTTAAAAGTGATGTCTATTGATAATACCTATATAATTATTATTTTTATGTAAACACTCAAGACACAATACTTTAAAAAATAGTTTTAACAAAGATATTCATAGGACAATACTCTCATCATAGTTTCGTTGACTAAATCGATAATTGTTCATCCAAAAAAGAATAGTTTAAAAAAATGTCAATTATATATACAATAAAGGTTGCAAGCAAGTTTACACTAAAAAACCAATAGATTGCAGATTTACTGCTTTAATACTGACAACATAAATTGAGAAAACGAGTTTATCTCAGGTATTAATAGGGTCTATTTGATTTGATCTTGAAGATGGTAACAACAAAAATCAAAACTCAGTATTCATTCATTTCAAAATAATATTCAGAATTATTTTGCTCATGAATTAAAAATAATCATAAACACATGCAAAAACTTCATCTTAAGGATACCAATTAATTAAGCAACATCTAGTATAACTTCAGAACTAACTTGTTAACAACTGAAGCATCAGTAACTTGTTGTTGACTCAACATACAAAATAAGTCAAATATTTATTTTAACTTTCAACATCAAAATCGAAAAATGCAATACTTTTTAAGTGTTATATGTAAGTATTAAATAGGAGACTTGATTTGTTTTTGCTAAGTTTACAAAAGAATTTTAAATCTTAATTTTACATTACATCTTTACTAACATTTACCAGTTTATTTACTATGAACTCTTTGCAAATAGCACATCTTTTTTTTCAAAGTAAATGATGAATTAAATAACTAGCAACATATAAGTTAGAACATTTGTCTAAAGTTGTTACATATTGTTTGTATTCTACATTTGAATTGTTTTAAATCTGATATCATCAATTTCCTGATAATATCTGCAGCTAACACAACAACAATCTTTTTTATTTTGTGATTGGTTCTAATGATAAATATACATCATCATATTGCACTTAGCATTGTTTACTGGAATTTACAGCCTGAAAAACATGTTATGTTGTAATTCTAGTCAAATAGCTTTTGCTCTAGATGTAGGATTATAGCCGCCTCAGTTTTGTATAACAAAAAATATATTTTCTATTAAATCCTGAATTATTCTAGACGTAATTAAATACAGCTTATTTTTTTTCTTTTAACTCCATATATAATTATAAAAAAATTGATCTTGTCCATACAAATCCTTCAATAAAAGAAATATTTGTTTGTTTTTCAAAAAAATTCACATTTACTCAATAGCAAATTATGTTTTAATTATGACATTTGGTAACAGGTTATGTTGCCAATTTATAATAAATTTAGAATAAATACCAATTTATAATAAATTATGACTCAAATTAATTAATGATCAATTACAAATATGTTTTACAAGTACAAACAGGGTCTATACATAAATATAACTATTAGAATTACTTTTTTCTTTGACTATATAATGTATTTATTCAATATTAGAAGCCTTTGAGATGTGGGCCTACAGTAGGATGTTGAGAATATCATGAACAGAACATGCGAGCAACGTGGAGGTTTTGAGAAGAATGAAGAAAGACAAAGAGATCCTACTGGAAGTGAAAAAAAGAAAATTGCTATATCTCGGCCACATCATAAGAGGTCCGAAATATGAGATTCTCAGGCTCATAATCCAAGGAAAAATCGTGGGAAAAAGATCTATCGGAGCGAGAAGAATGTCTTGGCTTAGTAAAGTGAAAAAATGGTTTAAGGTCACGTCAGCTGATCTGTTTAGGGCGGCAGTTTCCAAAATCAAAGTAGTAATAATGATAGCCAACCTCCGGAATGGAGACGGCACATGATGAAGAAGATTCAATATCAAAGTGTATATAGAATTTAGATTGTTTATATCCATCCTAAAGTTCTAACTATTAGACTGATTTTTAAATTTTTGTTTGTAGAATGTTTTGTGTACACTCTCAGAAAGTAATAAAAAAAAGTTCCATAAATCTATAATCAATCAGAAATTTAATCACCGACTATTAGTAGAGGCATTAGATCGTGATATTCTGTCTAACTTCAACCAGTATTCATTTTTAAACTGAAATAGTCAAAGACTACTATTTACTATGCACTATAGAAGCAGTTATAGTAAAAAGTTATCAGTTCTTTATTCAGTTTATCTTTATGAAAAACCAATAATTTTTAATCAAGAAAAACAACCTAAATGAGAACCAAAATAATTGAACAATTTGATCATCCGACATATTTCGTTGAGTTCACCAATCTCTGTTAATTAGATTTAAATTGTTCTACTAAATATTTGGTGATTTGTTTTTTTTTGCAAAACAGGATTTTTTTGCCTTTCTGTCAATATATTACAATCTGTTAGTTTGTAATAATAATCAATATTACTTAATTCTGTATCATACAAATTAATATAATTTTTAACTTTACTCTATAGTTTAGAAAACATAATTACTAATAATTACACTACTTGTTCTCAATTTTGTTTTGTTTTCTATGTATGTCTTATGTTTACTAATGCAAAAAAAAATGAATTGGTAATTACTTCATTCATTACTCAGACTTTATAACAAGTATATAATAATAAAAATAATCATCTTTATTTTTGTAATTTTACGGTTGAACGTCTAAAGTATGTTAAGTTGAAGTGAAATTTTTATTAAGATGAGATCATTAATGCCTGCACATGTTAATTCTACTAATACTAGACAATAAAATGTTAGTTTAATATTTTTCGTCAACCAACCCCAAATATTTTCTAGTATAGATAAATAATACATGTTTACACATATGTTCTTATAACAATAATAAATAATCTACTGCATATACCGTACAAATTAAATTTAAACTTAATTGAACTGAAAATTTATTTTGGAGTGGATCCACTTTAGCTTTGAGTGTCTCATATATTCCTATACAAAGCAACAGCACTTTACATCAATACTTTAAAATTATGAGTTTTGAATTAAGTGACTTACCAAATACTTGATTCCCTTCTTCAAGCAAATAAACATCTGGCAGAAATTTTAAGGTGCTTTCGGATATGTGTACCATTCCAGGCCTTCCGGTTGATTCCATCCTATTAGCAAGCGTAACATCATTACTCCAAACATCAAACTTGAACCTCCGGGTTCCAACAATGCCACACAGAACGGTACCAGTATGTACCCCTACCCGCATGTTGACACCTTCATTATTTTCTTGGTCAAACTGTCGTATAGCTTGTATCATGCTTAACCCCATTTCAACAGAACATTTGGCATGATCACATCTAGGTTCTGGGCACCCCGAAACACAATAATAACAGTCTCCCAATGTTGATATCTTCTCACAATTATGGAACTTGCATAACAAATCAAATCTTTGAAAAAGGCTATTTAATATTTCTACCAATTCTTCTGCAGATTTGGTGCTGGACATACGGGTAAACCCCACAATGTCTGCAAATAATATACTCACATTTTCAACTCTGTTCATATTAAATGGTCTAAACAAAGATTGAATGTCATTGGTTTCTGGATTTGAGTTACGTGGTTCCATACCATTTCTTGTAAAGTTTTCATCGTCATTCAAAAGCCAGTGGGCTACAGATGGTGGCATTAATGAATGTATCATATTTTCTTTTAATTTCTTCTCAGACTCTAATTGCCGACGTACCAACAAACTTTGTCCTACTTTCATAAAAGTATTTCGCATCCGCACATTCGTCATTATTAAAATATGTAAACCAATCAGATGAATGCATATATGTGATAAAATCCTAACAGTGATTGTCACGGAGTCATATTTTTGATCGTGATATAACCATGTAAGTATTTCGAAGACAACTGAATATATGATCCCAATAAGTATGCACATGTATAGTCGTAATGGTATTACAGTATAAATGAGTAGTAATATCTCCGTGCAAATAGAAAAATGACCAATTGGACTTATATCCGATGTCGCTTTATCTAAATATGGTGCAAATCTCATTGGTATTAATATGACAAACGATAAACTAAGAACACATAATGCTAAGGCTACATTTAAAGACACGGTTAACATGTACGCATTATAAAAATCCGTGTAGGTCAGCAGCAGAACTGATATGGCTAATAATATCAGAGTTGCTAACACAGTGCATAGTATTGGCCAGTGATTTGTACTCGCAGATATACCGGTTACCAGGAAATATATAAACCATGATAGCGATATTAATAGTATGTACCATAATGCGTATCTGAAACAAAAAATATGTTATGAATATTATATCACAGTATTATGTATAGTTCTAAATAAGTACTAACTTATAACAAAAAAAGAGCATACAGAAAAATATTGCATTTTAAATTATTCATCTATCCACAATACTAATCTAAAAATATAAATATTATAGATAGAAGATGATAAGAGAAAAACAAATCATAGTCAATATACAAGGTGTTAACAAATAAGTGACAGATTTTCTGATCAATAATGAACATAGAAAGTAAGCTTTTGAAACCCTGGGTAATATGTGTAGATAAGAGGCGCGTTCGTTTCGCCAATATCACTGAAATTTTGATCACTTGGTGATGACCTAAAATATTACTGAATTATTGTCTAACATGATACATAACAAAGAACGACCAATTTCACTTTATCTCAAAAAGTTTTATTCATTACTCGCCATATTTTTAAATTTATGTCACCGAATTTGTTTAATTTATCATCACCAAGTGATCAAAATTTCAGTGATATTGGCGAAACGAACGCGCATAAGATTGAGTGTAAACCGAATGTTGCCAATTGAATATTATTTCACAAATTAAAAAAAAAAAATTAATTTTGTAAAGAAGTATTTTATTTTTGTTTTTTATATTTCGATACAGTAATATAAATGTAGCAATTTCGTTTGCTAAGCAAGGTAAGCCAAGGTAAATACTCACTTAACCTCACAAATATTTCTTTTTTTATTTAAAATTCACTTGTTGTTTACAATTTTATATATTTTTAAATGATTTTAAAATACTATTTAATTAATTTTCATTCTGTGATAGAACTCCATGAGCAGGAGGGAAGTAAAATTCTTACTTTGGCTTACTTGCTTGTTGCTACTTTACAAACGGAATGGTCTATTAAGCAAGATAAGGTAAGGTGAAGTAAGAATAACTGAGAATATTGGCAAAAGAAAAGCACGTATTATTAGCAATTACATTTAATAAAATATCATGTCCAAGTTAAAGAATTAAATAAAAAGTCAAAGGTCAATAACAATTTACTTTATATATACACTGGCAAAAAAACTGATTAAAAAACTCAAATAAATAACTGGATGCTCATTGTTTAATTAAAACCTGGCGGCACCAGCTTAGACGTCGCGCTGCGAAAGGGCCAGAGACAAGGAATGTAGAGAGAGCCTAAAACAATACTCAAAAACATTTAAAGCTACGCCACTGGTCCGCACTTATATTACAATATACTATAGCTTGTCAAACAAGTGTTAGAAATTCAACAACAATTTTGACAAACAAAGTTGTATTTATTACTATTGAAGCAAAAACCTGTTACCTAAACCGAAGCAACCTATTTAGACGTTGCAATTTGGTTGCCAGTTGATAAGATGTTTATCAATAGTATTCAGTTTCTTTGGTTAAAACAACACAATGGAGCTACAATTACTTTGTAGCACTAATTATTATCTAACTTGTGTTAAGTGCATGTAAATCAATTATTCAAATTCCTGCCTCACCATCAAGCAATGCCGTACCAATTGGTTTGCAATTTCAAAGCAAAAAATAATTGAATCTTTTTGCTAAAAAAAATTAAAGTATATCAGTACTGCACTATAATTTTGAATTCATTTCTTTAGCTAGCACACAACAATGAATTCCAGACTGGCAATTATCACCAAGACAAAGCTACTGCTACTACAAATAAAATAATAAATTTTTCAAATATTCATTTAATAAACAGCAGAATTTTATTTCCACGACATGCCTTCTATAAACTAAAAAAGACAATAAAAATAAAAATAATATATCTTATTACATTCTTTATTTTTAACAAATAATATTCATAAAATTGTCTTCAAATAATTTTAATTTATTACTTAAAACAACAAATTATCTTATAATTTGAGTTTAATTATTTATTAATATATTTTATTTTCACTAAATATGTTATGTTTTGTTTTCTTAATAGCTCTAAAATAATTTTGTATTATGACCTTTGTGTTTATTTTAAATCTTTATAATTACAGCATGGCCCGGCTAAACAAGAAGAGTGTGGAAGAGTGCTAGGAGAAAACAGGTGTAACAACGAAACATCTAATCTACAATCTATGGTCCACTTTAGTAGCAATTAGTGAAGAAGAAAAATTCATACATTATACAAATATATAAAAATAAAACAATATAAAATAAATAACAAGCTAAAAAACATATAGATCAAAGATTATAAAAACATAACAAAATAAATAAAATAAGAAAGTAAAAATATTAAGAAGTAAATCACAAAAAAGAAAAGAAATATACACAATCACCTAACATAAAACAAACAAAATAAATAATAAAAACAACAAAATAAATTAAAATAATAAATAGAAATTAATAAAAATAAACAACTGATAATAAAACAACAATTACCCGAAATAAAAATTAATAATAAGAAGGAATATAAAAATATACAAAACAAAATGAATGCAAAAAGAGAAAGAAAATACGAGAGAGAAGAAGTCGATATAGAAAGCCCTAAAAAAGAATTAAAAGAATTTCAAAAAAGCAAAAAAAATATTAAGATCTTCAGACTAAAGGAAAATAGAGAAAGAAAGGAAAACAGTAGAAAAGCAATCCTACAGTGACACAACCAGAAATATAGAAAATAAAGAGAAGTAAACAGGGATAAAATACACAGAGAAGAATACGAAGACATTACAAATACAAAAAAGAAAATGGAGGAATTAAAGAGCATGATTAAAGAATTAATGAATGAGATGGTAAAAAACACAAAGGAATTAAAAGAAAAGATTAGAGAGATGAAGAAGGAGTTAAAGGATAAAGAAGTGAAGTGGGAAATCGAAAGCTTAGAAAACAAAGAAGAAAAAGAAGAAAGACAGAAAAAAGAAATAATATTATAATAACAGGAATAAAAACAAATGAGAATGAAGAACAAAAGAAAGTGAAGAACTTTTTGAAAGAAAAACTTCAGATAATAGCAAAAATAGGAAAAGCTCATCTAAAACATAAAGATAAAGAAATAATAAGAGTAGATGTCGAAATATGAGAAACATAGCAACAAATAATGAAAGCCAAAAGAAATCTGAAAGAGACCAGGATTAACATTGACAATGACCTAACACACGAAGAAAGATGTGTACAAAAAAAAATTAGAGACTTAGCAAAAAAAGAAAAAGCGAATGGAAAGAAGGTTAGAATAGGTTACCAAAAGTTATTAATTAAGGAAGAGGAATATAAATGTAATAAAGAGTTAAAGGGTTTAGAAGAAGTGGAAGTTCCAAAAAACTAACAAAAATACAGAAACAAAAAAAAAAATTACGAGAAAATGGTACAAGAAATAAGATAAACAATACAGAGACAAAGAAAAGAAAAATGAAACAAAAAGAAAAATGAAACAAAAAGAAAAAAGAAAAAAAAGCAAAGATAAAATCATGAACAAAATTTGGAAAAGAAATGAATGAGAACTTCAACCGGAACAAAAAACTATACTACGGAACGTTAAAACATTTAAAACAAAAGAAAGAACACACTATGATGAACATAAAAGATATAAATGGAATAATAATAACGGAAGAAGGCAAGATAATGGAAAGATAGAGGAAATACTTACAAGAACTAAACAAACAAGAAGTAAAAGAAAACAAAACAAGAAAGGATGAAACAATGATACAGAACAGACGAACGGAAGAAATAAATGAAACTAAAAAAAAAAAAACGAAGTAATAGAAGCAATTATCAAAGTAAAGAAACGCTGGAAATAATGAAATAAGGAAGATTATTAGACTTATTAATAATAAGATATATTACACAAATTATTAAAATGTACGCCTTACACCGATAGGTAGAAAGGTCAACTGAATAAATAAAATAAAATAAGAAGATATTTTAAAAATAGCTGCAAGTATTCCTCATTAAATTTAATCATCTCAAATATAAGTATTATTAAAGATAAAGCTCTTTAGAAACCTGGCAAAAATAATTCTGGATGTGATTCGAAAACTAATAATTTAATAAGGAAAAAAAAACAAAATGTACAATTTTGCGGGAATAACCGCGCTCAAATAGAAAATAATAGCGTTCATAATAATCATACACTACTAATATTATTTAATACAAAATAACTTCATATCAGATATTCAATATGGATTTCGATCAATATGTTCGACAACAGATCTTCTGACGTATGTAAGTTACAAATAGAATTCTACTTTAGACAAACATTGAGAAAATCTTGCAGTAGCTCTAGACATTTCCAAAACATTTGATAGGGTATGACATCCTAACCTTATCAACGAGATCCATTGTAAAGGTCTTGATCAAAAATCTATAAATCGTATCAATAGTTTTTAATAGTATTTTTGACAATAAAAAAAATTTAGTTAGAAATGATGGTATTAACTCTGAAATGCTGGTGTTCCTCAAGGTTCTGCTCTTTCACCAACTTTATTTTTGAGTTACATTAATGAACTTTTTCAAATAATCAAAAGTCTAATTTATAGTTTTGCAGATGATAGCACTCTTCATAGTTTCATACATTCCAAAGACCATTTCGACAAATATGGCAGAGCGATTTAAAATTTCTAGGTTAGAATCTGTAACAATTATAAACAAAAACCTCAAAACAATATCTGAATGAGGTACTACCAACATGGTGAATTTTAACTCAGCTTCTTACTGTTTCAAAATCAAAATCCAATGTATCATCAGTACCAAATATTAAACAAAACAACGAATCCATATCTAATCTTTTTCTATTTGTCTTCTAAGAGTTACAATCTCACATAATCTTCTCTGGAATGACCATGTTGTTGACATAGCTTCAAAAGTATCTAGAAAACTAGGATATCATAGCTTCCAGATTTGAGGCAGGTGCATACCCTGGGTTCCCAAGGAAGCAATTGAGTACTTGCTAATTAGATTCCAAGTGAAAATAACTTAAGATCAATATACTCAGTTTAATTATTTTATTAAACTAACATATTTTTATTATAATTTAAATTTTGAACATAAAAAAAAACGAGCTATTCGGATCATTGTTGACCCAAAATTGACTAATGACTTAGATACTTTACAACACCGGCGTAATGTTGCAGATCTTTGCAGTTTCTATAGATAAATATTAAATACAATTTTTTTTTTCATTTTTAATCATTTTATAAGATTATTTGACATATCTTTTTTTCTACGCATTGTATGACCTTCTAGTTAAGAACATTCAATCTGAAAAAATTTCGTTCAGTACAGTGTCCTTTGAAATGTTGTTTTATTGCGTTTTTTTACTAACTGTATAAAAATATTTTATTATATTTTCAATCTGTAGAATATTAGTTGCTTCCAATGTACGGCCAAATCTTTAATTAACAAATTAATTACAAACCTAAATGCACTTTTCCGCCAAAATTTTTCCATAAGAACGCGTGCGTTAAACAAGGGTGTAGTCCTTTAAACAGTGCGCGCTCATTTTGTTAAGTTACTATAGTATAGTATCTAGTTCAATGCGTATCACGTGTGTGTTGTTTGTAAGCACAGATTTGTGTTTAGTGTTTGTTGTTTAATAACCTAAAAAATAGCGATTTAATGAACAAAATATGCAAAATGTAGAAATGTAAATTAATATGACACATGGCGTGCATTAAAATCTAACCAATAGGTATTCAGTGATGCCGGTCTTTCAGTTTTAGTTTAAGCTAAGATTGAAGTTTAATTTCAGTTCAAAATAAATTTTGGTAAAAATTGTGATAATAAGTTATATGTTACATCTTGGTTAGATTTATTCACTAGATTTAAAATAAAACACCCATAGAATGGCAAATAAGACCTGCTTCTTTATTTATTTGTATTAACTACATTGGTCTATATTAACTATCAGCGGGGATGAAACTATCCCCTTCCTCAGCACGCTGATATGATGATTATGTCCGAAGAACATTTCCACCATACTCTGTTATTTGTAAGCAACGTTTGGATTTTTTTAATAAAAAACAGTTTTAGTACATATTCGTTGTATAGCCACCTCACATTTAACAACACAATTAACAATACATACAACAGATTAAAAATTTTGTTATAAAAATTGACATGGCAAGAATGGTAGTTGTGCACAAAGTAGACCTTTATTTTAATGCGTAAAACATGGACAAAAATAAAAAGTTTTTTTTCCCATATATAAAATTTGTAGTATACTGGGTGGCCTGCTCCTGTTTATATTACAAATTACTACATACTTATATAAATTTTATTGAAGAAAATTATTTTCATTTGAAACTTGATTTTAGTTTTATTATATTAAGATATATACCAATATAATAAAACTAACTGATGATTTGTATATTTTACAATATTACATATTCAGAATGTTTTGAAAATAATCTGAAATATGTTGTGAGCAATTCCTCAATAAATTTTATTATTAAAAAAAAACCTATAGACATGCGTGATAAGTTCTGTCGTTATTTAGATACCCTGCATCTCAATTTCAAAAGTGAAAATAGTACATATTAAAGCAATGTTCAAAACGTGCACCATTAGCCAAAATACAAGCTGTAAGTGACAATTTTTTATTTATTTATTCCCTTGCCTTTTTACCTTTCGGTGTAAGGTGTACATTTTATTAATTTGTGTAATAATATTCTCTCTATTTCTTCCTATCCTTGGTTATTTCTATTATTTCTTCCAAGTGTTCACTTTTCTTGTAGCCTCTTCCTTTATTGTGCTGTTCCATTCTTCTCTGGGTTTCCTCTTGTTTGTTTCCCTGTTACTCTTGTCTCATAAATTTTCTTAGTGGTTCTTTCATCATTCATTCTTCTGATATGTCCACACCATCTCATTTGACCTTCCGTTATTTTTTTTAATCATTTTCTCACTTAGCTGTCTTATTATAAATATTAGATCCTGTGTGCTTCTTCCTCTTCTAAATCCGCATTAGCTGTCCTCTATTGTTATTTCTAGTTTGTCTCTCATCCTTTTTTCAATAATTCTTGTGAATATTTTGCTTGGTATGCTCGTTAGTGCAATTCCTCTGTAGTTTTCACATTTCCTTTTCTCTCCTTTTTTATAAGATTATTCCTTTATTTAAATCTCATATATACTTCATCTGTTTTAATTTTTTCTATTTCTTCCGTTCTTCTGTCCTGTAGCACATCTTCACCTTCTCTTGTTTTATTTTCTTCTGCTTCTTGTTCAGTTAGTTCTTGGAAATATTGCCTCCATCTTTCCATTATCTTATCTTCTTCCGCAGCTCTCTTTTGCAGGTTCTAGTATAATTTTTTTAAAAGTTTCCCATTTTCCTTCTATGCACGTTCTTTTTTCTTTCTCTCCGATTTTTTTTTGTAGTATTTCTTGGTATGCCACTTGTATTTGTTCTTCTTTTAGTTGTATGTTTTTATCTTTATCTTAACTTTTTTCCTTCTTTGGTCTGGTTTAACTTTTTTTTCCATTTCATGTTCATTAGTAATAAATGGTGGTCGCTTCCTATTTCTGCCTGTCTTGTTACTCTTACATTATTTATCTTGTTCCGGTTGTTTCTGTTAACTAGGTAGTAGTAAATGATTGATTTCTCGTTTCTGATTGGTTGTGTTCTTGTGTATTTGTGAACTTCCCTGTGTTTGAATTTAGTGTTTGTTATTACTAGATTGTTTTCGATGCATAGTTCAATAATTCTTTCTCCACTGTTGTTTCTTATTTCTTCTCCTTCTTCTTCCCATTGCCTCTTCTATTCCGTTGTTTTGGTTTCCTACTCTCCCATTTAGGTCTCCTAGTATCATTATGTTTTCTGTTCCCTTGTATATTCTTCTTGTAATTTTGTATAGAAGCTGTCTTTCTATCATGGTCCATGTTTCGTTCTCTACTAGCTTCATTTCTACTGTCATAATTCTTTCATTTATATGTTTTTCTCTTATTATATCTTTTATCCTTTCCGGAGCTATTATCATCCTCCTTTTGCTCTTTCCTTTTCCTCCACTCCTGTCCACATTAACCAGTATCCTCTATGTATTCTTACTATTCCTTGCCCTTTCTTTTTTGTTTCCGTTATTCCTAGTATTTCTATTTTTGGTTTATCATTTTTTCCACCAATTCAGCTTCTTTTCCCATGTATCCTCTTATATTCCATGTTCCTATTCTTTCTTCTTTATTTTTTTTCACTTCTTCATTTTTCTTTTTTGTAGTATTTCTATTTATGTTCTTTTTTTCATTGTTCGCCGTCGTGTTTATCTTCTTTCTTGTACCATTTTCTCGCCGAATATTTTTCTTTTTCCCAAGCCGTTTTTCTATTAGTTTTTATGTATCTTCCACTTCTTCTAGATCTTTTATTTCTTTATTCCATCTATATTCCTCTCCGTTAATTATTAACTTTCGGTAACCTATACAATTTTTGATTATTAAAATAATAAAAAAAACTCAACACCAATCTCAATAACAATAAAATTTATCAAAATGACAAATCACCCACAACAATAATTCAGATTACTTTGGAAACATTCTGAAACTAAGGTATACAAAATTGAGTTATTTATAAGCAATGTTGTGAAAATCATAAACAATAAATCATCTTTATTTTTCCATGTACAAGTACATTAAAAAAAATCATCAAAAAAAGTTGTTTACACAAAAATGCTACGTTGCTTAGAAACAAATGACTCTTAAAGCGTTACTTAACTACTAACTTTCTGAAATGGGTGCCTGAAGAGTAAAACCTCACCTTGACAGAGCTCAGAGGCTACTTTCTGTAAACTAGCATGCTGTATTCATTAGCAACTTAATGCTCTCAGGAATCACAATTTAACACTCAAGTTAAAAATCGGCCGAAGCGGTCACGAGTTGGATTGGTACGCATGCGTTTTATATTTAAAAGAAATATTACAAAAGCGGGAAACATTACTATTGATAAGTTAAAAATATGGTTATCAGCATATGCAGACAATCTGATCATAGTTCCCAAATCGAGTAACAAAATAAAATAAATAAGATATTTTAATAAAAGATTATGCGTAGATGTAGATAAAATAAAAATAATTGTTTTAGAATATTTTTTTTTAAATATTAAAGTTAGTTTGTTTTTGAATCTGACGGATCAAATAGAGAATATATATGAAGTATACACGAGAGGTGTAGTTTCAAAAGGTACAATCTCCATTTTTAAAATTATTGAGTTAGTAATGCCATCTTGTAGCAAATTACGCACTCTACAACGTGATTTTTTTTTAAATTTAGTTTTTACTTAAGAAAATATTTTAGCAAGATTCAGTTTAAAAAAAACATTATGCAACCTATAATTTGATTTATTTTGATAATTTATTGATCAAATTAATTTAAATTTGTAACAATATTAACAAATGTTTTGTAAATAACCCAAAACGCACAGAAATCATTTTTAAGAATTACTTTAGTTGTGACAGTTTTTTTTTAATTTTCTGAAAAATTGATTACGGTGAAGATTGTACCTTCTTTTGAAACTACACCCCGTTCACGTGTAAAAGATGGGTTGCGGAAAAAATATTCTGAAAAATGAGAGTTTATTCTCTCTGTGAAAATAACTTTAGAATAAAAGTGGTCATATGTAAAGCATGTGTTAGAAGCATCTTACTATACGGAACAAAAGTATGCAAGTGTGGTACATAAAAAAAGTACCAAAACAATATAACTAAAAAAATCAACGCCCTATTGTTATGCAAGAAGCAAACAGAATCACAATTACAGCGCCGATTAGTGTACAAATATAATTGTAAAGTAAACAACATTAGTTCAAATAAAAAAAATTGTAAAAGAAGTAATGAATGTAATGACAAAAGAAGAGAACAGTATTGCAAAGATAACTAAACGGGAAGCAAGAATGTTTGAGAAAAGTGGGAGAAGCAAAGAGAAACATTATAAATTAAAAAAGTTCTTGAGCATCCCGGAGTCAGGCTAACAGATGTAGAGCTACAAAAAATGACAGCAGATATAATAACGGTATCAAATATCTAAAAACGGCACAAGGAAAAGGTTCCAGTTCAATAATTATGTGCGGTAGCAAAACAAAAAAAGATATTGGATGAACAAAAACATGAAAAGGTGTAGTATGTACCTTTCTGCAATAAATATTTATAACTTCTGACAATATTGTTTCAAACTTTATATAGCAAGTTTAGAACAATTACTTATGTACTTGTGTGACTTTGAGTTAGCCGTAACTTTAATTAAAGCTATATATATATATCAATTGTTAATTTTATTGTAAATACATTTGATAAACTTTAAAAACTTAAAATATATTTTGCATAATCAGTATAGATAAATAATTAAAATCTATTTCTGACCAACTATAGCTGGAACAATAACAAACAAAGGATTTATTAAACTATTTTTTCCACCTTCTTTAATTGCCACTCAACACAGTTGAGTTTTCAGCTACTCAAATGTGTTAATAATTTTATAATTAAATGAGTTACTCGATTGTTTATAAGAACGTTTAACAATCTTATAATAATTTATTTAAGCTATATTAAAATAAACGTAATGATAAAGTAAGATTCGTTTGGATCCAGACGTGTGAGATAACTAAAATCTTAAATCTTAACTAATTGATAAAATCAATATACAACGGGCGCGACTCTATAATTTCCACTCCAGCTAATTACAAATTGAATAATTACGTGGAAACCGCATTTTTTTAATGTTTGATCAATCGAAGCTGGAAGAGCTTGCGCGTGTGTAACCATGGCAGTTAATCCGATTCTTTACCAAACGTAAATCCAATAGTCTGTGTAGTGTGTAGTGCTTTTCGTCATGGCGAATAGTGACCCGGAGAAATTTAATATCCCCGGTGTTGTTCGTATAAAATTAACATTGCCACTCCAAGAACGATTAAAATGTATTGTCGGAACGGATGTCACGATAGAAAATCCATGGAAGAAAATACAAAAAGATTCAATATTCGATTGCGATGAATTCGAACAGTTTTTACCTTACAAACAAGAAATTATTGATTATTCGGAAGAGGAAATGTTAATAGGATATACTGGCGATGAATCGCAGGAATATGATTTATATGATGAATTCTACTTTTGCGTTACGTTAGAAGCAAAAAATTCGGCGTCAAAAATGATAAAAATATTGAACGAAACACACCGTTGCCGCTTTAAAGCCGCCATTAATAAAACCCCGCGTGAGTGGAAATCAATGAACAGTGAAAACGAAATAGATCCAAATATATTACAGGTATATCGCGGACGATTGCGAGTGGATTTGCAAACTAAATACCCCACATTTCAATCAAAAAAGTTAAATTTATGTTTCGCAACTGATGCCAGGAATTACTGTACCGAACTAACTGTTTCTGAAAAGTACACCATCCCTCAAGTTCACAAACGGCGAATTGATTGCCAAACCCAAGCAAAACCAAGTCAAAATACTAATTCGGCCCAAACCAAGTTAAAATTTCCCATAAGCACTTGGACGCAATATGAATATGAATACAAGTGTATAGAACAATTAACTGATGAGTTTATGAAAAATTTTAATAACCATTTAGAAAACAATATTAAATCGTATTACGACAAAATGGTCGTAAATGGGAATTTAAATTTATATACTGATGATTATAAAAAATTAGCTTTTAATAAACTAGAGCAAAATATTCTGGAAGAAAATAGAACTGAATATATGGCATTGCAAGATACTAAACGATGCAAAGATAAAAAAATATCGTCAATATCTTGGCATCCTATGTGGACTGGTATTGTTGCAATTGGTTATGCAAGCCAATCAACAATCGGTTATAAAAGAGGAAACGTAGATTATGATAATTATATAACTGACTTGGTTAATGCATACAATATAGTTCTTATTTGGTCATTAAATGATGGACTAAAACCTAAATTAGTATTGGAAACTAATTCTGAAGTAAGTAGTTTGGCCTTTTGTCCTCACGATAAAGATTTATTAATTGGAGGCTGTGTTAATGGCAATATTATTATTTGGGATCTTAAAAATAAACTTGATGATGTTGAGAAAAATGAAAACACATCACTTCAACAACAATTACATAGAGATCGTTTATATGGAATAATGGGATGGAGTAGGAATGACCAGCATGTTCCTATAATTATCCCAACTGCATTGGGAAATTCATTGTATGCGCATTTGAAACAAATAAGTTGTATATATTGGATACATCCTAACTCAAAAATAACATCAAATGGACAATGGAAAATAGAAGAAAAATCATACCAGTTTGCAACATCAAGTTTTGATGGAAATATACTAATTTGGGATTTGAAACAAAATTGGGATAACAATATTGATACAAACCGTAAATTTAGGATAATCAAAGAAGCCCCGAATCTAGGTTCCCAAAGATCTATTTATAGAAAATTTAACGGAATATTACGACCCATATATAAAGTAGAATTATATTTAACAAAGTTACGATATAATTGCCCAATAAGCTATATAACTAGTAGCACTCCAAAATTAATATATAATGCAATGTCTAATGAAATGTTTAACTTTAAAAAAAGGTTTATCTATAATCCTGTTATTGCAGGGCAATCTGATAAGGAATTTGTTGCAGGCACATGTTTGGGAGATGTAGTATTGTTTAATTGGAAAGGACATGATACAGAAGAAGATGCTACATCCAAAGAAAAAGCCAATATATTAAATTTTGGAACGTATCATAATGGGCAAATTAATGTAATACAACACCACCCCACATTAAATGACGTATATCTAAGCATAGGCGGCAACGTAGTTGCAATATGGAAAGATTCCTTAAATGGACGCCCCGTGTTTTGGAGAAAAGCCAAACACAGATATACCTACGGACAATGGGACAGTTACATACCAAGTGCGTTTGCTGTTAATAGATCCGACGGAAACCGAGAATATTGGGATTTAAGTGTAAAAACACATAAGTACTTATATGAGATTGATATAAGCAGTAGCGAATTGTTAGAAGGTATTGTTCATCCGTTCAAATCAATACCAAATGTTATTGGCATTTCTGACAATGAATCCTTCAGACTAATGTATGTCCCTTCTGATATAATCAATGATAATACATATAAAGAAAAATTAAAATTTATTATTAATATGATAGAACATGATGCTGATAATAAAAATAATTTTAATAAATGGCAGGAAATGTGGACTAAAAGATATGCTATGGGTATTTTGGAGGAAAAAGAAAAAGCCAAAGTTGAAGAATATAAAGTTAAAAAGGAAAAGGAAGAACAACTAAAAAAATATCTCCAGCGCAAAGCTTTAGAAACTGCAGAATTGGCAAAACTTGAAGCTTTAAAATTAATACCACCGCCGGGAAAATTAGCTGAATGGGCTGAAGATATATTGAGACAAAAAGAAAGCAAACGCATGGCCAATATATTAATAGCAAAAAAAAAATTAGACAAAGATTTATTAATTAAACAACAAGCTATTCTAAAAGAAAAAGAAAGTAATTTAATAAAAATAAAACAAACTAAACTCGCCATGCAAAAAAACTCTGAAAATTTATTTTATAAAGCGGTCTCCATGTTATTTCCTGATGTAAATTTGAAAGATAAAACAGCGCCCAGCAAATGTAGCCAAGAAGAATCTAAACGATCTTTTATAAGTATTTATGATATTGTAAAAAATGAAACTGATTGCTTCATTCAGGAAAATCCACCAGAATTTACTTTCGATTGGAACGTGGCGTTGAAAGAAACGAAAGAATATCAAAGAACTAGTATTAAAACACCAAACAGTATTAAATTGCGTCGTTTAAACGAAATGAAATAATGTTAGAAATAACAAACTATAAATTACGCTTAGAATAATAACCAACACCGTCATGTTTTTTTATAAATAAAACTATTTTTTATTATTATTTGCTGTAAGAGATCTTAATAATCAGTTAAAAACATTATAATATTTAAATTGTTTAACTCCTTATAAGTATTCGATGTATGAGCTATGCCCCATAAAATGTCATAAAATAAATAATAAAACTGATATAGTGTTGTTATGCCCTACATCCAATAAATCATTGGTGTTTGATTTGCTAGTCTAAATTTAATTTACATTATTATTGAGCATTTTATACGTACTGTATTTATTTATATATTAAATAAAGTTCAATTTAAGGAAATTATACTTAGTGTGCAGTTTTTATTGGTGTCTAGATTCGGTAGTTATTAATCTCTAATATGGTCAAAATTTGTCAAAAATTGCAAATATTGCACATGGAATTACCAGAGAGGCTATCGACAAAGCACTTCAGTTCTAAGAGATAAAAGATAAATATTACATCAACCGTCGTTTGCCATTAAATAGTTTTGTTTAAAAATTACTATTCGTCGTGCAATGGTTCCCAACTTCCAGTAACTTATTTGATACGAGGGGCACTGCTAAAGTTCGCGGAATCAAGTACTGCCTGTATTGCCAGCGTTCTACGATTGTCATATTCGTAAAATTTGACGTTTTTCACCTAAAATTCAGTTGACAGTTCGATTTCAAACAGCTCGGTTTCGTTCTAACAAAATTTAACGAGAGTAATAATTGTGTGAAAAATAGAAATTTCGAATCGTGACTTCCGACTGATAATTTTCGATACGGTTTAACACCGTAGCAATGTGTGGAAAAACTTAGTTCGTTGTTTGGGGATAAAGCACCATCCAAAACTATGGTTTACAAATGATTCGCAGAATTCAAGCGTGGTAGACCAACGTTTGATGACGATCTTCGCGAAGGTCGTCCATGCACCTCTGTTGTCGCGAAAAATATTGATGCTGTGCGTGAAATGATTTTGTCAGATCGGCATGTGACCTATAGTGAGATAGAGGCATCCTTAGGCATTGCAGCGAAACAAATACATACGATTTTGCACGATCATTTGCATGTCAGGAAGCTTTGCAGTCGTTGTATCCCACACAATTTGAAAGAAGAACAAAAACAGGCACGTGTCAAGTGGTGCAAGGAAATGCTAAAGAAATTTGAAGAGGGTCGTTCAAATTCGGTATATAACATCGTAACAGGTGACGAATCTTGGATATATTCTTAAAAGCCTGAAACTAAACAGCAATCAACTGTATATGTTTTTCAAAATGAACCTAAACCCACAAAAGTGGTGCGTTCACGAAGCCTTTCGAAAAGAATGATTGCTTGTTTCTTCGGAAAAACGGGTCATGTTGCAACTGTTGCATTAGAAGATCGAAGGACAGTTAATGCTGGTATACTTCAATTTTTTTGCCGGAAGTTATCGCTAAAATCAGAAGGAACAACATAAACCGGCAAATCATTGTTCATCATGACAATGCAAGCGCTCAAACAGCACGACGAACTGTAGAGTTTTTGACCAGTAACAACATCCAATTAATGACTCATTGCCCATATTCGCCTGATTTATCGCACAATGACTTCTTCCATTTCGACATATCAAAAATAAAATGCGTGGCAAGCGTTTTTCATCGCCTGAAGAGGCCGTTGAAGCATTTAAATCACTTGTTTTGAAGGTACCTCGCTCAGAGTGGCAAAATTGTTTTGAAGATTGGTTTCATCGGAAAATATGTAAAAAATAAATACGAGAGATTCATAGTTTTTCGCCAACGCTCTGCTAACAAATTAAAAAAAAACTTTATACTGCGTATTACAAAATATTGATATTTGACAGGTGTATTTAGACTGTCTGCCACTATTTTCACCTAGCGCACGCATGAAAAAGTTATCTCTATTAAAAGTTGTAGAGCGGAAATTTATAGGAAAATTCAAATGACCTATATCGATTAGAAATTTTCCGCTCTACAACATTTAATAGAGATATTTTTGCTGAAAATGCAAAGTTGTTGCTAAAAATGCAAAAAAACCATTAAAAACGCAAAAATTGGTGTAAATGTCTATTACTCCAAAAGTACAGGGAGTTTATAAATGAATGAGATTATGTAATCACTTTAAATGTGCCGCTTTTTTTAAATTGTTCACTAAACTATTTGTTTTGACAGATCAACTTTGACAGCTGTCAAGCAAACATATGAAAACATATGTAGTATAGTGAACGATTTTAAAAAGGCGGCATATCTAAAGTGATTACATAATCCCATTCATTTATAAACTCCCTGTATATAGGTCGCTAAGCTGTGGGTAAAATTTTTTTAAAAAATGTCTAATTTGAAGAGACTATTAGTTTAAAAAATAATATGTTTATTGAATATAACACTTGTTATTAATTATACTAGTGACTTATATTTATGAGAATATCATAAATGTCAACGTTGTAAAGTACACAATCTGTCATTTGTATTTGCCATTAGATTATACAAAATGCAATAAAATATTGATCATTTAAGCGCTAAACCTGAGAATAAATTGATTCCGCAGTCGGAAGGAGCTTACAAAAAAAAGAGTACAGTCATTTAATAAATGTATAAACTGTAAATATGTAAATATTTTATAATAAAACTAAATTAACAATAAATATTATTAAAAAATTAAATTAATTGTTACATAATTTAGTAATGATATTTTTAAATATTTTCTTGATTTGATATTATTATATATTTATACAAAAGATAGTACTATTGACATCTAGTGTAGTGATTAGGCTTATTTGAATCGTCCTGGTTAGAGTCAACTTGCCGTACCGTGCTTCAGAGCATAGTTGGGCTGATTTGTATCCCTGCAAAGTTTTGGTAAGTCTGATGCCGCTACCCAAGACGATTCAAAAACGCCTAATTTAAACATTAACCTTTAAAAAAAATAGACACTTTAATAATTGACATTTAACATCTATACAATATAACAAAACCTAATTTTATTGGTTTAATAAAAAAAAAACATAACCTATAACAATTTCTATAGTTTTTCTACAAATAAAATAGCAAATATTATATTTAAAATTGCTGAGATTGGCAGATACTAACCAAATGCCATTTGGTGGCAAAACATAAAACATTGCAATATACACTTATAGTCCAGACAGATAAGAGTTTTATAAACGTTTATATATATACGTGAATTCGGTTCACAATCGCAACGATATTATAGTGAATGATAATTATAACTGCAGAATTGTCATAAGATTTAGAAATACAAGCCAAAAAATTGTTAACAATATCCGATGCTAATCACCCAATGGCCGGATGAGAGCACTACCGTAAGAATTAAAGTGCGAGATGTATTCTTAATTAAACTGTTTTATTAATAATTTTACGTGTATACTCCATCGACATGTCATGAACAGTATATTATTCCGAGTAGCGTATCATAGTACAGGGTCTTTATAAATGTCTGGAATTATGTAATCACTTTAAATGTGCCGCCAATTTAAAATTGCACCAAACTATTTATTTTGATTTGACAGTTCAACTTCAACTGTATTTTTGCACATCGAAATTGAATTACTGAAGCCTTAAATTTTCTACAAAAACGCAACAGGTTTGCTGTACACCGCTAAGCCGTAACAGGAAAATAGAACAAACAGCAAAGTAGAACAAGTCTTTTCCAACTACGGCGCAAGAGCAGATCCTGCCGTTAACTCCCAAGATCAATATCAACAGTAGGTTACAAGCAAAAAACACAAATTCCAAATTTTAACCCATGTTAGTTTGTTGTCAATCATTGCAATTAATATCGTTCATGAATAGTTCAGAAACGCTACAAAATTGCGAGTTGAAACCAACTTTGCAACTCTGGATTCCACCCAAAACATGTTTCTTGACTTCTATAAAAAAGCCATTTTCAAAAATTGTTAAAAACAACTAACTAAAGGAAGAAAATTAGTGCGATTTTCATCTTGTTTGGTGGTTGTGTATTTCTTTGTTTGACTATATTGTTTTTTATTATTTTGTTATTTACATCATACAAGTTGGCTGTGGTGCAAAAATCACTGAGTTATGCTGCTCGAAAAAATGCATGAGATGCGTTGCTTAAAAACGCAAGCGCGCCGTGAGGCAAACAGCGCGATTGTGTTCTTTAGTGACTTCTATTTATGAGAATATCATAAATGTCAACGTTGTAAAGTACACAATCTGTCATTTGTATTTGCCATTAGATTATACAAAATGCAATAAAATATTGATCATTTAAGCGCTAAACCTGAGAATAAATTGATTCCGCAGTCGGAAGGAGCTTACAAAAAAAAGAGTACAGTCATTTAATAAATGTATAGAAGAAAAAAATGCATATTTGCAGAAATTGTCAGAGAAATACAATCATTCACAAAGTGAGCCATACATTCAAAATTACAAAGCATAACTTATAGCACAATTAAAAGTCTACTAAGTTTAATGTTCAATGAAGTATAACTCTTAAAGTTTAAGCAAATATTTCGACAAAAAAATTACAAATTAATTTCAAAATTTAAAAAACAATTAAAGGTTTTAGATTTTTATATATTTCATTAGATTGGAAATTTCATTCTCAGCACGTTGCAAAAAACCGATTTTAAAAAGGAGTTAAATTGCGTTAGTTCTGCTCGTAGTTTTATGACACTTACCAAACTGCCCCCTTAATACTTTTGGATTGTGCCCATTTCAAATAGCACTTTTCTTAAACTTAGACCAACCTAAAAAGTGCAAGGGCCATGCATTCCAGCGTACAAACGCAACAAATTCAGTGGCAAGTTAGTTAGAAGTCGGCATATGTAGCTACCTGATATATCAAACACTGAGGCAGAAAATTTTCGTTAATATATATAATAATTTTTCAAGATTTTTGAAGTAAATTATCTCAACATCACTGAGCCAATCAAGTTCCTGCAATTTTTGAAGTGAAGCACTATCCAAGGCCATAATATATCGATAGTTTAGTAAATCAAACGTGGTCGTACTTCCCTAATTTAGCACCCAATGATTTTTACGTGGACAGCGCTTTTCGATGCCACAAGAAGCTGTTAATTTCAAATTCATTCAAAAACAATTGGTTTAACCAAATGCAAAAATGTGTAGATCGTAAAGGAGAGTATTTTGAAAAACAATAACAAAGTTTCTAAACAAATCATTGTTTTAGTTATTTATTTTCAATACATAAATAGCAACCCTTGTAGAAGTATATAATTATTTACATGGTTAAATTCAGAATATCGTATAGATTCCAAAAAAATAATTAAAAAATATATGTAGCTATTTAAGTTTGATTGTCTTTTTATTACATTTTATATTTTGATATTAAAATTTAAAGCTTAGGTCTATAATTTTTCCGACAATTCTGAAAACTTTTAAAGTGACATATTGTACGTATTGTTCTCATTTTGTTTTGTTCAAATTTGTAGCATTCTAAGTGGTTTTTTTTTAAATAAGGTGTTCTTTTGATTCTTAAAGGCTAAAATTTGGCATGGCTTCTTACATAAAGATTACTTTCTAAGAGCGCACACAAAAAAAAATGAATTAATTAAATCTACAAAAAAAGTCTAATACCTTCATAGTACTGAAAAAACCATTTATTGTTTTTAAACCATTCAAATCGGTTTCAAAATAACAAAATTATCCAGCCGTACGTTTTTCTGTCTAACACCCTGTATAAATCACGCATGACAAGCCAAAGCAAAGACAATCTCAAGAATCAAGAAATAGCAAATATGTTCTAATTCAGTTAGTAAGATCTGAATAAATTAAAAAAATATATCTTGTTACTAAAAACAAAATGTTCTCTTTATGAAATAAAAAGCGATACTTTAATTTTACCCTAAAATGTACTTGAAAAGACTTATTTAAAAAAAAAGATAATTTGTATGGAAACGCATGCAAATTTTACTAACATTTACCGAATACTAAGGTGAATCCGAAGATGCCAGGTAAAAGCTAGATGTATTTTTTATTTAAATCTTCATAGTTACCATTATTACTTGGTAAATCTTAGAATTTTCGTAGTTTTAGCGTTTACATCTACGTATACATTTTAACGATACTTCCCACTATACATATATATGAGTAAATTACACAATAATAAAATAGTTTGCTTATACATTCTAGCACTTTTTCAAATTATATAGTTGACTCAATTACATATTCATAAAATAATTTGATTCATTCTGATAAAAAAATTATATACAAATCGGAACCATCTTAATTTTATTTACCTGAATTTTAATCTGTTATGTGAACACACACTCTTCTTAAACTGATTCTCCAAAATTTCTGAGTCAAACGTAGGATCCCACCAAGATCTGCTGGCGGCTCTCTCAAACGGTATCGGTAGACACCGTCCCCAGCATCCAGATTCCTGCGAAACTTGTGCCAAGTAAAGCTGCACATGTGGTGCAATGGACAGTTGAACATTCTCGTCGTCAATAACATCCGAAGGGATTTCATTGAAGTTCTGCGACTCGGATTTAGTAAAACTTACAGTCGATAGCCTTTTATCGGATTCCATTCTCATTTCCAAATAAAAATAAGAAATGTCGCGGCAAATATTAGTTAAAGAAATAATGATAGTTGAGTTGATTGTGGTGAACACATCGTGGGTTATTTTATCTGGTTAATTACTCTCACTGAAACAAAAAAAAAAAAAAAGTAGTAATAGCAACAACAGAACAAAAGTAATTAAATTAACAATTGATTAGTAATGGTTTTTAATGAATACTTATATTCAATCAATTATATCAGTAAACAGTCATTTTCTATATATTATATTACATAAAAAAGTAGTATAAATGGTAGTTAAAATATAAAAATTAAACTAGTTTGTTTGTATATACATTAATATGAACAAATTGTAAACTATTGGCTAGTTTCTTCTATATACCAAATATATATGTATATATAAATTACTTTAATAAATAAACAAAATGTAAACAATAATGCATTACAGAACCATAATTTATAACGCAAACAAACATTTTTATAGTAGTCATGATGACGATGCCTATACTTAGATATAAATGTGATGTAATAATTGATCACTCCAAAAATAATCTACGGAATTTTCACTAAAAATCGTGTTCTAAACTATTGAAAAACAAAAATATATAAATTGTACAAATATAAATCATCAGTGGAGTTAAACGTAATTTAACAGTTAAGATTCCAATAGAAAAGCAGATTGAATCATAGGAAACTCACTAGGAACACAAACATGCATTAAAGTAAATCACAGCAAAATAGTACAAGAAACGTAATTCAAAACTTAAAATAGTAATATCAACCTCTTTGGTAATGCTGTATTCAAACCTAAAATAAAAATATCTCGAACAGTTTCCAAATAAGTTTTATTTATAAAAAAAAACAAAATTAGTGATAATGTTTATTTGTGTTCTTTAACATATAACTATCCTATACATATTTCAGAGTTTTGAAGTATGAAGATCAATATTTATCTTATGCTTAATTGACCCTGTATTTAATCAAATCTACTAACTAGTATAAAATTCGCCATTGGCATTAAAAAATCGGAGAAATGAGTAACAAAACTAACAACAAATACTAAATATTGAGGTTTACTAACTTCAATATCGGCTAAAAGAAATAACAGCAACAGCAACCGTAATTTAAACAAAATCTTGTTTTAAAATAGAAAATAAGCATCATCAGAAAACAACTGAAATGCCGAGAACAAATTTAATGTCACTACTACAAGTTCTGAATTTAAAACACAACAAACAGGATTTTTTGCAACCTTTTGTTGTAATCGTTAGACTAAATTAAAAAGTCGAATAAAGTTATGCCCTAAAGTAAACCGTTTTCAAAATGAAGAGTGTTTAATTATTATTGATTAAACAATTACAATTTCAGAAAAGCCAATACTTATTTTTATTTAAATTTACTATCAAGATTATTCAACCACCGTTGGCTATCGAGACATATTCTGGCTCTTCTTAAAAGGTTACCATACGTAACATATCATTGATACTCCGAATTAATTCTGCTGGCTCAAAAAAGCGTCTCATAAGAACTTCAACAGTCTTAGATGGTGTTTGGTATACCAGATCTTTCATGTAGCCCTACAAATAATAATTTAAAGCAAGGGTGCTGTTCTCCTCTACTAATTAAACAACCTTCAAACTGTTGATTCAAAAAATGTCTTAGAAGTAACGCAAAATGCAAAGAGACACCATCGTGCTGAACCACATACAATGTCTGATCGCAAGAACAAATTCTAATAATACTCCAGCTACTTTAAATGATCCAGCGGCAAAATTCCATACGATTGGAAAAATCTGTAGATAAAAGGGCTTGAACATGCTCGAGATAAACCATGTTCTCTAAACTCGTAATCCTGGTACATTAAATTGTGCAGAAACTGCAAACAGTGCCAAAATTATTATCAAACTCTCTCAGTATGTTAACCTTATTGTCTATTACTTGCTGTAATGGCGCTCTGTCAATAATTTTTGGATATGTTCATGCAGCCATGTAGTCGCCAATTTGGAAATCTCAAATATCTCGAGCAGCTGCTACCGAGTTTTCATCACAGAAACTGTAAATGTAAATGTAATGAATATCGGCAAACTCTCGCGTTGTAAAAGTAAACATCAACACTATTAATAAGCACCAACAGAGAAATGAACTTTAATGTACTTTATTGTTCAACATACAAGTTAATATTTCCGTTATTATGTAGACAGTTTGTATCCGGGGGCGGAGCTACCTGTAAGCAAGGGTCTGCAATGCGGAAGGGCCCACAAGCATAGGGGGCCCTCTGACGCTTATTTCAAAACCTGCCCCCCCCCCCCCCAAAATTTACAAAATATATGTTAAGTAAATGACAAAGTTGTACTTTTTTTCAAAAACGTTTCTGAAGGGGCCCTTTTTAATATTTTGCGGTGGAGCCAAAAAATCCTAGCTCCGCCACTGTTTGTATCAAATATCATTTAGGCTGGTTTAATGTATAACTAAATCAAACCATAACTTCTTTTATATTCGCTTTAGAAAAAATAACCACACTTTAGTTTCGACTTCTTCTCAAATAGCAATAAAGTCAAACTAAGTAGAACCAAAAGTGTTCTACTATACACTGGTTTGGCAAACACCGTATATTAATTTTAATTAATATAATTTGCCAATGTGCCCTACAAACATGAGTTTCTATCTCTCATTCGGATGACATAAAAGAGATTAACATTTAAAAAGTTTAATTTAAAGCAATAATAATAGTTCATATTTTTATATCAATAATGATTAATACTACATATACATTTTTAATAAATAACTTTAGTATTATTTGATAGTATAATTAAGTATAGAAGATAGTAAAATATAAATTATTATCATTTAAAATTCTATCTCTCACGTTTATACATATTTCAATATTTTGTCTCACTTTTAGTTGCCGATCCAGTTATAGTAGAACATCCTTAGGTAAGACTAAAGTCCGTAGAGTATAGTGGTATTCATGTTCGTTAACTTTTTAATAGAAAAACAGACTAATTTTCATTAATACAAAAAAAATGATCTTTTTTAAATTTTATTAAAAATTATTTAATAGCGCGGTATTTTGAGTGGCATAAAACTTTGAGCTCAACTCGCTCAATTTAATTCCTTTTTAAAATCTGTTTTTTGCAATGTGTTGACAATGAAATTTTGATTGACATGAAATATATGTTTTGATAGTTTATATTTGGCCAACATTTGAACAATGTGTTGCACTCCTTGATTTTTATTTATAGAAAAGACCATGGTATACACCAACAAAATAATTGACCTCAACCATTTTAAAGCAGCTGCAGAGACAATTCAAAGCAGAGGCCTTGCTAGTTATGCCATAAATACTTCGAGTAATACTTTGCGTTCACTGACATGTGTAAATAGGTGTTCATCATTTTGTAACATTCAAGGCCAATATTTCAATCATAGCTTAATCCTTTGGTTAGCTATGTTTATTTCACATTGTGATCTTAGCTTAAAATGATAAATTATTTTAGGCGGGTAGTAAAATAGTTTATTTTATTTCTAACTTTATTTTATTTATGACATTTTATTCTGTAAAATGTTCGCCGCCAAATGACAAAATAAACAAATTTAAACTGTATTATTACTACGTTTTTGAAAATATTGTTAATTAAAAACATGTAATGCACAACATTTTTAAGCAACAAAACTTATTATCACAATTTTGCCATTTAAATTTAAATGTCATGCTTTTCCACTCAGAACATGGTACATATAACCTAACCTAATTACAAATAATGCATAATGAAAGATTACATTATTGAAGTTTAAATTGTACATATTTTATTAGGAAAACACAAAATAGATTTGAACCAAAGTTACAACTCCAATCTTAGTTTAAGCTGAAATTGAAAGACCCTTAGTGTTTGCACAATTTTTAAAAATCAATTACATCTCTCTTATTATGCAACTGTTATTAAAACATTTTAGAGTTAAAACTTTTTTAAGAAGTTTAACCACCCCATAAAAATAAAACTAATAAGACCGTAAATACCCTGTATATTATAACTATTTACTTTGAATTAATAACACTTGGTATGTGGTTGGGTTTGTTCAGAGATTGCAATAGAACACTGGCAAGGGTAGTAGTAGTAATAGTACAACGGCCCATTTCTTTTACTGCTAATCTATGACTGCGCGTATGTTCGGCATGGTGACTCTCCATCGGGTTAGCCTGCGGGTGGATCGTATGGCTGATAAAATTAGCTTCCATTGTCTGATATTATTTTTGGGTATCCCCACCAAAGAAACAGTCGTTCGGTGTTTTAGTAGTAACTTTACTGGGAGTTGTCAGCTAGTTATAAAGGGTTTTCCAATAAGAGGTTTCATTTTGATATTAAAAAAAAAACGGGTATTTTTTAAGAGAAATCAATAAATGTTTATTTCATTGTAAAGAGGATGGTATGCCATTAACATTTGAAAACAATGTCAGTCAAATGTCCGCTACGGTTACGGTGGCCAATTGTGATCACCTCTTCGAGCAATAACACGGTCAGAAAACTTTTCTTGCAAAATTGCGATTGTTTCGTTGCTTGTGTGGCACGTAGCGCCGTCTTGCTGAAAATAAACGTCGTCCACATTAATATCTTCCAACTCCGGCCATAAAAAATGATTAATCATAGCTCGGTAGCGCCATCCATTCATCGTAACAGTTGCACCAGCCTCATTTTAAAAAAAGTAGGGTCCAATCACACCGCCAGCCCAAAAACCGCACCAAACAGTGACACGTTGAGAATGCAAAGACTTTTCAACAATCATTCTGGGATTTTCTGAGCCCCAAATGCGACAATTCTGCTTATTAACGTAGCCTCCGAGGTAAAAATGGGCCTCATCACTGAAGATGATTTTTTGATAAAATTCCGGATAATTTTGATGCATTTGAAGGACCCAATCAGCGAAGATACGACGTTTATGGTGATCGATCGGCTTGAGTTATAGTGTTAACTAAACTTTAAAAGCCTTAAGACTTAAGTCTTTATGCAAAATACGGTGTAATGTCGACAAACCTTTAACACTACCCGCTACATCAGCAATATTCTCATGTGTTCTTGAGCGATGCACACGGTTTCGATTCATCACATCACAAACTTGTCCCAACAGCTCAAATTTTTCCACCAGGTTTACTATTGCCGGCCGAAAAAGTGCTTCAGTTTTGCGAACTGTGACTGAAAAATTTTCACCATTTTTGTTGTGAATTTTAATAATTTCAATGCGTTCTTGAAGCGTGTATCGTTCCATTTTTAATAATGGCGTAGTTTTTACTTGTCAAATGTCAAAAGATAATACCTTCAAAATTGACAGCTGCCCAAATAGCCTACTATTCAAAATGAAACTTCTTATTGGAAAACCCTTTATAAACATTGTAGTGTCAATTCTTTTACAAGATTTTCGGGTAGCAGCTAGCAATAAATTGATGCTACCGGGCGTGTGCTCTACCGTAAAGTTGAATTCTTCCAGCAAACCAACTACCGTGTAAACTTGTTGACGTTGGTTGAGTTTTGTAACCAGATCAAGGCTTTGTTATCAGTAGGCAAAGTAAACGCTTCATCCCCCAAATATGCCAATTGCACTACAATAGCTAAACATTCCAGTTAGTTGGTATTCGGTTTGGCACATGTGACTTTAACGCTATGATAAGAGATGATGTGACTTCGTAAGCCTACTTCCTGCTGCAGAACAGCTTCTATGCCGGTGATGCAAGCGTCTGTCTGTAGCACAAAAAGTACGCCATACTTGATATTACAGTACGTATGCGAATATTTTGCTACATAGTGTGGCTGATAGCCCTAGATGGGTTCTCCAGGTATATGCAAAAGTAGGAACTGAAGTAAAATAGACAAGAGTGAGAGAACGCTGAGTATGTATGAATTATAAAGATTATACTGTAATTGGTTTGTTTATTATGTAATATTGCATCACCTGGATGTGTTGCATAGATTCAAGTATAAATTCACTCGTAACTACTTCGTTCTACCTCAAGAACACTTAACATTTCGTTAAAATCGTTAATATTTGGTGATCCAATTATTTTGCAATAAATATATTATCTTAATTATTAAATTTGATTCATAATAGTTATTTACGATACACACGAGATAAAAATATCATTACCGCACCCATAAATTTAGAAATTGTACTTCCATAAGCACGATAATATATTTAGATAGTTTATAAACAAGCCAAGATAACTGCTTATCTTATTTAGTTTTATTGTATTATAGATTAACCACGATTCTAGACTGGTTTATAAACTAGTTGAATAGTCTATAAAATAACCAAACACGTTATATTTTAATAAAAACAATACTACTACTAATAAAGTATTAATAACAATAATAATATTTATCGGTGTTAGTATATACAAGATATTTACCCACGTCAGACCGAATGTAGATATATATATATATATATATGGGTAATTCCATTACTTTTCGACCAATTTGAAAAAGTCGACCTCTTAGATTTTGCTCAAATTTTCAGGGATCAAAATATAGATGAAAAAAATGAGATTCCCAAAATTTTGGACTTTAGAATAATGCCTGTTCAAAATGACACACGTTTGAAGGTCAGAAATTTTACAATAAAACGTCTTTTTTAGCTTATTTTGTATCTCAATTTTTGGGCTTCTGAAAAAAGATAAAAAGGTCCACGTTGTCTCAAATTATTTCTTATTACATGTACTGCAAAACCCATATTTTTATGTTTATTATCGTGGTAGTCATTTTGATATATTAAGCTTCAAACGTTATTCCAAAAAAACCCGTAAATTTAGCAGAATCGCAAAACTTTGCTATCTTTAAACCGTTCTAACTTTGTCAAATCTTTACAAAATTTAATCCACAGGTCTAGATTTCTTCGTGGTTAATCTTTTTTTAAAGTGATCACACAATACTTATAGAATCAATACGTATACACCACTATTTTGATGCAGGAAGTTGCACATATTTTCGCGATCTTCAAAACTTGTAATTTTCAGGTCCCAAAAAAGCGCTGTCACCCTATGTCGATTTTAGTCAAAATTTCAGTAAATACTCTTTGGAGCAAAAGAAAAAAGGGTATCTATATGAGAAATGGTATATCAGGCATTATCAAGAATTTTTTAATATTCAAAAATTGTCAAAATTGGCAAACCGCACATTTTTGTATCTCAGTTTTTGGGCTTTTAGAAAAAGATAAGAAGGTCCACGATGGCTCAAAATATTCCTTATTTCATGTACTTTAAAACCCATATTTGTCTATTTAATGTTAGGGCAGTCATTTTGATACATCAAGCTTCAAACATTATTCCAAAAAAAAACCGTAAATTCAGCAAAACTGCAAAATTATGCTTTGTTTAAACCGTTCTAACTTCGTTAAATTTTAAAGAAATTTGATCCACCAGATCTATATTTCTTTGTGTTCAATCTATTTTTAAAATGATTACATAAGACTTATAAAATCTATAAATATTCACCACTAATTTAATGCAGGAAGTTGCACATGTTTTTGCGATCTTCAAAACTTGTAATTTTTAGGTATCGAAAAACCGCTGTCACTTTATGTCGATTTCAGTCAACATTTCAGTAAATACTCTTCAGACCACAAATAAAAGGTCATTTATATGAAAAATAGTATATAGGGCTATATCAAGAATTTTTTTATATTCAAGAGTCGTCAACATTCAGAAAATCTAAATCACTTTTTGTCTATCTTGCTTTGTTTTTGAGAGTCAACAAATACAAAATATTTAAAAAAAAAATTATTTAGCAAAACACAAACAAAACAACATTACTTTAACAAGTGTGCATTGATGTAAGCTTTTGATACTTGTTAAAACAGTTTTTTTGGTTCGGTTAGTAAAATTTGATAAAAATGCTGTTCAACATAGAGAATACGCAAGTATCATTTTTGTTTACGGACTCTGTAATGGTAATGCCCTAGCAATTAAGATTTCCTGACAGAAAACAACTTTTTTGACGCGTTTTTTAGTGAAAATGTTCACCCATATTATTATCAAAAGTAAAACACCTACAACCAGGCGACGTAGCACAACGACTTGCATTTTCTCAATGGCTTCTTGATAATTCCCAATATAACATTTTTCATATAAATAGCCTTTTTTCTTGTAGTCTGAAGAGTATTTACTGAAATTTTGACTAAAATCGACATAGAGTGACAGCGTTTTTTCGGGACCTGAAAACTACAAGTTTTGAAAATAGCAAAAACATGTGCAACTTCCTGCATCAAAATAGTGGTGAATATAAATTGATTCTATAAGTCTAGTGTAATTACTTTAAAGAAAGATTGAACACAAAGAAATCTAGACCTCGTGGATCAATTTTCTTCAAGATTTGACAAAGTTAGAACGGTTTAAACAAAGCATAATTTAGCAATTTTTCAAAATTTACGTTTTTTTTTAATTAATAGTTAAAGCTTGATATATCAAAATGACTGCCCCAACATTAAATATACGAATATGGGTTTTAAAGTACATGTAGTAAGGAATATTTTAAGCCAACGTAGACTTTCTTATCTTTTTCCAGAGGCCCAAAAATTGAGATACAAAAATGTGCGGTTTGCCGATTTTGACAATTTTTGAATATAAAAAATTTCTTGATAATGCCCGATATACCATTTCTCATACGAATAACCTTTTTTCTTGTGTTCTAAAGAGTATTTACTGAAACTTTGACTAAAATCGACATAGGGTGACAGAGCTTTTTCGGGACCTGAAAATTACAAGTTTTGAAGATCGCGAAAACATGTGCAACTTTCTGCATCAAAATAATGATGTATACGTATTGATTCTATAAGTATTGTGTGATCACTTCAAAAAGAGATTAAACACGAGGAAATCTAGACCTTGCAAATCAAATTTTGTTAAGATTTGACAAAGTTAGTACGGTTTAAAGAAAGCAAAGTTTTGCGATTTTGCTAAATTTACGGTTTTTTTTGGAATAATGTTTAAAGCCTAATATATCAAAATGACTGTCACAATATTAAACATAATAATATGGGTTTTAAAGTACATGTAATAAGGAATAATTTGAGCTATCGTAGACCTTTTTATCATTTTCCGGAAGCCCAAAAATTGAGATACAAATTTAGCTAAAAATTACGTTTTATTGTAAAATTTCTGACCTTCAAATGTGTGTCATTTTGAACAGGCAATATTCTAAGGTCCAAAATTTTGGAAATCTCATTTTTTTCATCTATATTTTGATCCCTGAAAATTTGAGCAAAATCAAAGAGGTCGACTTTTTCAAATTGGTCGAAAAGTAATGGAATTACCCATATATATATATATATGAATGGAGTTTACTATAAGTCGTTAACAATCAAACTATATATATATGTATATATTAGACTGGTTCTTAAATTATTTTTTTTCGATTTTCTTTGTGTGCACCCTCAGAAAGTGAACTTTATGCAAAAAAGTAAGCAATGCCATCTTTCAGGCCTTAACATACAAAAAAACACGTGTCGCACTACCTTTGAATTTTCAAAAATAATATACTTTAAAAAGTATCTTAGCTTCTAGATTTGAGTCAGGGACATACCCTGAGTCTTCAACAAAGCAAATGAGTACTAGCTAATTAGATTCTACCTGAAATTTTACATCAATATACTAAGTTTAATTTTTTTTAAATTAACATAATTTTGTTTATATTTTAAATTTTAAACATATAATTAGACTTGTAAACAAAAATTATTAAAATTTGAAGATTAGGTCTATATTTTTTTTTTATTATTTAGAAAACCTTTAAAATGACGAATTGTACGTATTTTTTTTATTTTGTCAAATTTGTAGCATTCTAATAATGTTTTTTCAAGTAAGATAAAAGGTTTACTTTTAAAACTTCAAAGGCAGTGCGACACGTGTTCTTTTTATTCTTAAAGGCTGAAATTTGGCATGAGTTACTTTTTTTGCATAAAGATTACTTTCTGAGGGTGCACACAACAAAAATTTAAAAAAAAAATAATTTAAGAACTAATCTAATATATATGGGTAATTCCATTACTTTTCGACTAATTTGAAAAAGTTGACCTTTTTGATTTGCTCAAATTTTCAGGGATCAAAATATAAATGAAAAAAATGAGATTCCCAACATTTTGGACCTTAGAATATTGCCTGTTCAAAATGACACACATTTGAAGGTCAGAAATTTTACAATAAAACGTCTTTTTTAGCTTATTTTGTATCTCAATTTTTGGGCTTCAGGAAAAAGATAAAAAGGTCCACGATAGCTCAAATTATTCCTTATTACATGTACTTTAAAACCCATATTTTTATGTTTAATATTGTGGCAGTCATTTTGAAATACTAAGCTTCAAACATTATTCCAAAAAAACTCTTTAACAAAATCGTAAAATTTTGCTTTCTTTAAACCGTTCTAACTTTGTCAAATCTTAACAAAATTTGATTCGCAAAGTCTAGATTTCCTCGTGTTTAATCTCTTTTTAAAGTGATCACACAATACGTATACACTATTATTTTGATGCAAAAAGTTGCATATGTTTTCGCGATCTTCAAAACTTGTAATTTTCAAGTCCCAAAAAAGCGCTGTCACCCTATGTCGATTTTAGTAAAAATTTTAGTAAATACTCGTTAGAGCACAAGAAAAAAGGTTATCTATATGAGAAAATCGAGCATTATCAAGAATTTTTTAATATTCAAAAATTGTCAAAACTGGCAAACTGCATATTTTTGTATCTCAATTTTTGGGCCTTTAGAAGAAAATAAGAAGGTCCACGATGGCTCAAAATATTCCTTATTGCATGTACTTTAAAACCATCCCTGAAAATTTGACCAAAAAGTAATGGAATTACCCATATACATATTAGAAAATTACAAATTTTCTATATGTAATATGTCGATGTCTCAACAACAACCACTCTCCCGCGGTGTTAAGGGCAATTGAAAAATAACTCATTAGTGTCTAGAATAATCCCTAAAAGAAGTACCCTGCTGGGTAAACGAATAATATTAAGACCAGATTAAAACTAATAAATTATTTATATCCCCTATATCCTCCTGAATGACCGGATTACATCATAAACACATTTCTAAGAAGTATTGTGGCACACCTGGGATCATCTAACAATCACCCCACTAAGAAATGGAAGGAATTTCTCAAAACACATATATATATTTAATTATTTTGTTTTAAAAAGTAGTTATAACAAAAAAAAAAAAAAAAAAGTAGTTATAAACACGATCGATAAAGAATCTATGCTCTCGATACACCCTACATCATTTATATATCAAATTAATTGTTATTTAGTTTTTATGTTTTAATAATAAATCATTTTGAAACATTTGTGAATTTTATTAAACGGACTTACACAACTGTGAAGTCATCAACAAAATATATAATTAAAAATCGGTATATGAATAATTTAATCAATTTCATTTAATTCTTCCAGTGTTTTGGTTAAAACATTTTATTAAAAAATAATTAAGGCCATCTCTTGATTTAATTAATGTCTTAAATACTAGATTTGAAGACAATTGATTAAAGTTTTTTTAGATAGTTTTTTTTGTAGTTTTAGTAGTAGATAGAGCACTCATATAAGTATATGCTAACAACTGTAAACATTTTAAGTTTAGTATATTTTGCATTGCAGTCATCTATGATTTCGACTACCTATGACCCTAATTGCTTTTTGCTGTAACCCAATTTAAATTCCATAAACAAATTATTAAAAAATATGCGTATTTTGATATTTTACTACAAAGTAGAAAGTATACTTGTCCCGTACCAATTTGTGATCCATTTATAGGCAAGAAATTAGATGCAATTATTGGGAATTTTTTTAAATTTTTTTGTGCAAAAAAAAAACATTAGGCGTTTTGTTTTGTTGTCGTAGACCGTAGATACACAACTTGTTTGCAAAAAACCAGAGACTACACAGTCAAACGCAAAGCACGTATGACTGTATAGTCGTAGGAAAGTTAGCAGTAACTGAAATATGCGGAATTGATTTTCGTTAGATAGAAAGCTATCTAACAGCTGTCACTTGGTGTCTTTTGGTAACACTACATCAAATAGTTCCCAAGTTCAAGTAAAGATACCTCTCTATTTTAGGTGGCATTATTTATGTCAATGATCTAAACAAATGCATTAAAAGTATAATCAAAAGCGCTTAAGCACCCGATAAATAATTGCAATAGCTATTCTGAATTGTAATTGGTATCAATAACATACTAACTTCATTAATTGGTTGACAATAAATGCGACCTTTTGCTAAGGTCATAACACCACCGTGATAACCTATTTTACGTTTGAACGGACGGACTAAATTATAGCCTTGCAATTTAAAAACATCTAGTTCGTTATTACATAGCCAATGTTCATTAATACATATAAATCTTAGTAAGATTTAGTTTCCGCATATACATTTTTGCAGATGTTTCCAACTCAATTACTTTCCACTACAACGTATCTGTAACTTGCTGATAAATTTTGTTTTGCGGTTTTTCTTTATTTTTCTGACTGTAAAAATTAAACCGAGTGACTTTTATTCCTTTGTCCCAAACATTGAGTTCTTGAAAAGTGTCAAGAAGTTTCAAATTTACACTAGTGTTAATCCGTTCTACAATGAAATCCGCTGTATTATGCATCGAGTTTAATTAAAGATTCTTCTGTATACATAAAAACATGCGCATTTTTTCTTAGTAAAATTTAAATGTTTGTCATTTTACCAGTTCCTGTAATTATTTTGAATTTACTATTTCTATAGGTACTTAGTTTCCATTAGTATCACTACAACTATTTTCTATAATTTCCTCAATTGACGGACTTCTTTTAATTACCGACCCTTAACCTCACTTGTAGATTGGTCTGGCTCACAACAACAAACTTAATCATCGCCGTTACAAGGAATATCGTGTTTTCGTACAGACGATTGTTGTTATAAAGTCCCACAATTGAGACACGTTAATCCATTTACAGAGTATTACTTTCATCTGCTTCTTTTGTAAACCAATTTATTTGGATAATTTATACCAGCAGGCAAATGCTTATGATTTTATCAATGTGACAAATAATACCATATTGTTATGTTCATGTGTTGATCATTGTTATTTCATCGCAAATTCTATAAGTATAAACTGGGTTTATGGCATATTTAGTGGCGCGCCAACAATTATATTTATATCAGTGCCGCACAAATTATCATACAATCTCAAAAAAATATTGTTTATATAAAGGTCTTAAAATAATCAAGATAAAGAACGTAACACTGTTAGTAGTACGGACTGGAGTTAATTTCCTAGAAAAAATGTTCAAAGTTGCCACGATTCAGTATAGGACCTCAAAAAATCACCTTGCTCACGAATTGTTACAGTAGCGTTTTCTATGCGGTTGCGTAGTTCCTCGATAGTTGTTATTTTATTTTGATAAACTAAATGTTTCATGTAATCCGATAAAACAATGCACTGGTTAAGGTCCGACAAACAAGGAAGCCAAGAAATAAGTCTATTGTATCCAACCCATCTGTTGCAAAAATTGGTTTTTTTTATTTTTAGACGTTGCACTTCACGAGAAAAGTGAGCAAGATCACCGCCTAGTAAAAACCACATTAATTGTCGTATGTTCAAAAGCACATTTTCTAATAAAACGAATAAATCGTTTTCCAAACTGTGCAAATAATTTTCTCCATTCAACCGATGCATGTGGTAAAATAAAAAGTCCGATAAGCATGCCGTTTACAATTCGATACCACATATTCAACAAAAATGTGCATTGAAAAAAATTAGTTCTCCTTACAGCGTGAAGATTTTGGTCATACTTGCGTGTTTCAAAAATTATTAATGAATCCGTTATGGAAAAGTTGGGCGTACAATCGAGAATCAGCAGCGGCACAATTCATTATTTGAGTAAACGTGTGCCATTTTAACGTACACTGCACCGCAAAGTATAAAGACCATAACATTCAATATTTGTTTAAAAAAACTACGTGCTGCAAAAAATTAAAATATATCCTTTATTTAAAGACTTTTATATAAACATACTTTGTCAAATAACTTTAACTTTAAAAAAGTATCAACTTTAAAATTAAACATGCCATTGCCGATTTAAATTTCGTTACTAAAATTATAGGCTTGATTGAGTTTAATAAAACTTCTAACTAACTTTTAATAACGGGGCTGAATATAAATCAACATAATCTCCATTTTATAACCATATAAAATAATTATCAGTTTATAATTTAAAATAATGAATGTTCATTGAATTCAATCCAACCTGAAATTAAGTAGTTCATAGGATGTTATGGGTAACTGATAAAAAATCTTATATTTTTGTAAATTTGCCCACATGAGTGAAATTATACAAAACATAGAAAACCTTCATTTAACATGACACTATTTCCTAACAATTGTATGTACATTCCTGAAGTATTTTAGAAACACCGCATAACATCAAACTATCAATAGTATGAATCATTGATAATTACAATAATGTATTCTGATTATACTTTAATTTACATAATAGTTGTATAAATAGTAAAAATAAATTTAGCTAAGTAAATTACAATGTAAGCGCATAGCATTAAATATAAACCACATGTATGTATGTATAAATAAGAAAAACAAATTCTATATCGCGATACATTAAAAAAGGCCATTTTTTTATTATAATACCCTAAAAAAAAAAACATTATATACTAAGTATTCAGTTAATATTATTATATTTTAATTAAGATAAGATATTACTTTGTGACGTAATGTGTATGTTGTTATGTATAGTTATGTACATTGTATATATGTAATTGTATTATTGTGACTTAAATGTAGTGTGCGTATAATGGTAGCTGTTGCGCAACCTATAAGAAAGAGCGTCTTGGAGAGTCTGGTTTGAGAAATGGACTGAGAATATTGTTCAACTATATTTAATCTAGTAAATAAATGTGTTAACTTAACACTTTTATTTAATTTTAAAAATAATATTTTCTGGGTAGTTTCAGCAACGCTCTTAATCACCACCTATCCATCCAGCTAATCCACACCAATTTGCTAGGACTTGGCAAACGTGGTCCCTAATATAATACTTAGACCACGGGCTGTTAAATCTACGGTAGAAGAAATGCACACACAAAGAGTAACAGATAAATATACCAATGCAGACGGTTTCACTAGGTATAATCTACATTGGGAAGCTGTAAAAATCGATGCGCATGATCTCTAAGTATCCCAGACGGCAATCTCTAATCGAGACTGAAGCACCGCAGATATCAACGTCAAGGCCGCACCAAATGCAAAAAAGTTAGAATTTATTTAAGCAAATATATGAACATTTAATTAATAATTTTATTGCGTATTATTTTATTCGCATTCCTTTATTTTTGAGTGTGAAAATTTATTAAAATAAATCCTTTTTTCTCTCCAATTTTAGTTTTAAATTATACATTTTTGTTACGGGAAACTGGCATATAAAGCCGGAATTCTGGTGGTGGTGTCCTAACGTACTTAAACTCCAGTGCCCAAAATATCTTATTCCTATTCATTTTAAACGCATGGAAGCTAAATCTAACCAGCGGCGTAGCTAAGGCCCAGCAGGCCCCGCGGTGCGGGGGGGGCCGACAGGATTTGGGGCCGCTAAGCCTCAAAAATTAAATAACCAAATTAATTAATATTTAATAAAAGTAATAATACAAAATTTTAAAAAATAAAAAAATAATGTTTAATTTACTGTAAAGGTATTTCAGCCGGGCTGATCGTCGCCGTTGTCGTTGTTTATTTGGCTGCTTTTAGTGCTTCTGTTTTTACACGTAAGTTGCGTTGGTTTGTTTGCATACTTCAGCCAATAAAGAACTCGGTTGTTACAGGCGCTCAATTCTTTAATGAGCTGTTACCATACATATGAAATAGTGACAGTGCAAGTGATGTTATAGCCTAGAATAACATTAGTTTTGCATTTGTGTTGTTCTTCAATCTTCATACTGTCGCTCTCTCGCATTCTCGTGTTTGGTGTATTTTTTCTTGTCAAAAATAATGTTATTTAGTATATTTAAAATAAACGTTAATTGTGCCAACTTATAATTAATCCAATCATTAGAGTACCTACATTTTCAACAATAGACACGATTCTAGTAAAAAACTCCAATAATTATTCTAGCCTCCTCATCAAAAGGATTAAGACATCATTGAGAATTTGGTTTTTGATTCTTTGTCGATGAGGAAGATATTCCCTCAATTTATCAATTTCAAATGCATCAACAACTCTTAACTTCACTCAACGTTTAGTCAATGCAAAAACCTGAAGATGACTACATAGTCAAAACCGGTCGTTAATATATTTAATTAATAAAATACGAATGTAGATTATAAAGATCTCATTTTATTTTAATAATCCAATATTTGGATTAAAGATTAAAAATTTATCAACACATCAATCAAGTCAAATAAAAAAAAGTTTTTTTATGTATACGTTTGGTTGCAACCAAAAACAAATGAAACTTTTTCACACATACACGGTCCATATTGGGTTTTGTGTTTTTTTTTTGTACGTAGGCTTAGTAGTAATCATAATAAAAAAAAATCAAATTGTTGCCACGTTGTTTTTCTACAGAAGAAAAAAAAAACGAAAGAAGAATACTATAATTCATTGGGAGCACCCTCTCATCGCTTTATGGGGGAGTATTTGGTGCTATATTGTATCTATTAGGTACCAAATAAAAACAAAAAAAAAAAACGAAAACAAACCAAAAACGAACCGAACCGAATGGAACCCCATACGTGTGAAACGAGTCTAAGGCGTGAAAAATTTATTTTGTAAGTATAATACAAACACGATAGGGGCCCCAAGAAAATTCTTGCGGGGGGGCCCAAAATTTGAAGCTACGCCACTGAATCTAACTTTTCAGGATTCGCGTACCGTAACTGCCCCGCGACCATATTATTTTATTTTATTAAACTTACTTCCTAATCACTTATCATGAATAACTAGTAATCCCGGTAGGTATAAAACGCAATGTTATTATATTATGATGACTTTTTCAGAGTAAGTTTTAAGTAGGGAATTACCACTTAAAACTTCCTCTGAATAATGAATACAAGTTCAGTCTACTGTGGATAGTAGAGCAAATGACACTAACCTAAAAGGCAAATGATACAATTAAACTGGCAAAACAAAGCCTAGTTCTTCTTTATTTCGCGTTTTACAGCTATTTTACATCGCCCCAAAAGTCTTACGACTTGTATGAAGGGGGTTAATGGGACCAACGGCTTATTAGGTGACTTCCGAATCACCCCGGTGGATAAAGAGCAAAGTTATTATTTTAGTCATACTCGAGGATCGAACCCCGGACTGTTAGCGTGCTACGCTAACGCTCTATAACTGAGCTATCTCACCGTCTGTTCCACAAACCAATTTAATGAACCAAACATGGAACTAATTTATGGTTTAAAAATTTATTTCACTAACATTTGTAGTCTAAAAATGAATTTAAATTTTGTTCATCAGCATCATCTTGAACATAGTAAATCATATCAACATATTAACAACAATAAAGATCCAGATTTGTGCCTATAACAACAAACAACAACCATTTTTGTAATACGATTGCCTATTATGCTCCCCAAATAAAGCAACTCTTTCAACTTTCTTGATGATCTTTTGATAGGCTTCTTCAAAGTAATCACAGATAAGCTAAATTATTTTGTTGAAATTTTAATGTACAAATACTGAATAGTTGACCCACACTCTCTGGCCAACAAGCTATAATTTCTGGTGCTTCATCATAATCTTACTCAACTTATTCAACAACCCACCTGATTTCCTCGAGACTTTTTAGTAAACCAAAGTTTTAGATATGTATCTTTTAACTATTCCGAGATTACAACTATTGTTGAGACTCGCAACATTCACTTATTGCTTCTGTTTTCCTAAACTGCAACTCATCTATCATAATTCTAAGATAAACATAGCAATCTGGCCAACCCCTTATCCACCAAGGTACAAGCAGCGTTAATCAAAGATGCCTTAACTAGGAAGCTGGATAAAACCCTGTCCACCCCCAAAGTAACACCTCCTACTTGGAAAATAGTCAAACACAGGACAGATCTTTAAGATCAAATGTGATGATGACGCATTCCATGGCTACAAAATACTATATCCAGCTTACAACAACTGTGGCCAGAAGCAAAGTTAAAAATAATGCACACAACGTGCCCTTGAGCAGGTCTCGAATAGCCAGGAGAGGCTGAACCGGAAGATCGACGTAAAGCGCTTCCTGCTCTTTACGTCGATCTTCCACCTTAACACCCAGAACCCATAAGATCGGCTCTTGTTCTAGTGATAAACAATAAAGACGTCGAAAAATTAAATAAAGATAGCCAATTGAGCTAGAGATCTAACTCAGCAGAAAAAGAGCATAAAAGTGGAAGAAGGAGTCAACCCATCCCAAATAAGACCGGTCAAGGCCGGGAAGGAGACTCACCCAAACAAAGCCGGCACCTCAATACACCCCAAATGACGGGCCGCATTAATGTAATTCAAATTAGAATACAATAACCATAATCCAAGAACCATACATTGTAAATGTCTTTGTGAAAAGCACGTTCAATTAAAATTTTGTCATCGGTAGTAGAATAAATTAACATAAAAATATGACTACATAATAATATTCTGTTAAGTATACAATGTCCAAGATATAAAGCAATCAATTTCCATAATGTTCTAGTGTATAATTTATACATTCAATTCACACTATTCATACTTCTGTACAAATCAAGAGTTTGCACAACTTACACTGACCCATTCAGAGTCACAATAACCCATTTAAAATATACTGACAATTTAAAATTCACAAATAATCTCAGATCACAAATTGAGTTAAACATTGGATTAAACTATGATTGAAATATCAGACCTAAGAAAAGTCCATGACAAACTAACATTTGTGCAAGAAACATTTATATTTTTTGGAGTACTTTTTAGGAGAAATCTGAAAACACTAAACTACTAGATTTTGTGTCTAAAATATTTATACAAACTCAATGTTTGTTATTCACAGTATAAGTTAGTCAAAATTACCGGAACACCTAAATAATTCTGCAAAAATTTTTAGTTTGTTTTATTATGGAAATGTATATTTTTACATTTTTTAATTCTAATGCCCCTATAAAACTGACAATAATTATGTCTTGAATTACATATACATATAATTATAGATAAAACTTTAAATGTCTATAAAATGCGTAAATGATTATTAATTTTATTGTAGATTGAAATTTTAAGAACATGTTTAAGTTTATCTGTATAATAGGCGCTTAAATGTACGCATTTGCAGTTTTAACAAAGTTATATTATAATTGCTATTTCTCACATTGTATGTGTTAATTATAAATAAAGAAAAACTAAAAATGTACTTAATATTTTCTGCAATAAAACTGATGACCATTTGTGCATTTTACAGAGTTTTATCTAGAATTATATATATATAATTACTATCAGTGTCATACGGGCATAAGATTAGTTCTAAGAATTTTTTGTAAAAATCATTTTTTTTTTAATAAAATTAAAATAGAATTAATATAAATGTTTAAATTGCCAACACAGCGGCTTGACAATTACTAACCTCTCAACTACTTTATGAAACAATTGACAAATTGTCATCGAAATGATTGTTTTGTTATTTGTTTTTGATGTTGTTGTTCTTTATATCCGTTTAGTTAAAATAAATGTGTATGTTTGTGTAAAAATATTGAAGTTCAGGAGTTTGAATTATAACTCAAAAAATAATGCAATTTATAAAAAAAATATTTTTATAAAAAACTCTCAGAGGTAAAAAACGTAAAAACATACAAGGTGTTCTATTAAAAAAAAAAAAACAACAAATTTCCATAATAAAATAAACACCCTGTATATTAATAAATATATTTAACACGTTCACTGCGGTACCGATTACGTCGGTTTAGCCACTAACCTATATACCAGACTACTGAGACTGGTGAGCTAAGTTTCTTACTGAACAAAACCAGTCTAATATATCTAGTATGTTGTATAGTGATTAATTAATAATAACTAATTATTTACTTTATATTTTGAAATTATTTCTTTGAATTTACATTATAGATACATATATTAACATTATACAAGAGCAGGGTAAGAATTGAGTAGTTGTTAGATATAATAAATCAGGTATATAAAGTACTATGGATTCACATATTACGGTGTAAAAAAAACACATCATTACTTCAAAGTAGAAAATATTATTTAAAGTAAAAATGTAATCACTCATAATTTAGGAAAATTTAAAAAAATAGCTCAATTGAGTAATTTTCACGACCATGTGGTTTACCAGATACATACAACTGGTGCCGCATACAAACACTTTTTTTCATCTAGTGCGTTACCAGGTGACGACATCTGGTGCCGTTTTTTTGATTTATATGATAGTTTGCGTTTTGGGGTTAATGTAGGTACCTGTAACACTAATATATAAATATTAATTTGAAATATATAGCACTCAGACGTAGAGTGAAATTAGGGAAAATGTTCGCCGCCAGAATGAAACACTGTACCAGATCTCTCAGACTGGTAACGCAGTGAACGTGTTAAACAACAGCTTATTCAAAACCAAAACATTTTTTTTAGTAGCAGAAATTTCACAAAAACATATGTACCGGTCATAAACTATCTATCATTTTCTTATGATTATTATTAATTTAGTAAAACATTTACTATATAAATATTTACTTACTAAAATAATCAGTTTTTTTATAAATAATAGCAATTTCTACTAATTATTTTCATAACCATTCTAGACAATTTATCTCTTTATAGCAACTATCATATTTGAATTTGACATAGCGGACAAATTAAACTGTTGTACAATTCAACCAATAGTGGTTAGGAATCCACCTCACTTGTTAGAACATTCAGAGTAAAAAGTAACTAACCTAAACAAATCATTTGCTATCACAACATCAACAATATCTCACGACAAAAGACCTAATGTGTTAATAAGTAAATAATAAGTTGTAGTTGCACACATTATTAAATACTATTAGTTTGTTTTTCTTTTTTTTAATGCCATTTTCAATCAACATATTTCGTTCAGATCATCAAACTCTGTACTTTCGTTTAATAAATTTCACAACCTCTAGTCAGATTTTGTTTCAAAATCTTTGTTTATGAATGATGCAATAAAACGATAAATAAGTTTTTACCACAAACAAAAACTTAGTTATCGTTTTGTTTCATAAGCTTCTTTCCCATTACTAGGGTTACTAACCCAGGGCATCTTACCCCAGCACGCGTCAATGCTAGTTACACTCGAGCGTCTTGCACCTTTATGAGAACATGATTCTGTAGCGTTTGTGCATATGTTAAATGTAAAATTATTATTTTTAATATTTAGTAATCGCTTACATTTAAGTGATTAATATTTAGTTTGTTTCGTTGTCTTTAATTTTTAATTTTTTGTTTATAATTTTTTCCGTTGACTGTTTCTGATATATATTTCAATTAATTAACGGCTGCTGTCAGATGTAATTTTTAAATCAGCCAATCAAATAAGCAAGTGCAACTCGCCCCGCTTGAAAGGTTGGGGCTAGAAGAGGAAGGACGGGGAAGGACAACTTTGTGCACTTCATAAAATATAACGGGAACGCAGTGCATCTTGCCCTGGCGTGCACCAGGATCTGTCAGAACGCAATGGGAAAGCAGCTAAAATTACCACATAGTAAAGATCTAAACCATCTTTTATATTTGTTTATAGATGTCTAACCTAAAAACTTCAAGATGCTCTGCCATATGACAATGGCACATTATAATTGTGTATATTTAGAACAATATTCTAGAAATTTGTTATTAAGATTTACAAAAAAGTTTATATTACCTTGTCTAAAAATGCTTCAGAAGTATTTTTATTGGTAAACATTATATTTCAAAGTCCGTGATTTTGTTTTGAAAATCAAGTGGCAGTGTGTATTATTATGAGAGACCGCACATGTGTTTGCGTTTCAACAGATGACAAAAATGCTGTTAATTTATCATAAAGTAAAAATCAACAAGTGAGTCAATAAGCGTTTTTATTTACTTTACCATAGATTACAAGCATTTGTGGTAACTACTGCGATAAGTGTATTCCAAAATACTCTTTAAAATGTTTAGCAGTAAATAAGTATGCAAACAATATTATGTTAATCAAAATAAACTTTTTTCTAAGGGTGCCCCTAGACAATCAATATTATCATCAATAATATTGAACAATCTACTGACAATTACTGACACTTCTGCAGTCAACATGTGGAATAAAATAAAGCAAGTTGTGTGACCATTGCTTTAGTTATAGCTTTAAAAAAGAAGAAAAAAGCGCAGATGGATGAAGAAATGGTTTAAAAAAAGAAATAAATACTTTTAGATCAGATTGTCCAATAAAAATCAAACTTTTTCTGATTATTCAATATATTGTGCAATCTTTCAATATGATCTACAGGCGGTCAATATTATTGTATAATATCAATTATTTTGAAACATATTGACTATATATATTATTGCTGTTCAATTTCAAATCATATTGTATAATAATTATTATTTAAGCACAATGATAATAATGCCCACAGCGAGACATGTCGTCAATGAGCATTATTATCTAGAAATGCACGCACACCACGTACAATATATTATATTTCACAACTAAATGTAATATTAATTTTATTTATAACAATGTCATGATATGTCATTTTTAGTTAGAATGACATTAATTAATTAAATAGTTATTTCACTTTGTTTGTAATTGTGACATTTATATAAACAATATCCCAGCTTTTATAAATTTAATAAACAAGTGTCAAAGCTTTTATGAATTAGAACACGCACATATAATGCCCAGGTTGTTAAGACTTTACATATTCCGTATAACACAAAAATAAAAAAGTTGTTGCAAATTAATCTAATTTAAACATACAGTACTTGCATATGAAAGACAAAATAAGTTAAAAATTAGAAAAAATCATCAAATCGTTATAACAAAATTATTCAATTATTTTACCAATTGATTTTTACTTTATATTTCCTGCTCATTTAATTGTTATATTATGCCAAAACTTCATTATATAAAAATTGCTTAAACATAAATAGAATCTGTCACTTACCATCAAGAAATACTAACAAAGATTTGAAAAAAACAAATTGTCTATATATGTTGACAGCTTTTAAGTTGAATTGAATTTGAGTGTTTTACGATACCCAAGGCTATAATTAAATTTGTTACATGTTAAAAAAGAATTTACTTACTTACTACAAGAAAGAAACAAAAAATTGATTAATTTTATGTATTAAATATTCAGAATATAAAGTAATAAAAAATAAAATATATTATTTTTTCTATTCAGTTGCTATTAAGTTTACCTAAAATTCCAAACATATCCAACAAATAATTTTTTAAAATTATTTTTCCAAATTTATACACATACAGTAAAGATCCGCTAATCCGAATCGCTTCAATCCCATCCGGATTAAGCGATCCTTGTAGTTTGGACAAAATTAAAAAAATTACATTATTTACTTTGACCGACCACGGTTCCCCGTACCTAGCATGCCGGGGAACTCGCGACCAACAAAAAAGAAAAATAAAAACCCCAGAATTTTAAGTTTATTTCATATTTTTTCATGGCACCAAAACGGCCACACAAAACAATAATTCTAGTCAAAAAACAAGAAATAATACAAAAGTTGCGCAATAGAGGTTAAGCATTTATATATTTACTTTATTATTGTTCCAGTAATCCGGATTGTTCAATAATTCGGATCAAGCCATGTTTTAATTGATCCGGATTTGCGGAGGTTTACTGTACATGCTAAGTATGACTTAATAATATGAAAAGTAATATATTCAATCATATTGAGACATTTTTACAACTGAGTGTTTCTTTGGAACCATAATAGTCCCGGGAGCTAGCGTTACATTTGGCGGGTAAGGAGATGGCAAGATGATAAGCCCATCTCAAGTCAACCTCGCCTGCGAGCGGTGCCCGCTGCATGGAAACTAAAGGGGCTCTGGCAAACACTTTCTCTTCATTTTCCGCTATGATCTGTCGACCTCCCTTGGTCAAACCCTTCGGTCTACTCTAGACCACCTTTCGGTTCCCGACGCTATTAGATATCGAGGGCTAGGGAACCAAAAAAGCAATCTCTCTACCCTACATAGGAGGATAACCTATTAAAAAAATAGTCCCTAACCCGACATCCCCTATCTCCAAAAACCCCTCCCAATTTGGACCCCCAACGACGACCACCTTTCAGTCCAGATAGGTGTAAAAGAATGGACAAGGACAAGATTTTTTGGTACTATGGAAGATACAACGCAAAAAACAAACGTTTACGGGACAGGGGTCGGATCCCCAGAACCGGTCGATAGTGGCGAGGTAGTAGACCACTTACGATCGTCAGCCAATGACTACGCCAAAACAATAAAAAACTCGGTTGAGGAAGATGATAAGCGCGATCAAGAGGGCGCACCTCAATCGGCAAATCAATACAACAAGGGTGATGACGACCCGGCAAGGGAGAAAGAAGAGAAAACGAGAAGATTTGAACTGGAGCTTTTGAAGGAACAGGGCAAACGGGGTAGCCTGAGCAGGTCACCTATCAGGAGGATCCCGGATGCAAAGAAAGAAACACCGGCTGCTCAAACAGAGAACAAGGATGGGAAACCTGATCACACAGTCTTGGGAAACCTAAGTGAACTTCCCGCTACTCCATCCAAGGAAACAGGAATAAAAGCGGAGGAAACCCTGCTCCAAAGCAATAAAAGAATGAGGATGGCTGACTCTCCCCAGAAGAGGGAAGCAGATCTAGAGGACTTTAAATTGGACTATAGAAAGCTGAAGGATCTTCTAAGGAGAATAATAGCAGAGTGCTCAAATCTGAGAAACATTGCGCTGGTAAGCAATAGAATGAAACCGGAAGCTAGAGAGGCAGCCAGCAGGTTGTATGGCTACTCATCAAGGCTGAGAGAGGATGGAGGGATTAACTTCATAGATAAAATGATAGAAAAACAGGAGGGTCAGGGGTCCGTTATAGGACAGCTCCCGAAATGTATAAGCCTAGTGGATAAGGCGGAGCAAACAGAAACAATGGAGACAGCGGAGGAAAGGAATCAACGAGACAGGATCAACGAATGCCTTTCACGTAAAAAAGGGGTCAAAGCACTACATGAGCTGATGGAAGCAGACTGGACAGAAGACCTATTCACGAATTGTGAGCAGACGAGTGATACCTTTAAAGCTGACAGTAAGGAAGACTTAGTAGTAATATTAAGTAGTAGCGAGAGCACAAAGGGATACCCTGAAAAAATAATAGCGGAGAGACACCCGGAATTGATAGCAGCAATGACGGAGGATCAACAAGAAACTAAATGGTGGTGTGGAGTTACAAAAAGCTCCATAATTGCCCAAAATGGCAAAGCAGAAGAGGAAAATGAAAGACTCACGTATGTAGTGAAAAACATGAAGGGGATGGGAACACTAGAAGGAAGTAGAGGAATAATCAACGCTATGCAGGAAGTAAAGGCAATGACAATGGAAAAGGGAAAATCGAGACTAGCCTGTATCACGGATGCAGAACCAGATATGGCCAGGAAAGTTATGGAATACTGTCTTAAAAATGAGGAGCTTAAAATGACTATCCATGGCAAAAGGAAACCAACGCAAGGAAGAAAAAACGAGATGCCAAAGAAGCGCTGGGATAGACAGATGGATACGATTCTTATCAAACCAAAAGAGGGCTGCAGCTATGCAGAAGTAATGAAATGTATGAAGAATGAAGTGAACACGGGCGAGATCATCATCGCAGGGATAAATAAAACGAAAGATGGCAACATTAAACTTGTGGTTAAAAATAATAAGGAAGAAGTAAGGAAGGAGTTCAGGAAAACACTCGATGAGAAAATCAACAAGGTAGCCAACATTGAACTAAATGAAAGAAAAAAGACAATACGACTTCTAGACGTGGACGGAGACTTCAATGAAGATGAGGTGAAGGATGAAATCAACATGGAACTCCTGAGTGACAACCTGAGCGCCAAGGTAGATTCGGTGAAACTATCAGAAAAGGTCAACCAGTATGAAGTAAGATATGCCTTCGTGAACATGCAGGAAAAGGCAGCAGAGCACCTGATAAGGAAAAGGAAAATAGGCTCAGGCTGGAATAGATGGAGGGTGATGGAGGTATTTGCTCCGCCTAAATGCTACAAATGCCATAGAATAGGTCACAAGGCAATGGACTGTAAAAGTACGGATGGCGAGCCCTGCAGGAACTGTGGGGGGACCGGACATAAAGTGAAAGACTGCACCAATAAACAGTGCTACTTATGCAATATAGAAGGTCACAAAACGGACAGCATGAGATGCCCGGCGTTCAGGAAACTGGTGCAAGCACAGAAGGAGAAAGAAAGGGCCGGAAGGGCTAGAAAATGAAGGTTATACAGGTTAACCTAAACAGATGTAGAGCGGCTATGGATCTACTAGAATGGAACTGTCAAAAAGCAGGAGCAGATTATGCCCTAGTCTCGGAACCAAATAAGAAAATAGCAGCAACTAGGAAAAGATGGATTATGGATAAAAATGAAGACGCGGCAATATACATCCCTGACAATACTAAATCTCCGGCATTAAAATCAGGAAGTGGGGTAGGCTACACCTGGGTGGAGGACCGGGACATAGTGATGTATGCCTGCTACTTCTCCCCAAATGAAAGCACTGAGCATTTCGAAAAGTGGCTAACAGAACTAAGTAAGGACCAAAAAAAACACAAGAAAGATAAGATCATTGGCGGGGACTTCAACGCCAAGTCAGGCATATGGGGGTCTCCCAAAGACGACCGGAAAGGTGACATGTTGGCGGAATGGGCAAACGAAAACGAACTCTGCGTCCTGAATAGAGGGGGAGTACCTACGTTCCAAAAAAACGGAGCAAAATCCTTCATAGATGTGACCCTGTGCACCTCTAAGATGGTAACAAAAATTAGCAACTGGCAAGTGGGCGCGGAAGAGAATCTGAGTGACCACATGAATATACACTTCGAAGTCAGGCAGGGGAAGGTAAAGACTTGGGAGAAGACAAGAGAAATCACCGGATGGTCTTTCCGCAATGAGCAAGAGGCAAAATTCCTCTCAAACCTGGACCTAAACACAACGGGAATAGAACACACTGCTGAGAAGCTAAAAGAATCTATAATAAAAACCTGCAAAAAGACTTTAAAGAAAAAAGGGGGCAGGGTAAACTACAAACCAATGTATTGGTGGAGTGATGATATTGCAAACATGAGAAGGAGATGTATAAAAACTAAAAGGATTGTGACAAGATTAAACGGAAAAAACCCAAGAGACATATACCTTCTGCAACAAGCACAAGAGGCATACGCAGGTGAGAGAAAAGACCTAAAGAAGGCAATAATGGAATCCAAGAAGATGGCCTGGAAGAAACTATGCGAGGAACTAAATGGGGATATATGGGGCAAAGGGTATAAAATAGTCACAAATAAAATAGGACAAAGATCCCCAATAACACTGTCAGGGGAGGAGATAACGGCTGAAGCCAAGAAACTCTTTCCGAACCTAGGCAGAACAACGTGGTTAGAGATAAGAACAGATATGGATATGATACCGGAATGTACAGAAGAAGAAATACTTAAGGCAGGTGGTAAAATTAAAAGAAAAAAGGCACACGGGACAGACATGATACCGCCGGAGGTGATCAGAGCGATAGCAACAAAAAGACCTCAACTCTGCGCGAAGGTCCTTGACAAACTCATAAAGCAAGGCATCTTCCCCAAGGACTGGAAAAGGGCAAAATTAGTACTAATCGAGAAACCTACCAAAAAAACGAAGACAAGGCATACCGACCTATATGTCTACTGAACCCACTGGGAAAGCTGTATGAGCACGTCCTCAACACGAGACTTACAGAGGAACTAGACAGGAATGGTGGCCTGAGTAAAAACCAACACGGGTTCAGAGGTGGCCACTCCACACTGGATGCACTTAGACATGTTAGGGAAGCAGTGGGGCAGGTAGCTGAACATCCTACACACAAACTGGCGGTGTTGATCACCTTTGATATAAAGAATGCTTTCAACTCGGTGCCCTGGAGGGGACTAATAGAAGAATTAGAGAGAAGGGGAATTTCAACATACCTCAGAAAAATCCTATGCCACTATCTACAGGATAGAATCATAGAATGCAGCTCCGGAGCAACTTTGGAAATGACTTGCGGGGTGCCTCAGGGGTCTGTCCTGGGTCCTACCTTGTGGAATATATATTATGATGGTCTGCTGAGAGAGCAGATGACACAGGGGATTACCACAATAGCATATGCTGATGATCTAGCTATGGTTGTCAGGGGTAACAATATAAGGGAAATAGAAGAGGAGGCAGAGTGGGCGTCCTACAAGATAAAAAGGTGGATCAAAAAAATGGGTCTAGAACTGGCAACCCATAAAACGGAAGCTGTTGTCCTGGTGGGTAGAAGGAAGGACATCACAGTTAAAATCAAACTAGGGGATACAACAATCACATCCCAAGGCAGCATCAAATACCTAGGGATGAGGATAGGTAAAAACTGGAATATGAGCCCTCATATAACAGAGGTAAAGCAAAAAGCAGAGAAACTTGTAATGGCCCTGGCACGTATCATGCCGAATGTAGGGGGTCCAAGGGCGGAGAAACGTAAAGTTATGGGTGCAACGGTGGACTCAATACTGCTGTATGCCGTACCCATCTGGATAGAAAGCTGCGAGAAAAAAAAATACAGAATAATACTAGAGCGGGCCAGAAGAAAAATGACAATTAGAATAGCCAGTGCCTACAGAACAGTTTCGTCCAAGGCCATACAAGCAATAACGGGCACCATCCCCATACACCTTCTCGCCAAAGAGCGGGCCGAAGGTAAAGGGAAACAACCAAAGGGGCACAGCAAAGACAAGAGAGTGGAAACAATGAAAAAATGGAAAGCAGAATGGCAGTGCAAGGGTGACGTCGCCAGATGGACACAGACCCTCATACCCTTGGTGACACCGTGGGTAAACAGAAAACATGGTAACCTGAACTACCACCTCACACAGATCCTAACAGGTCATGGTTGTTTCGGGTCGTATCTAAAAAGAATGTGCCTAGCAGAACAGGACGAATGCCCCTATTGTGGAGAGAAAGATACCCCGGAGCACACAATGGTAAAGTGCCCTCGCTGGAGAAGCACCAGAGAAGAGATGCAGCTAAGAGTCGGTAAAGAGATAACCGTAAACAACCTGACCACACTCATGCTTGAAAGTGCATACAACTGGAGGGCCATAGATGATGGAATACGGAGAATAATGGCAACAAAAGAAGAAGAGGAGAAAGCAAGAGCAGGAAGTCAAGGATAGTAGGATAAATAGAAGGTGTCCAGACTTTGTGAAGTAATACCACAACGGTAATCCCGCAAGGCTTGGAGGGCTTAGAGGTTAGGGTTTTTAGTGGGTATACGGGTAACCGGGAGCCCCACACAAAGTGCGTAAGGCATTTTCCCCCCTCAATTAAAAAAAAAAAAAAAAAAAAAAAAAGCTAGCGTTACATTTGGGTAAGTTATTTTATAGCGGCTAATAACCTTACCAATGCTTGTTTTTTTGTGGTATTTAGAGAATACTAAAGAAGATTTTTTTAACAGTTTGGTACTGCTGCTACATTAATTAAAATTATAATAAATGTCATTATAAATTGGTAGGTTATGGCAGACAATGGCTTGATAATATAATATAGTTGCGATATATAATATAATAGTTTCCATGATTTATCTAATTGTCTATTTACTTTACTAGAATAACTTAAACAGCCAGAACTTAATTTATAATAGGTCTGTTCCAACCTACAATTTGAACAGTTTGCAAACAGTTTAAACTATGCACACAAACAAATTACTGTGTATAAAAGATTGCCTAAATATGACAAATATTTGTTTGCGTGCAGTTTGGACGGTTTGCAAACTGTCCAAGACGTAGGTTGGAACTGACCTAATGATCTAGCACAAGGGTCGGCAAACTTATTTTGGAACAGGCCAGATCGTAAAAAAATATGCTGTGCGGGCCAGGTATGCCCCTACAATGTTTGTGCAATAAAAGTTGATGCAATGTGCATTTGTAATTCGAACGTCAGAATTTTAAGTTGTTATACATATTAATAACATTAGTAATGAAACTTGGTAGACTTATAACTAATAATTTAAATACAATGACATTTAATTAACTTTGTTATATCAATTATCTTTCAACTAACTCAAATTAAAAAAAAAAAAAAAAAAAAAACAGGAAATTTAAAATAAATTAATTGTAAATTATTTGCCAACGTGTTCTAATGTTTTGTTTTAATTATTTCAATAAGATTTGTAAACTATTTCTGAAATAATTAGATTTTTAATAATGTATTTACATACATGTGAAATATATTTTAAATAAAATAAAAACAAAAATAAAATGAAATTTAAAAATAATCAAGATTTAACAATTTTTTATTATGAAGTGATATTTTTACATAATAATTATACATTACGCAAGTTACAAAAAAAACAATAAACTATTTTAATTTTTTAATAATCGTATTGTAGGATAAATTTGGTACTAATGTGATAAATGTAATTGTTTTTTCTGTGATACTATTTCATTATAATTGGATTCAAAGTTAGTACCTATTATTAAAGTTGTTTGCAAATGAGCATCTGTTAATAATGATCTATATTGCAATTTAACATACTTCATTTTTAAAAATGTGTTTTCACATTTGTAAGTACTCCCAAATACTGATATAAATCCCCGTGCATATGATTTTAGTTGACCGTATTCAGTCTCTGAAAGATAATTATAGAATTGTGTTAAATCCATTTCATTAAACATCGTTTTTAGCTTATCATTATTTTGCAGATCAATCACTTCCAACTGAAGGTCTGACGAAAGCTCTTCAATTATACATTCAAATGGATTTTGAAATACAGAAATTTCTTTTGCATTTTTATCAAGATCCGAAAAACGCACTTGTAATTGTAATTGTAGTTTCAGTTCAGAAAATATGTCTGCAGCAAATTGTTTTGGAAATGTGGATTTCGCTAGTATCTCAAACTTTTTACAGCATCCAAAGTGGTCAAACTTATTTAATAAAATTTGAGTTTCAAACAATGCAAATTTTTGGCAATATGATTTTACGATCAAATACATTTCACATATAAGCACCACAATGTCTGTAGCAAATGCTAATTTCCATAGCCATTCATTGTTTGATAACAATGGTTTTGGATTGTTTTTTTCGTTTAAAAAAATTTCTATTACATGTCTGAGTTAAAAAAATCTTAATAAAACTTTTCCATTGCTTAGCCATCGAACTGCTGTATGGTAGAGCAAGTCAATATATTCAGCTTCAATCTCTAATAAAAAATCACAAAACTGGCGATGATTAAGTCCACGACAGCGAATAAAGTTAACTACTGCCACAACTGTTTCAATGACACATGACAAGTTAAAGTGCTTTCCACAAAGAACCTGCTGGTGAATTATACAATGAATTACCAGAGGTTTTACACATTTTGCTTTTTCACAAGCATTAAAAATTTGTCCAACTAATCCTTTTCCCGTTCCACACATATTTTTACCCCCATCAGTTGTGATACATTTTAACTGATCCATTGCAAATTTTACTCTATTAGCGTTTTTTCGACTTCCTTAAAAATATCTTCGATTGTAGTTGTTCCATGCAGACTATTCATGGAAACTAATTCTTCAGTCACTTCAAACTCAGTATTGACTCCTCGAATAAATAGCAACAATTGGGCAGTATCAGTAATATCTGTCGACTCATCAAGAGCCAACAAAAACCATTTGAATTGTTTTACCTTTTCTTTTAATTGACTTTTAATTTGCTTCCCAATGTCCTCAACTCTTCTAACAGTTGTTCTCGCCGAAAAACTGACAGATTGAAACAAATCCATTTTTTCTGGGCACATTTCTTCGGCTGCTAAGAGCAAACATGATTTAATTAGTTCACCATCAATAAATGGTTTCCCTTTTTTGGCTATTAAATAAGCTATTCGTAAGCTGGCTTTAGTTACGGCTTCATTATCATGTTTTATTTTTTCAAAAAAATTGTGTTGTGATGATAAGACCAGTTTTAAAGTTTCCAGTTTTAGCAATCATTTATCTTCTGTAAGTTGGGAATATTGTGCCGCATGTTTAGTTTGATAATGTCAACGTATATTGTAGACTTTTCGCACCGATATTGTGTCATTGCATAATAAGCATGTTATTTTGTCATTTAATTCTATGACAAAATATTGCACACTCCATTCTTCTTTGAAAACACGATACTCAAAGTCCACTTTTCTCATTTTATTTGGTTTTGACATGACTACAAATGGTAATACAATAATAAATATTGCAAATCGCCTTAAAAGAAAATAACACAAGTGCCTCGCTTAACTCAGAACTGACATTTCTACGGCAAGGTCAATCAACAGAATGCAAATACGTGATAACGATGCTAACAAATTTACTATTGGCCGTTGCGTTACAGCGTGTAATTTGATTTTTTTTTTTAATAAAAAACAATATTAACCCGCGGGCCGGATTAAAAACAGGTATCGGGCCAGGTTTGGCCCGCGGGCCGTAGTTTGCCGACCCCTGATCTAGCAAATAAAATATCATTATAGTTTGTTCGCGTTAAGACTGCAGTAGTAGTTGTTATGGCAACTAGGAAACAATGCTCTGGTTGGCTTAGAAGCCTACCCAATTTACAATAGAATAACTACCAGATTAAAACAAAGCTACTTGTAATTGAATAAATTTAGTTAACAATTTATACTGTTTAATATTTATCAGTTTTTTGCGTTATTGTAACTAGGTTAACGCATTTGTAAATAATTATATGTATTTCAACTGTAAATTACATTTTTTTGTTGATGACGTACAGTATAACCTCAAAAACTTAAATATGAGTAAACGTCATGCAATTCTAGGAATTCTTTTTAATAAATTTTAGTATTAAAAGTAACTAATATACATTTCTACTAAACATATTAATATTTAATTAAGAAGCAATAAACTATATTGTTTCTGCTTTAAAGTTTTTAAATAATTTAAAATAATTTTATTATAATATAATAAACATAGTGAAGTTAGCTGATTTATAATACCAAGGAGAACATGTTGCAATTACAGTTGTGTGACACTGACTTTATAAACCACTCCCATCACTGCAGTCTTAAGGGCAGAGTCTACCCGCGAAATCAAGAAAATTGAAATTTGTCCGACATGTGCTGGCTCCTGTTGCTAAATAGTTGAATTAAGCCTAATGCGCAGAATAACAACTTACTCGAGCTAGCGCGCATCATAGCCGATTATATATTTATTTATAAACTACATCCCCGCACCCCTTCATAGTACGAAAACAATTCGTATTTTTACAAAATTATGTTATGTATTTACGTATTTATATAGATTTGCACCAGGGGCGCGCATAAAATATTTAATTTTATTGAATCTTTATTATTGTTTCTATAATTATTAGATATATTTACAAATATATACTTCATAATATTTTAACTAAATTATGTGTGCAGTTTGTATTTAAACAGTAGTGTATAACAATTCCATTTTAACAATTAAGTTATTTTTGACTAATAGGTATTGAACAAAAAAACTCTAGAAATTGCAATTTTTTTTAACATTTGTGTGCATCTATTGTGTTTTGTAACAAAGATAATATTATACTAAACCTTATTGTAACATAATAATATAATATTTTATGATACGAATGTTTAAAAAATATATTGAGAATATTGAAACGTTTTCACCTATGTTTATTTATAGACCTACTACCCCTTACCCCGCGATGTACACCTGTGCAACTTTAAATACAATTTAGATTCGCATGTTTACAAATTTGATTTGTATACTGTTTATTAATTATTGTAGCGAGATTAGTTTCTTTATTTTCTTTTTATGCTTATACTGTTTTTTTCAAAACGGTATAAGTGTGCGTGTGTGTATTTAGTCTTTTTGCAGAATTGTGCAGAGTTGTCTTTGAAGTGATAAGTAATAACTTTTATAAGATTATTAGAATCAGGGGCGCGCGCAAATAAAATAAAATATTATTCAATACTACATTTGTAAATAATTAAAAATATATCAAGAAGATTTTGTTTTATCATTTTTAATCCAGAATAATATATGAACCAAACTGATTTTAGTCATTTATATTTAATTGGTTATGGAAATATAATTGTTTGATTAAATTTGATAATAAGATTATAGTTTTATAAAAAAGTTGATAATTTAGGTTCAACTTATTGTCATTATTATTTAAATGTAAATAAATAGTTGAATTTATAAATACGTTGCACAATATTGTTGCTTTTGTTTCCACCGCTGCACAGTATGAAATAAATGACAAATGGCAGTAATTGGTAGAAAACAAACAAACAGATTTTTTATCGTTTTCCTTTTTAATTTTATAAAATTATTAATAATGAAGTATTATTCTTAGTAGCAAGATTTGTGAAAATGTACAAAATACGTTACTAGGAAGATTGCAAACAAGAATTTCTAGAATAACTGAAAATGTTGGTATTAAAATTGTATCAGTTTTATAAATTAGAGCAACCAAAAGTAGGTTTCAAAAAAATTCTTGCTTTATTCCCGTTATTTGTTCTACTAAATCTGTATTTATATACATCGACCGTTACAAATAAACGTTTTTTTAATTACCTGTAAATTTGTTAGTCTTAACGTTTTTTATTGTATAGCAAAAATTTTACTAATTTTAAAATGTTTATAGTTTTGGGATTTGCATTGCATATGTTGCACTTGACTGTAATTTTTTTTTTTCATAAATCATCGTAGAAATAATTAAATTGTGCTTTAATATAACATTCGTTATTATTATTCAGAACAATCGGTATTAGTTGATTAATTTGTTTAGATAAAAGTTACTAGCAATTTAACAGAGATACCCAAATAAAACATGTTAGCAAATCTAATGACATAAATAACATTTAAAAAGTTTTGAAGAGTTTTTTTTCAAACTTATTGACACTTAGTTGTTTTTTCAATTTCTATTTTGATATTCTTAATATACACTAAATTCCTAATCACATGTGCCATGGACGTCAAAATATCTGACAGATTATTTCTTCAAAAGCAACAATTAACATTCGGTTTTTTAAGCGAAAGTTTTCTAACGCCGGAAGTTTCAAACGATGAGAAGACCAAATTTAATCAATCAAAAACGAACGGCCATTATTCAGTTTTTAGTGAAACATCAGAAAAATGGACGTCTGAAAAAGGGAGCGGTGATTTTAGCAATTGAAAAATTCAGAACATCAAGAGCCACTATAAAAAGAATATGGAAACAAGGTAATGATTCTGTTTGTGGTTTGGATGAAAATACGCCTATGAGTGTTGATTCTAACAAGAGCGGAAACTCTGGTCGGAAAAAAATTGACAGAACAGAAAAAATTGCCAATATTCGATTAGTTGATGACAAAAGAAGAGGGACATTGCGGTCGTTATCAGTTGCAGTTGAAATACCGCCTTCCTTGCTATGGAGGTTGCTAAAAAATGGTGAAATTAAGAGACATTACAATTCATTGAAACCGCTTTTAAAGGATGATAACAAGGTATCACGTCTGGATTATTGTCTGTCGTTTGTGAAAGAAAATGGCGAGTTTGAGGATTTAATGAATTACATCCACATTGACGAAAAGTGGTTTTATACCACTAAAGTAAAGCAGAACATCTATCTTCTGCCTGATGAAGTTGAACCTTGTCGTCAAGCTCAAAGTAAGTCAAACATGATCAAAGTGATGTTTTTGGCAGCCATTGCCCGACCGCGGTACGATCGTTACCGTAACCAGTTCTTTAATGGAAAAATTAGAATATGGCCATTTATAGTACAAGAACTAGCCTCGCAAAATAGCAAAAATTGACCCAAAGGTGCAATGGTAACCAAATCTGTAGAAATCTGTAAAGATGTTTACAAACGCATGTTAATGGATAAATTGATTCCGGCAATTAAAGAAAAGTGGCTAAGGGGTTCCTCAAAAACTTCTAGCAATATAATCATACAGCATGATAATGCAAGACTACATTGCATTATTGAAGATGAGCAACTTCGGACCGAATGTAGGAGGGATGGTTGGAACATTTCGTTTACTTTTTAACGGACCAATAGTCCCGATTTGAATGTGCTTGATCTTGGCTTTTTTTCGTCTATTCAATCATTACAACACCAGCATTCACCGCGCAATATTGACGAATTAATAAGAGTTGTCGAAGAATCTTTTAAAGAGGTGACTAGACATACATTAGATAATGTGTTTATTACTTTACAAACAGTTATGAAATCGATTATAGATTGTGACGGTAACAATAATTATAAACTTCAACATATTAGCAAGGCAAAACTTCGTAGGGAAAATCGCTTGCCTACTATTCGTTTATACTAACAGTTTTTATTAGTTATAAGTTATTTTGTAAAAATATAAGTATAAATATAGTACGTTGAAACGAAAACGGCTAACTTATTTTGTAAAAAATAAACTTTGGTAATGGCTCAATCATTATGGAAAAAATATAAAACGGTAATGGCTCACTTATTATGGAAAAAATATAAAACGGTAATGGCTCACTTATTATGGAACAGAGGTAGTATGTTTTGTAATATATTTTAGGCTTAAAAAAAACTGTGATTTAAAACATATAAAATTCCGGTCAAAAAGTCATTTTTATACAGGGTGTTAGGTAGAGATGTTATTCCTTAGTTTATTCTAAGAATGTTTTGTCCTATGATGATTTCTAAAAATCCCCTATGTTTCAAAAATACAGAGTGAACAAAATATGCGACAACCATATACGATATTTGTTGAAATCATTAATGTAAATAAAAGTATGACGTACGCCAATGAGTATATCAAGTACAAAAAATTAATGAGTTTATCAAGTATAAAAAATTGTTAACGATAACTTGGAACGACTGTTTTATCTACTGTACAAGTGGATTTCATTTGAATGCGTCTCGTTATTGATAATCACATGTATCGGTCGCAGTTGTTTAGATTGAGTGACGTTTGGTTGTTTGACGTGTCTTTTAGTAAATTCCTCTACCATGAATCACTACACAAATGCCGAGATGACTGACATGCATGTCATGTATGGACTTGCTGATGGCAATTTGTTACAAGTTAGACGATTGTACATTGAACGATTTCTTGGCCGCAATATCCTCGACCAAAAAAATTGAATGTTTGTATCCAGGCTCCAGCCTTTTAAATAAAAAACAAATATTATGTTTTTTAAATTTATCAAAAAATTTTGTTATAAAAGTATATTTTTATTTTACATGGTTGTATTAAAAATACCATAGAGATTCAAAAAATTTAAAAAAAAATGTTGCTGTTTAAAAAAATAAAGTTGGTTGCCATAGCAACTATACTAAAAATAAAAACAAATATGTGTGTACCTGCCTTTATAATACTCAAAAAACCATTTAAAATGGTTTTTGAATCATATAAATTGGTTAAAAAATAACGGAGATATTCAGCCGTACGTTTTTTGTCTAACACCCTGTATATATATTTTAAAATTATATATATAAAAAATATACTTTTATATGCATTAACTTTGTCTTTATTTCAAGTAGACTAGTTTCGGTGGTTAGACCATTAAAGCATATAAAAGTCGAGATAAAAGTATATTTTTTATAAATATAATTTTAAAATATATATATATATATATATATTATAAATTACATTACAAATATTTTTACGTACATTTCAGACACATACAGCGATAACAATATTAAAAACAAATAAAAGTATAAAATAATAGGAATGACAAACAAAATATAATCTGTGATTTATTTTCACAGTGCAAAATGATTACAAAACTTAAACTTCAATTTAGTTGTCGGTTATTCGAAAAGTGCTGCAATAAATTAAATTAATTTCATTTTTTTTACATTGCTAAGAAAGAACTTAACTTGACAAAAAAAAATGCAACTGATTGTTACCACTTTTCTCTATTTTCCACTATAAGCTAAACAACACCATTTACAATTTTGTCATACATTGATTAGTAATTTAATTACATGCTTCTTTTATTTATTAATTTAGAGCGGTTCATATTTACCTCACTTGACTCTAATAATTATGTATACTAATAACAGTAATAACTAACATTGCTGTATATTTATTATAACACAATAATATACTTTATATATTTTTTAATTCAGTAGAACTTATATCAATTATTCATTTTACAATATAATAGTTTCATACTTTTAGTAAATTCAATAAATTCAATAAATAATTAAATAATATTTATCAAAATAAAACTGTATTTATTGGTTTAGTATTTTAAACAAATGGTTAGTATTTATTTTAATAAAATATCTATTATAACAACCAATTGCAAAACCAATTTATAATAAAATTTAAAATTAAACCCTTTTTGTTTCTACGTCTCTGTTTATTGTTATCAATTGCCATCAAATATGTGGCCCGCATGTGCCCAATCCGTGTCTTTGCCTAGCGCGACTAGAAAGAATGGTCCGGGGAGGGATTGTCATAAAAGTAAATATCAGTCTCACAAACACATGAGACCACTTGCCCTCTATGATCAAGAGTCCAAACTGCCGGCAGTCGTTTGTACAAGAAGTTGTCTAAAAATACAATTATTTTATAACAAAAATGATTGAAAAGTTGTTTTCAGGTTTATTTAAAAAATACAAGCTTTATTTTTTTGAAAATGATTTTAATTGAAAGATATGTCACTAAGGTCGGGTTTAATATTAGTTTAGTTATCATAAATCAACCAAGAAATTTATTTACGGCGTTAGTTTGTCAAAAATAAGTACAATAGTTTATAATAATTAATATAAAAAAATGTAGTAAACATAAAAAATTGAAAACTTAATTAAAACTTGGCAGAATGTTCAACCTTTCAAAGCACGTATAGCACGATATGATTGGTTTTGTAGTTTGGTTGTGAACGTGAAAAAGGTTACTATGTACTTTTCCATTTACGGCGCATCAACCGACTGTCACCTTAACGCGAACAAACTATAGTTTTTATTTAATTTACAATATTATCAAGACACCATCCGCCATAACCTGTCAATTTATAATATGACTATATTCATTCATTATGATTAAATTAATATGGCAGCAGTACCAAACTGTTAAAAAAATTAAACATGCAAGAATTATAAATTCCACATTTTATCATACATTCACAACTACAAGCAATATAACAATTGTTATGTTAGAAAAATAACTTATAGCACAACAAAAAGTGTACTAATTTTGAAGTGAAATGAAGTATGACTCTAATGTTGGAATTCATGAAAACCAGTTAAAGTAACGGTTGATTAAATTTGATAACCGCAAAACTATTTATAATAATGCTGTCACAAAGGCAAGTTTAAAACAATATATAACTATCAAAAATAAAAAGAAAATAATATTTCGCTCACCGGCAACAATTGTGGCACAAATCAATTTTTGCAAATATTGAATTACAGTATAAAAACTCAAATTTTATCTTTAATTAGTTTATGTTAAACACAACACAAAGTTTAAAAATATGCAATATAAAAATTCAAATTTTATTTTTAAATAATTTAATATAAACTATTTAAAGATAAAATTTAAATTTGTATACTGTATTACAATATTTACAAGAACTGAGTTGTGCCACTATTGCCGCCGGTAAGCGATTTGATACTAACCCAAAGTAAATATCAAGTATTTATATTGAATTAATAAAAATATTTTTGACAGTTTATCAAATGTTGAGGTTATGTTGTCACATTTAACGCTGATTAATGTTAATCAGCTTTCATGAATTCCACCATTAAAGTTTAAGCAAATATTTCAACAAAAAAATTACAATTTAATTTAAATTTAATAGACAAATAAAGGTTTTAGATTTTCATATATTTACTAAACGAATAAAAACTCATTGTCAAGCCGCTCATAATGGCAGAACATACATTAATTTTTAAAATAAAATAAATGATTCCTATAAAAAATTCTTAGAATTAATATTAAAATTAAAAAATGTAAAAATATACAATAAACCAAAAAACTTTCGTTTGATTATTTTTTTTACGGTTGATGAATTATTTAGATGTTCAGTTAATTTTGATCAATAATTATTATATAAGGAATCAACAGTACAAAGTTATATATGTAATTAACTTAAATTTATTGTTTTTTTACATCTTTGTCAGTCTCTCACCACACGTGCGACAACTGACTTTTATTTCAGACACCATTAATACCAAATCATTTATTAGAACCAAAAATGAATTGGTATAAAATCACTACCAAAAATGCAAAGGTAGCTCCCGGACTATAAGGTTTTTTTGAAGAAAACGCCAATTTGTACAATTTTTTACCATTAAAAACCTCTTGATAATGCTCGATATACCATTTCTCATATAGATAAGCTTTTCTCTTGTAGTCTGAAAAGTAGTAAAGTTTTGAAGATCGCAAAAATATGTGCAACTTCCTGCATCAAAATAGTGGTGTACACGTATTGATTCTATAAGTCTTGTGTGATCACTTTAAAGAAAGATTAAAAACAACAAAATCTAGATCTCGTTGATAAAACTTCGTTAAGATTTGACAAAGTTAGAACCGTTTAAAGAAAAAATAATATTGCAATTTTGCTAAGAGTTTTTTTGGAATAATGTTTGAAGCTTGATATATCAAAATGACTGCCCCAACATTGAATATACAAATATGGGTTTTAAAGTACATGTAATAAGGAATAATTTGAGCCATCATGGACTTTCTTATCTTTTTCCAAAGACCTAAAAATTGAGATACAAAATAAGCTAAAAAATACGTTTATAAAATTTCCTTCATATGTGTGTCACTTTGAACTAGAATATCACCTATTCTAAGATCCAAAATTTTTGGAATCTCAATTTTTTCATCCATATTTTGATTCCTCAAAATTTAAGCAAAATCCAAAAAATCAACTTTTTCAAATTAGTCGACAAGTAATGGAATTAATTTTAATATAATAATTTCAACTTTTTTGATTACATACCACAAAATCCTTTTGATATGAAAAGATCATAAAAAAAATTGAATTTTGTTTATTTAAAAAGCAATTAAAAACAAAAATGGTATTATTGAGAGTTTACTAAATATGTATTTTTGTTTCAATAGTTTTATTTAAACGTCGGTCTTTTTCTGCTGCAATGCTAATCGGACGTCTGAAAAGGTCGCCGCAAATTCAGGGGTTCCAACCTAAATTATTGGGTTCTTTAACATGCATAACATAACATGCATGCATCATCAAGGCAATACAAGAACCTACTAAAGTTTTTCTTTTTACCCAAAAGAAAGCGAACTCATCACAAGCTATTTTTAATATAGGATTCATTTTAATGTAGAAACTTGGTAAGGTTATTTTTTTCAAATAGAACACTATGTATTTATTTGTAAAAATATTTGTTTCATAAAATGCACCATTTTTGAGTCAAATCTATGATCAGTTTTAAATTTTTTTTATAAGAATCATTTTTTATAATAAAATAGGATTAAAATAAATGGTTAAACTGACATCATTAAGCAGCTTGATAATGAGCAACCTCTCAACAACTTTATGACAAAATGTCATTAAAATGATTGTTTTGTTATTTGTTTTTGATGCGTTTGTTTAAAATAAATGTGTATGTTTGTGGAAAAATGTTCTTAATTTGAAGTTAGTTAGCTTGAATTAATTGCCTATAACTCAAAATGATGCATTTTATTAAAAAAATACTTTAACAATACTTAGGCCTGTAATATCCAACTCCTAATAAAGCACCTAATAAACTATTAGCTGAATAACCTAACTTTTTTCAAACTTTAATTTGATTTATTTTTGTTACACCTTTGAGCGACTAATAAATTATATGCCTAATGTTTTTATTTGTTATAAATATACAGGGTGTAGATTAATTGGCGGATAAACGCCAGGTAACTTTATAGATCGTGCCAAAAGAAAACGAAAATCTTAATTCCAAAATGCTGAAAAACTCTTTGTTTGGCCTCACGAGGTCCTCAAAGTTTTGTTACGCTTGGCAACGTTGCAAACTTTCTAAATTCAAACTTATAATGTAGGCAACTTAATACACATAAAATAGGCAATTTAATACACACATCAAATTTTATTTTTTATTATAAACTACAAATGTTCAAATTGGCCACCGTTTACTTCTAAACACTTTACAGCACGTATCGATATCGAATTTATGACGTTATCGCCGGCGTTAAATGTTAAATCTGTCAGAGTTGCTATATTCATGTCAATTATTTTAAATATATTTTCAAACAATCAATTGTGCATTGAAATAATTAATATTTTTATTTATGACAGAATCTAATCATTTATAATAGTTGTATCAGCTGCAATGTATAAATTGTTCTATAATTCAATAATAATTATAGTACCTATTTGCTGGATTCACACATTTATTTTGAAAACGCATTTTAGCCGCATGGTGAAACGACAAAAGTCACCGACGGTTTTTGTCAAGGATGGTCACGAGATTGACATGGCAACGTAGTAGTTGTTAATCCGAGACATACATAAGGCAGACCGCCGCATACTAGACAAACGCAACATAACATATTTTGCAAATGCATCAAAACACCATTCATAATTTAATAATGCGGTATGTGTCGTCAATGTGCAACCTCACACAATTTTAAATTAATGATTATAAAAAGAATAAAGTATATCATAATATTTAAATTGAATTTTATTTGAATTTAAAAGTCACTGATGACAAAAGTCACCGGAGATCAGAATTGACCCCCTGACATTTATTGCATTGCCTACTTTATAATTTGAATTTTATTAAAAATTTTGCTACGTTGCCAAGCGTATTTTTAATTTAAATTTGATTTATTCTTCAAAAGTAATTTGCACATTTTTCAATGTTTTTTATTATTAAGTTTCAATAAACCTCGTAATTTTTATTATACTAAAAAAGAAAGCAAATTGGTACATAATATACGCAATTAAAACAATATTTGTATTGACAAAATTGAAACTTTGAGGACCTCGTGAGGCCAAACGAAGAGTTTTTCAGCATTTTGGAATTAAGATTTTCGTTTTCTTTTGGCACGATCTATAAAGTTACCTGGCGTTTATCCGCCAATTAATCTACACCCTGTATATGTTAAGCGTATATTTAATTGGCTGTTCATAGGTTTAAGGCCTGTAATATCCAACTCCTAATAAAGCACCTAATAAACTATTAGCTGAATAACCTAACTTTTAATTTTATTTATTTTATTAAAACCTATAAACAGCCATTTAAATATATGCTTAACATATACATTTATAACAAATAAAAACATTTAGCATATAATTTATTAGCCGCTCAAAAATGTAACAAAAATAAATCAAATTAAAGTTTGAAAAAAGTTAGGTTATTCAGCTAATAGTTTATTAGGTACTTTATTAGGAGTTGGATATTACGGCCCTTAATAAAATAAATAAAATTAAAAGTTAGGTTATTCAGCTAATAGTTTATTAGGAGTTGGATATTACAGCCCTTATTTAATTAATTTTAATAACAAAAAAATAAAAATTTCATTGAAATGAGAATTACTTGAAGAATGTCACAAAAGCAAAACAAAAAGGTTTACAGATGTAAAAAAACATCAAAACCTACCATTACAATATTTATAGCAAACCCAACAAACTTATATAAATTATGGTAAAAAAAGCATTCAACACAACAAAAATTAAATAAACTAATATACCAAATATGTAATACAAAACTACATTACAAATGAAACACAAAAAAAAAACTCAAAGCTGTTACAGAATATGGAACACCACAAGGAATCTATCCTATATAATTTCTATGTAAACAAAATAGCGGAATTAAAACTAGATGGTTCTTTATACATGTATGCTGACAATACAGATGCAGTAAAAGAAAAAATTCAGAAAACATACATACAAATGTGTTCAAAAAATAATAAAACGTAAAATTATATCTAATGTCATTAAAAATTTAGATATAAAATTTAAGTATCGTATAAAAAAATTAATGTTTATCTTAATTTTCCAATTATGATAAAATAATCTTGTAAAAAGTTTGATAAAATGACTCAATTGTTTGACAAATTAATAACCCCTCAGAACCATTGATTGTAAATATTTACAAATAATGTTGACTTTAAATCGATAAGAAATTTTAGTAAATAAATTTGTTGTTTACTCTAAACATAAATAAAACAAGGTTTTACAATTTTGTACACCTGTTAATTATTACTAATACCATTGAACAATGTCACTTATGGCATTTCATCATATTTATTTACAATATCATTTTGTTACAAAAGGAAAAAGAAAAGCAAAATATCAACTATCAGATACATTGTTCAAATTTCACCTTTTCCTTATAACATTTTTAATTTTGATGACACGTTACTTTTAATACAATTTTAAGTTTTTACGCACGCACATTATATAACATCTACATTCCAAGTATGAGAATGGATTGACTTTTCTTTAAACATAGAAATAAAAAAGTTTATAAGAGTGCAGTTGCAATAAATGATGATGTTAAAGTCAATAATAAAAGATGACAATAATTAAAAAAAAAAAAAAATGCATGAAAAGGTCAACATATAAAGTATAAAATATAAGAAAAAAGAAATTAGAATTTATAAAAGATTAGCTATTAGATGCAAGAAAGTAGAACTATAAGAACAACATGAACAAATATCTGCAAGAATCAAAGAATATGAGAAAATAGAGTTTAATAGCAATATTTTCAAAGTGGTTACAAAGAAAACGAAAACAGATGTTAGATAATGAAAATAAAATGTGTAAAACTCAAGAGAATAATTTGAACAAATAAAAAGCTCTGAATAAAAGAGCATGTTTGAATAAACAGGTCTCTTGCTGAAAAATTAATAATTAAATAAAGCAGTGACAGAAGTTTTAAGTCCTATGAAAAAAAAAACTAAACAAATAAATACTTTATCTAATAAACATATAGTATCTAATATTATATGCTGATAAATATCAATTTCTATCATGACAAATTCTATTATTACATTCATACTCTTCTTCATTATTTTGTTGTTATTTTGAGCAACTACATTTAATCCATCATCAAGATTTTAGTCACTTATAATAGAAAACTTTCGCTGATTATAGCCAAAATTATCCAAATATTATTGTTAAAATAAACATCTGCATAATTCACATTTTCAATTTCGCTCAATTCATTTTGCACAAGCATAAAAAGTAACAATTAATACAACATTTATTTAAAAAACTTTTGACAACATTGTCTATAAACAGTACTGACAATAACTAGACTGCATAGGCTTTTCTTGTAAAGCAGTATTACACTATAAAACTATGACATATACATAAACAGCTATTTATAGGTACAGTATGTATAAACAATAGGCTATATGTACATACTGTATTTATAGCAACTGGCTATATATGCATACATACGGAGCTATTCTCTATGCATATTGCCAGAATGTAAGCAAGATATATTGCTAACTAACAATATGAAATGTCATTTTAACAAATCTTGCTAGCTAACAATACAAACTGTCATGTTAACAAATCTTGTTTACTAACAATATAAATGGTCATCAGATCAGGAAGCGTGGCAAATCTCTAGATAAAATAATAATAATGTAATTAAAAATTAATTTTGTTGAAGTGACAGTTCATATTGTTAGTAATCATAATTTGTTAAAATGACAGGTCATTTTGTTAGCAAGCAAGATTTGTTAAAATGACAGTTCATATTGTTAGTTAGCAATATATTTTGCTTACATTCTAGCAATGTACATAGAGAATAGCCCCGATAGTATATCATATAGGCTATAAAATACATATTGTACTTACAAATAACTATTTATAAGTACAGTTTTTTTGTGGAATGTTATAAATAATATCTAAAAACATATTTTCAATTACTAAATAAATTAATATCTAACTTGACAAAAACTCAAACCATTTTTTTTAATAATATGGCCACCCCAAGCAAACTATTAAGCAAACAAAACCTATGGCACAGTCAGTCGGGGCTATTCTCTATGCATATTGTTAACATGCAAGCAAGATATATATTGCTAGCTAACAATATGAGCTGTCATTTTAACAAATCTTGCTAGCTAACAATATGAACTGTCATGTTAACAAATTTTGTTTGCTAACAATATAAACTGTCATCACATCAGGAAGCGTGGCAAATCTCTAGATAAAATAATAATAATATATATAAAAATTAATTTTGTTAAAGTGACAATTCATATTGTTAGTAATCAAGATTTGTTAAAATGACAGGTCTTTTTGTTAGCAAGCTAGATTTGGTAAAATGACAGTTTATATTGTTAACTAGCAATATATATCTTACTTACATTCTAGCAATGTACATAGAGAATAGCCCCGAGTGTCTGTTTATGAAAATTTTCACTATACATACTAAGTTTTAAGACTGATTACAAAGAGTGCCGTACATAAGTTTAATAATATATTGTGCAATAAACATATTAATAATCCCATTTTTCACTTGTATGATTGTTGTACACAAGAATTGGTGAGTGATGTGATTCATAAAAATTGAACTGTGCTTTTTCTACAACAATAAAACTTACAAAAAAATTAACTTTTTCTTTCAGTAAAAATTGTACGCGCAATGATTGTTCTGTACCGTTTTAAAAATATTGAAATATTTTCATTGTTGTACTTTTATATTATTAACAATAAATGATTTTATGCATACTTCTAAGAAATATAGTATTTGATTATATACAAATATTATATTATATTTTTATCTTATCTATAACTTTTCCGCTAAACTTTTCTTTCTTATTGTTGTTTTTTATTGCTAGTGTTAATTTTAACTCACAATTAAAAAAAAATAATTTGTGGCTCTATGAATATTAATCTAAAATCACTATCTTTAAATTTATCCAAAGTCTGTTCTAGTTAGGGTATTTCTTTAATAAAATCTATGATTTAAAAACAAATAAAAATATTGTGGCCAAACTAAAATAATTATGTAATCTAATTAATTATGTTAGAAATCATCCATATAGATCTTGCAAATCGATGTTTTCATATTCAAGTTATAAAAAATAAGATAAGATGCAAATATAAAAAATAAATTAAAGCAACACTGCTTTATTAGAATAAACAATTATAACTACCAGTATATTGTTTAGTTATAATTAACATGTGTACCATATGATTAAGAATAATATCAATAATTTTTACATTATATAAATCATTTACTCATGTAATGTTATAGTATTTAGTAAATGATAAAACTAAAAAAACTAAACACATTATTATTATAAACATTAGAATTTCACAAATATAAGACCAAAATAATTCAATTTATCACATATCAGATCAAGTTTAATTTTCCAATAAAAAACTGACAATAAAACTCAATTCCGTAGCACTCAATTTATTAATGGAATACTTTGATTGATTAAGTTTTATGTAATAACACACATTCAGTAATGAACTGAATAATGTTGGTTTACATTCAATTATTTAATGTTATACAATGACATTTACTATGGAAATAGATATCTCAAATATTTGTAATTAACTTATATAAAAACATTTAAAAGGGAAACAACAAAACTAGACTTAGATTTTTTAATCAAGAATGTATTATAAAAATGGAAATAATTAATTACCACTTTCTCTGCATATGTTCAGGTAAATCTTCATGAAATACAGGAGAATCATGTTTGTAATCTTAATTAAACAACACTTATGTGTATGTCAACAAACATGTTTGTGCACTGGGGTTCCCAATACATGGCTCTGCACTTGATTTCATTATTAATTCGGATCGTGGATATTCGCGGCCGGTGGGTGTCTCTCGTTAAAAAAATAAACATGTGTTCAAATTAGAAAGTACATGATCTGAAGCGGTTTTGAATGACAACTGACACTGACACTGACAAGACACTGCACTAAATTTGATTGACAAATGACAGTTGCTCGCCTCCCCTCCCAATCCCTTCCAACTACTGTTCTGAGTGCGGCATTGCCAAACTTCGGTATTTCATAATCATTAACCACTTAAACTCGATTTATTCGCAGCTGTTAAGTACTATGTAAATAAGACACACAATGTATTTTAATGGGAATATACTCAAAAAATATAATTAACATTTATCAAGATATCTTATTATTTTTTTAATTATATTTACAGATTTATGCAACCAAACTTGCTTGTTATAGTTATAAATTACTTCGTGCAATGTCCAAAAATTTAGGATGTAATTTATTACGTGCAATATATACGTAATTGGCTAGATAATGTGTGTGTATGCAATTGACTGTTTATCTATCTATTCATATATGTATACAAGATCGTATCTAAGGCAGGCTGACCAGACATACTCTTTTTTAGTAACATATACTCTTTTTGAAGTTAGAATACTACTTTTTTAATTCAAAATAACAAAAAATGTACTCTTTTTTCAGTTAAGTCCTAATAATTCTAATTGTTTCAATTTTTTTTTTTTTAATCAATATTTGTTAAATAATTTTACTGCAAAATTGTTAATCTAATTTTTAAATTATAAATCTAGCCTTTTAAACTGAAACTTTACTGTCAAACTGTTAATTTGGTATTTGAATTATAAATCCGGCTTTTAAACAGTCAATCCAGTTTTTAAAAGTGTAAATCCATTTTTTTAAATTGTAAATTGCTTCTACCAAATTGTAAATTTGGCTTTCAAATGGTTAATCCAGCCTCTAATTTTAAACCCAGCTTTCAAAAATGTAATTGCAGATTTTAAAAATTAAAACCCGGCTTCCAATGTATTTAGTCTATTGCCAAACCGTTTTTATACTTGTATACTCAATTGTTAAAAAGTGTAAAAGTTTATTTACAAAAAACCCGGATGTGGTTAGTTGTGAGTGTGTGCCATGTACACACATTTAGTAGTTGTACCATAAGTGAGTGTGTGTTAGAGAGAAAATTAAAAATTTGAAAAAAGTGGGTTTGAGAATGAGTAACTTTGAAATTTTTTCTAGCTGCAGTCTTTAGTTTCGGTATAGAATTGACAAATCCAGAAGTTGTTTCATGTTCTGTGATAAATGTTATTCTGGCACAAGAAATGCACGGAAATAGTCGTTAATGAGTAAGCGATTCTTCAACGGAGACTGAGAGTAAAGTCAAGCATTGTCGATTCCGCGATTGCGGACAGGCAAAGATTTTGCTGGGTTTATATAAAATGTTGTAAATCTCCATTTAATCCAAGCGCCTGTTATTTTTTTTTGTGGGTTTTACTTGAAAATTACTAGGTTTATATCAAATATTATAACTATCTCTTGGTCTAAAGATAAATTTAGAGGTGGTACCTTCTAGGTTTTGTTTTGAATTAAATTCAAAACGCGGCTAAAAAAATTAAAATCTAACTATAAAATTGTTTGGATAAAAACTTCCTGAAATTGATCAAATTTGGATACATTTTTAAAATAACATTTAAAATCCAGCCTATGAAAATTAAAACCTGTCCAGAAAGTATTAAAATCCGTTAAAAAACTTAAAACTTGAACATAATTTAGCCATTAAAGACAAAATTTGGCATAAAAAAATTAAAGTTCAACCATAAAGTATTGAACTTTGGTCAAAAGTTACAGTATTAAAAAAAATGCTAAAATACCGATATAACTTCAAAAATTTACAAAATTTGACAAATAAGAACCATTTGCCAAAAAAGTAATTAAACTCAGCCATAAACTTTAATAATAACTTAATCTCAAAAATCTGGTTATTAAAAACAAAATGCAGCTTGAGAAAACTAAAACCTAACCTAAGTATTAAAATCCGGACAAAAAATTATAAAGTTTTTTTATAAAAATTAATAAAATACAGACATAATCTCTAAAATCCGGCCATAGATACTAATAAGTTTAACAAAAAAAAAAAAAAAATTTGGCCAAAAACTTTAATGACCTGCTTAAAATTGGTAAAATTTGTATTCAATATCAATATTATAAAATAATTCAATTTAAAAAAATTGAAATCTGGTCATTAAGTATTAAAAAGAGTATAAAAAACTTGCTAAAATTAGCAAAATTTAGTCATACTCTTACAAATCTAGTAACAAAATACAAAATTTGTAATTAAAAATAAAATAAAAATAAAGTACGCCAACAAATTATCTAAATATTTTCAGAAAACACTAAAATCAAGCGTTATAAAGTGCAAAATTTTACTCATAAAATGTCAAAAATGAAATAAAAAAAATATTGTTAAAAAGCACCAAAACCTGGTCATAAACTGTTAACACTTTTTAAATTTTATTTATAAAATGACAAAACATCAAAATTTGGCTATAAACTGTTAAAAAGTGCAAAATTTTATTTATAATAACACCAAAATCCGGCCACAAAGTATCAAAGTATTGTAAGAAAGCACCAAAATCTAGTTAAAAAGTGTAAAATTTTTTTGTAAAATGTTTAAATTAGCAAAATTCAGCCATAAACTGTTAAAAAGTGCTAAATACAATTTATGAAATGTCAAAAAGGACCAAAATCCGGCCATAAACTAGTGAAACTTTTAAAATTCTATTTATGAAATATTAAAATTAGCAGAATGTGTTAAAAAGTACAAAATTTTATTCTTAAAATGTTAAAAAAGATAACAAAATCCGGTCATAAGCTGTTAAAAAACGCAAGACTCAATTCATAAAATGTAAATAATATCAAAATTTGGCTGTAAAGTATAAAAATATTGTCGAAAAGTATCTAAAATTATCACAAACTCTTAAAAAATGACAAAATTTTATCATATTTTTTAAATATTTAAAAATGCCATTATCTTTTAAAATAAATTCTCTACCTTCTTCTAAAAAACGTCATACAGTTTAAAACAAATATTTACTTTTTTATGAAATTAATAATGATTATTAATAATTAATGGAAAATAATTTTTGAGCTTAAAACATATTTTATTTGCAAAACATTTAATAGTAAAAAAAAAAAACAAAACAAAAACAGATATTTTGTCTAACCTATAAAAAGAAATTAAAAATAATATTTGAGGTTAGAGTATTTTAATAAAAATTTATATACTTTATTGTGCTGATTTTACTTTTTTATATATTAAGACCGGTTTCGGCTGTTAGAGCCGTCTGACACGAGACTGATTTTAATACAAGTGTCAGTACAATAATTTTGCGCGCCAATTATTTAAAAATTTAATTTTATAACTCAGTGATCTTGGCGACATATATTTACATTGACGGATTTATGTGTGAATTATTTAGTAAGATTTCATACAAAAAATTAGAACTTGTTCTAAATTCTTGCTTAAAAGCTTGCTAAATATTTGAAAAGTTGGCGCGCAAAACTATTGTACTGACACTTGTATTAAAATCAGTCTCGTGTAAGACGGCTCTAAGGCACAGTTAATCACTCGACAACAATAACCACAATACACAATAACCAATTAATGTAACGGTAACCACAACAAATTCACACCACCCGCAACACACAACAACACCTGTGAAAAGAAAAGTAAGTTAAAATCATCTAACACATATATTTATAATTTATGTAATATTTTTAGAACTGATGATGGCCTAACAGCCGAAACCGGTCTTAATATATAAAAAATTAAAATCAGCACAATAAAGTATATAAATTTTTATTAAAATACCCTAACCTCAATTATTTTAAACTGTGCAATAATCAGAAACAAATACTATAAAAATAATATGTATAAATAAATTCATTAATTAACTAATTTATAATTATTATATTATATACACATACAACAGGCAAATATCAATATTTATACTAAGTTTATACTACAAACAACCAAATGTTGTTGCATAAAAACAAATAATTTCCACCAACATAATCTATAAGCATTGTTCTAAAAATAGATAGAAATTATTCTTAAATTTACACGTGTACAGTCTTTTTATAAAAAAATTATTAAATTTGCCTTAAATTTTACGGCGGCGCGTCCTCTCGATGGTTAAGTAAACATTGGATTTTAATAATTTTTTTGAAACAATAATATTAAAGATGCTAGTGTGGTATAAAAATGTAATACTTTTTAAACCCTACACGCCAGTATAGCTAGCTAGTTGTTGGAGTGCAGATTTTCTGATTTGGTATAGAAGGGTTAAGGATTTAAGTTTCGAAAAGTTACAAACATTTTATACTTTTTTTTATTTGTACTCTTTTACTCTGTCTAAGGAGAAGAAGTGGTAGAAAACGTCATCTTCGTTGGCCGTATACGGTACAACATTATGTAGATGTTTTTATTTTTTACATAATTAATTTAAATTTAAATAAAACAAAAAAACACATAGTAGTGAGTGAGTAGTAAGCTTATTTTTGTCGTCAAAACCCCCTCCAAAATGTTATTCTAAATAATGCTTTGTATGTATACACTCAATATTTTTTTGCCTTTCTCAAATAAAATTGTTGTTTTAAGTAATTTTAAAGTTTATTATAATCTGTCACTACTATGTAAAATAGTGATTTTTAGCCAATCAAATACCTCATATGATTTAAAGACACAAAGGCTTCTAAATCGTCTTTTTGGCCCGCATTTTAGGGCCGAAACAGATGGTTTTAGTAGATGCAAACAACTCTAAAAAATAGGTTATTTGATTAATAGTATTAGGTAATTTATTAGGAGAATTTGTGGTTGTATTAGTTTTATATTATTTTAGTTTCATACTAGAAAAAAAAAATTATGCTACAAACATAAAATTTTAAATCATATAAAAATTATTTTGTTTAGTTTGTTTAACATTAAATTGGTTTAGTTAATAAATACTAAAAACTTGATATATACTACGCTCTGCATGTGGTCTATTTAGTAGCGTATTATCCAATAATGAAACTAATTTTTAAATTTTTTGATGGTAAAGTAAGCCGATTATGTGAACCATAAGTTGCTTTAAGCGCACAAAATGCATTCCTCGCTAACTTTTTTAATACAGCTAAATAATTTATAGACGGTGTGTCAGGTTAAGTAATTTCATGATAAAATGTCAAACAATACTGAACAAAATTACCATATCAGTTTGACTTGGCGCACGTATGATCCCTACCAAAAAGTACTTCTAAGTTTTGTTACAAAAATGAATTACTTACTATACTATTAAATAAATAAAATACATTAAACAAAAGCAACAAAATTTGTTTATTTTAAATTTTAAATTAGAGTTTCATTTTTACAATATGGGTTTTATTTATCTCACTTATTTGTAAGTAGATGTGCTATTTTGAACGTTTTTCAAGAAGCAAATTACTGATAAAACGCTTGGCATAAGCTTAAATATATTGGAACAAATATTTATTACAGAGTTGTTGTATTCAACGACTTATAAAAATAAAATAATTTTAACTATACGTCTTTAGCTATTAATAAATAGTTACTCTACCATTATGGTGTATTGATAAGATCATTTGTTTTGACTTCACTGAGTGCTAAATCGGTTTTTTGTAGAAAAAAGTTTGTATTGATTTATTGATATAACTTCCTGAATTTTTGCAATTGATAACATTTTTCAGTAAACAAGAGTGTCTTGTAGCCAATTTAACACTATAGTAAAGTCTGTTTAGCAAGTAACGGTTTAATGTTAAACTGCACATCACACTTTACACAATATATTATACGTGTAAGTAATGTATTACCGCAGAATTTTAGATGAGATATGGTTTGAATCTTACAAATTTAAAAGCAACTTTACTTTTGATACATAGTAATTAAGATTTTTTTTGTTTGATTCTTATGAAATACTAACGCTAAAACTAACAAACCATAATCAAAAATCTAGCAACTTTAAAATTGTATACAGTATAGAAAATAAAACACAAAGTACATAATGCACAATAATAAGTTATTTTAAATTTTTATTTTTAAACAATAAACAATTTCAATAGATATAAGAACAATATTAGAATAATTAAACATACTTTAATAAAATGTTTCAATTTTTTAATTGGCGACTTAACCATTATGAAAAATAACAAATGTATACATATTTTTATACGGTTAATCAACTGCAATTAACTATTTCTTATGGGGTTACATCAAGCAGTTGGTTTACGCTAAACCACTTTAACAAAAAAAAAATAATTTAAAATTAAGAATTATAAATGCTATAAACTATGTACCATTACAATATATTTAAAACAGTTTTACGAAATTTAAGAATCAAAAGATGTGCAGATGTAGATAGTAAATACATCAAATAAGTACTTAATTAAAAAAAAATGTGTTGATTATTGTTTTTGTTGTAACGTTTTATATAAAATACAATTTATTTTATTAAATAAAAAACTAACATTTTTAATTACTATTGATTTCAGAGATCGTCGAACCGCATGCAAATTGTCCTTCTTTGACTAATTGTGTACAGGCGTAGTGATAAAGGTTTTAAGACTAGAAACTGCTGCCTACATTCACTAGTTGGAAAGAACAGTTTGCATTTATTATCAATTTATTTAAGTACATTTCTTTATTGTTGTTTTTAATAATTCTGAAATTTGGTATGGTGGTATAAAATTACATTCTAAACTTTTTTTTTTATTTACATTTTTTTTAATATATTTTTGATGTTTTTTACAAAATTGCTTATAAAACACATTTTTAGTATGTTTTAGTTTTACGTTAAGCAGTATTTGATTTCCAAATGCCATTCCAAAATTCAAAATTTTTGTGTTCATCATACTTCTTGTTACTTCTATCCTGGAACACACGAAATAAATAAACTTAAACAAAATAGCTGTCATTATTATCATTATTACTATTATCACATTTACCTTTATTTGATAAAATAATTATAAATTTTAATTTAAAAATATATTAATTTTTTTATCTGGTTAAATGACGACTTTGTTGACAAACGTAATTAGCTAATCCTTTAAACTAATAGAAACTATATTTTTTATCAATCTCTTCACAGCCATTATCAATATGTGATAAAATTGTTGGATATGTTAAATCAGCATTTCTTGAAATATTTAAAATGTACAAAGCCTTATAATCAATTTCTTCAAAAAACGATCAAAACGATTGCTGATGTCTTTACGTCGTAATTAAAAATGATTTGCTAAATATTTTTAGCAATATTTTTAAATAAAAAAAGTACTTTTTTATGAGGTAAGAAAACAAATTGTCAATAATAACAGTATTTATTTGCTCCGGTTTGTGACTTTCGATTTTTTGCTTTAAGTATTTCAAATAAAGATTTGTTCATTTATAAATACTTTTGTCAATATGGTACAATGATAGAAAAACAGTAGTCAAAAAGTAAGTAAAAACCGTTTTAATGTCAATTTTTTGCTTAAGAGTAACTTCCAATAAGCGACCAAATAAGTCTTTCTGCATGCGCAGTTCTGAAACTTTTTTAGCAACATTATTTTTTTATATTATTTAATTTTTTATTAGTTTTCTAAACAATACTTACCTGCAGTACACTTGGTGATGCAATCATGATGTAGTCTGGACCCGATTGACAAAGTTAATCAATCATTCACAAATACAATCTGTTTCTGCTTTACCGTTTGAGATATTATATAATAATTTATTATTTAAATCTGTTCCAAAAAGATTGAGGTTTTTATTAGTTTTATCAATGCATTTTTGAATTTGATAAGTGTTTTTTTATTCAATTTGACTCTAAATTTGTTGTTATAGATAAACTTTGGTTTAATCCAGCTTTTTTTAAGACATATGAGATTATTGTTAAACAAATACTGTCGCTTTTGCATCAGCGTTGACAAGTTGAAAATAAGTTTGTGTTATTGATAGCTCTAGTTAATGTGTTAGCAACGTCAGCTTTAATTGTTTGCTCTAAAGTCAAGTCAATGGTCTGCCTGGAGGTAGTTGAAAACAAAAAAATAATTAATTTTTAGCAATACGTCGATCGGCATTTCGTACACTATTGTTTAGAAGTAAATACTCCCATTGTTTTTTTGTCTATACTCCGAGTATTTTTTAAACAATTTGTCCAGTTTGTCGTCGACGATATCAAAGCATTATGAACGTATTGCTGATTTCAAATTTATTGGTTTTGAAAAGCTGTTTGAAATGTAAGATTTTAAGTGCCATCATAGAATGCAGTCTTTTACATCTGTTAAAGTGCTTTCCAGTAATAAATGCATTTACTGAGCAATTTTCTAACATTCCATATCTACCATAATGTTGGATAAGCAAGATAAGCAATTATTGATTTTATTTTAATTTTTCTGGAATACGCCATCATAACAAGGAAAGAACCTAAATATTTTATCATTATATTTAACAAGACCAATACAAACAAATGAATAAAAATATATAATACACACAACATAAATAAAAACTAAAATAAATGGAAACATATATACATACATGACATTGAAAATTCAATTACGTTCTGCAAACTAGGAACTTTACACCTTAGCATTATTAAGACAAATGATCTATTTGCAGAATTGCAGAAAATATCAGTACATTATAATGAACAATTTACTTTTGACATCAAAATGGAAAATATTTTAGATTTTGAAACAGTTGCCCTAGTAAATTGCAAAATTGACCCAATGAGGATAGTTAATCCTCATTGGGTCAATGTAGTTAACTTCATTTCAATCTCTATTAACTATGAAAAAGTTTTCGAATTATATTATTTAAATCCTATTCCCACCAAGTATGCATCTGAGTACGTCACAATCATACTAAATACAAAATATTTTTTTAAATCAAAAGATGAAAACAAGATTTGGCCTCTAAGTTATTTGTGCACCCAAGGTAAAAATTATTATCAATGTTTGGATAAACTTATAAAAAATTACAACACAGATTGCAAAAGTCAAATCATACTATACAGTAATAGCGGAGCATGCGAACATACCAAACTTACCATCAACTCCAATCATATGGAATTAATATACGAAATAAACCAATATCTAATAGTATTCCCAAAAAAAGAAAAGATACAAATTATCTGCGACCACAAAACCGATACAAGGCATCTTATCGGAATATATTTAATCAAAGAAAGAAACTGCAAAATATTCTTCAGGAATCGCGAGATGGTCTACCAAGATACCACATTTGGAAGCCCACGATCCACAACTAAAACTTAAAAAAGAAAACTACTACCAATTCCAAATAGAATTAAAAAAACTCAACCTACAAGACGTGCAAATCTTGCAGCAAGTACCAATAATAAACAAATCACCCGACTTAACTACCCCCAGTTATTGGACAACTATATTATACATCTTAGTTGTCGCCTTTATTAGTTACATAGCAACTAAATGAATAAGAAAAAGAAGACTACTTAGCCAAAACCAAGAACCAACATTGGACCAAAGCAACAGTCTTCAATTATCCGGCGATGTCAGGATCTGAGGAAGAAGGAGTTATATAACGAATAACCCTGTATATCTATATTATTATATAATATGTTATATATGCAACTGCATACATGTTGATGCAGCATCAGCACTAATCCTTATCTTTTATGCAGATGCAGATTGTTTTGCACCATATATAATTGCATTGTAACGTAGTTTTAAGTCAATCATTAATTAGCATTACAGTATTAAACATTATTAATAAAACAAAACCTTTTTAAAAACGGATTATTCCGAGCTATAAATATAATAGCTACATATAATAAATTAAATATTTAATAATATATTTAAATGAGAATTCCAGGAATGAATAGCAAATTGTTTTGTCGTTCGTATAATTTTCTCCGTGCAAATCAAGGAAATGTTTTTAGATGAAGTTTTCACATTATTAAGATTGTCGGTGAACGGTTTGCAAACTGTCTAAACTGTATGTTGGAACAGACCTAATACCACCAATATTGGTTTTTTGTGGTTTTTGCAAAAGCCAATTATTAAATTTCTAAACCTTAGGTTGGAACAGACCTATTATTTTTACTAATATTTAGCATCTAGCAAAACAACGTGCACGACGTTGTTTTGCTAGATGTAGTCACACAAAAAAAAACTGTAGCAGGAGTGAACCAACTACATGAAAACTGAGAGATAGAAAACAAGAGATTATGCATTTTGAATAGAATTGACATGGACAGAATCTAACAAGATTTTGTTGTCTGTAAATAACAGCAATTTTTTTTTATATAGAATTATAGTATAGGTTATCATGTTACGATTTGTCACAAAAACAAAAATAAAAACAGTAGTTTTTTATTTTAGCAATTTTTAAACTACCTCTAGACTCATTTGTTCATTTCATAACTCTGCCAGACTTGTTTTTAACTACATTTTATAATAACTCTAATTAGCAAAATTTTTGGTTTTTTGATTAGCGAATTTATTGAAACGCTCTAGCTAGATTTACTTTTTTCCATCAGAGACAAGCTGGGTTATTTTTTCTTTGAAAGTTTTATGATTTACTATATAACTACTATAAAAAATCATTACTGGAAAAAAAGTTCAATATACTAGAATTTTCTCAAATGCAAACCAACTCGTTAAAAAACTTTTGCGTACTTTAAATTACTTCTTTAAAATCACTATCAGAGCAATCTAAATGACATTAACTAAGTGGGTAAATAAATTTTAAAAATTTACTATTTCCTAGACTATATGTACAATAGTGTTTACACAGTAACAGAAATCTTTTATATTAAAGAATCATTATCGCAGTGGAACAATCGATAAAAATGACTAAAGTTGTACTCTTTACTTTACAATTTAATAACTCTTTTCCCAATACATGAATTCCTAATAAAACATGTAAACCACACATTATTGAACGGTTTGAACAAAGAAACTACACCTGTAGAATAACCACCTGGCGGTCTGCATCATATGATAAAAACCTGTAGTTAGGTGACCTTAGTCAACATGGAGTAGTTGACATTTTAACCACAAAGATATTTTAACATATAAAGAATTAGTTGACTAAAGAATGTTATATTTATGAAAACAAAAACTTAACGATTATTTTTTAAAAATATTTAATCAGGACCACTATCATTGCGATAACGATTATTTATTTATTTTATTTATTCACTTATTTATTAGATAAACACTCAAACAGGTACAAGTACCCAATTACAGAGTATATAAAATACAATCAAACAAATAATACAAAAAAAAAATTAAAGAACCTAGAAAATACATCAAAACATAACATTTATATTACAATTATTTTTATATAGAATTATAGTATAGGTTATCATGTTACGATTTGTCACAAAAACAAAAATAAAAACAGTAGTTTTTTATTTTAGCAATTTTTAAACTACCTCTAGACTCATTTGTTCATTTCATAACTCTGCCAGACTTGTTTTTAACTACATTTTATAATAACTCTAATTAGCAAAATTTTTGGTTTTTTGATTAGCGAATTTATTGAAACGCTCTAGCTAGATTTACTTTTTTCCATCAGAGACAAGCTGGGTTATTTTTTCTTTGAAAGTTTTATGATTTACTATATAACTACTATAAAAAATCATTACTGGAAAAAAAGTTCAATATACTAGAATTTTCTCAAATGCAAACCAACTCGTTAAAAAACTTTTGCGTACTTTAAATTACTTCTTTAAAATCACTATCAGAGCAATCTAAATGACATTAACTAAGTGGGTAAATAAATTTTAAAAATTTACTATTTCCTAGACTATATGTACAATAGTGTTTACACAGTAACAGAAATCTTTTATATTAAAGAATCATTATCGCAGTGGAACAATCGATAAAAATGACTAAAGTTGTACTCTTTACTTTACAATTTAATAACTCTTTTCCCAATACATGAATTCCTAATAAAACATGTAAACCACACATTATTGAACGGTTTGAACAAAGAAACTACACCTGTAGAATAACCACCTGGCGGTCTGCATCATATGATAAAAACCTGTAGTTAGGTGACCTTAGTCAACATGGAGTAGTTGACATTTTAACCACAAAGATATTTTAACATATAAAGAATTAGTTGACTAAAGAATGTTATATTTATGAAAACAAAAACTTAACGATTATTTTTTAAAAATATTTAATCAGGACCACTATCATTGCGATAACGATTATTTATTTATTTTATTTATTCACTTATTTATTAGATAAACACTCAAACAGGTACAAGTACCCAATTACAGAGTATATAAAATACAATCAAACAAATAATACAAAAAAAAAATTAAAGAACCTAGAAAATACATCAAAACATAACATTTATATTACAATTAAAATGCAAAAAAACTAACAAAGTTTGCAAACTATCTACAGATGAAGCAGTGTATTAATTACAACCAGGACAGTAGCTTAGACTTAAATAATTTAAGTAAAATAAATGTATAAAATTATTATTTTTATTATTTATATTTTGAATTAAGTTAATATCTACTTGATAATGAATGTTCTTATTAAACAATAATAATATTAAAAAACAGGTATAAAAATAATAATCTATAAAGTCTTTCAGCCATGAGGGTCTCATATTAACGCAGCATTTTCAAGTTAATTGCAAATTAAAGTAAATATAAGTAAATTATTATTGTAAAAAAAAAGTCTAAAGACTTGGTTAAATTATTTACAAATGCGTTAAAGTGATGTTCAAAGACTTTGTTTTTTTTCAATGAAGTTTTGTTGTAAATGGATTAAGGAAGTGATATTTATTTTCTTACAAATATAACTGTTAAGCATTTTTGGACATTATAATTAAAATGGTTGAATAATGTAAGTTCCTCAATGAGTTTTGAAGTTTAATGCAGTTTTTGTAGGTTTTAATAATGATATATAATTTAAGGTAATTAGCTTATAATTATTGACATTAATAATTTTTGTAACATCATTAATATATAAATTAAATAGCACAAAACTTAAGTTAGATCTTTGAGAAATACCTGAAAATGCATAAAGCTATTAGAGTAAACTCATTAAATTTAACAAATATATCCTGGTTTAATAAATAAGATTTAAAAAACAAAACAAGATTGTAATCAAAATCAAAATTATCTAAAAACATTTTCATGTTGACATAGCATTCTTATTGATTTGCATAGTTACCTGTTAACTAAAAATAATACTTGTTTGATTTAGTGTTGCCAAGTCAATTCTTTTTTAAGCAGTTTGTAAAGGTAAAGGACCGTACTTGAAGTTTATCTGCCATTTACTGACAACCCTGTATAATAAGCACGCATTACTTATGTATTTAATTTATTAGTCCAATTTATGCGTTTTTTGAGTTGTATGACTTTAGTGGTGGCTTAGTAAGAAAGCATAGCATTTTTGGCTAGTTGTGCTTATGGTTGAGTGTTTTTTAATAATAACAGTGCTACTTCTCTCACCAACATTCAGCGGTGAGTGAGATCTACTTGTTGATAAAACTCCGGCTCACCAAGCTTCATTACAAGGTGTAGTAAAACAAGCCGCCCCTTTAAGCAACAAACGCTTTTTATAAGTAATAGGTTCGTTATTCTGTATCTTGTTGGTCTGCAGAAACATTGTAGGCGCATCCCGTAAGGGTTAAACAAAATTCACATAAGAATTATTATAATATTTTTTTTAGTTTTGATTTTGATAGTCTTAGGTATTATTAGCAAGATTTTTCAAGACTACATAAAACCGTTTACTTATGACTAAGGCATTTTTTTAAACATTACTTTGCATTCCAATTAGCAGTTTTATCATTAAAGTAGTGTGGTATAATACTTGATGCAAAAGTTATAAGGTATCACTTGTACTAAGGTTTAAATGCTTATTTTTTAGATTTTATGAGCTAATTTGTTGCTTTATTTTGTACAATTTAATAAGCTATTATGTTACGTTATGGCGTTGTTAGCTGTGACTTTTGAAGCCGCTCTTGGTTGACTTTGAACACAAAAATATGCACAGAATTTTTTATTAAACATATTTTTTAATTTTATGTGTTGAAACGTTAGGTTTAATAGCGGATATTTTTTGCTAAGTAGAATTTGTTTGTAATGACAAAACCGACGTCGTTTTGTTAAATTAATATTTTTTGTTGTATTCATAATAAAATCTTATATAGTAATATAGAATATTTAGCATTATTGTGCTTATATAGAATTTAGATTTTGGCATACTGTGGGCATGCAGTAATTTGCATGCATAAATGTTTTCAGACGCAACATACTTACTAACTTTATTTTTAGTACTACCGATGTAATGTGTTGTGTGCCTTAACACGCTATAATAATTTTTTTTGTTTTATTTTAGATTGCAGAAGCTAAGAAATAATAATGTTTAAGATTTTAGAAATGTGCAACATCAGTAAAAAATGGTATACCTATCGTATTATTATATTTATCTTCTTGTACAAGTTGCATAAGAAAATTGTTTTTTGAATACTAATGTATGATATACGGGTGAGTCGGGAGGAACGGACCAAACTTCAAGAGAATATTGCACGTGAAAATAATATAAAAAACTTAAATGTTGTTATTCGATTTTCATTTGATTTTAAGTTATAGCGTAATTAGAAATGTTTTTCTAGTATGCCACAAAAGCTTTCCAGGACGTTGATTTGGTTGCGGTGGTCTTATTAGTTGGTCTCCAATGTCTTCAGACCTCTTAGCACTAAATTATGTAAATGTACAAAGTAAAAGCAAACACTCGGGATGCACTAATAGAACGCATTAAAAATATTGAAGCAGACCTTAATTATTATTATAAAACGGCCATGATTACCAAAACATTAATGTAGACATTTTAGTTATTTTAATTACGCTAAAGCTGTAAAATAAACAAAAATCAAACAACAGCTGTTGAGTTTTTTTAAATTATTTTCATGTATACAATACTTGGTTTTTTCCTCCCGACTCACCTTGTATAACTGTTGTATAAATTCTCTAAATTAACTAAGCATTTTTCTTCTTTCTTTCTAGATAAATATATTCTGTTAATAAAATATTTGAATGTAGACATGCCATTATAAAACTTTTTGTTTCTGATTTTAAACAGTGTAATATTTTTATATTACGTGCATTTTTTTTCTAGCTGTTGTTCTTTAAAACATTTTGTTTTGCCTATTTTCACAGTTGCTTTATATTATTATTTAACATGGTTTTAATTATGTTTAGATCATCTAAGCCTAACTTTTTAATTGCTTAATTGGCATTTTTATCTAGAAACGCATTCACGCAGTTAAGTTAATGTTCTAAAACTAGCGTCACTAGTAGGTCTGCTTTTTGTAGCATATTAACATACAAAAAAAATAATCGATAATAAACATTTATATCATTAAAAAAAAAAAAAATTAAATTTATGAAAAAATATTCTAAACTAAAAAACATCCATAGACGCGTTTTGAGGTTTACCTCTCATCAGTATGGCTTTATTTTATTTAAACTAATTGATTTTTAACTTACTTCGTCAACATTGTTCACCACCACAATTCAAAGTGAATATTTTAAAGGGTGTATTGACTATTTATACTAACTGACTTAATGGCTATGGTTAATAGCATTCTGAGAATGAACAAATAAACTAATTATTTCGGGATATTAAGCTGATGGTAAAATAAAGCCATACTGATGAGAGGTAAACCTCGAAACGCGTCTATGGATGTTTTTTAGTTTAGAATATTTTTTCATAAATTTAATTTTTTTTTTTTTTTTTATGTTTTTATTGGGTTGTCCGATTGAACAAATAGTAACGAGCGCTACATATGTCGTTGTGGCATTCGTATAAATTTACCTATTTAACTAGGCTTTATTCGAAATTATTGCTTTTACAACTGTCTCATTTGAGGACATTGCGTCTCTTCTTTATATATTTTATAAACATTTATATGTTGTTGGCTTACTCTACTTTTTTTACTGGTTAAATAAATTTTATTTACGGATAAATTTGGGTGTAAACTTTTGTATAAGTGTATTTTTTTTCAATTTTATTTAAGACTACCAAATGTGAAGGATAGATTAAATACTAGTGATGCCGCCGGAACCGGATCCAGATCGGATCTTTATAACTATCCGGTCGGATTCGGCCAGATCCGGCCGGATTCAATTTGTTTTAAATAAATAAAACTAATGAAAGTAGAGTAAAAATTTATAATAAAATATAATATAATATAATAAAAATGTAAACAAAAAAATAATAAAATATAAAAACCATAATAATGAAAATAATAAAAATAAATATAATATTAATAAATAATAATAAAAATATTATATTAATCAATAATATTTAAATTATAATGTAGGAATATTAATTTTTTTCCATGATTTGCGTTCAGTCAATTTGTTTTTTTTTTTTATTGACATTGCCAGTCTTTTGCTGAAGATGCTGAATGCCGGCGCTGATAAATGTTTATTATTTTTTTATATTTTTATGGATCCGGCAGGATCCGGTTGGATTTGGTATTGGATTTGGTTCCGGTCCGGTTCTGGTTTGTTTTGTAGGTGATGATTCCGGTATCTGGTTTCGGCCAAAAAGTGGATCCGGTGGCATCACAGCTTTAGTATGCTAGTTGCTAAATTTTATTTTTGACAGAATGTAAAGATACCAAAACCAAAAATATAAAAACATACTCAAACAGTATGTTTTTATATTTCATACTTTTTCTTTCACTTTCACAACTTCACAGACTTTATGTTTTGCATGCCGTGTTTTGCAACCCGCACATTTATAAGTATCTTTAGGTGTTAGATAAAAAATTGTGTTAGAATCTATAATAATACTAATATCGTTTATTCCAAAAATCAGAGACATAAGAAAAGTCATGTTTACAAACAAGTTAAAAACTACAGCATACTTACAACTAGATAACAAATAATATTAATTAAAACTAAATACATTTAACAAACTGTATATACTAGAATAAAAATACTATCAGCATGCTCTACAAATTCACCAAACCCCGCCAAAAACAACGACTACTTGTCACCACCCTTGCCACTAAACGCATTCGACAGTGTATTAAAATACACCGGCAATACGCTAACAGTTATAACAAAAAAACTTGGTAAATTGCAAAACACACCACACACATAAATTTTCAAGACAAAAATGTTTGTGGAGAAAAAAATCAATCCCGTTTACATTACAATGTATATTAACACTAAATTTATATAAATTCTAGAGAATAAAATTGGCAAATAAATAATAGCATTTTTGTATCAATATATTTTTTAATGTGTTTTTATATATTTTAGATGGCATTTCTTTAATTTGGTTAGGAATTTTATTATAAGCTCCGGAATATGCTGGCATTACAGCATATTGCGGAGATTTTTCATATGACGTTAAATTGTGCTGCGGGATTTCCAGTAAATTTGAATCGTGCCTAGTATTATAGTTATTAGAATTGTTTAGTTTTGTAAACAAATTTATGTGTTTGTTGACATACTTCAAAAGTTCAAAAATTAATAAGCTTGGTAAGGTTAAGATTCTCAGCTCTTTAAAATATCCTTTACATGAGTCAGTATTGCTTAGTTGTTGCATGGCTTTTTTTTAATGACAAATATCCTTTTAAAATCATCAGATAAGCTACATATTGTAATTTCATATGTTATCAGTGAATGAAAATTAGCAAACTAATATGTTTTTATTACCGGTAGATCAACTTTCCGCTTAAGTTGTTTAATAACATAACATTGAGTACACAAACGTTTTGCCAAATAGTCTATATGTGCACTAAATTTTAGTCTTTGATTAATTATGATACCAAGAAATTTTTTTGTTGTGTCTTATTAATATACTTTTGCAAAAAATTGTTTTTGTTATATTTTAAAAACATTGTCTTTGATTTATTTATAAATAGATTATTGCTGCTAAGCCAGGTAGTTGCATGATCTAGTTGCAGATTTGCATTATGAATTAGCGTGTCTAATGTCTTTGACGCTACGAACAAAGTTCTTGATTTATAAATCATTCACGTAAACTATAAATAAAATTAGGCCAAAAACAAGGCCTTGGTAAACCTTTTTTCTCTCTATCTTTCAAAATAGCTTTTGAACAAATCCAGGCTAGTCGTCTAATCTCGTAGCTAAATAGTTTACTAAGTAAATTATCATAGTTAACTAAATCAAATGCTTTTTGTAGATCTAAAAAGATTGCTGTACAGTTATTTTCGTCGTCAATTTCTCTGTGAAGTTTATTCATAAATTGAATTACCGCATTGATCATCAACCTGCTTCAGCAAAAGGCAAATTGGTTTGGATTGAATATCTTACATTTATTAAAAAACAAAACAATTTGGTCAACCACAACAAACTCTATTATTTTTGAGAAGGTATTCAACAGAACTATTGGTCGATAGTTTTTGATATGAATTTTGGTCCTTTCTTATAGATTAGCACTATTTTTGAAATTTTTAAAAAGCCGGGAAACCGTCTTTAGATAAACGAGGAGTTTGTTATGTCATCACAAGTTTGTTGCAACATTTTTTTATAATATTAGAATTTAAATAGTCGTTACCAAAGGGTGTGAATGCTTTTAATTTTTTTACTGCTCAAATAATGTCTTCTTGATTTACTGTTTTAAAAACGAAAGATGTATGATTAAAATTAATAGTTAGCAGTTTCAAATTTACAGAATCCAAATGGTTTGCGATGGTATTAAAATGTGTGTTGAGCATATTAGATATTACTTGGGGGTCTGTGAGTAATTTTGGATTTAGGTAGTTCAGATTTATTTTGTTAATTATTTTCCAGGCGGTTTTAGCTTTATTTAAAGTGTTTGTTAGTTTGCTGTAATGTAGTTCATTGGCCTTTAAGAGCAGTTTTTTGTATATTTTCATATATTGTTTATAGTATTGGATTATTTGTGGTTTGCCGGTCAATATTAAATAACAAAGGTTCTTCATTTTTTGTGATGAGATTTTTAAGCATGTGGTATGTTATTATTTAAAAAAATGTGTTTGAATATTTATTGTTTATGTCATAAATTTCCAGTACACTGTTCCAGGAATCTTGATTTAGATGGTTTTTGAAATGTAATATATTTGCAGATTTATTCATTCATATATATATATATATATTATTAATAAATAATTTATTTAATTGTTATTTTTGTTATTTTCTTTTTTATAAATACACAATACACTTTTCGCCCTTAAATCACTTGCAGGTAGATAATACATAGTTAATTGCCCCCCAAGGCAAACGGTAATGACATAATCACTACCCACTATTTAAGACAATGTCGTAAAGACACTATATTGTTTTTTTATTATTTATTGCCAAAGCAAAGCAATTAACCTAATATACCTTAGTACCAAAACGCTGCCTTTAAAAAATACAGTTATGACTTATCCTGTATAAACATAAAATATTGTTTTTATTATTTTTTAATGATTTGATATATAAAAGCAACGTAGGCAATTTTTAAAGTAAATTTTTATCAAAACAAAATTGCATTGTAATAGTATTAGTAAATTCTTGTACGTCCTTTATCATGTGTTGCAGTTTTTTATCAAACAAGATGCATACAGTTTCAGATTGTCTTACATATAAGTAGATGAATAATTTTTATTTTGTAGGTAACCACTGTGCTTTTGCGTAAGAGTAGATAGTGAACTCAATGTCAAATAAAACAACAGCAAACTTATAAATCTTATTGGTAGGCAAAAAAAACGTTAAAAAACATTTTGTTTTTATTTAGAGTAATTGTAACTTTTTTATTTAACAAGAAAGAGAACTGATAAGACTTCTTGATATCTTTTAAAATTAATAAATGTCTGTATTTTAATTAATAATTTTCTATGACAGCAATCATATTTTTTTAAAGCAAGCTAGTTTATTTCCCTGTCTGTTACTACTAAACATAAAGTGCCCTACGACGAAAGTCAAGTCACTTACGTGTAGGAAAAAAATCAAAACTAAAGTGTGGTCATTTTTTTTAATGCGGCTATTAAAAACGTTATTGCCCGGTTTTAAAAACGTGTAGTTGGTAGAGATCTCTGGATTTAAATTGTTTAGATTATTATTATTATTTGTAGGGCATACCAAACGTCACAGCATGTTGATTTAAAGCATAAAATATCGTTTACTTTCATATACAATAGCAGGCATCACCCTGGGTACAGAAACGTAAAATTTTCATATAATTCTAGGATATAAACACTAATGCCTGTATTCATAAAAGCTGATTAAATTTAATGACTATTAAATGTGACAACATAACTTCACAATTTGATAAAACGTCAAAACTATTTTTATAAATTTGATAGAAATACATGTTATTTATTTTGCGTTATTATTAAATATTATTTTGTCATTCATTTCTGATAGTTTATTATTATGCCAAACTTGTTTTTATAGTAGAATAAGTATAAATAATTTTGCGGTTGTCAAATTTAACGATCCGTTACTGTAACTGACTTTTATTAATACGAGCATAAGTGTCAACAAGGTTTGCTTTTGTAGACAGAAATATTGTTTCCAGATTTGTTGCGTAAGTAGTTGATGCCAGTCATCTGTAAACAGAAAGAAATGATTAATAGATATTTGACACTTTGCGCACAGTGCTTTATTGTTGCTCGGATTTGATCTGAAAAGATAATTAATTTTGACGGAAACTTATAAAAGTCTTATACTTTTTTTTAAGAACGTTGGCCTTAACATTTGCTCTTTGATAAACTAACGCGTGGCAATACCTTTCGGTTTTTTTCTCTGCGTAAGTCCTGATGTTAATTTGTCTTAGTCATTGTCTCTAATGTGGTTCACGCAGTCTGCTGAGACAACACATGCTGTCTCCGGCACATCTATTTTTATACCCTATTTTTCTGCCCTACTTCCTTGTCATATTAGTTTATTTCAATAATACACGTTTTTTAATATAGATGTTTAATATATTTTTTATTTTAATAAGAATCTTACAGGTGGAGATCTACACATCTAGTCTTGATTAGCGCCATCTTCTTAACTTTCTCTACTCTCTCTACCTATAATATTGCCAACCTACTATATTATTCTTATGACTTATGTCTACAGTATTGCCAACCTATATTATACATATATGACACTACCTTTTTTCTACATAACAAAATTACAAACTTATTTTTACTACATATTACAACATATCAAAAACACATATAATAACAGACAAATAAATTATCTTAATAGCTACATATTCATTTATACATTTAACACTTCAAGCATAGATAATCTTTTAAATAATCTGGTTTCTTGATTGTTCGACCACTTTTTGTTATTTGGTTTTTATCTGTAAAATCTTTAAGTTCGGTGTTTGTTTGATTTGTGTTTAATTGTGGATTGTCTTTATCAATGGGTAGAGTACAATTGTCTTCTAGTACTATTTTTGACTTGTTGTGTTCTGTAGGTTTTATGTGATTTATTGATGGTTTAATATGAAAATTGTCCATACTACTTTTAAACAACTGCATCTCGTTTCTTATCAATTTTCTTCTATTTTCTGATATGACTTCATATGATCTAGGATTTTTAGTATTATTAATTACTTTGGCTGGAATTAATGGTAATTTATCCTGATGTTTTATCAACACATTTGTACCTATTTTGATATCTTGTCTATCTCTTACTCCTTTTATATCATAATAAAATTTTTGTTCCAATTTTTTATTCTCTAGATATTGTTTTATTTTTGAAGACTCATTTTCCAACTTAAGTATAGATAATAACCCGTTTATTTTTTTTTAATATAACATTTCTGATAAAGAAAGCAACACTGAGTTTATTGAAGTTGCTCTATATTCTAATAGTGCTAGATACGGATCTTTTTTATCAAACTCTGCTTTATTTAACATTTTTTTTATAGTTTGTATATTAAGTTCAGCCAAACCATTAGATTGTTGATAATGAGGACTACAAGAGATATGCTTAAACCCCCATTGTTCACTAAACGTTTTAAATTTTTGACTACAGAAATTTGTTCCCATATCTGTATACATTATGTTTGGGATGCCATGTCTTGCAAACATAGACTTACATTGAGTTATAAGACAATCTGCTGTAAGGTCTTATAACATTCCTAATTCCACAAATTTAGAAAAATAATCTACTATTATTATAAAATGTTTATCTTTATAATAAAACAAATCTGAGCCTAATACTGTCCAGGGTTCATTTAGTGTTTCTCTAATTTCCATTGGTAACTTTATGTTATTTCTTGCAAATCTCAAACATGTCTCACAATTTGCTACTAAATTTTCTATTTACATTTTTCAATTTCTAAATGATTATAGTGAATGACATTTAATATTTCTTTTCTTAACAAAGTTGGAATAACCACTCTATTGTTTTTGAATATTAATTCATTAATTACAAAAAAAAAATCATTTTTATATTTAACAAATGGTTTTGCTAATTCATCTACTTCTGACTTTACTTTTGGCCATCCATTGCAAATATATTTTTTAATAATTTGTAAAGCTTTATCTTGTTTGGTTTCATCTTTTAACTGTTCTGTTCTTTTTGTTAATATAAGTGAACTAGTTAGAATTAATCCAACATGTGCTTCTATTATATTTTCTTCAATGTCATTTTTATTTGTTATAAAATTTCTGGACAATGCATCTGCTATTAGTAATTCTTTACTCTTTACCTGGCTTGTATTTTACCTCAATGCCATACTTTTGCAATTGTAATTTCATTTGTTGTAATCTCAAATGACATTCATTTAATGGTTTTTTAAAAATATTTTCAAGTAGTCTATGATCAGATTCCACTACAATTTTTTTTCCAAATATGAACTGTCTAAACCTTTGACATCCAAATACTATTGCCAAAAGTTCTTTTTCTATTTGTGCATAAGATTTTTGAGTTTTTGTTAGCGATTTTGATGCATATGAAATTGGTAAATTATTTTGTAGTAATGTTGCGCCCAATTCGTCTTTGCTCGCGTCAACTGAAAGTACTACTGGCTTGTTTGAATCATAATATTGTAAGACGGGTTTAGTTGTTAATATTTCTTTGATTTTGTTGAATTGTACATTTTTTCTTGTTAATTCACGCAACGGGCAATTAATTTGTGAAATTCCCGGTAAGAATTTTGAAATATATGTTATCATACCTAAAAATGTTTCTAATTCTTTTGCATTTTTTGGTTTTTCCATTTTTATTATAGCTTCTACTTTTGTCTCATCAGGTTCTAGACCTGTTTCTGTTAACAAATGTTCTAAATATTTTACTATTTTAAAAGCAACTTTACATTTTTTTTAGTTAAACTTTACATTATGCTCTCTAGTTTTTTCTAAAACTTTTGTTAATCTTTCATTATGTTCTTCTATTGTACTTCCCCATATTATCAAATGATCTACATAATTTGAAACGACTTCAAAATTTTCAAAAATTTGACTAAAATGCTTATGAAATACTTCTGGTGCTGAGCATAATCCGTAAGGCAATTTTAAAAATCGATATCTTCCAAACGGAGTACCTACTGTGCATAGTTTACTACTACTTTCTTTTAATTTTATTTAGTGAAATGCTGTTGATGCATCTTAGCAACTATTTCTTCAAACGTTGGTAGTTTATACTGTTTTCTTAAAATACATTTATTTAACTGCTGCCGGTCTAGACAAATTTTAATCGATTTATCTGTTTTTTTTTAAATAACTAGGTCATTCACAAATTCTGTCGGCTCTTCAATTTTCTGCATTACTTTTAGTCTAACTAATTTTTTAATTTCCGGTTTTAGTTGATCTATCATATTAAAAGAAATTTTTCGACACAGTACTATTTTAGCTACAGCATTTTGTTGTAATTTGATTTCATACTCTACATTTTTTATTTCACCTAACTTTCCATCAAAAACATCTTTAAAATTTGTCAGAATTTTATCTGTCTCAATCTGTTTTATTTGAGTAACGATTCCTATCGTTCACTTGCATCCCACTCTCTTTTCTTCCATTTTTGTGTTATTTAGCCTAGAAATTTGCATTGTTCTTAGGTATCTTTTTTTATATCTTTATTAACTTCTTCCTTGTCGTATCTTCTTTTTTTCATAAATACTTTGTGCAGCTTTATTAAGTGCATCCTCTTTGGTAGTCCTACATTTGCCAGTTTAACATCTAGTAAGACTCTTGAATCTCTATTTGAAATTAGTTTTTTGTGTCCCCTGATTGCCAAATATACTCTGACCATTTCAAAAGTTGCATTTTTTGTCAACCTCGAGATGGCGTATCTTCCGTTTAGAAATTGCTTAGTCAATTCCGTCAACTTATTTTCTTTGAGCAGTTCTCTCCTTTTCTACCTTATTTCTGCAATTTCTGTTGGTACTAATGTTTCAGTATATGTTCTTTTCTTGTCTTTTTGATTACCTTCCATTCCTTGGCAGGCAAATTTGTTTTGACCTTTTTTGTTTCTTTCCTGTTTATTTTTTTTTCCATATTTTTTTGCTTCCATTTAGCTTCTCGCTCCTCCTTCCTTTGTCTTTTGTGGCTTTTAATTTGTGTGTTTTTTTTATTATTTTGGTATAAATCTTAAAGCTTCAAACTCCTCTATCTTTTTTTTCAGTAGTGTCTTTGCATAGTTTTTTAGTGCTCTTGATTTGTTTTTGTCACTCAGGCATATTTTAATAGTTGTAGATTTGTCTACTTTGTTTTCCAACACCTTTTCTAGCGTTTTCCTATCTTCCTCTTACGCTTCGCACTCCCGTGTACAAAACTTTTAAAAAAACTATTGGCAAATAAAATAAGCTTCTAAACTTATTATTTTCCGTAAGACTTCTTAAATACTTTCTTCAATGTGATAGTTTCAGTTATTAAATAACAGATATTAAAATATACACCTTGTACATTATTTAACTGCATAAAAACTAAAGTTATAAAAACAGTAGTTAATTGCTTTCCTACAATTTTTATTTTTTATTAATAGTTTATAATCATTTTTGTTTTTTATTTTTCACATTTTCAGTTATTTATTTTAGTTTTAAAAACAAATTGTGTATTTAGCAAATTTACTGTGATATATAAATACTTCACATTATTTGCGATGATATACATAACAATATACATAATAATTATATATTATGATGAATGATATCTACATTCTACATATCAGTTGGAATGCACATATACTGCAAACAATTATTATTTGGATACTTTACCTTCAATTTTACTTTTTTAGTATATGTGGCAACGACGTGCGCTTGTTATATTTATAAGAATTGCCGGACGAAACATATGTTCTCTGTCTCGTGCACATAAGGGATTTTGAAGGCGCCAGTTTGGAGAGCGTTCGCATTTATTGCAAGATACACCTCGCATTTTTATCTCAAATGTATCAAGTAAATGGAATTAATGTAAATATTTGTACAAGATCTCAAAATAGAAATACATTTCATTATGTTACACAATTTTATGAATAACTTTAACGAAGGTTGGCGTAAATAGAATACAATTTTTATTAAATTAACGAATAAGAATAATTAATTAAAGAATTTCAAAAATTGTTATATACATATTTTAGATTCTTAACAAATATGCTTACAACAAATATGATGAATAGGCGCTTGTACAATGTCTAAATTATTTTAAAATATTTAAACAAATAACTTTTTTAAATATTACTTATTATTAATTATAATATAATTATTATTAGTATTCAATACAATATGTTAAAATTTAATGTAAAAATTGCATTGCATAAATAAATTTATTTACTACTATGCTTGATCAGTTCACACTCATCATAAATTGTGTTTCTAAAGACTCTGCTCTTTTGCCAATTTTATTTTTGATTTAAATTAATAAACTTCTTTAAATAACTAAAAGCCCTATTTATAGTTTTGTGATGATTACACACTTCATACTTCATATTTTTTCATAGACCATATAGACAAATATGGTAAAGCGTCTTGAATTTTCAAGGTTTGAATCTGTAGCATCTATAAAAAAAAGTAAAGTAAATTTTAACTCTAAAAACACAACTTCTTACTATTTTAAAATTAAAATCCAAGGTATCATTTATTTATTGTGCTTTTTACGGCTATTTTACATCGCCACAGTAAGACTACGACTTGTTTAAAGAGGTTTGATGGGATCAACAGCTTATTAGGTGACTTCCGAACCACTCTACTGGATAAAGAGCAAGTTATTATTTCAGTCATATTTTGGGGATCAAACCCCGGACTGCTCACATAATATGCAAGAATTCTACCATTGAGCTATCACACCATCAGTACCAAATACTAAACTAAACAAAGAATCCATATCTAAATCTCTTTCAATTTGCTTTTCAAGAGTTACAATCGTACATAATTTGATATGGAATGACCATGCTGTTGACAAAACAAAAGTGTGTAAAAAACTAAGGTTTTTTAATAGGTGTAAACGGTTTTTTTATTCTGTTCAACTTTTGCATCAATTTGGTAATATTGCAAAAAATGGAAATGGGCGCAAGACGGTGGTAAAACAGTGTGGCATTGCAATTCAATTCAATTCTGGTAGGTACAAAGGGCACTGCTAAAGTTTGCGGAATTAAGTTCTGCCTATTGCCAGCGTTCTGCAATTGTCATATTCGTAAAATTTGACCTCTAATTCAGTTGACAGTTCACTTTTAAACTGCTTGATTTTGTTTAAAAAAAATTTAACAAGAGTAATAATTGTGTAAAAAATAAAAAATTTGAATTGTAACTTCCGAGTGATGATTTTTTATAATTTTCGATACGGTTTAACACAATGTGTTTAAAAACTTAGTTTGTTATTTGGAGATGATGAAGCACCATCTAAAACTATGGTTTACAAATGGTTCGCAGAATTTTGATGACAATTTTTGCGAAGGCCGTTTATGCACCTCTGTTGTCGCAAAAAATATCGATGCTGTGCGTGAAATGGTTTTGTCAGATCAACATATGACCTATAGTGAGATAGAGGCATCTTTAGGCATTGCAGCAAAACAAATACATACGATTTTGCACAATTATTTGCATGTCAAGGAGCTTTGCAGGCGTTGGACCCCACACAATTTCAAGAAAAACAAAAACAAGCACGTGTTAAGTGGTGCAAAGAAAAGCTAAAGAAACTTGAAGGGGGTCGTTCAAAATTAGTATATAACATCGTAACAGGTAACAAATCTTGAATATATTCATATAAACCTAAAACTTAACTGCAATCGACTGTATGGGTGTTTTAAAATAAACCTAAACCTACAAAAGTAGTGCGTTTACGAAGCATTTCGAAAAGAATTATTGCTTGTTTCTTCGGAAAAACGGGTCATGTTGCAACTGTTGCATTAGAGGCTTGAAAGACAGTTAATGCTGACTGGTATACTTCAATTTGTTTGCCAGAAGTTATTGCTAAAATCAGAAGGAACAACATAAACCGGCAAATCATTGTTCATCATTACAATGCAAGCGCTCACACAGCACGACAAACTGTAGAGTTTTTGACCAGTAACAACATCCAATTAATGACTCATTGCCCATATTTGCTGATTTATCGCACAATGACTTCTTTCTATTTCGACATATCAAAAATAAAATGCGTGGCGAGCGTTTTTCATCGCTTGAAGAAGCCGTTGAAGCATTTAAATCACTTGTTTTGGAGATACCTCATTGGATGCAAAAGTATATAAATTTAAAAGAAGATAATTTTGAGAAGCAATAAAACTACATAACGTAATTTGTGTTTTGCTTCACGTTTTTTTGCAAACTTTGGCAGTGTCCCTCGTATAATAACAAAATAAATATGTAGATATCAGTCTAAATTCTTATTACAATAAAAATACACTACTACTGTAAAAGAAATAAAAATAACTATACAAAACACTATTTAACAAAACAAGATCAGTCTAGGTTAACCCTAAAGTAAAAATATATAAGAGAAACTATAAATAAGGTATATAATACAAGACAATACTATTTGCTTTCTATTACTGAGATAAATAATATTAAACTACAAGAGTTTGGTAGAAAGTGTAACAATACAGTTTTTGGAAAAGTATTTGACACACAGTCAAACGCTTTTGTTAGATCCAGGAAATTTGATAAAGCATACTTTTTACTTTCAAGTGCGTTTTTAACAAATTTATTTATTGCAGCAATTGTTGATTTTTCCTTTCTAAATCTAAACTGGGCACTAGTGAAAAGTTTTTAATTTTTTTAATTTTGATAACAGATTCAACTATTTTTGATATTACGTTTAAGTTTATTTCATCGCATTTTTTATGAATAAAAATGCATTTAGCAATTTTAGACAATTTAAAAAAAAATGTTTTTACCAATGCACACATCTATTAGTTTAATAATGGGAATTAAAATTGTGTCTTTAATAATTTTGATTAAAATTGTATCAAAGCCATAAATGTCTTTGCTGCGTTTGTATTATAATATTTCTAACAATATTTTTTTGAATGCAATAAGTGCTTACTATTAAATTGACATATGTAATATATTGTATATGGACAATTCTATTTAAAATATTTTAGTTTTTTTTGTTGTTTTTGAACATTAAAAAATTGTATTTTTTGTTTAAAAATTGGACAAAAAGAATTTTTTTTGTAATTTTAACCACTAAAGTTAACGTGTTTTGATGTAAATTAGTTGAAAAATATAATATTGTTTTGTGTATTTGAATTTTAAAGGTCTAAAACTCAAAAAATCTGCAAAAATAGGCCTATTTTTGATATAAACTTTTACAAACACATTTAGCAGCGGAATTATTGTATAGATCACACTAAATATTATTAAACATTTAAATTTTGCAAACAATTTTACTTAGAAAATAGTCAGTGTCGTGCTTATTGGGCATAGAAAAGTCAGTATAGAAAAACAAATAGCAAATTTTTTTATTGACTTTTTAAGTTTATTTCAGAAGTTAACTAAAGACATCTTTTGTTGCTTGAACCAATTTTGGTCGGTTTTACTTTTTACCTACAAATTTAGACTCAATCTATCGGCGCTAAAATTTGAAAACATTATTATTTGTGGCATTCAAACATATATTTGTCCGGGGCTCATTAAAGTTTAAACCCTACCCTAGTATGTTTATAATATATATATATATATATAGGGTGTCCGGAAAATACGTGTACAACGTTTGACGACAGACTCCTGACGTCAAAATAGGTCGATCTAAGCCGACTTAGTTATATCCAAAATTGTCTCGTTTAGCCGGTAGAGGGCGTCAAAAATTTGTAAATATTAAAAAGAATTTACCTGTAACAATATTTTTTTAAGTGACCTTGTTGCTATGGCTATTGACAAATTGTCACCAGTCTATGAAATTTACTCAAGTATACGATCAACATTCTTGAATTACAAGTTCATTTTACCATTAAAAATGGAAAATTATACAAACTCTCAGAAAGTTGACATGCTCCTGGTATACGGGTTTTGTCAAGGAAATGGGCGTCAGAGTGTTAGGGTTTACATGGAGAGGTTTCCTAACCGTCGAATACCAAACCACCAAACATTTGCCAATATTGAGCGTCATCTTCGGGAAACGAGCAGTTTTGAGAAAAAGTTTGAAGGCAGGGGTCGTATGCGAACAACTCGAACTGTGGAAACAGAAGAGATGATTCTGGAAAGAGTTGAAGAAGAACCAAGTACCAGTACTCGTCTCTTAGAACGTGAGTTAAATGTTCCTAAAACAATTGTTAATGAGGTTTTAAGAAAACAGTTGTTACATTTTTACCACATACAAAAAGTCCAGGAACTTTTACCGACTGATCCCCCCATGCGGCTTACATTTTGTCAATTTATTAGAAACAAAAGAATCCTTGTTCCAAATTTTTGTAGAAAAATTTTGTTTACTGACGAGGCATGCTTTACAAGATCTGGGGTAACCAATCTGCACAACGAACATATTTATTCCGATGAAAATCCACATGCCATTAAAGTTGCACATCATCAGCATCAATTTAAAATTAATATTTGGGCAGGTATTATTGATTACTACCTTATTGGTCCCATTGTTATTCCAGACAGGTTAGATGGAAATATTTATTTAAATTTTTTGCAAGACACATTACCAATTCTTCTGGAGAATTTGCCCCTTTTACTTCGGAGGGAAATGTGGTATATGCATGATGGTGCCCCGCCGTTCGGCAATACTTACATCATCAATATCCCAACCGATGGATTGGAAGAGGCAATGATGCACCAGTAAAATGGCCACCACGTTCTCCTGAGTTAAATATGTGTGACTTCTTTTTGTGGGGCGCTATTAAAACAGAAGTTTACAAGACTCCGGTAAACACACGCGATGATTTATTGCAGCGGATTTTAAATGCAGGCAACCATTTTAATGATCCCGAGACATTAGATAGGGTCCAATATCATTTTTTAAAGAGTGTTAATAAGTGTATTCAGCAAGATGGCGGTCATTTTACACATTTGCTTAAGTAATGTTTTTGTTTTACTTAGTTTCTTACAATAGATACTTTCAACTTTGTTATACTTTTGTTTTTTTTTACGCCCTCTACCGGCTAAACGAGACAATTTTGGATATAACTAAGTCGGCATAGATCGACCTATTTTGACGTCAGGAGTCTGTCGTCAAACGTTGTACACGTATTTTCCGGACACCCTGTATATATATATATATATATATATATAACAATAAATTTTTAACGCATTTTTTAAATAAAAATTTTGTAATTTTTTTTTTGAAATAGAGTTTTCTACGGCCATACGACTATTTTTTTACGTATGTACATATATTTGCAAAATTCAATTTTTTAATAGTATTTAGTGTATTGTTCCTCTAAGCGCTGCTAAACGGGTATTTCTAAAAGTTGACTAAAATGTTGTTTTATTTTAGGTTCTGCTGCGTATAAAAAAAGTGTGGACTCAAAATGAAGAATTGCCAGAATTGGATTCTACAAAAAAAATCTGATTGTTTTCACTTGCAAATTTTTTTTGCGTTAAAATTGCGATTTTTAAACGCAAAATACAATTTTTTAGTCAAAGTTAAAAAACGACAAAAAAACTTAAAAAAATTATAGATTTTTTTTGAGAAAAAAATATTAAAGCAAGTTTCTCAAGCACCCCCCCCCCCCCCCCCCCTCCTCCCTATTATTTACTATTTTTCTAGCTATTGTATTAAAAAGTTAATAAACTTATCAGCAGTTGTAGAATTTGTTTATGTAGTTTTTTGTTATTAATAACTTTCCACATAATACCTATAGCTTGATTTTTTTATGAATTTATTATTTGAATTTATTTGTGCATTTCTAATGGCTTTTTTGTATTTACTGCTAAATTTATTTCTATCTTTTTATTAAACCATCTCTATTTTTATTGTGTATGCACGCATTATTCATAAAGTTCCTGAAGATTGAGCTTTTTTGTCTTTACTAACTTTGAAGAAATAAAGTTTCAAAATTTTGAAGTAAAATATTAATAAAAGTATTAATTTTGTTATTGCAACTCATACTAGTGTCATTAAGAAAATCCTAATCAACATTATCTATTAAATTAAAATACTTTATTTTACTAACATATGTAATTGGTCTAAGCACTTTAAGTGATCAACCCAACATGATCTGCGACTACAGATTCCAAGGTGAATCAACTGTTATATTAAAATGACTAAAGAAATTATCAATACAGTTATCAAATTTTGTTAAAAAATTAACAAACTTTAAAAAACCACAGATATTAAACATATCACATAATGCATGAGATTTTAAACCCTTAGTATTATAATGTACATTAAATTCACCACAAAAAATCTTTAAAAAAATAACTTATCTAATATGTACATCATTTAAAATGTTAATAAAGAAAAACAAGTATAAAATACACTCATTTTTAACTTTAGGGGGCTCTTTTCAATCTTTTGCGGGGGAGGCTTACAAATTCTAGCTACGCCACTGCAACTAGTGTTCACTTATCAATGCATATTTGTTTTCCAAATTACAAAGAACTGCTTCTAGTAAGCCTTGGACATTTTATACATAAATAACAAGTTATCATTTATATGTAAAATGTAGAACATTTTTCATAGTTGGTTTCTTGGCTGTTGTAAAGAAATGATTATATATAACTAGTTATGTATTTTTGGATGCAATGCAAGTGTTTGGAAACAACTTATGAGATTTGCAAATTGTAAAAACTTTAGATATTTTTAAACTAACATCATATTGATATTGTACAGGGCTTTAGACTATTTTGTGTTATGTTTGTGATTTTCTTTGATTGACCTTATTTAGAGATTTGATTTTAATTTCTTTGTTTTTAATTTTATATATTAATTTGTATTTTTGTATTTTTATTTTTTTGTTGATGTTTGTTTTGTTAATTATTTTGTATAGTTCTTCTGCTAGTGTTAGCTTTGGTAGTATGGTAGTATGTGTTATTTTTGGCATTTTGTTTTGTTGTCTTTGTATAATTGTTTTTGTTGTTTTGCCCCATGTTTTTTTAAATAATTAATTTTAGCTAAATATAGTAAGTGCTATATATAATATATTTATATTTATATATATATATATATATGGGTAATTCCATTACTTTTTGACCAATTTGAAAAAGTCGACTTCTTCGATTTTGCTCAAATTTTCAGAGATCAAAATATAGATGAAAAGTTTTTAATCTTAGAATATTGCCTGTTCAAAATGACACACATTTGAAGGTCAGAAATGTTACAATAAAACGTCTTTTTTAGCTTATTTTGTATCTAAATTTTTGGGCTTTTGAAAAAAGATAAAAAAGTTTGCGATGGCTCAAATTCTTTTTTATTACATGTAATTTAAAATCCATATGTTTATGTTTAATATTGTGGCAATCATTTTTATATATTAGCTTCAAATATTATTCCAAAAAACGTAAATTTTGCAAAATCGCAAAATTTTGTTTTCTTTAAACCGTTCTAACTTTGTCAAATCTTAACAAAATTTGATCCACAATGGCTAGATTTCTTCGTGTTTAATTTAAAAATTTTAAAGTGATCACACAAGACTTGTAGAATGAATACGTATACACCACTATTTTGATGTAGAAAGTTGTACATGTTTTTGCTATCTTCAAAACTTGTAATTTTTAGGTCCCAAAAAAGCTCTGTCACCCTATGTCGATTTTAGTCAAATTTTTTGTAAATACTCTTTAGAACACAAGCAAAAAGGTTATCTATATGAGAAATGGTATATTGAACATTATCAAGAATTTATTAATATTCAAAAATTGGCAAAATTGGCAAACCGCACATTTTTGTATCTCAATTTTAGGGCCTCTGGAAAAAAAAAAGAAGGTTTACAATGGCTCAAACTATTCCTTATTTTATGTACTTTAAAACCCATATTTGTATATTTAATGTTGGGCAGTCATTTTGATATATCAAGCTTTAAACATTATTTAAAAAAAAAACAGTAAATTTTGCAAAATTGCAAAATTATGCTTTGTTTAAACCGTTCTAACTTTGTCAAATCTTAAAGAAATTTGATCCACATGGTCTAGATTTTTTTTTGTTTAAGTTTTCTTTAAAGTAATTACATAAAATTTATAGAATTAATTCACATTTACCACTATTTTGATACAGGAAGTTGCACATGTTTTTGCGATCTTCAAAACTTCTAATTTTCAGGTCCCAAAAAAACGCTGTTACCCTATGTCGATTTTAGTCAAAATTTTAGTAAATTTTCTTCAGACCACAAGAAAAAAGGTTATTTATATGAAAAATGGTATATCGGACATTATGAAGAAGCCATTAAAAAAATGCAAGTCATTGTGCTGCGTCGCCTGGTTGTAGGTGTTTTATTTTTGATAATAATATGGGGAAAATTTTCACTAAAAAACTTGTCGAGAAAGTTGCTTTCTGTTGGTCTCAATTCCTAGGGCATTACCATTACAGAATCCGTAAACAAAAATGATATCTGCGTATTCTCCGTTGTTAAACAGCAGTTTTATCAAATTTTACTAACCGAACCAAAGAAAATTGTTTTGACAAGTATCAAATTCTTGCATTAATGCACACTTGTTAAAGTAATGTTGTTTTGTTTGTGTTTTTTTTTTGCTAAATAAAAAGTTTTTTAAATATTTTGTATTTGTTGACTATCTCGAAAACAAAGCAAGATAGAGAAAACGTGATTTAGATTTTCCGAAGAACTATGCCGATTTTGACAGTTCTTGAATATTAAAAAATTCTTGATAATGCCCGATATACCATTTCTCATATAGATAACCTTTTTTCTAGTGCTTTAAAAGGTATTTACTAAAATTTTGACTAAAATCGACATAGGGTGACAGCACTTTTTTGGGACCTAAAAATTACAAATTTTGAAGATCGCAAAAACATGTGCAACTTCCTGCATCAAAATAGTGGTGTATACGTATTGATTCTATAAGTCTTGTGTGATCATTTAAAAGAAAGATTAAACACAAAAAAATCTAGATTTTGTGAATCAAATTTTGTTAAGATTTGACAAAGTTAGAACGGTTTAAAAAAAACAAAATGTTGCGATTTTGCTAAATTTGCGTTTTTTTTTTAATAATGTTTGAAGCTTAATATATCAAAATGACTGCCACAATATTAAACATAAAAATATGGGTTTAAAAGTACATGTAATAAGGAATAATTTGAGCCATTGTGAACTTTTTTATCTTTTTCCAGAAACCCAAAGACTGAGATAGAAAATAAGCTAAAAAAGTCGTTTTATTGTAAAATTTCTGACTTTTAAATATTGCAATTTTGAACAGGCAATATACTAAGGTCCAAAATTTTGGAAATCTCATTTTTTTCATTCATATTTTGATCCCTGAAAATTTGAGCAAAATCAAAGAAGTCGACTTTTTTAAATTGGTCAAAAAGTAATGGCCATATGTATATGTATTGTAGTTTCTTTTGGCACACAGCTCTTATTATTGCTGCAATTTTTTTAAATATTTTGTAAATATGTGTAACCTATGTTAGCTTTTTTGTTATTATTAACCTTAAGCATTTTGTCTGTTTTGTTTTAGTATTTTATTTATTTAAATTTTTATATCAATATCTATTGTTTTTTACTTTGTCTCTATCTTGCCCTACTACGCTGCGTTCGGTTTAATCGGGTCTATTTTGTTTTCTTGCATCAGCGTTACGACTCGCTATCGTTCCAGCACGCTCTTCCATAAAATTGTTTTCCTAGTTCGTAGACGTTTTTGTTCCTTTCAAAATTAACCAAACTGGTTGCTTTGGATTTGTATTGCAGTTCAATAAATGATGCATTTGAATTAGATTTTTGTGAAAATTTGTGCAAAATGGATTTAATCACCAAAACTGTTTCAATCTACAATTCGAAACTGGTAAGCTTCAGCTGCTGGAAAACGCGTACATTGACAGCTCAAGATGTTAAGCACCTATCAAGATGTAATCACATGCGTGAGATTGAGGGTTGGTGCTTGATACTAAACAAACCTGAAGATTGTTTGAAACGACTTGCGCAAGGTTGTTCTGATTTGCAAAGGCTAATTGTGTCAAATTGGCGCGGAATGAACAATCATCATTTGCTACTCATTATCAGATTCTGCAAGAATTTAATGCAATTGAATTTGTTGGAAATATCAGCATGGATATTTGTAAATACGCCCTGGCATCATTGCAGAAGCTCAGACTATTGGATATTAGTTTCTGTAATTCCATTTAAAGCGAGGATGTGAAACTGATGAGGAAAATGTATCCAGAAATCAGCATACAACAAAGTTGTGAAATGGAGAATGTATACTAAATGTTTTATGAATAATAAATAAGCCTAATTGTTAGAGTTTAGTGATATTGTACAAAATAAATGATTAAATTAAATTTGCACATAATTATTAGAGTATTTTGTAAAATTAACAATTATAGAATTTGTCTCTAGCATAAGACTCGATAGGTCGTAATGCCAGAATTAGCATCATAACATCACAATACCAATAATTAACACAACTTCAAAGTATACTCTAAACTAGTGTGTTTATAACTGCTCCTCAACCATCAGTGCACAACATAATGTTGAGTGTTACGTAGGCTTTTTTTTTAAGGTCGTATTGAAGTGTTGGCCTCAACATGTGGCCTTTGAGAATAACTAACGAATGGCAATACCTTTCAGTTTTTTTCTCTGCGTAAGTCCTGCTGTTAATTTGTCCTAATAATTGTCTCTAATGTGGTACTAGTTTGAGGTGAGCTGGTTTTGGCCTCGCAAAATTCACGCAGGCTGCTGCGGCTATGTTTCTGTCTTACTTTCTACACTGGCATTCTCCTCTCTTTTTTCCCATTCTTGTGTTATTTAGACTAGATATTTGCATTGTCCTTAGGTATCTTCTTAGTTTTTCTATATTTTCATTAGTTTCTTCCTTGTTGTATCCTCTTTCTTTCATAAATATTTTGTGCAGCTCTATTAAATGCATCTCTTTTGGTAGTCCTACATTTGCCAGTTTTACTTGTAGTGAGATTCTTGAATCTCCATTTGGGATTAGTTCTTTGTGTTCCCTAGTTGCCAGATATACTCTGACCATTTCAAAAATTGCATTTTCTGTCAACTTAGAGATGGCGTATCTTCCGTTTAGAAATTGTTTAGTCAATTCTGTCAATTTATTTTCCTTGAGCAATTCTCTCCATTTCCTTCTTATTTCTGCAATTTCTGTTAGTACTAGGGTTTCAGTATATGTTCTTTTCTTGTCTTTTTGTTCATCTTCCATTGCTTGGCAGGCATAGTTGTTTTGACCTTTTTTGTTATTTTCTCTTTATTACTTTTTCCATATTCTTTTGCTTCCATTTAGCTTTTTGTTTCTTCTTCCTTTGTCTTCTGTGGCTTTTAATTTGAGTGTTTTGTTCTATTTTGGTTTACTTAAATCTCAAAGCTTTAAACTCTTCTATCTTTTTTTCAGTACTGTCGTTGCATAGTTTCTTAGTGCTTTCCATTTGTTTTTGTCACTCAGGCATATTTTAATAGTTGTAGATTTGTCTACTTTGTTTCTAATATCTTTTCTAGCGTTTTCCTATCTTCCTCCCACGCTTCGCACTTTACTAGCGTATGTTCTGCGTTGTCATGCGTGTCTTCTAGACAAAATATACATTTTTTCTCTTTTTCCATCTTATTTATTTTTTGTAAGTACTTTCCAAACACTCCATGTCCCGTAAGTAGTTGTGTTGTACAGTAACAAGTCTCCGGTTTTTTCTTTACCCATTTTTTAATTTCTGGTATTAGTTCCCTTGTCCATTCTCCCTTTTCTCCTTCTTTCCACTGTCTTTGCCATCTTTCCATTATATTTTTTCTTGCTTGTCTCTTTGCTTCTTGCTTACTAGTTCTTTCATTTACCATTTTCTTTATATCTAATTTTTCTTCCACCATCAAATCTGCGGATAATGTCGTCGCATTTACTTCTAGTGCTTCTTGCGACACCGTCTTGTAAGCCCTGCAGATCCTTAACAAACTTACTCTCATAGCTCCTCTTACTTCTTTTTTGTTTTTTTTTGTCTTTAAAGCTTCTCCCCATGTTTCTGCGGCATACAATATTTTACTTGTAGCTGCAGTTACTATTGCTCCTTTTTCTGGTCATCTCTTGTTTGGCATAAATCTACTAAGCATTCCTTTCATTTTTTTTGTTCCTCTTACCGCTTCCTAAACCTGTTTATTCCATCCCTTTGCTTGAAGTGTTACTTTAAGATATTTAATTTTTTTGCTTATGGTTATTATTTGTTCACCTACCTGTATTTTTCCATTTCCCCTGTTTGTCTTCTTTGTCGATAGCCATGCCGCTTAGGTTTTCTGTGGAGCCGCATTCTGAGTAGCTGATTATAAACTAAATTCCATAATTTAGGACCTATGCAGAAACTGGTGGTACCTCTCTAGTCAGCCTAAATTTTCCGTTTTTAGTCAGTAGATTTCTCTTCTGATGGTAGCTCCATATTATCTTAGTAGTTTTATTTGTTATTTCTCTTATTTTTTGCTGTTTCTATAATTGCTTTCCATAGTATGCTGTTCAACGCATTTTGTATATCTAACGCTACTATGATACAGTATTGTTTTTTTCTGTATGGTTCACTGTTTGCTTCTTTTGCTATGGCTTTTACCTTTTCAGTGGTTTCTAGAGTCGTTCTTCCTTTTGTAAATACATATTGTTCCTGTTCTCATTCTTCTTTTTCTTTTATTTCCTGTTTAATTCTCCTCACAATAACTTTTTCCATAATTTTTGCTAATGTGTTGATCAGACATATCGGTCTATACGTCGTTGTTTTACCTGCTTTTTTTTTTTCTCAATTAGTACTAGGTTTGCATCCTTCCAGCAAGCCGGAAAAATTCGTTCCTTCAGACATCTGCTTATTATTTGTGTTATCTCAATCTCATTTCTTTCTAGTGCTGCCTTCACTATCTCCGTTGTTGTCTCGTCTGGACCTGGTGCTTTATTATTAAGTAGTTCTTTTATAATCTGTTTTATCTCCTCTACTGTTGCAAGGACTGTTTCTGTTTTGTTCGCTATTCCTGCTGGTGCGTCTACCATTCCTAGAGTGAAAAACAATTTTTCAAAAATTATTACTTCATTTTCTTTTTTTAAGCACACTGCTTTCATTCTTCCTAATTTATTCATTACTATTTTGTATGGTTTGTCCCGTATCCGTATCTATGAATTCTAACATTTCTTCTACAGCATCTTTTCTCACTGTCCTTGATCGCTTCCTTTAAAGCTTTTTTGTCATTTTTCAGTTTTTTTTTAGTTTTATCGGAACCTTCTCCCCTTCTTCTTTGTCTTTTGACTTTTCTTGCTGTTTGTATTGTTTTCTTCCTGTTTTCCTTAATTTCTTTGCACCACCAATATGGTCTTCTTGTTTCTCCTTCTCTGTATCTGGGAATTAATTCTTCTGCTGCCTTCTTCAATTTTTCTGAGTACCTTTTTCATCTTTCTTCTAAATTCTCGTTTTCAGTCACTTCCTTTGCTTCCATAGCTCTATTTATCTTTTCTCTGTCCATCCTTATTATGTTTCATTTTCCTTCTCTTTTGTCTTCCTTTTCCCCTTTTCCGTTTGTGCTGTTATGTATGTACTTATGTAAACTCAGTGATTCTTCTTCTGTCACTGACCAGCCCTTTATTACTCCAGCCGTTTCCCATGTTGCTATGGTAATATCAATGTATGGTTTGGATTTTCTTCTTACAAACGTTGGTTTATCTCCTTGATCTTTTCAATTTTGCGTTGAAATCGCTTCCTATCAGAATTTGTTTGCTCTTTTGTTTCCTTCAGCTGTGTTCTAGTTCTTCTATCCATTTCTGATAATATTCCATATTGCAGTTTGGACTGATGTAACAACTGTACACTATCAGACCTCTTATATTGGCCCACACTATTCCCTCCTTGGGCGTCCCCTACCTTTCTACTTTATCTCTACACTTACCCCTTGCTAGGGTAGCTGCGTCTGAATTCTTATCTTTTATCCACTCCACTATGTCTATTTTTTCTCTTACCGCTGTTGCCATCAATAGGTTTTGCGCTTCTCTTCCTCTGCCTATATTTGTTTGGATGATGTTATACATACACGTAGGCCTTACTGCCAGATCTGAGGCATTGGCTGCCAGGGTGTGAACAAGGATGTTATACTATATACTGGATTGGCAACCAAACCCCTTAAAGTGAGGAAAAATATCGAAATATGCAACCCGCCGTTGTGCCGCTTTAGCATCTCTTTTTATCTCACAGTCGTATACGAGGCAAGAGAGACAGAATTTTAGAAAAATTGATTTAAAACAATAATTACAAACTGTATTTTACTATTTTATATATCAAATTATACTAGCAAGTATTACTAATCTTTCTCATAAAAAAAGTAACATAACTTCAATTATTGATGACTTTAATAAGATTTTTAAAAAAATAAAACAAACTTTCTTATTACAGACACTTAATATATTCAAGAATAATAATAAAACAGTAAAATTAACTTGTAAATTTTTTTAAAATATAAAATATATTGACAAATATACATAATATAGTACTCACATAATAATTTGTTAACCAAACCGTGAATAATGCGTGCTTTAAAGTTACGCACTCGTATGTCAGTTTTTACTTGTATCTGATACATCTTACAAAAGAAATTTATTTATTAACTCTTAAGTTACTTAATAGAAACAGTAATAGATTTTTTACACGGTTAAAAAATTAGAGTTAATAATTTTTAAAAAAGTACTAATTTTATTATATTTTATTACAAATAATTTTAAAAAAGTGCATAAACTCGAAAGTAAAGTATTAATAATAAGCTACATTGAGTCTAAATGTATTAAACATAAAGATCTACTTTATAAAATTATTACAACTACAATGATATAAATATTATTAGAATGATCAAAAACAACAATTAATCACAATACAAAATGTTTGTTGTGAACTTTTGCATATATTTTATATATAAGATATTTAAGGGGAAGGTAATAATTATTCTGAATAAAATTAAAACACAAAACTAGCATATAAAAGTATAATTATTACCCAACAATATTGTTTACTTGCATTTAATATAATTTATATATTAAACAGCATAACATATTTTAATTGCAAATGCTTACTAATAAAATTAAATTCCATTTTCTATTTGTTTCAAAGATTTACATCTTAATGCAACCCAGTATTTAACCATTATTTCGCTTGTTAATATTGCTCATTTAAACCGTATATGGCGTAGTGACTAGTGCGACAGAGTAAAACATACAAATTTATACGGCACAACGGCAAGTTGCCTACCCACGGATTTGGACACACTATTTCTCTATGTTAATATACGGTGGTTGCCAATCCAGTATATAGTATAACATCCTTGGGTGTGAATAACAAATCTTTTACAGCTTTCTAAGCATGCTATCAGTACCTAAATGACTTCATTGCCAATGTACTGTGTATTATGCATCTCTAAGACCGTTTTATGTGTAAATAATCTCTGATTGCTGAATTATACCCCTAAAAGCTGCCCTAGTCATTGGTTGCGTTCAGTACAACTCATCAGTTGCCAGCGCTGACTCATCAATTGGAGATAAGCAATAATTTATTTTTTTTTAATATATTTGCCGATTAAAAGTTGGTGGCTAATAAGTTGCTTTGGCAGCATAAAAGCGTACCTAAATGAATGATGAGTCAAATGACAAGCGCTGCCAGCAAACGACGATTCCCGCCGTCCGTTCAGTTTGAATGATTGACAGCGATGAGTCGCCCTGAACGCAGCCAATGTGTAATTATTTATTTTTTTAGAACTTATTACTTTATACTTTCCATCAACAAACATAACAATTTATAACTAATTCATTACTTATCTACCCTTAACACAACTTTAGACGCTCTACTTGTACTTGTAATGCTAACAAAAATTACTGTTAACAATTCTTATGGTTATTACTGTTTTGCTGTGATTGCTCTTTTTTTTCGCCAATTTCTTTCTCACTGTTGCAAAAATTTTCCGCTATTTTAGTTTTGTTTGTCTTTTGTTGTCCGTATTCTGTTACAATTTCAGTTGTTTCTTGTTTTGTTTTCTTCTTTGTTTTATTTAGCAAACTATTTATTTCTGACAATTTTAACAAAGATAGGTTTCCATTTGCGTTGTTTATTTTGTTTTTGTAGAAATCTTTTTTCTTAATTTTGTATTCTACTTCTTTTAATATTTTTAATATAATATCATTGTTTAAGTTTTTAATGTATCTTTTTTGTGTTTTGTTTCTATCTTTTATCATCGTTATTATTTTCATATTTATCGAGCATAGTTGCTTAGCAATTTAGTAAAACAAACGTAATAAAAACACAACATTGCTTAGCAACATTCCGTTATAACAATATTGTTAGCTAGCAATATATAGCAAATTGCGCAGATTGTTTTCTTTTCTTTTTACTTACTATTTTTGCGTTTAGTTTTATTGTGTTTAGTAATATTGATGTTAGCGTCAAAAATGTCAAAATCATTTACTGTTTTTACATTTTTTTTTCTCGTCACGTTGTGTTCCATTCCGTAATTACCGCATTATGATCTAATAGTGTTAGTTTTTTATTTATATTGCAATGTTTTCACCTTTCATTACTCTGTTATTATAAATTGTTTATTTCTTGTCTTTTGGACTAGAATATTCTACAACTTAACATAACATTTACCATATAACTTAATTTACTACTAATATAATTTATAATCTTAATAACTCTAATTAATTTAATTAATTATTTATTAGTTCTGTTTCAGTTTTCTTTCTTCTTTTTTTTACCGCCGTCATCCATTTCAGTTCTCTTTCATCTTTTTTCAGTACTTCATTTCTTATTAATTGCTTTTGAAAAAGAAAGCGCCAGGTATGTATGAGATACAGAATGAAGCGTGGTTGTATGATACTGAAAAGTTGATTAAAAGATTGAGTGAGTTAATAAATAGAGTATAGAAAAAAAAGGGTTTCTAGAGAGAATTACAGAAAAATAACTCTATTACAGCATACAAGATTTACGGCATGGTATTGAATTGAAAGTTAAATAAAAAACTAGGTATAAATAAGATAATTCTAGACAAGCAAGCTGGCTTTAGGAAAAAAAGTATTATGGGTAGCGTACATAATCTACACTATATAGTAAAAAAAATGCAAGAAAAAAGTATATGCGTTATTCCTGAACCTAAGGGTGGCATTTGATAATGTAAATAGAGAGAAACTATGGAAGTAAATAAGAGAGAAAGGGATGATGTATGTAAAGAATACAGTAAGCAAAATGTGGGTTAACAAAAGAATGAGTGACAGGTTTTGGACAACAAAAGTCGTGAGACGGGGCTGCCCATTGAGTTTTACTTTGTTTGCAACTTACATCGCAAATGTAGAAGAAAAACTGAGGTTGGCTTAAACAGGGAGAGTAGTAGTTGGTAGAGAATAGGTGTGGTTGCTAGCGTATGCAGACAACATGGTAATAATTGCAAAAAATGCAAAAAATAAATAAATTGTTAAAGCGTTTATAAAAACATTTAGAAAAAATATTTGGAAGTTAGGTTAATTAAAAAAAAAAAATAATAGTGTTTTGAATGAGAAGTGGAAACAAAGTGGAGAACTGGAAACAAAATGGGCAAGAACAAAAAAGTTAGAAGCATCACATGCACAGTATTAGATGGGTGCTAGGTTTAATTAAAAAAACTCTAGCAAAAAAAATACAAGTTAAAAAAAAGCAAGAAATAGAACAATGAGGTACGAAGAAAAATGAGACAAAGGCACAAATTTAAAATTTCACAAAAATGCATTAAAAATGATAGCAAAAAAAGAAAACTAAGAGAGATCAGAGTAAAATATTACAATAAAAATAGTTGTGCTAGTTAAGAAATTAAAAAAAAAAGAGAGAAATTGGAAAAAGCACAAAATTATGGAAAGAGATAGAGATGTATGAATTGATTAATAGAAAATAAACTGCCAAAGTACCTAGAGAGCAATAAATATTGTAAAAACAATAAAAAGATTATTGCAAGATTCAGATGTGGTAATAAAAAGCAAGTGACAAAATGTTTGAGGAAAGAGAAATTGAAAAAAAAAACAAATTGGATGGAATGGATGAAAACAGTTAAAAACAAAGAAAAAAAAAATAGGTTAACAAAGAAGCAAACATTTTTAATTGTGTTAATTTATGAGGATTATAATTTATTAACTTGGAGAATTATATTTGTATATGTGGTGTAACTTTCAAAACCAAAAGGCACACAGTAAACTTATAATATATACTCATTTTGTAATAATATTAATTTTAATTTTATCTTGTTTAGTTTATACGTACTTACTAAGTCTTAGTTATCTTTTTTGCGTGTTTAATATCTTTTCTATTTCTTTATTTTTTTAGTATTTTATTGAATTTAGAAATAAATTTGATTGAGTTTTTTAATAGTTTTTACTATTTTTTTAGTACATATACTTTTTTTTTGGTTTTTTGCCTAGTTTGTCTTCTTATATTTAATGTTTTTTAAAAGTAATAAATTAGTATAAAAAAATGCCGGTTGTCGAGATTCAAAACTGCGTAAATATTGCTTGTAGGTGGTAATATTTGAATAATTAGCAATGTTTTGAAGGTTTATGTTAAATTGATCTAACAGTAAAAATAAAACTCCAAAGATTTCTAATAAGTAAATTTAGATTGTTAGAGATACAATAAGTATTGATTGTTGAAATTGCTCGTAATAGTAGAGCTTTATGTTTATTATTTAATAGATTTGGCCTAAGTTGAGTTGTAACACAGCATCTAAATTTTTAAGGCAAACTAAGCTGAGATGATAAACCTAATAATGGCATTTGTCTATGTGGTTAGAAACTTTGGAAACCTAGCAAGGTTTTTTTACTAAAGTGACAATGTATTCTAGAATAGAACAAATGTTTTGTTTTAAGAGCAATTGTTGATGTCGTGTGTCAATATTGCAACTAATGACTTGAGTTTGTAAATCTGTTAGTAGTATTTGTTAATGCGGTGAGAAATTTTAGAAACCAGGTAATGTTTTATTACTTGAGTGGCAATGTGTTCTAGAGCAGAACATTGTCACGTTTAACTTAGAATTATTAACTTTGTGTGTCAATACTGCAACTAATGATAGACACAGCTTGTTTTAACAAACAAGACCATTTCTTGCATTTTAAACTTTTAAAACAAAAAATACGTAATTTTTAAAGTACTTCATATTTTTTGAATGTACTTTTTGTAGATCAAAGTAAAAAATTAATTTAATTGTTATTAAACACTACTAAAATAATCTGAACAAATTTATATTACCAGAAATATATACTTTAAGATGAATTTGTTTTTTACAAAAGTATATTGAGTGTGGTATACATACATCTTAATACATATAAATTTGTAGCTTAATGTTATCATAAAAAAATATGTTTTGAATAGCTGTTTATGTGTTGCGTTTTTGTAGTTTTTATTGCATTTTGTTTTTAGTCAGAGCATATGCAAGAAAGAGTAATTATAAATAATAAATATTAATAATATTTTGTATATATAGTGCTTATTTTGCAATGTAGTAGTTATTTATTAAATAATTGGACGGTTGTTTGGATGCTATTAGCAGTAAAGTCATTAAAGTACTGACAGCAGTAGTATGCTTGGAAGACTGTCACATATTGTTGTTCACACAGTGGCAGTTGAGGCTTTAGGGTTGTGCAATAACTTTGTATCTCGCATGTTGTGCACTGACAGTTAAAGCTTACACATACATTGGTATTAGAGAATACCTTGGTGGCGTGTTAATTAAATGACTAGTATTGTAGTGTAGTATGCTTTCGGCATTACAACTTATTAAGTTTTATGCTAGAAAAAAATCTGTGTTTTTTAATTTACAAAACATATAAGTAATTGTGTGCAAGTTTATTTTATGGAAAACCGCGCGGGAACGATAGCGAGTCGTAGTAATAACGCGCTGACACAAAAAATGAATTGGCATTAAATTAAAATTAGTGTTTGATTAATTAATAAACAATGCAAACGCACGGTGTGGTGGATAGAAAGTTTAGAGTTGGCGCGACAGTTATATAAAAATACATATTTTAATAAGTAGGCAAAACAATAATGTGCTTAATAATATACACCAATCATAATGTAGTTTCATTTTGATCTTTTTGTTTCAACCTTCTTCTTATAGTGTTCGTGCTTGTTTCAAGCCTTTGTGGTGTGCGATAATAGTTTTTCACAAACATCTAAAACCTACAGCCTACAGTTTAACGTAAAATTCAAACCAAACCACTAGAAGGGTTTCAGAAAAATACTTTGCTAGTTTCTTATTGCCTTGCAAAGAAGACAACCGCATTGAAATATATTTAACAAATTAGATGTTGCTGTTGCCAAGAATTGAATTACTACGAGTGGAAAATAATTTAATAATAAATCCTAAATATTTTTTGACGTATGTTAAAAAAGTGCGCAATACAGATGGTTTTCCAAATAACATGTTTTTCAGCAATAAAACTTGTAATAATGGTCAGGATCATGTAAATTTATTTGCTGATTTCTTTGCAACGGTTTACACCAATAATAATGTTCAAACGTCAAACTTTTAAACAACAGATATAATATTACTATTGCTGAGATATTTCAAAGTATAAATGTTTTTCATGTTTTTAAAAATTGTGTATACTATTTATGGAAACCGTTACATGTTTTATTATTAATGTCTATAAGTTAGAAAAAAAAAATCATCAGCATGGAAACATTGCAACATAACAGCAATATTTAAAGATGGTACTATTGTAGTGTAACATTGCAATCAGCTATAGCAAAAATTTTTGACAAATTTATTGCAAAATAACTCTTGGACCATTTTATTATATATATAGTATTTTTTTAGTAGTCTTTTGATTGGTTCACAAAGATATATAATTAAAAAAAAAAAATTCTAAGAGTTTATTTAGTTTTTTTGTCGTTTTTTAACTTTTAAGTGAAATCAATCAGAAATGTTTCATAGAATCCAAATTTGGCTCCATTTCAAGTCTATATTCTGTCAATAAGCCGCAAAAGCCATAAAACCAAGTTGTTGTTTTCAGTGTGCTGGGCAAAAAGGAGCATTTTTAAATATTTTTTTAACTGCCAAAGTTGACTTATTTTGATGTAAATTAGTTAGAAAATATAAATTGCTTTGTGTATTTGGATTTTAAACTAAAACTCAAAATAATCTGAAAAAGTAGGCCTATTCTTCAACATAAACTCTTACAAATACACGTTTAGCCTTGCTCAGAGGAACAATACACCAAACATTATTAAATAATATCCGTTCGAAATGAAATTGTTCTTTTATGAATCAAATGTTTTTACAAATTTTTAATAAAACATTAAAATAAAAATGCAAACATTTTTAAGGCAATGATCGTAGAATAAATTCTTTTAAGATATGATTTTTACAATTAATTAAGATAAATAAAATAATAAAAATATATTCTGGTACTGAGAGCGCTGGTGTACAGTATTATAGGTTGTGGGTTCAAATCCCACTCTTACCATTCTCATGGCATATTTTTAACATCATACAAAGTTATGACAAAAATTAATCTAATTAATAAAAAACCTTAATTTAAATATAAATACTTTAATATTTTGTTTTGTTGTTATAATTAATTATAGTTAAGTTAAATAAAATATTAAACATATTTAATAAATATTGTACATATTTTTACATCAATTGAAGATGCAAAACTAGCTAAAGTTAATAAGTTGATTCTGATCATATTTGTGTAATCTTTCAGTGTTCAAGATCAACAAACCACTTAAATTTTCTAATAAACAGCATCTAAAACAAACTGTTTGACCAAAACCAAAACTTTTTTTTTTGAGCAAAAATTACTTAAACTCGTTTTCATATTCTGTGCTTAAACAAAACAACAGCAACACTTAAGTTACTCTGTGTATAGTTTATTTACTGCTTATAGTTATTAACAGTTTAAAAATAATTAATATAATCATATGTTGCGTTCTACAGAGTAGCCAAAAAAATGTATACACATTTCAATGCACTTGGCTATGATTTAAATTGAATTACAACGGCATGTTTAATTAAAGTATGTATTTATATACGGTTTGTATTATACCATTGTTAAAGTCAACATGTCAAAAAAAAAAAAAGATTAAAATGATTAAATTGGATTTAACTTTTTTAATTGACTGTATGTGTACAGCGCTAATGACAACGTTGATGGGGCAAAAATTTTTTTTATGTCTGCCTCTACCAAAACTATCTGTTTTGCCCTAAAATGCGAGCTAAAACAACGATTTAGAGGCTTACAATTTTTTTTGCGGTATTTGATTAGCTGTAAATTACAATTTTATATGATGACAACATACCTTAAAATCTGACAGTAGTGACAGATCATAATAAACATTGAAATTTTCGAAAATAATGTTTAAATTTAAGACAGGCAAACAAATATTGAGTGTAACTTGTGCCAAAATGCTTTAGCAGCTCTCACTTGCTTCGATTGTTTGTGCTACTAACAGCGGCGGGCTGCTAAAGCCTATTTTTGGCACTTGATACACTATATACTATTTTTACCTGCCCTTACTAAAACTATCTGTTTTGGTTCTAAAATGCGGACAAAAACAACAATTTATAGGCCCTTAGGCCTAAAAAACATTTGCAGCATTTCATTAGTTGAAAATCACAATTTCACATAATGACATCACACTGTAAATCTGACAGTACTGATAGATAATAAATAAACTTTACAATTTTTTAAAGTAATGTTTTTGTTTGTGACAAGCAATGAAATATTGAGTGTAACTTGTGCCAAAATGCGTTAGCATCCATTAGCTTTCAGCAGCTTTCACTCGCTTTGCTCCTTCGTCAATTTTCGGTTTTTGCTACACTATATACGATAGATACGCCACAGCATAAATGAATGTAGAAATGCTCAAATATATAAATCACCAAATTATGTATCCAAGTTTTTATTTTATTTTTACCAATTGTTAGCATTGATTTCCAAATTGTTTATTAATTATATTTATAAAACTTTAAATATGAGAAGTGTAGTTTAAAAAGTACAATCTCCACTTTTAAAATTATTAAGTTAGTAGTGCCATTTTGTAGCAAATTACGCATTCTACAATGTGATGCTATTTTCTTTAAACGATACAATAAACTTGAGTTTTGTTTATTTATTTTTTTAATTTAGTTTTTACTTAAGAACAGATTTTGGCATGATTCAGTTTAAAAAGACATTGTGCAACCTGTAATTTGATTTATTCTGATAATTTATTGAACAAATTAATTTAAATTTATAACAATGTTAACAAATGTTTTGTAAATAACTCAAAACGCACAGAAATCAGTTTTAAGAATTACTTTAGTTGTGATAGTTCTTTGAAGTTTCTTAAAAAATAATTACGGTTGTACCTTTTGAAACTTCACCCTTTATATCCCTCATATGGTTGACATAAACGTTTAAATTAAAACTTAGCTATTTATTGTTTAATTTTCAATACTGCCAACTGTATAATAATTGTTTAATGAGCTGATTGCGAATTTTGAATTATAGCCATTGCCATTATAAGTTATCTTTACACAATATTTTTTTGTAATTATGTATGTGTGTACTTATCAACATAAAACACGGATTATACTACACTGGATCAATAAAATACACTTAACATTATTGTTAAATAAATTGAGGTTATGTAGCAAAGGTTGGTACACTTAACTTTGTCAATAAATTGAAGCAAAACAAGTTATGTTCTAATCTGATGTTTTAATCAGACTAGAAATTGGTCAATAAATTGACAGATGTAAAGTGACAATTTAATTTCATTGGGACTTCAAAGTGAGTAAATTCTTAAAATTGAACAATAAATTGACAAATGTAATAACAGCAACATTTTCTGTACTACAAATTTATGTATTAATGCAGTCAGCAGTATTTGCATAAAAGATTAAAATGGAAATTAAAAAAAATGCAGCAACCAAATTCTGCATTTTCTATTGCCATACTGCAGCATTTTTATTATTGTAAATTTGAACAGGATCTGTGAAAGAGCAGCAATTTGCTAAACATCGCATTTTTCTTGTATGTAATATATTTAAAAAATAATGACTAATACAATACAATACAATAAATTTAAGCAAAATAGGACATATTCTAATCTGATGTTTTACTACACACTAGAAATTGGTCAATAAATTGACAGATGTAAAGTGACAATTTAATCTGATTGCTGCTTTATGGTCAGTAAGTCTTTAAAATTGAACAATAAATTGACAAATGTAAAAACAAGTTTACTTAGTTTTTTTTTTTTTTTTAATTTTCTATGACGGAAAAAATATGCATTTAAACAAAAATTGTAATATATCGACAGCCTAGAAGCAATAGTCCGTAATTGCAAAATTTTCAAATTTAATATTTTAGCGGTTTATTATAGGTCAAGTTCTTCTGCGTCAAAATAGTAATAAACCGAATTAATTAATAGAAACTCTGAAACTCACATATAAACAAATCACATTATTGACAGTTGTGTATTTTTCAATACCGTCCCCTGTCAAATTTGTCAAAAATTGGTTCTAGGCCGTCGATATGTAATATAATAATTGAATCGGCAAGTGGATGAATATGTTATGTTAAATTTTTCGAAAAGTGAGATTCTTTGAATGAAGGACATGTTTTATGCCACTTTATCATGACTAGATCTTTCAAAGTCGTACATTCATTATTTCAAGAGTTATCGAATGGATGAATATGCTATGTTACAAAGTTCTTTTGGAACTGCGTGTATTGCAAATTGTTGCATAACATATTCATCTACTTGCCCCTTCAATTTTATTAAGCTACTGATCTGAACTTAGTCCTTTTAAGATATATCATTTAAAACAATAATAATTATAATAAGTATTTGAAAAAGTTAATATTTTTAAATATAACCATTAAATTAAAGTTAATGATCACATATCATTTCCAACTTTACCTGTAGATAAATAATGTACAAACACTTATCATCTATGAACAATAGCAAATTTTATTATAAAGTACACAGAACCCTGAAATTAATACAATACAATAGAGACGCAAATGCGTATCATCGACACTATTTAATCAATAATGAAATATAATTAAATCGCCTCAATTATTTTCTAAATCCAATAATTTTCAGCATGGTCGTGTAGCCGACAGAACACTGATTAAATTTCATGAATGGAATAATATACATATGGATCTCATCCGTAATGCTTACGCAAACATCAAACTCAAGTACATTATATTTATATTTATTATATAATATGGTTATTAGCTTCTATAAATCTTGTTATCATCTAATTAAACACTTGAATGAATTGGCTTTGACAAAAAATAATTATTGCGAATTGGCAACACTTCAATTTTTATTATTTACATAATATAAATAAATATTATGAATAATACCAGATAAGAAAGAAAAAATATTATACTGTGTGCTAAAATAACGTAATACATACAATAGTGAGTTTTTATAGAAAGACATACATATGTATATTATTTTAAATTTCAATATGTCATATTTAGAAATTATGTCATAACAACATAAAAATACATACAATTTCAACTACACTTGCTGAAACTATCACGTTGAAAACAAAACTTGAACAATCTATAGACACTGTTTTTTTTCCTCGAAGATGTACGCCTTTGACCCCTGCACTCTTAGTCTTATTGTGTACCTCCAGGCTCCAGTAGATTTGTTTCTTCAATAAAATTCAGAAAGAAGAAGACAGTTGTTGCGTATTGTAAATCTATACCTTTTCAACTACAAGTTGAGACTAATCAACTTCAAATTAAGACTAATCAACTTCAAATTAAGACTAATCAATTTCAAATTGGCAATAATCAATTTCAAATTGAGACTAATCAACTTCAAATTGAGAATTATAACATTTCACTAAAATGAACATTACAAATTGAACAAAGAATAATTTATCATTAAATTGAGATTATATTGAGTAGTTTGTGTTTTAATAACAAAAGTAACAATAAACATATGCTTATTTTGACATTTATAATTTTTTTGTTAGTCTCTTCAATATGCCTTATATTAAAAAAAAAGATGCAGATAATCTGAAAAAACAAATTTGTACATTATATAATAATAATGAAGATTGGAGAGCACTCGCAAAAACATTGGGGGTGGCAAAGGCAACAACATATCGATGGGTAAAAACCCAAACAGAAATTGAGAAAAAAACGAAATAGAAAACAAAGAACTAAAATATGTGCTAAACATCGTATTATCATGAAACATTACGTTGAAGATAATCCAAAAATAACTTTGAAGCAAATCACTGAAAAATTTCAAAACGATCATGAAATTACTGTTTCTAAGAAATGGGTGAAACACTTGGATGGGCTAATGTTTACATTGAATCATATAAAAAGGGAGCCTGAGAGAGCCAATTGTGAAGAAAATAAAACAAAAAGATATGAATATCTTTGACAACTTTTAATGTACCAGGCTGATAATATCAACAAATTTTAACTTATTTATTTCACAAACAAAAGGTAAGAAAGGCACACGTTGCACCCATATTACTGCAGGCAGTAGAAGGTCGAATGTTCATGCTATTGGATGTTTTGGAAATATGGGGCTAATTCATTATAAAATTCAAAGAAGATTATTTAAAAAACCACAGGTAAAAGAATTTATACGCCGACATCTTCAAAATTCTCAAAATGTATACCAGTCGGCAGTAGTAATGGTAATGGACAATGTTCCTTGTCATTCTACGGTTGAAGAAGTATTTTAGGAAAATGACTTTTTACATCACCGTTTATTAAGGCTTTCTCTATACAGTCCGATGTTGAATCCAATTGAACTTGCTTGGTCCAACCTTAAATCGGGTGTTAAACAAGATTTGACTATTCAGAAATAGGACAAATATTACACAAACTGGGTATCGCATTTTCTAGCGATTAAAAATATTATACAAGAAAATATTAATAATAAGCTTACTGTCAATAATTGTACCAAATTTATAGCTCATATACAAAGATTTATACCCGATGTGTTAAATATGGTAGACCTAACTTTTTAATTCGTTAACATTTGTATTAGCTGTGTATATTCTTTTGGCCACCGCTTCTAAAAGTGTTGGTTTAATTTTTGAATTCTTTCAAATGTAGACAGCCTTGCGTTTTTGATTTTTATGACATCTTCATCTGGAATTTTTTTTTTTTAACCAAGCTAATGCAATAGTAAAAACTGTCTACAAAATACATGTTTAATGTTTATGTTTAATGAATTTAATACTTTGTTAATTTTGAAAAAAAATCTGCAGCACATAATTCTAAACAAGGTATTGTTAATAATTTGATGACTGCTACTTTAGATTTTGCACACAAAAGTCTTAGTTATGGATCGGTTTTTAAATTTTGAACATAAATAGATACACGTTCTATAAGCATAATTAATAATAATATAATAATCGTTTATTTTTTGCCTTTCACTTATTTTGCCATTCCTACAGACCCTGCTAACTGTTTCTACGTATACGTCTTCCATTCTTTTTACTAGGTGCTCATTTATTCCTCTTTTTCTCAAATACATCCACAATTTCTCTCTACTCACACTGTCAAATGCCGCTTTAGATCTAAAAACAACGCATATTTCTTTTTTTGTTATTTCTTTTTCTACTATATGTATACATTATTCATGGTCCCTTTTTCTTTTCTTAACTTGGTCTGTCCGTCTGGCAATATCCCATTCATCTCTAGTACTCCATTCAGTTTTTCTTGTAGTATCATGGCAAAGATCTTGTATGCTGTACTTAGTAACGTTATACCTCTGTAATTTTCTGCAATTTTCTTTTTGTGTATCGGACATTTAAAACCTACTTTCCACTGACTAAGAAACCCATTTCCCTTCTATAGTTTATTTATTATCTCACTCAGTCTTTTAATCAGATCTTCCGTACCATACATCCATGCTTCATTTTGTATTCCATCCACACCTGGCGCTTTTTATTTTTTTTATTTGCTTCCATATAATTTCTTTTATTATTTTATCTACATTTTGTTTCAGTTGTTGTGTTGTCATTGGCTGCCTATCGGTTTTTTTGTTCGATCCTTCATACAGTTTTAAGAAGTGTATCTTCCAGTCTTCTATAAAAATTTGTTTGTTTTTTTGTCTTCTGCTTTTTCTTTCGTTGTTTATGTAATTCCATGCCATTTCTTCCGAACGTATTTCTTTTATCTCTATTTCATCTTTTTATATATATACATATATATATATATATATATACTTATAAACTGCATGAGTTGAGATCCGGGTACGCAACAGACAACCTGAGATCCACCACTTACTGTTGACTAATTTTAAATTTGATAACAGAATTAATATCTACTTACAATATATACTCCAATTTTCATTAGAGGGGTAAAGAAAACTCACTTATTAATTTATGCATATTTTAAGCATATGCATGGTATAACCAGAGATACACCCAAATGGCGACATGTATATAATAAGTGGAGATCCTTAGTATATTTTAAAGAAACCTAAAATGAAAAACGAGATCCTGCAACGTTGCCGCGTCATTATCAAATCGGTTGGTGCGTTCTTATAGTTTTCCCATGCAATCTCACCCCAGTTTGATAATTTTTTTATTTTTGAATCTGAAAAACCTCTGAATTAATGCAAACGTATCCATAATTTTAATAATTAATATTTTCTTTATTAATTTGGTAGAAAATCTTTATGTTCAATTTATTTATTAATAATTAAAATATTCTACTTTAATATATTTCTTTATTTAAGGCAAACTAGTTTCGCAAACTAAATTTGCATTTTCGATGCTGTTTATAATTGATTAATTAATAATATTTAAAATTTGTTTTTTCTGCTAACCCAGATTTCCAGTTTTAAATTGATTTTAAGGATAGAAATATGTCATATCTTGAACATTAAATTTTTACACTTAAAGTTTGTGTTTATATAATAAATTTATTTTAATAACATGTCTAATATTAAAGAATTATATAAATCGAATTGTTTGTTAATTACTTTATAATTTGGATTTTTTAAATGTTTTTTTTAAATTTCTAAGTCTTCCATAAATGTTAAATAAGTAATATTTTTAAATAAGAATAATTTCCGGGTACTTCCAGATTATTCCGGTAAAAATAAATTCATCAGTGGATTCCTTGGGTTCACTTTGGTAATAAATTTTTTTGTCCCAGTCACATTCAACCAAGCGTTGTCGAAATAAAAGGCTGGTACGGGTGGTCTGAGACACCCGGTATATAACATTTTTATTGCACAAGTACACATAGAATTAAAGTAAAAATCTACCGTAGTCTTTCAGCCATTGAAATTAAGTAAATTGTAATGTTTATTAAAAAAAAGAAAAAAAACATGGTGCATAAAGTATGATATATGATGCAGTAATATGGTTTGTCAGGTGATATTGTTAGTCAGTCGTTGTCATTAGCAAAAGTCAGGATATGTTGGAATACTAAAAAAAGAGGTCTTTTATATTTTACAATAATCCCAAGAATTCTAGAAATTATTAGATTATCTAGAATCTCCGAGTTGTTAAAATTATTTGCAAATTTGATTTGAAGATTTTTGAGTCTTTTGTAAAAGAGGATGAGGTTGGTTTTTTTATAAAGTAGTTTGTTTGAAAGATTATGAAGAGCGTTATGGGGGTGTCGGATTTTGGTAATAGTTTGAAGGGATGCCCTTTCTCCTACAAATAGGGATTGATAGTTGGTTTATTTGAGTTTAGGAAAATTATGGATGCGTAGTCAAAGATTAGACGGCAGATTGTCTTGTATATGTGCATGGCATTTAATTTCAATTTCATTGTTTCTATACGTAAGGAATCGGAAATGTTTTGCTCAAAATCTAATTTTACATTTAATGGAATTAGTATGAAACTTGAAACTTAGCTTAGGATCAAAGTTAACTTCTAGATACTTATATATATGAGATGGGCTTAAGGATTGTTGGTTCATTTAGACACTAAGTGAATTTACATGGATTTTGTGATAAAGGATTTGTAGTTACGTTTTTAATGGGTTTGTAAAAAGGCGCCATTTATTGAACCACAATTTTATTTTATCTAGCAAGGTTTGCAATTGATCCTTAGATTGATTTAGAGATTTAGCGTCAGAAACAAGTTTTGTATCATCAGCATATTGCAGGATGTAGGAGGAGTTTGGATTAAAACAGGACGGGTTAGAACTATATATATATCAGAACCAAAAATATTATATAGAAGAGGAGACAAAGGAGATCCTTGTGGAACACCTTGTTGTAGAGTGAAAGAATCGGAGTAAGGGTTGGCTATGCAAACCTTAAGAGTTCAATGTTTTAAAAAACTTACTATTATTTTAATTAGATGGTTAGGCACATCTAAAACTGATAGGTTAAACAGGAGGCTTCTATGCCAGACAGAGTAAAATGCCTTGTTTATGTCCGTAAACAAGACGTTTGAGTGTCTGCCTTTAAGGTTTGATGTTTGGATGTTGGATGTAAGGATAGTTATTAGGTACCTTGTTGATCTATTTTTTACAAAACCAAATTGTGTTATTAGTATTTTATTGTTAATAAATTTTAGGAGTCTCTTTTGCAATATACCTTTAAATAGTTTACCAAGAACTGGAAGTAGTGTGATAGGGCGGTAACTAGCTGGATAAGAAAGATTAGCATCATTTTTAGGAACGCATAAAATTGTTTCCATTTTCCATTCATTAGGAAAATATTAGTGAAAAAAATAAAAAAATTTATTACGTGATTTTGAATTGTTATTAAACTGTTTTAAAATTTGTGTAGTTAGTAGATCATGTCTTGGTGCTGAACTTTTACCTTTACTTAAGAAGTCGTGATAGTCGTCTTTGTGTATTGCTTCGTCCAAAGGAGTATCGTCTGTCTACAGAATATGTCATACCAAGTGTTTACGTTTTCTATATGAATTTTGTCAAAATCGTCACAGTTGGAAAAGGCAAATGCGTGGTTAAATTGTCTTTGAAAAGTATTGGCAATGTCAATGCCAGATAAAAAACTATTCTTGGAAATTGGGTCTGTTAGTGATTGTATGTATAATGTACGTTTGTATTTGTGGTTGTTTAAAATCAAATATTTTGAAAAATTAGATTTTTTTATATCTTTATTTCTAAAGGCTCTTATATGCTCCTTATACTTAATATTGAAGTTTTTAGTGGTTTGTCCAATATACACTGCGCGTCAGAGAAAACATGCCACCCAAAAAATTTACGTGTGTTTTTAATTAAATAAATCAAGTTAGTAAGTATACTGCAAAAACAAGTGGCCATGTAAACAGTAGAAACAAATTAACAGACCAAAAAAAAAAAAACTAAAACTGTCATAAAATTGTAAAATACTCTTTACAACACGTTTGTTGAAATCAATATGTTTACAAGCTCTATGCTCTAATACTACACAGGCTTTTGTAGAATACAGTGTAATCTGTAATAATGGATGCAAAATATCAAAGAACTGTACAAATAGTGACATTGCTGGAAATTGGAGTAAGTCAACGGGATTTGTCAAGACAACTAAATGTTAGTAGCTTGACTGTGCAAAAAACACACCAATAGTTCCTTGCAACTGGCTCTTATCGCCGGGCCGTCGCTAAAAGAAAAACAACATCCAAAGCTGTTTGCTTTGTCATCATTTCTGCATTGAGAGATCAAACGCAAACCGCTACAATGCTCCAAAGCAACTTTTAGCAAGTTCATGAAACAACAGTAAACGTTTCCACTGTTTGACAAAGGTTAAGCAAAAGTAGTTAAACAGCTTTCAGTCCAGTTACAGAACCGTTGCTTACTGCAGCTCACAAAAGACGTAGACTTCCTTTTGCTCGAGATCACATTAATTGGACATTGGACGACTGAACACGTATTGTTGACGGATAAGTGCAGAATTTGTTTTTATGGCAAAAATGGTCGAAATAAAGTATTCAAAGGAGCTGGCAAACGTTATGCTGACTGTACTCGGTTACATCGAGTTGCTTTTAGGGATAGCTCAATAATGTTTTAAGCAAGATTTTTTTTAGGCACACACGGATTTTGCTCCGTTTGACAGAAGCAATGCGCCTCAATACCTAGCAGAGATAAAGCCTTATGCTGGATTTGTTGGCATTTCTGTTTATGCAGGATAACGCACGACCAAACACGCCAAAGATTGTATTACAGTACATTGAAAAAGTGGATATTCCAAAAATGGACTGGCCTGGTCAAAACCCGAATCTTAATCCTATTGAACATATTTGAGATCAGCTCAAAAAACGTGTAAGAGATCGCGTACCTGCTACAACAACAGGTGAAGAGCTTCGATTGGCCCTTATTGAGGAATGGAACTATTTTCCTCAAGCAGGCATACAGGACGTGCTAATCTCTATGCCAAATTGAATGAGCAGTGTTATCGAGAATAGATACGCCAAACTAATTTTCATCACTTCTTGCCTCTTCAGTTCAATTTGTTATAATGTAAACCTCGATGTAAACTATAAGTGTATATCCTCAATAAATTTAAAAATTCTCCAATTTTTGCTTAGTTGTCTCTTGTATTTCATGAAAACGTCGGACGGTATGATAAACGAATTACTGAATCAATATAGAATATATTTATTGCAATAAAAGTAAGCAATATTTCAAAAGGTAGATAATTACTTAAATTTTTTAAGTGATGCGCAGAGTATATTGAATTGCAATTACTACAATTTTGTTTATAAAAATGCCACTTTTATACCAAATATGTGTTTTATTTTTATTTAATAATATTGATTTTAAATTAATAAATGTTTTAATTTTTATTTAAATAACAAGATAATTTTTCAGATATATTACCAAAATAAGTTAATGAACAATATTTCTTATTTATTTCTTTAGTGAATAGAAATATTTTATTAATACAAATTTTGAATAGCTTTTTGTTTAAAGTTTTAACAGTTATAGATTATTGTATCCAACTATTTTTTAATAATACTATTTTTTTAATTAAAATTGTCTTTGTTTAATGATAAAAAAGTTGCTCTGTGGGTTAAGCAGTTAAACATTCATAATTTTTGATTTAATTGATAAAATTAATTTTTTGAAATAATTATATCTTGATAAGTTAGTTTTTATAAATTTCAAAGTTAAATTTTGATTCAATTTGTGAAATAGTTATATCTAAAAAAAAAAATTATTTGTTTTCTTCAATTTCTAATTTAAATTTTATTGTTATATAAACATTATTTACAAAATTTAATAAATTATCCAAATCATTTTCATGTTCTTTAAAATAAATAAGAATATCATCAACATACCTATACCAAAATTTAATATTTTCATTAAAATTAGAATTTATAATGTTCTATAAAAATATTTGCTTGAGGTATTGGACTTTCCATTGGTAAACCATAATTTTGAAAATAAAATTTATTGTTATGTAAAAAGTAATTTAAACAAAATTACATTCAAATAAATTTATAATTTCGTTAATTTTAAATTAAAAAAAAAAAAAATTTCATTAAATTTTTTTTTTAATTAAATTAATACATTTATTTGCTGTAATTTTGGAAAACATATTACATACATCTAAACTTATTAATTTACATTCAATTTCAGTTTTATGATTTTCTAATTTTTTAGATAGGTCTAAAGTATTATTTATGCTAAATGTTGGATTATAATCATATGATTTAATCAATTTTTTTACATATTTTGATCATTTATAATTTTGACACACATAAGATACTACTGGTCTTATAGAAAAACCAGTTTTAGGTGTTTATATTAAACCATATAATTTTGGATGTTGTCGATTTCGTACAGTACAGATTGTTAATTTTAAAATTAGATATTAAAAATTTTGAATTTTTAAGGCTTTTTCTAATTTCCGTTTTAAATGGTTTTTTTGGATTTTTGAAAAACCAAAGAAATAAATAAATGTTTGGTAATCTTATCTTATCTTATGTTAACTGTTAATATTTAATAAAAATGCTCATTGTTGTATAATGTTTATTTTATTAGCATGCTTAATTTTTAAAATTAAGATAATATTTTCTTTGAACAGCATTATATCAAGTAATTCTAAGATATAATATTACTTCTAATAACTATTGCACTAAATTTTGTTAAATCAGACTAAACGCAATTTACATTCACGCATTGCACAAAAAATTTCTGCGAGTAATTTACAGATGTGTTGGTGTGCGAGCAGGACAGATATATTTAAAAGAGCAGCAACACTAGAATACTACGTCATTGCGATGTTGCCGCGCTCTGGATCTCATGTAAATACATTACTATAGGAGAGCGTAGAGGATCTCGTACTTTGCTTTGGATATACCTAGCGTGTATATTTTATATTTACTACTAGACCTCTTGCGGATTTTTTTAGAACTAAATTGCATGTTTTGGAGATACAAACCGTCAAGATGGGATCATATAAAAAAATTTAGGAATCATTTTTTTATACTTATTTTAACACCTAGAATGCAATATACAGGTTTTTAAAAATGAGACCCGAAATCGGATCTCAACTTCAAAAACTGGAGTTCACCTTGTACTGTATATATGCTATACAGATCTCATTGCCTACCATTGACCACTCTATATATATATATAAATCCAACCGTCGTTTTTAGACCCGCTATGTTTAACAGGCAACCACAGACCCACTAGAAATCTTTGTTGTAAGTGTGTGTATATTAAGTAATTTTGACTTATTAATTACGAACTCTAAGAGCAATAAAAGAGGGGTAAACAATTATTAAGAAAACAAAAAGTTGATGTCTGGCAATCTCTGTTAGTCCCAGACAGTAGAGCCGACAATTTTAGACCCAGCAGTGTTGCCATCTTTTGTGGCCTAGATAGGTATGTAGCACATATTTTTTGTATATGTCTATTTTTTATGTGTCTATTGCATGTAATAAATACGTACCGTTTTTTTCTATTTTACTAGCATACTTTAATTTTTAATTACTGCTTGACCAAACCAAAAAAATTAAGCAAAATATTAAAACATTTACATAATATATGTTATGTCATTTAATTCAGTCAAATATTGATAAAATTAAAGATTTTATATAAATGTAACAAATAAAAAACTAAAATTAATAAATTTAATAAACATTTTATTAATCTGATCAGACAGATTTAAATAAATTGCCGTTAATTAATACTTAATAATTTATTGGCTAATCTTTTTTGTAACACTTTAAAAACGTTTTAAACTTTTTAACTTATTAGTTTTGGAGCTTTTTTATTGGTTATCTGCTGCCTAATGCTGACACTGTACAGTAAAACATGTTTTAATTTGTCAAATGCAACTTTTCAAACTTATACTACATGTTTTTTTTAATGTACTAAGTTATTGGCGTTTCAACGAGTATATTATTAATAAAATATATAATAACAGTTTCTAATAACAGTTCCTAATAAGCATATAGATTAAACTAAAATATAAACAAATGTTTTAAAAGTTTTAAATAATAAACATCTAAGAAACAGTTATTGCTTAAAAAAAATTAAAAGTAGCTAGACAAAATAAAAAATGCAAAAACTATTGAAATAGGAACAATATTTTCTATACAATCACAGATGTCCCTTGTTTGATCGAATATTTAGGCACCAATGCGCATGTGTTCTATTAAAGAAATTTAGCACAGTTCAAAAATCAAACGGTAGTCTTGCTTCCGTGTCACTCGGAATGCTAAAGCCTTTTTGGGATAAAGAAATAATAAATTTAAAGTATGTATATTGCATATAATATAAAAAGCATCAGTGTTATTAATTTTAGAAGAGATGAGATTAGAAGTCGGCATTTTCAATTTTGTCAAAACCCGGCCTAGTCCAAAAGTCAGCCTAACGCCCAACACGACCCGGCCTGAAGCTGAGTTATTATTAATAAAATATTTTATTAAAACCCGATCCGGCCCAAAATTCAGCCCAATGACAGGCTTAAAATCTGGTCCCGGCTCAAATCCCAGCTCGGGCGACTCAAAGCTAAGTATATTAATAAAGTATACAGGGTTGGGTAAATGTATGGAAACACCCGATTATTGGCTGCATTTTTTTTAATGTAAAAAATGACTTTTATAACAGTTTTTGAATGATGTATTTTGATTTTTAATACAAGCTCTGTTTTACGATATATGACGTCATCATCAGTTTTTTTAAATGAAACACTCTGTGTTTTCTTTTATTTTTATAAAAAGAATTTTTCAACAATTACAATGATATAATAAAAACAATTATTGTTCTTCTGTTATTCTCAATACAATTAAAAAAACGTCAAAATAAGTGAATATTTGAAGCAAAAAGTCAACTACAATTAAATATGATTATTATTATTACTATAAATCATTTAAAACGTACTACATTTTGTGTTATTTTATTAATGAATATTTCTAAAATCATAAGTTGTAGACCCATAATACCTTATATCATTGTAAATGTTCATTTTTTTTCTTTCTAAAAATAATAAAAAATACTGGGTGTTCCATTAAAAAAACTGACAATGACGTTATATTACGCAAATCAAAGCATGCATTGAAAATCAAAATACGTCACTATATAGATTAAAAAATATACAAAAACTTTTATTAGGGTCATTTTTGAAATAAATTAAAAATGCAGTCAGAATTTGGGTGTTTCCATACATTTACCCAATTCTGTATAATAACTATTAGTAACAATTTCTAATAAACGTATAAAACTAAACAACAAACTCTTATTTTAAAATTATGAGTTATAAGTAATAGACATCTAAAGGAATAGAGTTGACGTGATAATTTATAATTAAAAATGAAAAAAAAATACAGTAATTGTTTTATTTAATTTTTTATTCAAAGAAATAGTTATTGCATAAAAAAAATTAAAAGCGGCTATGACCTATAATAAAAAACGCAAAAACCAGCAATATTAAAAAAAAACAATATTTTCTATACAATCACAGGTGTCCCGTATTTGCATATTAGCAACAATTAAATCAAGTAAGAAATTTGATGCACGGTTGCAGTCCCCGCTCACATGTTTCGTTTCCGTTATATCCGCGCCAGCCCGCAGGTTTCATTGCAATGTGTGTTGTTTTCTAAGTTTCGTTGCGTGCTCAAAACTCTGGCCGGGCACAAAGCCAAGTCAGCTGCGAGGCTCTGATCATTCAATTGCATTTGCTTGTTTTAGTTTTTTAGATGTGTATGTTATAGCTTATTACAACGTTGCCAATGTTTGGTTTGAAAACGTCGGTATGGCATGGCTGGTCTGATAACGTCATGCAGTGTGTATACAAATACGATAAGCGCGCCTTCGTCTGCCATATTCAGTGAACTAAATTTGTATGTGTTGACATACTTGATATACGTTTTCAGTCCCAAAATAATTTTGGTGTTGTTTTGTCTACTGCTATATTATGCCGAAAAATAACGAAAAACACATGATAACGTTGTCAGACCCAAAGCCGGGCCTGAAAACGTCGGATTTGGTCTGGGAACGTCGGTAGTATATAGCAAACTGGGTCTGTATAGGCGGTATATATTGCTTTAACTTTTTTGCATTTATTCAAGTATATATTGTAAGCACTCTGATATTCTCGTTTAGTTGCCTTTTCATTTTTCCAGTTTTGGAGTACTTTTCTAGCTTCTCTTTTTTTCTGTGTGCATTCTGTGCCCCACCATTTGCTTTTTGAAAATAATTTTTCTATTTGTAAATACGTTTTTTTTTATTGATGCGTCTGCAATTATCTAAATTTTTAGTTCTGCCATTTTTTGTTCCACGCTTTTTGCTTCAAAATGTCTTTTTTATAAATTTTGTCTGTACATTTCTACGCTCTCTTGTGTTCATACTATTTTTGTTACTATTTCTTTTTCTTCTTTTTGTTTTCTTTTTATGCTTTTGTTTATATACACTTCTAGTGGCTGATGGTCCGACTCTACTCTTTCTCCAACCTTAAATGTGTCTATTTCTGACTACGCTTTTTCATTTACCATTACGTAATCAATTACCGATTGTCCTTTTGCTCCTATATAGGTATATTCTTCCTTTTCATCTCCTTTCATATTTCCATAATTTCTTTTCCTTCTTTATTTTCTAGTTTGTCTTTTGACTCTCTTTTGCATTTTTGTCCGTTTTTCATTCCTTCTCCGTTTAGTCCGATCCTAGCTTTAAAATCTCCTTCTACTATTTGTTTTTTTTTCTTCGTTTTCTTGCATTGAGTTTTCTAACGTTCTTTTTATTTTTTTTATCCTTCTGCTATACAACGTAACCATCTTGTATTTTGTTCTTTCCAGTATAAAGTTTTGCAGCACTATCCCTTTCATTTGCAATTCTTTGTTATCTTCTTGTGGTATTTCCCATTTTAGTCCTGTTATAATGCTTCCTTTTGCTTTTCCCATTTTTTTTTCTTTAATACCTGATTGGCATTTTCATCTAAACTCTGTAGGCATTTGATCTTAAATGATTCTCCATTTTTTTTCATCTATCCATGTTATCATTCGAATTACATCAAATTTTCTTAAGTATTTCAAAAAATCTTCATCCTTGTTATTTAAACCTGCTACATTACAAAATAATATATTTATTTTGTTGCTAGTATCTGTTATTTTTAAATCATCTTTATCTTTGTTAGCTCCTGATTTGTTTATTGTTCTGCTTTTACAACTTTCTCCATTAACATAGTTTAGATTAGTTTTTTGTTGTTGGTTCTTATTCCCCACCCCCCTTCTCCATTTATTTCTAGTACTAGTTTTTTGACAATTCTATTTTGCCGTTTCTTTTGTTGTAACAACGTTTCTCTACGTTTACCACTATCTTCATATATCCAACAAACTCCGTTTTTCCTTTTGTTTTCTCTTCTTTTGCGATATTTCTCAGTTCTTTCTGTATTTCTCTTTCTTTTCTTGTGAGGTCATTATTGATAAGTATGTCGCTTCCCTTTAATACGCTTTTCTTCATCATAATTTTTTGTTTATTTTCCCAACTCTTTAATTTTTGTATGCTTTCCAGTTTATTATTGTTTTTCATTTTATATGCTTTTTTTACAGCACACACCTTCTTTTAATTTAGTTCTAGTCCAGTTTTTAACTTTTTTTTTCAACGTAGTTTCATCAATTATGTCTTCATTTAATCCATGTACATATAATTAGATTATTGTTTCGATAATTATTTTTGTTTTTTCCATTACATTAATTCTATTGTTTATTTTTTTGTTTATTTCGATTATAGTTTGTGTCTCGTTCATTATTTGTAAATGTTTTAAAACAATTTCTGCTACTTGCTGGTTTATTCCACTTCTGCTTGCTTCTGTTGTAGCAATATCAATTTTTTCTCTTCTTCATTTTTTCTCGTCTTGTTCGGGTGGTCTTTCAGTTTTACTGCCTCTCCTAATTACGGTTTCGTCGTCTGAAAGCATTATTTATTTTATTTGAATAAATATTTATTATTTATTTAATAAAAATATTGTTCTTCGCGCGAGCCTCGATCCACCAACCTTTGGATTTACAGTCTACGACTCTGTATTAATTTTGTATTTAATACTTTAATAATTCCTTTTCTCTTCCAATGTTATTCTTACGTACGGTATGATTATAGGTTAGGTTGCTATAGTACTTTCTAATTAGAATTTTAATCTTACCTTGCCTTTTCGCGGCACACCGCTTAGTTCCTCTTAATCTCCATCCTTAATTTTATCGTCTCTTTTTGTAAATTATATTGTTTCTCTATTTACTTTTAAAACTTTTTATGAAATTTGTTCAATGATACTCTTTATTACTATCTCATCTCATCAAGAATAATCTGATCCCAGTTAAGCTTATATTGCCATAACTATGACATGTAAAAGTAATCTTAACGCATCATATATTTGTAAAATTAATTTATTTTAATAACGATAACCTCATGTTATAGACCTGAGAAGACAAAATAACACATTAAAATGGTTAAATAAATAAATAAATAAATAAATACTAAATCTAATATCACAGTTGCTTAAATTTAAAACTAATATCACAGAACATACTATCACAACTGACAACAAAGTTGTAAAAGCTTGGATGCCAGTACCTATCCATTAACCTAATCTTATATCAAAGATGACACTGAAGCTCTAAAATGCTTCGATGCCAGACCCTAAAAACTAACTAAACCTAATATCACAGATTGCACCCATGATATTAAAACTATAGAGATATGATCATCACCCGGACGCGTTTTGGTACGTGTTGCGCACCGCGTCATCAAGAGAACCTGGCGCGAGAAACGTGCATGTATTTATATGTTAAATGTAGTTATAATATTATGATGGTGTATATTTTATTTATTTAAAGTAAAATAGAACAATAATTTACAATAATCTTAAGAAAATTGAATTACTGTAGTAAACAGAAACAGCCGGCAGGTCTCTTTTTTGCGTCATCAGCCACGTCATGTGACTGAAAGAGTAGGAGAAACTTGCGCTTGATCATATCTTACTGTTTTAGTATCATGAATTGCACCAAAGTTGTAAAAGACTGCGATGCTTTAAACAACTCAACAACACAAACTGATCAATAAAAATAAATAAATAAATTAACACCAAAATCATTAAAAGACAACACAAAAACTTGGTTACACATGTTTAAGGAGTCCTGCGTCTTTCAAAAACTAGACGCACCATTCTATGAACTCCTCTTTATTCGATAAAATAGACGCCACGTTTTTAGGGAACTCGAGCCGATTACGGTGGGGAAGGTAGGCTCGGCATTCCTACAAAATGTGCTTCACCGTTAGAGGGTCGTGACATGTTTGGCATGCTGGTTGTTTGTCGCCGGTCAGAAGATACAAAAAAGTCAAGTTGGTATGACCTATGCGCAAGCGACATAGGGCGACTTCCTCTCTCTTGTTGAGATCTACCGGCAACTTCCATACCGTCACGAAAAGCTTGATTTCCTTTAATTTGCTTTCGAAGCTGTTCCATACTCTTTGCCAATCCTCAATATCCTTTGATATGATGTATCCTTTGAGATCATCGGGTCTTTCGGGAATGTTGTCCGTAGGATTCGCGTTAGCCGCCTGACGGGCGGCTTTATTGGCCATCTCGTCCTCGATACCCACATGACCCGGTGTCCAGACAAAGATAACTCTCTGTCTAAACCCGGCTAGGCGGAATATCAAAGTTTGTACAAGCTGGACCAGCGGATCGACCGAGTACATAGACTGTATACTCAGAATAGCACTTAGCTAGTCGGAACAAAGAAAGAACGAACTGTGAGATGACGTCTACTGTTTAGCAAGGCTTTATGCAAAGCATTTAGTTCTGCGGTGTATACGAAAGCCTCTTTAGGGAGAGACCATAAATGGGCCGCACCGTCTAAAACAAAGGCACTTTTTACCCCCCGATTTGTTTTCGAACCGTCCGTATACAACCGCAGAGAGTCTGGGTATTCGGCAACAATTTTAAGAAACTTGCTCCTCAAGACGTCGGCGCAAGTTTTTTGTTTGTTCCGGGAAGTCAGATCAAGACGAGCTATGATCTTTGGCATCATCCAGAATGGAAACTTGCCAGAGCCGACCTCAAATACTATCGGATAATTTACATTAATGCCTGCGTTGTGGACTGCGTCTAAGGCTTTCAACCGGGATTTTCTGGCGGATTAGTATACCGCGCAGCCGTAGTCAAAATTTTTTTGTGCATGTAAAGCCCCAAAGATTGAAATTTTCTTAGGGCTTGAAGTGCGTTTCCTGTAAGCACACGCAAAAAAGCATGTGCTTTACCAGGATCATTTTCAGCTCACAATAGCTGCGTTTGAAACCGTTGCAGTTCCACTGTATTATTGTCTCCATAGTTTTAGACACTTATTAAATAAATAAAATAAATTAATAAGTAAATAACACGTAATAGACGGACAGCTATTAAAATTAGTGAACACAAAACAAATAAAACACCAAAGCTGTAAAGAGACTTTGGTGTTTGGACGTAGACAAGGCAACAGATACATTCTTAAAATTAATATCACAGATGACATCAAAGTTGTAAAATACACCGATGCCAGAACCATAAAATACATTAAATTTAAAACTAAAACACAGATGACATCGGAGTTGTAAAAGACTCCGATGCCAGAACCAAACAATAAATAAAACTTAAAACTAATATCACAGATGACATTAAAGACAAAAAAAATTAATGCCGGAACCTTAAAATAAAAAGAACAAAACAAGTACACAAATGACACCGCAGTTGTAAAAGACTGCAGTGCCTATACAAAACAACACTTAATTAAAAAACATAATAGAAGGCCTACAGCTGGGAGCGTGATCTGCCCTTTTTCTAGCTAGGTTTCCTTCTTCTTCTACCTCTGTTACTTCCACGGACAACAGAAAGTTTTGATGCCGAACTGGATTCGTCGTCACCGTTGCTGGAAGAATGTCTATCTCTTTTCCGTTTACCCGAATCAGACTGATCCTTATCTATTTGTTTTGGCGTATTTGCCAAAACAAGTTTAGTCAGGTCGGTTTTAGGACCAACCTGAGAATTTGTGGGGGCTGCTTTCGTCAAGTTTTTGGTTAAAGAGACTACATTTCTCCTTAACCGCTGTTGACCCGGAAGATTTGTTGGGGGCATGTTGGTAATTTCTTCGTTGCAGGAAGCTAAATCTGTCCGCTTAGTGCAGCAATAAGAGGCGGTAAAAGTGTGCTTAGTAGCTCGGTAACGTCTACTGAGCTTCTCAATGCAGTCGTCGCTTTGGCGTATGATATTCCGGCTATTGGTGTTGAGATTGATACCAATTTACGTGCTTTAAAATACAATAATTTGATCTTAGTCATGATTTTTTTGATACCCAATTCTTTTTTATTTTGGATAATTACGTGTTTTTGCGGAAAGTTTTCCTTTGCAATTGATACACGTAATTGGCTGTTGCCATTCGCTACTTTCATGCAAAGGTTATCCACACGCGCAAACCTGTTCTTTGGAGCAACGAGCAGTTGTGTGTCCAAACTCTGACATTTGAAGCAACTCATTAGTGCCGAAATATATGCCCTGACTGGGAGGTTATAAAAGGCCCCTTTCACGTTGGTGGAAAGTTGAGGGCGGTTGAACCTCAATATATGATTAGGAGTTTTTTTGCGTTTTTTGTCGCGCATGCTAGAAATGCGACGCGCTTTGATAACCCCCTGACCACTCATGTTCTCGACAATTTCCTCCAACGTGCAATTTAAAAAGTCTCTGCAGTAGACAATCTCCTTACAAAAATTCAAAGTTTTATGGGCTGAGACTGTCACGTTCATATCTGAGATACGGTTACATTTTAGCAATTTTGATGACTGAGCGGCTGAAACCGTTTCTACAAGAAATCCATCTCTGACCTTTGTAATAGATTTAGTATTACCGATCAGTCTGTATAAACATTTACTTATTAAGAAGGGACTTACTTTATCAAAGTTGCCCTCTTATCTAGTGATCAGGATGAACCAAGAAACAGGTTCCGCCTTCTCATCACTGGCACCAGTATTTGGCAAAATAGATTTGCCAACCTTCTTCCCTTTTGCCAAGAAAGAAGCTAGAGTATCCGATTTGTCATTGAACGGGAACCGGGTAGCATTATCTATTGGCACAATCCAATCAGTTGCACCAACTTCCAAACAATTAACCACTGCGCTACCGGAGCATTGTTTTTTCTCACTCTGGTAGTCCCTGTCAGATTCAACTGACGGCACGCAGTGGGGGCGTGAATTTAATTTTAACATAATTACAAATAAAGTTTGCGTTTTACCTACCGCCAGGTTGGGAATGAAAGGGAAAGAAGGTTAGAGGTAAAAATGTAAATGACAGGAAAAATAGGAAAAGTAGCCAGCAATAGCTTTGGGTACGTTTGGTTTGGCTTCTGCTCATTGACCCATCCGGCATGGGTGACCCTGCTAAGAGTTTAAACTCCCGCCGGCATAGCTCGAGCAGAAGTTACTCAGCCCCCTCACTACGACAAGGGAGTACCCACAAGGGAGAATTTTATTATTATTACGTTTAGTAATTTTGTCAGTTTTTGATAATAAAGATATTGATATACTTAATATGTCTAAAGTTGAAGACCAAATTACTATATTTTCAACTGAGTCATTTTTTACAATAAAAGTTTGATTTGACGCTCATTTTCTTAATTTAAACTACACAATTCTAAAATAGAACAAATTTTGTTTTTAAAATTTATAATTTTTTTAATAGATTCTATACCAGTTAGTATATTATCTACATAGAAATAGTTTCTTATTATTCCTAAAGCCTTTGGGTAATCTTTTTCAAAATCATATGCTAGTTGATGCATACACCGTACTGCTAAATATGCCGATAAAGAAATGCCAGATGTGACAGTGTTTAACTCATATGTTTTAATGGAAGAATCGAGATTGTCTTTACATAAAATACGTTGATACTTGCATTATTGCGACTAATTAGTACTGGACGGTACATTTTTTATGTTGGCGCATATAATAGAATTATGCTTTCTAAAATTTAGTAATAGGTATAAAAAATAAATCATTTTGAATATTTGAACCTGTATGCTCTATATCATTTTGCAAATAACCTGAAGATGTTTTAGCCAAACCACCAAAAACAACTCGCAATTTTGTTGTTGTACTGGATTCTTTATGTACCGCATGATAAGGTAGATAAAATCCATCGCTGTTAATATGAATGAATCTCTACATCTGTTTTACAAGATAATTTTACAATAAATAAACCTAAATCTGATCTGGTAGTCATATTAATATTTATTAATATAAAATTTTTGCAATAAGTGTCATCTTCTGACAATACTACATCATGTTTTTCATAGAATTCTGATTTCTAAAATTGTTGTAATTGTGTTTGCACATCAATGTTTTTTTTTTAATTGCATTATCTTGGGTATTTGTTGGAATTCTGCCAGATACAATCCATCTCAATCGCGTTTTTTGTAAAATGTATGAATTAAAATTTAAACTGATTCCACTACTATATCCCAAAAATGATTTGCTCCTAATAATATATCTATACTTTTAGGCTCATAAAAGAAAAGATCAGCTAAACTAATATGATTTGGGATGTTAAATAACTGCTAGTAAAATAATAACTTAATATTTAATTTAAAATCATTATGCTTTGTATTTTAGCCCGATGATGACGCTTGACCAATGCCTTCTATTTTTAATTTAATTGCTGATTTATCTATTTTTAATTTATTAGAAAATGCCTTGGTAATAAAACTAGCCAGCGACCCCGAATCTAATAATGAGCGAGCCACATGACACTGATTTACATTATCCTTTATTTTGATTAATGCTGTACATAATTGAACGTTTTGTTCATAAATTTGGGTTAAATTTGATATTATAATTGGTTCTTGGTTAGAAACAATGTCTTCTACGCCTAAATTTAAATCATTTTTTTCAAAATGCAAAAGAGTGTTGTGTTTTTTATTGCAATTTTTACAACTTTGTAATCTGCATTTATTATATTTAAGCATATTGATTTGGATTGTACAAATTCAATCCTATTTTTTGAATGCAAATTTAAAAATTCAAAGTATTTGAATAGCATGTGATTTTTACCGCTTAAATCAAGTCATTATTTGTATTAAATGCAGTGGGGTTTTAAATAACAAATTATCAACTTTACAAATATGTTCCTCCTATTCCCGCCATCTAGTTTCTCAGATATAATATGTATAAGTATTGAATCCTACTGATCTACGGGTACCTTTAATAACTGTATTTAAATGCGTATATGTTTTTGAATATTGTCAATTAATTTCTTAATTTTATTGACGATTCTTTTTAATGGGTTTTAATTTAAAAACTGACTTAATATAATTATTGTGTACTAATAATTTACTATAGTCATATCTTTCACATAAAATATTGCAGGCTGTTCATATGTTGCTGAAGACAACTGCATCGCCTTCATGTGACGCACTCAAATAATAAAATTTTTGAATTGAATTAATGCCAAAACTGTTACTAATAGTGCGTTCCGTATATCAACCAAAGTAACCGGCGGTTAGGTTACGGCTGTGATCGGTTGCTGAAAATGTTGGTTGATTTATGGAACGACAGCGGTTATAATAACGACAAAATTCAAAACTAAAATGTTAACATATTATGGACTCAAACCTCATGAATATATTTATTTTAATTTATGGTTTATCTTTGTCATTAGCGTTTGTTATATATTTTTAATTTCAGTGCTTAATCCTAGATGATTGTATGTATTTATCCACCTGCTTGTACAGTAATCCCAGTACAGGTTAGCCGGTATAACAGGCAACTATACACAATAATAATGTTTGCTCTGTTGCACTCATGACTTCGCAAAACAATTTGGCAAAATAATTTATTATAATATTTTTTTTGTATTTGTTGCCGTAATAACCAATTCATAATATGGCAGAATAACCTATCTTTTAATTTAATTTAATTTGTTTTATTTTATTAACACCTCTCAGCAGCTAACATTAAGGTACTTAAGCTTATGGAAAGTTTAATTATGTTTTAACTCATAATGCACACAACGTTCCAACTACTAGACACACAAAACACTAGACGCTAGACGAGTAACATGTAAAGCTTTTGTTCACTTTTATTTGCATTTCAAATTTACCGCAATCCTTGCGACCCTTTTCAAGCAACCGCGTTCCGTATATAAACTTGTTTCAGGATAACCGGGTTTTTGGTCGCTTCGGTTGATATACGGAACGCACTATAATTAACGATTTGTATGTACCGCAAATTTCTAACCACATGTTATATGTACCATCACTTTCAGCAACTAATTTGTTAGGAGCTTAATAGTATTGTTTTCCTTTACATTAGTTTGTGTATCTGCAATCGTTGTAACTTTTTTTAAATATGGTTTCAAAATACTCACTATTGAATTTATCGCGTTCATCATAGTGATCAGGTAAATATTCATCTTTTACATTAATTTTTAGTTCAGTTTAAATTTGTTCAAACTCAGTCAATAAAACATCAACCAAACTAAATTTAAATTTCAATTGATTCAAATCTGTTTTTGGACATTTCGCTACACTTAAATTATCATTTAATTTAAATTTACTAAAAATAAAAGGTTTTAAATTGCAATAATTTAATTTTTAACAAACCTCGCTTAAGTATTAATTTACTAATTTTAGACATATTGAGTGAGACAAAACAGTAATTGTACAAATAAAATAAAATATATATATTATACAGGGTGTCCGGAAAATACGTGTACAACGTTTGACGACAGACTCCTGACGTCAAAATAGGTCAATCTAAGCCGACTTAGTTATATCCAAAATTGTCTCGTTTAGCCGGTAGAGGGCGTCAAAAAAAACAAAAGTATATCAAAGTTGAAAGTATCTATCGTAAGAAACTAAGTAAAACAAAAACATTACTTAAGCAAATGTGTAAAATAACCGCCATCTTGCTGAATACACTTATTAACACTCTTTAAAAAATGATATTGGACCCTATCTAATGTCTCGGGATTATTAAAATGGTTGCCTGCATTTAAAATCCGCTGCAATAAATCATCGCGTGTGTTTACCGGAGTCTTGTAAACTTCTGTTTTAATAGCGCCCCACAAAAAGAAGTCACACATATTTAACTCAGGAGAACGTGGTGGCCATTTTACTGGTGCATCATTGCCTCTTCCAATCCATCGGTTGGGATATACGCAAGAACAAACATTTTATTTGTGACAACGCTAACAATTAAAATACAATTAAAATACTTAATGTGCAACGATGAACTATTTTAAAACTTTATTAAAAATAAAACAACAATTTTAATGATTATACATATAATATACAAATAAATAATAAAATGTTTCTATGTTTTAATTAACAAAATTACCATTATGAAAAGTAGCAAATGTTTGAACAATCAATAAATATGACACAGGTAGTATTCTCTTCAATCGTACCTGAATCAATTTAATAAAGTTTTATAAAAAAAATATAGTTTTATTTATTCTTTACCTTAAACTTAAAAACCCAAATACCAATTTAGTGTAAAGTTGTTTTGTGTAACTAATAGGAATTGAAAACAACCACAAAGCTTCATCGGTAAAAAAATCTTATTCAATATTTCATCATTATTTATATTGTAAACAACCTTTTCAATTACAATGAACAGCCTGTCAGGTGGTTTCTTCTAACAGGTGCATAATTTTTAATTTGTAATTCACAACCTTTCTATAAGAAATTCTGGAGACCAAAGAGAGTACGACCAGTTGCCATCCTAATTGATAGTTCCACTGCGATTATAAAATCACTCTATTCTTGTATAAACATTGTACATATAACTTAAATATTCAATTCATAGTATGCATAACACATAATTCACATTTACACTGCACTTTCAATTTATAATTTATTATTAATTTGACTTAAACATATTTTTAATAAACATTAACTTTGAACAATGACTATTATATAATTTAAATACTCAATTAACACTTCTGTTCAATCACAATTCACATTTTATTATAGTAAATTAACCTTTACATTATTTTTAATAAATATAAAACGTCTATGAAAATTTACGTTTATTCTGGTGACTATTAAGATTATTTTGTTCAAGGACAACAGGTTGACAAACTGGTACACACTAAAATCACTAAAAAAAATCCCAGGAATATTTGAAAATCCTCGGTCATTCTCGCCCACCCTGTATACTACATTTAGGTGGCATTAAAAAATTGCTAGAAATAATTTACCTGCAGTAAAAGAATTAGGAAAATTCAATAATATAAAATATAAAATTAAGGGATAATATTACTAATTGCCTTCAAATAACTTCCGGCATCTATAAAATATAAAATTAAGGTAATACAATAAAGCTTTATTGTATTAATTTTAAAATAAAATCCGGCGGCTTCTTCTTCTTTTTATACTCTGAATTTTTAAAACCCAAAGCAGGCGCATCTTGCGACATTTGTGGTTAGTGGTTTAAGACTAGTTATGCAGTCCATCATCAGTTTGAATTTTATTACTTGCGAGCGTATTATCTGTATTGCAAGCGGTGTCCGAAATGACGATTATAGGCTTGCTGAAATGTTGTTCCAGTTATATCATATTTCTAGAGCACTTAATGCCAGCTATCTAAGCTATTAAAACATATCAAAGGTATTTTTTAATTATCTTCTTGTCTCGCGACCGTATTATCACATTAAATAATTTATATTTTCATTGCTAATGTCTCTTTTTTGTATAGTACATATGTTATTCTTGATCTGTGAGTCCCAGAATTCACAGTGTGCTCATTTATATGTAGTCAATACGCTGCCTATCTTGTCTCTAACATCACAACTAAACATGTGGTGGTAGCTATAGCACTGCTTCTATAGCTGCTAATTTTTGTACTTTACTTAGTTTAGTTGCCGTGTTCTTAAAGGTAGTTTTTTACCTTATACAAACGCCCATATGATACATACATTATCCAGATAAGTATAAAAAGTTAGTTTGATATCAAGCGTCCCAAATGCTTTACTTCTGATGTCATTAAATTGTAAATCTATACATTTCCAAATTTTTTTAAGTTTTTGGTGTTTTGTCAAAAAGACTATTGAAGTTTGGCTTGTTTTTACTAATAGTTTCTCCTTCTGCCACCACTTTTCTATTTAATGCATTTTACATCATGTTGAATAATGTTGCCCAAACTTCCCAAAGCAAAAACACCCATGCTATTTAGTAAGTTTGGTAGACCTTCCATGACAAAACACTACAGTAGAAGTAATAACACACCGCTTTGTGACCTTGGCTCTTGCAGTATAATATAATTGATACATTTTTAGCAAGTAGTTTATCTAATATTGACCAAGAAGTGATATGCTTCTAATTTCCATTGCTGTAACAATTGGTGAAATGTAGTGTTGTCAATTGCCTATTTTTTTCATCTGCTGATTAGCTAATGTATAGGCGCTATAAACTAATAATAAGTTGTTTACAACAATATTTACACTATATTTAAGGATTTGTAATATTGCATGAAATTCAGCACTAATATATGAAAAACGAGTTGTGAATTTATAATTAAATCCTTTTTTCTCAACTGAATCATAAGAAGCACGTCTAACATTGTCAGCTGTGTTGAACCCATTCGTAAATAAAACTATATTTGCTGCAGGTCCAAAGAATAAAAACTATTAATGTCCTTGATAATTTTAATAAAATCATTATAACAGTCAATTAAGATGAGGTTACGTTTTTTAATTTACTATTTATCATTAAGAGAATATAAAAAATTGTTAATTTTAGATATGTGATGTAGGTATAATAAGTGCTTAAAAGTGTAAGCCTAATTTAAATCTTCTCAAGACTTCACCAGTTTCAGCATACATACTATAGATTGAAGTAGTACGTACATATCCAATAGATATTCTAATTGATTTATTTTGAACAAGGTTCAACTTATTAAGATGACATAATGGTGCTTGTCCATAAAGTATTGATCCATAATTTAATTATTGATTTACATACTAGTAACTAGTAACACCGACGGATCTGCACATTTATAATGTGATATCATCCTCAATACATTAAATTTTTTTTCTACTTTTGTCAATATGATTTCGACGCAACAACTTACTAACAAATGAAACTTGACAACTTTTGAATAAATAATATTGTTATTAGTTAACAAAAATACATTTGGCATATTGACATACTTTCTGGTAAAATGCTTTTATTATTACAATACCTTTTTAATGTATTTAAAGTAATTTCTAAGTTGTCATAACAATAGTTTATATTTTTGTGCTAACGTACAAACATATATCGTCAGCAAACTGTAATATTTTTACATTTTTGTATATGACTTTATCAATATCTTGATCATACAATATATACAGCAGTAGGCTTAATATGTCACCTTGAGATAGATTTTTCTTGCTTATCCTAGGATCCTTAACTGTGTTATTTATTTTGAGAAACGTTTTTTGGTTTCTATTAAGGTTAGTTATATTATAAACTAGTCTACTCGGTATACCAATTAAAATTAATATATTATCAAAAATATCAAAATTTGCATTTTGCTATATCAACAAATATAGTAATCGTTCGTCATTTGTTAAAGCAATATTAATATCTGTGATTAAATGTAACAAACCGTCACATGTAAAGTATTTTTTTCAAATCCATTTTGTGTTTTTGATAGAACTTGATTCTGCTCACCACTTTTGATTAAAAAGATTGCACTGTCGGCTTTTTTATTGGGTTTTAATATTTATATAATAATTTTTTTTAAAGCAATTTGAATATCTCCTGATTGCCATATTTCATCATATATTTTAAAAAGTATTAATTTGGAATTCATTGGTAAATTGCTTATTATAGTTTTTAAAGTTGACTAGACAAGCATTTGACTCAACAATTGAGAATTAATTCAAGAAAAAACTTGAGTGTGTATTAAGTTAGAACAGTAATTATAAGTTGAAAAAAAAAACTATATTATCAAAAAATTGTTTATTCTACGCACCTTCTATAATTAGTGGTTTATTTTGATAGATAATATTTTTTAACAATTTAATTGAATTCCATATTTTGTGATATCGGCACATTTTTATTTAAATCAGAGCAAAAATTGTCCCAAAATTCACGTTTACTTTGGTTAATAACTTTCTTTGTGCGACAAGTTTTTAATTTTAAGAAAATTTTCAAAATAAAATTCTGTTTATTATTACAAAGAGCCATGTGCTAAGCTTGAAGAGTCGATAAATATTTATCTTTCATCCAATTTTTTAAAAATTTGTTTTTAAAACTTCTTTTATATAGGCTTATTTAAATTGTTCATAAAGTTTATAGTTTGTGTCATTATTTTTCAATAAGTTATTAGTGAATACATGAAAAAAACTGCAATCAAACAGCTTTTTTAATATTCTTACGTGTCCATATATAGGCTTTAATATTAATACCCATATTTATAACAATATGATCTAATCCTAGTAAATAATCCGTAACTTGCCAATCATTATAAAATGATAAGTTGGCACTGCATAGAGTTCAGTCTATTATTGCAAAATCATTTTAAGAAAAAAATCTTTATCTAGTTAAAGAACCATTATTTAATATACATAAACTATTTTCTTCTATTGAATTTAAAAGATCTCAAAAGATTTCAGAGATTGAACAAAATGGTTCACTCCAACTAAAAAATCTTGAAATTTTGGGCAATATACATATACAAAACAAAAACGTCTTTTTGTATTTTTAATTACATTAATACCAACACCAACACTTGTTACCAAATTAGTACAATATTTATTTGGTATTTTTTTATATAGAACATTATTTACTAAAATATTAATTAATTAAACTATTATTCAATTTTTTTCATAATGTAAAATCTGGTCTGATCATTAAACTATGTTTTAGATAGTATTGCCACATTTATCAAATGTTCGTATGTATAAATTGTCAAAACTACTTTAATTTGGTATTATGAATGTAATGTAATGGTGTGATCCCCAATATATGAGTGAGAAAATAACTTGCTCTTTATCCACCAGGGTGACTTACTGGTGCGATGTAAAGTAGACGGAAAAACCACAAGGAAAAAAAAAACAATTCTATTGTATTATATTAAATTTGTTAGAACTCATTTTTTGATATCTTCTTTAATAACACTAAATAGCAAACAGTTTAAAAAACCTATTTCTAATTTATTTAAAAAAAATTCAAAACCATTTCACAAAATATGTTTATAATTGTCCAAACCGTAGGTTGGTAGACCTAATGTAATCAGTTTTGTTAGGCTTGTTTGCCACACCGTTGTTACCAAAAGAAAAAAGAATATTTTATTATTAAGTAGAATATAAGATGTATTAAACATTATATCATTAGGTATTTCCAATTATGAGTTCAAAATAGTTTCTTATTGGCAACTCTCGCAGGGGTAAAGATGGATATGATTTATTAAAAATAAACGGTTCTGTTATACGCTTGCATTGCATTGTATGCGACTTTACAGTGGTTTTGTAAGTTCTTTCTACATTATTTAATGCTTTCATATAAAAAATATTATTTGTTTTTACATACAACCCGAATGAACAATGAAATATTATTAACTTGTTCAAACAACTGTTTTATGCACTAGATCATGAGCTATGATCATAAGATGGTGCATGAAATAAACAGTTTTTATAGTTAAAAATTATAATATATAAATAAAAATAAATTATATTTAGTGAGGAATTTTCTAGATAAATAACTTTTAATTGAAGAATAACGTCAAAATAAAGCAAGAGTTGAAAAAAGCGCCCTTTAAAAAAACCCTTTAGGCAAAAGTTTATCTATTAATTATTATTTAATATTGCTTTATAACAGGTATCTCTAAATTCAATGTATTAATAAAATTAAATTATCAAATATAATAATAATATAATAACTTGTTTCCGTGTTGAGGATTATTGTTTTGATTGACGCGTAGATAACGCAATTGCGTTTCGTTCTGTTTTTAAACAACAGCGTTTGATCAAGTCAATGGTTCCCAAACTTATTTTTTCGCCTGCCTCTACCGAAAGCATAATTTTCGGCGAAAAGGCCCGCATATGCCCATTGGCCTTTTCGGCTATTCGCGGTATTTGATTGGCTTTGATTTCATATGTAGACGTCATACCTTAAAATCTGACAGTAGTGATTTTTTAATTAGGGCAGGCAAAAAATATCGAGTTTAACTCGTGCCAAAAGGCTTAAGCTAAAAGCCTATTTTCGGCCCTTGACACACTATATACTATGGCCGCCCCCTAGAACTTTTTTATTTTTAGTAGCAATTAAACAGAAAGATATATGTATTAATGTTTCTTCCTTTTTTTTTAAATACAGTAAATAAAGGTGGCCATCACCGCCCCCTTGGATCGTTGCAGCGCCAACAAATAAATATTGTACAAACAGCCGGTGCACATTAAAAACGCATAAATAAAAAACAAGAATAAAATGTCAATAGTCTTTCTAAATGCACCCAATGTGCATTTCATGTTATATGTACCTATATCTAGATGGGTTATGTATTGTAAAGGGTGATTCATTTAAAGGTACTTTTTTAAAAATAAAAAAAAAAAACAAAAAATCATTTTTATGGGGTAATCTTTATGATCATATAAAAGAACCATTTTGGACATTTATTTCTAAAAGATTATTATTTTTTAATGTTGGCTGTAACTACGACATGGTCCATTCAGAAGTTCCAATTTTCAATGACATGTTCAAGCATTTTCAGTGGTGTTTGGCAAATGACGGAAGTAATGTTATTCTCCAATTCCCCAATCGTAGTCGACTTATCCATGTAGACTTTGGACTATACGTAGTCCCAAAAGAAAAAGTCTAGAGCTGCAATATCACATGATCTATACGGCCAATTTACAGGTCCGAGAGGTGAAATTAACTGTTTACCAAATTGTTCTTGCAATAAAGCCATGGTTTCACAGGCTATGTGGCAAATAGCGCCGTTTTGATAAAACCAAATGTCGTCGAGATTACCGGTTTCAATTTTAGGCAGCAAATAGTCTGTTATCTTTGTGCAATAACGGGCGCCAAGTAAATAAACCTTATATCATATAAATTCTTAAGTTTTTTTTAGCTATTATACTTTGTCGAAAACGTCTCATGAATATTCCATTCTTAATTTTCAGAACCATATTTATCACTAATGTTTCAATAGATACAAGATTTATAAATTTCATTATTTAAGCATCTGTAGAAGATTGAATGAAATCTTTTCTAGGACCATTCACACGGACACTCCAAACACTGCGTGTTTGGAGCGATGTGTTGGGCATTCCGACGTGCCGGGTGAAGACGAGGCATTAGTAGTGACGTGGCTTTATTGGCGCCAATGTGCATTATCCAAACAACTATTTTATACATAGGTTTTCTTATGGGAGATACTTGTTGTATTTTATTGTGGCCTTATAAGATATTTTTTAGCTATTCAGTGTTCGTGCAGTGATTGTTTCTTCAACAAGGTAATATTTTATGTATAATATGTAGATAATTAATTACACAATTTTAAATTAACACATATTAAAACATTCACAACAATATAACCTCACAAAATGTTTTGATTAAATTTTAAAATACATTTGTTAATTTAAGTTAATTAATATATTTTTTATTATATCTATAATATTGTATGTTTAGTAAATCTGACACTGACAAGTTTTAAGTTTGAATGTACCTATCTTGTATGCAAATGTAGCTATCTTACTACTGGTTCTGTTTAGCGCTCTCTTCCCACTTTTTTCTTTGGCATGCTGTGCATTCATTCTCTTTTTAATCTATTTCATTGTCGAGTTATAGTTTGCCATTACATTATTTAATTTTTCGTTGATGTTTGTGAACATCGATGTTATAAAAACAGTATCATCGATGCTAAAATATAGAACATTGCAACTAAAATTTCAGTATTTAGAAAGCATCTAAACATTGCAACTAAAATTTAAGTTAATTAATATATTTTTTATTATATCTATAATATTGTATGTTTAGTAAAACTAATTTTGATTATATAAGTTTCAGATTGTATTATTGGCAGGTCGAAAGCAATTATCTATAATACATTTGTAAAACAGATCATATTTTATAAAATTCATTGTTAATACAGAAATAAAAGCATTATCAAATAAAGTACAATTACAAAAACAATATATGCATAGTTTTGTTACACATAATCGTAACATAGATAATCAAAATTAATGATTACTCGATTCTTAAGACAATTTAATTAATTGATTATGTTTGTTCTCATTATGTAAAATAATCTAATTGTATATGGGCAATTCCATTTCAAACGGACCAGAGCTAGGGGGGGGAGAAACTTGCTCATGTATTTTTTTTTAGTTTCTATAACTTATTAGTAGTCTTTTGATCGGTATATGAGGGTATGTACCCATAAAAAAAAATTCTACAATATTTTTAAGGTTTTTTGTCGGTTTTTAACTTAATCGCATTTTTTGTTTAAAAACCGCAATTTTAACTCAAAAAAAATAAATTTACTAATGAAATCAATCAGAAGTTTTCCGTAGAATCCAAATCTGGTGCCATTTCAAGTATACTATATTAAATATTTTAAATAGTAGCAAAATCTCTGCCGATAAGCTTTTTCAAATCGCTTACTTATTGATTTTAACAAATGTAACGTACAATGATTAAATTTAAAAACATAAATATATGTTATTATAAAATTTATAAAACTGATTGATGGTTCATTATTAAATATTAACACATTTACATATTTAGTTATTTAGTTAATATTTTTTTATTAAATTTATGAAGTCTCAAAATTTGCTAAATAAATTAAATACTTAAACTTTAATAATAATTTCTTGCAATTGATCAAATTTACAGTATAATTAACATTAAATTTAAAAAGTATTTATTAAATATTTACAATTTTTTTGAGGTTATGTTGTATTTCCGAATTTCAATGTGTTTATTCAAAATTGTATCATCTAATATATACAATTTGTACATCAAAATATGCCTTAATATAATATTAATCCATTTTGGAGCATTAGATTGCACAAAATATCTTATAACAACACAATTAAATCCAACAAGTATCTCCCATAAGAAAAAAATTGTTGTTTGGATAATCCACGTTGGCGCCAATAGCGCTACTGTCGTGTGACGTCACACCAATGAAGTAGAGTAGGGTACACACTAATGCTCCTAGTGCCATTCATGGCCCGTGTTGAAAAATGGTCTAACGCGCCAAACACGTCGCTTGGAATTCCAAATCAGCGGAAAGTTTCATTTACCGGGCGAATTTAAATCGTGTTATATTAAACTAGGAAAGGCAAATGCGGAAGCTGTACAGAACCAAAATAATTATATGGCATATTTTAATGACGGCGATGGTGCCATGGCAAAATGTTTAAAACTTCCTAAAAAGCTTCAAAATCCATATTTCATATGCATTATTTTTACTATTGCGAACACGGAAATCCTCTATATAATTCAATAAATTTTCTAAATTATCTTTAGACCAAGAAGACATTTTTAAGTACTATTGATTTAATAATATAAACCAAATAACTAACAAAACAGCAGCAATACTGACATGACAAGAGCGTTGGGTTGGGCCGTGTGAATGCTATGAAAGTTAAAATGGCATATGCCAGGCGCGTAGTAAAATCGGGCACCGAGCGCTTTATAAGTTAGCTCATTTACACACTTTTTTTTACGTGTTTGGCGCGTATGATCGATAGAAATGTTTTACATTTATCATGGTGCCATAAAATGTTATTTCCAAAAAAACCTTGAATAAAAATGTTTATAAAATTCAAGTGAGCAAATATTCTTAATAAAATTAATAGGTAATATCTTTATTCTATACATTTTCCACAAGATACAAATTAAATGCATAGTGAACCAATTAGGTAAATATTTAAAAATCTATTATAGTACAAAATATTACAACATATCTACATGTAAGACATATTAAAGGAAGAAATATCACACAAAATTATAAGGTTCACTAGATGAGGCACAATTAATAAAATATTTTTTTACTTAAATGTTATTCACTTTAGGTGTGCTTTTGCCCCATAACCAGTTTAATAATACTTTGGATGGACTTTGAACATCTCGAGCTAAAGAAGCAAAGAAACATGTTAAACACAATATAAAATTATACAAATAAAAAATATACTTACATAAAGTATAGCTTGCATCCACTAACCGTGCAGCAGCTTCTGCAGGTAATTTAGATACTTCATCTTTGTGCTGTTGCAATATGGAAAGCTGTTGTATTCTTCGTAATTGCTGTTCGTCCATTATCGTCTTATCTTTTTTATATCCAACCATTTTTAATTCTGATAATCTGTAAAACAATATAAACAAAATTGATATTTTTTTAACTCACTTTTTCAAACAATTTTATTTTAAATAAAAGAGATTTCATATACTGGATGTTTCACGACTTATTTAAAAATAATTAACCAGGTACACCTTTTCATAAAAGATAATTTCTTAAAAAAGTCTAGTACAGAAAACAAAATAATTCTTTTTATTATTACAAATTATACAAATTATAATTAAAGGACTGTAGTATTATAGTAGGTTCTGGTTGACTACCAAAATAAACTTTCGAATTTTTTTCAATAAGCTTTACTAAGAATAAATACTGGTAAAAGTGATTATTTGACTGTTATCAAAACATGGTTTGTATTAATAATATCTGGTAATTTTTAATACTAACAGAATTCATATCATCAACCGTAATATATGTATTATATCATATAAAAAATGAAACATACTAATTGTAGTTCTATCAATATTGATTTTAAATAAAACTGGTAATTAATTGTGTCCTAAGAATGATCATCATCATAACACCCTTGATGCACATATAACAGTAATTACTTCATAATATTATAATAATGTTTCACTATAAGTGATCACAATTGTTGCTATTATAATAAGAAATATTACTTACTTGCTGGCTAATGACTCCTCTCCAATTGTTTCTGTTGCCTCCGCAGCCATCTCTGTACCAGTAGCACCCAAAATGATTGCCTTACTTTTAGGAATAGTACCACTTGTTGAACTTGTTTTACTCTCATCAGGAACCATAACCAAACTTTCAGAATGCGATGACCTTAGTTCCTCCTTCTCTCTTAAAGCATTTGATAACCTCAATTGTAATGTATCCCTTTCCTCTAACAATTGCATTAATTCTACTGTTAACTCTTCACAACGCACATCCCTTTGATGCAGCATGTAAAGTGCTAAATCCAATTCTGCTCTACTTACTGGCTCAGCCAAATCATCTTCCTCTTCGAATCGAACATGTTTTTCAGGTTTAGGAGTATGCAACTCCTGTGGAATGTTTAATTCAGCTATCAAGGCATCATAATTACTACTTTTTTCATATAACTCTTTATTCAATTCCTCTATCCTTAATACTTGTTCTTCTATAATACCCTTTAGTTCTAACAATTGTTTTTCATCATCACGAACTATTCCATCCAATTTTATTAATTGATTTTCTTTTTCATTTAAATCTTCTTGCAATTGCTCATTATTATCAATATTCTTATTACTAATATACTCGTGTAATTGTTGTCTGTATGCTTCCAATTCAATGTCCTTAGTATTAATTAATTCTTCATACTTATTACAATCTTGAACTAACCTAAATTTCAACGATTCTATTTCTTGTGCTTGTTCATTGAGCACTGATTGTGATTCGAAACATTTGCTCTGAATATTATATTCATATTCTTGTTCTTTTTCTTGCAACAACATATTCAACCTGTTAATTTCCAACTCTTTACTTTGTGCATGTTCATTGAGAGTTTTATAATTATCAATTTCTTGCATCAAAGCCTGCACGTGTAAATAATTTTCTTGCAACTGTTCTTGACAATTGTTAATTTGTTGTTGATACTCGTAAACCTGTTTTTGCAAATTTGAACTTGTTATACTTTCAGATTGGTTTTCTTCTATCTTGGAAGTGAGTTCATTAATTTTATAATTTTTTTCTTGTAATGAACCTTCTAAATTACCCAATTTTATTTTATATTGATCAATTTGGTTCTTATATTCTTCTAAATACAGTTTGCTTTCTTTTAAATCATTTTCTTTTTCACGTAGGTCTAATTGTAAGTTATTTATTATTTTATCATTTTCTTCCGGAATAGTTGTATTTTGCTTTAATTGTTCTAAAGAAGATTTCACATCTCTAACCTCGTTTTCTTTAGTTGATAATTCCAGTTGCATTGTTTCTAACTTTTTCATAGTATTAGTTAACTGCAATGTTATATGCTCAACTTCTACATTTTTTTTTTCAAAGTTAATACTATATTCTTCAATGACCTTATTTAATTCATTGAATTTATTGCTATTTTCCTTTATAAAATGATTTAACTCATGAATTACAGAAGTTTGTTGACTATTGTCTGTTTTAATGTTGTCAAGTTCAATTTGCTTCTGTTGTACTAAATTAGTTAGTTCCGATATCTGATGTTGCAAGGCTGATATTCTATCAACTTCATTCCTAATCTCAGCATCTACATTTTTTCTTAATTCATTATTTTCATTAACTAATGCATTGCATTTTTCTTCAGTGTCATGTATTTCTTTACGAAGTTGCTGCTCCAATTGCATGAATTCATTTTCACGTGTTTCAACATGCAATTTCCAACTTTCAGCAACATCATTACCTCTTTGATCAACATGTTGTGACCATTCCAGAGCAAGTTGGTCCATACCTGCAGTCAATTTAATTTGATAGTCTGTATTTAATTTCGATAACTCCTCATTTTTCTTTACAATTTCTTCTTCTAACATTTGAACATTGTCTTCTTTACTAGTGGACAATTTCAATTTATCTTCTAATTTGGTATTTTGTAAAGTTAAATCTTGTATGGCTTGCCTCAATCCAACAATTTCATCATCAACAGTCTCTTGTTTAGCAGTCATCAATTTCAAATCATCTTCCAATTTTGTTTTTTGCACATTTAATTCGAGCAATGTTTGATTCAATCTAATAATTTCATCTTCTTTGCCTTTTAATAAGATAACCTCATTTTCTAACTTCACTTTTTCTAAAACTAATTCTTTCATAGCTTGTTTCAATTCATCAATTTCGACCAATAAATTCCTCTTCTCACTTTCATTATTACTACAAATATTAGATTTTAATGCAAGCTCAGCAATCTCCTGTTCCTTGTTTTTAATTTTTTCTAGCAACAAAACGTTATTTTCCGCCAACATATTGTTTTTACTCAACAATTCACCCTTTTCAGATTCAAGTGAATCTAACTTTTGTTTCCACTCGTTGCTAACGATTTGATTTTGTTTAGCATACTCCAAAGCATTATTCATTTCTTTCAATTGTTGATTTAATGTTTCAATAGTAATGTTACTTTCTAAAATTGTTGCTTCCAATTGTGTCTTTTCAGAATAATTCAATTGCAATTGCTGAGAAATTTCTTTAAATCTTTCTTGAACTCCAAAAAAATCATTGCTTAATTGTATTTTTTCTGTTAACAGATTATTATAGTCTGTTTCTGACTTCATATTTTCTGGAATAGGTTGCACCAATTTGGCTTTTTCAGCTTCCAAGCGCATATTCCGTTGCTCTTCTAACATTGTTTGCAGATCTTCATTATCTAATGTAAGTTCTTTAATTTGGTCATCCAATTCTTTAACTTTTATGGCTAATTCTTCAGAATTCAAATCACTGGGTTCCACAGATTCTAATTTAGATGACTTAGTTTCAAAATTGTCATCACCCCACTCAAGCTGTTCCAATTTAGCACTTAACTCCCGATTCCTTTGCTGCCAAGACATAACTTCAATATCTTGCTTTTCTTTCATTTCAATCATTCTTTCATTTGCAGAACTTAAAACGTCAATACGTTTATGTAAATTTTCCTTTTCCAACTTTTCCTTATCCAATTCGACTCCCGTTTCTTTAATTTTCTTCTCTAATACAACAATTTGTGTTTTTAACTCATCCTGGATGGCATCATTAAGGTCATCAAAACCATCAGATTTTAATTTAGCGTTTAACTGATCATTCTTCACTTTAAATTCCTTTAATTTTTTTATTAACTTCCCAGATTTTATTTGGGCCTGCTTAATTTCTTCCAAATGATTTTCTCGTTCTAATTCTAAAACTCTGATTCGATCTTCATAATTATTAACTTGTTCCTTCCAATTCATATTTTCTGGTGCACTTTCAGTTTTTTCAATATGTTCCTGTTCCAATTTTCCATCTTCAGGTCCCCAACCCCAACCATCATCATTTTCACCAAAAGTATCAACACCTTGAGCTTCGGGGTAACATAAACTTACTATTTTTGATATGCATTGATCTTCAACAATTCCAGGTGATTCTGGCCCAACTGCAACATCAGCTGATGAATGTGGTAATGCTATAGATATTTCATTACCAACCATAATCTGTGATTCAATATTCGTTATATTTTTATTTTCACGTTCATAAACTAACCTGGTCAATTCATTTGATAACTCATGGCATTGTAATACTGCACTGTCTTTCTCTTTTTCAACATTATACATCATAAATTCAAGAGTTTTGATTTTTTTTAAAAGCTCTTCCTCCGTATTTCCGGTACTTTTATCAACTGTGCATGGTGCAGTAACAAATTCAAATGGATCATTGCTGCTATCAGGCCATGAAAACATGGATTTCACTTTATCAGTTTGTTGTAGTTTTTCTAAATCCAATTGTAACTTTTCTATTACTTTCTCTAATTCATCATTGCGACCGAGAACATTTACATTATATTCTTCAGTTTGTTGTAACATATTTTTTACAAACTCCAACTGTGTTTTGGTTTCAATTAATTCTACTTTGTTTTCTTCCAAAAGTAACTTTAATTTTTCAGTCTCATTATCTTCCAATTTAATTTCAGACAAATTTTTATTATCCAATTGAACCAAATTAGATTGATTATCAAAGAAACTTGAAACTGGATTAGCCTCTGTGGTCACAAATAGTTTTGATAATTCAGGCACTAATTTACTGTTCTCTTCAACTTGGATTTCTTTAAATTCTTTAGTTTTAGTTTCTAAATCAAGATTTAATCTTTCAATAGTAGATAAATTAATTTTATGTTCCTTTTCTAATAAGCGATATTTATTAATATTCTCATCAAAAACAATTTGTTGTTGATCCAATTTCATATTCAAATCCTTAATTTCATTTATTAAATCTACTTGTGTTGCTGTTAAAGATATTACTTGATCTCTAGACACTTCAAACTGTTCCATCAAGAGTTTTCTTTCAATCATAAATTGTTCAATCTGTTCTTGCATATCACTTTCATTTCTTTCTCCTTCAAACTTAATATGATTTAATTCCATATTTGTTCGTTTCAATTCACCTTCCAAATTTGATATTACATCATTCAACTGAGCATTTTCACTTTCAAAACTGCTAAGTTCCTCATGATAATCATTACTTTCTTTCAATTTTAAATTAGCATTGTTTAATTGTTTTTTGTAACTATCATTTTCTTCAAGCAAGACTTTATTCCTATCTAACAATTCTATATTTTCATTTGTTATTTCCTTCAATTTCTTATCAATAGCTTCATCACGTTCAGCTAGACTTTTCAATCGAAGCTCCAAATAATCTTCGCTTTCGGATAAACTAACATCCTTTTCATGCAATTCACTACCTAATTGTATAGTTTTATGTTCCAAGCTTAGTCGCCTCTTCTCTACCTTTGATAAACCTTCTTCTAATTTAGCAACTCGTTCTTTATTTCTACAAAGTTCACCATCTTGGGTTTCAATATACATTTCCAATTCACGGATTTTCATTTCTAAAGCATTAGAAGTGGATTCTAAGTTATACTTTACAGTTTCTAACTGTTCATTCAAACCTTGTATAATTTCATCTTTTTGACTAAGCTCTATATTAGAAACATTATTAACATTGGAACGTAATAATTCCAAATCAGTGGATAATGTTGTAACTTCATTTTCATATTGGTGGTTTATATTTTGCAAATCTTCAATTTGAGCTGAGTAATGTAAAATTTTATCGGTTAATTCAGCGTTTTTACCAACCAATGTGGCATGATCTTCCTTAATAACTATAATGTCACCAGATATGTTATTAAATTCCAAATTCTTTTGATTAAAATCGGATTGCAACTTAGTTAATTCCACCTCAACCTCTTGCATCTGCAATATTGTAGATTGTAATTTACCTTCTGCATCTGAAAACTTAATTTTATATTCATCCTTTTCTTTCATTTCGTTGTTCCACTTTTCCACAACTTCCACATGTTGGGTTTCCAAGTCTTTATATTCTAAAGTTTTCTTCTTTAAATTAGCAGCTATTTTCTTCATCTTTTCTAGTTGGTCTTTATTTTTCTTCTCTAAAGCTTGTACCTTTGTCTCAAGAGGCCCAAATGATACAGAATTTTCTTCTATTTGTATCTGCAATTGCATGCATTTTGACTTCAATTCATCGCAGGTTTTATGGAAATCATTATCTTTCTCCTTTAGCTTTTCACTCAATTTAATATTCTGCATCTCAATATTTTCCTTCTCTCTAATAATGAGCTTAATTTCAGCATCCTTAACTTCCAACAACTGTTCCGTCTCGATTATCTTGTTATTTAATTTTTTAAGTTCAATATTTAATGATTTAATTATTTCAGAATTTTGCTCCAATTCCTTTTCATAATCTCGTGTCTGTTCTAAATTATCATTGAATGACATTTTTAAATCTTCTAATTGCATTGACATCATTTTGACATTGTTGTCAGCATTATTCTGATTTTCCTCTTCCAACTTACTAATGGCAACATTTAAATCTTCAATATTAGAATTCAAATGAATAACTTCATTCTGATAATATTCAACCTCGTCAGCTTTTTCCTTCAACTTATCTTGCAAATCTGTTATTATATTAGTAGTTTTAATTGATTCCTCTTTATTTTCATCAATGATTAATTTGTAATTTTGTATTTCTTCAAGATTACTTTTTATTTTTATTTCAAATTCGTTGATTCTTTCTTGAATATTAGAATCTAAATCGGAATTATATTTCAATTTTTCATTTTCGTTCAAAATATTAGTGTACTGGCCTTGGAGAACATTTATTTTCTCAATCATTTCATCATTACTAATCTCATACTCTCGCTGAGATAGAAGTTCAACTTTTAATTCCCTAATTTCCTGTTGCTGTATTTCTATTAACGATTTATATTCTTCTATGTCACCAGTATTGGTATTTTCTTTCAATTTAGTATTTTCTTTTTGTAATAGAACCACCTTTTCTTCAATTTCTAATTTACTCTTTTCCAATATATCTAATTTACTGTCTAATTCTTCCTTTTCTGTCTGTAATTGTTCATAAGTTTCAACCAATACATCACGATTGTTTTCTATTTCTTTGATTTTGAAATTTAACTGATTATTTTCAGTTGTTAAAGTTTCCATTTTTTCCATTACCTCCCTTCTCTCAACATTAAACAACTCAATTCTCTGCAACAATTCGGATGATTCTTCTGTTAGTTGATTGATACTATCATTTAACTCAGGATTTTCTTCCAAGTTTTCAGAACTTTTACTAACCAAACTTTTTTGATAAGCTTCAAGTTCCATTTTTTCTTGTTGTGTTAGATTTTCAACAATTTCTATACTCTCAGCTGATGATACTTTCTCAGCACTCATTTTTTCCAACCTGTCCATCAACTCAATATTTTCCTGCATGTATACATCTAGTTTTGATGCAATTTCCTGTTTCTCATTCTTTAATATTTCCAATTTATCCAATAAGTCTTTATGCTCTGCATCTCGTTCCTTAAGTATGTCATTTCTTTCAGTTTCTAACTTTTCCAATTGCTCTTCAAATTGAATCGAAGTTAAATCTGATTTCACTTGGGCATTATGCAATGCTGATAGATTATCGATATTCTTTTTCAACAAAACTATTTCATCTTCTTTCTCTTGCATATCTGCAATTATAAGTAATTTATTATACTTGATATTTTTTCCAAATAAATAGCTACCTTAATTACTTCTCAACTTAGGAAAGCATGTGAATATAAGCAAATTTACTGTACCAAATTAATAATAAATAACTTACCTTTTTGTAATGATGTTATTAATTCAGATTTTTTTGTTATTTCTTCCAATTTCTCTGACAATTTATTTTCTAATTCTCTGATATCATCTGAATTAACAGATTCTAAAAAAATATATATTTAGAACAACTTCTTCAAATATTAACAAATTATTTAATAAACGCTGATAATAATAATATATGCTATTTTGGTTTACAAATAGGATTAATGTCAACAAAAGGTGATTTTTAAATTTGGTTTGCAAAATTAAAATTTTGTAATGCCCAACAAATTATTGCAAATGCTAGAATGCAATGTTTGTCATTTTAATAATGTTTAAATATGTAGTAAAAAAATAAGTGGTAGGTAAATTCAGCAAAGTAAAAAGAGTAAAGCTCAAAAGTATGTTCTGTTCTAGGCATTAATTAGTTATTAGAACAAATGTCCCTCAATACATGACACAAGTGATTAAATATTAATCTTGAAAAACGATTTAATCGTTGAGCTTGTGCATAGACGTCTTACAAAGACGAAAACAAGTTACTTAGAAAATAAAAGTAACTTGCACATTACAGTTAGTACTACTAATATTGCAACATTGAAAAAATAAAATTGAAAAATGTGGTTAAAATTTTAAAAAATATTTACATTTTGTAATTTCTAGACTGTTCGACATTGTTGCAGGTTACATTTAGTAAACTTGAGACACTGTGTGTACATTTATGCGAACATGTTTTACTTGTTCTAGTGTTGGTTTAATTAATTAATTTCTAATTCATTTTTCCCTTTATCTATAATTTATTTTCAAAATTCCCCCTTTTTTGTTTATTTTAATTTTATTTTAATTTTTTCAAATTTTAACAACATTTTTCAATGTTGCAGTATTAGTAGTACTAACTGTAATGTGCAAGTTACTTTTATTTTCTAAGTAACTTGTTTTCGTCTTTATAAGACGCCTATGCACAAGCCCAACGATTAATTCATTTTTCAAGATTAATAATTAATTAGTTAGAAAAAATAAGTTTATATTTTTAATCGTCAATATATTTATACAGTTTTTGTTATATTTATTAATTTCTTTATCATTTTGTAGCAATAATGTTATTTTACCAAGAATTTACTATATTTATCATACATTTATAGTGGAATTCAGAAAAGCTGATTATGACACCAAAATTTTTTTTTATTAATTCAATATAAACACTTGTTATTTACTTTGCATTAGTATCAAATCTTATTTTCTTTTCATTTCTGATAGTTATTTATTATACCAAACTTGTTTTTGTGGTAGAATTATTATAAATTATTTTGTGGTTGTCAAATTTTATATATAATTTTTATAGAATGTTTACTCATTTGATCAAACATTTAATTTGTAGCTAACTAGTAGAACTCGGTAAAAAGAGTAGTTATAATAAAAAGTTTATTTGAACCTATGTCTGAAAATACCTTGTTAACAATTTATGACTGACTTATTATGTAAATTCATAAGTATTTTAGTTCCATGTTTGTAAAATGTAAACAATGAAATGTGATTCTATTAGCTACAATACCAAATTACTGTTTACTGAGATTCTCCATGTGCAGTAGGGTACTGAATTAATAACCACAGTAAAAAAGTTTAACAATTTTCAATAACAAGAGGAAAGAAGTTATACTGCACAGATCTAATCCAATATATATCACAAATCCATTTAGTGACAAAGAGCGTATATACTTTTTTTCCGCAGTGGGGCTGGATCTGACACTCAAAGCTTTGATACTTGCTTCAAATAAACAGATCCAGCTTGCGTACTCAAGCTCCTTTATTCCTATTCATTCTAAGCACAAAGAAGCTAAATCCAGCTTTCAAAGACTGATGATCTTGCATAGCACCCAGGACCATAATACTGTGTAAAAATTGAATGGTGGTGGCTGTTACTACGTGATAGTTCATTAGAGAAAATAAATAAAACACATTTACTAAGTATTATATCACAAATATATTTAAACCGTGACTAGTTTCAACCTTTTACAAGGCCATCATCTGACGGTGTATCACCTGATACATATATTTATTTATTTTCTATAATATTTTGTCCTTATAAACTTACTGCATAACCACTTACTAACAATAAGTACTAATCCCAACTTGGCGGTATAAAATGCAATGCTATTATATTATGTTGGTCTGTTCCAAGGTTGGTAGAAAAACGTATATAGAAGGTTGCCTGGTTTTGTCTCTAAATGATATAGATGCGGGTAGTGGTGCAGAGTAAAATTGTTTGATGACGTAGGAGGAGACCAATGTTTCGATTTAGATATGTTTTAATATCCGCTAACTTATTATATGAATTATGAAAAAATAACTAATTAATTTAATTACATTTTTATATTTAAAGAACACTTCTAATATTTATTAGCATTGTTTGTTTACTGTAACCAAGTAACATATTGTTCGATTATGCAATTAGGAGACCCATGCAAACAACTCCGCCCCTTTGCTAAAACCAGGCAACCTTCTAAATACAAATTTTCTACTGGGTCTGTTCTGGATTAAATTCTGACATTTTTGTCTCATTTGGCTGATAATTTTGATATTGCCTGTTTAACAGATCTTGTCATGAAACAACATAATTTATTTGAGTAAAATGTTGTAAACAAACACTGCTAATATCATATATTATGTTTTGTACGTATGCACGTATCCTCAACACTAACACTAAATAAAGATTATTATTATTATTATAAACATATAGTTTACATTTTAGAATTACACATATAATTTACTGTTTATGTAGCCCATCAGCACACCATTACAGAAAAGTAGATTGGGATGAGTCCAGAAATAATTCTTTTCTATGTTAAGCTAATTCCAAATAAAAATTAAGCTTAATTTGTCTTAATGCTCAAAATCATTATTGTAACTGGCAGTTACTGAGTACAAAACTTTGTCAATTACTATCCACTTAATAAAAAAAAATGTAAAGTTATGAATATGAATAATTTCAATAATCCTTCAATTTTTAAATAATTTAACTTTTGTTTTCAATGTGATAGTTTCAGCAAGTGTGGTTTCACACGTTGAAATTCAAAGGTATTTTTATGTTTATGTGACTTTAAGTAATTCCTAAAGACCACATTGTAAAATTTAAAAAAATGATTAGATCATTTAGCAGCAAAAGAAATGTGATCACTTATGTCTATGTAATGTATAGATAAATTAAGAAAAAATACAGTACAAGTAAATTGAATAATTTTGCAATTCAATAAAAAACCTACTTTAGTCAATGTATTAATTAATTCTTACCTTTAGAATCCACCATGCTTAATTGCAATTGACCCTTTTCTTCTTCTAATTCTGCAATCTTTTGATTAAGTTTACAATTCTCTGCCTCCAACCTTACAACTTCAGCATTAACATCACCAATCTTCTTAAATGCATCCACTTTCTTGTTCAATTCCTTAACCCTACTCTTGTGTTGTGCTTTAACTTTAATCATATTCTTGTTACTTTCATCCAATTGCTGTTTAAGCTTAACTACTGCACCATTTTCTATATTAAAATCGGTTTCTGCAAGCTTTGCTGCATCAAATTGCTTAATACTTGTAGTTAAATCAGCAATTTGTGTATCCTTCTCATTCAGTAACAATTCCTTTTCTTCAATTATTTTCTTATTTTGCTCTAAAGTGTCCAAATGTTGTTGTATTGTCTTTTCATAATCAGCAATCTTATCCACACTTTGACTTCTCTGTGTGCTGTCTGACCGCCCTTTGCCTTTCTTACCACGTTTCACTGATCTTGAAGGTGAGCTTCTTGGTGATTCGTTCAATTTCTTATTAATTTCTTCCAATTCCAGAAGTTTTTCTTTTAATGATTGCAATTCAACATTACTATCTGAACTTTCTTTAAGACTTTTCAACTCCTCTATTAATTTCACATTTTGATTATTTGTAGTCTCATTTTTGGATTTTAACTCAACAATTTCATTATCTTTATCTTCCAGTTGTTCTAATAATTTTGCATTTTTCAATTTCATATTTTCTTCCATTTTAACAAAATTTTCTTGCATTGCACGCATTTGCTCCTTAGTTTCGTCTAAAGCATCTAAAGTGTTTTTACCCTTTTTGCTTAAATTTTCAGTCATTAATGTTATTGCTTTTGTTCTGGCATCAATGACTGAATCCTTTTCTTTAATATTTTCTTGTAAATCCAATACATTTCCTTCTAGCTTACTTATTTTTGCAATTAAATCACTGATACGCTTATCTTTATTTAATAATATATTATATAATTCCTGAGAATTTGTGTTAGAGCTGTACTCAACTCTGTCTTCAATTAAAGATACATTTATTGGAGTTTGACTTATTAAATGTTGTGAATCGTCTAATTGAGCTTTTATTTGGGTTACCATATCTTCCATACCTTTCTGGTTTTTTCCTCTTTCAGCTAACTTTACTCTAAAACAATTACAAAGTATATCTCAACTACTAATGTTTATTATGAGATGGAAAGAATATATAAAAAATAATTATCTATGATTAATACATAATATAGAAAGAGAAGAAATAATCTTCAATAATCCCTTTTGTACACTAATCAGAAAATTATTTTTGAATCAATATTTCTATGTAAATATGACAAATGTTATATTTGACAATTTAAATTTTAGCGTTGTAACATATTAAAAGATTCCATACTTATCAGGTTTTTCTTAACAAAAAAGAACCCTCTGAGCAGGAGACTTCTGTTTCCAACAGAACAATGAGGGTTTATTAGAGTCAAACTTCCCAAGTACTTTAAAACGTTCTCAAGAACTCCTCAATAAAGCAACATGTGGACAACCCAAATAACACCAGATTTTATCATTTGTCAAAGCTTATTTGTCATTTTTAAAAGCAAATGATGCCAAAATAAATTGGTTTTTATTTTATTAATCAGTCATAAATAAATAAATTTTTAATAATAATATATTTTTATTTCACATTTTACATAGCGTCCTGCAAAGTTCACCTAATAGCTGGTCTACATAATCCAAAAAATTACATAAAATAATATAATAATAATATAACATATAGCTTTCTTTTTTCTTTTGTAATCAAAATTTGGTGTATTCTGTATTCTTTTAAATTTGTAAGTTTGGTTTTTATGAAAATAATGTTTCATTTAGAGAATATAAAAAATATAATATATAAATTTACAATTAAGCTCACAAAAATGATAAAATCAAGTGTTATTTGAATTGCCTGGGTATTGGTTTATATATATATACATATATATAGGTTTTTATTAAGAAGATTTCTAAGTGCTTGGTTTTTTTTTTCTAAGTTTGCCTTGTGTAAACCTCATTATTCTGTAGAAGATGCGTTTCAAACGCAGCCAAACAGGTTTTAAAACGTTCATGTACCCAAGACCTGCTATATGCCAGAGGCCCTATTCTGGCACTTATTGCGATCTCGCAACACGTCATAGATTTCCCCTACCGGAGGGGAAGTGTGACATTTAAATCATAAATTTGTAATTAATAATACATATTGACGTTAAAAAATACAATTAACATAAAGCTTGGTATTAAATTTATATTACTAGATGATCCTGTAGTACAAAAAGAGATCACAGGCAGATTTTTTAAATTAATGATGACGTCATTAATTGCGATAAGCGATACGAGATACATGCCAGAATAACCCCCCTGGAATGCCAAATTCAAAATATTTTGCATGCATGTTAAAGAACTTAATTATTTAGGTTAGAATCCTTAATTTGTGTCAAAATTACTAAGTATGATAGTCCATCTGACAATAATTAGCTTTCTAGAACTTTATAAAAAATCATCAGAATTCAACTGACTGTAGTTTGTTGGGTTGCATCGATTTACACATTTAAAAAACATATAAATTTGTATGATATCAGTGTACTCTATTTGATAAAATTACTAATTACACCTGAATTTTAAGAAAAAGTACAATAATATTTTTATTGCACAATAAAAGCTTCAAATGATTCAGCTGTTATTAAAAAATATAAAAAAAAATTGTTAGAAATGACTAATTGTATTTTAAGTTAAATTTAATAAACATACTTATTCTGTTCTAGTTGCTGGCGCAACATTAAAATCTTCTCACTGGCAGGTGTGTCTCCTTTCTTGGACTGTGTTTTTGTATCACCATCCTTATTTTGACTACGCTTGGCTCTGGCATTCATTTTCGTCAGAGTATTAGCATACTCAACAACTTTCTCTTGTGTTACAGAGGTCTGATCAGTTTTTCTTAGCATTTCTTTTAATTGAGCTATTAATGTTTGTTGCTGTTCAAATTGGTCTTTCAAATCAGCTAGCTCCTGGCTTGGTGGTGGATCATTTGGATCACCACCATGTGAACCGCCAGGGTCCTCAGGACCCTTCCACATTCTGACTACCTAAAACAAATTGATAATTATTATTGTTATATTTGAATTTGAATATGTATAAAATAAAGTAATACAATTGCTTATATAGTTGTACATAATTACGTTATAATACATCATACTGTCAATTAATTTGATTTTACTACACAAAGTGTCTTCAAAAGTCGAGCTTTCTTCTTAATTGATAAAATTGATGTATTAAAATTCTTTAATATCCAAAGAAAGTTACATCTAAGAGCCGTCTGACACGAGACTGATTTTAATACAAGTGTAAGTACAACAATTTTGCGCGCCAATTATATAAAAATTTAATTTTGTAATCCAGTATTCTTGGCGACATATATAAACATTGGCGGATTTAGGTGTCAATTATTTAGTAAGGTTTCATCCAAGAAATTAGAACCTGTTCTAATTTCTTGCTTAAATGCTTGCTAAATATTTGAAAAAATTGGCGCGAAAAATTATTGTACTGACACTTGTATTAAAATCAGTCTCGTGTAAAACGGCTCTAAGAATTGTTTTTCAACAATATATTTTTCGCTTAATTTTGTTTCAAAGCAAACTGTCATCATTCAAGTCAAACAATGTTAAATGTTTTGCAAAAACAAATAATAAATGTAGGAGTTCGATTGTGTAAAGAATCAATAATCTCAACATTGTAAAAACACTTTTATTACCAAACTATAATGATTAAAAACACATTTAAGTTTTGTGTATTATTTGACACAATGTACTTTTGCAAACCTATCCTATTTTGCACAGATGTCTCATACTACACCACAACCTACTTGTAGAGCTGTAATCTCAGATATTTTTCAAAAATGTCAAAACTAAGTTACAATTGGTATAAGTCTAAGTATAAGTCTACTACTTATACAAAGAATATCAAGCAGTACTGAAATAACTAGAAACTAATAATATACATTTTATAAGCTTTTATTAAATTTATGTGGTTCCTTCGGTGATAAATGTGCCTATTCTTAAAAATATTAACATCGATGTCAGCTAAAGCCCTATTTAATGACCAGATAAATTTAATATATGTACTTCCAATATTTAATGCCATTTAATCCCACTTTGTAAACCATTTTTCATATTTTTTAACCCCTTCACCCAAGTTATTAAAGCATTAATATTACGTTAAAATCCACTTATGTCTATTATTTATGTTGCCACCTTCTTCAATTTTTATAATATAATATATATGAACATTTTGTAAACAATTTTATATTTGCTTATACTCACAAAAATGTATACAGTTACTTTATATTGTTTTTCTTTTTATAAATAAAGATTTTATAGATATATATATATATTTATTTATAATTTATTTAAAATATTGCGTTAGACAATTTATTAAAAGTATTTATTAGTGTTTTATTGTGTTGTTTTTGTATCATAATTATAAAAACTGCTAGTGAGCAGCAGCGTTCAGTTTGCATGATTGACAGTGATGAGTCGTTCCAGCCATTCATTTACAGAATTTTTCAAATATTACCTAGCAAAGTTCAAAATGTTTATTAACGCCGCCTTTAAAAATTAGAGAATAGACCCAATTATCATCTAATATAAGCTTAAATATATAATTCTTATAAAATTATAAAACAACAATAAACTTTTCATTCAAACATTACCGATAATACTTAAACTAATTTCGTTCATTATAAAATAATTTTACAATATACAAAGCATATTGAGTTTTATTTGTAATAACCTGTGGTTCACTAAAATAAAGTTTGTAATATCCAAATTCTTTTTGTCACTTAAATGTGATAGCAAATATAGCAATCGGAAATAGTCTTAGACTTATTTTTTATCAGTATTTAACATCGATTATATATATATAAGAAGAGACATTTTCTGCTTAAATTGCAGATTATTTGCTTGATGTCATGTGCTGTATCCACACTTTAAACTACTCTGTCATATGACTAATATACAAATAATGTACTAACTGAACATATATTAAATTGAACTTTGAAGCGATTCCTAAACATTCAAATTATTAAATATTTCAAAATACTAATTGACAACATAGAAAATGGATTAATTAAACCAACAAATTATTAATATTAATAATTAGAATATAATATAATATAAGTATATTATTTATAAATGTATTTAAGTAGGTGTAATAACATATTTTAATAATAAAAACCATAAAAACACACAAAACTAGATTTCTCAAATTAATAATTTTATGAAAACATTGTGCAATGTTTTATAAAGAAAATTGTTGTAAATTCCTTTCCACTTACCTAATTTTGGCACTAAATTAAATAAATAATATAAAAACTAATTTTAACATCATATGTCATCAAAACACTCCACGTACACCATAGTTATTACCAACAGCATAAACATAATATTACCGCAACGCACATGTCCTTCAACTTTTGCTCAATTTCAGACTAGGGTTGCCACTATAATTTATTTATTTACCAGACTACTTTGCTAAACTGTCATATAATTTTATTAAAAAACACGTTTCAAATACACGAACACAAGAGAAGAAAAAGTGTGTTAAAAGTCAGTAAAGTATATATGCATCTTTAATTAATTTTTTTTAAACTTAAGTATTTTTTTTTTAAGTATTTGATTTATCTCTATTGCCTATTGTAACTTTTAAAACAGCAAATTTTAAAAATTAAAGACTCATAATAAAACTTTAATATTTTTAAAATAATATTTTGATGTAAATAAAACAAACTTATTACGTTTGGAATATATATAATATGATTACAAGAAGTTGTTAATAACATTTTGCTATAATAAGTCATGTCTGCAAGATGTTATACATATTAATTTTATTGACATGAATGACTCAGGTATGTATTATTACATAATTTATTAATAATATTATAAAAGTTTGGAATTATGTAATCATCTAATGTACGTTTGTGCCGCTCTAGTAAAATAGTTTGGTGTGCGTAAGTAAAGTTGCCTATCTTAGGATTCAATATAAAAAATATTCATTTCATATGTTTACATTGTTTACTGCTCTCGAAACTCTCGAACACAATCTGGAATGGAATAGAGCCATTCCCCATTATCAAACCTTCCATTCATAAAGTAGGATTCAATAATAAAAAATATTCTTTTTATCTGCAGTTGAACTGTCAAAACAAAGTAAATAGTTTAGTGCACAATTTTAAAAAAGCGGCATATTTAAAGTTATTACATAATCCTAGACATTTATAAAGACGCTGTATACCTCAATGTAAACGAGGTAAAATACAGAACAGTATAATATGAAAGATGTTGCTGTACGTAAAATAGTTTTTATTCCAGCCACAGTAGCGCTAACAATTTAAAAATTAATCTTATTCTGATAAGACGTTTTCTGGCGAGAAGCAGTTACACCTTACTCGTATTCTGAGACAACTTTGCTGATGACGTCACACCTTACTTGAGTATGCTTCGGTAACATGAAAACATGTTACTCAAGCTTACAAAGATCTAGACAGTAGGTAAAAACAGTAAAGTGCGCGCACCGATTTATGTTTACATGTGCGTTAAAATTATTTAATTTAATACAATGGAAAATTGGACACATATTTATATACACAAAAACTACAAGATTCATTTCTGTAAACTCGTCAAATAGATTACAAAAATGATATATTTAAAAGTATTGGTTATAAAATTGTCATTTGTAATTGTAAACAAAGCAATGGTTACTTTTTGTTTTCTAGTTTCTTTGTGACGTTACATATGCTAACATCGAATGTAACTGAAACATACTTTTAGGTAGCTCAAGTAATAGTAGAGAACAATACAATAATGAATTAAAAAAATGCCGTACTAATCACTACAAACATAGACTAGAGCAGTCTGCAAATGTAACAAAAACGTCATGGGATATAGTAAGAGAACTTACTAATAAAAATAACAAAAGCAACAATAATGTTGATGCAAAATTGTCAGCTAATGAATTTAACAATTCATTTGTCAGCACAGCCACTACACTTTTGAATAGCTTGCATTTAGATGATGACAACTATAATTGTAGTTTACCTGCACATCAATATTCATTTTTTCTTACACCTACAACAGAAAGTGAATTGTACAATGTCATTGCAAATTTTAAAAATAAATTGTCAAGCGGAATTGATGAAGTGCCAATCACAATCATAAAGAGAGCCAAAGATTGTATAATTGCTCCAATTTGTCATTTAATAAATGCGTCATTTGAGCAGGGTGTATTTCCATTAAAACTTAAAATCGCTATAGTAAAACCAGTATATAAAAAGGGAGATCCAATGAATCTTAATAACTACAGGCCAATTAGTTTGTTGCCGTCTTTCTCCAAGATATTTGAAAGTGTAATGGCATCTAGACTAACTGCTTTTTTTAGCAAAAATAACTTGTTTAGTCAATACCAACATGGCTTTATAAAAGGTAAAACTATAAATACTGCTATATTTGAATATACAAATCTAATAACAGAATATATTGAAAGTGGTCAAATGGCTTCTGGTATATTTTTTGACCTGTCGAAAGCATTCGACTGCATTAATCACAATATTTTGTTATTAAAATTAGAAAACTATGGTGTAAGAGGAGTAGCTCTAGAGTGGTTTAAATCATATTTAACCAACCGAACACAAACAGTTCAATTGCAAACAGAATCAAAAATTGAATACTCAGAAACTTTAAATTCTACAATTGGTGTACCACAGGGCAGTGTTCTAGGGCCCTTGCTATTCAATGTGTTTATAAATGACTTATTTTCTATAATGATAAATGGTAACGTACATTTTAAAATTGTTAATTATGCTGATGACACAAACTTACTTATTGGAGGAACTAATTTTATGGAATTAGTATCGAATGGATCTTGTGCAATAAATTTAGTTTTTAATTGGTTTGTTACAAATAGACTGGTTTTAAATGAAAGTAAAACTCAGTGCATATTATTTAAAATCAACAATTCACTAAGTACTCCATCTGAAATAATATTATCTAGAAAAAAATTTGATTTTACTGTGTCTACTAAATTACTGGGAATAATTATAGACGACAAATTGAAATGGATCCAACATGTAGAATATGTTTGCAGTAAACTCAGCAGCATCTGCTATATGCTTTTAATTTTAAAAAATAATTGTGATATTAATACAACTAAAATGGTATACTTCTCAAACTTTGTGTCAATTGTGCGATTTGGTATAATATGCTGGGGTAGCTGCACCGAATTAAGTCGAGTACTGAATTTGCAAAAACGCGCGTTAAGAAACATGCTTGGCATGAGTGCCAGAGAATCATGCAGAAAATTATTTCAACAACATAATTTTTTAACAGTTGTTGCAATATACATTGAAGAATGCTTGCTGTTTCTTTGGAAACACCCTTATTATTTTGACAATCATATTTTTAATCACAACTACAGTACTCGGCATAAGCAAAATTATATGTTTCCCAGGCATAATTTATCATTTTTTGAAAAAAGTGCCAAATATATGTGTCTTAAATAATAAGCTTCCGTCTGCCATAAAAAACATCTCTAACTACAAATTGTATAAAAGAGAAATTCGTAAATTATTATGTACCATTGAGCCATATTCTGTGGGGGAATATCTTTTGCACAAAGTATAGTTCATATGTATTGTATATACTAGGTTTAGACACTGTTTTATATTTGTTGTACGCTTTATGTATTTGCAGCTTTGTATAAAATAAAGAATGTTAAATTAAAAAAATTAAAAAAATAAAATTAAAAAATTAAAAAAAAAAAAATTAAAATTAGTCCAGAAACTAGTGACAAACAAGTGCAAGAGTTTGGGAAAGTCTGATATTTTCAAATCGGACTGTATTTTAGTCATAGATCGCCTATGTTGACTCTACATAGGTGTCGGGACACCTAGCGCTAGCACGCTAAGAAAGTTGTCCAACTTCTTCATAATCAAACGCACGGCGTCAGCACAGTTGCGTACATGTTACAAGAACTAACTTAATGCAAATAATAAAAAAAAAAATGAATTTTTTTATCGAACTGATGTCGTAACGTATTTGTGGCAACTATGACGCATTAGTTGACTATGCTGCATCTGCTGCTTAGTTCTACCAATGCATGAATGCTTTTTTATTTTTTGACGTGCGCCTTATTCAATTGACTGCTGACTGGTTGAGTTCTATGAAAAATATGTCCGACTGTTTCATAAATTTAATGACGTAGTTTGACATTTTTTCAAATTTCAGCTTATTCAGCACAAGCCAATGTTCACATTTTAACTTATTAGAATTTGTGCAATAATTCCATATATAAAATTTATATTCTGTATATAACTGTAAATAATTCTTTATATAATTATAAAACCACGCCTGCGCCTTATCTATAATCCGTCAAATCAAGTTTCAATGTATACTACACTTTGCAGGTTATGTCATTTGTTTTGAATTGATTATTGCTACAGTTAGTTATACAATTAATAAAAATAATAAAAAATGGAAGCAGAACAAATTAAAAATGTGGTAGCAATTGCTATATGTAATTGAAAAAAAATTAGTAAATACAAAATAATGTGAGCACGTTCACGTTCGCGTCAATTATAGATGAGAAAATGTCATTTGTGTGTTTTACACACGTGAATGGTCTGATCTACAATTAAACATAATTCAAGACATAAGTATGGACAGTGTCATACGGGTTTTAGTCTGCGTTAAGATTGCAGTTATAGTTTTTGTAGCAATTAAGAAGCAATAATCTGATTGGCTTAGAATCTCTTCTAATTTACAATAAAATATCTACAAAGCTATTTGAATGCGTTTGAATAAACTCCGCTATCGTTTTTTGCTAGTCGCGGTTAACGTCTGACGGAGAACGGACGTGTTTGCAAAAGTGCTTAACGGTGATTTAAAAAGTGATTAGCAGATGATTATCTAAGAAATTTAAAAAGTAGAGAACTGTGAATTAATACAAACATTGATAAAAAGTGCAAGAAAAGTTTTGTAAAAATGCAAAAGGTGTAAAAACTGTGATAGGGACACATTAAAAAAGGTGCGGTAGTGTTTTAAAAACAGCCAAGACGAAAAGGTCAAAAACGCGCTATGAATGCATTTTTAAAAAGCGGGAAGTTGCAAAGAACACCGCCTGAAATAAAAAAATTATAAACCCGGGTCAAACCACAGAAAGGGGAAGAGATGTAAACTTGCCAGGCAATACTAATGAGGCAAAAAAAGTAAATAACCCTACAACAATTGAAATAAGGGGGGAATTAATAAGGGAGCTTAGAGATTTAACCAGTGAGTGTTCAAACACTAAAGTGGAAATAAAAAAGGTGGCAAATCTCCTAGAGATGAATATGGAGAGACTGGAGTTCGAAGAAATTCAAAAAACAGAACACGAGACAAAAAATAAAATAAAAATAGGGAAAGAAATGTCGACACAAACAGTAGAGACTGGAGATAATAAGGAAGAAAATATCCAAACCCATTTTATCTCGGACCAAGAGATAATAGAAATGGTTAATGAAGACGACATTAAAAAAATTATTAACAAAAAATGGAAAAAAACGGACTACAATTTTGTAATAGTTGAAAAAATAATCCAATAATGGGAAAAGAGAGTGATACGGGAGTATTAATAAATGATGATAAAATAGGAAAAGAATCGGGTATTCTACTACAAGCCAAAGTAAAATACCTAGAATTAATGAAGGAAGACGGAGAGGAAGAAACTCTACATGTAGAAATTTTAAGAAATTTAAGCGTGAAAAATGTGGGAAAAGTACACATTATTAAACAGAGAGTCAATAGAAAAAAATCTCAACACAGCAAAAGTATTGATATCATTGAAATAAGTATACCAATACCAACTGGAATAGCACCAAGAGAAGCAAAAAAAATTATGAAGATGGCAGGATGTGCGTGCAACACAGGTACAGATATTAGAGACAAATGGAGAAAGAAGACCAGTAACAGAAACAGGAGCTATAATAGTGAGCAAACAGGCAGACTTGTTGAGACAGGCAAAACTACAGATAAAAAGATCTACATTCAAAGAGATAAGAAAAACAAAAAAAGGAGAGTTGTTACTAATAAAAGGGAAATGAGACCGAAAAAGAGATGAAAAAAATAAGATGGAATAGAGGATTACAATATAAGAAAAGCCAACAACGTACTTACAGAACTAGTGATTAAATTATGAACAAAGCAAACACAGAAGAAAGTACGATAATATCCATAAAGAAAGGGTATAGAAAAAAACAAACAGATAAGAGAAGGAAGAATAAACATAGGACTCATAAGATGCAGAGTAGAAATAGTAACAGCAAACGAGAGAAAATGTTACAAATGCTGGATGAAAGGACATGTAGCGGCGGAATGCAAAGAAGAAGATAGGTCATTGCTACGCATAAAATGCGGAAAGGAGGGACATCAGGTTGCAGAATGCAAGAACAGTGAATATTGAATAGAATGCAGAATGATAGAACACAGAACGGGAGATGTCCGAATACAAAGAAAAAGATGAAGAATATAGAGGACAACGACCCCAGTAACTGGAGCAAATCATAAACTAAAATGTATAAGTTTATTCAAACAAACATAGGGAAGGGAAGAGAAGCGCACGATATACTGATAGCAACAACAGAAAGAGAGGAAATAGACCTAGTGATAGTGAGTGAACCAAATAAAAACAAACTAAATGGTAAGTGGATAAGAGACAATAAAACAGATGCTGCTATTTTAGCTAGAGACAAATGTAGGGACAAAGTGGAAAGATAGGAAACACCAAAAGAGGGAATAGTGTGGGCTAAAGTAGAAAGTATGATAGTATACAGCTGTTATATCAGTCTAAATGCGGAATAGAATACTATCGGGAGTGGATAAAAGAAATAAAAAACAAGAGGAATTTAAGAGAACAAATCTTAGAGGAGATGATAGCTGGGTTATACCTTACCATTTGCAACAAAAGAGACAAACCTACAATTGTAAGAGGAAGCTCAAAATCACATATTGACATTACCATAGCAACATGGGAAATGGCAGGTATAGTGAATGAATGAAACGTGACAGAAGAGGAATCACAGAGTTTACACAAACATATACAATATAATACAAAGAAGAAAGGAAAACAAAAATACACGAGAGAAGGTAGATGAAACGTAAGAAGAATGGACAAAGAGAAGATAAAGAGAGTTATGGAAACACAAGAAGTTACAAAAAATGAAAACATAGAGAAGAGATGCAAAAGATGCGCAGAAAAGCTGAGAACAGCGACGGATAAAGCAATTCCCAGGTACAAAGAAGGGAGGCAAAAAGGACCATACTGGTGGTGCAAGAAATAAAAGAATACAGAAAAAAACAATACAAACAAGGAAGAAAGTAAAAAAACAGAAAAAAAAGGAGAAAATACAAAGGAAACGGAGGAAGAATTAAAAAAATACAGAAAAATCTTAAAAAAGGCAATCAGGGATAGCAGAAGAAGATGCCTGAAAGAAATGATTGAATCTATAGACGGTGATCCTTGGGGAAAACCGTACAAAATAATGATAAACAAACTGGAAAGAAGACCAAAAGGAGTCTACCTAAAAGAAGATGAAGGAGAAAAAGTCATAATTAAAAAAATGTTTCCCAAGAGAAAACCGGTAAAAGAACTAGAAAATAAAGAAGAAGAAGAAGAAAAAAGAGTTATGGCAACAGTAAAAGAGATAAAAGAAATTATAAAAGAATTGCCTAACAACAAAGCACCAGGTCCGGACAAAATAACAACAGAGATTGTTAAAACAGCTCTAGACGGGAATGAGGTAAAAATAACTCAACTAATCAACAGATGCCTGAAAGACAAAATTTTTCTAGAATGTGATTGAGAAAAAGAAAGAAGTAGGAAAAGCGACTTCATACAGGCCAATATGCTTAATAAACACACTAGCTAAAATAATGGAGAAAGTCATTGTACGGAGAATAGAACAAGAAATAGAAGAGAAAGGAGGATGGAAAAAGGAACAATACAGAATTAACAAAAGAAGAACAACCTTAGGAGCTATAGACAAAGTAAAAACAATAGCAAAAGAAGCAAACAGCGGAAAGCAGAAGAAAAGACAATACTGTGTAATGATAACGTTGGACATACAGAATGCGTTTAACAGCGTGTTATGGGAAGCAATTATAGAGGCGGCAAAGAAAAGAGAACTGAAAAAGAAAACAATCAAGATCGTATGGAGCTACTTACAGGGTAGAAACCTAGTAACCAAGAACGGAAAATTTAAACTTACGAGAGGGGTACCACAAGGCTCAGCACTAAGACCAAAACTATGGAATCTTGTTTATAATGAGTTACTTCAAATGAGGTTGTTGGAAGGCGTGTCAATAACGGTATTTGCAGACGACGTAGCATTAGTGGGTACATGGGCGCCGACTTTTGAAAATGAGTAGGTAAGGACGTAGAAATGGATATGCTAAAAAAAAGAATAGAGCTGGCAATAGATATGATACAGTTATGAATGAAAAATAAAAGTTTAAAATTAACAACACAAAAACAGAAGCGGTTTGGCTATCGACTAAGAAGACTAATAGAGGAACAGGTAAGAGACCATGTGATAGCCATAGGGAAAAAATTAAATACTTCAGGATAACACTTAAAGCAAAGGGATGAAATGAATAGGTTAAAGAAGCAGTCATGAGAACAAAGGAAATGGAAAGAAAGCTCGGTAAACTCATGCCAAGCAACGGAGGTCCAAGAGAAGAAGCCAGAAACAAATTGTTATACGCCGCAGAAACATGGGGAGAAGCCATGAAGACAAAAAAACAAAAATAAAATAAGAGGAGCTAAAAAAGTGGGTAGAGAACAAACCCAAGACGTGCTATTATTCAACACAAATACTGACCGGACATGGAGCCTTTGGAAAGTTCTTGTAAAAAATTAAAAAAATCAAGGAAAATAAAGGATGTATATTCTGTCAGGAAGAAACACACAAAAATGCAGAACACACTCTAGTAAAATGCAAAGCGTGAGAGGAAAATAAAAAAAAACTAGAAAAAATACTGGAAAGCAAAGTGGATAAAACAACAATTATTAAGAAATGCAAACAAACACACAAAATAAAAGCTATATAAGAGAAACGAAAGAAACGAGAGAAGCAAAATGGAAACAACAAAACAGAGAAAAAAATCATCAAGAAAGAAATAAGGAAGGTCAATTATGCATACCAAGAAATAGAAAAAAATAGAAAAACATTTGCAGAGACTACGATACCAAACAAAATTGCAGAGATAAAAAGAAGGAGAAAAGAAATGCTGAAGAAATGCAGAATAACATAAATAACAAGGCAAATACTAAATGGTAGATACGCTATCTCAAGGTTGACGAATAACGCAACTTTTGAGATGGTCAGAATATACCTGGCAACGAGAGGACACAAAAAAGTAATCTCAGATGGAGATACAAGGATATCACTAGAGGTAAAACTAACAAATTTAAGACTGCTAAAAGGAATACAACTAATAAAATTTTATAAACTATTTATGAAGGAAAGAGGATACAATAAAGAAAAAGTGAACAAAGACCTAAGAAAACTAAGAACGCGTCTGAAGACAAACCAAATAATTAGAATAAATAACACACGGATTGGAGAAAGAAGAGAATATAAAGCTGGATGTCTGTGCAGATAAAAAGGATAAACAAAGACAAAAACGAAAGAAAAAAGGTAGTAGAGAGAGAGGGGCCGGGGACAGCATTCTGTGTGAAAATCCGCAAGGCAATAACCATCCTACCTTGAACTACTGCCAAATCTAGACTAGTTTGACAAAGACATTTAACAACAGGATTTACGCAGAAAAGAAAACCGGAAGGTATTGCCATGCGTAAGTCATTCTTAAAGGCCATTTGTTGAGGCCAACACTTCACTACGTCCAAAAAAACAAACAAAAAAAAAAAAACGTTTTTTACTATTTACTATTTATTGGTTTTTTACGTTATTGTAACTAGGTTAACGTGTTTGTAAATAATTATATGTAATTAAATTTTAAAATACAAATTGTTATCGCTGACGTTCAGAATAACTTCAAAAAATTTCCACTACTATCAGCAAACAAGTAACTAAAATTAACTATATCTGCTGATAAGCATTAAAATGTTCTATAGTTATGATAGTTATCAATTTTTTTAAACAATTACAGAAAAGATACAAGCGCTTGCTGCTTTCTTGATTCAGTTTTGGACAATAGAAATCAAATCTGTAATAGGATTGTTGAAAAAATCTAATTGTATGAATCTGTATAATTTGAATTCTATAGTACTTAAACATGTGTCAAATGCTGTTGTAGAATCTTTAAAAAAATTTATAAACGCTTGTTTTAAAGAGGGAGTTTTTGCATTTGAACTAAAAACCTCAAAAGTCATACCGGTATTTTAAAAAAGAAACATAAAAAGATGCTTGCTTTTTTTAGAAAAAATAATATCTCGGTCATAGTTTAGATATATTTTTTCTAGTTAGATCTACAATAAAAGCTGTAAATCAACTTATTAAGACTATACCGACCGCTACCTTAATTTGTAGTATTTTAACGAAAATGGCAACTTTGGCTTCATTGTTGTTTCTACATATAATTTGATAATTAATTTATTTTGTTATCAGTACATTCAGAAAAGATTAAACTATGATATGGTAGAGTTAGTACGAGCATTCCAGCAATAAAATGTTGCTTATAGTGCGTTCCGTACATCAACCGAAGTTAACCGGCGGTTAGGTTACAGCCATAATTGGTTGCTAAAAATCTTGGTTGATTTATAAACGGCAGCGGTTAGAAAACGACAAAATTCAAAACTGAAACAAAACATTATAGACTCAAACCTCATAAATTTATTTATTATAATTTATGGTTTATCTTTGTCATTAGCGTTAGTTATAATTTTTTAAATTTTAGTGCTTAATCTTAGATGATTGTATGTATTTATCTACCTGCTTATGTACAGTAATTCTAGACCGGTATAACAGGCAACTATACACAATAGTAATGTTTGCTTTGATGCGCTCACGCCTTTGCCTGCATTAACATCCTTTTTTTGTCCTCACGTTTCACACATTCCAAATGTGACAGAAAGTATCATACATATACATTAAAACGCAATATGTAAAGCTTTTCTCTGCATTTCAAATTTACCGTCATGAGTAACCACAATTTACTGAAATTCACTGACGTTTGTTCATAGTGAGTGCGATTGCAACCGCTTGTAACCACTTTCAGGTAAACGCGTTCTGTATATTTACCTGTTTCAGGACAACCGTGATTTCGGTCGCTCGGTTGATGTACGGAACGCACTATTAATTTCTGCTAAAAATTAAGTTGCCCTAAGACAATCAATTTAAATAAATATGAAACACTGTTTGCAATACGATGATGTTAAAGAGAGTCGATTTAATATCTGAATAATAATTCAGTATTTTTAATACCTGTGTTAGGAGATACACTATCTATTCTGAATAAAAAATACTTGAAAAAAAATGTTGTACATTTTCTAGCATATCTGTGTGGGATTCAGTAAATAATATAAATTGGTAACTACAGGGTGATTATAAATGTTTGGAATTATGTAACCATCTAATGTACGCTTGTGCCGCTCTAGTCTACTTGTAGACATTCTTATAACCTTGATTGCTTGACAGCTGTCAAAGTTGAACTGTCAAAACAAATAGTATAGTAGACAATTCTAAAAATGCGGCATATTTAAAGTGATTACATAATCCCATTCATTTATAAACTCCCTGTACTTTTAAGTCAAAGAGCTGATTAGTTTCTAAACACAAACCTCAACATTTTTCTGGCAGATGATGCAATAGCATTTATATGCTCAAAAAATGATAATTTGCAGTAAAATATTACTCTTAAATCTTTAATTTGATTGCACCTAGTTACTGTAATATTATTTAATAAATAAGTGTACATTGGTTGTTGTATAGCTTACAACTGTGCACTTATATAAAAGCATTCAATTGTAACAAATTTATTTGACTCTAATTAGAAGGCCATTATCAGACGGTGATACAAATAAGTATTGTAAAGGTTGAAACATGTTATGGTTATATAAATGTATTCGTGATACAGTACACAGTAAATGTGATTTACTTATTTTATAATAAGCTATCACATAGTAACGATCACCATCATTCTAATGTTATTTAGTTGGTTTTTAAAAAATGTGCAGTCTTGTTGATTACGGACAACGGTGTACATATATAAATCATCAGCAAATAAGAGTGTTTCACAAGTAATAATTGTTGTAATGTTATTAACAAATAATTTAAACAGAATAGGCCAAAGTTGGACTCTTGTGGAACCCCTGAGCATGGTGTAATTGCGTTTGATTTAAACTCATTATAGACAACACATTGTAATCTGTTAACCAAATAAGATGCAAAAAAATCAATTAATTAACTACATTATTTATTGGAGAAATAACTAAAATACACATTATTTAATAAAAAAAAACAAAAAAACACATTATTTAATAGAGAAATAACTAAAATACACAATATTTAATAAATAAATAACTAAAATACACAATATTTATTGGAGAAATAACTAAAATACACATTATTTAATAGAGAAATAACAAAAAAACACATTATTTAATAGAGAAATAACTAAAATACACATTATTTATTGGAAAAATAACTTAAATACATATTATTTAATAGAGAAATAACAAAAAAACACATTATTTAATAGAGAAATAACTTAAATACACATTATTTAATAAAGAAATAACTGAAATACACATTATTTAATAGAGAAATAACTGAATTACACCTTAATTAATAGAGAAAAACAAAAAAAAAAAACATTATTTAATAGAGAAATAACTAAAATACACATTATTTAATAGAGAAATAACAAAAAAACACTTAATTTATTAGAGAAATAACTAAAATACACAATATTTAATAGAGAAATAACAGAAAACCACTTTATTTGACAGAAAAATAACTAAAATACACATTATTTATTGGAGAAATAACTAAAATACACATTATTTGATACAGAAATAACAAAAAAACTCTTTATTTAATAGAGAAATAACTTAAATACACATTTTATAATGGAGAAATAACTAAAAAACACATTATTTAATAGAGATGTAACTAAAATACACTATATTTAATAGAGAAATAACAAAAAAACACATTATTTAACAGAAATATAACTAAAATACACATTATTTAATAAAGAAATAACTAAATTGCACCTTATTTAATAAAGAAATAACAAAAAAACACATTATTTAATAGAGAAATAACTAAAATACACATTATTTATTTGAGAAATAACTAAAATACTCATTATTTAAGAGAGAAACAACAAAAAAACACAATATTTAATAGAGAAATAACTAAAATACACATTTTTTAATAGAGAAATAACAAAAAAACACATTATTTAATAGAGAAATAACTAAAATACACCATATTTATTGGAAAAATAACTAAATTACACATTATTTAATGAGAAATAACTTAAATACACATCATTTAATAAAGAAATAACTAAAATAAACATTATTTAATAAAGAAATAACTAAAATATACATTATATAATAGAGAAATAATAAAAAAAAACACATTACTTAATAAAGAAATAACTAAAATACACATTATTTAATAGAGAAATAATTAAAATACACATTATTTAATAAAGAAATAACAAAAAAACAAATTATTTAATAGAGAAATAACTAAAATACAAATTATTTAATAGAGAAATAACAAAAAAACACATTATTTAATAAAGAAATAACTAAATTACACATTATTTATTGGAGAAATAACTAAAATACACATTATTCTATAGAGAAATAACTAAATTACACATTAATTATTAAGAAATAACTTAAATACACATTATTTAATAGAGAAATAACTAAAATGAACATTATTTAATAAAAAAATAACTAAAAAATACATTATTTAATAGAACAATAACAAAAAAAACAAATTATGTAATAGAGAAATAACTAAAATACACATAATTTAATAAAGAAATAATTAAAATACACATTTTTTAATAAAGAAATAACAAAAAAACACATTATTTAATAGAAAAATAACTAAAATACACATTATTTAATGGAGAAATAACAAAAAAACACATTATTTAATAGAGAAATAACTAAAATACACACTATTTATTGGAGAAATAATTAAAATACACATTATTTAATAAAGAAATAACTAAAAAACACATTATTTAATAGAGAAATAACAACAAAACACATTATTTAATAGAAAAATAACTAAAATACATACTATTTATTAGAGAAATAACTAAAATACACATTATTTATTAGAGAAATAACTAAAATACACATTATTTAATAGAGAAATAACTAAAATAAACATTATTTAATAGAGAAATAACAAAAAAACACATTATTTGATACAGAAATAACTTAAATACACATTATTTAATAAAGAAATAACTAAAATACACATTATTTAATAAAGAAATAACAAAAAAACACTTTATTTAATAGAGAAATAACTTAAATACACATTATGTAATGGAGAAGTAACTAAAATACACATTATTTAATAGAGATATAACTAAAATACACATTATTTAATAGAGAAATCACAAAAAACACATTATTTAAAAGAAAAATTACTAAAATACACATTATTTAACAAAGAAATAACTAAAATACACATTATTTAATAGAGAAATAACAAAAAAACACATTATTTAATAGAGAAATAACTAAAATACACATTATTTATTAGAGAAATAAATAAAATACTCATTATTTAATAGAGAAACAACAAAAAAACACATTATTTAATAGAGAAATAACTAAAATACACATTATTTATTAGAGAAATAACTAAAATACACATTATTTAATAAAGAAATAACTGAAATGTCTTAATTATTCATGACATCAAACAGGTTTTTAAATGCAAGTCAACCCAAAGAAGTTGTTGTACAAACTTGAATACTATGTCAGAAGAGGTGCAACTTTAAATATTGTCAAAAACTATTTAACTGACAGAGAACAGATTGTTTTTGAAGGTGGTATTATTTTTGAAAAAAAAAGTACTGCGATGCGTCGCAAGGATCTGTTTTAGATCCCGTGAGGTTCTTGTTGTACATAAATGATGTTGAGTGTAATATATCATTGTGAAAGACGTATCTTTATGCCAATGACACTATTTTTATTTAGAATACAAAGGCTTCTGTGGTGTTAAATTCCAAGTTTCAAAATAAACTACATAATTATTGTACCAAATCAAGAAAAATATATGCAAGGCATACTGAAGATTAACAAAAACATTAAATTTGTTTCATTATATGTCGGTCAAAATGTATAATATTATATTCAATACAATCCAAAAAATTTAAATCGTCTTAAAAAAAAACTATGAACTACAGTAAAGTCCGCTTATAACAAACTAGTAAAATGTACCAAAGCAAGCTCGTTATATGCGAAGTTTGTTATAATCGGCAATTAAAAAAAGTGCCAATGAGTTTATTTTATTTGTAATTCTACATTAAATTAGAAATATTGTCGCCGGTGAATATCAATAAATGTTTATTTATGTTGGGAAAGTAATAATATAATATACTTGTATGCTTTTTAGTTTTTTATTTTTAACTAGTTTCTACAAAAATGTTTAGTTATCATCAGGATTCTTATAACTCTTTTGTTATAATGTAGATACAAAAAAAAAAAAAATCCTGATGACTAAAAATTTTAGTCGAAACTAGAAAATAAAGAACCAAAAAGCATACAAGTATATTATATTATTACTTTCCCAACATAACCTCAATGTATGCATCTCTGAAAAAAAACAATATAAATGTTTATTTCATTGTAAAGAGGATGGTATGCTATTAACATTTAAAAACAATATCAGCCAAATAGCCGCCACGGTTACGGTTGCAGTACCACATTCTTTTTATGTAATTTTCCATGACCAATTCGCACATTTGCGGCTGTATGTTTTCGATAACTTTACGAATTCCATCTTTAAAGTCTTGAATCAATTTTAGAGCATTGGCATAGACTTTATCTTTTACGTGACTCTAAATAAAAAATTCTAAAGATGTTAAATAATAACATTTCGGTGTCCAATTGTGATCACCTCTTCAAGAAATAACACGGTCAGGAAACTTTTCTTGCAAATTTGCAATTGTTTCGTTGCTTGTGTGGCACGTAGCGTCGTCTTGTTGAAAATAAACGTCGTCCACATCAATATCTTCCAATTCCGGCCATAAAAAATCATTAATCATAAGTCGGTAGCGCCATCCATTCACCAGCCTCATTTTCAAAAAAGACTTTTCAACAATCATGCTTGAATTTTCTAAGCCCCAAATGCGACAATTCTGCTTATTAACGTAGCCTCCGAGATGAAAATGGACCTCATCACTAAAGATGATTTTTCGATGAAATTCCGGATAATTTTAATGCATTTGAAGAACCCAATCAGCAAAAATACGTTTATAGTGATTGACCGGCTTGAGTTCTTGTGTTAACTGAACTTTAAAAACCTTAAGACTTAAGTTTTTATGCAAAATACGGTGTAATGTCGTTTGTAAAATGCCTAATTCCAAAGATCGATAAGGAATCAACAAACTTGGGTTTTCTTCAACACTAAGGGCTACATCAGCAATATTCTCATGTGTTCTTGAGCGATGCACACGGTTTCGATTTTTCACATCACAAACTTGTCCCAACAGCTAAAATTTTTCCACCAGGTTTACTATTGCCGGCCGAGATGGTGCTTTACGACGATCAAAAAGTGCTTTAGTTTTGCGAACTGTGACTGAATTTTTTTATAATTTTTGTAGTGAATTTTAATAATTTCAATGCGTTGTTGAAGCGTGTATCGTTCCATTTTTAATAATGGCGTAGTTTTTACTTGTCAAATGTCAAAAGATAATAGCTTCAAAATTGACAGCTGTCCAAATAGCCTGCTATTCAAAATGAAACTTCTTATTGGAAAACCTTTTATGATCACGGCATAAATATTTCTGTGCTTATAAACACATTTGATTATTAAATCTAATCAGTTATCTAAGTTTGTACGTAAATAAAAACTAAACTTGTCTTACGCTATGAAAATTTTGCGTAAATACATAATTTGGAGAACCCTCTAAAAGTTCATTATAATAAAAAAAAAACTTCTAAAAGTTCATTATAATAGAAAAAAATTGGCAATTAGCTAAAACCAGTAAAAAAGGCAGAGTTTATGAGAAAATTTTGTTATTTGAAATTAAGTACGTTATATCCGAGTGTTATAAACGAGTTGTTATTACCGAACTTTACTGTATATTAGATTAATGGTTTTTTAAATTTTTTTCTTGTTCATAAATGTGCATGTAAAAATGTTTATGTTGTGTATGTTTATACAAATATAGATGTATTAAATAGATATATAATCTATGAAACATACGTAAGAAATTTTAATTAGAAGTAAATTGTAACTATAAAATATGTAATTCTAAAATTTAGTGCAACTTTAATATTACAAATGATTTGCCTTCAGACGTCTACGTTCGCCGTAGGTAGTAACGGATTAGTTTTATATTACTTTTTTTTATAATAGTCAGAGGAAACCCTAATGTACAAATAGTATATAAATTGTTATCTACCAATGCGTCAGATTATATATTTCTACATATTTGCTTTGTTTAATATATTTGCAAACCAAATGTCTTAAAGTTATATGACACTGCTATTTCGAGTTATCTTTACAACACGGAACATTAGTATACGTTCCAATTATTTAAGCCGAACAATGTCACTAGAATAATTTTATGTTGGTGCTGGGCGCTGGCATCGACAATTCGACAGACGGGCGACGGCAATATATCATTATCCCTACTTGTTCCCACTTGTTCCACTGATATGTTACTAAGCAACCGGCGCATAACCCAAAATGCTTTAAACGCCATGCGTACTATCTATCACCAGTTATGTGTCAGTAAACTTCTGCAATCATGTCGCAATAGTATTTATCTTATCAAATTTTAAGTGAAATAAAAGTTTAGTTGTGGATAAGATGTTGAAGAGAAACATATATAATTTAATTATTAATTATCCTAGCATTTAATAAAGTATTAAAAAAAATAAAAATAATTTTATGAAATGGGACACCAAAAGACTAAAAAGGAACAGCATGCTCTAGATGGCATAATTGACTTCACCGCCGGATTTGTAGGTAAAAAAAATAACATTTAACATTAATTTTATTGCATATAACATATATGTTTAAGGTTAAAGTATAGTAATTGCTTTATACGCTTGGTTAAACTTGATGATATAGTTGTACATTGAAAAATATAAGGCTATTTAGAAATTCTGTTTTCAGTATGATAGTACATATATTTTAATAAATAATGACAAATATGCAACTTTCTATTCTTGTTTTTTTTTTTATAATCTGTTAGGTATTTACAGCTATTTTGAAGGCCTACAATTAATTACAGTTTTAAGGTTTAATAATTATGGTTTGTAGTAAAAATAAACGTATTAATTTGTTGGATTAACAAAGCAGTTCTATGTTTTATAGAATGACATTGAAATGCAAGTAACATAAATATTGTGAAATTGTCTACTCACTTATTTTATAAAATTAAACATTTGTTCAAATATAAAATTTGTAGATATTCTTTGGATCAATATAATAATTTGTTTATCAGACAGTAGTAATAAAATTACATTATAATGTTTAAAAACACAACTAATTATAAAAAAATAATATTTTTTATGCTGATGGAAACCTTACTAGCAAGATTATATTATATTGATTATTTTCCACATCTGTCAAATTGCCCAATCAGATTGCGTCAGCTAGCTCAAAATCTATTCATTTATTTGTGACGTTGACAATTACATATGTCAGAAGTGACAAATAAAAATAATATTTTGATGTATTATGCATAGTATTATGATGTTTGGAAATAATCTCTTTAAATACAACTTAAGCAATTATCATCAAAAAATTGTAATGAAACATTCAAACATCTAATAATAAGCATTGTATTTATAATAACTCTGAAGAATATACGTTGAGATAGCTCAGTTATAGAGCGTTAGCGTAGCACGCTAACAATCCGGGGTTTGATCCTCGAATATGACTAAAATAATAACTTTGCTCTTTATCCACCGGGGTGATTTGGAAATCACCAAATAATCCGTTGGTCCCATCAACCCCCTTTAAACAAGTCGTAAGACTTCTGGGGCGATGTAAAATAAGCTGTAAAACGCGAAATAAAGAAGAAAATATTTCATATTAATGTATCTGTGTTATATTGGAAACTTTGTTATTTTACAAGATGCGTCTGGCTGCCGTACTGCGGTTTCTTGGTTCTATTATGCACTTTTTTCTGTTCTTTAATTAAGTTATAAATCCTGTAAGCTTTAGCATTTTTGTTCTGTTTATCTGTATTACTATAGTTTGAGTAATTTGTGATGGTCCTGTTAAGAATAATTTTGTGTGCTACATCTCTTGACAGGTTTTGCACAAGTTGCTGTGTGCCGTGTTAAGTTTACTACGGATTATTTGTTTACGGGATCTATAAAGTAGGTCTAGGTTGAACTTCTTTGTGGTTTTCTTTTTGAAAAACTGGTTTACCTGAAAGTAATTTTTTATACCTTTATCTTTTGGTATTCACATCAATCCATCCAGTCTGGTTATGCTATCCATTACCAGTTTGGATTTTATTATTGGTGAGCCACTTGGTTGTCCGACATTGTGGTTATTGTCTTGATTTGAACATCTTTCTAGCGCATTTAATATAATAGCAGCTATTTTCGCTTAAAAAAAACAGGCATGTTTGCGCAGGGATAATGTGATCTACGTCCTCCGGTTATTGTCTTTGTATATTTTGGTTCTGGTGCCATTGTAATTTTTAGCCCAATGGGTATACTAGATGATTCTTATTTTTTTATTTGATTATTTGTTTTGTGACTGTATTATCACATCAAATGACTTTTGTGTGCAATAATCTTTTATGAAGTCTGATCTAACTTTTAGTTAGTGTTTTTTTCTCAAGTAACAAATTTGTTATTTCCGGACTGTGAGCTGTAGTCGGTACGATGCCTGTCTTATCTTTATGGTGTAATAGCTCAATGGTAGAGCACTTGCATATCATGCGAGCAGTCCGGGGTTCGATCCCCGAAATATGACTGAAATGATAACTTGCTCTTTATCCACCAGCGTGGTTCGGAAGTCACGTTTTAAGCTGTTGGTCCCATCAAACCACTTTAAACAAGTCGTAGACTTACTGTGGCGATGTAAAATAGCCGTAAAAAGCATATATAAATAAATAAATAAAAAAATCATCACAATTAAGTACAGTGTTACTATTAACAGCAGTGTTTTTATGGATGTTATAAGATGTTGCGACCAGATGCCACAACGCATTACTTTATTTTATTACATTTACAGCATAATTATGTTATAAACTCATTAGATGTAAGATCATATTATTTTCAGATAATATTAATTCTTGGAATTACCATCTTTTTAATCTTCATTTCCGGTAACATATTAAATAAACGTATTTTAATTTTATTATAGGTAATTAGAGTTTTGTAACTAGGTAGCATTAGGGTAGTTACAAAAGTAATATTATTTGTAAAATAGAGACAGTACAGTTTTAAACTTTAACAAAAGCACATTTATTTCTGAAACCTATTCACCTTAAACAAACTTTCATCATTATTATTAAACATAAGAGTTATTTTCATTGCTCTCGTTGTTAGTTAAAAGCTATTTTTTGTATTTTACGTAGTTTTGTACACTTGAAGGTAATTTCTTACTGTATTTGGAGCGTATGTAATGAAGGGTTTGATCACTACAGTATATTTATATAGCCATCCGGTCATATCCCATGTAACGTCCTATGTTTGTCCGAAAATTGATTTGGTTGCAAACTATACCTGGTTGGCTGTTATGCCAATATGAGTATAAAAGGTTAGGGTGGTATCAAACGTGACTCCAGGGTGCTTTTTCTACTTTTTTTTAGTTTGAAGTGTGGCTCTGTACATTTCAGATTTTTTGATCTGTGATGTTTTGTTGTTTTGTAAATGGGACGATCGTTGTTTTGTTTGGATTTACTGATAGTTTTTCCTATTTGCACTACCTTTCTATGGTGTTTAATGCGTTCTGCATCAACTTGTACACAGTTGCTAAAAACTTTCTGCTTACCGGGATAGTAAGAGCATTGGCGTTGCCTAAGGCAAAAACGTCTAATATATTTAATAGCTACTGTAGCCGTTTATCACAGGGCACTATAGCAAAAGTCATAAACATTGCTATGTGAGCATCCTTAGCGTATTATATAATTGTTACATTTTGATTCTTGAGCATGGATTTTACTCAATACCTGACGAGAGGGAATATGCGTCTATTTTCCATTGCAATGGTAATGGACAGAAATGTAGTTGTCAAATGCTTTTTCAATATTTAAAAAAGGTTCCTAGAGCACTTTTTTGCAGTGTATAGTCTTTTCGCACTTGTTGACTCAGCTGACGTTTATCCATTTTGCAGAATTTTTTTGACTGGTATGCGTATTAGTATTGGTGCAGAGGCATAACCTTTAGTAGAGCATCTTGTATATACCTGTTGACTATTTTGTTGTCTAATTGTTTTACTATAAAAGATGTCACAGTTTGTAGAGTTTAACCAGAGCATACAAAGGTTGTGTTAAATACTACTTTACTTGCTCTCTAACTGTTTGATATATATATGAAAATGTTACGGTAGCTCTGAGGATTTTACATAGAAGTCCTTTAAAGGCAGCGCGTTCTTTCTGTACCATGGTGGATAGATTTAATTATCTTCTGCTGACTTGAATGGTTCAAACGTGTCAATTCTCTATTTTAAGGTGCTTTTGTTTACCATGGAATTTGTTTCTGCTCAGTATCTTTTGTTAAACATTATAAACTTCTCTTAATTAAAACCTTTTTTCAAGGTAGAGCATAGAGTAGAGTATGTCTGTAGTACCTCTCGTAGAGTTTCTTTGTTCAATTTTGTGTAATCTTTTGTATTTGTCAGCAGGGATCTACTGTTTGTAATGTGATCTTTGCTCAGCACTTTCTAGAAGCGAGAACGTGTAGCTTTGTGTTTTTATATTCTGTTTGAGACTTAGACACCGTTTGGTTGTGCTAGTACTGTTTTGTCAAGCTTCTTAGCTTAACAAATAATTTTTGCAAATGCTGTTTTTATAATAATATGAATAATATATCTTTATTTTTTTCTAGATCTACATACACAGCTTATACTAAAAACAAATATAGTTGCACTAAATAGAAAATTTGCAAAAACACATAAAGTTAAGAAACTTGTTTGTCATTATTTTTAGCTTATAACTTGTTCTTGTTGCTTTTGGATAACCATTTGACTAACTAGTATTATGTTATACAAATTTCAGTTAATTTTTTTTGAGTTTCTGTATTCCTGTAAGAACGTTTTTTTTAGATTTAATGTTAAATTGGATGTATGCGTAAAGGCTAATCTGACACGTGCTACTTTTTGATCACTTGTTGCGTTGCGTTTCTGAAGTTAATGTAGAATATGTTAGTTTCTAAAATCTATTTTAGAAGTTTTTTACCTTTTGGGTTTGTGTTAGTGATTCTCTATTAACTTTGCATTCAAAGATTTTTTATTATTTATACAAAAATGTTTTTTCTTCTAATCTCCTTTCTTATTATGGGTACGAATGTGGCATTACATTTAATGCATGGTTTGCTGTAATACATGTAAAGTGGTTGCATGAGGTTTTGAGTGAACCATCTGTCTAGAATGCTTAATTTAAAATTTCTTGTTAATAAAGGAGTTTTGGACAAAGGCGATGTAAATGTCATGTTTTATAATATATGTACTGAGTGCCGTGGGGGCTATGCTGTTCTTCTATTGCGTTTTGACGGGATATTTTGTCTGGCAAAATTTAGGTTTTTAATCTTTAAGCGCCTTTATCTATAAGTAGGAGTGTTGACTGTTTTTGGGGTCCGGTTTAAAGTTTACCATTTGCAAGGTCCAAGTGCTTATGTTGTTCTGCATTACCAGCTTGTTAATAGAATGCTTGGTTCTAGTTGTGGCCTTGGTATCCATATCAAGACTCTTGTCGAATCTGGCTTTTCCTGAAATCTCCATTTATGAGTATATTCTAGAAAACAATGTAATGCATGGAAGACGCAATAGTTTTTATCTCTTTGGCATTCAAGGAGCATTTAAGGTACCTTTTTGATATTATGACTAATGCATTTCTTGTAAGGGTGTCTTTGAAGATTCGCTTTGTTTTCCTTGCTTCTTTTTGCCGGTCGTTTTTGCAACGCCGGCGTGCTGCTACTTTTGTGCCCTTGTCGTGCAGTTGATGTAGGTGGTGTCGAATGTTGTTGTGTCCTCGCTTTGTCTACCTTTGTGTTCATTAGCTTTTTGTTCTGTTACTTCAGTTTCTTTTTGGTCGCTCCGAAGAGTTTATGGATTCTACATTATTAGTGCTACCCACCTGGGGTGTTTTAGTCTTTTAGTGAAAAGATATAGATTTTTTGTTTTCTTATCCTGATAGCATAGACGGCCGAAAATGGGATCAAGGTTGGACCAAAAAATTCATGATGTTGACGGTTTACATAAAAGAGAAGTAGAAAGAGTGGTAGTAGCCTCGTTCTATCTATGGCATTTTTACTATTTTACAATTCAATATAATTGTTCTACACAACTCACTTTGATTTTTTTAAGTATGGAATTGTGACAAATATGTTTTGCATTACTTGATATTATATTATATTATTTTCAGGATTACAAAATATTTGTATGCAGATTTATTGTATCATAAAACAATTAGAAATAAAAAATATTATCATTTGTTGATGTAAGTACTATAAATTAATTTATTAGTGTATGAGTGTATTTTGCAAAAAATACTTTTCAATTTATTCAAAGTTTGTTTATCTTATCGTTGACCTACATATATAATATTAATTTGATCAATTTAATTAAAGTTTCTATACTTGTTTGTATAGGTAGCATAGGTACTAACTTGCTCTTTACGTGGCGTCGATAATCAGCGAGATTCTATAGCTCCGCGTCCTTTATCAATTTTTCCAGCTGAACACTATAGAAAAGTTTTAGTTAAAACAATATACATGGATTTTATTACATATTGTACAGTACAAATTACATGCTGTGTGTTGTCAAAATTATAGTGGGATAGATCTTTTGCGCTCTGATTGGTAATTGAGCACTGATTGTTAGAATTTTAATCGGACTTCTTTAACAATAATGTTCATATGGAAATATTAAAAATGTAAATGTAAACAAACAAATTTATTATTTAAATAATGAAACAAATGACTGGTGCGCTACCATTATTTACATTATTTACAAGGCATACTGACGAGGTTTGTAGAACCGAAACAATTGTCTATGCTTTGCAGCTGTGATTGTTAGATTGAGTTTGAATAAATTATTAATTCATTTCAAAATTTATTATTGCCAATCGAAACAAGACAATAAAAATATATAAATGTAAATAATATAATTTACAACAAGGTGTAATTAAAAAGCGCGTATATGTTATAAAATAACACTTGAAACCCTTGAATTCGGTTAGGTTACATAGAAATTGACGTCTCGGAACTCTCGGATGATTAATAACTTTATAAAAGTTATTTATTTATTCATTTCATCAAGAAAAGAATTCATTCTACACGTATTTGAAAAATATAATTTGTTCTATATTATCAGAAGTAAAAGTAAAATATTGGCGTTTTCTTTAGATAGATAACTAAATTAGAAAATTTTAAAAGTTTTGATATACTGGTCCTAATTTATTTTTTATTACAAGTTTAATTTTTGATTATTACCAGTTAGTTTATCCGACATGATTGAACATTACATTGTTAAATGGTTTACAAGTACAAACTTATTTTAATGATTATTGGTGAAATGAGTGGGAATTAATATTTTATTTTTTGTTATTCTCTAATATATATAATACTTTAGATTAACATTGTGTTTCGATAAAATCCATACTGGAGATATTCATCAAAATATGTGGATCTTATGCGTTCAACTTGCAGCTATGCATTATACATCATACACAGATTATACAGGGTCTCTATAAATGTCTGGGATTATGTAATCACTTTAAATATGCCACCTTTTTAAAAATTGTTTACCATAGAATTTACTTTGTTTTGACAGTTTAACTTTAGGGCTACGTTCCTAAACACGGAATGAGGGTAGAGTGACACCTTGGCGAGAATGATGTCACATGATCAACGGGGGAATATATTTTATGAACGAGTGTAGGTGAGGGTATAGGATAAGCTTTCAAAAATCAAACGTGAAAAGATATAAACAACAATATAAATAAGAACTGTTAAAATGAAGATAATAATATTAGTAATTCATTATAACGTTTATTATTTAATATGGCAAACAAAATCAATAAAGAAAAACAAAATATTGCAATTGTTCCATTGACTAATAAAGTAAAATAAATATTTATTTTATCATTGGCCATTAAAAAATTATTCAAATGAAGATAATAAAAAATAATTCCAAAATTTAGCAACAGACAATTTCAAATTCGGTCGGATGTGATATTTCCCCTGCTCATAGAGGACGGTAACAAGGGTACGTTATGGGTGTCGGTAAAGTTGGTAATGAATGGCGGCGAGAGTGAAATGTTTCACGTTTCATGTTGTTTGGGTGACTCTCGCCGTCGCTCAAGTGCAGGGAGTTTATAAATGAATAGGATTATGTAATCACTTTAAATATGCCGCTTTTTTAAAATTGTCCACTATACTACATATGTTTTCATGTTTGCTTGACAGCTGTCAAAGTTGATCTGTCAAAACAAATAAGTATACAAGTATAGTGGACAATTTTAAAAAGGCGGCATATTTAAAGTGATTTTATAGTCCCATTCATTTATAAACTTCCTGTTCTTTAGGAACGTACTTCAGCTGTCAAGCAAAGTTATAAATATGAATTCACTATTGCACTAGAGTGGCACAATCGTACATTAGATGGTTACATAATCTCAAGCTTTTATAATGACCTAGTAATTGACTAATTTTATGCTCTGTTTTCTTCAAAGATTGGAGAAAAACACTAGTTGCTTTTCTAAAAGCAGACGTAGATAGGTCTGTATCTTCCGTTTTTTGTTTTTATCAACCAACCATCATTAGGCAATGCAAGTTGTTTGTTTTTTTTTTCTTAAATAATCTTTGAGTTAATTTATGTTTTTACTTCATTTTTAGTAAGTAAGTTTACATCACTTTAATTGGACTATGACAACGATGCTGCTCTATACTGTGTTTTATATGAACTTTTTAATGAAAACTTTATTTGATTTTTACTTTTAAATTTGCAAAATATCTGTATATGCACGTCAATATATCTTGAAAAATGCCACATTGTTTCATTTATGGTACCAAGTTTATTTCCCAGATTTTGAAGCATTACAAAAATAGTTTAAGCAATTGACTTCCAAATATGTGACTTGGGCTGTTCAAATATACAAATTAGATATTATGTTTTGCTTTTCTATATTGCATTGCCTTGACAGCAGCATTTTTTAAATTTATACTAGATTGTAAATTTAATACAGTGCATTTCAATGCTTTGTTTAAAACCTTCAAATATTATGTCATATTTTTCGACGTTTCTGTTTAGTTTTTAAAGCATTTGCGTTCTGGTGGACTAGTTTTTAACTTTTTACACAAGTACTGCGCTATGTGTGCTTATGCAGAACAATCCTAACTCCAATATATAATAATTTTCTTGTGCGTTTTTCTATTATACTACCCTAAAGATTGTACAATTAAATAGGACCTGTGTTGTAGTTTAATATTTGTATAAGCAAATATTTAACATAGCTCAATTAAATTGAAGCTAAACTTAAAACCTATTTTTTAATATAGTTGCAAAACTAATAGTTAAGACAATAATTTCTAACAAAGTTTGCCTGCAATAAATGACTTATAATAACTATGAAATAATATCATAGGGGTGGAGTGGGGTCGGTTATAGATTGTTTTTATTCTATATAATGTATGTATCATATCTCGTGTGAACTGGAAAGCTACCGCATAAGATTTTTACAGTGTACGCAGACACGCCTTGGTCTGGATCACATGATCGCTTCGAAAATGTGGTACTCTCTAGTGTACGAATCAATATTATTGCAATTTATTTGCTAAACATGACTTCTTAATACTTAAATTTTGTGTTGTTTATACGTTAAAATCTTATTGTTATTGCACTGAAGCAAAGATAATACATCAGACTAAAGACTAACATAAAGATATTATTTTTGTGATGACCAAAAAAAAAAAGACCACCAATACACAGTGCTATAAAAATTAAAAACAAACTATGGTGCAAGTGTTTGTGACACTTATGTTTTGGTGTCAATTAAAGTACAATTTATTAAATACACTAGCAAATTTTATTGAATCTGGTACTATGGATTAAAATATCATCTACGGTATTCTTTGTAAGGAGCAAGAGCAAAGTGCAATCCAGTTAGAGAATTTGCAAAAAGATGCTAATCTGCATATTTGTCATGTTGAACACATGTTTATATAAATTTTATTACTTAAGAAAATTTATACTGTTACCTCTGACTACTATTTATTATATTTCTTTGGAGACCTTGTATTTTTGAAAATATTTATAAACTAAAATATTTAATCTAACAACGGCAAAGTTTTATCAACGCTAAACAACCTGTATATGCTACAAAGACACATTACAAAGATAATACGTTTAGGCAAAAAATGACAAGTTTTTTGTTAGTAAAGGGTGTTTTTTTAGAGTTCTTGGTTGTTTTGAGGTTAGTTTGGTTTGGAAATTCAAAATTTTGTTTAGTGGTGAAGCAAACTTTTGGTTAAATGGCTACGTCAACAAACAGAATTGTTGCATTTGTAATGATAATAATCCACAAGCCATTGTCGAAACACCATAACATTAAGAAAATATCACCGTTTGGTGCTCCTGTGGAATTATTTGTTCATATGTCTTTAAAAATGGTGATGGTCGGAACGTCACAGTCAACGGTGAGCGGTACAGAGACATGGTTGCCAACTTTTTTGTGCCTCAATTGGACGGCATTAATGCTGCAGACATGTGGTTTTAGCAGGACGGCGCCACATGCAACACAACGCACGATACAATTAATTTACTGAATGAAACATTTTACGAACGGTTAATTTTACGAAATGGACCTGTTAACTGGCTACCTCGTTTGTGCGGTTTGACGCCATTAGATTATTTTTCTTAGTAAAGCCTCATGTCTATACCGACAAACCAGAAACAATTGAGTACTTGGAAGCCAACGTTCGACGCATTATTGCCGAAATAGAGCCTAATACACTGCGAACAGTGTGTGAAAGTTGGACCTCTAGATTTAAATTACACAATGTACGCGCTAGCCGCGGCGGCCACATGCCCGAAATCATATTCAAACATTAATGCCATAAAATTATCTGTCAAATAAAGACAATTTATGGATATTTAAAAAAAATGTGTTTTATTTTAATTTAAAGTTCTTTGCCTCTAAAAAAACTTGCTTTAAAACTGAACAGATAAAATTACTCAAATCTACAGCATCAAAAAATACAAAAGTAATTACACAACTAACATCTAAAACAATATTACCATTTTGGACAAAAGTAAATGAACATCAAAAACCCGTAACTCAATTTTTATAAAAATATTAGATAGTTAGAGAACTACTTCTACAGAGCAGAAAAAAGGTAATAAACGATTAAAACAGAGTTCCGCAGATAGAAAGAATACAATGTCTATATTAGATGCAATTAATGAGCTAAAGGAAAGATGGATCACAAAGAAAAAGAAGATTAACAAAGGCAAGAAGAATTTAATAAACAATGGAATGAGTAAAGCGACAGAATATGCAAGGAACTTCAAATGGAAAAAAATATAGTATCAAAAAACCAGTCTAACGCAAAACAGAAGTGGAGCATTGAGAGGAAACAATTAGTAGACAGTGCAATCAAATTAAATATGTCAGTTAATAAATATGAAAAGTATCAGCAAAAAAATAATGCTGTAATTTATGGACGGGAAGAAACTGAGAATGAAAACACTGCAACTTTTGATAGATTGGTTAAAAGTTAATTTTCAAGCAATGAATATACTAAAGGCAGTCAGAATAGGGCAAACACGTGAAGGAAAACATAGACCAGTTTTACTAAAATATGAAAACTGGGAGGCTAACAAAAACATTATGAAAAATAAAGCAAAACAAAAAACTCTAGAATTTATATTGACAATGATCTTACAGAGTATGATCGAGAAATACAAAAGAAAAAAAACTATTGCAAAGGAGGGTGAATGGAAACATTTTAATAAAATCACCCAGAAGCTTGAATCAAAAACTAACAAACCACAATCACAGGGGGAGGGGTATCACATGGACGGATGAAAAAGATTGGTGTAGTATACAAGACAATTTTTCACAGGGTTATATATGGAAACATACATCTGTTAAAAGAATCAATAAAAAGGGTCGAGCAATGAAAGAAATTTTAACAGATATTAATTGCAAAAAGAAAGTAAACGAAGGTACCGATTCCTTACAATAAAGAAAAGCGACGATCAATGGAAATACGTGGAATATATACTTAGTTTATAATAAAAGCTGTATAAATCTAATAAAAGATACTGAAGAATGCAATCAAAAAATTTGTATTTTAATAGGAAGGGATTTTAACGCAAGAATTGGAGAATACTGTCCTAACGAAATATTAGAGGATAGAGTGGAAAAACAAAGAAAATCAAAAGATAAACTTGTTTACAAAGAAGGTGAAAAATAAATAGACTGGATTGAAGATGGTGATTTTAACATACTGAATGGAAACTGGGAGAGCAATGAATGTGGTGAATAGACATATATTGACACAACCGGTGCCTCAGTTATAGATTATGTTCTAGTTGATGGTGAAGGTGCTTGGCAAATAAATAAGTTCAACGTAGGAGAAAGGTTAGAATCAGACCACCAACAGCTAAAAATATAGTTGGAAAAGAGCATCAATTGCAAACGTGCCAAATACAGGAAACAAAACAATAACAATCTGGAGTCCTGAAGGAATTAAAGCTTACAAAGCAAACCTTACAAAAACGTTATTCTCCACGGATATGTTGTTACGGCAACTAACAGAAATAATAAAAAAATCAACTGTAAATAAGGAAACTGTGGCACAACAAACAATGCAATGTTAAAAAAAAGAATGAGAGATGCTCTCAGACAAAGTAGAAAAGATGGAAGCAGTATCGACAGCTTCCAAGAGGAGAAAAAAGAACACAATAGGACTTGTAAAAAAAAACCAAAGAAGAAAAAATTAAAAATATTAATAAATAAGATCAGCTTTAGAAATACTTTAAAACTTGCAAAAAGAGTAGTAATTCTACACACAGTATAGATGCAAAAACAATTTGAAAATACTTTATGAATACAATGGACAGAACGGACTATCAAAAATCTCAAACAAAGACAACCCAAGAGTCAATAGAGGTAAATAACACATATATATTGATATATCAATAGAAGAAATTAAAGAACAAATAACAAAACTTAAAACAAAAAAAGCTTCTGATAAAGATAATATTCCAAATGAGGCATTGATCTACGCAGCTGCTAATCTAGAAAAAAAGCTATTAAGGTATTATGAATAAATTCTGGAAAAAAGTTATACAGGAGGAGTGGAAGTTGGTTATAATTAAACCGGTGTACAAGAATGGTGCTAAAAATGTAGCAAACATCAAATGCCAATCACGTTAATGAATACATCTTATAAATTGTATGTTTTAGATTAGAAAAAGAAACAAACTAATTCTAGAAAACAATAAGATGAGTTTAGAGAAAAACGGGACGCCATATTCACACTAAATTGGTGTACAGAGAATACTTTGAATGAAAGCAAACAACTAAAGTTATTTGCGCTATTTGTTGACTTAAAATTGTAGAAACTACTTGATGCAGATTTAAATATTGATTTAGAACTAATACAAGCAACTGAAGACATACAAAACAACCATTAACGCAGTTGAAAGTATTGGAATAAGATTCAAGCCGTTTTGAACAACAATAGGTTTAAGACAAGAATGTCTTTTAAGTTCAATATTATTTAACATATATACATATTTCAGACTTAGAAGGTACTTAAAAAGAGGGCAATAAGGCGGCATTGTATATGAAGGGGGTAAAATTTGGACACTAAGTTACGCCGACGATACTGTTTTATTAGCACCAAATGTTAAAGAAATGAAGGAAGTAATGAAAAGACTGAAATCTTATTTAGAAAAACGGAAACTGTCGTTAAGTACAGAAAAATTTAAATTATCATTTTTCAAAAAGGATGTATACGCAATACCGAAGAATTTTATTGGGGGTCAGATTTAATTAAAATAGTAAACAAAATCAAGTATTTGGAGTACTGTTTAAAAAAAAAAACAACAGCCATTAAAAACATATTATTGAAATTACAAAAAAGCGGAGGATGCCATGCGTGAGTTATGGAGTTTTGATAACTAGGAGCACACTTTCAAGCTAAAATTAGTTTTTTTTATGCAATAGTATGAAGCATATTAACTTTTGGTGCAGAAGTATGGGCATGGAAGAAACGGGAATCTATTAAAAAAGTTCAACACAAATACATTAGATGGACATTAGAACTTGATCAAAACACGCCAGAATATATAATTATGCAAGAGGCACAAAGAGAACCTATACAAGTGAATGCTATAAAAAAAAGCAGTGAGATTTGTAGAAAAAAATTCTCTAGCAAAAGTATTTAAATTAAATTCATAATACAATATATATATATATATATATATAAAAATACTTTAAATAAAAGTATTGATTTGTGGAGTCAAGGATATGATAATTCATTTTAGATATTTTTAAGTCTAGTCAATATTAAAGAAAATATACATATATATATATATATATATGGGTAATTCCATTACTTCCACTACTAATTTGAAAAAGTCGACTCCTTTGATTTTGCTCAAATTTTGAAGGATCAAAATATGGATGAAAAAATAAGATTTCCAATATTTTGAACCTTAGAATATCGTCTGTTCAAAATGACACACATATGAAGGTCAGAAATTTCACAATAAAACGTTTTTTTAGCTTATTTTATATCTCAATTTTTGGGCTTTTGGAAAAAGATAAGAAGGTCAACAATGGCTCAAATTATTCTTCATTACATGTACTTTAAAACCCATATGCGTATGTTCAATGATGGAGCAGTCATTTCGATACATCAACCTTCAAACATTATTAAAATATACCCGTAAATTTAACTTTGTCAAATTTTAACGAAATTGGTCCATGAGGTCTAGATTTGTTCGTGTTCAATCTTTTTTTAAAATGATCACACAAGACTTATAGAATCAATACGTATACACCACTGTTTTGATGCATGATGTTTTGTTGCACATCTTCAAAATTTGTAATTTTCAGGTGCCAAAAATGCACTGTCATCCTATGTCGATTTTAGTCAAAGTTTTCGTAAATACTTTTCCGACTACAAGAAAAAAGGTTATTTATATGAGAAATGGTATATAGTAGTTGATGCAAAAAAATTATTAACAATATACAAAAAATGCTGCAAAAACAAGCTACAAATTAATTTTACAAATAAATTGATTTATGCCACTAATGTTTTACCACACAGTAGCATAATCAATGATTAATTAAGAAAATTACAAATTATAAGTTTATAAACTAAAAACAGTTATGAAATAACAATGTATTTGATATATTTTTGTTATTAAGTTATTTATTATGTGGAACATTAGTTTGTTAACGACAGTTTTTTGAATTATTTTTGAAGATTTTTTTTTTAATTTTAGGTGGTGTAGCTTTAGTATATGTAGGCCAGCCATTAGATACAATAAAAGTAAAAATGCAAACATTCCCTAATCTCTATCCGAGAATGATATCATGTTTTACTCAAACATTAAAAACTGACGGTATAGCTAAAGGTTTATATGCGGGAACAGTGCCAGCCTTAGCAGCAAACATAACTGAAAATTCTATATTGTTTTTGGGTTATGGTTTCTGTCAAAAATTTATGCAAATAATGACCAAAGCTGAAAAAGTTGAAGATCTGGGTATCATAAGCAATGCGACTGCTGGATGCTTAGCATCCTTTTTTTCATCTATTGCTTTAACACCAACAGAGTTAATCAAATGCAAGCTGCAAGCCATGTATGAGGTGCAGAAAGTGGAACAAGCAATGGGGAAAAAATTTGAAAGAGTTGGACCTTATGCGTTAACCAAAAGTATTTTAAAAACAGATGGCGTTAAGGGGATGTTTCGAGGATTAATTCCTACATTAGCTAGAGAAATGCCCGGCTATTTTTGTTTCTTTGGCGGATATGAAGGTAATATTGTTAACATTAAGATTTTATACTAAACTTAGTTAATTTATACTTTAACAATTTAATATAGGTACTCGTGGATTATTGGTCAAAGAAGGTCAAAAAAAGGACGATTTAGGTTTATTACGAACGATGGTAGCAGGAGCTGTTGGAGGAATGGTCTTTTGGATTATTACTTATCCTATTGATGTTGCAAAATCGCGGATACAAGTTAATAATTCAAGTGATGGTATGCACAAGGTAATTATGCATATTGCTAGGACAGAGGGTGTTCCGGCTTTATTCAATGGCTTGACGCCTACATTAGTTCGCACTGTTCCTGCCACTGCTACATTATTTGCAACGTACGAATACACCAAAAAATTTTTACATCAAATATTAAATTAAGTTTAGATTTATATAGATAAGCATCCTTTTGTTATGTTTTTATATATTTTATAGAAATAAATAAATAAATACAATTATTTAATATAATATTTGATTACATATTTTACAAAGAACTATATTCATATTATATTCTGTAACAACATCCTTACGCTGAAACTCGTAACGATTTTGCTAACGACAACAACAATTTGTATTCATTAAGGTCAAAATTAACCATAAGCTTTTCTATTTAAGAAGTTAACGAGTCTTTACATTCGAACATTTTAGCGCTTGCGCATTTTGAAATTTAATACACATAAACCACAACAAGTGTAGTTTTCATTTAAACAAACAAATATGAAATCTCAATCGCAAGTACAGAAATGGGGGAAAAGGACTACACAGGAGCAATTGGAAGTTATGTTAGATTTTATTAAAAATAACCCCAAGATGATTGGGGAAAATTACACTCCATGGCAATCAAAGAAGTAGATCAACTATAGATCCAGCTTGAAAACCAGAGGAAAACTGTAAGTATTATTATTTAATAATCTTTTAGTCATATCAGTCATAAATAAAATAACTCATAAAAATATAATAAAAAATTTCAAAACTTTGTTCGCTTTTTTTTAGTGGTTATGTAAAATAAAAAATCAATAAAATAAAATATTTAAATTTGATGTAAATGTATATGATTCCGAAATTATTAAATAATAATAAATAACAGTCTAAGAAATAAGTAATTAATAATTGTAAGTATTATGGTTAAATTATTATTTTTATGTAATACTTACACAAATTTGTTTTTGTTTTTTACACAATAGAAATATGTAGATAACAAAAAAAAAACTTGCCGGAATAAAGGAAACCTAACTAGTCATCGAGATTTGTCTAGAAGCGCAAGCATCTTTCAAAAAATCAAAAAATAGAAAGGAAGCTCGAAAGCCTTACATACATTTGTGGATAAATAAGGAATCAGTTGTTTTTAACTATGATGAATCAGACATTCCTAATGATCCGTCCAGACAAAGCTATTGGCGAAATAAAGTTGGGCAAAATTCTTAGCAGTCTTGGGTGGTTTAGGACGAGATTCTAGAACTGTTCTTGCATATATTTCAGCTGAAAGATGTATTTTACCAATAATAATTGTCTACAAAGGTGAGTATCAGAGTCTTGCTATCCGGGAACAAATAGATTGATGGAAAAACCTCAATTTAATCAGTGGTTTGAACATTGTTTTGTTCTACATGTTACCAAACTTTAATAAGACCAATGTTTACTAAAACAAAAAGTTCTATTACTATTTTATGGACGTCACATCAGCCTTAGAACAATAGAAGTGCATGATCCCATAATATTGTATTAGTTAAATTCTCCAGTCACTTATACAGTTATCTATAAAACCGGAAAATATTAAGGCTAGATTTACTTTAACAAACATTGTTGGGAGAAGTAAGGGTTGAATCTATAAAACCGAAAAATATTAATGCTGGATTTACCTCAACAACAACTTATAACTCAAACAAATTTACAACATATAAATAAATTTGATCCCAAAAAGCTAGAACTTTACACAAAAGATATCATAAAAAAAGGATTGGTGGACAAGCAAATGGAAATGCCAATATGAAATGACGAGTCTTCATTGGCAGACCACCTTTCTGAATCAAGTAAAAACTTAAGTTTGAATCAAGAAGCTATGCCCTTAGACCTCAGTAACCCTATGTCAAACTGTTTTGATTGCAGTCTAGTAAAGCCGCATTAACAAAAGATGAAAAGAACAGTACAATCACCAACTAAAATTATTGACATATTTTCATCAAATTTGGTAAAATTAAATAAACAATTACAACCCGAGTTGTCAAATTCAAAACAAGAACCCAAAAAAATAAACATGCAGTTGAAATGTGCTAGTTATAGCAAAATGTTATGGTAACGACTTATAGAAGTTGATGAGGAAAAAATTAAGAAGAGTAAAAAAGCTTGTTTAAAGAGCAAAAAAAACAAAAAAAAACTAGAAAAGTAAGTGATTTTGATGAGAATATTTTAGATAAAATTGAAAAAGAGAACATTGAATAGCAAGCATTTAAATACATTTTGGTCGTCTGATTTAAATAAAACCCGCCAAAATGCCGTTGCTTGTCCGTGTAACTGTACTGCAGCTCTTCTACCAATGAAGTAGAGTAGGGTAGAACAGGCAACGACGACTGCGCATCCTGAACCTCCGGCAGCGTTTGGTTACTGCCATTTTAGTTCATAAATACTTGTTTGTTTACATTTGGTATCACGAATTAGGCAACTAACAATACTCGGTACACAGGTACGACTTTTATCTTTGCATGTAATTTAAGAGGGTTACCTAACTATAAAAATAAAAGAGCGGCATATTTAAGTAAAATTTTTATTTACGAAACGTTTACGTATATTACTCATAGACTAACTAGAGATAAATGATAATTATTTACAATAAACTTGCTTATATATTAGTCTGCGAGTAGAAAATAACTATGCAAGTACATTTCAAAGAGATTATAATATAATTAAGGACGTAAATCTCTGAAATTTCCGAGTAATTCAATTAGTAGAATATTATCTGTAATTATGTGTAATGCGATTACTGTGTAATTAATAAAATATACCTGCGTTGTTTAAGTAATCTACAATAAAATTATTATAGATAGTTTCTTAAATTCAAAAACTATAATAAAGCAGGAACACTGGCAAATGTGTTTTTTTAGATAAAAATACTATGATTTATATTGCAAAATTATAATTGTTAACTTATATAAACGTAAATTATATTTTACTAAAAAATAGCGGATATAAACTAGACAAAAATTTCATAAACTTATATCATTCAATCACTTTTAAAGTTTTAATTCAAATATAGGCTTCTTTAATTTTAAATTAAATGTAATGATAGATGTCGTGCTATGTACCGAGTATTGTTAGTTGCCTAATTCGTGATACCAAATGTAAACAAACGAGTTTTTATGAGGTAAAATGGCAGCGTTCATGTGTGTCGGCTTTGCGCATCTTAATGCCCCTTCTACCCTACTCTACTTTATTGTCTTCTACACACCCGCTCAGTTCAATGTAACTTTCAATAGAGGGCATTGCGTTATTATTTCTCATAAAATTGTTACAAGTTATAATGTATTCGATTATTTGTTTACATTTCTCTTTCTGAAACGCCTATACGAACAAAATATTGTTGTTTACATTTACCCCCATAATATAGTGAATTTATTTTTGGGTTAGAGTAAATGTAAACATGATTTATTAAAGAAGTATCTTAATAAATCTTAGCATTTATTTATAGAAAATCTTCCTTAGGGTGCGTTTTATTTATAGTACGTAACCTAAAATGTAGCTATATATATTGATATATTTTATTGTCTGTTATATTTCGTGATTTGTTATTAAATAGTAATAACATATTGAAAAATAAAAGAGAAGATATTTTTCATAAGCGAAATAATTCAACTTTCTGCGAGCGCGTATGTTTAATTAAAAGTACTTTAATTGGTAATCAGTAACTTTTTTTTAAACTTTGAGAAGATCTCATGATTTGTTATTAAATTAGTAATAACATATTAAAAAATAAAAGAGAAGATATTTTTCATAAGCGAGATAATTCAACTTTCCGCGAGCGCGTATGTTTAATTAAAAGTGCTCCAATTGTTAATCAGTAACTTTTTTTTAAACTCTGAAAGAATTTCGTGATTTGTTATTAAATTAGTAATAACATATTGAAAAATAAAAGAAAAGATATTTTTCATAAGCGAGATAATTCATCTTTTCGCGAGTTTGTATGTTTAAATAAAAGTGGTCTAATTGTCAACTAGTAACTTTTTTTAAACTTTGAAAGGATTTTGAGTAGAACACTATTATTTCATTCAAATTTCGAACTAACTTATTAATTTGTTATTAACTTAGTGATAATTTATTTAAATATAAAAAACATTTCTTTTTATTGTGCAATAATTGCTCATCTGCGAGCATCCCGATTACTTCATTTACTGCTTTTACCTTCTCTGTGTACATTTATAATATGCAGTAAATTGTCAGGTATTATTTCATATATTTTGTAAATTGTAATTAAAAAAAACATGACAATTTTATACGTATTTATAGTTATTTATAAAAAATATATGAAATTCATTTTGCCGACGGATCCTAAAAGACAGCGTTTCTTAAAACATGGTGTCGACTTTGCTGGGCAACTGTACCTAGCGTGCGTGCGCACATACTTTTATAAAAAACGAAGCTGATCCAAAGCCGAAGCCGAAGCTAACTTCAGCCAGCTCTTTCCCATTACTAGTGTAACTAACCCAGAGATATAGATATATATCTATATCTCTGAACTAATCCAGAGCATCTTACCGCAGCGCGCGCCAGTGCAAGTTACTGCTGGATAGAGGTGGGCTAAACTATTAAATTTCAATAATAGGTTCCGACGTTCCAGTTCCAACTGTGTAATAGGTTCCACATACCTATTAATTTTGGAACCGGTTCCAGACAGTTCCGATTTCCAACACTAGGGCATAGAATTCAAAATTCCAATTTCTAAACAGTTCCAGGGGCGTTACAGAGACACAGTTTATTGAGTTCATACAGTTGCATACGCAATCGTGTTAAACGCACAGTAAATTATACTAATATAGTAGTAGTATACAAAAGTATGCGTGCGTACGCTTGCAATTGAGTTACAATTCTTAAATAAGTCTAAAAAGAATAATTAATATCGTAACAAATACACTGTTTATAAGCAATATATTCTTGTGCTGCTTTTGAGTAGAACGGGTTGTCTAGTTTAGATTTGCTGTATAAAGAGTTGCCTGGATTTTTACAATTTAGTGGTTTGGTAAGTGTACCACCTCATAAGTCATGGTGGCAGGTTCGTCCCCCTTGGTTCTTGCCGATATTAAAAATTGCAATGCCATTTGATGGGTTTTGAATAAATCTCTAATAAACGTTTTGTATTTATTTGAATACTTTATTAGTTCTTTTAATATTTGATATGAAATTAACATTTCATTCCATAAAATAAAAATATGGTATTATAATTAAACTAATTATGTATTAATTGAAAGTCCCATTACTGCCCGACTAACAGTGGTTGTTATTACCCTTGGGCCACCAGCGCCCGCCCCATTCTAATAGCAATAATAAAAAATGCATTACTAATTAAATCTTTTAATGATTAAAAATAGGAAATCAAAATCATAATTTTATTCTATAAAATATAGATAATAATGGATTAGCTATAATAATATATGTAATTAAATTAATGTAAATATCAAATAAAAAATAAATATTCCGGTTCAATTCTTATTTGTATTTCATAAAAAACACATTATAAATCGTTTGCGGATGCATCCGAAATGCATGCGGAATGGAACTGTATCGAACGATTTCAAATATTAATACGTTTGTGGAACTGAAACTGTTTGGCTGTGTGGAACCGTTTGAAATATGCGTAATTCCAAACAGTTCCACACGTTTCAGTTCCAAACGCATAAATATTTAAAACGTTCCAGCCGTTCCAGACAGTTCCATTCCGTATCGTACTTCAACCAGTTCCAAAATTAATAGGGTAATATCTGGAACCGATTACACGCCGTACCTATTACACAGCCGTACCTATTACATGTACCTATTACGTTACATTCCGCCCGTCTCTACTAAAAGTTGAATCTATAACTTTAGTGTTGGTTCATTCTACTGCGCAGCGCTGCGATCGCTAAAATTTTCAAAATTAGATAGTTGGCTATGACTGACAAATAACAATTATTGTGAGAACAAAGATCTGTCAAGTTTTTTTCATTAAACTGTGTTTTTTGTGTTATATGGTTGTGTTGTGTTGTGTTTCTTGTGAACATAATTTATATAATATACATAAGACAATTTTTAGTGAGTATTTAGGTTTACTATTGTTTATTAATTTTAAAGTTAGTATATTTAAAGTTTTATTAAAAATAAATCAAATCCTAACTCCTATATTATACAATTCTTGAGATGAATTAATATTTTTAAAATTATTAATGTGTTATATAATAAATAAATAAATAAAAATAGAATGAATAGAATTTGATTTGATTATCATTACTAATTAGGAGACATGTAATGTGTTTACAACATTTTTTTTTGCCTAATTCCACCGGGTAAATTATGTGTAGAAAATATGTGTATATGTTTGCAATGTATAATAAAATTTCAACATTAATTTAATTTTTTATTTTAAAATAATAAAATGTGAGTGATTGTTATTTTATAAATAATGAATATACAAAGATTTCATCAAGTCTATATTAAAATGTAAGTATATGTTTTTTTTAATTTAAGTTGTAAAATTTAATCATTTATTTAAATAAGTTAGTAAATTTGCTTATTATCTAATATATATGTCATCAGTGAATATGTGTGCAAGTCTAATAAATTTAAATTAGACTTGCCTATTAATTCAATGTCCATAAATTTTTAATAAAAAAATAATATATTCCAGAGTTTAAATTTGCCGCGGAATGCAAATTAGTTTTGGTTCATTCCGACGTGATGGCGCAAACGTGGAAACAAGAGAGAGGCTGAGTTGCCGTTCTATATGAATATATGTTGTATGGTTTTAAACCGTTGCGTTGTCGCGAGTTACCGATTATTTACTTTTGACTCCGAATGTACCAACCAGCGAGGTGAATTTTAAACCCTTGTTGGAAGCAGTTTAATAAATCCGGTATGTCAAACTTCAATATGATAACCTATAAATGAGATTAATTGTCAAGAATGATTATGAAAATAATTAGTAAAAATTGCTATTAAGTATAAATAAAATGAATATTCTTTGTAAGTAAATGTATATATAGCAAATATTTTACTAAATTAATAATAATCATAAGAAAATTAATGACGGGTGTAACCGTTTACAACCAGTACGTTTTCGTGAGATTTCCGCGAGCACCCAAAAGAGCGTACTGAATGAACGTCTACTCGACAGTGTTGCCAACAGTCTGACTTACCTTTCCGCTAGATATAGCTTCAAAATCCGCTAAAATCCGCTAGATTTTAAAAATATGTTGCAACTATAAGATTTTTAATTGACTGTTCAATTTTATGACTGTAAAGTGTTAATTATCAACCGACGCATTCCTCGGATTCCGACCCCTACCCTTCCTTCCTCTTTACAGAATACTACCATAAACTAAGAATTCAAATAGAATATTAATGATAAATAATTATAATTATTTTGGATTTAATAGATTATTAATGATTTGATATTAAAATGTTATGGATTACATAATAATGAGTGTAAATATGTAGTTTGTTTCAATTAAATTTAAGTTTAATTATACATTTAAAAATCCGCTAAAAAATCCGCTAACCGCTAAATGAATTGTTTCTCCGCCAAACCAAATTTTAATCCGCTAAATCTAGCGGAAAATTCGCTAAGATGGCAACACTGCCAAAAATAGAGAGAGATAGAATTAAAACCGCTGTTTGATCGCTGTTATGTACGGTTTCTCACGGCAAAACGCTTAAAATTTACATAAACGTTTATAGGTCTGTTCCAACCTACGGTTTGGACAGTTTGCAAACCGTCCAAACTGTGCACACAAACAAATATTTATCATCTTTATGCAACCTTTTATACACAGTAATTTGTTTGTGTAAATTTTTGTGCCAGTGCCATCTATATTTTGTAAACGGTATTTGATCCCAGGTTGCGTAACTTTGCCAATCAACACTCTGAGATTTTGTATAAGATTTTTTAGAAGAAGCAGAACAAAACATAGCTTGTTGGCCGGAGAGTGTTGGAGAAGATGAGTGAGTTAATCATTCAGCATTATGTACATTACAATCAGCTATCCATAGTAGAAATGTTTGATTGTGATAGTTTTGATGCTTTAGGTCTAAACCAACTCAATTCTATTCTTAATAACTTTAATACTATTTTAGATCTATGTTTAACTTATGGTGATAATATGCTAGTATCTAAATGCGCTTTTATTATTTCTTGCAATAGATATCAACTTGCTTTTTCTATTAACCTTGTAATCAAAGAATGTGATGTTCTTAACTATGGTACTTAACTAATGTATGCTTATAAACGTGTTAACTACGTAAAAATTAATAATTTTTAAGCGCGTATTGATTGGTCTATTCTTAATATTTGTAAATCTGTAAAAGCCGCGGTTGATATAAATGGTGGGCGAGAATGACCGAGGATTTTCAAATATTCCTGGGAATTTTTTTAGTGATTTTAGTGTGTACCAGTTTGTCAACCTGTTGCTCTTGAACAAAATAATCCTAAAAGTTACCAGAATAAACGTCAATTTTTGTAGAAGTTCGTCACTTTTTATATTTATTATAAATAATGTAAAGGTTAATTTACTATAACAAAATGGGAATTGTGAAGTATCGAATGAATTTTAAATAGTGAGAAGTGTGTTATGCACAAACTGTGATTGAACAGAAGTGTTAATTGAATATTTAAATTATATAATAGTCATTGTTTAAGATTAATGTTTATTAAAAATATGTTTAAGTCAATTTAATAATAAATTATAAATTGAAAGTGCAGTGTAAATTTGAAATAATATGAATTATGTGTTACGCATACTATGAATTGGAAATTTAAGTTATATGTACAATCATGTTTATACAAGAATAGTGATTTTATAGTTGCAGTGGAACTATCAATAAGGATGGCAACTGGTCGTACACTATTTGGTCTCCAGAATTTCTTATAAAAAGGTTGTGAAATACAAATTAAAAATTATGCACCTGTTAGAAGAAACCACCTGACAGGCTGTTCATTGTAATTGAAGAGGTTATTTACAATATAAATAATGATGAAATATTGATTAAGATTTTTTTACCGATGAAGCTTTGTGGTTGTTTCCTATTAGTTACATGAAACAACTTTACACTCAATTGGTATTTGGGTTTTTAATTTTAAGGTAAAGAATAAATTAACCTATATTTTTTTATAAAACTTTATTAAATTGATTCAGGTACGATTGAAGAGAGTACTACCTGTGCTATATTTATTGATTGTTCAAACATTTGCTACTTATCATAATGGTAATTAAAACATAAAAACATTTTATTATTTAATTGTATATTATATGTATAATTATTGAAATTGTTGTTTTTTTTTTTTTAATAAAGTTTTAAAATAGTTCATCGTTGTGCATTATGTATTTATTTTAATTGTTACCGTTGTCACAAATAAAATTTTTGTTCTTGCGTAACCATTATACGTATAATTTAATTCATAATCTAGTACAATTACCTGATGTTATTATTCTTATTATGTTTATACTGAGTATTAATTTTTCAATAATGATTAACCTTATAAAAATATACATTTGGTATTTATCATAATGGTTAAGTTTTATTTTAAGTGTATTTAATTAATCAAATATTATTTTTTATCATTGAAATTTATTTAAAGTTTTAAAACAATTCATCATTGTTTATTATGTACTTTGTATATATTTTAATTGTTTATAATAACATAAATTACCACAAGAACAAAATTTGTGTTACGCCTATGGCAATGGTCAAGGGCAGTCTAGAGATATGTTTTTTTAATATTTACAATAAGTGTATATTTGGTTGCCTACATCGCAATCCTCGGTCATTCTCGTTCACCATGTATACAGACAGTTTAATGAATGAGATTATGTAATCACTTTAAATATTCCGCTTTTTTAAAATTGTCCACTATACTATTTGTTTTGACAGTTCAACATTGACAGCTGTCAAGCAAGCAAAGTATATAAAAATGTATACAAATAAAGAAAATATTTTTATTATTGAATCCTACTTTAGGAATAATCGGTTTGATAAAAGGGAATGGCTCTATTCTATTCCGGACTGTGTTCGAGAGTTTACAACTGATAATTATAAACATGTAAACAATGTAGACATATAAAAATATTTTTATTATTGAATCCTAAGATAGGCAACTTTATTTACGCATTTTCACTAAAGCGGCACAAACGTACATTAGATGATTATATAACCCCAAACATTTATAATTACCCTGTATAATAATGTTGTGTATTTTATAATTGATCTATAAGTACAAAAAGGACAGTCACAAAACGTCGCAGCTTTCTACTTTGGTTTTCCAGAAAATGAATTGATTTATTTTTATTAAAAAAATAAGTTTATAAGAAACGGAAAACAACACAGCAGGCTTTAGACTACAAACATTGTTCTGTTATGGAAGGTACTTGAACAATATTGAACATTCAATATCTGCAATGTTTGTTTAGATGGTAATATGTCTTGTATTTTGTTTAAACAATGTTTATTGAAATATCTATAGAAAATGCAAAGATTTGCAACATTACGCCGGTGTTGTAAAGTATCTAAATCATTATTCATATATTCAATCATCTTTTGTTTTATTGTCTATTAAATTTTGAAATTAAATTGTATTTATTTTTAATAAAAAATATTTGCTTAAACTTTAAGAGCAATAGTTCATTGCACCTCAAATTTAGTAGACTTCATAATTAACTTTTTCTAAAAAATTCAACACAAACAAATCTGTTTATTTTAGCTAATTATATAACAAAATCATTGATAAGTGGAGCTGAGATCCTTGATTAAAGCGTTTGATTCTGTTAATCATACTTTGTTAATTAACAAGTTGAGTGCATATAGTTTATATACTTTGTATTTAAGTGAACAGACTCAGATGTAATACGTTATATAACTTATTAAACTAGCTCTTTATTATAAGCTATGTTTGACTTTATGGGCACTTCGTATTTATTAAATTTTCATCTAATGCAACTTTATTTGTGTTATTTGTTTGATGACTCGTGAGCTTCTGTTCTACTAGGAATAGTTTTATTGTTAGTAAAAGGTTAGTAAGTAAATTTTATAATAGACAAGGTAAATAGTTCTCAAAAGCTAGATTTAGCTTCCCTGCGTTTAGAATGAATAGAATTAATGTACACCACTCTTCAAATGCTGGATTTATTGTTTTGATGTCAGAGTGTCAGATCTAGCTCAATTGTGACATAAATATTACTAAACACACTTGGCTGGCAAACTACACTGGCGGCGAGCAAAAAATAGAGGTCACTTTAAAATTATGACTTATTTTTGGATTTTTTTGTTTTAACTTTATATTTGCAAATTGTAAACCGAATTAAGCGTTTAATAATTTATTTTCTGACAAATGTTATCTATCTGTCGGTTATTATCACCTTGTTACACACTTTTATGAAACAGCATCCATTTTGCTCTGACAAGTCATAATGCCTTTAACCTTATTATTGTGGCAAAAATTATAGGGTCGATTGAAGATGGGCGAGGAAAACGTGAAACTGCAAGGGTTGTTGGTAAAAGCCTTTGTGCTGTATAAAAGGTGTATCAACGTTACTTGGATACTAGCCTGATAACTAGAAAATCTGAATTTTCATGCAAGATAATGCTAGACTTCACGTAGCCAGAGATGTCCGAGATTATCTAGATAAAGTGGAAATTTTGCGGTTCAATTGGGCAGCTTTCAGCCCAAACATGAATTTCATAAAACATGTCTGTGATGATTTGGTATGACGTATCCAAAAGCATACACTTGCTTCAAGAACTGCTCAGAAGCTAAGATAATTGTTATTGCAGGAATAAAGTAATGTTGACCAAAATGTGATCTTTAATTTCTTAATGCAAGAGGGGGTGATACTCGTTATTAGTGATAAGTTTTTTTTCATATTTTTTGTTCCATTTTAGTCCTAAGAACAAAAATTCGAACTTTGTCTGAACTGTAAACTTGTGATATTTCCAAAATACGCAATAAAAACAATAAATATGCTTTACTTCAACATTGAATTTTTAATTTAGTGTGCAAAATACAGTACAATTTGCTAACATAAGGTTAAAACAAAAATTTCCAAAACTAAGTCATAATTTTAGTGACCTATTTTTGCTTGCCAGTGTATTAGTTGATTTAAGTGTCTAGCCAAAACGCACAAAACATCTTTTCTGCATTCAAAAAAATGTGAAAAAGATTGTTTTATCATAACGCAGGACCTAATAAGCAAAGTAATTATACGTGAATAATTCACTAAAATTAAATATCTATTATAGTTTGTATGTATTATAAGTTACTTACCATATTCAATTGCACTATCCGTTTTTAAGACCTTAGATAAAATATTAAACTAAAGTTTATTACCAATTGTTCCTAAAATTTAATATTAAATATCAATAATACATTTTTATATATTTTGTTCATTCATAAAATGAATAATTGCTTATATTTTATTTAAAATTTACGCATATAGTTTTACATATATTATACATCTCGATTAGTAATTTATAGCCATTTTTAATATCACATAGAAATGCTACTTATAATAAGTGTGATTATAATACTGATTTAATACTGTTGGAATTTATGTGAAAGTCTTCAACAATCTGTTCCAGTGTCGTATTCAACATCATTTTTTGGATTTATTTTTCTCATCAGTGCATCTAGCAGGATCTTATCATACACCATCTAAAACATAAAAAAATGAGAAAATGTCAGAGGTACTATTATAGTTTTAAAATTTATATTTATATTTTGTATTAATACATGTGTTTCTTGTAGTCACCATATTACAGTAAAAATGAAATTTTTGTTAAATTGATATGAAATAGATGATGAAGTGTTTTGAATTTGTTTTTCTCACTTAACTATTGTCGTGCACAAAAAAGTATTTGTGAACATTTTGTTGTATCACGACAAACGTTAAAATTAACGGTATAATATATTTAATATAAGTAATAAAAATTAAATGTACGCAATGTTTTGTAATTTAACTTTGAGCAGGACTACATCACACATGCCTGGTAACTATACCAAGCATTGCCTATAAGAACCAACAAAAGAATGCATGCTAAATATCGGTAAATTAATCCAGTTACCAAATAGAACAAAATAAGTATAGTTTAATCTGGCATGAAAAATCTACAACTCAAACAAGTAGTGGAGTTGAAAAACATAATTACTCTATATTTTTGTGACTTTATTTGATATTTTTATGTAAATGTTGCCAAAATAAATTTGTCTATTTTAATAGGACTGTTTCTTTTTGTGCATAATTATTTTACTGATCATATTTATTCAATTTCTTTTAACATTACAGCAATTTTAATATATTTAAAATATTCTTGACATTACTTTTGTATATATTAGTATGCTTGGAAAAAGGAGGAACATAGGGTTTTTGTATATAGTAAATGTTTTTCATATTAAATAATTTCCTATAAACTTATATTTTAATTTTAAAATACTGGGACAAATCAATGTGCTCGTGGCAAATTTTGAAAATAGAAAAAAAAAAAAATATAAACAATAGGGAAATTAATTAAGAAGCTAAAAGATTTAACTACTGAGTGTGTAATCACTAAACTGGAAATATGGCAAATCTCTTAAAGACACTCTAGAGAGCTTCAAGAAGTACAGAAAAAAGAACAAAAGACGGAAAAGAACAAAAAATAGGGTTAAAAATGTCGATACAGACAATACAGATAGAAGGCAACACGGAAGAAAACCTCAGAAAAAAAATTTAAAATAAAATACTCAAAATTAATGAAAGAAGAAAGAGAAAAAGAAACACCATACGTGAAAATACTAAGAAAGCGGGAAAAATGTTGCAAAAGTACACATTATTATACAGAGAGTCAAAACCGCAAGGAATAATGAGATAAAAACAATTTAATGAGGACTGAAAAAAATGCTATGGGTATAGAGATGGCAGAAAAAAGTGCGCGCCACACAGGTACAGGTATCGGAGACAAATGAAGAAAGAAGACCAAGAACAGAAACAGCAGCTATAATAATAAGCTAACAGGGCGTGACGTATGCAGACATGACAAAAGAAGTTATCACTAACAAAAAAAATAAGACCAAGAAAAAGATAAAATTATTAAAAAATAGAATAGAAGGTTACAACAAACCTATAGAAGAACTGGCGATGATCAAGGATATTAATAATGAAAGAAATTATGAACATAGTGAACACGGAAGAAAGTACTATAATACCCATAAAGAAAGAAACAAACTGCTATAGTCAAGATAGACAAAAAACCAGCAGGGCAAATAATAAGAAAAAAAAATAAACATAGGACTCATAAGATGTAGAAAAAGTAACAGAAAAGATAACTTATTGCTATGCATACAATGCAGAAAAGAGAGTTAACTGGTTACCAAATGCAGGAACAAAAAATACTGCAAAGAATGCAAAACAATAGAACACAAAATAAGAGAGAGAAAGGATGCCCGGCTTAAAAAAAACAAAAAAAAATATATAGAAGACAACAACCCCGATAACTGAAAACTACACAAGAGGCAGGTAGTAAACCAAAATATATAAGTTTATACAAACAAACATAGGAATGAGAAAAAAAAAACCCACAATGTATTGATTAGCAACAGCGTACTAAAACTAAACTAAATGGTAAGTGGACAAGAGACAAAAAAACAGATGCAGCTATTTTAGTTAAGGGAAGCGTAAGAACAAGGTAGAAAGATAGAGAACACCAAAGAAATAATACTGTGGGCTGAAGTAAAAAGTATGATAGTATAGAGCTGTTAAATCTGCCTAAACTGCGTACCGGAATACTATCGGGAGTGGATACAAGAATTAGGAAGCAGTTTAAAAAAGAAAAAAGCAAAAAAATCATAGTATGAAGAAATTTTAACGCAAAATAGGAAGAATACAAAAGACTTAGAGAATATGATAGCAGAGTTAAACTTTACAATTTGCCATAAAAGAGACAAACCAAAGTAAAGCTCAAAAATCACATGTTGACATTACCACAGCAACATGGGAAATAGCAAGAATAGTAAATGATTGAATCATAACACAAAAAGAATCACTGAGCTTTCACAAAGATATAAAATAGAATACAAAAGAAAAAAAAAGGAGAACGGAGTACCCAAGAGAAGGTAGATAAAACGTAATAAAAAAGGACAAAGAAAAGATAAAAAGATCCATAAAAACCAAAAAGTAACGGATAAAGCAATTCGCAGCTACAGGAAAAGGAGACAAAAAGGATCATACTAGTGTTGAAAAAGAAAAAGAGTACAAACTGGGAACAAAATTAAAAGAAAAAAATACAGAAAAACCAAAAAGAAAACTAAAAAATTAAAAAAAAAAACGTACAAAATGATGATGATAAACAAATTGGAAAAAAAGCAAAGATATCTCTAATATATCTAAAAGAAGAGGAAACCGGTAAAAAAACTAGAAACAAAAAAAGTTAAAGAAAATGAAATAGTTTTGGCAACAGTGAGATAAAAACGAACATACAAATATTGCTCTACAACAAAGCACTAGGTCCAAACAAACTAACAATAAAAATTGTAAAAGCAGCGCTAGGTAGAAACAAAGTAAAAGTAATACAAATAATCATCAGATGGATGCTCAAAAGAATGAACTTTCTCAGGATGTTGGAAAAGACCACTCTGGTATTAATTGAAAAAAAAAACAAAAAAAAAAAAGCAACTTCATAAAGAGTTAGATAGAGACGACTGAACAGAAAAACAATCAAGATAATAAAGAGCTATTTACAGGATAAAAATTTACTGATCAAGAAGAAACAATTCAAACTGGCTGGAGGGGTATCCCAAGGCTCAACACTAGAATCAAAACTGTGGAACTTAGTTTAAAATAAACTACTTTGGATGCCGTAACAATAACGGTATTTGCAGACGACGTAGCACTAGTAAGTAGAGAGATGTAGAAATAAAAGTACTAAAAGGAAGATTAAAGCTGGCAATAGATATGATACAGATAAGGATGAGAAATAAAGGTTTAAAATTAGCAACACAAAAAACAGAGCCAAAATGGCTATCAATTTAGAGAACTAATAGAGGAACAGATAAAATACAGGTGGGAAATCTAATAATAACCATAGGGATTAAATGCAACAGCCAGATTTGCTGTCTATGTCATTTTTGGATTTGTTGGAAAGTTTAAAAAAATAGTTTCAGTTGACAGCAAAATAACAAAAATTAAACTAGAAAATTCAACTTTAATATAAACGCCTCTCTCCTGATTATATGAAAGTTTTTAGTTTTTAAATTTCCTAAACTATTACTTCTCATAATAGTCGCAACGTTACATATTTAAGTTATAAAAATAGTACCAAAAATCATACTTAGAAACGCTCATTGTTAACTTATTAGGTATATTTTACATCTTATGTGATAATGCTGTTTATTTTTAGGTCAAATTATTTTTTAAATTTCCTAAACTAAAACTTTTTATAATAGTCGGCACGTCATACATTAACTTATCAAAATAGTGCTAAAATCATACTCAAAAACGCTTATTAATAATAATAATAATAATTTTTATTCATCCTTTAGGCCAAAATCATGGATAGGATACGTTGAATAAATACAGTACATAAATACACATTAAAATGTTGTCACTGCAATATTTTCAGAACCAACAGATTAAAAACATTAAAAACATTACAAAATTGTAATATAAAAACAATAAATAAACAAATAAATAAAATAGTTTTCACATTGATTTATAAAATAAATTCGTTTATTGAATAAAAACCTCCATCAATTAAAAATTTCTTTAAACAGCTCTTAAATATTTGCGGCGATTTGATTGTTATTTTTTAATTTTAATTGTTAACTTATAAGGTATATTTTATATCTTATATGATATTGATTTTTATTTTTAGGATTTTAGTATAGATGTTACAAGTAATAAGCAAACTAATAAACATTTAATAAATAATTAGCTGTGCCTTAATTTCAAATTAAACCTACCCTGGCAAACTACCGTATCTATATTATCTAAATCACTGATTATTTGTCCCCTTTTATGTAGCTCTTTTAGATATTCTATCTATCTTATAGTTTTGTCTTATGCTTATCTGTTATTGTATTGATTTTTTTTTCTTGCTTTACTAAAATCAATTTTAATTTTTCTATATTTTGTACCAAATACATTTTATGCATATATAATTGTTGTTTTAGTTTAAATTAATTTGTTTTTGTCTTCTTTTCATAAGCATTTGTTTGCATTGAATAAGTCTTTTTTAAATCTATTTTGCACTTCAACTTTAGCTTATCTATTTTATAGTGTTTCTTTGATAGTTCATGTTTTTTGTATTCCAAACTTTATAACTATTAAATTATATATTTTAAACAACATTTATGGAAAACGCAATAATCTGCAATATACAAAATGTTATCAATCAACCAGTTATAAAAATTTAGTTGTACTATTCAGTCGAGTGCCAAAAAATTATTTCTTTAAAAATGTGTGTTAAATGTTTTTAAAAACATAGTAATAATATAGTTTTTGGTTGTTTAAAATTATGACATCACACACCAGTAAATTAAAATTATATAGCAAAAAATACATAAATTTGTATGCTATGACCATGTCCATAGCCTTGAAATTTAGTTTGTTTATATTTTTGATAATACTCAAGTCACACAAAACTTGTTATATTTAATTTAATCAAAAAATAACACAATTGCAAATTGTCAGTGTTTAGTTAAAATGACGTCATTAATTTCAACTCAAATAGGATTGGTTTGTTTTGGTATATCCTTAACTAAAACCATTTGAAAACGCATTTTGTCGTTTTATAGAATCAATAAAAAAAGTGAAGTTAGTCATAAACAAAATTTCAGAGATTAACCGCATATAACAAATGCTTGTGAAGTACATTTATCGTGTTAATATATCAGCACACATATAAACTAAAGTACGCTGTTGTTAAAAAATCTACAAAATTTGCCTAAAATCAATTTTTTTTAAGCCAATTATTCAAGATGATAATAATTTACTATGTAAAATGTGCCAAAAATTAAGCAAATATTCTATTAGTTTATAAAAAGTATGCAGAAATCATTTAAACAAAGAAACTCTTTTTTATTGCATTTAAACAACGCGCAGATATTATGATTTTAATAAGTAAAATATCCATAAACAAATTTTTATTTCACTAAACACATTAACTTATTTGCTGCATGAAAAAATGTACAAAAACAGTCAAAAATTGTTAAAATAACTTATGCAAACATAATAGCCAAAAAATGATATATTAACTACTTCATAATATTAATTTAATGCATAATTTTTTTTTTGTAGAGTGTCTGTTTAAAATAAAAAATGAGAAAAATTTCACAAAAAACTTAACATTAATCAAAAATTATTAAAAAAAATAAGCAGAAAACACAAAATTTGAGCAGCCCCAAGTGTCTTAACACATAAAAACTTTACACAAAAAAGGTTGCCGACCCCTGTACTGAAATGTTGTACTTTTATACTCAATTGGCAACCACTGTATATTAACATAAGGTAAACATGAAGCAAAATATCGAAATATGCAACCCTCCGTTGTACCGTATAAGCATATCTTTCTATCAGACGTGTATAAGATGAAAAAAAAAATTGAAAAATGAAAATTTAAAAGAAATTACAATAATTAATATTTTTATATCAGTATTGATAAATATTGTAAATAATGCTATTAGTACTATTCATTAAAAAATAATTTAAATTTTTTTATTTTTCTTATTCTGTAAGATAGAAAGAGATGTACAGCACAACGGTGAAGTTGGTTATTTGCCTTGTTTTACCAATCCAGTATATGGTACTAACAGATCCGTTGATCTAGCTTGATATTTAAACTGATGCCAAAAATCAATAGTCTGTATTTAATTGTAGGCATCTACAAGATAAGATTTAAAAATATATGTATTTTTTAAAATACTTACATTTTCTTGTGAAGAACGATACGACTCGGAATTTTGCCCGTTGTTCATATACCTGAAATAAATCACATTTAAATTTAAAAATCAAATAAAAATGAGTTATATTAATCATGAATAATCTAACTAGATACCCGAATCGCGCTTATAAAGTGACCCAAATTATATTACGGCGGCCATTTGGTGTGTGACTTGAATATTAAACTTAATTAACTTATAATTTTTATTATTCCAGTCAAACATTGTATAAGCAGTAGTTTTTGCTGTAAGGTAAAACAAAATTACAAATTCTTATAAAAATTAAAACCTCATATAACTCTTTTAGGAAATACGATACAAAAACTGGCAACAATTGTAACTCTCATACTAAATCTCATAAAATGTAAAAAATTAGAAATTAAAAAATAATTGACTGCTGTCAACCAAAATACTATATTTTAAGAGCAACTCTATAAAAAGTAACATCAGTCCAAAAAACATCAAATCATTAAAAAAATTACTGTCAAATATTTAATTCTAAATATTTGTAAAAAAATATACTCTATTTTGACAGTAACTGTAAAAAAAAGTAGATGTCTTAAAAAAAAAACTAAAACAAAAAATATGGATCTTACAGAACAGTCAAAGTGGTAAACATCAATTAAACTAACTTAAATTGGTTTGTCAGTTGTAAAAAATATGTCAACCAAAAAAAAATCATTACAAATTAGCCGTCACAAATGTTGTTCCAATTAACTGTTAAAATACAATTCATTTTGTGCGTGCCATCTAGATAATTATTCCGAGCTGCAATCAATAAGATCCGAATAGCTATGACGATAGCAAATCTCCGATAAAAGACCTGTTTTAAAATTTAACATTAAAGCACTCATGCCCTATTTTCGTACTTGTATTGTATTGTTTTTTGTATTTAAATAAATATAAATTCTCAAAATATTTGCTATTAATTTTTTTGTTTTGTTTTGCCCAAGATGTTGTAAATTTCATTTTCTCATGGACATTTATAAAATAAAAAATGCTCTTTGGCAACCCGTGTTTAGAAATTTTGCAATGGTAGCAAAAAATGCTTCCTGGTAGTTTTTTCAAAAGAAAATTAAATTTCACCCAGCTGAACTACTCATTGCAAGGCTTGTTAAGAATTCTTACAATTATTCTTTGACATAAATTTTTTTTTAACCAAACTATTTAAGGTCAATGTTTGCAGACTGTTAAAATGTAGTTTTACTTGCTGTAATTCAGAAGTATACAGAAGTATGTTGTTGTGACATATTAAATGATTATTAAATATCACACTAAATTTGAAAAAAAAACTAAAAATATAAAAATATAGTGCAATCAAATTATAAATATCATTGGTACACAAATTTGCAATTTAGTACCGAAAACATGGAAACAACGTTCTGAAATTATAATTAAATCTAATGCAGTAGGAGAAATATAACAAGCTTGCAACTAACAAAAGAAGAATTGTTTTGGACCCTCGTCTTAGTTAACAATGTCACATGAGGTGGGTTCTATACACTTGTAAATTAATGAAATTACGTACTAAGCATTGCCCGTAATAACCGAAACAAACGTGTTTAAATATATATATATATATATATATATATATATATATATATATATATATATATATATATATATATATGTGCTGGGCTCATTAACTATTAGCATGTTTGTGTGATCCTCGCATGTACCTATGATAAAACTTTCTCAACTATACGAGAACATTTTCATTACATTTTCATTACATTAGCATAAATAGTAAATGAGATGTTAATGCCGTAACAAGTTTAGTTGTATTATAGATCGATAACGTTGGCAATATTAATTGTATACAAATTTGTATATGTAGTTTAATGGGTAGTTAATTGTGCGTAGAGAAAGACCCACTTAAATTGTCAGAATTAGTTTACAAGGAAATGTAATACGTCGATAGCGTATTAATAAGGTTAAATAGTTTTACAATTTTACTTTATTTTTAAATAATAAATTTATTAAACTATTCATAAATAAATATATATTAAGGTTTATTTTCTATAAAGTTTATTTATAAGCACCTTATTACTTAATTTCGTCCTACGTCGACTAGTGTTTATTTTTAAAGAAAAAATGATAAATACCAATGTGCAACAATTTTTAATTTATTAAGATTTTTTCCCTAGAAACTTTACAATAAGTATAAAAACACACTTAAGTTTTTAAATTAAAAAAACAGTGTTTTTGCCAATTTAAACACTTTTTTAAAATTCTCAAGGTTTCACTAAAATGTTTTTCTACTCCCTTCTATACAGGGTGCCCGGAAAATACGTGTACAACGTTTGACGACAGACTCCTCACGTTAAAATAGGTCGATCTAAGCCAACTTAGTTATATCCAAAATTGTCTCGTTTAGCCGGTAGAGGGCGTAAAAAAAAACAAAAGTATAACAAAGTTGAAAGTATCTATTGTAAGAAACTAAGTAAAACAAAAACATTACTTAAACAAATGTGTAAAATGACCGCCATCTTGCTGAATACACTTATTAACACTCTTTAAAAAATGATATTGGACCCTATCTAATGTCTCGGGATTATTAAAATGGTTGCCTGCATTTAAAATCCGCTGCAATAAATCATCGCGTGTGTTTACCGGAGTCTTGTAAACTTCTGTTTTAATAGCGCCCCACAAAAAGAAGTCACACATATTTAACTCAGGAGAACGTGGTGGCCATTTTACTGGTGCATCATTGCGTCTTCCAATCCATCGGTTGGGATATTGATGATGTAAGTATTGCCGAACGGCAACGGAAAATGGGGCGGGGCACCATCATGCATATACCACATTTCCCTCCGAAGTAAAAGGGGCAAATTCTCCAGAAGAACTGGTAATGTGTCTTGCAAAAAATTTAAATAAATATTTCCATCTAACCTGTCTGGAATAACAATGGGACCAATAAGGTAGTGATCAATAATACCTGCCCAAATATTAATTTTAAATTGATGCTGATGATGTGCAACTTTAATGGCATGTGGATTTTCATCGGAATAAATATGTTCGTTGTGCAGATTGGTTACCCCAGATCTTGTAAAGCATGCCTCGTCAGTAAACATAATTTTTCTACAAAAATTTGGAACAAGGATTCTTTTGTTTCTAATAAATTGACAAAATGTAAGCCGCATGGGGGATCAGTCGGTAAAAGTTCCTGGATTTTTTGTATGTGGTAAGGATGTAACAACTGTTCTCTTAAAACCTCATTGACAATCGTTTTAGGAACATTTAACTCACGTTCTAAGAGACGGGTACTGGTACTTGGTTCTTCTTCAACTCTTTCCAGAATCATCTCTTCTGTTTCCACAGTTCGAGTTGTTCGCATACGACCCCTGCCTTCAAACTTTTTCTCAAAACTGCCCGTTTCCCGAAGATGACGCTCAATATTGGCAAATGTTTGGTGGTTTGGTATTCGACGGTTAGAAAACCTCTCCATGTAAACCCTAACACTCTGACGCCCATTTCCTTGACAAAACCCGTATACCAGGAGCATGTCAACTTTCTGAGAGTTTGTATAATTTTTCATTTTTAATGGTAAAATGAACTTGTAATTCAAGAATGTTGATCGTATACTTGAGTAAATTTCATAGACTGGTGACAATTTGTCAATAATTGTCAAATTATTAAACGCCATAGCAACAAGGTCACTTAAAAAATTATTGTTACAGGTAATTTCTTTTTAATATTTACAAATTTTTGACGCCCTCTACCGGGTAAACGAGACAATTTTGGATATAACTAAGTCGGCTTAGATCGACCTATTTTGACGTCAGGAGTCTGTCGTCAAACGTTGTACACGTATTTTCCGGACACCCTGTATATTGTCACATTTATTCGCGCCTAACTGAATGGATATGTATCATATATTCACTCTAGTGTGGATATGATATGCCGTACCAACCTAAAAACAAAAAATACAAATCACAATGTTTATTTGATTACGTCGCTAAATACAAATGGTTACAAAACTGTATTATATGACGTAGCAACTGCAAATGAAAAAATTGTTAGACGTCATTCAAATCAAATGCATTCGATAAAAGCCAAACGTTTTTCAATTCCGGTTGCTACACCAGACACTGACAATTATGTTGAAGATGATAACGAAACAGAAAATGCGTGCAAGGAAACTGTGCAACCATTAATTGACAATAATGTAAAAACAAGTGAAACAGTTAACGATTTAGTTAATGTGTCCATACTATTTACGCAATTGTAGCAAGCAAGACTTATATTTAAGTTATGTTTTAGTTATTTACTTTAAAACAAATGTTATATTTAAGAAGGAATGTGTGGGGTAGAATAATATTATTAGTTTTTATTTTCCCTCGTATTTATTTTATTTTATTTATGCGTATTAACGTGAATTGTTTTTTGTTGTTTTTTATTGTATGTGAGAGTTTTAAAATAAACCAGTTCATTTCCAGCGCTCGGTTGTTTCAGTTATTATTAACCTCAAGCTAAATCATTATAAAGAAGAATTATAACAACTTGTACTAGCAAAATGGCTTAATATGTTCAACAGACAAAAACTGCAAGCTTCTTGTACATATCTCAAAATAATTCAAATAAAAAAACTAGACATAAAAATACATATGTTACCAAAAACAATATAATGTAGTATAGGAAATATATAAAAATAATACACAAAAAACATCTAATGATAAAAACTCTATGGCAATAAGAAACAAGAACCACTGCAGTTAAAATGTTATTGATGATAATAATGCTCAAAATATGGCTTAAAAAAACCAGACAAACTCAAAACAAAGATCGTGAATTTAGAGACATATTTTTTTTTGTCATTACTAAAAGAATACGTAGCTATAAATTGATAAAAATACTACCAAAGACGTTATTAACAGTAGTAAATAAATTAAAAAAAACTTAATTTTGTTCTAATTATGGGTTTGCCAAGAATACTAACAATAAGTGAAATGTTAAAAGTTGTACAGATCAATGTACATCACTGCAGTGCAGATTCAGCGGCCCCCCAACGCACACATTATGAAACATCAACATTGCCTTTGTCTATAAACCTTGATTTTACAAAAGATAGATAAAGAAGCTGAGCGTTCCAAGTAAATAGATTTTATTAACCAAAACTGTACATGTATCATAGTAAACCATGTATTAAACCTAATGCCATCATGAGATCTTTGTTCTAGAGGCCAAGTTATAACAGCTAAAGTGACCATAATAGAAAATAAAAACCAAGAAAAAGATTATTCTAAGACTCAAATTCTTTTCCTAAAAATACTCAGAATTAATTTTAGAATCAAAAATATAAAAATGGGTGTTCTATTTGAAAAAAAAAGTTTACCAAATTTCCACAATAAAATGAAGACCCTGTATATTGAAAATATTTTAAATCAACTTTTTTTAAGACCAAATAACTTTTGTTTGAAACTTTTTTTGGCTTTTTTACAATTGAAGAATTATTTAGGTGTTCCGGTAATTTTGACTACCCTGTATAAAAATATAACTGTTTTATTTATTAGCACTAAAACTATTTAAATAATAACAAACAAACCTTGGTAAAACTACTGTATTATACTTTATTCTCAAATGACATACTGCAAAATGAAAACAAAATAAACGCAATAAACGGCTGGCGATCTATATTAATGTATATTGAAATACTATTTATCCTGTCTCTTGTACGGATGTATCTTGTATTCATGTTATCATGTTATCATAGCTTAACATCTTCCACTGTCTTAACGTAGACAAGCTTTAGTAACGTTAAAAATCAAAGTGACGCATAACTAACTGTCAATAACTTACATACATCAACTATTTTGTTTTATCTGCTTTATCAATTACTTTAACCTTAATTGATTCTATGATCTATTTCTTGTTGTATTGTGTGTTAGGCAGCGGCATAACTTTTGCTTCGACTGTATCATTGTTCCCTAGCTCACCAAAATTACTGTAATAAAGTAATCATTAAACCAAATCAATTAATGTTAGTAACAATAAATGTTTACCATATTAGGGTTAGAACAAGGGTCGCCGTTGTGTCCACATACTTACTGTACAATTATTAGTTTCAAAAATTGTAAAGTATTTTGGTTGCATTTAAAGCTGAGATATTTTTATTACATATACGAGTATTAAGTTTTACCCTTCAAGTTGTTTTACGTACTAACATAAAAACATATATCAAAAATGTTCTCCTTTTAGTACTGTAAATCTATTTTTTTTCCATAAAAATGTATAAGAACTCAATTAAAATTAAATAACTTAAATTTTCATCAATATACAACTGATTACTAAAATTTGATTTTACATGTATGAAAATACCTGCAATATTTAACTAAAAACATGAATCGTTACAACACAGGCATTATAAATCATAAATATAAATTACAATTACACATTCACATATAAAACTCACAATGACTTCAACACGTATACATATTGTATATATATAATATGTAAAATATTTTATTTTTTTTATAACATACATTTGCTTGTTTTAGATTTATTTGTTTAATAATCAGATTTAAAAATAAAACTTATGTTTAACGTCTTATAATGCGTTGTGCATATATTTAATAACACTGTCAAATGTTATTAAAATAATTTAATTAAAACATAATCTCGCATTTAATTTTTTTTTATGTAGTAATACTGAATATATTCGGTGCGGTCGGACCCAACTTACCTCGGCTTTCTGGGCTCTTCAAACAATGGCTCTAATTTTTGTAGGTCCCTTTTGGACGCCCCTCGGCAAATAGGGGCAAAAACGTACTTCCTAAAATAAAGCAAACAAAAAAAATTAATTAAGGGCAAACATCATCAAAATATTCAGCAATGTATTATCCACGGATATTTAGATTTACCTGCAGTCTACTTTTTTGCTCGCCTCACATCTCGATAAGAGTAGATATCCCAGCAATAAAAACAACACGGTCCTGTTTGTTGACTCCATATCTGCAAAGTATATTTCAGACAATCGACAATTTAAATAGAAACTTGCTTAACACGCGTAGATAACAGAAAAGTTTTAGCAAACGTTCTAATAAACAAATCGTTCAATAAATGTCTTAAATATTGATAAGGGAGCCTTCGCCCTGCTCGATTGAATTTTAAAATTTCAACAACCCCTCTTGCTTAAACTTTTCAACAATTTTCTACCTCGCACTATATAAGCAAACTTCATATTATATTCTACTAAATTATATGAAGCCTGGTTGTGCATCAACTACACACACAATACGTTGTCTGTCTTGTTCAATTTTAGTTCATGATTTATTAAATTGCGGGTGCAATAAAAATAAAACTAGTTTTCCGCTGCATAAACATCTCTTTAAATAAAACAGTCAAAATCAATTGCGAGTTTTTTATCTGCAATATATGAAGTAGATGCATACGGGAATAATAGAATGTGGAATACAAATTAGTATGATCGATTTTATTTCTATGTAATAGCAACGCTAATAGTTATTCTTTTTTGTCCTTTATAGTACAATGAAAACTTATGGCAAAATACAGTTTTTCATAAAAAACAGTTTATAAAATGTTGACAGATACTATAAAATCCATTTATTACATTTAATATAAATAATCTGACAAACATTTTGTTGTAGTGAGTGACTAAATTTAATAAAATTATATTATATAGTAAAATAAATTATTATAGACTAGGTTAAGTTAGATAATGTTTACTTTTCTTGAAAAGCTGTATTTAAAATACGACTACAAAATATATATTTTACTATGACAATTTTTGAAAATAAAATGATTATTAAATTTATTGTAAAATTTGGCAGAGTATGTATGTTGTATCTTATTAGTTTTCAACATTTGCGTTATAAACGCTAGCTTATTTACTTAAATATAGAAGAAATTTCAATTCTAAGATTAGAAAGCAAATATACATATTCAATACACCTAATTAGGTACCCCGTTGTCATAAGTATGATTATGCTAAATTACTTAAATACATTATTATTTATTAATTATTTTAATAAATAAATATATAATTTTTAACATTTTCAGGTAAAAAAATATTTATTTATTCATTTAAATAACTAAAAAGATAATTAATTTAATAAAATCATGTATTTAAATTTACATGTAACTAATTTGCATATAGTTTTAAATTAGTGGAAGTGGTGGAATTAATTATATGATAAAAAGTGGGAGACATTTTCTGACGTCAGTATGCAGAGATATACATTGTGGTAGTTAAAATGTGTGTCAATATTTTGGTGCAGGTGCCCTCCAAATTTTGATATATATTACACTTCTGTCTGTTAAAAAAACACGAGTCGCACTATCTTTGAATTTTTAAAAGTTATATACTTAATTTTTATTTATTATGCTTTTTTACATCGCCACAGTAAGTCTACGACTTGTTTAAAGTGGTTTGATGGGACCAACAGCTTAATACGTGACTTCCGAACCACGCTGGTGGATAAAGAGCAAGTTATCATTTCAGTCATATTTCGGGGATCAACCCCGGACTGCTCGCATGATATGCAAGTACTCTACCATTGAGCTATCACACCTATAAATAAGTATCATAACTTCCATATTTGATTCAGGTAAAAATTACTTTTCTATCATCAAAAAAAAATTTTGGTAGGGTTTTAAAATTTTGATACCACCCCCTTTTCCATAGGGGGCAAAAAATAGCATTTTCTCGTTTTTAGTTTTTTTCTCTGCACATATTAAATGAAAAACTCTAAAAAACATCATGAAAGTAGGGTTTTGGATGGTCTTTCAACACAATTTTTTTAGCCTCTCAAACTCTGTATACAACCCTTAAAAAAATTCCAGAAGGGTTGAAATTTATTTTTGGTTATCTAAACCTTGGATTGCATAAAATTTTATTTTTTAACTTTATAAGTAATTAAAAAATCTACATCCATGATTTTTTTGGAATTTTTGCGAGAGGTGCGCTACTATTAAAAATCGATTTTTTACTTTTTTGTCATTTATCTGTTTTTTTTTCTGCTTTTGTGACTCTGCAAAGCATTTATAGCTTTCAAAATACTAAAATTTAGATTTTACAGAAAATTTTTCATTGAGTAGGTATCCTGGGTATAATATTTTCATCAATTTGCAATGATTTGACAGCTCAAAACACGGTTTATCGTATTGTTTACAAGACAAAAAACAAATAAAGTATTTTTTTTAAATTTTTAAATGTCAGATTTGAATTCCTGGCATCAAAATTAGTCAGTAAACCAATTTTCATCAAAATCGGTAAAGGTCAAGAAAACCACCTCTATCAAACTTTTTTCACAATTTTAAGACTTTTTGCACTAAAAAATCAAAACTCGAAAACGGTTAGTAATAGAGACACTGGACAAACTCCATTATATTCAGAAAGATAAAATCTCAAATTAATCGGTTTAATATATTTTTTTTATTTAACTCTTCTTTTTAGAAAAAAACATGAAATTCACATTATTGGTCATTTTTAAATGGTTCAACTTTTTTATTTTTTATTTTTTTATTGGATAAGGTTTATCAAAAACTTTCTAATAATGTATAATAAAGCAGCATATGCTATGCAATCGGTGGTTTATATAACCTAAAATCAATTCCAACTCTTCTGGTTCAACCAAAACTGTAAAAAATGACAAAAAAGTAGAAAAAAATTTCATAGTGGCGCACCACTTGCATAAATCTCAAAAAAATCATAAATGTAGATTTATCAATTGCTTGTTAAATAAAAAAATCATATTCTATGTAATCGGAGATTTAGATAACCTAAAATTAATTTCAACTTTTCTAGACTGTAAAAAATGAAAAAATAGTTAAAAAATCGACTTTTAATAGTGGCGCATAATCTCAAAAAAATTATAAACATAGATTTGTACATTGCTCATTTAATAAAAAAATAAAATTTAATGCAATCGGAAGTTTAGATAACCTAAAATTAACTTCAGCTTTACTGGACTGTGAAAAATGGGAAAAAAGTAAAAAAAATCAATTTTTATAGTGGCGCACCACACGCAAAAATTTGAAAAAATTCAGAAATGTAGATTTATCAATTGTTCATTAAATAAAAACAAAATTCAAAGCAATCCAAGGTTTAGATAACCTAAAATCAAATTCAACCTTTCTGGACCACCCAAAACCAAATGATACATTTTTTTTCGGGATAGTATGACCCGCAAAACTGCTTTATTGCATCGTTGAAAAGTTTTTATAAACCCTATATAATAAAAAATAAAAATTGAAAAAGTTGAACCATTTAAAAATGACAGCCAATAATGTAAATTTCATGTTTTTTCTAAAAAGAAAAGCTGAAAAAAAAAAATTAAACCAATTAATTTGATGGATTTCAAGATTCTGAAGATGATGAAGTTTGTCCAGTGTCTCTATTACTAACAGTTTTTAAGTTTTGATTTTTTAGTGCAAAAAGTCTTAAAATTGTGAAAAAAGTTTGATAGGGGTGGTTTTTTGACCGATTTTGATAAAAATTAGTTTAGTGACTTGACTAATTTTGATGCAAGAAATACGAATCTAACATTTAAAAATTTGAAAAAAATTATTTCATTTGTTTTTTGTCTCGTAAAAAATACAATAAATCGTGTTTTGAGCTGTCATTAATCATTGCAAATTGATGAAAATATTATATATACCTACTCAATTTAAAATTTTCCGTAGAATCCGAATTTCAGTATTTTGAAAGCTATAAATGCTTTGCAGAAAAAAGCAGAAAAAATGGCAATAAAGTGAAAAAATCATTTTTTAATAGTGGCGCACCACTTGCAAAAATTTTAAAAAAATCATGGATGTAGATTTTTTAATTACTTATGAAGTTGAAAAATAAAATTCCATGCAATTGAAGGTTTAGATAACCAAAAGTTAATTTCAACCCTTCCAGAATTTTTGAAAGGGTTGTATACAGAGTTTGAGAAGCTGAAAAAAATTGTGTTGAAAGACCATCCAAATCCTACTTCTATAGTTTTTTTAGAATTTTTCATTCAATAGGTGCAGAGAAAAAAAAATAAAAACAAAAAAATGTTATTTTTGCTCCTATGGAAAAGGGGGTGGTATCAAAATTTTAAAATTTTACTAAACATTTTTTCTTATGCTAGAAAAGTAATTTTTAAGGTAATTTAGATATTTGTGATGGGGGGCATTTCACCTATGTTAACCGGGGGGACCCTTTGTAGCATTTTAATAATGTTTTTTAAAGTAAAGTAAGAGGTTTACTTTTAAAACTTGAAAAACAGTGCGACACACAAATAATTTAAGAACCAGTCTTCAAACGATAACTTTTTTAAAACAAAAAATCTTTAATTTTTATTTTTATTCTTTACGCCTGGAGAATTATTTAGATGTTCCTGCAATTTTGACTAACCCTGTATAGTAATAAGCAAACATTTGAACAGCGTGTATCTCAAAAATAAATGCTGATATGACATATAAAAAATTCTTTCTAATTTTGTATAAAATTTAGTTAGTTTTTATTTTTTAAAGAAATCAATTGTAAACATAATTCAAATTTTTGTTGACAATGCAATGTTAAAGAAAAAAAATTGTCTGTGAAAACTTATTCTTTAGACAAATTTAAAAAAAAAAGTATATTTTTTTCCTAAAAATGCAATCCTGAGAAGTTACAAACGATTGAAAAATGTAAATTTAAAATTATATTATTATTTCTAACATTTTCAAGGTATCTTTTGCACATATAAAAGCAAGTTTTTATTCATATTAAAAAAAAAAATACCCGTCAACCTTTTTTAAGAAAAAATGATCTACAAAGTTTTCAAAATTTAAAGAAAAACATTTTGGCTGTTAAAAATGATTCTTTGAACAATTTAAAAAAAAAAGTTCAATACAGTTTATTCCTAAAAATGCAACCCTGAAAAGTTACAAAAACAAAAAATGCAAAAAAATCATTTTTTTTTTCAAATTTTGATTGCTTTATTACTCAAAAATGGCTTATTGAAAAATCTAAAAAAACTCATGTAGCAAAGGCATTTTCAGTGGCTTAAACAAAATCAAATTTTTGTTCCGTAGACTTTACTCAGACATGGGCATATAGAAAATGAAAGGATCTGCAACATTACGCTGATGTAAAGTATAGCTTTAGAATTTATGTATAGTGCAAATTTGGAGATGATTGCTAAATAAATAACAATATAAACTGCATTTTAAGCAAAAATGTATACACGGTACGTGTGTAAAAACGTAAACTTGCAGGACTTCTTTTAATTGTAATAATTATAAGTAAAAATCAAGAACAGTTTTATAATTAATTGATATAGTCAAGGAAATAATATCAAATCTGAAATCATATTAAAACAATTATAAAAGCGAGAGCATTGTAATAATATAATTATATTTAGATAAAAATTGGATAAATGCAATAACTTTCCAAAAAAATTATAAAATTTTCTAAATAATCACCTGCATACTAAATATAAAACAATTGGTATTAATAGTGATTGACTTGGTGGAAAATCTGAAACGTATACAAACGTTAAAATTAAAAAAAAAAAAAAATAGCAATGAGCTATGATATGACCGCCAAAGAGTGTAAAGAACAGAAAGTATTGCCATTACAGTTAAAAGCAAAAAAACAATCAACTAAACGCGTATATCAAGAACAACACCGGCGTTAGCATCATGATGTTTTTACATTTGTTTCTTAATGCATTGGAAAGGTTAAATACAAATTTTCATCTAAAATATGTCCGGGTACACATTATAAAAAAAAATTGTAAAAACTGATTAAAAAGAAAAGGCATTTAAAAACACCATAAAATTTTCAGTTATTTGGCATTACATTGAAAAACTTGAATACCAATTTTCATAAAAAATATTGTCCGTGAACACATAAATAAAATGTTGATATATTATAAAACTCCTAAAAAACCTAAAGTTTAATTTAGTTTTAATTTATTTAGTTATAATTTCTAGTTAGTTTTTACACAAAATTAAATTCAATGTATGTACTTATTTAGAAAACCAATCAGCGTCTTCAATTCTTTTCAAATCCAACTATCCCATATCATGCTATGACACGTACGGCAGTTTCAATTCGATTATCAAATCACATTCTTAATTTGAAACTGTTGAAACTAAATAAAATTATATTCATAAGAAATATAAATGGTTTTCTAGTCACATTTACCCAAAAGTTTCAGATTTAAACAAAAATTCATTTACAACAAATTATTTAAAAAAAAACCATAGAATCAACAAATTGGTTTTAGATTAAGTGGCAAGTTATCAAATATATTATTTAATGCTCAAAATAAAATTAATTCCTTAAACAAATGAAATGTTTATAAAATCTCATGTTTCAAATGCAGTGTTGGGACAACTATACAAGAAGCACACAGCTTAATCTTTTAGAAGCGGCCAAAATTTACAAAAAACAAGGTCCAATGTCAATTTATGTATTAATTTTCAGTATAAATATATTTTTTTGGTAGATAGTTCTCACTAGACAATGGCCTTCAAAAGTATATTTTTTAGTAATATATAGGTAATTCCATTACTTTTCAACCATTCTTAAAAAAGTGAAAAATGTCCAAATTGACTGAAAATTAAATATGTGTTAGTAGGTACCAAAAAACATGTTTTCCAAATTTTCAACTTATTAAATCATGATTTCAATTTTTGAGACCTTCTTAAAGTTCAAAAATCAAAATCCAAATTTTTTAGGCAATTTTTAACAACGTAGAGATATTTGAGAAAGGTTAACAAAAACTCATTTTGTTTGTAATTTTTTGTACTTCAATATGATTTTTTTTATTTAGCCATCCTAATTTTTTGTAAATAGAGACTGTTAAGAAAATAGTCTAAAATCCCAAAAACAGATCTACATTTAAAATGCCATCAACAAAATTAAATCTAAATAATTTTTTTGTTTTAAATTGCTCTTTAAAGTTTTGCTAAGTTTTTTTCTGATTAAACATCTAAATCGTAAGATAGCGTTTCTCAAAGATTGGTACTTAATCATGCTATTTTTTGTATACAATAAAACTGCTGTAACTTTTTTCTATATAAATAATTTTTGCTAAATTTTTATTTTCCTCTTTTTTAAATATTTAAAAAATTTAGTTCTTGAGAATAATATAGAGTCTAAGCTACAGCACTTCCAAAACTCCATAAAAATTTGTAAATTCAAAGCGTTTTTACGTTAATATAATATATATAATGATTAGCATTTTTACTACAAAAAAAAATATTTCTTTTATTTTCAGCCCTTTAACTCTTTGGAGTCAAATTAAGAAAACGCCAAAAAATCACATTTTTAAAGTAATTTTTAATGTTTTTGTTTCTTAGCGTATAAACATTAGAAAAAAGTCTACAAACATTTAATTTTTTTGTATTTTTTTTATACTTTAGGTATTTTTTTAAATAAAAATATTTTTTTAAATCAAATATTTTTTTCTGAACTCCTTTGATCATGGGCCGTTTTGAAAATAGTCTAAAAATATCAAAAACAGTCTTTTATTCAAAAAAGCCGTGACAATGTCAAGTTTTAATATTAACAAAATTAAGTTTAATTTGGATTAATATTTTTGCTTTAAATTGCTCTTTATTTTGGTCAAAAATGAAATTTTTAGAAAACATTTTTTATATATACTTAAATATATATGTATATATTTAAAAGATTGGTTTTTGGTAAAATATTGAGTCCAAACTGCAGTATTTCCAAAATTTTATAAAAATCGTAATAACAGAATTTTTTTTTTTATAAAATCTAATTGTTTATGCCATATACAAGATGATTCAAAGAAACTGCATGGTTTTAAAATAATGAGTACAAGTAAAATGTTTGTTACAGAATGCTATTTTATTTAACTAAGTGTGGAAAATAGCATCTCTTAAATGACAACTTTTTTCTCAAATACAAATTTGTTTGTTTGTTTGTTCAATTCTTCCAATATTCGGAGTTTATTTTCATAGACACGGAACTTCAGAAAACCCCACAAAAAAAATCACAAATTGTTAGGTCAGGAGAACGAGGTGGCTAGGGCACATCGCCAAAACAAAAAATGATTAGTTCTTAAGATGGGAAAATTGTCGCATAAAACTATCGTGCAGCTTTTCTTGGAAGTTAATTAAGATAATTCATTTCCGTTTTCGGCATTATTATAAGTATAATAACAACATTTGAATAAGCTATTTTGGTAAAAATATATTAATAAATAAAAAAGTATAGTGGTAAAAATTGTTCAATTTATTTCAAACTTAGTTCATATTAATGATATTTATATAAAAAAATTATGCCGCAAAAATTATCACAAAATGATTATTTGTTTGCTTTAAAAGTAGCACCGAAGATGAGGATACTTTTGGGTGTAAGCAATAAGCCCACCAATGGCTCCGCCCATTACGTTCGGTACTGTTTTTATTACACAATTGGTAGTTTGATTTTATTGGGTCATCGTCGCCATGGGCGGTATTTTACTACAGTGCGAGTGAAGCGCTTCCGGTAGTTTATCACGGAACCATTCCTGACAATTCTGTCCTTAAATAACCTTTATCTTTCTGAAACTATACACTCCCAATATCTATTTTCTGTCTCTGTAGTTCTGGCACCGGAAAGTTGATAATTTTTTCATTTCAATGCAGCAATTTAGCAATCCGGGTCAATTACGCCAAATTTAGCAACAACACATTAGACCGTCACCAGAGGTCTAAGCTGGGACTGTTGATACAACTGTTGTGGATTATCCATGGCCCAATATCAGCAGTATTGTTTATTTTTATATTAAAATGTCGACGAAAGAGACGCTGTGTTTGAATAACAAATTCCCAACTTTTAACATAATTATCGTACAGGAACTTACACAAACATACAATGCTACTAAAATGGAGTACCTTGCGGGATTAAAAGACAATATGCCGGTTTCCTCCACTCTTCTGTGATTGATTGACTGAGATTACAAATAAGCTAAAAATATGGAAAACATGTTTTTTTGGTAGTAAAAATTGGAAAGGATTTTTGGAAGTGCTGTAGCTCGGACTACATATTATTCTCAAAATTTAAACTTATAGGAGTGTTTCAGGTATGTACAAAGAATTTTTTCTGAAAATTTCAGCAAAAATATTTATAAAGAAAAAAGTTACAGCGGTTTCAATGTATACAAAAATTAACTTTTTTGACCGAAATACCAATCTTTGAGAAGTGATATCTCACGATTTAGATGATTGATAAAAAAAAACTTTAAAAAGCAATTAAATTTTTAATGTAGGGCTGTTTTTGGAGTTTTTTTCTAAATGGCCTACGCTCACAAAAATTAAGTATAGCTACATAAAAAAAATCAAGTTCAAGTACAAAAAAATTACAAAAAAAAATGTTCCTACGCTGAGAAAAAAAATTTACTTTTAATGGTTTTTCTGAACTTTAAGAAACTCCAAAAAATTGAAATCATAACTTTTTTTTTCTGTTGCAAAGCCGATATTTTAGTACTTACGCTTGTGCTACTACCACACAAGCCGCTGTTGAATATATACCTAAAAATTTAAAGGGTTCCCCCGGTTAACATAGGTGAAATGCCCCCCATCACGAATATCCAAATTACCTTAAAAATTACTTTACTAGCATTAAAAAAACATGTTTGGTAGAATTTTAAAATTTTGATACCAACCCCTTTTCCATAGGGGGCAAAAAATAGCATTTTCTTGTTTTTTTTTTCTGCACCTATTGAATGAAAAATTCTAAAAAAAATTATGGAAGTAGAGTTTTGGGTGGTCTTCCAACACAAATTTTTTCAACCCCTCAAATTCTGTATACAACCCTTAAAAAAATTCCAGAAGGGTTGAAATGAAAAAAAATTAAACCGATTTGATAGATTTCATCCTTCTGAAGATGATGGAGTTTGTCCAGTGTCTCTATTACTAACCGTTTATAAGTTCTGATTTTTTAGTGCAAAAAGTCTTAAAATTGTGAAAAATGTTTAATAAGGGTGGTTTTTTTGATCTTTACCAATTTTGATGAAAATTAGTTTACTGACTAATTTTGATGCCAGGAATACGAATCAGACATTTAAAAATTTGAAAAAAATTTACATCATTTGTTTTTTGTCTCGTAAAAAATACGATAAATCGTGTTTTGAGCTGTCAAATTATTGCAAATTGATGAAAATATTATATTCAGGATACCTACTCTATGTAAAATTTTCCGTAGAATCCAAATTTCATTATTTTGAAAGCTATAAATGCATTGCAGAGTCACAAAAGCAGAAAAAAAAACAGTATAAATGGCAAAAAAGTTATGATGTTAAAAAATAAAATTCCATGCAATCGAAGGTTAACCCTTCTGGAATTTTTTTAAGGGTTGTATACAGATATTGAGGGGTTGAAAAAAATTGTGTTGGAAGACCACCCAAAACTCTACTTCTATGATTTTTTTTAGAATTTTTCATTCAATAGAGAAAAAAAATAAAAACCAAAAAATGCCATTTTTAGCCCCCTATAGAAATGGGGGAGGTATCAAAATTTTAAAATCCTATCAATCATGTTTTTTTGATGCTAGAAAAGTAATTTTTAAGTTAATTTAGATATTCGTGATGGGGGGCATTTCACCTATGTTAACCGAGACCCTTTATTATTATAATAAAATACCACATAGTAAAGGTCTAAAACATCTCTTAGAAATGGTGTAATTTTTAGAATGAAATTAAAGTTACAGCTTTGTCACATTAATCGTTAATGAAAAAATTTAATATGTTAACCAAAAATGTAGCTTATTGTAATTATAATTTTATACGTGTATTAAAAACTTGCCTAGCAACCGATTGTGTACGGTAGATAAATCCACTGAACTGAATGATTGGTATATGACTTCTAAATAAACCAAAAAAACAAAAAAATGCGTTGAAGTTAGTATATAAACTGGTATCATTTAACTCAAATAATTTTAAAGACATATTAGAAACCACAATAGTTTACATAATTGATATCACAGCGAATGTGAATATAGATTTAATAAATACAAACAATAACATAATGTTAAAACATAATAAAATTCTAAACATATTAGAAATGTACAAGTAATTGAAAATCTAACTAAAATTACATTAACATCGATGACTCATATTGATCACATAATTGCGTCCGATAATACAAGCGCTGCAAACTATATATAGTACTAAATAATTAGATCGCTTTGGCGATCATGATTGTCTATTGTGAAATGTCTTTAAGAACTACTCTAAAAAGCAAACTTACTTATAATTATTAAAATTAATAACTTAAAAAAATGTATGCTAATCAATATCAAAATATTAAAATGATCTCAACTCTGTACCTTGGCACGACTTTTTTGATATAAAATATGTAGATCAAAAAGTCAAATTTATAACTAAAAATATTAAGTTACTATACACGCACTGTATAAATTAAACAAACAAATCCTGCTCATTTCATTGAATTTTCAGTAAGTCATTTCCAAGTAATAAACAATTAAAATAAAAAAATAAAAAAATTGCGTTTTTTTCACATTTTTTGATCGTTTGTAACTTTTAAGTGTTGCATTTTGGATAAAAATGCTTTTGTATGTGCAAAAAATACCTTAAAAGTTTTAGGAAGTGCGTGCACTACGCTCCAAGATATCTCGTTGTAAGATATCTTGGAGCGTAGTGCACATATAAAAGCTTGTTTTTATCTTTTTTGAGAAAAAAAGAAAATCGTCATTTAAAAAAAAACTGTTTTAAAGCTTAAGAAAATTTTCAAAATTGAAGGTGAAATATTATTTTTTGAACAATTAAAAAAAAAGTTTTTAACAAATTTTTTCTTAAAAATGCAATCCTGAAAAATTACAAACGATCAAAAAATGTAATAAACGCAAAACATCAATTTTTCAAATTGATTGCTTATTACTCGGAAATAGCTAACTGAAAAAATTTGAAAAAATTCACATGATCAGGATTCATGTATAGAAAGGCATTTTCAGTACTATAAGAAAAAAATTATTTTGTACACTTGACTCATTCATGTCTATTAGACTGGTTCTTAACTTTTTTTTTGTAGAATTTCTTTGTGTGCACCCTCAATAAGTAATCTTTATGCAAAAAAGTAACCCATGTTAAATTTCAGCCGCTAAGAACCAAAAGAACATGTGTCGCACTGCCTTTAAAGTTTTAAAAGTAGTCCATTTATCTTACTTAAAAAAACATTATTAGAATGCTACAAATTTGACAAAATGAAAAAAATACGTACGTCATTTTAAAAGTTTTTTAAATTAAAAAAAAATTATAGACCTAAGCCTCAAATTAATAATTGTTTACAAGTCTAATTTTGTGTTCAAATTTAAAATTTAATAAAAGAGTGTCAATTTAAAAATAATAGTAAACAGAGTACAGTGAAGCTTCCCTAATTCGAATCTCCAAGGAGCACCAAATATAATTCGAGTTAGGAAAAAATCAAATTATAGAAAAATATGCCTAAATTAAGTCTTAAAGTTTATTACATAATACATACTACAAATTAAACAAAACATTTAGTTTTATAGTATTTTTATGGAATGAATACATATACAGTGCGTGCGGATATAAAGTCTAGAAACACCAAAATTAAAAGTCAAAAAATTTCCATGCTTTTGAAAAACCTCAATTTATAATTTTTTTAAATCAAATAAAGAATTGTTCAAAATGTTGTTTTTCGGACAAATTATCAACATGCTAAACGTACTTAACGCCATTTGATTACTTTACACGTGCCTAGAAATACAATTCTAGCAGCACCCGACAAGTTTGTTTTCTATCGTTGCCGCAAATTGGTTAAACCTTGTTTAAAATCCTTACAAGGTTAAGTTTAAAAACCTTATTGTTTGCAAAAAATATTCGAGTTATAGAATAATTCAATTTGAAGTAGTTTGAGTTAGAGAAGTTACACGTATACTGATGTAAAGTTTTATATGAAACCTAATTAGCAAAAACTCAATTGCTAAATCTGAAAGTTATGATACTTATTAAGTATATTAAATTTGAAAACTCAAAGGTAGTGCATCACGTGTTTTTTTAATCTTAAAGACTGAAATTTGGCTTGGCTTACTTTTTTTGCCTTTCTAAAGGTGAACACACAAAAAATGCACAATTTTTTTTTAAGAACTAGTCTAATAGCCATATATTAAAAAAACTATGTTAGTTTATGATTTGTGGAGTGTATATCCAGAAATGCCTAAAATATCATTAAAAAATATATATTTCGTATAAGATTATTCACTTTCAAAATTATTGTTACAGCTATATCCAAACAACTAATAAAAAACGTATCTTCAATTATACTATAAATTAAGCACAGCAAAAGAACTATTTAAATACAGAAAATTTAATTATAATATATTGCTGTATGCACAATTTGCTGAAAAGTTTAAAACAAAAACAAAAAATAATATAATAATAAAAAAAATGTTTTGTAGCAGGCAAGAAACTGTATAAACGTTTACAAAAAATGTAATAAATTGAACTGTAATAACTTAAGTCAATGCGGTCGTTACGTTGGTTTTACTAAAATAGTCGGATCATGATATATAATACGGACTATCTGAAGTAAATCTGCTGCTTAGGCTAAAAAAAGTTAATTTATAGAATCAAACGCCCTTTCACAGAAATGCTTAGAAGCTATGCCGCCCATGATTAAATTGCCACCACAAATAAACCAATACTTTTTATTTAATTAAATTTTGTATTCAAAATATTTTTGAAAATTGGCCTCCCTTACAGGATTTGAAAATAAAATACACTTTAAAAACGACTGTACTAAACAATAAAATATATTATTGCAGTGATCCTGCCCTTTCATAATTTAAGAAATTGATTTGCGTATTATATAAAATATCCAATAAATTATTTTAATTAATATAACATTAGATTAATTTTATTCCAACATGTTAATATTTACTAAACAAATATTAAGACGTTATAAATTTCAAAGCAACCATGAAGTAAATAATATTATCGATTTACATTATTATTTACATAATCAATTAAACCCTTAAGTCATTTCTCCTCTCAACTAAATTCGCTTTAACTTATTTGTATTCGTACTTCAACTACGCGTACCAAGTTTTTCATATTGTTGAATAGTTTTATGTATAAAGATTACATAGTACATGACAATATTTTTTTGTTAAAAGGAGCAACCTTATTTTTCATGAACTAAATTATAATTTAATAATCAAATTGGAAATATAAAGAAAGATAAAACAAACATTTGCAGTTTGGAGTCGGAAAATAAGCAGGGCCCAGAAACAAAACATTTGTATTATGTAGTAGATCATTAGGTATTAAACATTATTGATTGTTATTGAGAAATAATACATAATAGACGATGAATTGTTGATCTAATTAATAGTTATTTAAAATCCAGAATATATTTGATCAAACAACTTATCCATTTATAAATTTAAAAAACCGAATGTAATTAATTAGTAAAAACAACTTATAAATTTATGTTTTAAATTATATTCAAAATATTAGGACATCCAATTATTAAATGTAACAACGTTTCTGAGTTAATAAAAACAAAATTTGATTTAAAACTTCAAAGAGATTTGCAAACTAAATTAATTTAATTAAAATGTTTATTTCGAAGTTGATATTCGAATTTGTATTAATTCGATTTACATAAATCCCTAGAAATTAATTAATCGTACATTCAAGAGTTAATTTAATAATACCCTTTCTCTGGAAATTAAAACGTCGAAAAATATATAACATATTTTTCATTTTCAAATCAGCTTAATTGAAATAATATTTACTTCCATGAATATTTGATTTTAATAATCGCTTTTTTATGGTGTTATGTTTACCATTTGTGGAGACTGTATATTTTCATATAATTAGTAAATAATAAATGTAATTATGAATAAGATAAATTGGATTATTTAGATATCTTATATGACATTTCTTCAGTTGTTAATTTCAAAGTGTAATATTTAGCAATTACTTAATATATCACAACATAAAAATACTTTTGAATTTATAAAGAAAATATTTAATTTAAAAGTTTGGAAAAAAATGCAAAGATCTTTAACATTATGCCGATGTTGCAAAAAACTTAAGTCTTAAGTCAACTTTGGATTGGCAATGAATAGCTCGTGTATAAGTATATTTTATATATATTCAAAAGTTGAACAGAAATAAAAACTGTTTACATTTATTAGGAAAACCTAGTTTTCTAAATACTTTAAAAGCTATATCAACCACATGGTCGATCCAAAAAAGATTATGTAAGATTGTAGCCTCTAGAAGATTTCGATATGGATTCGCTAAGTAATACTTGGTACTGATAATCCCTAAAATTTTAATTTTGAAACAGTAAAAAGTTGAGTTTTTTTAAAGTTAAAATTGATCAAGTATTGAGAGAGATTTCGAGGTCTTTGATAAGATGCTACATATTCTAACCTAGAAACTTTAAAACGCTCTATCATATTTGTAAAAAGTATAAAGTATGAAAGGTGCTATCATCTGCAAAACTATAACAACATTTATAATTTTAGAGTCAGAGTTAAAAGCATCAATTTAAACAATTTTTTTTTTATTGTTAAGAAAGCTATTCATAAAACTTACAAATTTGTGATCAAAATGCAATATACAATGGAGTTTATTAATAAGATTAGGATGCCATACCGTATTAAATGATTTGAAAATGACTAAAGTTACTGCTACAAATTTTTTTTCTATGTTTGTCTAAGTAGAATTCTACTTGTGACTAACATATGCCAGAAAATCTGTTGTCAAACGTTTGGATTAAAATACATATTGAGTATCTAAGATAAAGTTATTTTGCTCTAAGAACTTGACAATGTGCATATTATTTTCAAAATATTTAATTCTTTTGACAGACTTTTCTTTTTTTTTTGGTATAGATTAAACATTTGCAATCTACCAACAGTTCGTAATGGTTTCTTTTTTGTATAATAAGACAAATATTTTAGTCAAAATTAAAGCTAATTCATTTGCAAATGTTTTAAAAATAATAAGTGAAAATTTATTTATACATATTTTATTTAAGCAGATATCTTTTAACAATGCCCAAAATAAATGTGACCCATTATTTAACTACTAAGAAGCTTTGTAGGTACAACAGTAAAAAGATTTAGAATAGTAGAATTAGATTAAATACAAGTTGGTTTGCAATAATAACTGCTTTTTTTATTAGTAACTAAATTGTTTTGATCATTTCGTAATAATTAATGATATTAACTACTTTGCAAAAAATGTGTTGTTTTATAGACATTTTTGTTATTTATGGAAAGCTGAAAAATTCGATTAGCTTTGTTTCTGTCAATCCTATATTTTTATAATAATAATAAGTATATAAGCTTTTTGCTTCTTATTTATCCTGTTTAGCCTAAATTGAGTACAAATTCTTTTGTTTTGGTTTAATGACAGATAATAGAACCAATTTTTTAATGAATAGTTTTTGAAATTTTTTGCTAAAATAAGTGGATCCTCAAAATATAAGCAATGATCATTAAGATCAAAATAATTAAGATATTATTTCATTTTTACTATGTTCATTTTAAAATAATGATAAATAAGTTTGGTAATAATAGAGAAGTTTTAACAACAGAAATAATAAGTAAATGATAAAAAAATCCTAATATAAGTAATTGTTGTAATCTCTAATATAGTTAAAAAAAACACAGATCTAATATTCTTGTTTTACCAAAAAGTCCACACATAAAAAATATCTAAGTTGCTGAATAAGTTGAGTAAAATTATGAGTAGGCTTTAGCTTGTTAATATCCGTGTTGTGAAAGATGAGTGAGTTAACCATTCATTATTATATTCGGCTTTTTAGTAATTACCTTAATAAAGGTTGTCAAGTCTTTTAGAAAGGTAAACATAAAAGCCTAGAGTTGCCTTATTTGGAGAACGGTATATGCCTATTACAAAAATAACCTTGTCTTTACTACTCTAATGTGCCCTGCATACAACCTCAAGGCCCAATTGGCCTGTGTAAACTTTTGCACTTATTGTGCAACTCCAAGACTTCAACTAACAGTGCATTTTGGCCAGATACAGTCTTAGCACATAACCCCAAGATTTCAACTGCCAGTATGTAAATAACAATCTTTTACAGCCCTCCAAGTATGTTACAGCTGTAAGTACCTCAGTAACCTCACTTTCAATTTACTTTGTATTGCACACCTTTAAAACCCGCTTGGCCTATGTGTAAATAGCTCTGATAGCTGAATTATACCCCTAAAAACTCCACTAATCATTGAGTAATTAAATCTCGTTCTTTTAGCACTTGTAAGGTAAAGATTTAGCAATACTTTCTACCAACAAATATTTTAACAATCTATAACTCTACCTGCATACACGCAAGTAACAATGTTTATAGTACAATAACAATTGAAAATAATGCTAACAAATAACATTGTTAACAACCAAAATAATAACCAACAATTTTATAATAACAACAATTTACAAGCTAAAAATTAACAAAATTAGAAAAATTGAAAAAAATATCAAAATCTGAATTAAAGCATTTAAATGGTATCTTTACCAGCATGAAAAACTTGACCACAAAAAAATACATAATAATCTTTAAGTTATAAAAGCTAGAAGACAATAACTTATAAAACAACTTAATAAAATAAAAAACTTATTACTATTCTTTCTCGATCTCGTGTAAGTCAGCTCTAATAAACAATTTAACAAAAACAGAAATAGTTGAAATTCTTACTGATGAATTAACTAATATAAACTCGCAATCATCAGAAATCAACTACAAAACAATGGCTACGCAGTTTAATAAAAAGGACATACACAAAACTGCCGAAGAAGGACACAATGAATCAAACTTAAAAAAACAAAATACTTTTACTGGGCAATAATAACTTTAGAGGTTGCTCTAGTAAATTCATTAAATTTTTTCTACAAAATTTAAAGTTTCTTGTATTTTTAAGCCATATGCATTATATTCGCAATTAATAGAAAACGTTGACCTTGCCAAGTTTAATCAAAATGATTAGGTAGTTATAATGGGTGAAGCACAAGATGCAGTTAAAGTAAATGTTGTGAACAAAAAACAAATTTGCCAGTTAGTACAAATATAAAGTTTTCCAACAAGAGGTTTCATTTTGATATTAAAAAAAACGGGTATTTTTTAAGAGAAATCTATAAATGTTTATTTCATTGTAAAAAGAAAGGTATGCCATTAACATTTAAAACGATATCAGTCAAATGGCTGCCACTGTTACGGTTGCAGTACCACATTCTTTTCATAAATTTTTCCATGACCAATTTGCACATTTGCGGCTGTATGTCCTTGATAACTTTACAAATTCCATCTTTAAGGTCTTAAATCAATTGTGGAGCATTGGCATAGACCCTCGCATATACCTTATCTTTCACGTGAGCCCAAAAAAAAGTCTAAAGATGTTAAATCACAAGATATTGGTGGCCAATTGTGATCACTTCTTCGAGAAATAACACGGTCAGGAAACTTTTCTTGCAAAATTGCAATTGTTTCGTTGCTTGTGTGGCACGTAGCGCCGTCTTGCTAAAAATAAATGTCGTCCACATCAATATCTTCCAATTCCGGCCATAAAAAATCATTAATCATAGCTCGGTAGCGCTATCCATTCACCGTAACAGTTGCACCAGCCTCATTTTCAAAAAAGTACCGACAGCCCAAAAACTGCACCAAACATTGACACGTTGAGGATGCAAAGACTTTTCAACAATCATTTTGATATTTTCTGAGCCCCAAATGCGACAATTTTGCTTATTAACGTAGTCTCCGAGGTGAAAATGGGCCACATCACTGAAGATAATTTTTCAATGAAATTCCGGATCATTTTGATGCATTTGAAGGACACAATCAGCAAAGATACAACGTTTATGGTGATCGACCAGCTTGAGTTCTTGTGTTAACTGAACTTTAAGTTTTTATGCAATATACTGTGTATTGTCGTTTGTGGAATGTCTAATTCCAAAGATCGACGAGGAATCGACAAACCTGAGTTTTCTTCAACACTACGGGCTATATCAGCAATATTCTCATGTGTTCTTGAGCGATGCACACGGTTTTGATTCTTCACATCACAAACTTGTCTCAACAGCTCAAACAAGGTTTACTATTGCCGGCCAAAAAGGTGCTTTACGACTTTAGTTTTTCAAACTGTGACTGAAGTTTTTTTACCATTTTTGTAGTAAATTTTAATAATTTCAATGCGTTTTTGAAGCGTGTATCGTTCCATTTCCTGCTTGAAAATTGACAGTTGCCCAAATAGCCTGCTATTCAAAATGAAACTTCTTATTGGAAAACCTTTTAGAAAGATACTTAACCAATTTATTTAAAATTTTAATTTATCTTTATATAATGGCTTATTAAGTGAAATGGATGATATAATGTTTATAGATGCCAACGCAATTATTCAAGCTAATGATATTATCAAATATGGATGTATAAGCACTACAAATAAATAAAAATTACTTAAATATCTGAGTGACGCTATAGATCTTAAAGGTTCCACACAAAAACAAATAATATCTGAGCACAAAGTATATTTAATAAACTTGACATGGTAAATGAACAACGACCCAGCATACTGTGTATTACAGAATCATGGAGCTTTGATAAAAATATGGAGACAATAAGTATAAAAAATTACAAAAGAGTAAGTTATTTTAGTAGACAAACAACGGTACATAGAGAAGTAATTATTTTTGTAATCAACCATATACCAGCAAAAAACGTAAAATTTGTTGAAAACGCTTTTGTCAAATTGGATGTTAAAATGTGTTGTACAATTATACAACTAAATGAATTGGTATATTATCTATATATAGACCTCTTACTAATAATATCAATATCTGTCTAAATAATGTGTCGTTAGTATTAAATAAAATATCTCCAGAATGCAACAACTTAATAGTATGTGGTGATTTAAACATTAACTTGTTAGATTTATTAAAATGTTATAATTTAATAAATAATTTTTTTTGCTTACTAGAGTTCAATATATAGAACAAAGAATTATAGAAAGCCAAATAGATTATCTGGTCTGTAATTTTTCTGAAAGTTATTTTGATTGTAGTAATTTTAATCTTCATATAGCAGATCATAATGCTCAAATAATAAAAATATCTATTCCTAATTTGGGCAAACAAACAATGGATGACAATAAAATTAAAGATAGACAAGTTAATGCAGATAATATACATCAATTAACGACGACACTGTCTCAAAATAATTGGGATTGCATTAAAATGGAAGACGTTGATTAAACATTTAATTTTTTTATGCAAACATTTCTGTACCATTTTCAAAACTCTTGTCTTATTGTAGAAAAAAAAAAAGAAAAAAACTATAAAACAAGATTGGCTTACGAGTAAAGTAATTAGAGCTAGCAAAAAATTAAAATTTTTATACCGCAACATAAACAAATACAATAGTGAAGAAAATGTCAATTTGTACAAACTGAAAAAAAAAAACAACACAAGCAACTGGTGTCAAACACTAAAAAAAGAAGCATTGGGAAAAAGAATAAAGACCGGAAAATATTTTTGGAAAAATTTGAAAAAACTAAAGATAATAAAATAACGCACTTCATTTATAATGGCAGTGAAGTATATTGTAATCAAACAATCAGTAATGTTTTTGGAGAACACTTTGCCAAAATAACCACAACAAAAATAAAAACTTATTTTAAAAACATGTTATCAACACAATGCACTACTTCAAATTTTGCATCCAGTTCAATGTTTTTAGTCCAGTTGTAAACAGACATAATTAATGTTGTAAATTTGTTAAAAAATACAAACTCTAAAGATTTTGATGAGTTACCAGTTTGCGTCATCAAACATGTATTAAACTCTATAATAAGTCCATTAACTGCTTTAATAAATAAATCAATCGTCGATGAAATTTTTCTAACAACTTTAAAAGTAACTCGGGTAGTGCCGGTTTTTAAGCGTAATGATTCTAGTGATATTAATAACTATCGACCAATATATATTGTCAGTGTCTTTCTAAAATTTACGAAAAAATAATTTTTAAAAACTATGGGGTTATCTGGACAAATTTAATCTGGTATCGGATACAAAAGCAACAGATCTACCAAAACCAAAAATTTTATTAAAACAAAATTGTATTTGTTAGGCATAAGAAATAATATACTGAAATTAATAATTAGTTTTATTAGGGACAGGAAATTTTATGTAGATGTTAATAATTATAAATCAGAAGAAAAAGATTGTATAATGTGTGTGCCACAAGGATCTATATTGGGACCATTACTATTTACCCTATTTATTAATGATCTTCATGCTTATATTGAGAGAAAATATAGTAAAGTTAATAAATTATGCAGACGTTAGTGCAAGTAATAAAACGGAGTTACAAATAAAAGTTAATGAAATATTGCAAGCGATGAAATGTTGGTGTAAAACAAACCAGCTAATCTTAAATGATAAAAAAACTGTTTATCTACATTCTTTATTAGAAATCTACCTCGGTTAAAAATTTCTGCTTCTATAGAAAGTTCTGTGTTTTAGGTGTATATGTCGATGAAATGTTAAAATAAGATTGTCATATTGAGTTTACCGCAAACAAACGAAATAAAGCTTATTATTATTTATTGAAATTTAAAGCATATGTTAACATTTCAGCTTTAATGAACATTCATTATTCGCTTGTATATTCCCATCTTTTATACAACATAATAATTTGGGGCAAATCTACTACTGTTCATCAACTATTTGTATTACAAAAACATATTTTGAAACTGATATACAACATTAATAAAAGAGATACCTGTAAACAAATTTTTATAAAAATGTGCTGTTTATACAAAATTAAATGTTAAAAATTTTCAGAAACTTTCAAAAGGTCATTCTTACACAACTGATGATTCAGGATCATAAAACAAAATTATATGAAAGTTCCCCAACATATAATTGTAGTATCGTATTTAATAAGCTTCCATCTCATTTAAAAGATTTACAAATACTGACATTTAAAAAACATCTTAAAAAGTATTTAGTAGAAATATGTGATTAATTTATTTGTCTTTAGTAAGTAAATATGTATATTTGTATTGTTTTGTCTATAAATTTTAATTTTATTTAAATGTATTGTTACAACACAAACAACACTGTTTTAATGACTTTGTTTAGGTGTATATATGTATATGACATGCTCAATGTCCTGTATAGGATCTTTTAATGGAATAAATATATTATTATTATTATTATTATTTTATCCACAATCATAATAAAATCGAAAATACCGTATTAAAATTTAGAGCAACTTTTAAAATATAAAATATTACCTATTAAAAAGAATTAAATCTACTAAAAAACTAATTTCTGTCAAAGCACACAGTTATCAAAAAATCTAATCTGTATAATTACAATTCTCTTGACTAAAACTATTTACTCATCACAATTTGTTTTCTAGTTATTTCCAATCGCAAAAAAACAACATCTTATAAGTTCCAATAGTACTTAACTGGCAATAAATAATAAGAAGTTTTTTAATCGTACCACCACTTTGTTTCTTGATGTATCAAGTTGCTCAACTTGATACATCGAGATACTTTTTGTCTATTACAAAGAATACACCGTCTAACTTCTTACAAATATATAAATAAATAAAAATAATTTTAAACTGTTTGATTGACAAATAATATAACCTGTGAAAATTTTAAGATCATAGTATGATGCAGTTTACAAAAGTAAAGCATTATTGTTTTAAATTATTTTATTTTAATATTCAATTAATGAATCAAATACAAATTTAACACAGGTTAAAAAGCAAATAATGAATGGGAGTAATAATAAAAACATTAGTTTTTGACAGAATAGTAACTAAAAAGTTAATTTCATATATATAAGAATTGATGGTTTATGATAGTGATGCCAGAGAAAAGAAAAGCCAATTCTCAAATCAAAGTATAATAAAAATTATGCATATAAAATAAACTGCCAGCTATTTTAAAGTATAATTAAATTAAAAAAAAGTGCAATATTATGTATACATGAAGATAAAGTAATAACAAAGATAATAAATGTATTTGCTAAAATTTACAATGTCAAACGACAAGAAATATAGTATTACTACATTATAATTGTTATACTCAAATTCGGGCTTTGGAATATTTTCAAAATCAATCTGTCGATCAAAAACTGTTACTGGTTTAAATTCTATATCACATCTCGTCTTCAATGTGTTAGTTTCAATAAGTGAGGTTTCACTCGTTGAAATTCAAAGATATTTTTATGTTGTTATGACAAAAACAATTTTTTTTTATAGAAGGTGAAACTGATGTTTCCAAAGTATTATAATATTACTGATAGTAAACAAAAAAGAAACTTGTTAATTTGGTCAAAATCAGAATAACGTTAAAGTTAATTAATATTTGTTAAAGAATTTAAATAAGAATACAAATTAAAATATTGCTCCCAAATAAGCGCACACATAACACCATCAAAAATTTAATACAATTTGATACAATTTTTACGTTACAATAAGAGGTAAAGGAAAACGTTGAGTATTTAAGATGATAAATTATACGCCAGAAACAATGGCACGAAGATGTTATTAAAATGCCGTTTATTAATGATGCCTGCCATCAAGTGTTTAGATACCTATAAATTAAATACAATTTCACGAAACGTTTTCAATTTATATAAATATTAATCGGTTAAGGGAATGCTTTATTGTTATTATTCTTAATCCATACATACTATATTCGTTTTATGTTAGGTATGTTGAATATAATTGTTTCGGCCAATTTAATGTTCATATAGAATTACTAAAATTACAACCGCAATTAAATCTTGAATAGAAAGTTTCGATTTATTTGACAGCTGTTTGTTGTTTTAAAATAAAATATTTTTTGCATAAAAGTATATTACTATATACCCATTTAGAAATGTGCCCTATACTAAATAATGTTTTAAATTAATGAAGTACCGTTAGAAATTTTAAACAAATTACTGCCTGCAAAGAATTCTGGTTATTCAATATGCGAGTTAATGAAGTATATAAATAATGTAAACAAATCTGGAAAATGTGTGGTTTTTAATGTTAGTTTAGCCATAGTCTAAAGATAATTTTGGTTCATATCTCAAAAATTAAGTGTGCCTTAACTTTACAGATAACTTTTACAATAAAAACTTTCAAAAGTTATTGAGAGTAAATGAAAATTTAATACTTTAGATGATAAAATAATTTATTCAAACTTAAATCAACGATCATAACTTGACCGATATGATCGTTGAATTTTGTCAAGAACAAACAATTGTTTCAGTTGTACAAACCTCGCCAATGTGCCTTGTATGACTACGGCATTGCACGATGGCAAATGACAATTTAAATAAATATTTTTGTGCTTATAAGCACAATTTTATTGAAGATGTAAATAATAAAACAAATGGCCGTGACTCAATCTAAATTGCAGCTACTTGTTTTATTATTTATATTAATTTCAACAAACTTTTGTTTAAATTAATTTTTTTTACACTTTTTGGTTGGCAAAAGTTTCCAAAAAAGATAAAGACATGTTTGAAATTAGTATTTTCTCTAAAAATTCTTTAAAAGTTTGACAAATAATTAAAACAGTGAATAGCAACATTGTTCCATTATTAATAAGTGATAAAAACTTTAAATGTGGCAAAAATTAATTAGAAAATACCGTAGTCTACATCAGTCCGTCAAGAGAATTATGATGAAACGTGTTTTTATCATTACAACCTTGAATTAATAAAACTGGTTTGCAATGATATACAAATTGATTTAAAATGTATCAAATATAGCAGACAATGTTGTACTTGTGAGCCAAGTTACAAATAAACCCACCAAAATGGTGTACAAACTTAAGCAAGATTCCCAAAACGTTGGTCTGAAATAGAACAATACTTTGTCTAAGACATAATATTAAACTGGGTGAAAACACTCAAACAGTATATCCTAAGAGACCGTTAAATTCCAATCTGCCTCAAAAGAAAAGTGTACAATTCGTGCATTGTACTTGTCGAAACTTATAGATTAGAAACAAAAACTTTTACGATTAACAGCACAAATTGGTTAAAAGTCTGTTAGAAAACTTTGGAGAAAGCAATACTAATGATCAGTCTGAGAGACAATATCCGCATTACAGAAATATAGAAACGCACTAAAATGACGGATGTTATAGATTCAATAATTAGATTAAGGTGGCGATGAGCGGAACATGTTGCCCCAGACAAATAGAGGCCCAGAGAGATCTGTAAGTAGACTGCAGGCAAGATGGCTAGGCGACATGCAGCTGCTAATCAAAATTTTGTTATTATTTTTAATGCACATTTTTTAGTGGTTTATATTCAAACTGTCAATAACTATAATAAATTTACAATTCAAACATAAAACAGTATATACCATACGTGCACATTATTATGTTTATTTTTATTTTAGATTTTAATTAGACTGTACTTTTTAAAATTTAAAATTACTTTTGTTAAGTTAATTTTTAATTCTGTGTGTATCTATATATGTAGTTACGCCACAAAGTTTAGTAATAGCATGTTTGGTTTGGTTTTGTTTACTAACTCATTTATGCTTAATGAGCATTTTGATGTAGTTGGTTGTAGTTTTGGTGTATAATATTTTGCGTCTGCTGTATAAACCAATTTGCTTGCTTTAAAACACAATCATTGTTTTTTTATATGTATTTCTTTATTTACAAATTTTTCTTTAAATTTCTCTAAAAGATATTCGAACCCTTTCTAAAACTCTCTTATTGGCTTGGATTTATTGGCATTTTTAATTAATTCGTAGCTGCAGCTGCTCAACGCTATTTACAGAAGAAACCAATGTTTAAATACTTCCACAGAAAGAAATCTAGAGAGTTTAAATCAGGCGATTTTGCACGCCATAAAACAGGTCCGTTTTTTCCTGCCCATCTACGTGGATAAATTTGATATAAATGATCTATACCGGGAACCAAAAAATGAGCTAGATCACCATCATGCTGGAACCACATTTGTTGCTTTTGGTCAATAGTAATATAGTCAAAAAGATCATACATTGTGTTCTGCAGAAAGTTTAGATAAGCAACGTTTTTTAATCGGTTTGGTAAAACAACAGGACTTAAAAAGATGTCGCCTACAATACCCATACAAATGTTTAAAAAAAAAACGTGTCTGATTCCATTAAAGCATAAGGATTTTTCTCGGCCCAACCATGCGTATTGTGAAAACTAACAACTCCATTCGTGTGAACCTGGCAATTTAAACAAGCTTCAACATAAAGACGTTGCGCTTCGGTTGCAATCCTATAAACACAACTATACACAACGCACGTGTCGGCTAATTCTGCAATAGAGTAAACAGTTACAGTAAACAAAAACAACAGTCAAATACTTAATGTTTACTTTACAAACCATTAACCAACCAACCAACCAACTATGATAAAAAAGTTTTAAAAAATAAAAAATAGAAGAAAAAAATAATACACCCATGTTTATTAAGACTTTTTTGTTAATTTTGGTTCATACTACTTTAAATATTTTACAATTTTTTTTAATTCTTGTATAAAAAAACAAAAAACTATTTTTTTATGTTTATTACAGAAAAAAGTAATATCAAATTTCAAACGAACTATCAAACTAAATAAGCTCCTAAATTCATTATTTTTCAAAAATTATAATTCGTAATTATTCAAGATAGTTGTGATAGTTTTAGCATGGTTACTTAAAAAAAAATAGTTAACAAAAATGGTTTTTTTATTATTAGTATGTTTTGTTAGAGGTTAATAATTAATTGTACAGATGATGTTAGTTTGTCATATAGTACAAGTAACATGGCGTTGAAAACATGTTACCACGTCATAGTGTCACGACGTAACCTAATTTAATAAAATAATTCCATTAATAGCCAGCATATAATAACATCCATTTTAGATAGAATTAAATTTTTGACAAAATTTATTCAATATTTTTTTTAATTAATTTTTCTTACTTACATAATTAAAAAACTATAAAAAAATCTAGTTCTCCGTTATAGTTCTTCTACAACTTCAACTTCCTGACAGAAGTTGTTAAATAGTTTTTTATTAATTTCTGCTTGTTCGTTACTAAGTTAACTTGAAATCATTTAAAACATTAATCTTTGTTAATATATATGTAAATACATTTATATTTCTAAAATAATTCAATAATAATTTTACACAAAAACTATTTGATAGAAAATTAAGTTATTTCTGATTGTTGAGTTATTTGAAGAAAACTGTAAGAACTATTTGAATGATATTTTTTAAAATAACTCAATTAATACTAACTTTACAAAAATATCCAGGAGACAATTCTTTTCAATTAATTTTTCATAATTCTTGCTTGTTATTAGGTAATTTTTTATGGGCCACAGCTTCCTTAAAAGAAATATAATTAAAGGTGAAGGTGTCAAAAGGAAATACGCTTTTCAAAAGCAACCGCAGTTATTAAAGTCAACATAATTAAGCATTTTAATTATATTTGTATGTTTATCTATTGCTATGGTTCCCTATGCATAATACGTCACTGAGCGGACTAAAACATTTTACGTTCCCCCACGATCATATCATACCTTGTGTGTTTATATTTGTATTATGAGTTTGCTAGTCTCCAAAGTTTCAATAATTATAAATGATTAATTTTAATAACAATAAAAATTTTAGAGATAATTGAATAACATTTACATTTAAGATATTGTAAATAATATTATTAGCACACCAATCCAATTATCATATCTATTAAATTGTTTGAGACATTTATAAGTAATAACTACCCGCCAAAAGTAAAACAACACCAATAACCCGTAGCACATTTTTTTATCAAATATTTACACTAAATTATGTTTAAAATTTTAACAAAAAATCATGAAATTTTTTTAATTAATTTACCTTGGAAATAAAAAAAATTTTTATTGCTATTATTATTGCAAATTAGTTAGTTTCTCATTTAAATTAAAATAAGCCGCAAATTTGTCAGTGTTGCGTTTTTTAACAGTTAAGCAATTTCCAGTGACCAACCCCTTTTACTCTGCACACACATAAGTAGGTTTGTCAGTTCTTCTTTATCTTACAATTTGTTTAAAGGGGTTGATAGGACCAACGGCTTATTAGCTGACTTCCAAATCAACCCGGTGAATAAATAGAAAATTATTATTTAGTCATATTTCAGAAATCAAACCCCGGACAATTAAAGCTAGGTATCACACCATTTATGATATTGAATTGGCAGAAGTGTCAGTACAATAGCTTGATGTTAGCGTCGATAGATCGAGGAGTAAAAACAACGGCAAAGATTACTACTAGAACGCCCTATAAACACTACAAAACGCAAAAACAAGGCTCTACTGCTCGTCGCTTTTCGAGACATATTTTCAACAACAAAAGCAAGTAGAGATGTCTGAAGAGGTGTAACTAACTAAGGAATCTCCATCCAACCAGTTTACCAAAAATTCAAACATTTGGTCCTTTCCTTTGTTTGCTTTTAACTCCTTACCACAAGAGATGCCGTGTAGAATAGAGCAATAAGTAACCAATAAAAAATTTATTTGTATGCCTGCAATGGTCGTAAGATTGCTGTGGAACGACATACAGCTCTTACGCGTAGGGTAATGGTATAAGGATCAATGTTTTAAAACCAACATTAAAGCCTTATCTGAAAAAGTTGGAAAAATAGAGTTTTTTTTTTCAACAAAATAATGCAAAGGTGTATACTGCTAAGATTACTATAGAAATCCTAGAACTAGCTAACTTACTTCTATAGCTTTTTCGTTCTGCAAACCATCACTTACTAAACAAGTGTGTGAGATATAACCGGTATAAAACCATCATCATTGAAGAAGCTTAAGATTTAATCCCTTCAACAATTTTGTTTCTAGCATGCCTGGAAAAGCTGCTAAGTGTTGCAGAAATTTTAGAGGGCAACTGATTTTTAAAATAAATAAAAAACTTATGATATTTTGTTAAAATTTTAATCATTTTCATAAAAATTGAGTCAATGGATTTTAGTCTAGCGTTTTATCTTTTGCAGCCAGTATAGTAATGAACGTACTTTAATTTATTAATATAAATTTAAAAAAAAAAATTTATCACGTACCATTTTTTCTACTCTACTAAGGAATTGTACAAATGTTGCATAATAAATAAAATTAGGTAAACAATAGATTATACGAGGTCAAATAAAAACCTTCAAAACGTTATTAACAAAAATAAATGAACCGATAAACAAATGTATGTCATTTTTTGACTTAGACCCCATTAGGTACTGTGCATCTACTCCGCGGTTTTAGAAATGTTTAAATGTCTACAAAATTTATGAGTCTGTGGTCTAAAATTTTTTCTCACATGATGTTTCTTTAAGTCAACCAAAAATATAATAATCGCTTAAGGCAAGACTAAATAAATAAGACAAATGTGGTAGATAAGCATAAAAAATTATGGAATTAATTGCAGTGGCACCCACCTTGCATAAAAGTTTGTCTTCAAAAATAACCCAACATTTTTTTTTACTAAAGAATCAACTGCCGAAATTAACTCAGAGGCCACAGCACAATTTGCTTGACTGTAACACCAATTTTAAATTTGTTGCTCTATTCATACACTTGCTAAATAAATTTCCATATTGTAGTTTCATTCAAAAATAAATGTTTACTGCAAGAAACAAATAACAGATAGCTGTAACTTTTTAGTGCTGTAGTGGAGTTTCCATTTTTAAACTGTTAATGTGTCAACATTTTCAATTGTTTGTACTACACGTCATTAACAAGGCCTTCTACAATTCGTATTTGTTGTTATGTCCGTAGAAGGTTTTAGTAGTCAAAATTAACGTTTAAATAATACTAAGTTATGATCATAACATCCGTTATATAGTTTAATTTTGTTTCATTTATTGATTGATCGTATCGATTATACCGATTACAGAAATATGTAGCTAGAATGTACAATTGTTTTAATTTAGTATAAAATTTAATGTAAAATACATAATTTATGCTGTTTATTATTGCTGATGTTAATTTCATAATTATTAGTTTGGTTATTTTATATCAGTATTAATTAATTAGTATTTAAATTAATTACTAAACGCACTCTAGTTAAATCAATCAAATGAATGTACCTACATTTAGATTTTAATTACATTGGAAACAAAAAGCTCAATTATAATTAATTTAAATTGGTGATATTCTATTTGAAATAATATCAAAGCCACTGTTCTTAGTAGAAAATAATTCAATCAAGGTTAAAATAAGATATATTGTTGAAGTGTTAACATTAAGTATTATTTACTTTTTGTTTGTTCAACTGTAACTTATTTGTACTGTTTTGGGTTTATAACGACGTGCAACAACTTATACGGAATCATACATTTGTAACTCTGACAAAAGAATTCTTATGTACACTTTTTCAAATCAGGCTAATTGTTTTCGTCTATTAAGACCATTTCAACAGGTACCTTGATTTATAGTATTATAACGAAAACAGCAACATTAACGTCATTCCTATTTCTACAAATATAATTTGATAATCGATTTTTTTTATCAGTAGTCAAAGTATGTTAGTCAAATTGTATTTGCAAATAGCAAAAAATAATGTACCTAAAAATATCTAAAAACGCATTTATTTCTATATTTAGACTATTTTTCCGCTATTTTTTCTAAATGTGCCATAAACTGATGGAAATAAACACGTAGAAATAAAAAACTAATTACTCTGATATGATATTTTGTAAACTATATATTTTAAATATCCCAAAAACATAATACCTTCTGTTAAAGTTAAAATCAAAATAGGTTAAAATTATTATTAGTATATGCTATTTCATTATTATATTATTATAAATAGTTTAGTAGTACTATTAACTATATAAACAGTGTTATTTCTATATTTTAGTGTATTCATTTAGAATATTGGAAACACAAAATTGAGACTTTTCTTCATTTTCCTTTATATATCAATTATGACCTTTTTTAATTTTCTATGTTAAAGATTGCTTTTATAGATTTTTTATAATAAATAAATACACATAATACATAATTGAATTGATGAGATATAACGTAAATGATAATGTAAAAGACTAATCATTTTGTTACGGATAGAAAAACCTTAATGTTACATATTATAATTACATATTTTATAGTATTATGAAGGATGCCGCGGGCTAATTTTATTTAAATATATATTCTGCATTTTTATTAAAAGTACATTTTATAAAGCAATTAATAATAATAATAATAATAATAATAATAATATTTATTTCCCAACAGAAAATACATTCCAATAACAGGAAAACATCCAATTTAGTAATAATATTAATACAAGTACTATAAACAATTAAACAATTAATTTAAAAGATTGGTATATAAAAAAAGTAATAACTAATAAAATATAATATTAAAAATAAAATAATAAAAAAAAAGAGAACACATAAAAATTTATAATCAATCAACTAGATCTAAAACTGAATTTTTAAATGTTTGCAGTAATTTACAAAATATATCAACACTGTATTGAATATTATGATAGTCCTAACCATTCTATATATAGGCGAACTGGAGCAATGAGCTGTATTAGGTGTAGCATAGTAAAATGTTAATGGATTTTGCAAGGCAACACAAGGTTACATGTACCTTGTAACTGAAGTTATCAATAAGTTGAGTATCATATCTAAAATGTATTATTTTATACAATTACGATAATATACAAGGTGTTCAAAGAAAAAATGCAAATATGTTGAGGTCTTGTAATTAATTAGTTTTTTTTAAACTAAAAGTAATTTGATATAATTATGATGACCAATTCATATATAGAACTTTGTAATATGCATTTTTATTAAAAACTATCAGATGAAAGTGACTATTTAATAAAATAAATAAAACACATTTACTATGTCTAGTACATCACGAATATATTAAAAAAAAACGTAACATGTTTCAACTTTTACAAGGCCATCATCGAACGGTGTTACAAACAAGTATGAATATTAAAAAAACTACTAAACATATATACTACAGTAAAACATAAAATGTACAGAGAGGTAAAAAATACAATGAAATTATTAAATTAATTATATGATTAAAATAAATGTAAATGTTTATGGAAAAATGTTCTTTATTTGAAGTTCAGGAGTTTGCTTATAACTCAAAAATGGTGCATGATAAAAAACAAAACAATTTTTACAAAAAATTAAAAATATTTAGTGTTCTATTTGCAAAAAAAATTACCAAACTTCCACAACAAAATGAACACAGTATTAAAAAATAGTTTTTTGGTTAAATGTTTCGGCAATTTTGACAAACCCTGTATATAAAACTTAGAACATACGCTAGTAGAGTGCGAAGCGTGGGAGGAAGATAGAAAAACGCTAGAAAAAGTATTAGAAAACAAAGTAGACAAATCACAATCATTAAAATATGCCTGAGTGACTAAAACAAATGGAGAACACTAAGAAACTATGCAAAAACAATACTGAAGAAAAAGATAGAGCAGTTTAAAGCTTTGAGATTTTGGTAAAATAAAATAGAAAAAAACATACAAATTAAAAGCCACAGAAGACTAAAGACAAAGGAGGAGCGAGAAGCTAAATGGAAGCAAAAGAATATGGCAAAAATAATAAAGAGGAAAGAAACAAAGAAGGTCAAAACAACTATGCCTGCAAGCAATGGAAGATGAACAGAGAGACAAGAGAAGCACATATACTGAAACAATAGTACTAACAGAAATTGCAGAAATAAAAAGGAAAAGGAGAGAACTGCTCAAAGGAAAACAAGTTGACGGAATTGACTAAAAAATTTCTAAACGGAAGATACGCCATCTCAGGGTTGACGGAAAATGCAATTTTCGAAATGGTCAGAGTATATCTGGGAACCAAGGGACACAAAGAACTAATCCCAAATGAAGATTCAAAAATCTTACTAGAAGTTAAACTGGCAAATATAGAACTACCAACAGGGATGCACTTAATAGAGCTGCACAAAATATTTATGAAAGAAAGAAGATACGACGAGGAAGAAGTTAATAAAGATATAGAAAAACTAAGAAGATACCTAAAAACAATGCAAATATCTAGGCTAAATAACAGAAGAATGGAAAAAAAGGAGAATGCCAGGGGACAGCATGTGTTGCCGCAGCAGACTGCGTAAATTCCACAAGGCCAATTCCAGCGCACCTCAAACTAGTACTACATTAGAGTCAATGACTAGGACAAATTAACAGCAGGACTTACGCAGAGAATAAAACCGAAAGGTATTGCCATGCGTTAGTTATTCTCCACTTGTTGAGACCATTACCTCACTACGTCGTTAAAAAAAAAAGAAAAGAAAAAAACCTGTTAAATTTAAGGCCTGAACTTGTTTTACATGGTATGGATAGAGCGGCTGCTCGTAGTGGGTTCTCCAAACAAGAGTAGCACCAATTCCTACCTCGGCTGATATTCTCCGCACACTCGTCCCTGGATTATGCTCTATCCGTGCTATAATTTCTTGTTCTGCTCTAGGAGTAGATAACGACCTTGGTCTGCCGGAAAGATAACACTGTTTTTGAAGTGAACCGGTATCTCTCAATCTCTGGTGAATTCTTCCAAACATACAATGTGAAGAAATCTAGAAATTTAGATAAACTTCTACATAAAAACATCGCGCTTTGGTGGCAATCCCATTAGCACAACCATAAATGCAATGCACGTCGACTAGATATTCGTAATTGTATTGAATATTGTTCCCAAGCATTGAAAACTACACTATCTCTTCTAAACTCTATTCAAAAGCAAGCTATTCAAATCATTGCCGATCTAAAATTGACTAATAACTTAGATACTTTACAACACCGGCGTTACAATCTTTGCATTTTTTATAGATATTTACATGAACATTGTTTAAACAAAATACACAACATATTGCCATCTAAACAAATATTTATTCATAGTACATGGTTTGCTAGAAAAACTAACAAGTATTTACTGACAGTTCAGAGATGTACAAAACCAAAAATTTTAAAAAAGATTTTCTTAACCGTACCATCGACACATAAAATAAACTTTTAAATTCACTCTCTTCAAGACTTAAAGTATTTTTATGTTGTTGTGACATATTCAGTAATTTCTAAATATCCATTTTGAAGTTTTAAAAAAGCAAGGAATTTTGGCCTTTCCAGACTTGCAAATCCGCAAACCTCAAATTATATCTAGCAGTCAAAATTTAACCAAAATCAAATCAAATCGTTGTTTGCGGCAGGTTTGGCAGTAAACCATTCTCAAGGACCAATTATAGAGTATTTGCACCACTGTTTCCAGCGGTACTTTGGAAATAACTTTGCAAATGTTCTGCTTTAAATAGTCAATTGTCTGTAGATTGTCAGCATTTATATCATACCTGAGATGCCGTCAGATAAAAGTAACCAAATTGAGCGTATGCAGTCATTGCACAAACTTATACGTCTAAGTTCTTATTACAAATCACAATAACACTATTAAAATAGGACCATACAACACTATCCTCATGTCCAGGAGGTTAAACACCCTCTCGAAACAACATTAATTAATAAACACTTATATACGTAACTTGATGTGCGCAATGTGGCGGACTAACAGTGACTGGAATAAACTTGCACCTTAAAAGTCAACAAAAAGTGTGTCACACTACGGGTTTCCTCTCAAAGGTGGAGTTACGTATAACAACCACTAACTACATAAAAAAGGTCAAACCAACCGTGCTTTTGGCTTTCCTATTGGCGCCCCACTCTACAATACGCCGCACAAAACAAATCCAGCGGTGTCAAATTGCAGCTGCAAGGTGGCTAGTTCATATCAACAAAACGGCCAATATCGTGGCATGTGCAGTATGAGATGTTGCCCCATCTTGTCAAACCCGAACTGCTGTAGATCAAGTTTTTCTAATTTGGACCACAAAAATCAGTGATCATGCCTCTGGAACAATTTCCGGTAACAGTAACGTTGGCTTTATCATTGTTTTTAAAGATAAATGACCCAATAACGCCACTACTCCAAAATCCGCACCAAACGGTAACTCGCATTTGGTTCTCAACTATGGCATGTGGATTGTTTCCCAAATACGGCAGTTTTGTTTGTTTATATAACCTACAAGATAAAAATGGGCCTTGTCCAAAAAGATAATTTTTTGGTTAAAATTAGAGTCAACGATCAATTTGTTTAATGCCCACTGAGCAAAGCAAAAACGGGCACCAAGGTTGGCTATTTTAATTTTTTGAACAAGTTGCACTTTGTACAACATACCGAGGTCTTTATAAAGAATCCGTCTTAAAGTGGTTTGTCAAATATTGAGTTGTTGACTTCTGCGCCAATGTTCCTAGATGCTCGAGCAGACTTCAAAAAAAGATACAAAATATTTCTTTAAATTCAATAATAATCATTCAGGTACAGTTCATCAGATTCAAAGCAGAAGAGTTTGAGAAAACAAGTGGAGTACTTACTTAACCTAATAAAAAATCAGAAGGCAATAAAAATCAAGTGCATGACAATGGTATTGAATACTTTAATAATAAGTTTAAAAACTTTTTGATAGAACGTGGAATTTTACGACGTTCACGACAATTTCAAATCCGATAGAAAAAACAGAACATTTCTAGGCATGGCCAAAATTGTTTATTGATAGAATCTGGTGTACTTCTTACATTTTGAACAACAACTACCAGCACAGCAAATTAAATGTAAAATAAATTTCAAGAGTCTAATCGAGATGACCCAGTAGAAAGTCTAGATAAGAAAAATAGAAAATTTAAAACTTCTTAAAATATTTGGAAAAACCTAATAGTCTAATAGTCCGTTCCGTATATTAACCAAAGCAACCAAAATTCGAGTTATCTTAAAATAGATTACAATACGAGACGCGTTTACTTATAATTGGTTACAAATAATTGAAGACGCAAGTGGATAAAGGGTTCATGTAACAATTTCTTAAAAAATGAAATTGTTCAATAGATAAAGGTTTTAAGTCAAAGGAATTTTTTTGGGCTATGTCTCGTTTGTCTACTGTAAGAAGTATAGAAGTTAGTAGTTGCTAAAGGGTGCATAGACAAATATTTTTCTTAATGCATAAGATAAAATAATTGTTTTTCTTAAATGCATAAGTTTGTTTTCTTTATGAATCTAGATATAATTTAACAATAAATGATTATTTAACTTCACCAAACTTGTTTTAGTAAATGTAACCCCAAAACACTGCGAATAAAAAAACTTTAAACGGCAATATCTCCGAATGAAGTCTATGCGACATAAACCCTTTATCCACTTGCGTCTTCAATTGCAACCGCACAACCATGAATGAATGGCGGTTCATTTCCACAAATTGAGGTTACTTATGGGTATAAATTTCAATTTATAATCTATTAATATATTAACATATTAATACAAAATCACTATTGCAATAAAATATAATAGTATGAATAATGAATAGACTTTTTTTATGAAGGACGCGTTTAATAACTCAACAAAACTTTCAGCAATCGATTATAGTTGTGACCTAACCACCGGTTACTTACGGAACGTACTATAAATTGAAAACTTTCAAAATAAAAGTTAAAAACAAAGAAAAAGGAAAGTTGCCATAAGAAAGAAAAGTGCGCAGTTGCCAATCCGGATTTATAAATTCTGGAAAATAAAACCAGCAATAGATCCCTTAGCACAGTCATATGAACAAATACTACCTAATAAAAAATCCAAAATCATTAAAGAATAAGATGTAGAACGCAACAGCGTTAGTTGCTTAGGTGCTTGATTCTTATACGAGAAGTACTGAGTTCAAATCTTACTCTGCCGTATATTATTTGTAAATTTGTTCAACGCTTTAACCGCTTTAGCATTCATGGTTTCAGCGACAAACAAATTTACAAATATTAATCATCTTGCCTCATTTTATCACTCACACTCGGAAAAACCTTTGACCTGCTAGGACCAGGTTGGTAAGGTCGATAAAGTATAAAAACGCCAATTTTTTTTTAATGTAGAAGTTTTGGTAAATAATAAAATAGAAAAACCAAAAAACAAAAAAGATGCGGCCGAAAACCTCAAAAGAAAAGAACCTGAAAAACCCAATATCTTAGAACAAAACGACCAGAGAGACTAAAAATTGACAATGCACAAGAGAAAAAAAACTATGCAGAACTTAGCTTAAACTGTAAAGTTTCTATAAAGCTAACTACGTTTGGACCAGATGCTAAAGAGAGGCATAAAGTGACGGCTGAAAAAATAAAATTGTTATATATACACTTAAAAAAAGAGATAAAAATTACATTAGTTGTAAGATGATACTAAAAAACAAGTAAAAAACTGAAAAATCTCTTAAAAAAACAACGTTAGTGTTGCAAAGGTTTAACCCTGAGTCCTTTTTCATAAAACATTTGCTTCTGTTGCACGCTTTAGCACAATCCGTTTCATAATGGCTTTGGCCACATACCTTATCGGTAGAGCAGCTCAATATAACAACCTACTTGAAAAAAAGCTAGATAAAACCATTTGCCCTCCTAAGCAACTAAAAAAACATTAGAGAAGATAGCGGAAAACAAATTCATTGGTAATGCAGTACAAATAAAATGTAAAAAGATGCTAAAAGATGCAAATACCAAAAATGTCACTATATTGCTTTCAATAGGCCAACTTTAGTATAATAAATTAAATCAAGTTTTAGCGTCGCTTGGAATAAAACCAACCAAAACCAACACGTGCATTTACAAGAAACATAAAAAAATTGCATTCATTATAGTATACGTGGATGATATAATAATTCTATCTAATGATTGCAAAGAGATCCAATCCTAAACATAAAACATAAGCTGTCACAATGTTGTGATGTTAAAGATCTAGAGACCGTAAAACACTACCTGAGAATAAAGATGGGAAAAAGCAAAAAATGCTGTCATAACAGAGAATATATAACAAACACGTTAAACTATTTTAAGATGACGGATTATAACCAGTACAGTAAAAACTTTCAAGAAATAAAAAACAAAACAATAAAGATCCAAAGTTAGCCATAAACCCAATTTTCCACAACCAAAGTAAACACATCAATTACTATTTATAAAACCAAGTTAATATACTACATACAAAAAAAAAATGTTACTTCTTAATTGCGCTTTGGTGCGTTCAAACCCAAACTTTGGTTCCATAATCCATGCTTACGCGGCTCCATCCACATTGCATATTGTAGATCCTGTTCACCATACAATAAGATCTTGACAGTTAAGTACGTCGCAAAACTAAAAGCAAAACGCTTACATTTAACGTTTCCAGTCTAATAAAATAATAAAAGTCTTGGCAATGTATACAACATCAAGTTACGGTCGCAAATCCCGGTAGTTGTAAAAAAATGCAGTGTACTTTAAAAATTGGGATTTCCAGTTTCCAGAGGTCTACCAATTGTCTTACTGTCAAGATCCTTTTTGTACGTTGGCCAAGGTTTAATGTTGCGTAAACAATAATGAGCAAAGCATTAACTTCACCAATTAAATATCGAATTAAATTTGTAAAAAATTAAACAAATTTTGTAAATATTATTTGGATACTTACTGATGGCTCAAAAAGTATCAAATGTGGGTTGTGATGTTATATTAGATGAGCTGTAATAAGCTGTAGTTTAGGTTAGGTTTGCAAAGTGTAAGGTTTTAGCAGTGTTTATACTGATAAACTGTATGCTATCTATCAGACTCTTTTCTACATCTAACTAAGTGTAGATGTATCTGATGTTATATGGTCAGACTCGTTAAGTGCATTAAACGCTAGCATATTCATTTAATTTTGCTTTAAATGCCTGAAATAAATGTCTAGATCTCCAGTCACGTATATATTAGTGGCAATAAAAAAAATTGATGCGCTTGTAAAGCTGGCAATAATTCATAGTGGTTCAAATTTTACAAACAAAGTTTATGTTCCAAACGTTTGAAATTTGTTAAAAATGATTTGCAGACGGAGCAATTAGCTATTCAAAACTACAAACTGATTACGTCACACAGGCCAAAACATAGAATAGAAGCTAAATTTAAGTTTAATAATTTCGTAATGGAGTATACTAACAAACTAAGCTATACGTACCTTTATGTAATTCTGGTTATTAATTAAAAGTAGTTTTTAATGCAGTCTAATTTTGATTCATTATTATAATTTACTAATTAAGATTTTTTCAGAATTTATAATTTAATGTTTATGGCTTCATAAGTATTGAAGATACGTTGTTTACTAAATCTAATATAATTTGAATGCATATACATTTCATCCTTTTTAAATTTGCGACATTTCAATAATAATGCAAATATACAAGAAAACAAAACACTCTATTCATGTTTGTTTGTATAATTTACGACATTTTTTGTATAACAGGAAAATACACGTGTCGTTGATTTTGTGTTGTTGTCCCCAGGGACCAACACATTGTGTTTACTTGTTTAAGAGAGACAAGCATCATGAGAAAATAAAAAAATATCCCCGAAAGAGTTTTATTATGTTACAAATGGTATAAATTAGAAGCCCTATATATTATTTCATGCATAATTTATGAACAACACAAACGCAGCCAGTCTACTCTGCAATATTATAATAAAGATTAACACAAAGCAAAATATCACCGAAGTAAGTATTATAATGTATAATTTTTCATTACTTCTGCAAAATTAATAAATACTCATTAAAAATAATTTACATTACAAACATTTCTTAATGCTATACGTAAATTTTGTATCATAAATGTATAATGAAGTAATAATTTCATTGACACTTGTTTTATGCTATTTTGAATATTTATAAATTCTCTGACTAAATAAACGGAATTAAATTTGTCTGATGCATACATTTTTATGAATTCAGAGAACATGCCGGAAGAATTGAAAAATTAACTTTATGTTATAATTTTTAAGCTATTTATGTTTTGTTTAATTAATAATGTACATTATTTATAAAATATATTTGCACAATTAAAAAAAAGCCGTAAAATGTATTGGAGTACTTACAAAATAATAACATAAAATAAAATATGTGTACAAAAACAGACGTCAAGAAAAAAAAGATAAATAACAATAATTACTTTATTTTATAAACAATATCAAATCTGAAAACATCATTAATCTATATTTATATCGAACTGCATTTTCATTCACTCTTTTGAATTTAGTTTATTTTTTTAGAACTAGTTACAGTTCAGTTCTTTTTTAGTGAGTCAGTATTAAATAGAATCAAAATAATTTAAAAAAAGCCAGCAGACTACCACCATTCGATGGTAAAGAAAGTCTTCAGCCTACCATTAGCACCAAATTCTCGGCAAAAGAAGCTTAATAAACAGAAATAAATTTTGAAACTAGATTTAAAGAAGAAGATTTTGCAAAAATATTTTGGAAAATAGTCACATAATCCCAGATATTAATAAACTTCACATCATTCACAACTGTTCTAAAGGCAGAAAATTAAATTTGTTAAGTTGCTAATAAAAGTTTTTGTAGATAATCTATAGGGTTTTCCAATACGAAGTTTCATTTTGATATTAAAAAAAAAACGGGTATTTTTTAAGAGAAATTATTAAATGTTTATATCATTGTAAAGAAGAAGGTATGCCATTAACATTTGAAAACAAATTTTCTATGACCAATTCGCACATTTGCGGCTGTATGTCCTCGATAACTTCACGAATTCCATCTTTAAGATCTTGAATCGATTGTGGAGCATTGGCATAGACCTTATCTTTCACGTGGCCCCAAAGAAAAAAAATCTAAAGGTGTTAAATCACAAGATCTCGGTGGCCAATTGGGATCACCTCTTCGAGAAATAACACGATCAAGAAACTTTTTTTGCAAAATTGCAATTGTTTCGTTGGTTGTGTAGCACGTAGCGCCGTCTTGCTGAAAATAAACGTCGTCCACATCAATATCTTCCAATTCCGGTCATAAAAATTCATTAATCATAGTTTGGTAGCGCCATCCATTCACGGTAACAGTTGCACCAGCCTTATTTTCAAAAAAGTAGGGTCCAATCACACCGCCAGCCCAAAAACCGGATACAGGATGCAAAAACTTTTCAACAATCATTTTTGGATTTTCTGATCCCAAATGCGACAAATCTGTTTATTAACGTCGCCTCCAAGGTGAAAATGGGCCTCATCACTGAAGATAATTTTTTGATGAAATTTCAGATCATTCTGATGCATTTGAAGGACCCAATCAGCAAAGATACGACTTTTATGGTGATCGCCTGGCTTGAGTTCTTGTGTTAACTGAACTTTAAAAGCCTTAAGACTTAAGTCTTTATGCAAAATACGGTGTAATGTCGTTTGTAAAATTTCTAATTCCAAAGATCGACGAGAAATCGACAAACCTGGGTTTTCTTCAACACTACGGTCTATATCAGCAATATTCTCATGTGTTCTTGAGCGATGCACACGGTTTTGATTCTTCACGTCACAAAGTTGTCCCAATAACACCAATTTTTCAACCAGGTTTACTATTGCCTGCCAAAAAAGTGCTTTACGACAACCAAAAAGTGCTTTAGTTTTGCCGAAAAGGTGCTTTACGACAACCAAAAAATGCTTTAGTTTTGCAAACTGTGACTGAAAATTTTTCACCATTTTTGTAGTGAGTTTTAATAATTTCAATGCGTTGTTGAAGCGTACATCGTCCAATTTTTAATAATGGCGTAGTTTTTACTTGTCAAATGTCTAAATTGACAGCTGCCCAAATAGCCTGCTATTCAAAATAAAACTTTTTATTGGAAAACCTTTTACATAGTGAGGCAATTTGATTTTCAATGCGTGTCATTTTTTGAGTAATATGACGTTATTAACAATTTTTTAAATGGAAATGTATATTTTTTTATTTTTAGAAAGAAAATTCATTAATAATTACAATGATATAAAGTTTTATAAGTCTGCGACTTGCAGTTTTTGAAATATTCATTAAAATATAAAACAAAATGTAGTATGTTTTAAATGAATTCTTAAGTTTATATTCTTAATAATAATCACATTTTATTGTAGTTAACTTTTTGATTCAAATAACCTTTTATTTTTACGTTGTTTTTTAAATTGTATTAAATAACTTATAAACAATCATTGTTTTTAATTGTTGAGAAATGAGAAATAGTGGAAAAAAATTGTTTAAAAGAAATGATGCGTGATAAGAATATAGACATGCAAGAGAGAAGAGTGAATTAATTGAAGTACAATAAGAAATATGCAATTATTATGGAAAATAATATCCGAAAATACTTTGATAATTTGAAGTACACAAAAGCAGAAAAAAAAAATACTAACAAGATTTAGATTTAAATCAGGAAAGCAAAATAAGCAAAATATGTAGAGAAGCCAATAAAACAATAGAACATATGTTAAAAGAATGTATTGAAATGAGAAAAGAACAAATGGAAAAAAAAGGATGTGTTGAAAGAAGATGGAAGAGGAATAGTATAAATGAGAAACGTCATTAAAAGAAAACAAGAAATTGACAAAGGTTGTAGTGTTTCAATTGATTACGTCGTGCAAATGTTTTTTTTTTTTTTTTTTTTATCTTTTTTTTTTTAGGACGTAGTGAGTTGTTTGGCTCTCAACAAGTGGCTCTTAAGAATAACTTACGCATGGTAATACCTTGCGGTTTTCTTCTCTGCGCAAATCCTGTTGTTTTAATGTCCCTGTCTGTCGTGCAAATGTAGATGGTTATAAATTATGATATGTTAAGTTTTATTAATTATTGATTTTGTGTAAGTTTTTTATTTTATTTATAAAATGTAAATACTTTTCAAAGCCAAATAGCAAAATAATAAACTAATATTATATATATATACATAACAGCTTCCTTTCCAAAGGCCGATTTTGAACGAGTTATGACGTAGCAACACTTAGAGAATATATTTGTTAATGATTTTGGTTTTTAACATTTTGGACAATAAAACTGAGGAGGGTACGTGGCCATTGAAATGTAATTAAAAGTAAGAGATCAATCTTCCATGATAAAATTGATCTGACTACCAATTTTAGGACGTACTAACACTCCGGAAAATATGAAAAACTTTTATCATAAAAATTTGAACTGATCAACTTACTACGTTCTATCTTCTTAAAACATTTCAATGGTCATGTACCGCTTACACAAAAACAAATTAATCCATTCTTTTCATCACGTTAAAACATTTTAAAGATTATGTATCGCCACTAACAAATTTGCCGTCCAAAAAGGTTGTACGTCATAACTTGTTTAAAATCGGTGGTCAAAAGAATTTTATCATAAAAAGTTGATTTAACTTTCTATAGCGTTTCAAAGATTACGTACCTCTTACACAACAAAATTAGTTAGTCAAAAAAATTTATCATAAGAAATTAATCAGGTTAAACATTTCAAATGTCGTTAATATGCAAATCAAATTTTAATTTTGATTTTTTTTTAGTAGTCGTAAACACCACGGGCAAAACATATACCAAAAAGAAACATTCCCAAATTGTTGAAAAATTCGCAAATGTTCATCATATACCTAAAAAAAGTGATGTCTGATTTTTCAAATTATAGGCCAATGCCAATGCATGTCAAAAATTAAAAAAAATTTATTAATTTCCAAATTGTTAAGTTCTTAGAACAAAATAACTTTATCTCAGATACTCAATATAGATTTTGATCAAAACGTTCGACAACAGATCAGATTCTGAGATAAGTTACAAATGGCATTTTATTTTAAACAAACATGGAGAAAATCTTGCAGTAGCTTTAGACATTTCCAAAACTTTGTATTGTATTGTATTGTACTATATTGTATTGTATTGTATTAAACTTTGTTTCTTAAATATATTACATATCAGAAAAAGGAGATGTTCAGCAAAAATGTTGCTCTTCCACATAACCATTTGAATTTTACAATAATTTTATTAATTTATAAATATAAACCTTCTGCAGTATAGCCATATTGAAGATGCATCTTGTGTTAGATTGTTCTCATAGATTGTATATTAATCTTCTATATAAATACTGCAATTACATATAAATTTGTAATAAAAAAATATTAGTCAACCTGACATTTTTGACGTTTATTATCCCCCTTGATAGGGTATCGCATCATATTCTTATCAACAAGTTCTACTGAATAAGTCTTGGTAATAAATCTTTAAATCATATAAGTAGTTTTCTTCACAATAGAAAAATTATATACACTGGCGAGCAAAAAATAAGAGGTCACTTTAAAATTATTTTTGAAATTTTTTGTTTTAACTTTATGTTTGCTGTTTTGACTATGTTTGCAAATTGTAAACTAAAGTAGGCGTTTAATAATTTATTACCTGACAAATGTTATCTATCTGTCAGATATTATCACCGTGTTACAGACTTTTATGAAACAGCATCTATTTTGCTCTAATTGAAAAGTTATATTTTGTTGTGGTTTTTTTACTTAGTGTTAATTTTTCTTTTTAAAACTTGTCATTCACATGGTGTACTGTACTTAACAGGTTATAATGTCTTTAAACCTTATTGTTGTGGCAAGAATTATAGCGTCGATTGAAAATAGACGAGAAAAACGTAAAACTGCAAGGATTGTTGGTAAAAGCCTTTGTGCTGTACAAAAGGTGTTTCAGCGTTACATGGATACTGGCCTGATAACCAGAAGATCAGGATCCGGGAAAAAAGAAAGTCATCACAAACAGAATTGATCGATGTCCACAAGTTTGCGGAATTGAACAGCTTCTGCAGTTTATCTACGAAATCAACTACATGAAGTTAGAGATGTAAATGTTAGTAAATAGATCGTTAGAAGAAGCCATTGAGCTGCTGGATTGTCTTGTAGAAATATGGCTGCAGGTCCACCTTTACAACGCCGACATCGTGTTGCAAGATTGACTTTTGCTCCAAATCACCAGGCATGGAGTAATGAGGACTGGAGCAGGGTACTGTTTTCAGATGAGCGCTTTTGGATCAATGGATCAGACGGACGTCGGAAAGTGTAGAGAAGACGCGGAGAAAGATACGCTTCACTTTGTATTGATGATTGTATTTTTGTGTATTTTTATATTGCAAACATTATTATTTATGTACATTTGATGTAAGCAAATTATAAGTTTTTTATACCGTAAACAAAGTATTATTATTATCATCAAATTAAAATTAAATTACAAAAAGAGCTATATAATAAAAATTTGATGTGTACATTAGACAGGTTTTTATTTTTTTTTTGTTCTGGAATTTCTTTAGGTGCACCCTCAGAAAGTAATGTTTATGCAAAAAAAGTTTTTGAAGTTTTAAAAGTAAACTCATTACCTTACTTAAAAAAAACATTAAAACGTAACAAATTAGACAAAATGATAAAAATACGTACAATACGTCATTTTAAAGGTTTTCTAAATTAAAAAAAAAATTATAGACTTGAGTCTCAAATTTTAATAATTTTTTTACGGGTCAAATTGTATGTTCAAAATTTAAAATATAACAAAAATATGTTAATTTAAAAAGAAATAAACAGAGTAAATTGATGTAAAGTTTTATGTGAAACATAATTAGCAAGTAGTCAATTGCTTTCTTGGGGACCCAGGGTATGTATCTGACTCAAATCTGGAAACTATGATACTTATTAAGTATATTATTTTTGAGAATTCAAAGGTAGTGCAACACGTGTTTTTTTGAATTTTAAGAGCTGAAATTTGGCATGGCTTACTTTTTTTACATAAAAATCACTTTCTAAGAATGCACTCATAAAATTAATGACATCTGAACCAATAAAAACTAAAATCATGGCTAAATGCGTTTACCGGTTAATAAAAAAGTCATTTTATGCTTGGTACATACTGAAACACATTTGGCAATCCAAAAACAATAATTAAAATTTAAAAAAAAATAGCATTAGAACAAATGCAACATTTATAGGTTAGGTGCATACAGCAACTGATGAGCTTCTAATAAAAAGTATTTTTCTTATAAAATTATATCATTTTTAACATAATTTTTTAATAAAAAAATATGAAGTGTAAAAGGCTTCAGTCTGGCACTCAAAAAACCATTTAAGTTTAAGCCAAATCCGGTTCATTTAGCTAAACTAAGCAACTTACTGTTGCCAAACTTACATAACAGAGACGGTTGTCATTTAAATTTATCAATTCTCACAACAATTCTCTTGATTATTAAACTATTTAGTTGGTTTTACTTTGCTGCTAATTCAGCATGTCGTTCACTGTCGTTGTCGTTTTAATTTAATTGACAAAATAAATAGTTTTATGATTTTTTTCTGGTTATCGCAGTGATTATTTCAAATTAAATTTTTATGCGACATTCTCGTACTGTTTTGGAAATGTATTAAATATTTAAATGGGCAAATAACAATACAAGTGACCCGACATTTAATCGATGACTATTTTGGGAGCTTTGTAATAGAATTCCTGCATTAAATATTAGAACATGTTCAGTTGTGAATCAAAGTGCATAAATCATTATTGACAAAATAATCACAAACAAACAGATAGAAGACAGCAAAGAAGTCAATTTGAATTATGATTTTCTCAATACCTACCTAACTTGATATTTCGTTTTCAGATTAAATTTATTATTGAATTTATCATTAAAAATTGAATTAATCATTGAAAATTGAATTTATCATTAAAATTGAATTTATCATTAAAAATCAATAAAAAAAATATACATACTTTCATTTTAATGATGTAAATCGTAAGTAAATGAAATCGTAAGAAGTTAGTCTTATTAACTAATATGTATAAAGTATAAAAAATAACAACAAATAAACATTTTGGCAATTAATAGTTTTTTTTTTTAAATTTCTAAATGTAATATTTAGGAATTACGTAATATGTCACAACAACATAAAAATACCATTAAATTTTAACAAGTGGAACCACACTTTCTGAAATTATCACATTGAAGACTAGTTTTGACCTCAAATATTTGTGGCTTATAAGTCTCAGAAAATTCTGAATTTAGAAGTTAATTCCATGTGCATAGTACGGTTCAAAAAATCTCTCTTAAAACGTTAGGTCCTACATCTCTGAACTGTCAGTGAATATTTGTTAAAATTTATAGCAAACCTACGAGTAAATATTTGGTTAGATGGCAATATGTCTCTTGTTTTGTTTAAATAATGTCCATAGAAATATCTATAGAAAATGCCAAGATCTGCAACATTACGCCGGTGTTGTAAAGTATCTAAGCCATTAGTCAATTTTGGGTCAGCAATGATCCGAATAGCTTGTTTTTGAATAGAATTTAAAAGAGATAGTGTAGTTTCGGATTTTTCTCCCCATACTTGAAAACAATATTCAATATAAGAACAAATATAAGTTTTATATATATATATATATATATATATATATATATATATATATATATATATATATATATGCAAAAGTCAAACAAAGTAAGTAAAAAACTTTTTACATCTACTAAGAAATCCTAGTTTTCTAGATACTTTTGAAGCTATGTCAACAACATTATCGTTCCAGAAAAAAATATGTAAAATTGTAACCACTAGAAGACAAATTAAAAAAGATTCAGATATAGATTCTTGTTAAAGAAAATTGTTATAAGACCGATAACGTTTTTTGTACAACTCTGCTTGTTGTCTTAAATAGCAAACCACTCTGTTTGCTAGCTAGACAACAGCAATTGTTGTAAAAAATTACAAACATCTTTTACACAAGCTATGTCTGTAATATATTCAGCGCTAGTTAATACCATTAGTTTTTTCATTGCCAGTAATACCTACGTGACTGGAGATCAAAACAAAGTAAACAAACATTTAGTTCAAACACTTGAAGCAAAATTGAACAAATTTGCCTCAGCAAGTAATGATCAAGATATTGGTCATCTTTAGTATTTAATGCACTCAACAAGTCTGTACTTATAGCATAATTTGTACCTGCGCTTAGCTGGATGTAGAGAAAAGCCTGATAGATAGCATACAATTCTGCTGTATAAACCAAGCCAAATGTAAACCGCACTACAACTCACACCATCGCAATTTTTTGAGCCATCGGTAAAAATCCAAGGGGCATTTATGTAACTTACTTAATTTTTTTTCTAATTCAGTTTGGTATTCAACTGGCAAAGTTGATGCATTGTCTATTTTTGTTAATTTAGTATTTAATCTCGGACGTTGGGACGTCCAAGGAAGATCGCGACAGTAAGACAGTTGGTGGACATCAGAAAGTTAAAAACTCAGTTCACAAAGTATACTACAATTTCTTGCTTAATATAAAGTAATAGTTCAGCGATCAACATACATACATCCGCTCACCGGATGTTTGATAAACTAACTTATGCCGTTAATAGCTATTATAAATAGCGTCATGCTTAAAATGGAACCTCGAGGAATACCATTTTGTTACGCACGTAAGTCAAACATGATACCATCTACACGTACCTTAAGTAAACGGAAAGCAAAGAAGTTTTTTATAAACAATGCCATGATTCCGCAAACACCCCACAAAAAAAGCATTTTTAATTACAGTATCCAGCCATACAAGGTGATCAGTCTTAGAACAATGCCGCCTTAAACCACATTGTATATCAGCAATTAGATCTCTTGAGTCTAATAACCAAGTAAAACGCTTGTTGATTATTCTCTCTAGTAACTTGCATATGCAGCTAGTTAGGGAAATAAATTTATAGTTAGTCGGGAGCTTTTTATCTTTACCAGGTTTAAGTACTGGTATTACAATAACTTTTATAACTCAGGTCAGTATCTTGCTGACCATGCACAGTTATAAACTACCTACTAACAGGTACATATGCAATTTGACTAAAAATTCTAACTTTTTTCCACAACTTCCTAATGAGGATTCTCACATTAATAAATGTAACGTATTCTGACCAGATTCTCTTTTAACTTTTTTGCAACAGCTTTGTACTTTAAATAAGCTAACAGGTTTTTTTTAGTTGGAAGGTAATTAAAATTACAAAAAAAACGGAGTTTGTTTATATTAGCTTGTTTACAATCAAAATTTCACCAAGAGCCCGTTCTTTGCAAGGTTTCTCTGAACACATTTTTGTCAATAGTGGCTTAAACAGATTCATAATCAGACAATTAAACAAAATTATCCCAATCAGCATCTTTAATTCTCCAATTTCGATGACGGTTTTCATGAATTTCATAAGCAAGCAAGCGAATAAATACTGGAAAGTGGTCACTATCATAAAGATGTTCCGAAATTTGATCATCCAATAATACTTAAAAAACATACTATAAGGTTAATAGCCAAAAACAATCTATTTCTAATCAAATTAGATTGACCAAGTTACAACCTCGCACATTAATTTGACTTGAGTTCCACATAGTGTTATGAGCATTAAAATCACCCATAAGAAGGAGTGGGGACAAAAATTGCTTAAGTAACTGATCAATCAAACAAATGCCGGAACTAACATGTGGCAAAATATAGATTAAACAAACTGTCATTGAAAAAGGATGCAGTAATTGAATACTGTTTCTAATAAAATGTTAACACAGAGTTCTTTGCTAAAAACCAATAAGGCCGCTCTACTTTGAGCCATCGACTTTAACGACAAGTGAATATTAGGGTCTGTGGGCACAAGGTTGCTAAAAACTTGCACCCCAGGTAGCGGAAGCCAAAATTATGCGGTTTTGGTCTCATTCGTTGTAAACTTAGTCCAGATAGAAAAGGTAGTTGTTTTATACCTCTTTTGAACATCAAAATAAAAGAGGTTATCCGTTACTCTAATCCCGGCTACCTTTTTTTTAACTGCAGTATGTCCAAAACGTTGGTATTGAAAACACCTCATTAAGTTCGGAATAAACGTGCAAACCGGGCAAATATTATATGCCACTTTTACTTTATCTGAGAGCACTTCAAAATCAAATGTTAAGATCATACAAAGTAACTGCTATAAATTCCTGGCCTAACCAAGAAATCATACACCTATGAAAAAAATATTTTACTATTTTTCAATATAATTTCTCCTAACCTCAACACACTTGTCATATCGCTTAATTAGTAATTCTATCCCCTCATAGAAATATTCTTAAGATTTGTCGTCAAAATGATCCAAAACAGCAGTTTTTATCTTTCCAACGTCAAGAAATTGTCTACCTCAAGTTTTTTTTTTAGAGCCACATTTTTTTCGTCAAACTGAACAACCTCAGCAATGTGCACAGGTGCGTTGTCATGCAACAACGTTGTTAATTTTTCCAAATATTTGTTCTAAATCTATGTAATAAGGTAGCATAATAAGCGCCACTCATCGTGGTACTTTTTTTATATCAATTCACTACCCTAAAAGATTCTGGCTATAGTCAACCAAAACGTGAGCTTTCTTCTAAAAACTCATAACCTTAAACCTTTTGGCCCATTCTTTCACGGTGGAACAAGAAAGTGAATCTTAACCGTATACGCCATTCAATCTTTGTTTAATTAGATGAGAGATAAGACCTTTCAGTCTAAAGAATTTTATGACCGCACAATCACTACAAGACTAATTAAAGTATATGTTTAAAATTGCACATATAAGTTAATGAAACATTACATTTTACTGACAATATTTGACATTTGGTCTAAAGTTTTTTGAAATGTAGTAAGGTGTAGTAAGTGTAGGAATTTATGGCGGTTACCCGTAGAAGTTGTATCCCTAACATCACCATTCTTTCTGCGGGTTAACTTCTTGCAATCAATAACGTCTTGCGACGTCAGTTCTTGCTTGCATTATTTATCAACAAGTATGGTATCTATCTCTTTACTTCTTGCAAAAATTTAATGCTCCATTCATAATGTTGGAAATGGACGAGATCTCTTTGATAGAGGTTTTGAAGAATTCACTATAATTAAACTACATCCACTTCATTGCTTAATCTCCCCACCCACCAAGGAGCATATGGCTCACAAACTGATGCAGTTGCCAGGACTAATCAAGTAATATAAGTTTTACAAATGTAAATGAAAACATTCCGCAAACACAAATAAAACAACCGACCTCCAACCAGAGTACAATATGAACCATTCATCTGTCACCACATAAATAATTCTTCACCCTAAAGTTAAACATAACAAACTAATTGATTAAAACTGGGTTAGGATAGGTTAGATTAGGTTAGTTAGGTTTACCTGAAGCTAAGATGTTGTGTGAATAATGTCAAAGTTAACACACAAATAGATTTGACGTGTCTCAAACAAACTGTCCGTTTTTTAACGAGGTACAAAGTAATTGGAGAGTTTGTACTGTATTTATTTATAAATAAAACCGATGCATGTTGGTGTTGATAAGTCTCAAACGTAATGCCGGATAGTGTTAACTCTCTACAACAACTCAATTATTAGTATACATACATACACTAAAGTAGACTAACCTCTAGAAAATGTTACTACTTTGCGTTAAGGTTATTAACCTGACACCAATTAAAAAAGTCTGGACCATCTTATCAAAAAGTGGGGCACATCTAATGTATAAAATTTCATAACAAACAATAGACAACGCGCATTTAAAATGATCCTAGATGCAACCCCTTTAGAATACCCGCCGTAACGTCGCAAATGTTGAGATCTATCAGATAAATAAAATTGTATCCAATGTAACAGGATGCCACCTATGCCAATACAACGCAGTTTTCTTGAAAAGTCGTAAAGTAAATTAGTTTTTAAGCAAATCTGTAATATAAAATGTATACAAGAAATTGATTTACTAGTTTGAAGCAATTTCTGATTGTAAAGCAAACAGTCAAATAACAAGTAACTTACTTTGGCACAACCAATATTAGCTTATAGTATTTTAACATCATTTTCAGCACTAGATTTATGTATAAATCCAATACAAAATATAAATAAAAACCATAAAAACCAACTAATGGCAAATGCATAACCTAACTTAAATGCACACTTGTTACAAACAAAAAACGGTTAATCTATTAGGCAGTTAGACATTTGTTGAGGTTTAATGAGTGATCAGTAAGATGCGCTTACCGGTTAAGCTTAAACTATATAAACTATACCACTACTCTGCCCTGTTTTCCATTTTCTATCATATCGTGTATTTAAATATATCAGTTTGCCAGATTGCATTAAATAATACGTTTTTTTAATCTTTTTATTAAAAAAATGTTTATTTAGCTTACTAGTACTTCACAAACGTTGTATATTGTATTTTAAGTTTAGTTAGCTGTAGGTTATTATTACTGTGGACCCTAATTAACAAATTTTAGGGTGGCCGGAAAATTTCAACTAAGTGAATCAAAGCATCGCTATAAACATATTGGAAGTTGGATTGGGTTAATAGATATTAAGCTTTTTAACTTTTATTAGGTAATGTAATTTGGAAAACTAAGGCATGATAAAAAATTATTGTGAAGAAATTTTGAAAACATGTATAAGCGAACGTTTATGTTGCACATAGCCATGCGCTGGTGGCATGTCGCCATTGAGCATGTATGCTGCACATCGCCACACTTCACGCGGTGCGTTCTTATTTAATTACTATCGAGTTTTATTTTTTCAATCAATACATACTATAATAAAATTATTAAAATAAGTTATATTATTGAATTAAAATAACTAATTAATAGTATATATTGCATAAAGATCATCAAAGATCATCACAATTTGATGTGACTAGAAATTAATTTAAGTTTAATAATACAACTTATAAACCAAGTTTTATTTAATCTAAATTTGCGATAATTGGTCTGTAATATTTTAATAAACTATTACTATAATGAAATTATTAATATAAATCATGATATTGAATTTCTATTAATTGCTACATTCTAGCTACATAAAATTAGTAAACACAACACAGTTTTAATACATTGGTACTTACAATGTACATATAAACTTGCATTTTTATAAATTTCATATAATCGCAACACGGTGTTAATAGTAAGATACTAATTAAATGAGTTCAATAATATTACATTATGTTAACGTGTAACAAAAACGGCCTTTAAGGAAACAATTAGAACGCTAGTTTAAAGATGTACTACAACCTGTGCGCTGTATTAGGCATTATATTTTTCAAATGCGCTAGGTTTCTCATGGCAAGCGGCTCCGGCAAAACAAAAAACCCACTAACCGAGTGATAATGACAACCACCGCACCAACTATGACTACGATTACTCACCACCAACTTTCAACCACTTTCAGCTTTATCAACAGACCCATCAGATCCAATTCGGATTTGTCGTGTGACCCCAACAACACAGGCAACCCCAGTGAACCGGAACAAATAAAAAACAACAACAACAAACAGAATGAAAATCTATTACAAGAACAGCAATACCAGCGTAGATGTCAATGTCGCTCAACCACACAGCACCAAAAAGACAAGACTACTTTTTCCCCTAAAACCTTTCAGGACACTAAATCTTTTTTCTTAGCCCTCGCCACAATCAACAGCGCCATAACAACATCCAACCGTATCAACCTCGACAAATATGCCTCTGCCATTGCAAACAACATCGGGGAACTGATTTCTCTAAAACCACAGACCCCAACTCTCCACCCGCCCCCAACCTTCTCATGCGATCTAAAGAACGTATCACGGAACGGATGCCAACGTTGCTCTAGTCTTAGAAAAAATCGGGCTAGACGCATTGAAGGCAATCAGGATCAAATCCAGTATCACTGACCGCTTCACCTCGCTCGTCAGAGTAATTTCAACGTCCGTCGATACCATCGACTACCTTTTATCTAACCCCTTTAATGTCCTCCCTGTTTCAAATTCCAGAACACACGCGAGCTGAAAAACTAGAACGGCATGATATTCAACTTTTCCATTTACATCAACCCCAAAAACCAATTCCCGTCAGACATTCTTAAACATGCACAAACTTTTCCTAAGCTTCACCTCCTTAATCAACCCCCCTCTGCCTCTCCCAACTTTTATCACATATCTCAATAACAAGAATGCAAACTAGCTAGCGTTCCAACAAGACATATCAACCAAACTTCTTAAACCCATATCTCTCAACTCGCTTCACGACATATACAATCTAGTTTGACGCAATCAACTCTGCCTCCTTATTTCACATCCCCATCAAGGTCAAACCACTCACCCAAAATTATATTCCTTTCCCTATCCTATCCCTGATAAAAAAAAACACCTCACATACAAACTATTCTTTTAAATTCTAAATTCCGTCAAGACATCAACTGTTACATAGAAAAAAAATGGATAGAAGCAACCGCAGCCTTCGACTACCATGATTCAGAAGTACTGGCAAAAATTCAACACCCTCACCGGCCGCAGAACAACCAAACACGCCATGTACGCCACGCCCCAGGAGAAACCAGACCTCTTTGCGGACCACCTTTCAACTACATTCACTACCACCCAGAACCCAATGTTCCTGCCAGCACAAACCCAAATCTGCAAGGCCGTAAACCTCCGTCACTTTAACATAACTTAAAGCAGCAACCACCAGAACCGAACGACCACTTAACGCCAATCACTAAAGAAGAAATTCAAGAGCTTCTCCTCTCGACCAGAAGAAACCTCTTAACCAGTGGAGATAATCAAAGCTGTACTAAAACTTGCTCCCCATTTTCAATGTATGTATATTTTTTGTATAGTTCCTCTCCCCCCCCAAATTCAATTAAACAAAACTTCTTCTTTTTCTTATAGTTCTTTATCCGTTTCGGACGTTGGTAAACATTCTTGCAATCATTACTTTATTAATAAGATTTTTCAGCCATGATATCCTCCTTCTTTCAACAGCTTTTTTTCTTCTATTTTTCTTGCGTATTTTTTGCAGTAGCTGGAATCTGTTTTAATTCTTCATAATATGTCCCAGGTATTGGAGTTTTCTGCATTTTATGATGTTGAGGACCTTTTTCTCCTTCTGCATTCTGTGAAGGATCTCAGTGTTGGTTATGCAATCTTTTTACAAAACTCTCAACATCTTTTGATATAACCACATTTTAAATGCTTCTAGTTTCCTGCTCATAGCATCGGTTAGTATCCACAATTCAACTTCGTAAAAAAGAACCAAAAACACGTAGCAGCGCAGAATTTTCAACTTCGTTTGCAATGTGAGGTCGTGGCTTTTTAGTAGGGATCCCATACTGTTGAAAATAGCTCTAGCTTTTTCTATTCGGATCTTGACCTCTTGGGAGTGATCCCACTGATCGTTTACGGTAGTGCCAAGATACGTGTATTTATTTACTTTCTCAATGGGTTTCTGATTGACGGTGATGTGGCAATGTCTAATGTGTGATTTACTGATGATCATAAGTTTGGTCTACAAGACTACACAAACCTTATCCCTAAAATTAAAAAAAAAAACGGATGACCTCAACTCTTACCGCCCTATCTCGCTTATCAATACTACTTTCAATCAAACTTTTAAAAAGGTTTATCCAAACCCGCCTTCAACCTTTCTGCGGCATCGGCCGAGATGTCTTCCCTTAATCTCAATTCGGATTCAGAAAATTGATCTTCACCCTATCCTCTTTAATCAATACAAAAAATGCACATTCGTAATTTTTCTTAATATCACCCGAGCCTATGACCGCCTGTGGCACGATCGCCTTATCTATAAACTCTTATCAATTAAAATCTCTCTTCCTTCAATATAACCACTTAAAAATCTTTTCTTCCTAACCGTTCTACTCAAACCAGCTGCGGCAAACCACTTTCAAAGCCCTTTTTGCCCTACGCAGAGGTACCCCAGATTTTTGTTTTCTCTCCCACCCTCTTTAACATTTATGTTATAGTTATCCCCAACCCTCAAACCTACGGACAAAACTCCAACATTATACGGATAACACCGCAGCGTGAGTTTCCATTCACTTCCCCGAAGTTGCCCGCAAGCATCTCTAAACATACCTCTTCTCCCTCAAACTGTGGCTCTAGAAATGGATACTCACGTTCTCATCTTCCTCTGGAACTAGGTCATAACCCCATCAGTAAAATTAGGTTTTTGGGCATCACCCTTCCCTTCACCCTCAACTCTTCAGTAACCATCTCAAAAATTTGCTCTTCTTTGTACCTTTAAGTACAACCCTAAAACCCTCCTCCACACCTATAAAATGATCCCCCCCCCCATCGATTCAGCAATTAAAAGGCAAGTTTGCGTTCTCGGCCAGTTTTCTACCGTCACCTAGCTTCACGTATCTATCCACCTCCATCAGTTATTTCCGACTCCCCAAAAAGAAATTTCGCTACCCCCCCTGCTGCCATCATCCAGCACGCGGACCCAGAAAAGCTTCCTCGCTACTTTTAAGACCTCCTCGATAATACCCCATTCATTTACAAGTAATATTTATAAATTCAGTCGGCAGTACGGCAGAGAGGGCATGTACAAATACCAGCGCTAACGAAAGTTAAGCAACGGCCGCTCTGGTCTCTACTTGGATGGGTGAACCCAAAGTGATGTTGAGCGTAGCGTTCTTCCCAATATGGGTCCGTTACCTCATATAAGCATCCATACATGTCTTCTCTGTGGCTTGGTGTGTCCGACACCTCGACACCTAACGGTATTAAGAGGTTATTGAATATATATATATATATATTTATAAATTCAATAAACTACGCCCCTTTTTAAAATATACAAAAGTTCAGATGCCCCGCCCGTAAGAAAAACTATAAATATTATATAATATAAAACTATTAATAAACCAAACAACTATATTTTTTTTATACCACAATATATGCTCTTTTTTTCTACTATAGGAATATGTGAATGTAATTCTGTACTTTTTGAATACTTATAACAATGTACTCAAATGTGAAAAAGATGAATGATCTAAAACCACAGCCACCAAACAAAATACATTATGTTGCGATGGTCAGTATAATAAACTAAACGACTGATTTTCTTTATGTGTGCATTATGTATTACGTGTTGCATTTATTATTATTGATTTAATTTGTTGACTTATAATTATTTAAAGAAGTTTATTAATGTAAATCAAAAACAGTTTCGGTGAAAGAGCAGAATTTTGAGGAACACCAACATTTATAATTTAACCAATGTTTGTTACAGATGCAGATTAACACAGCGGTCGGGCCAGAGTTCGTACAAATTCTAGTTTTTTACAGAAAATAAAATAATTTTTATTTTTAATTATATCTGAATAAAAAATAATGTGCTACAACCAAAATAATTAATATGTGACAAATAGGTTTGTTACACAAAAATTTTTATGTTGTCAAAATAGTTATAAATAAAACTTACAGATTTTGTGATCAAGACCTATGCAATACAGCTTGGTAATAAAATTAGGATGCCATACCCTATAAAATGCTTTAGAATAGTCTAGAGCTACTGCAAGATTTTCTCCATGTTTACCTAAAGTATAATTTTATTGAAATAATAAAACAATTTACTACGTTTTTTATCACAAATTTATTCTTACTAATACATTACTAGTTTCAGCTTTACTAAAGCCTTCTACAGATAAAATAGTAATGTATTAGTAAGAATAAATTTGTGTTTATTTGTGACTAACGTATGTCAGAAGATGTGTTGTCAACCGCTTTACTTAAAATCCATATTGAGTATTTGAGATAAAGTTGTTTTAAAAACTTAACAATGTAAAATTAATATATTTAATCGGCCTAATTTTAAAGAATCAGGTTTGTTTCCATTACTCGAGAACGTGTCTTTTTTGTATGATAAGGCAAATATTTTAGTCAAAATGAAAGCTAATTTATCAGCTAATGTTTTAAGAATAATAAGTAGAATCCTATCTTTTTCAGATTGTATTAGATTATCACAATATTTACAAGCTTTTTTATAATCCTTATTAGTTTGATCAGAACAATTACTGATGAATTTGTTATTGTTGCAGAAGATGAGTGACTTATCCATTCAGTATTACCTATATTAAAACGTCTATCAAAATAATTTCAGCTTTTCTATAATTACTTTGAAGAAACTTGTCAAAACTTTTAGAAAAGTTGCCTTATTTGAAGAACAGTAAATGCATATTACAAAAATAGTTTTATTGTAAAAACATATTTTAAGAAATATCCTGATCATTGGTATCTATTAGATTTAAGCAATCTAAGTTTTTATTTTTGTTGTATTTTAGCGTTGACTACTAAGGTCATTACCTAATTATTTTGTTTAAATAATAATAACCTCAGGTTATAGACCTGAGGAAGACAAAACAACACATTAAAATGATTAAATAAATAAATAAATAGATAAATACTAAATTTAATATCACAGTTGTTAAAATTATAAACTAAATTTAAAACTAATATCACAGAACCAACTATCACAAATGACAACAAAGTTGTAAAAGACTTTGATGCCAGTACCTATCTATTAACCTAACCTAATATCATAGATGACACCAAAGCTGTAAAAGGCTACGATGCCAGATCATAAAAACTAAAGTAACTAAACCTAATATCACAAATTAACCTAATATCATAACCTAACTTAATATCACAGATGACATCAAAGCTGTAAAATGCTTCGATGCCAGACCCTAAAAACTAACTAAACCTAATATCACAGATTGCACCGAAGTTGTAAAAGACTACGATGCTTTAAACAACTCAACAACACAAACTGATCAATAAAAATAAATTAATAAATTAACACCAAAATCATTATAAGACAACACAAAATCTGAGTTATTATTGTTTACCTTGATTTCAGTCAAAAAGAGGATATTTTCTATGTTGAAGATGCTGATGAACAGAATTTAAATTCTTTTTTTAGACCACAAACAGACTAAAATTGTTTGGCCAATTTAATCGTGTCATAAGCCATGTTCGACCTTGTAGAGGTAGATTAGTGTCAGTTGCTTCACCATCCACGTTAGACTAAGCTTCGTACTTAATAGACACACTCCAAGCATCTAATGAAACACTTGTATTGTTAAACTCGACGTCTGGATATTCACCGTAGAATTTAATATAGTTTCATGGCAGTCGCTTGTTGACGGTCGGGCGGGGCCGATCATGTCGCCACCGCTCCCGATTTGAACTAGGGTATCGCTCCTAAACGTTATTTGATGGTATATTATTTGTATCTATTGTTACCATCATTTACCCGCAATTTTAACTAATCGGAGAAACAAGTAAAATAGACGATAACTTTGTATCCCAGAAATAGTGCATATGCGCGATCTTAAAATTATAATAACAGTTATATTATTTGTAAATCAAGATCTGAATATTTATAGAAAAAACTATAGTTTAAATTGTTATTATTATAATTGTTTTTATAATTCAAACTATTATATTCTGTGTAAAACGGCTTTTAGTAAAATATATTTACTTTTTTATTTATTTTAAATGTTCGATATTATTTTGTGTAATAAAATTTCACACAAATATCTAATTGCAACAACCCTTTTATTCAAAAAAATGTATATAAAAAAATTATAGAAAGATAATATTATAATTCATTGTCATATTTAAATTTAAATAAAGTTATTAAAATAAATTACATTCCACGTCATCACCAGTCAAATTGATGCACCAGTTATACAAAACCTCAACAATAACTGTAAATTTTTTATTTAAAAAGAAGCTTTCACATGAAAAGAGATAATTTCTTGATGTTTTTTGATTACATAAAGGCATCACGTTTTTTTTAGATTATGGTCCATTAGAAAGGTTCAAACAAATTCAAGCCAGTTTCATTATAAACATTAATCAAATGCTAATGTAATATATGAAATGCTTTTTCCTTTTTTGTTAAGCACTGAACATTTTCATAAATTCGCTTGTACGATTATAAAATTCGATTATGTCTTCCTAAATAGAAAATGTCATTAAATCGATTAAATTTTCCATCCATTATTAAATCGTATTAACATGTGTGCTGAATAATTATTCATTAAATCGTCACTGAAAACATTGTTAGATATAATATATATGACAGGCTGATGGTGGATTACAACTTTTCATGTACAACTTAGACGCCTTAGGCAGTTCATGAAACTCCTGACTGAATATTTTATTTTATTTAATAAAATAAATTATTTTATACTATGTTAGTTAGGTAAGGCGGGGTTTACATAAAAAGCCGCATTAAGGCTACAACATACATATTATATTATAGTATATGTGGATAAAACTATTCTTACAATACAATTAATAATAGTATATTAAAAAACGAGTTTTATAAGACAAATTTTTATTGCATGCGTCCAAGTTTAAAAGACAAAGCCAAAGGCAAGTTTTTTAAAGGACAAACGCAATAAAAATAATCTTATAAAACGAGTTATTGATACTAATTTTTCTATTTTCTATTTTGTATTTCTTTTTTATTAAAATTAAATACAGTTTAAACCAGTAGCACTTTATTAGTACGTTTGTAGTGTCAAGTCATTAAAAAATTCTTACTATTTTTTGTTGTAACATAATATAAAAAATAAACTTAACAAAAAGCTGTTACTACTTAAGTTTTTAATATAATAACTATTCATTTGACTTAGAGTTTATAGCTCAGTTAAGTTTTGACAATTTACTTCAAGGTAATTATGGAAAAACTAAAATTATTTCAAGAACTTTTTTATTTTATTTGTGATGGACTTCTTAGTGAACCAAAGTTAATAACAGCCTATAATGTCATTTTTTTATTAACTGTAATTGTAATACTTATTGCTTATATTTTAAAAACATTGCATCAAAAAGTCTAAAAAAAAAAACATTCAGAAAATTATCAAAAATTTTGATCCATTTTCTGTTGTTTAACCAAAACAAAAAATACTAAATTCAGACAAAACGGGCAGTCAAGAAGTGAAGAGTGTTTAACAAATTCATTAGTAATTGTTCCAATCAATATTATAAAACAGCTCGTATACATTGTAATAACCTAATAGAATCTAAAAAAATATGATTGACAAAAACAAAACCAATCAAATATCTCTGCTTTCCGTAAACAACAAAAATGTCTATAAAACAATAAAACTGATTCAAAATGTTCCAATACCTTCTTTTTGAATTTTTGCCATATCATACAATAAAAAAACATTCCCGAATTATTGAATAATTGCAAATGTTTAACCTATACAAAAAAAAAAAAAAACAAAATGTTTGAAAATTAAATTAATTTCCACATTGTCAAGTGTTTAGAGCAAAATAACTTTATCTCATATACTCAATATAAATTTTGTTCAAAACATTTGATAACATATCTTCAGACATAATAATATGTTAGTCACAATTAAAATTCTACTTTAGACAAACATGCAAATAATCTTGCAGTAGCTTTTGACATTTTTAAAGCATTTGATAGAACATAGCATATTAATCTCATTAACAAGCTCCGTAGTATAAGTCTTGATCATAAATCTGTAAGTCTCATTAATAGCTTTCTTGACAATAAAAAAATTATAGTTAAAATTGATAGTTTTAACGCTGACCCCAAAATCATAAATGATAAGATTATTTTTTGTCTACATTAATAAACTTTTTAAATAACCAATAATCTTGCAGATGCACTTTTCATAAATCATACTTTTCAATGACCATATTGACAAATATGACAAAACGTCTTAAATTTTTTAGATCAAAATCTGTAACATCTATAAACAAAGACCTTGAAACAATATAACTTATTACTGTTTCAAAATCAAAATCCAAGATATCATCAATACAAAATATTAAAATCAACAACAAATCCTAATTTAATCTGGTCATTTCATAATGACTATATTAAGCATAAATTAAATTCCGCAATTTTTATACTTAGACGACTCAAATACTCAGTTGACTCAAAAACTTTAAAATCAGTTTATTTTTCTTATTTTGAGTCCATAATAAGATATAATGTACTATTTTGTTTTAAAAATAAAAACTCAATTTGTAAAAATGGGTCTGTAGTGCATACGTACAATACAAATAGTCAAGTTTTTCTGAGACCTAATAGTTCTAAAACATCTTTATATTCTAAACCTTATCTTTTTAACACGTGTAAATTTTACAATAAACTGCATGCTAATATAAAGACTATCAAATTTGAAATTTTTTTAAAAAAATCTAAAGAGTATTTTTTCTAAAGTTCAGTATTTTATACAATTGAAGAGTATATGGCTGGTTAATATTATTATTCTATTTTAAGTGATTTTTATGTTATTTGTTAGTATTATTTTATATATAATATATCCACTTTTTATGTTTTGTATAAGTTATTATTATTTTACATGCTAATGTCTACACTTTTTTTAAAGTTGTAAATAAAGCACATACTTACTTACTTATAAAAATAGCCATGTATAAGTCAAGTGTACGGAATAAAAATTTGTTTTTGCTCAAACCACTGAAAACGCTTTTCTCTACGTGAATCCTAATTATGTGATTTTTTTCAGATTTTTTCAGTAAGCTATTTCGAAGTAATAAGCAATCAAAATTTGAAAAAAATCTGGTTTCTGAGTTTTTTTACATTTTTTGATCATTGGAAACTTCTCAGGACTGCATATTTAGGAATAAATTATTCTAAACTTTTTTCTTCAAAATTGGCCAAAGAATAAGTTTTTATAGCAAAAATTTTTTTTCTTTAAATTCTTAAAATTTATCAGAACTTTAATAGACAGTTTTTTTTTTAAATGACGGGTATTGTCTTTTGTTTTTAAATATGAATAAAAACGTGCTTTTATATGTGCAAAAGATTTTAACGTTCTGCAAAACTTTCAAAACTCAAGGAATAATAATAATAATAATAATGTTTAATGATGCATTTACAAAAATGTATTACATAGGTCTAAAATATACATATTAATTGAACGTATTTAAAAAGTTATGGTTTACATATTCTTCAATATTGTATGGTGCCAATTTCAACAATACACTTTTACATAAATTAGAAAACGTTTGAATGGCAGCATTTTTACATTTGGAGGAAGGACATTAAATAGCTTTGGTCCATAGTAATTATTTAATGTTCTAGATTTAATCAATCTTAAAAAATCAGGTCTGATGTTTTCTTTCTTTCTTGTATTATATCCATAAAAGCTTTGATTACTATTGTAGTTGTCTGTGTTTGTTTTCATATATTTAAAACATTCATATATATATATATATATATATATATATATATAAATTGCAGGCATTGTTAAGAGGCTAAGATTAATGAAAGCATATTTGCAATCCGCTCTATAATCTAAAGCAGATAGTATTCGGACTGCTCTACGCTGAAGTTTGAACAGTCGTTGACTAGCCGAAGAATGACCCCATACTGTAATAGCATATGTAAGTTTTGACATGATATATCCATGGTAAACTGCAAGACTCACATTGAGCGATGTTATTTTTGCAATATTACGTAATATAAAGATATTCTTACTAACTGAGGAAGCTATGCTGTCAATATGACAATTCCACGTAAGCCCCGGATCTCTTTGAACCCCAAGAAACTTTACTACCTCTACGTTTAGTTCCTTGTCGACTTGTCGCAGCGAAAATATTGTATTGACAGTCTTTGAAGCATTTAGGCTTAAAAGATTAGCCGAAAACCATTCTGAAAGCATCAATTGTGTATCCACCAGATCCCGCACTAACTCGTTCAGTATGTGGTGTTTATTTATACTAGCAGTATCGTCCGCTTAAAGTATTAACTCGGCTTTTGATATTGCATTTGGTAAATCATTAATATAGATCAAAAACAGGATAGGGCCCAGTACGGAACCTTGAGGCACACTATATTCACCGCTTAAACTTTCTGTCTGCTTATTTTTGCAGCATATTATGTCTATTCTGTTACTCAAATATGACATAATAAGCTTCACTGAATAAAACTTTTGGCCATGAAAACTTATTCATTGGATAAGTTCCTTATAATTTTTTCCTAAAAATGTAATCCTGAGTAGTTACAAACGATCAAAAAATGTAAAAAAACTCAAAAACCTTGTTTTTTTTTTTAATTTTGATTGCTTATTACTCGGATATGGCTCACTAAAAAAATTTCAAAAAATTTTACATAATCAGAAATTATGTAGAGGAAGGCATTTGCAGTAGTTTGAGCAAAAAAAAATTTCATTCCGTACACTTAACTTATACATGGCCATATACATACATAATCTTTTTTGGAATGACCATGTTGTTGATATAGCTTTGAAAATGTCTAAAAACTAGAATTTCAAAAACAAGTTATTCAAACTATTGGCGATCCAAAACTGGTTAATGACTTAGATACTGTACAGTGTACAATGTTGCAGATTTTTGCATTTTTTATTTTTTTCATGAACATAAACATAAACAAATATTTACTCGTAGTACAAAGCTTGCTAGGAATTTTAACAAATATTCAGTTCAGAGATGTAAGAGCAAAATTTTTAAAAGAGATTTTTAACCGTATTATCGACACATAGAATAATAGTATTCAGCCGCAAATATTCAAGATTAATGTTCACAGACTGATTAAATTTTGTCTTAAATGTGTATTTTTATGTTGTGACATATTAAGTAATTCCTAAATATCACATTTTAAAACTTAATACTATAGTTATAGTTATAAAAAATAAACAAAGTTATAAATAGAAAACAAAATTATAGTAAGCAAGATTATGTGTCATTTCAAATTTTACTTATAGGTACAAAATTATTATTATGCAGATAATGCATATTTATAATTACAATGCTATAATGTTCTACAAATATTGACCTTACTCAATAAATGTTCTAATTCAATATTATTGTAAGAATTTTATATAATGTAATATTATTACAAGAAAGTGATAACAAGCAATAGCATTCTGTTTCTGATCTAAACCACTTTTGTTATTAATTATTATTATAATATTGATTTAAAATTTGACATGCTGTTGCGTTACATAATCAAAATCTATTTTTCTATTTTAGTTAGTTGACAATTTTAATGTATAATTAATTAATCAAAACTTTTTTTTTTAATTTTGAGAATTTTATTACTATATTACGTGACGTTGTTTAAACCATCATAAACTTATTATTCACGTATTAATAACGCCAAACAAAATACTTATATTTTTTTTAAATTAATTTAATGGTCATGCCAGTTATAAATAATTAGAAACGGTAAATTTGTGTTATTATTTTTTAATTATATTTTCTTTCTAAATATTACTCAATCGGTTAATAATCGTCTACTTTCATATTACCCTTCATAATTACCCAAGCTAATAATATTTTGTATTTCTGTACTGCGTTTTTATCAACAAATTAAAATATGTCTGCGTTAAATTGTACTTTAGTTTTATAAAATTATTCTAAAACTGTTAGTGAAAAAATTTCTGTTCAGTGTTATTAATATTAATATACAATCTCTTACATTTTGTACAACCACTAACTTTCAAGACCTTATATTTTAATAATATAAAATAAATGTTTTGTTACTAGAAAATAATCAAATATAGATCTAATATGTGTATACTTAATCAATTGATATTGGTTTAAAAATAATATTTAGTTGGGTTTCTTGGAGATACTGGAAAATTGAGATTTATTTAACAATTCTTTTCTATATTAATATATTTTTATTATGGATCTACCACTTTAAAATCAAAAGTTCATTTTAAAGAAACTTAAATAATTTCTATTGTAAAATGACGTTTTCTTGTTTAATGTATAAATTACTTAGTTACAAATAATATTAAATTGTACATGCATTTTGTGCATTAGAAAAACAATTACAAAAAATAACTTAAACTAATATTATTGCAATAATAAATGATTAAATATTTATTTTCTTAAATGTAACTTTAGTTAAAAACGCGCGTGTTGCGCTAATGCGCGAGTATAGAAACATACGTACCTCTCCCAATTCTCGTCAAAGCACCAAACTAACCGGCAAAATTTTCAGAAGGAAACTGAAATATCCGCGCACTTCTCAACTCCTTTTAACAATGCTGTGCGTCCTGCGCAAAAACTACCCGATCTCTGTAGGTTGCCCTTCATCCCGCAGGACACAATAATCATTTCCCCGCACCGATTGTAATTAGTGCACCATTTAAATATTAATTCAATAATTTTACGATAATTTGTTAAAAATCTAGCGCGTTGTCGTCGATTAAAATTTAATAACTTTATGAAAGATATCAATAAAAACTGTGGTGTCGGTAATAATTATTATTGCTTTAAATTTTACAAACTCATTAATATGCAAATCGGGGCCAGCCTCAAACTGTTATCTTTAAATGACATGGAAAGTATTGAGTGTTCTGTTCTATTTGCATATTAATATATTTGAAATTTTTAGGCTTGTTTATCTGTGAACGTAACTCATCCAGTAAACAACCAAATTTATAAAATACATTATTTTATAATTGTAAAATTGATTTTTTTTAATTGATATTATATCCGAATGAACGATAATATAATAAAGTTATGAATTCAGGTTTGTTTTGTTCAATTCATTTCTAAGAAGATCCCAGGTTTGATACCTCTCTGTATTATTGCAGATTTGTTTACAGTAGTACACATTACAGTATTTATAGTCAGTTAAAAACACATTCACAAAGAGTTATTTCTTAATGCAACCTTCTCGCACACTATTATACAATCTGTTTTTTACGGTATAGTTTGATAACTCATAATTGTTGTTATAAATATATTAATAATTTGTCAAATATAATACCATCATATTAAAATAATATCTGATTTAAATTGTACTTTATTGTAGAACTGCTGATGAAAGAATGTCTGTTCAGTCTTTTAAATTACTTACATTTTGTCAATCACTAACTGTCAATATTATTATTATGTTTTAAAAAGATAAAGTTACTGTTGTTACGTAGAAAATAATCAAATATAATTTTATCATACATATGTGTAGTTAATTAATTGATATACTGAAGTTTAAAAATATTATTTAGATGGGTTTCTTGGAATTATTGCAAAATAGTCAAATTGGTGAGTAAACATTAATTAATTTTAGCAATATAAGAATAATTATTAAAAAAATGAACCTTATTTAACTAGAAATAAAGAAACAATTAAACAATAAAACAAGTTAATAACGGTTGTAGTATGTATTATGAACATAGAACTCCGTTTTAAAACCTTCGTAGGCTCTAGCCACTTTTATTTCTGAGTCAGGAGGTGTCCGAAATTTTGATTTTATTTGCTAATTTCATCGGTTGTTTGTTGTCGTCAGATCTTAGACGGATCAATTATAAATAAGTTTAATTATCACAAAAATCAGTATACAAATCTATTGAAATATGCGAGATAAATAAGATTGATTGAAAATGGTACTGAAACCACACTCTAATAATAACTCTTCATTTGCAACTTCAGTCACAGGTTACAAAAAATACTAATATTAATATAACAACATAGGTAGTATAAAATACTGTAGTATTTATTTAAAATAGCCAAGTTAAGATAAAACATGTACAATTAATTTGGTATTTCGATAATAAGTTGAGCTATTAAACAGTCTTCTCGTTTTTCACGTTTTAGAAGATGATCTCTATCTGCTGCGTTGTTACAGAGGCAGCACAACCATGTAAGGTAAGGCAATCTATTTTGGCAAGCTCTTTTCTACACATTTGATGTAAACGCTGGTTCATCCAAATTACAGTTATAAACTGTATATTTATCTCTTCTATTATTTTTCTATATTCCTTTATAACTTGGTTTGCTAACTCAATAAATCTCTGCATAATCGTTTCCCCCTGCTACTGGTCCCTGCTAGGCAGTGTTGGAGGCGTTTTTCAGGAGGTCTAGAAAAGCAAGCTTTAATTTGATCTAATTCTAATAAGTGTTTTGCATTTAATAAAAAACAGATGGACTTAAAACTATAAGTGACTGACAGTCAAATCTTTATGTTATGTACTTTAATGGCAGTGTTCAATTTTAGGCTGTGTATGTGTATTATACCTTATGACTTGAGCTATTTTTCTCACATTAATATGTTTGGTTTAAGTTAGTATTGCCTGAAATCTAACACCTAAGTATTCATATTCATTGACAAACTCAATCTGTTAGTTCCTAAAAACAAGCGTTCCTTTATGTTTTCCGCCGTTCCCGAATCTTGTTTTTTTCCATGGTTGATGTTTAACTTATTAGTGATGCACCAAGAGTTTAGCAGATTTATGTTTGTCTGGAGTTGTTAAAGATATTTAAAAAATATAGCAAGATCAATTTGCGTACATGCGTGTTTTTGGTGTTTTTGTAGAATCAGGTAAGTCTTGTACAACTACTACAAATAGTGTAGTGTTTAGACTATTTTCCTGTAGTACACATTGGTTTTCAGTAATCACGCTGGACAGTTTTTTGTCTTACGTAAGTAACTTTTATTTCTTTAACCAGAAGGTTTGTGGCATCTTCACAACTTTTATTTTTACAAAAACTATACTGTTAAACTGGAATGGTGTTCTCTAGGTGTTTTATAACTTGGTTGTTAATAATTTTTGTTAGTAGTTTAAATTGTGTTGATAGTAATGTTATACTTCTTTAAGAATTAATCTTTTACATTTCCTTTTTTTTTATACAATATCATAACTCTGGTAATTTTCCAGGTCTTCCATAAATTTGTTAAGAAAGTGTATGTTTACGCCTGCTGCTTTTGTTTTCTTGGTTTGCCAACATTTCTTGCTATGTTATTTGTTCGTTGATGCAGTAGTAGTATCTCTGAGTTTTTGTTAGTTTCTCCAAAAGGATAACATTAAGCAGTGTAAATAATGATTTGAAGTGTTCTTTTCATTGTTTTCTTAAGATGTGGTTGATACTGGGTTTTGCTTTTATTTTATGGCTTAGATTTACATTAGAGTAGAATTAATGTAGTTTCTTTAAAATTGTTTTCTTAATTTTAAAAAGTTGCCTATATTCTATATATAAAACCGAAACAACAATAAATTATCATTAAAAAACTTAGTGTTATTTTGGCAGCATTTTTAAATATAATTTGTTTACAATTTATTATATAAACTGAATAAAATAATAAATTAAAATTAATATTTTTTTAATATAAAAAATTGGAAACCTAAATATAAATTAGAACCCAAACAGTTATTATGCTCCAAAAAGTTAGTAGGCCCTAGACAATGTGTTTAGTTAAGTTGTATAAAACAGGAGCACAATTAATAGAATAGTCCTCATATTCTAAAATCTTGCATTTATAATTTATAAGTCTCAAGAAATAATGAATTTAAAAGTTCATTTCATGTGTAAAATCTTTTATGAAAGTCTTGGTCTTACGTCTCTAAACTGTCAGTAAATGTTTGTTCATTTTTTTTACAAATCTTGTACTACAAGTGAATATTTGTTTAAACGACAATATGTTTTGTATTTTGTTTAAACAGTGTATAGAAATATTTACAGAAAGTGTAAAGATCTGCAATATTATACCAATGATACCAAGACCTAAAGTAATTAGTCAATTTTGGATCTACAATGATTCAAATAGTTTTTGGATAAAACTTAGATGAAATAATGTAGTTTGAATGTACGAGATAACCGCTATAAATTCCTGGCCTGCTACATTTCTAAAAACTTCAGACCAAGTGTCAAATATTGTCAGTAAAGTGTGATGTTTTATTAACGTACATGTGCAATTTCAACCCTCTACATTAATTATTTTTGTAGAGATATCCAGACAGACACCGTTAGGTTTCAACTATGACAGATTTGCAAAAACTAATTACCAAACGGTCAACAGATTCTTTATATTGGAAGGTTCATTAAAATAAATAAAGATTAGATGGCAAAAGGAAATGCGGCTTTCAAAAAATCGATCATCCTTCCTACAGTCTAAACTACCGACTACCTCCTGTTTTCAAAACTAAAAAAAAAACATTTGGGGTAGACGATTTCTCGACGATGAAGAGGTAAAAACTGCTATTTTGACAACAAATCTCAAGAATATTTTTTTGAGGAAATACAATTACTAATTAAGCTATGTAATAAGTGTGTTTATGTTAATTAAAAAGTAATAAAATATCTTTCTCAAATCTATCATTTCTTAGTTAAGCCGAGAATTTATGGCGGTAACCTCGTATATGCAAAAGCTCTTTGTTTTTTTATAGATATTTATCTATAAAAAAACAAAGATTTCTTAATAGATGTAAACCATGTTGTTGAGCTTTTAAAATTAAAAGCTCAACAACATGGTTGTTCCAGAAAAGATTATGTGAGATTATAACTCACACGAGAAGAAGATTTAGATATACATTCGTTATTTAGTTTAATATTTAATACTGATAATACTTTGCATTATAATTTTGAGTTTATTTAAAGTTAAAATTGACAAAGTTGAAAGTACCCTACTCACCTATCATTTTAAGGTCTTTGTTGATTGATGATACTCTAACTTAGAAATTTTAAAACTTTTGGTCTTAATTGTCTATATGGTATTTGCAAAGTATAAAGTATAAAACTTTAAAAAGTTTAATAATGTAAATCTAAAATAAAGTCGGCAAAAGAGCAGAACCTGGAGAAACACCAGACTTTATAATTTTAGGGTCAAAGTTAAAACCATCAGTTCTAACTATAATGTTTTTGTTCTAAAAAAAAAAAAAAATTGATAAAACTTAAAAATCTGTGATGAAGACCCCTTTAATAAAACTTGTTAACAAGATTGTGATACCATAATACTCTTTATGTTTTTGAAATTGGAAAAGCTACTGCAAGGTTTTCTTTATGTTTGTGTAAAAATCTATTTGTGACTGACATAGGTCAGAAGATTTGTTGTCAAACATTTTGATCAAATTTTAACTTAAGTATCTGAGATAAAGATATTTTGTTTTAAGAACTTAATATTGTACAATTTAATATATTTTTCAAAACTTTTAGACAAATTAGACAATAACTCAATTAGTCTATAACTTAAAGAATTAGATTTGTCTTTCTTTTTAGATATAAGTTGAACATTAGCAACTGGGTTTTTTAAATTTAAAAAATCTTTTTTTAAGAATAAATTTTATCTAGACTTGATGCCTTTTTGCTATTAAATTTAAGACGATAACTTTTAACAACCCTTTACCTAAAGTAAATTGCACCCATTATTTTACCACTAGCCGGCATTGTAGATACAACAACAGAAAGATTTAGAATTAGATGTAAATTGGTTTGCTTTTTCTTTTGGATCAGTAACTAAATTGTTTTGATTATTTTGAAAAAAAGGTATTGGAAATTTGAAACTAACTTGCAATGAATTTCTGTTTTATAATTTTGTTGCTGTTTATAAAAACCTAAAAAATTTGATTGGCTTTGTTTCCGTCAATTCTATTTTTTTTTTCAGATTCATATTTTGTCTTATTAACTGCCTGTATTATCTGAATTAAGTACAAGTATTTTTGTTTTGTTTTAATAACAAAGAATGAAACATATTTTTTAATAAAAGCTTTTCTGCTGCAATATGTAGACCCTCGCAATTGCTTATACTCCGATATAAGTCTTAAAATTAAAATGATTAAAAAACATTTTGTTGATTAGATTATAGCTTTTTTTTAGATTTAAATTTAATTACTTTCGAAGTAGGATTAATAAAAGTCTAGCGTATGCTAACGATTTATTACTAACGATACTTTTCTACCTTCATCAGAGCTAAACAAATTAAAAAACAAATTACAAAGTTACTCATTGCACAAAAAACACATAATTAAAATGAAAGTTTTATGTAAAAATTAATAAAATTAAGCCACTATACCTTTAAAACGTCGTAATACTTTTAATTTTTAAACAGTTCATAACACTCACAAACACTTACACATTCACGATGACTACATAGATTTTTGTTTGTTTACATTTAACAAATGGCGGTTATTTGGTTTAACTGGTTGCATATCTCGTATTTGCACATTTTAATTAAATTAGTACATGTTAATAATTTATCCATGTCGGTCTTCAAATTTATGTTTTTATCTTTTGTTATGTTAATGTATACTACTTCACTTATTAGTCCTTTCTTGCATCTTGATTCTCTGTCTAGTATCGTTGTGTTGTTAAAGTTGTGTAAAAATGTGATTTATGTTAAAATAATGTACTAACGCTGTTTTTTTTTAAGAACAAGACTGTAAGTCTTGCTTATGGTTGTATAATCTTTTGCTAAAATGTTATATTGTTTGTTAAATTTTAAGTATACATAATCACTACAGGTGGCTAAATTTGGTTTTGTATTTGCTTTGGCGTTGCTTTTTGAACGGGTACGTCTGTTCTTGGTTCATGCAATTACAGCTGCTCAGCAAAATAATGTGAAACTGGAAAACTAGGCAACTTATAATACACAAACATTCTTACATTTTATGAGCCAAGAAAGCGCTCATTTTGATTAAAATAATCACAGCACTATTAAAAATAAACATTTAGGTTTTAAATTACTACTATTTGTTTGTAAACAATCAATTAAAGAATCGATAGGTTCAATTAAAAATTAAAAAAATTTTGGCAGTCAATATTTACAGACATTTTAATTAATTAATAATTGTTATAAGAAAAAACATCCTTTTTAAATTTGCATAATTTGTTTGTTACTAGTTATGGAAGTGATAGTGATAGTGAAAGTGATGAATAAATCAAAAATTAAAAATTTATAGGTCGTCGTTATTTATAGACAATTTAATTAATCGAGCGCGTTGATTAATATTGATCATAAAATCGTTATAAAAATATTCAAAAGTTGTTACTACCATAAAGATGTTTTGAGACTTCTCAATCCAATAATGCTGCAGTACCAACAAATTGCAACGTCAATAGCCGAGAACGACCTATTGGCAACGCAAAGAATTTAATTCATTTTTGAAAAAAGATAAGCCGACCTATCACATTGTTTTGACTTAAGACCCACATAGTGTAAAAGCCTACCCGTATATCCTATACACGGTGCGCGTACGTCGCCCAGCGTTGGCATTGTCGGTCTAGGCAAACTTGTCTACCAACGCGACCGATAGTAGTGCGCCTTGATTATTTTGTAATTTGTAAGTTTTTAAAAACAAACTACGTTAAACTATGAACCATGAAGAAGAAATTATAGCTGCAAGCACTATGATACTTAACTCGTGCAGTGGCGTAGCTAGGATTTGTAGCCCCCAGCCACAAAATATAAAAAATAGCGTGTATTTTATACTTTTTCTGTCTAACCTCCCTACCAGGTTTTGATAAACCGTGGCAGGGCCCTAAAACAACCCCCCCCCCCCCCTCACTGCGGGGCCATAGCTATGGCGCTGACTTTGGGTGCATATATGCAGAAGAGTAGTAATTTGAATTTGAAGCAAAAAGATGTAATCTTAAATACTATATCAAAAAATTAGCATTTAGATCACAAATGCTAAAAAAAGTTATAATAATTAAAAATAAACATAATTTATATTAACTTATATTATAATAAAATATGTTAACCTACAATAAAGGTTAAAACCGTGTGTATGGAGAAAGGATTTGATTCGCAATTTTTGCAATATTTACCGCCTACCAAGCAAACGTAGACAATCCACAAATCACGAACATTTGGGCACGTTTGCAAACCGTTTGCTTTTATGAAAATTAAAATCACCTATAAAGAAGAATAAGGACGGAAGTTGTTTAAGTAATTGGTTAACCAAACAAATGTCAAAACTTGGCAAAATATAGATTGAGCAATCGGTCAGTGAGAATGGGAGATGTAATTGAACGGCTGCTGCATCTAAAAGTGTTGATACAAAGTTCTTAGCTGAGAACTGTATCACAAACTAATAAGGCCACATCAACTTGGGAATAATCAAAATTTACACAATCTTTGCAATAAATAGTATAATCACAAAGAATAACTAAACTTTTAATTTTAAAATTAGTTTTATGTAGTACTTACATTTTTGGCTAAATTTCTTTTTTAATTTGTAATGTGAATTTTAGAGTTACGTAAAAACGTAATTTTAACTCTTTGTTATTAGCGTTTTTCAGTTGTTTTTAAGTATTATCTGGGGAAGTAGAACTCTCACTATTTGACAACATTTCATCTGTTAGAGTAAGTGGCGTTGAAACTTTCACTTTTAACAACAAATGTGTGAGCGCAAGATTTCTCAAAATCTACAGCTCAGGTGGCAATAGCCTAAATTAGGTTGCCGTTTTTGCAGACTTTGTTTTGAAAGTTTGTGGCTTATACCTGTACGTCTCAAAAAATACTAAAATTGAGAATGTATTTCGTAAGTAGACAAAACGGATAAATTTTTTGTTTTTTTTTGTTTTATATATTTAAACTGTCAGTGAATATTTGTTAGAACTCCTTACAAGCCTAGTAATACAAGTAAATATTTGTCAAGATAGTAACATGTTTGAACAATGTTCATAAAAATATTTGTAGAAAATGAAAAGATCTGCAACATTACTAAACGTTGAAAAGTATCTAAGTCATCAGTCAATTTTGAATCGACATTGATTTGAATAATTTATTTTTTAATAAAATTTAGAAAAAAATAGTATAGTTTCATATGCTTCTCTTCATATTTGAAAACGATATTTATTTTTTTTTTTTTTTAATTTATTATATACATATTTACATTTTATTTTGTTAAAAAGTGGTTAATTCCAGCAGTGCCGCCATCTATCTGTAGAACGATTCGAGGGGCCTGGTATTGGAAATTTCTGTCTGATGTAATTATTTTTATGTTTGATTGTTCATTAAGTATTGTTTTAGTTTAGTTTTGAATTGTAGTATGTCTTCTTTATTTAATGTTTCTTTGGGAATTTTATTATAGTCTTGTATTCCTTTAACAGCTAGACTTCGGTTTTTTGTAGTTGTTTTGTTCAGTTCTATGTTAAGATCATTCTTCTTTCTAGTGTTATAGGTGTGTATTTCTTTTCTTCGTTTTATTTTAAATTCTGTTTTGACTTGGCCAAGTTTAATCTTTTGAATAAAGATTATATTTTGCTGTATAATTTTGTTTTTTACTGTTAGTTGCTGAGATATTTTATGTGTATCTTTAGTAGGCGTTAATTTTTCCAGTTGGTAAATAGTTTTTTTAGCTTTATTTTGCTGTCTTTGTAATTTTTCTATGTTTCCTTGTTTAGTGTTTGCCCATATTTTCATTAGATAATTTGTTTGTGAATTAAATAATGCATTATAAATTTTTTTTTTGTATTTATATTAATTATATTTGTAACTTTATATAGTGCGCCAATTGCCTTTGTGTTTTTCATAGTTAGATGTTGTATGTGATTATCCCATTTTAGATTGTTGTTTATTGTTAGTCCTAGATATTTTAAATTTATTACTTCTTTTATGTTTACATTGTTAATTTGTAAGGTAATATTGGTTATTATTTTTTTACGTGTTATTAACATGTAATTTGATTTACTTTCATTAATGGTAAGTAAGTTATTGTAGTACCAGTCATTTATTTGATCTAAATCATTTTGCATTTCTTTTTGGAGTTTTAATTCATTTTTATCGCTATGTATTAGGCATGTATCATCAGCGTAAATGTATAATTTTCCATGTAATTTAATTTCAAATATATCGTTGATGTACAATATATACAAGAGAGCTGCAAGTACGTCTCCTTGTGGTATCCCAAAATCACTGAACGTTTGTGTACTTAGTACGTTGTTAATTTTTGTTTGTTGATATCTCGTTTTTAAGAAAGTTGATATTAATTGTAATTCTTTACCTTTTACTCCCATTTGCTCTCGTTTTTTTGTCAATTTTGTTTTGGATATTGTGTCAAATGCTTTCTTCATATCAATGAAAACTACTAAACAATCTTTTTGTAGTTCCAGACTATTTTGAATGTTGTGTATTAGATCTATAGCTGCAGATTCAGTTCCAGTGTATTTTTGAAATGCGTATTGCCGTTCATGTATAATTTTATGATGTTCAATGTGTTTAAGTAGTCTGTTATGTATTACGCTATCTACTATTTTAGCTATTGTGGATACTAAAGCTATTGGTCGGTAATTTTTGTTTTAATTTTTCTTTGAAGGGTATTTACTGTTGGTATTTGATGGGTGTTTAGTTGTTGCTGTGCAAGTTTTTTTCCAATATTTAAAAAATAGTCATTTATTTCATTTGCTATGTCTTCGGATTTTGTTAGTATGGTTCCATCTTCCTTCATCTTTTCAGCAATGTCATTTTTCTTTTTCCGTTTTTTTATTAGTTGATTTATTTCATTCCAGGTTTTTTTTGAGTTATCTTGAATTCGATCAAATCTGTTTTGGTAGTAACTTTTTTTCTTTCTGCTACTTGTTTGTCTACTTCTTTTTTCACTTTATAATAGTTTTGTTTTAATATATTATTTTGTTGGTTTTGTGTATACCGTTTATATAGTTCGTTTCGTCTTTTAGTGTTTTCAATTATTTCTGTATTTATCCAGTGGTTGCCTTCTTTATATTTTAAAGTAATTTCTTTCGTAATGGTTTCTATAATATTTGTTAGCGTCTTTGTTAGTGTTTCAAAAGTATTTATTTCAGTTTGATTAATTTTGTTTTTGAAAGTTTTTTTTATGTTATCATAGTTTGTTTTATATTTTGTTATTGTTGTATATGTATTTTTTTTATCCTTAATGTTCCAAGTTGTTATTATAGCATTATGATCTGAATATGGTATATAGTCGACTTGAATTGTTTTCATTAATGTTGGTTGATTTGTAAGTACGTGGTCAATAATCGATTTTTTGTTATTTTTGCTGTTACGCGTGTTATCGCTTTTGTTCATTATTTTGTATCCTTGTTTGCTTATAATCATTTTGTAGTCTCTTGTTTTACTATTGTCTTCGGCTATATTAATGTTTAAGTCTCCTATAACTATATGGTTTTTTTTTGTGTTTAGTATATTATTTTCGAGTACGTTTAATATGTCTGTGTTTGTTATTTCTGGCGGTTTGTAAATTGTAGTTAAATATATATTGTGTTCAATTAAATATACGGTTATTAGTTCAACTGCGTTTATTGTTTTATTTCCAATTAGTATTAATTCAATACGAGGACGTACATATATAAGTTTTATATATATGCAACTTGTACAGAAGTACAAAACTGTTTAGATCTATTAAAAAATTCTAGTTTTTTTGACACTTTTAAAGCTATATTAACAACGTGATCGTTCCAAAAAGATTATGTGAGATTGTAACTCATAGAAGACAGATAAAAAAAATAGACCAATTAGATATTATTCAAGGTATTTGTTTTATATTCTAACCTAGAAGACTAAAAACGCTTTGTTATACTTGTTGATATAGTATTTAGAAAGTATGAAGTATGAAGGGTGTTATTATCTGCTACCATTAGAACTTTTAGTTATTTAAAAAAAAAAAATGTAAATCAAAAATAATGTTTGCGAAAGAGCAGAAAAACACCAGCATTTATGATTTTAGGATCAGAGTTAAAATCATCAATTCATACTATATTTGTTGCCAAGAAAGCTATTGATATGACTTCCAAATTTGTGATCAAGACATAATAAGACAAAATAATCTGTCAAACATACAAAAATCTGACTAAAACTAAATTGATGTGCATGTATTATAATATGTTTATAAACAGATAAATGCAATTAATTGTGGATAAAATACAAAACTTTAATAATAAAAAATTGATTAACTGATAATCTAGGCTTGAGAATTGACGTGAGAAAAGTGAGTTATATCAGTTTTTGAATAAACACATAACACGCATTTGTTTAAATATATTATATAAACAATATGAACAAATTTATGGAAAATACTTAATATACTAAACATAAGCGTATATGTATTATATATTTTTGTAACCATTATCTGTAATATTGTTTTCGCCAAGGAAATCCACTCATAAAAATAAAAAGGGTTTGCGAAGTGCCTCGGTATATCGTTATATGTCAATGCCATCTACGGAGATGTATTATTCATATTATATAAATAAAACGATCTTACAGCACTCAAACGTATACTTTATACACCCGTTTTGTTTCAAAATAAATTATTGCCACATTTATATTTATCATATTAATTGGTAATATCGTACGATTCTATACACTTTAGTACTGCTATTAATTTTATATTTATATTTTTATATTATATTGTTTTAAAATTGTAAAATTTATTTTAATGTTTATGGCTTTATACAAAACTTATTTATTATAATAGCATATTTCTTTAACTAACAATAAGACCATTTTTGCAACAGCATATACACATATATCGCTCTCCAAATAAAGTAACTCCAAACTTCTATGACGATTTTTATAAAAGTTGGTAGGCTTTCTCAAGCTTTAATAAATATAAAATTAAAATAAGTAATTTTATATGACAATAAACTTAAATCTTTGCAGCTTTTCATAAACTTATACAGCAATCCGTCTAGATTCCTTGTTATAACCTTTACAAAAAAACAAGGTTATTAAGTCTACATTACTTAACTTTTTTTAATTTTTAAATGGGATTTTTAAGAATTATTTAGTTTGTTTCATTGTAAAAGAATCTTTGAATTTAAACCAGTTAAACCACACTTACTGAAAAATTAGAAACAAGATTTATAGGTGTTGGTTCTACCAAGCTTTGTATTACGAGTAAATATTTATTTTAATGTAAACAATGTCCATAGAAATATCTATAGAAAAATCTACAATGTTGCAAATTAGGTTTTTTGGTCAGTTTTAGATCAGCAATGATTTTAGTAGAATCAGTGTAGCCTTAGTCATTCACAGCATTCAATACACAGACGTATATAGATTTATAAAAGGGCTTGCTAATTTTTGCGAATAAGTTACTTAATTAATAATATTTTAGCCTAAAGATCTCATACGACACTAATTGTTTACTGTAATCATAAATCATATTACTTTATTTGTATAAAAAGACCTAATATAGAGACCAACGACAAATTGCTTTGCACAATATTTGTAGTTTTTTTTAGTTCTTTTTCTTCTTAAACATGGTTTAGTTTTTTAAACCAAAATTTAGTATAAAATATATAAAACATCTACTGTGTGTGTGTGTAGCTAAATACTCAATCTGGTCAACGTAATCAACAAATTAGACATTGTCATAAATTAAGTAAAAGTATGTGAAACATAAACGTGTTATTTAAATGTTATACTAAATCAATGTGTTTTTGTTGCATAATTTCCGATTATTTTGTAAATATATTAATTACTTAATCGTAACCATACAATAGGTAAACTGTCTACAAATATAATTCTTTTTAGTACTTTTTTAATTTTAAAATAATATTCTTTGATTTAAATTGAAACAAAATCTAAAAGATTTTCTATTTCGGTTTGGGAATTATAGATGACGGAATAATCCCCAATGGCGAGGTAAGATAAATAAAAAGAAGTTCATTTTATGTTCTACCTTCGTTCATCAAAAATTGAGGAAGAATCAATAGACAGTGGAAAAAAATAAAAGAATCAGGATTTAACTCACACATGTGAACAGTCACAATCAAACTACTAACTAAACTAAAAGTATGTAATGTTTTAAGTAACATGAACAATTATTAAACCTGATGTACATATCAAAATTTAAATTAAGTTTAAAAATTAAATTTATTTATATAATATTTCCATTCAATAATTATTTATGAAAACGCTCCAAAATAATAAATACTTTTTTAATCTGTTTATAGAAATAAAATCCCCCACTAAATAATTTGTATTTGAAATCGCTTTGTGTATAACGTAAATTTACTCTTACTTCTGCATAAAATTGTGTCTATATAATTCTCTACTTAAATGATTCTAACCATATACTAATCACTAATCACGTATAATAAACATGAATTATGAAGTTTTTAGGTTAAATTCATGTCAAAATTGTTTAATAAATTTCAATAAATATCAAATGAAGTCTTTATAAAAATCAGGTAAAATGAAATTGTTTTATTGTAATAATTTTTCAAAATGTTCATCCAATTGCTATAATATGAATAAATAAATAAAGCAAAAACGATATTAACAAATCAGTTGAGTTGTATGAAAATGCTGTTAGTTTTTATCTCAATTATATAAAGAAATATTAATTGTGATAATTTGTGAGTTTTACACAACTTCATTATAGATCTAGATAGTATAGATTGTGTAAATTGTCTTTTACATAATAGACTTACAAAATGTATAAAAATAAAGGTTTACATGACATTGCAAAAATTGTTTAATTGGCTGCTAAATTTATATAGGAATTACAAACGGCAAACATCAAAACACGTTTTTTGGCACCTTTGTGCGTCAGTCCATGTAATGGAGTTTGATGTATTATTAAGCAGTGGTTGCTCGAGAACGTGTATATCCATAAATGTATATAAGTTTAAATAAGTTAAGAATAACTATGAAATTATATAATAAAACAGGTAGAGTAACGGTAAGAATTATCTTTAGAAGTACAAAAAGTTACTTATTATTATGCTTTGTTACAGAGTGGTTTAAATGAATATCATGGTTTTGAAATAATGGGTACTCGGTTAATTTTACATTATTTTTTCTATTAACATTAAAATATGTGTGCCATTTTGTTTAAGTAAGTGCAAAAACCTTTTTTCTCGAAGCTTAAATTTGCTGATCAATTCTTTGCAATTTACAGCAAATAGCATCCTTTCACTCTTTCAATCTTCATATACATAGAATTTTAGGAAATCTTACAAAAAAATTACAAATCCTAAGGTCAGGAGATCGAGATAGAAAGAGCACACTGCCAAAACGTTAAATAATTTGTTCTTAAAATATTTAACTAAATACTTTATTAATTTAATTTAAAACTAAATTGTAAACGTTGTTGATAGTCACGTTCACCTACCTCTTTGACAATTACTATCTTATACGGCTTGCAAACAAGCACTGTGTTTGAATAGACTTACCACTTTTAACATTATTATCGTACGCGAACACACGATGTTGCACATTCCATTGCGCCATGACTAAGATGGCATAACCTGCGTTGTTGAATGACACTATACTGGTTTCTCTTATGCTTGCTGTGTACTGCGCGTTCAAAAAACCTTAATTACTTTGTAGAAAACCTAGTTGGCAAAGGTAGTTTGAAGTATAAATGTTTAGACAAAATCTATGATTATACCGGACTTAAAAACGTACTTATTTTCTTTTCTGACAAAATTATTTAGTAATCTAGTTTCCATAATTGACAGTATTTTATCAACAATCAAACAATATATTTTATTTTAAAAAAATGGGCAATAAATTTGGTTGCACTAGCCTAGTACAGCATAATACTGCGTGACTCAGAGTAGATTTCAGTTTTCGAACGTGCTCTGCGCAACCGCTTTAAAAGTTGTGGGGAGGGTAGCGCTGGCAATTTGCAGCAAATACGTGCGGATTGTCAGTAAACAGAATTGGGCCCCCGAGAACCCAAAAGAAAAGCACCAAAAACAAATGCATTCTAAGAAGGTAACAGTTTGGTGTGCCATGTCGTCTTCTGGAATAATCGGGCCGTACTTTTTTGAGGATGCCCGTGGCTGCTCTGTTACTGTGACAAGCCAACGGTACACTGCAATGCTCCACCAATTTTTGACTCCAGCTCTTCAAAACGTTCCTGGTTATGACCCAAACTAGACTTGATTTCAACAGGATGGGGCGACGGCACACACTGCAGCAGCATCATTGGACACTGTACGTGAATTGTTTCCAGGAACTGTTATTTCGAGATTTGGGAATATCTCTTGGCCGCCAAGATCACTAGATCTTACGGCCCTTGACAACTTTTTGTAGGAATATTTAAAGAGTGTCGTCTACACCGATCCTCCAGCCACTACGGAGCAGTTAAAAAACAACATTCGAGAGGCTATTAACAATATTCCTATTAAAATGTGTCGGCGGGTATTTAAACATTTAAGAGCAGTATTGGAGGAGTGCTATGAGAAGGATGGTCGACATTTGGACAACATTGTGTTTAAAAAATGAAATCCGCATCTCTGTACTTTCTTAATTTAATATTAAAATTATTCCAACACTTTTTATACTGTTATTATAACGTGTTAAAAACTGAAATCTCCTTTGAGTCACCTTGTACAAACATGGTCAAGTCTGATTCAATTAAACAATAAAATGCTAATATTTAAAGTAATTAAGCCTAATCAGAGTGCTTTTGAGTTTACTTACTATAAACACACAAGACGTTGTGCACTATATTTAACACATAAAATAAAGCAAGATATATTGTCCTTTCCAAGTGCTTTCCACGAATTTAATGAATTATTTCTTCTTAAAATGAAATCGGTTCATTTTAGTAGTGTATGACCTGTTTACCAAAAACGTGTTTTTATATGCGCTTCCACGAGCAGATTTTCAAAATTGACAAGAATAATAGAAGACAATATTATCTGTGGTATTTTGCAATGTATTATACCAAAAGCAATTAAAGTTTCTTAACGGGAAAGAAAGTGTGGTTAACATTGAAGAGGAGCAGGCGGGTGTTTGTTCTCCTCTTTAAAAATAAACACGTTACATCCGTACAACACTATCTATAATTCTATCTTGATATCCGGATAAACGGATCAATTCATGTTCTGTCTAGATTTTTTATAAAACAACCAAAAACATTATATACTACAATGACTATATTAAAATTTAACAAAAATAAAAAATTTATTGTAAATTATCAAATGTAATATTTGTCATATTTGTAGATTACATCAAAAAAATAACTACAACTACAACTATATTATTTGTCATTAATATCAAAAACTGCGTACATAATATGTATGTTGTTGACATAACTTCAAAAGTATCTAAAAAACTAGAATTTCTTAATAATGTAAACAGTTTTTTACTTCTCTGCTTTTGCATATATATATAAAACTTATATTTGTCCTTGCATTAAATATTGTTTTTAAGTATGGAAAGGAACATTTCAAACTACACTATCTCTTTTAAATTATTTTCAAAAACAAACCATTTGGATTATTGCCGACATAAAATTGACTAACAACTTAGATACTTTTCAAATAAAGGTGTAATGTTGCAGATCTTTGCATTTTCTCTAGATATTTTTATAGACATTGTTCAAACAATAAACAAGACATATTGCCATTTAAACAAATATTTACTTGAAGTACAAGACTTGCTAGAAATTCTAACAAATATTGACTGACAGTTTAAAGATGTAAAACTGAAACTTTTAAGAGGGATTTTTTTAACCATACTATGGACAAATAAAATAGAACTTCCAAGTTTAGTATTTCCAGACCACAAATATTTAAGGTCAATGTTCACAGACTGCTTAAATTTAAGAGTAATTTACACGATGCCAGTAACTTGCACGAGTTACTAAATCCAAGTACCGAATTTTACTATTTGCTTCAAGTAAACTCCAGTAGTCATTCCAGTCAAATAAATTGAATACTCGACACGTAGCTACAATACTAAACACGTGTAGACAACTTTACCCCTTTTAGAAAAAGTTTCAAGTTTTTTTTATTATAACATGTAGAAGAAATTAACAAAAATGATTTCTAAATGGAGCAATGTCAAATTGTATAAGAAATATAAATGTTTCTGGCCAGTTTTTGCTGTAATATTTTTATTACTTCTTCGCACTTTCACTTTCAAGTAAATTGTAATATATTTTTTTTAAATTTTAGCGTTATTTTGTATAAATCTATTTTGGTAGATAATGTTTTACATGTACTGGGATGACATTTACTAAAAAGTTGTGTAGACGCTACTATCTTACAAAACACTTGCTTCCAGTATTCGGTTTTAGCGTTGACTATTTTTATACACTACATGCGAGTTAAATAAAAATTATTTATTAAATGCCATAACATAACATCTAAGAGCTTATCTGTCACCTTTTCGCACACGTTTAGCATACGAAATAAATAGTATTAAGTAGCCTACGTTTCTTTAGCAATAACTATTCACTTTGCTTAAACCAACGGCTTCCAGACAACAATCGTTCACACAAAGTAACTTTTACTCCAATCTTATCATACCAGGTTTTAATCACTTTAATAATATCAAAATTAGAAGTTTATAATTTGTAATTTATTATATTATATTTATCAGGTCCATGGAAAAGTAAAATAAATAAAAAAAGATTAAGTTTATCTCGTGATTGTATTTCAGTTCTCGTAACAATACTACCATTCTTTTTCACTTTCATTTATAGCTAAGTTGCGTGCTTAGTTGTCTACCTAAATAATGCACTTATAATCAAGAAGATAAACCGTATTGTTCTCTAATTTTACAAATCTTACATAAACGGAATTAATCTTTTGTAAATATATTTGTTATAATTGTTATTAAATGTACTGCAAATAATGCAATAATTTAATATTCATCCGTTTATGGCTTTGCGCGATTGATAGTAAATTAATTGAAGTGAACAATGCGTTAACCACAAAATTTAATTAATGATAATTATGTGTGTGTGAGTTTGAATATGTATTGTTATCTGAACATGCTTATACATTTTAGCTATTCCAGGCGATAAAATAGTATGATGAAATTTATAAATAAAGACTAATAGGCGAAGATTGGCATTGTTTTAAATTGGAAAAAAGATTTAACTATTGGAATCGGTTTATTGTAGGCCTCTTTTAAACATACTCATTTATCCTTTTTGCGCATCCTCCGTAATACTCCCAATTTATAAAAAAATTGATTCTAAGTGATCCAGCGACAAATAATGCAAAAGTTTAACTTAAAAACAACCAAAAATTTTTCTTTGAAAAGGTTTATACACATTTTTACAAAATCTTAATATGTTACGGTAGAATTTACGTGTTGTATCGGATTGATGCACTATATCTACTTTTCTATACCACCACACTTAGTTTTTACCTTTAAAGTCTAGGTTAAAGAATATCTGTATATAAATTGTGCGTTTAGCAAGTTTTTTTTTATGGTTTTCTTAAAAGACCATTTTCTTTCACTTTTTATTTAATTATTCAACTTACAGCTAGACACGAATAGTGTGACCTGTATAATAGGCAACTTAGTATCGCAAATCAAAAATCTATATTTGTAGATGGACTTAAGATGTTTAACAAGATTCCCGAAAACATAAAAAAATCTAAATCTGTAGGAATTTTTAAGCAAAAATATTTGCAATTTTTGACTGTTGAAACTACTGCTAATTTAGAAGAAATGTAATGTTATTTTTTATATTTTTAGATTTAGATAGTTCTGTATTTATTTTTTTTTACTTCTTTGATTAATATTAGTATATGTAGTTACTTTTGTGTATTTTAATATGAATGTGTATGTGTAGCAATTATGCTAAATAAATACCTATTATTATTATACACAAAAATTATGTTGAATGTTGTTAAACTCGTGTCTTTGCTCGTTTTAACATCATTCAATCCCAGAACAACGTCGCCCATAGAATGTTTAAAATGTAAGCGCAATTAAAAAATGCTAAAACGGGCAATAGCATAAGTTTAACCACATTTAACATAATTTTTGTGTATACTAAGTTGCCTATTATAGAGACTACACTATTTGTGTCTATCTGTACCTTCGGTACTTTTATTGTTTACTGCCAATATATTACATATGTTTAGCAATTTTTGAATTTGACAACCCAAAATCATTTTAGAGTCAAGGGTTCATACTGTAGTAAGTATAATTTATGGTTGTGATCTTTACTACAATTTACAAAAAAAATTTATCACAAATTTATTCTTACAAATACATTACTAGTTTTGGCTATACTAGAGCCTTCTACAGATGTTTTTGTAAAAATAAACTTGTGTTTAAAAACATAGTAAATTGTTTTATTATATTATAAACATAAATTATTACGTCATAAGAGTAACAACCATCAATTTATATATGAAGCTTTGTTGAGGAGACCCACTTTTGTAAACTGAAACATAGAAATATTTTGGATGCTGCTATCTTCTGCAATTGATATCACTCAGATTTAAAAGAATAAAACTAACTTCATTTTTTATTGATTTTTAAAATAGCAAATAAATATCATTTTTTAAATTTATAAAATAATTTTAACTAATAAAATTTAAAAAACGTTATTGTAGCTGATTATCAACCACAAGCACAAGTAATGTATTTGTAAGAACAAACTTGTCATAAAAAAAGTAAACTTTTTATTATTTCATAAAAATTTTATAAGTTTTATATGTTTCAGTAACTATTTAAACGCAACAAGTAAAATTATTTTTCTAAGGACATCTTACGGAGGTTATGTTACTTTTTAAATCAAATCAATGACAAGAAATTATTATTTATTATAAGAGGTAATGCAGTAATTTACTATAAAATTTAAATTGATAAAAATGTAAACAAAATATACATTAGTACCATTACCGTTAATTAAAGTAGATCATATTCATGCAAAGATTTTCAATACATTGATTAAAAAAAAAAACAAAGCGTTAGATATATCTCGTTGTATTTTCATACAAGAAATTTTAAATATAAGTATTTTAAATGTCAATTATTTTTTTAAAACTTAATTAATATAACAATTTTAAATTAGAATTTAAAAAAAAGATGTATTATAATAAATTGTAATTCACCATACTAAAATAAACAATAGCTTATTTAGTAACTTAGATATAAAAATTGTTTATAAAGTAATACTGTAATTTGTTAAAAATGTGGTTAATGTTTGTTTTTTATTTCTTTACAGCAATATATACACATAATGTTAAAAACTTTAGCAATGTTTAAAAATTCAATAAAACCCATCAATTTATTTTGAATATCATTTTTTCCTTTTAACTATACATAATAATTTCTAAAATTTATTTAACCAAAAAAGATTTGCTTTTTATAATTAAATACTATTTGTTTGAAGTGAGATTGTTTCCTTAAGAATACAATTGATGTCAGTATGCCCACAGATATAGTGTCTTTACGACATGGGCTTGAATTATCTCGGCGGATTACTTCATTACTAATTGTTTTAGGGAGACAATTATGTTTGTATTATATACCACAAATAACTTATAATACCTCAATGTTTGAGGGTATAAATATTATAATATAAAAATATACAATATTTTCACTCTTGAATACTACCTCGGGTTCCAGGTATGTAATACAATCATAATTAGTTAATAGTTAACTATTAAACACAGCCAAAGATAAAGAAAAACTTACTAAAAAAACTAACATAACTTTATATCAAATCAACAAATGGTCAGTAGAAAATAGACTAAAACTCGCGCCGCAAAAAACAGAAGCACTTATTTACAAAGGTCCCAGAGCAAAAAAAGAAATTGTTTTTAAGCTAGGTAATGCTATCGAGATACCAAGCAAGTCAGTTACATACCTTGGAATAATCTTTGACGACCTGGGTATTTTTAATGCACAAGTAAAATACGCCACAAAAAAAGCCGAAACGAGTATCGTAAATATGACAAAAATCTTGCCAAATATCAGCGGGTTCAGCAGCAGCAGAAAGACAGTCTATTATTCCATTGTTAGGTTAATTGTGTGTTACGGAGCCTCTATTTGGCACAGCGCTCTAGACTGCGCAAACCATTGCAAGAAATTGGTTTCAACTCAGAGAAAAATTTTGGTTAGAATGATCAGCGCCTACCGTATCATTAGCGCCCACGCAGCGTGTGTAATTTGACTTTGCCAATAGGTTTGTACGTTGCTGAAAAAACGTACAGATTTAAAAACAAAGGAAATGGCAGCGCAGAAGATTTTGGTGCTATGCATAAATGGAATAATGCATGGCAAGAAAACGACTCCGGAAAAAAGACAAAAAAGCTTATCCAGAATCTAGGCATGTAGGTTGAGTGTTTCCACAGAAAAACGGATTACTTCCTGACACAGTTTCTGTCCGGGCACGGCTCTTTTGGGTCCTACACGCACCAATTAGGCAAAACACACAGCGCAAAGTACTGCTACTGTAAACAGGTAGATATATGTGCGAGCGGTGGGCAGAAGAAAGGAAGATTGTCAAAACTGATATAGGATCGGAACTCAGTACAGATAACTTTATAAGCATAATGATTCAAAACAAACCTAATTGAAATTGTCTACACAAATTTGCCGTTACCATCATGACACAAAAATTCGAAGAAAAAAGGAATACACAGAAAAGGCTGTATATAGTGCCAGCTGCGCAGCCAGAATGATTTGCTCTCTAGGTCCCAGCTACTAGGCGATGTGAAACCTTGCCAATAAGGTATGCCGTCTAGTTTGCGTGAAAATTGAGGTCTGTTAATGGGTGTGAGTCCCACACTCTCGGCCACGTTGAACCAAGTGGTCGGGGAGCATTATGCGTTTTCTTCATAAAAAAAAAGGTTAGGTTAGGTATATTCTGTTACGCCCAGTTAAATATTATTTTTTTATACATCTGATGCAACAAACGCTCAACTTCCCATCCACCATACCGTGCGTATACTTTGTTTATTAATTAACTATTAAGTTAATCAATAATAATAACAATAACAATCAAAAAACGGAATTACCGTCAAATTATTTAACCGCATCACTTTACTGAGATTTGTTTCTTTGCCCCGCTACTCTTGCAGCATTTTTGCTCTTGCCATACTGCTCTCTATTTGTGCCCCTCCAGTTTTTTTTTTTAATTAGCGCTTGCTATTGTTTCTGCAATTTTTCTATCAACTAAACCAGCGCATAATTATTAATATGTTATCAGCCATTAAAAATATATAATTTTTCTTTGGCATAAAATCAACTAATCGTGATGCCAAAATGTTTATAATTATATTAATGCATAATATACTATATTACCAATCACTTAATTAACACACCTTCAAAGTATACTCTAATACTGTACTGTAAGCTTGACAATCTTTTGCAGTTATTATGCAACTTTAAAAACTCAAATCCTAGTACATAAAGCTTTATGCCAATGTATGAATAACAATCTTTTGCAGCATAGTACAACCCCAACTCTGGCAGCGTACTTGGCATGCTACAACTGTCAAGTATTTCAAAGACCACAATGCCAATGACTTGTTTTACACACTTCTAAAACCCTCCTTGGTCTATGCGTAAATAACCTCAGACATTTGTGTACTTCAATCACCTCATTGTGAATGTATTTTTTCAGACCCCAAAGCCCACTTGGTCTATGTGTTGATAACCTCAACACATTCTCAGACACTACCTGAACGTAAATAACATTGTATACAGTACAATAATTATTATAAGCATTGCTAACAAAAACTACTGTTAACATTAGGTCATCTTGACTAAATCTTGACCCTAAGATTATTTAACACTTAACGTTTTTAATACAAAATCAAATTTGACTGCTAATTAATATAAGTAAAAACTAGCTAACATATATTACAATCCATTCGGCATAACGATCCCGACAATTTACTATCACTATTAACTATTAAACCTAGCACTAACTTCACAGCGTAACCATCATTTATCAAACAAGCAAGCAACTATTTAAGCACCGCTGTTAACACTTCAACATTATTTTCAAATAGAAATTTTAAAACAACACCAAAGCACCTAAATTGACTATGGCATTCAAACAACTATCCGATCATGCAACAACAATCTAACAAGACTCCACAAACTACAGACAGAAAATATTACTTATTAATTACTCATAACTTAACGCAATCAATAAGAATGCTACTTTGCTCAGATATCCATTTTCAATCGAACAAAGAGTGTTTATTGTTGAAACTTATTTCGGATGTAAATCGTTTGTAACGTTAAATGAAAGGTTGACTACAAAATATCGACATACTGTTGCTCCTGCTAAAAGTGTTGTTCAAAAAATGATTGCTAAATTTAGAGCTACAGGTTCAGTCGTTAACGCCAATCGCTTTCGGAGAAGAGCGTACATTTTCCGCAGGTTTATGTCTTTATGTGGTAATCTAAAGGGTAAAGTGTACTGTAACAATCCGCATACAATTGAAGAGTTGAAAATGAACATTCGCAATACGATTGCAGAAATCACACCAAATGAGTTGGCAAAAGTTTTCCAAAACATGTTAAAACGTGCTGATATGTGTATCGAAGTTAATGTTAAACACTTTCAACACTTTTTTTGCTGTGAACTATTGAATGTTTAGTATGTTGTTATTCGTAATATTCTGTATTTACTACTTTTAAATAAAAAATTGTTAAGTTATTCACAAGGGATCTCTTTTATCTTGGCCACTCTGTATTACGAAAGAATATTTATATAAAGAAGTGTTCTGTATTTTAGCTTTTTAATTATTTTGTTATTGTGTATAATGTTTTTTATTGTTTGCATATAAAAATGTGAGTAATTTTCTTTCTCTACAAGAAGAAGTAAAAATTGAAATAAATATGTATTTATTTATGAAATAAATTGTTAATTTATTCATTCAAAATATTTATTTGCTTTTATTATATTATGTGATCAATAAAATGATAAATTAATTAAAAGTTTTATATAAAGGTAAATTCATTATCATATAAGATATTGCACTGTGAGTGTAATAATGTTTTGTATTACTTTTACTTTTTAATTTAAAAGCCAAAAATATGGATACGGTATAGAAAATTAGAAATAGATAAAATGATCAAGATCAAGGAGTATCAAAAGAGAGTGAACGCAAAACAAAAAAGTAAATAGTATCATAAATACTAAAAAAGTAGACAACGCGTGCAAAGACACATTACTTAGATAAACAAGATAAACAAGATAAAAAACAAAATAATAGCAAAGAATAAAAACAGTAAAAAAACTGGACAAGCAGAATTTTGTTTTGAAACGTGGCTGAATCGAAAACAAGGATAATCAGTTGTAGGAGTATATAGAAATTTTGATATAATTGGAGAATGGTAGAGACATAGATAAATGACAAGAAATAAAAAAAGTTGGCCAAAGACATTTGAAAATGCCACCAGACTATAAAAGAAAAAAAAAGAAAAAGCCAAAGAAGGCATAATTACCATTATAAAAAAAAATTGATTTTAAAGGAGGAGGGATAATTTAACGCAAGAATTGAAAAATGGGAGAAAGAATCAAACAAGATAACAACTCTAGAAACAGAAAATCGAAGAATGCCACAAAAAATAAAGAAGAAAAAGAATTGATGGAAATGAAAAAAAGGGTTGAAACATTTGAAATAGAAACTTCACAAAAGATAAATAAAAGAGTTTATTTATACAATGACAAATGGACAATCCGTAATAGACTACGTAGTTGTACATGAGGCAGCGTGGGAAGAAGTAAAATCAAATTTAAAGTAGGAATAAAAGTAGAATCGGACCACCAGTCATAAGAACTGAGAATAATTGGAGAAAATGTAAAAATACAAAAAAAAATTAAGAAAAGATAGTTTGGACTGAATAAAGTGTACTGACATATAATAGAAATCCGAGAAAAATTAGACAAAAAAAAATGCAGAAAAGATAATGAGAAAATTAAAAATAAAACAATCAGAGAAACGGCAATAAAAAAATGAAAAAAACAAATAGTAGAACAAAAAATGTACTCAGAAAAAGCTAGAAGCCTGAAAAATGTTAAGGCACTGGAGAAACAATAAAAGAATAATACCAAAAAGAACAGAAGATATACAAAAAGCTAATAATAAATACATAAAAAAAATAAAGTCAGAAGCAGAAACATGAAAATACACAAACAAAGTAAACAAAGAAATAAATAAAATAAAGAAGATATAGAGGTAATACCAATAGAGGCGTGAAAGAAACATTTTTAGAGTTTTGAAAAAAAAAAAATAAAAAAACTAGACAGACAAGAACCAATCTAGCAAACGTAGATGTAGGTACAAAAGAGTTGATTGAGAGATTGAGTGAGTTAATAAATGGAGTACGGAAGAGAGAAGGGTTTCCGAGTCAATAGAGAAAAGGTTTCGTGTGCCCAATATACAAGAGCGAAAGCAAAAATCAAGAAAATAATAATAGGGAAATAACACTGGAAAAAATAGCAAAAAAAAAATAAAAAAGGTATGAGTTATTTCTAAACCTAAAAGCGGCATTTGATAGTGTGAATAGAGAAAAACTGTGAAAGTGTATAAGAGAGAAAGAAATTAGCAAGCATCTAGTAAAAGTAAAGAAAAAAGTGAAAAGACAGCAGGCAGGGTTTTTGCAAACAGTAGTAGGTAGAAAAAAGTGTTGTCGCTAGCGTATGCCAACTACATGGCCTGGAAATAAAGTGAGGTGTCGCGGAAGTAAAGTTTTTTAAACATTTAGATTATGTGTTTTGTACAAACAACAACATTAAATAATTGGCTCAAAAGACAAATAAAGTAATTGGACAAGTACGAGAAGTAAGTAAAAAAAAAATGATTGTATAAGAATAAAAAAACTTATGTTTGATAGTTTAATTAGAAGTATGATATTGTACAGATCGCATATATTGCAAAAAAAAAGATAAGATTGAAAATTTAAAAAAATGAGGTACGAGAAAAGAATGAGACTGAGACACAAATGTAAAATCTTGGAAGAATGCAAAAAAAAGAAAACTAAAGGAGATCAGAGAAAATATTACAGCAGAAATGGTTATGCTAACCAAAAAATTAAAAAGATGAGAGAAACAGAGAGATATGGCAAAAAGTTATGAAAAAAATTAAAAATATACAAAAGCAAAAAAAAAGAGAATACTAGTGAAAGTGTCTAGGTACAATATTATGAATATTATTAAACTGCAAAACATAACAAACAAACAACAAAAAAGTTCAGAACAATTACTTTAACAAAACAAAACAAAACAAATAACCGATGTAATGAGATGTTTGAACAACAACAAATTAATAATTAGAATAATAGTCTAATGTAAGACAATTTTTTTTTTAATTTTTGTTTTTGTTTTTGTTTAAAGTTTAAATTTTTGTTTATGTAATAGTGATTTGCGATACTAGACCGATAGCAAAGCATTTATGCCCAAGTTAGTACATTAATTAGCAAGCTTATACATGCGTCTAAAAGCCGTGTGTTGTAATATACTTTTTTGTATGCTGAATAATTAATTATTTTGAAATTTATTTTGATTTTATTTATTTAATATAAGAACGTCAAAAGTAACATTTGAGTAATGGGATGATGATGAAATAGATCGGATGCAAGACGTACATTCATTTTTTTCATTCTGTTAATTTTGCCAATACACAAGTATTCGAGCAAGACTTATTTGTCGTAAAAAATATAATTTTGTCGTAGAATATATTTTTGTGTTGTGCCATGTATTATTCTAAAGTGCAACGTCACATCACTTTTGCTTTGTCATTACCATTACTTACGAGCGCGTTTTAAGGAATGTCATAAAACTACGAGCAGATCTCACGCAATTTAACTCCTTTTTAAAATCAGTTTTCTGTAACGTGTAGAGAATGAAACTTTCAGTCTAATGAAAATCCAAAACCTTCAATTGAAAATCCAAAACCTCCAATTGTCTATCAAATTTTAAAACTAAATTGTAATTTTTTTGTCAAAATATTTGCTTGAACTTTAAGAGTCATACTTCATTGAACATTAAATTTAGTAGATTTTTTCATTGTGCAAAATTAGTTTTTCTAAAATATTAACTGGTATCAGAACTCGTAGTTGTGAATGTATAATAAAATGTAAAATTTGAAATTGTCGCGTGTATTTATTTTTCTAAAAGTTTGGTACTGCTGCCAAGACCTTCAGAAGTACAAATTTGGGAATAAACGTCAGGATTCTCAAACTTTGCAAAAGAAATTAGATTTTTTTATCCTAAGATAAAGATTTGTTCTATTGTAACTGATAATTGGTTATATCACTGAGATCTTTTCACAAAACTCTTGTCCATGCTATGGATTTTTTACCAGCAAAAAAAGCAAATAAGAATTTTTTTGCGCAAAAAGTAATGATCAATTTTGAGCTAAAAGAGACTACAATAATAAGGAATGTCTACAAAAATACAATTAGAAACTATAAAGTAATCAAGGAATGTGGCTTTAAGAAATTACAACATCTAAATTACAGTCCTGACTTCCTCCCATGTGATTATTATCTCTTTCCAAAACTCAAAAAACTACTACAAAAATGTTAAATGTTGGTTTGTACGTTAAAAAATAAAAATTTGTTTGTCCCGTAACTCTTTGTGTTCATAGCTAGGTAGATAACACAAAAAACTTCCCTAATTTTTCAATCTATTAGTATGTGATTAGATTTAAATTTTTAATTTCATTGTTTTCAAATTTGTTATTTTACCGATTCATTTATGGTTTCCGGCAAGTTCAATCTATGCTGAACGGTAATCGTAATTTTATTTCTAATGTATATATTTATCTAAATATATTCCAGCAACGAACGAATAAAATATAAATAAAAAATATAAACACATTTTTGTATACTGTGTTATCAACTGTTTACCTATTGATAAAATATAATGAGCATCAAGTTGTTAGTTTTAATAAATTGTTTGTTTTTAAGTCCGTATTAAAAACATTTGGTCAAAATATAGACGAAACATTGTAATTAGTAATTAGCAATATATTTTAATTTTTAATTTTTAAATACGTGTTAATACACAAAATATTATTGTTATTTTAGATCAAATCATAAAATAATATTTACTATAAAAAATCCAATATTTAAAATTCTTGGTAGTTGTTTTTAGCGCTGTATAGGTGCAAGGCAAGAAAAGATAGTTTGATTCTGGAATTAATTAATAAAATTGTTATTATATTAAATTAGTCATCTTTATTAATACACAACGGTTTGGAACCAAGGGCGTTTCCAGCCAACTAGTCTAAGGGGGGTAATTAAACAAAAAAATGAATATATATTTCATTTCGTAAGTACAACAAACAAACAACATAGAAAAGGAACTTTTCTAACGTTTTAAAGCGATGGAAAAATTTACCGTTTATGTAATTTGTTTGGAATATAGAATATCGATAATTTTTAACATTAAAAATTGATAAGCAAAAAATTCTTAGGGGGGTAATTACCCTATTATCTATTGCCAATTATTTCAAAAATATTTATAAAAAATTCAAAAGACATAGCAATCAAAAATATGCTCTGTGATGAACTGTTTCGTTATTTGTATTAGATCATAGATCTTACAAAAATATTTGATTGTGTATCTTACAGCAAAAAAAAGCAATCCCTAGGTATTATTCAATATATTCAAAATATGGCGGCTAAGCTGGTAACACGCTCCAGCTTAGTGAGTGAATTTACTGAAATGGGTTCAGTATTAAATTCTAATAATTGTGAAAAATGTGGCGATTTAGTTGACTCTGATCCTGTCATGTGTGCTATTTGTGATCTAATCTATCATTCTAAATGCTTGAAATCAAATGACCAATTCAGTGCAAATGCGCGTTATAAATGCGAAAAAAATGGCATTCAGAAAACTAGTCTCCTTATCTTACTTCATTTAAAAACCGAAATCAGAACTATGAAAATGATATTAATAAACATAATATGATATAATATCACAAAAACTGACTATCATAAATAAATTAACCAGCGAGATTTCTAATCTACAACTCGAAATTGATAAAATAAATAAAATAGATGGAAAAATTTAACCAAAAGCAAATAAAAGTGCTCAAATATTAAGCAAGAATACAAATATCGATAAAATGTATGCATATAAATTCCAATGTATCGTTTCTGACGCAGACGGAAAAGAAATAGTAAACAAACAAGGAAAGCAATCAAATAGCTTAAAAATATTAACAACTGCAAATTAAATAATGATGATAGTAGCAATGCCAATAAACATCAATTACTAAAGTCACATGAACAGTATCCACAATAAAAAAAAAAAACAATTAAGCCCTAATAACACAGTAGCGGTTAACGTCCGACGGCGAACTGACGTGTTCGCGAAAGTTATTAAGGGTGATTCAAATAGAGAACCAATGAGGCGAAAATAACCCTACAACAATTGAAATTTAACTTACTCAGTGAGTGTTCAAACACTAAAGTGGAAATAAAAAAGATGGCAAATCACCTAGAGATGAATATGGAGAAACTGGAGTTCGAAGAAATTCAGAAAACAGAACAAGAGACAAAAAATAAAATAAAAATAGCGAAAGAAATGTCGACACAAACAGTAGAGACTGGAGCAGAGTAGAGCAAAGTGTAATCTGACTAACGATTAAAAAGATACTGACTAACAAATCATTGCCAGCACGAATAACGAATAATGACTAATAATTATAAATAATTTCTTTTTTGATTAACGACTATCCGTATTTGATGTGACTAATGACTAATGATTATTAGTCATTAGTTAGTAAAAAACAATTACTGACTAATAATCACCAATCAAAATTCGCACAGTGATGACTAACGAATAACAACTGACCAAAGTTTGCTTAATATTTTAAGAAAAACTGAGTAAAAAAAATAAAATTTTAAAAAATCTAAAATAATTTATAAATATAAAAAAAAAGTTTTTATAAGAAAAAATATAAAAACATTTAAAAAATAAAAAAAATAATAATAATTTAAAAAAACTTGCAAAAAAATTAAATTATTTAAAGTAAATACTCTATAAAAAAAATACTTTACCAAATCTGACGTCTATTAAACTGTAAAAGATTCTTATTCACACACTGGCATTTGATGCTTTCAGTGTTAACACCGTATTTGACATTCAATTCTTCTGTTTAACAGTTTTGACAATTCTTGCAGATTGTATGCGTTTTATCACATTGCTGTAAACTGCTTGACATTTTTGAAATTTTCAACAGTTTTTTGACAGATTTAGTATTAGATATTGCAGTAAACTGTAACGTTTTGACGGTTTTAGTAATAATTTAGAATACAATTTGTCAGATATGGTAAGTTGCTTTCAATTTATGGTGTAGCACTTTATATTATTATTATTATTATTACATTGCTAAAAACTATTTGACAGTTTTAGTAATTTTTAACAGATTTATCAGTCCCGGTTAACGTCGTTAACGTGTTTGCAAAAGTATTTAACGCTAATTTAAATTATTATTAGCAGATGATTATCTATAGAATTTAAAAAGTAGAAGAGTGTGAATTAATACAAACAGTGATAAGAAGTGCAAAGGAAGTTTTGTGAAAATGCAAAAGGTGTGTAATAAGGAAACATTAAAAAAAAATGCGGTCGTGTTTTAAAAACACACTCGTGTCGTGACGTGCGACACGTTTAGTGTTTATGCAATAGAACATTTACCGCGGGAACAGCAAACTAAGCCAAGACAAAAAGGTAAAAAAGCGCGGTATAGATGCATTTTTAAAAAACGGAAAGTTACAAAGAACACCGCCGGAGATAAACAAAATTATAAACCCGGGTCAAACCACAAAATGGAGAAGATATGTAAACTTGCCAGGCAATACTAACGAGGCAAAATGAGTAAATAACCCTACAACAATTGAAATAATGGGAATTAATTAAGGAACTTAGAGATTTAACCAGTGAGTGTTCAAACACTAAACTAGAAATAAAAAGGTGGCAAATCTCTTAGAGATAAATATGGAGAGAGGGGACTTTGAAAAAGTGCAGAAAACAGAACAAGAAACAAAAAATAAACAAAAAATAGAAATGAAAATGTCGACACAAACAATAGAGACTGGAGACAATATGAAAGAAAATATCAAAAACCATTTCATGTCGGTCTAAGAGATAGAAGAAATGGTTAATGAAAACAACATACAAAAAATTATTAACAAAGAATAGAAAGAAACATACTACAAATTTGTAAAAATGAAAAAAAAAACAAATAATGAAAAAAAAAGTGATACTGGAGTATTAATAAATGATGATAAAATAGGAAAAGAACCGGTTATTCTACTTTAAGTCAAAGTAAAATACAGAATTAATGGAGGAAAAAGAAAAGAAAAATTCTATATGTAAAAATTTTAAGAAATTTAACCGGAAAACGTAAGAAAAGTGCACTTATTAAACAGAGAGTCGAAACAACAGGAAAAAAGAAGATAAATATTTTAATGGCTATCGAAAAAATGCTTATCAAATCAAAAGCATTAATTATTAATAAAATTAATAAACCAGTACCAATTGAAATAGCGCCAAAAAAAGGCAAAAAAATGGCAGGAAAAAGAACTTATATATATATATATATATATATATATAAATTCTTATATAAAAGTAAAACAGAGCTTCAAATTCGGAACACCATTTTATGTTTCCATTTATCTTCTTCTATCTTCTTCTAACTAGATCTTGTTAATATATAGTGTTTTCTAATTTTTATTTTGAATTCTTTATAACTCTTTGTTTTCTTGATACTTTCAGGCAGTTGGTTGTACGTAACAAGTCCATTGCCTAGTATTGTTTGTTTTGCTTTTTCTGTCCTTGTTTTGTGTACATGTATATTGTTTTTTCTTTTTGTGTTATGTCCGTGAATTTCTTTGTTGCATTTTATTTGAAGGTTGGTTTTAATTTCTTTATTTTTAATTAGTTTGCATTTTTTTATTTCTATTTTTTGTTTATCTTTGTTTCGGTAATTATTTTGTATACTTCTTTTGTTGGTGTTAGTTTTGGTAGTTTGTGTATTATTTTTAGAATTTTGTTCTGTTGTCTTTGTATTTTTTGTATGTTTGTTTTTGTTGTTTCTCCCCATATGTTTATTAAATAATAAATTTTTGCTAAAAATAGTGAATGGTAGATACTTAATGCAGTTTCTTTTGTAATGCATTCCCTAGCTCGATACATAGCTCCTATTGATGCTGCGCTTTCTTTTTATAATTTGTTAATATGTGTATCCCAGGTGAGTTTCTCAGTTAATATTATTCCTAAGTATTTTGTCTGTTTTGATCTAGTAATTGGTATGTTTTTTATTTCAATTTTTATGTTAATATCTTTTGTGTTTTTTTGTCTTATTATCATATACGTTGTTTTTTTTTTCATTTATTGTTTGTATGTTTTTGTCGTACTATTTAGTTAATTTCTTAACGTCTTCATTTATGTTTCTCTCTATTTTTTCTTTATTTTTTCCGTGATATATAATACATGTGTTATCAACGTATGTATATATTTCACCAACTAAGTTTATATTATATATATCATTTATGTATAATATATACAATATTGGAGCTAATACTCCACCTTTTGGTAACCCATATTCTGCTATTGTAGATGTATTAAGTATGTCGTTTATTCTTGTATTTTGTGTTCTGTTTTTAATATATGTTTTTAGTAATTTAAAGTTTGTGTTTCTTATTCCAAGAATTTCCATTTTGTTGATCAATTTGTTTTTGTCGCTTGTGTCAAAGGCTTTCTTCATGTCTATAAATATTAGTATTACATTCTGTTTGTTATTCAGCTTTCCTGCTATGTGTTGTATTATGTCAGTTGTTATGCCCATAGTGTTTGAGTTTTTTTGAAATGCATATTGTCTTTTGTTTATTATGTTATGTTTGTTTATGTGTGTCATAAGTCTGCTATATTGCTTTTTCTGATATTTTGCTTAACACTGATATAAGCGATAGGGGTCTATAATTTTCTGATTTTGATTTTTTTTTTTTGTGTATTGGTTTTATAATTTGTTTTTTGAGTATTTGTGGGTATTTACCTGTTTTCATCATTTTATTTATTAGCTTTTTCAGTATTGGTGCTACTTCTTTTTTTATAGCTTTTATTACGTCATGGGTTATTTGATCTTCTCCTGGCGCGTTTCTTATTTTCAGTTGTTTGATTATATCTTCTATCGCTTCTTTTGTTGTTTTGTCAAACTTAGCTTCTTCTTCTATTCTTACAGTTGTTATTATTTTCTTGCCATCATTCTTTTTAATTTTGTTTGCCAAGTTTATTCCTACTGTTGCAAAGTAGTTATTCAGTTCGTCAGCTATATCAATTTTTTGTTTTTGTAGTAATTTTCTTTTCTTTCTTAATTTTATCTTCTACTTCTTTTTTCTTTTCTTTTCATATTTTTTTAATAACATCATTGTTTGGCTTTTTGATGTATCTCTCTTGTGTTTTGTTTCTATCTTGTATCATTGTTATTATTTTCATATTTATCCACTTATTGTTTTCTTTTCTTTTTATTTCCGTTACTTTTGTATTTTGTTTTATTGTGTTCTGTAATATTGTTGTTAGTGTGTCAAAATCGTGTACTGTTTTTTATCTATGTTTTCAAATTCTTTCTTAATTATTTCATAGTTTATTTTCTTTTTTAGTACTTTTTCATGTTTTGTTTTTTCATTTATTATATTTCATTCTGTTATTACCGCATTATGGTCTGATAATGTTAGTTTTTTATTTTAATTTTTTTGTTATAACCTTTTATGTTTGTTATAACGTGATCTATTATTGTGCCAGGTTTATCTGCGATGTTTCTCGTCACTCCATCTTCAATTATTTTATTTAATATACAATGGCCATTTTCTACAATTAAGTTTCTGTAGTTATTTGTTACATTGTTATTTTCTCTTAAATTTATGTTCATGTCACCTACTATTATATTTTTGGTTTTTGTGTTTGTTATTTTGTTATTTTGTTTATTACTTTTAAAAAATCATCGTTTTTTGCGGTTTGAGGTTTATATATTGCTGTTATATGTATGTTTGTTTTATTAAGTTTTATTGTTAGTATTTCAGTTTTTTTTTGTTTTACTTTCTTGTACCTTCTTGTGCATTCACCTTTCATCAATCTGTTGTTGTATTATATTGCTGCTTAGTTTGGAATTTGAAAATATTTTTCTTCATTTGGATATAACCATGTTTCAGTTATTACAATAATATCTGGTTTGTATAGTACAGGTATTGTTAGTATTTCATCAAATTTGTTTCGAATACTTCTTGCGTTATGTAGGTATATTTTTATGTTGTCCAGTTTGGTTATAGTTATTATTTATATATGTGAAAGCAATAACAAAATAAATAAACAGTGAAACGCAGAGAAAAAAAACAAGACTGTGTAATGACATGTGTTGGACATACAAAAAGAAATGGGAGTACTAAAAAAGAGACTAGAACTGGCAATAGATATGATACAGTTATGGATAAAAAATGAGGGTTTAAAATTAGCAACACAAAAAACACTGAGGCGGCATGGCTATGGACTAAGAAGACTATAAGAACAAGTAAGGTACAGGTAGGAAACCAAGTGATAACCATAGTGAAAAAAATCAAATACTTCAAATTGACACTTGATCCAAAAAGATGGAATAAACAGGTTAAGAAAGCGGTTATGGGAACAAAGGAAGTGGAAATAAAGCTCGGTAGACTCATGCTAAATAACGGAGGTCTAGGAGAAGAAACCAAAAGGCTAAAAGCAACAGCAGCAAGAAACAAATGTAATACGCCGCAGAAACATGGGGAGAAGCCATGAAAACAAAAAAAAAGGAAGAAATAAAAGAAGTTACAAAAGCCAGCTTGTTAAGGATTAGCATGGCTTACAGAACGGTGTCATAGGAGACAGTAGAGTTGATTGCGGCAATACCGCCTGTGGATATGATAGTGGAAGAAAAAATAAAAATAAATAAACTATTAAAACAAAGAACCAGTACAAAAAAGCAAAGTTAAGCTAGAGAGAAGACAATTGAAAAATAGCAGAGACAGTGTAATAGAGGAGAAAAGGGAGAATAGACAAGAAAACTAATCTCGGACATAAAATAGTGGGTAGAGAACAAACTCGAGACTATTATACAACACAAATATTGACTGAAGATGGAGACTTTGGAAAGTTCTTGCAATAAATTTAAAAAAATTAATGAAGACAAACGATGTATAATCGGTCAGAAGAAACACCATAATGCAGGACACACTCTAGTAGAATGCAAAACGCGGAAGGAAGATAGAGAACTACAAATGAACTCAAAAATATACTGGATAGCAAAGTGGATAAAACAACAATTATTAAAAAATGTCTAAGAAATAAAAAAATAGAGGGTGCTAAGAAACTGTGCAAGAAGAATACCAAGAAAAAAAAAGAAGTTTGATAATGGAAGAATATATTAATGTTTTTCTATAGAAAAAAAAAGCAAACAAACAAAATAAAAACTATAGAAGAAAAACAAGAGAAGCAAAACTCCCACTCCCCTTCACGAGTGCGGTATAAAAGTAGCGCATTTTTTACGAGAGATCAATTAAAACTTGGCCAAGATCCAGAGTGGAAAAATATAGATAGATCACCATTTCTACCGACAATCAAGAATTTCGATGAACTGGAAATAAGCCATTCTATTCATATTCTACAAACAAAAAAAGTCCAGCAGTTAGGTAAGAACCCAACCAGAGGTGTCAACTACATCACCACCGAAACGATCATAAGCAACTTTGCCAGTGGTTTAAAAAAGTTGGATGTTACTCCCTCCTGCAGCTCACAAGCAAAATGAAAACAAAAAAACAGGAAAAAAGATTTAAAAAAAATAAATAAGAAAGAACAAGACACTTATGCATACTCAAAAATAAAAAAAATATTTACAGAGAATACGATACCAAACAAAACTGCAAAGATAAAAAGAAGAAAAAAAAATGTTGAAGAAATGCAGAATAACAGAAATAACAAAGCAAATACCAAATGATAGATACGCTATCTTGCGGTTGACGGATAACGCAACTTTTGAGATTGTCAGAATATACCTGGCAACAAGAAAACACAAAGAAGTAATCCCAGATAGAGATACAAGGATATCACCGGAGGTAAAACTAACAAATCTAAAACTGCCAAAAAGAATACTATTAATGAAACTGCATAAACTATTTATAAAAAAAACCTAAGAAAACTAAAGATGCATCTGAGGACCAAATATTTTGGACAGTAACTTTTTGACAAATGTGATTATTTTTTGTTAATATTTTTAGCAACTTAGACTGTAAATTGTTTGTTGTTAAAAATTTTTAAGTATTGTTTGACACATGTAGTAACATTTTTGATAATTTAGAAAGAAATATGATATATCTGGCAGATGATACGCATTTTATTACATTGCTGTAAATTGTTTGACATGTTTAATAACTTTTTAAACAGTTTGACTGATTTATTGCATTACTAAAAACTATATGACAATTTAGTACCTTTTTGTTAAATCTACCTAATTTTGTTGACAATATAAAATAATATTTTTAAGTTTTAATTTGTTTTTGACAGTTTAAAATACTATCTGACTGATCTGCTATAATTATATCAACATAAACTATTACTGGAACTTGTTTTACAGTTTTAGAAACTTTTTGATAAACGTACTTGGTTGATAAAAATGTAATTCACACTTTGACTAATTTGGTACAGATTTACCAAATAAGATTTTTGAGTATGCTCCGTCAGTTTAGAGTTCTGTTTATGAAATTCATAACCGTAGTATTGAATAAATTCAAAAGAAGTTTTGTCGTTTATTGTCTTATAAATAGGGCATATTATCTGTAAATTATGATTACTGCTACATTGCTTCATTGTACAACTTACCGCCATTGAAGATTTGCCGCAAAAGAGCTGATTTGTCGTTTAGTTATGTCTGAGATTGATTGTCTGTAGCTACTTGGTATTCTTCCATTCCATGTAGCACCTAATAATAGACATAGCAGGCATTCATCTTTATTTTGTGAGTCTACCCATTCTACTAATTATGGTTTTAACATTCCACTCGGTAGAATGTGTAGATTTGCAAATAATTTACCAACTGATATTAATTTATCTTGTGTCTCTAAATCTACGTTTAGAAGTCAGCTAAGTCATGCTGACTAATTATTAATATGTGCGCTTTTATGTATGTTATTTTTTGTATTTTTTGTATTTTTTGTATTCTTTATTTTTGTATTGTAAAACATTATTGTTTATGTATATTTGATGTAGATGTAAATGGTAAGATTATACCATGAATAAAGTATTTTTATTATTATTATTATTACAAATATTTAAGAACTGCAAAATTGTATGCTTATTTTTTAAAGTTATTTCTGAAAAGGCTCTTTTAGCTTGTGTTTTATGCTTTCCCTAACTTTTTACACATCCCACACATTTTTCTTTACTTTTCCATATACAATTTGCACACTTTCTTCTTATTCTACATCTAAATCTTGCAATCATTTGTTTTTCTATAGTTTACATTTTCTAGGTACTTTGGTACTGCATCCGTTATAATGTGTTCATAATTTGAATTGTAGATTCATATATCTGTATTCTTTACTCTTGCACTTTTTTAGCATTTCCCTTCATTTTTTCTAAAACACTTTTTCAGGCGTCATTTTGTTCTTTTCATTTGCATGTTTTGGTACAATTACCATTTTGTCTGCATAAGCCAGCAACAACACTTTCTCTCTGTTCACTACCACTCCACTCGTCTGCGCCTTACATAGCATTTTTTCTACATCTGCAATGTATGCCGCAAACAAACTATGGCTAAATGGGCTTCCCTGTCTTATACTTTTTGTAGTTTAAAACTAATCACTTATTTTGCCATTCATATATACCCTGCTAACTGTTTTCTCGTATACTTCTTCCATTCTTTTTATTAGATGCTTTTTTTTTCAGCCAATACATTCACAATTTCTCTCTACTCACACTGTCAAATGCCGCTTTTAGGTCCAAGAATAACGCATACAACTTTCTTCTCTTTTCTGCTATTTTCTTTTCTACTATATAGTGTAGTATGTACATAATATTCATAGTCCCTCTTTTTTTCTAAACCCGGCCTGTTTGTCTGGCAAAATCCCATTTATCTCTAATTCTCTATTCAGTTTTTGTGTATCGGACATACAAGACCTATTCTTCATTGACTAAAAAACACTTTTCTCCTTTATACTTCATTTATTATCTTAATTAGTCTTTCAATCAGATTTTTTGTATTTTATTTTGTATTCATTATTGTTATTTTTGTTTTTTTAGTCTTTTTATTTTCTTCCATATTATTTCTTTTGTTACTTCATCTACATCTTGTTTCAGTTGTTGTGTTGTCATTGGCTGTCTAGCGGTTTTTTTGTCCAATCCTTCATACAGTTTTAAGAAGTGTATCCGTCAGCCATCAAAATTTGTTTGTTTATTGTTTTCTGCGTTCTTTGTTTATGTATTTCTATGCTTCTTTTTCCAAACGTATTTCTTTATCTCTATTTCTTCTTTTTTTATATATATTGCCTTAACTTCTTTCCATTTAATCATGTTTAGTCGTCTTGCCATTTTTTCAATTTTAGAGTATTTTTCTAGTTTCTATTTTTTGCAAATGATTTTTGTGTTTGTATAAACATTTTCTTTATTGTTCTGTCTGCAATTATGTTTTTTAGTTCTGCCATTTTTTGTTCAAAATGTCTTTTATATAAATTTTGCCTGTACATTTATAAGCTCTTTTGTAATTATTTCTTTTTCTTTTTCTAATTTTAAATCTTTTGCTACGCTTTTTCATTTACCATTTTGTAATGAATTACCGATTGTCCCTTTGCTTCTATGTAGGTATATTCTCCCATTTTATCTTCTTCCATATTTCCGTTTAGTATGTTCTACCCATTCTCTTTAATAATTTCCATAATTTCTTTTCTATCTTTATTTTCTAGTTTGTCTTTTGACTCTCTTTTGCCTTTTCATCCGTATCTCATTTTTTGTTTCGTCCGATTTTAGCGTTAAAATTTTCATTAATAATAAAACACAAATAGTGTAAAGGTTCAAAAAAGTTTTATTGTTTACTACAATTGTTTCGCCACACAGTGGCTTCATCAGGTATAATGAACAATGATAAAAAAAGGGTTACACTAATTACTTATATACTAAAACAAATAAAAATACCAAAATACCATATAATAACAAGTGGGGAGGGATCGCAGAGGGAGGTGGATTAGTACAACAAACCAATTTTAATTAGTATTACATTATACAATAGCAATGACAAATAATTATACAATATTTAATAATGGAGAATTATTTACATCTTTTTGATCATTTAATAGAAGTCCGCGTTTGTTATATTTGTTAATTTCCATAGATTCTAATAAATTTAGCTTAAGTCCTTTTGAATTTTTATGTAAAATTTGGAAGTTATTGTCGAAAGAATGACCGTGTTCTAATAAATGTTCCGCATATGTTGATTTTATTTCATTGTTACAAAAACTTGCTCTATGTTCTTTGATTCTACTTTCAAAACTTCTACCCGTTTGCCTAATATATACTTTGGGGCAATCTCCACATTTTAGTAAATAAACGCCTGATTCTTTACTTTTTTCTGTAGAATCTTTAGAATTATTAATAAATTTAGACAAAGAGTTATTGGTTTTAAAAGACGTAGTGAGATTGAAGTTATTTAAAACTTTACCGATTTTAACTGATGTTTGGCCTAAGTAGCCGATAGAAGTATAACATATTGGGTTAGAATTACTTGATGTAGGAAAAATTTGTGAAATTGTTTTGCGTTTTTGTTTTTGAACAAGTATTTTATTAATTGTTGTTTCCGAAAACCCATTATTTTTAGCTATGACATAAATTCTATTAAGTTCGATATCAAAATTAGTTTTTGAAAGAGGAATATTAATTAAACGATGTAACATTGAGTGAAAAGCTGCTAATTTATGTGACATTGGATGAAAAGATTTTATGTGAATAGTTGTGTCTGTGTGAGTAGGCTTATGAAAAATATTAAATTCATGTCTATTGTTTACTCGACTAATATTTAAATCTAAGAAATTAATTGAATGATCAGATTCTACTTCCAAAGTAAATTTAATATTGCTATGGATACTATTAATGTAATTTAAGAAAGTTTGTAATTGTCTACTAGTGCCTGTGAAGCAGACTAAAATATCGTCTACATATCTGTGCCAGTATAAACAATTTTTAAATAATTTATGTTTTTCTAAAATAGATTCTAAATTTGCCATAAAGATTTCAGCTAGTAAAGGACTTAACGGATTACCCATCGCCAACCCGTTAGTTTGTTGATAAAATTTATTATTGAATTGAAAATAATTTTGTTTTAAACATTCTTCTAGGAATAATAGGATTTCGGTCACAACTGAAGGATTAGTGTTATTTATTTTGAGCGTGTTCTCTATAATATTAATTACCTCGCTGGGGGGTATACTTGTAAATAAATTAACCACATCAAAGGAGACAATAAACAATAAAACTTTTTTGAACCTTTACACTATTTGTGTTTTATTATTAATGTTAATGGAGTTCAAACACGTATCAGCCTCAACCATTCAATAGTTAAAATTTTCTCCTACTATTAGTTTTTTTTCTCTTCGATCTTTGTATTGAGTTTTCTAAATTTATCCTAATTTTTTTTACCCCTTTTCTATACAACGTAATCATCTTGTATTATGTTGTTCTTTCCATTTTAAAATTTTGCTGCACTATCTCTTCCATTTTTAATTTTTCATTATTATCTTCTTGGACCTTCTTTCCTTTTTATTCCTGTTATGATGCTTCCTTTTACTCTTTATATATATATATATATATATATATATATATATATATATATATATATATATATATATATATGGGTAATTCCATTACTTTTCGACTAATTTGAAAAAGTCGACATCTTTGATTTTGCTCAAATTTTCAGGGATCAAAATATGGATGAAAAAAATGAGATATCCAAAATTTTGGACCTAAGAATATTGCCTGTTCAAAATGACACACATTTGAAGGTCAGAAATTTTACAATAAAACGTCTTTTTTAGCTTATTTTGTATCTCAGTTTTTGGGCTTCTGGAAAAAGATAAAAAGGTTCACGATGGCTCAAATTATACCTTATTACATGTACTTTAAAACCTATATTTTTATGTTTACTATTGTGGCAATCATGTTGATATATTAACTTTAAACATTATTCCAAAAAATCCCGCAATTTAGCAAAATTGCAAAATTTTGTTTTCTTTAAACCGTTCTAACTTTGTCAAATCTTAACAAAATTTGATCCACGAGGTCTAGATTTCTATGTGTCTAATCTCTTTTTAAAATTATCACACAAGACTTATAGAATCAATACGTATACACCACTATTTTTATGCAGGAAGTTGCACATGTTTTTGCGATCTTCAAAATTTGTAATGTTTAGGTCCCATAAAAGCGCTGCCACCCTAAGTCGATTTTAGTCAAAATTTCAGTAAATACTCTTTAAAGCACAAGAAAAAAGGTTATCTATATGAGAAAAGGTATGTCAGGCATTATCAAAAAATTTTAATATTCAAAAATTGTCAAAATCGACAAACCGCACATTTTTATATCTCAATTTTTGGGCCTTTAAAAAAAGATAAGAAGGTCCACGTTGGCTCAAAATATTTCTTATTGCATGTACTTTAAAACTCATGTTTGTTTATTTAATGTTGGGGCAGTCATCTTGATGTATTATGCTTTAAACAGTATTCCAAAAAATCCCTAATATTTAGCAAAACTTTAAAATTATACTTTGTTTAAACCGTTCTAACTTTGTCAAATTTTAAAGAAATTTTATCTTTGAAGTCTGGATTTTTTCGTGTTTAATCTTTCTTAAATGTGTTCATACAAGACTCAATACGTATACACCACTATTTTAATGCAGAAAGTTGCACGAAAACATTTGCGATCTTTAAAACTTGTAATTTTTAGGTCGCTGTCACGCTATGTCGATTTTAATCAAAATTTCAGTAAATACTCTTCAGACCACAAGAAAAAAGGTTATTTATATTTGAGCAAAATCAAAGAGGTCGACTTTTTCAAATTGGTCGAAAAGTAATGGAATTACCCATATATGTATATATATAGAGAGAGAGAGAGAGAGAGAGAGAGAGAGAGAGAGAGAGAGAGAGAGAGAGAGAGAGAGAGAGAGAGAGAGAGAGAGAGAAAGAGAGAGAGCGTGGCGCAGTGGTCTAGGCATCCGATCGCTGTACCGAAGATCGTGGGTTCAATCCCCACACACCTTGAAATACTTTTCACATGCTTATACGCTCTCCCACTCCCCAACCCGCCTTGCCAGCGTGAGGTTTTACGGCTAATAACCCTCTCTGATGGAGTGATAAAATCTCTCCAGTGGTTCGGAACCCACTTAAAACTGTAGGTCCCTCGTAATGTAAGTTGCCAGCATTACGTGCAGAGTTGGAGGCCTAAATCCTAGCAAGATTGAATAATGGCTAATATTATATATATATATATATATATATATATATATATATATATATATATTAATAGCTGGTTGGCATTTTTATCTAACCTTTTTAGGCATTTGATCTTCCCTGTTTCTTTACTTTTTTTTATTTATCCATGATTCCATCATTTCATTTAGCAAGAATCTTTATCCTTGTTATTTAGACTTGCTACATTTCAAAATAATATGTTTATTTTGTTGCTGGTATCTTTTAATTTTAGATCATCTTTGTTAGCTTCTGATTTGTTTATCGCTCTTTTTTCACTTTCTCCATAAACACAGTTTAGATTAGTTCTTTGTTGTTTGTTCTTATTTTCTTCACTTTTATTTATTACTGCTACTAGTTTTTTGACACTTCTATTCTGCCGTTTCTTTTGTTGTAAGAACGTTTCTCTTTATTTACCACCATCTTCATATATCCAACAATTGCCGTCTTGCTTTTTGTTTTCTTTTGCAATATTTCTTAATTCATTCTGTATTTCTTGTAAGATTATTATCAATAAATATGTCTCTTTTTTTTATTACGCATTTTTTCATAATAATTTTTCGTTTATATTCCCAACTCTCTAATTGTACAAAAATGCTTTCCAGTTTATTATTGTTTTTCATTTTATATGCTTTGTTTCACAATTACACCTTCCTTTAATTTGTTTTTTTTTTGGGGTTTATTCTTACATACGGTATGCTAATAGGTTAGGTTGCTATAGTACTTTCTAATTAGGATTTTAATCTTACCTTGCCTTTTTGTGGCACACCGTTTTATTTCTCTTAATCTCCTTCCTTGATTTTTTAATTCTTTTTTTTAAATATTCTTTAATTTAAAATGACAGCTGTAATTTTTTATTAGTGTTTACTTTTTATAGTTATAGTATTTTTATAGTATTTTTTTACTCTTGACAGGAGATAATAAAGAAGAAAATATCCAAACCCATTTTATCTCGGACAAAGAGATAATAGAAATAGTTAATGAAGACGACATTAAAAAAATCATTAACAAAGAATGGAGAGAAACGGACTACAAATTTGTAATAGTAGAAAAAAATAATCTAATAATGGGAAAAGAGAGTGATACTGGAGTATTAATAAATGATGACGAAATAGGAAAAGAATCGGGTATTCTACTACAAGCCAAAGTAAAATACCCAGAATTAATGGAGTAAGGAAAGGAAAAAACTCAATATGTAGAAATTTTAAGAAATTTAAGCGGAAAAATGTGGAAAAAGTACACATTATTAAACATAAAGTCAAAACAACCGGAAAAAAAGAGATAAATACTCTAATAGCTATAGAAAAAAATCTCAACAAAGCAAAAGTAAATATCAATGAAATAAGTATACCAATACCAACTGGAAAAGCGCCAAGAGAGGCAAAAATTTTTATGAAGATGGCAGAAAGAAGAAATCGTACAAAAGTAAGACTGTGCTTACCAACACAGGTACAGGTATTAGAGACAAATGGAGCAAGAAGACCAGACACAGAAACAGTAACTATAATAGTGAGCAAACAGACTTGCTGAGACAGGCAAATTACAAATAAAAAAATTTACATTCAAGTAGATAAAAGAAACAAAAAAGGGGAGTTGTTATTAATAACAAAGGAAAATGAGACCAAAAATTAAATTGAAAAAATAAGAAATGGAATGGAGGATGTAAGAAAAGCCAATAAAGTACTCACAGAACTAGTAATAATCAAAGATATTAGTCCAGAGACTACCAGAGGAGAAATATTGGAAAAAATAATAAACAAAGCAAACACAGAAGGAAGTACAATAATATGCATAAAATCAAAAAAAGAAGGACATCAAGTTGAAGAATGCAAGAACAGAAAATATTGCATAGAATGCAGAACGATAGATAGAAGATGTCCGGCTACAAAGAAAAAAAAAACGAAGAAAACGAAGAAGAATATAGAAAACAACGACCCCAGTAACTGAAGAACATAAACCAAAATGTATATGTTTATACAAACAAACATAGAGAGACAACAGCAGAGAGTGACAGGAAATAGACCTAGAGATAGTGAGTGAACCAAATTAAAACAAACTATATGGTAAGTGGATTAAAGACAGTAAAACAGTTGCGGCTATTTTAGCTAGAGGAAAGTGTAGGGACATAGTGGAAAGAAATGATGGAATCTATAGACGGTGATCCTTGGGGAAAAACCGTACAAAATAGTGATGAACAAACTGGGAAGAAGAGCAAAAAGAGTCTACCTAAAAAAAGACAAAAGAGAAAAAGTCATAATTAAGAAATTGTTTCTCAAGGGAAAACCGATAGAAGAACCAGAAAACAAAAAAGAAGAAGAAGAAATAATCATAGCAACAGTAGAAAAGATAAAGGAAATCATAAAAGAATTGTCTAACAACAAAGCTCCAGGTCCAAACGACAAAAATTGTTAAAGCAACTCTAGACAGAAATGAGATAGAAATAACTCAAATAATCAACAGATGCATAAAAGACAATTTTTTTTAAATGTTGGTAAGAGGCCACCCTAGTACTGATTGAGAAAAAAAAAAAGAAATAAGAAAAGCGACTTTATACAGGCCAATATGCTTAATAAACACACTAGCTAAAATAATGAAAAAAATCATTGTACAGAAAATAAAAGAAGAAATAAAAGAAAAAAAATAGGAAAACGAACAATACGGATTTACCAAGGGAAGAACAACCTTAGAAGCTATAGACAAAGTAAAAACAATACAAAAGAAGCAAACGCAGAAGAAAATACAACACTGTTTAATGATAGCGTTGGACATACAGAATGCGTTTAACAGCGTGATATGGGAAACAATTATAGAGGCGGCAAATAAAAGAGAACTGAACAGGAAAACAATCAAAATCATATAGAGCTACTAAAAACCTAGTAACCACAAAAAATTCAAACTTACGAGAGGAGTACCACAGAGCTCAGCACTAGGACCAAAACTATGGAACTTTGTTTATAATGAGATACTTTGAATGAGGTTACTGAAAGACGTGACAATAACGGCATTTGCTGACAACGTAGCACTAGTAGGTAGGGACGTAGAAATAGATATAGTAATAGGAATACTAGAGCTAGCAATAGATATGATACAGTTATGGATGAAAAATAAGGGTTTAAAATTAGCAACACAAAAAACAGAAACAGCTTGGCTATCGACTAAAAGGACTAATAAAAGAACAGGTAAGATACAGGTAAGAAATCAAATTATAACCATAGGAAAAAAAATTAATACCTTGGGATGACACTTGAAGCAAAGGGATGGAATGAACAGGTTAAGGAACCGATCATAGGAACAAAGGAAAAGTTGAGAAAGCTCGGACTCATGCTAAATAGCAACACCTGCAAGAAGCAAATTGTTATACGCCGCAGAAACATGAAAACAAAAAAACAGAAATAAAATAAGAAGAGCTACAAGAGCCAGTTTGTTAAGAATCAGCAAGGCTTACAGAAGGGTGTTGCAAGAGGCAGTAGAGGTGATTGCGGCAACACCTCCCGCGGATATGATTATAGAAGAAAAGATAGAAATAAAAAAAACTAATTAAAAAAAAAACAGTAAAAAGGAAGCTAATTTAAGACCAAGAAAGAATTCAATGAAAAGATGGCAAAGACAGTGAAATAGAAGAGAAAAGTGAGAATGAACAAGAGAACTATTCCCGGAGATAAAAGAGTGGGTAAAGAACAAACCCGAGACGTGCTACTATACAACACAAATACTGACCGGATATGGAGCCTTTATAAAATTTATGCAAAAAATTAAAAAAATTAAAGAAGAGGAAAGATGTATATTCTGTCAGGAAAAAACACACAATAATGCAGAACACTAGTAGAATGCAAAGCATGGGAGGAAGATAAAAAAGAACTTGAAAAAATACTTGAATGCAAAGTGGATAAAACAACAATCATTAAAAAATGCCTAAGAAATGAAAATAAATGGAGGACGCTAAGAAACTTTGCAACAAGAGTACTAAGAAAAAAAAATGAGGAGTTTAACAATGGAAAAATTTAGATAAAAAAAAACAAACAATGAAAACAAACACACAAAATAAAAGCCATAAATGAAAAAGTAGAAAAAAGAGAAAAACGAAAGAAGCAAAATGAAAACAACAAAACATATAAAAAGATTAAAAAAAAGGAAATAAGGAAGGTCAGGACAATTATGTATAAAATAAATAAATAAAATAGAAAATAAGTAGAGGAACTATGAGAGATCTCCCGCAATTTCTTATGGACATTTACAAGGGGTCATTTTGGATTTCTGACATCCGGTTGGGCACGGCCATCTGGGCGTGTCAAAGGAAGTGGGCGCTGGGGGTGACCTTGGGATTTGGGGATCCGGTCGGAGACGGTCATCTGGGCATGTGAAAGTGGGCGCCGCCTGTGGCGCCCTTCTGTGTGCAAAGTGTGCAGTACCTCCATAAGAGTGTGTGAGTGCGAGGGGTGTGCAAAAACTCGGAAAGAGTGGGATGGAGAATGAGTGCACGTCAGCGCCGCGGTGGCAGAAAAAGTAAGTTGGGATGGATGACGTAATAGAAATTTTGCGTGTCGAGACATGTCAAAAATTTTAATTGTGATGAGTCATCGATTTTTGCAATCGGTCTCCCTACTTTACTGACATTATTTTTAGCGGGAAATTCAAATATTTTTACCAAAACGGCCATAAGGACGGAAGTAGGGTAAAATCAAAGCCAAAAGGGCATAACAGGTGACGGTGGGTGCCCAAAACGGTACTATGATGTAAAGGGTGGAAGATCTCGAACGGGGTACTTGTAAACTACTATGTGATCGGAAAGCCAAAAGGGCCTAAGGGTGGAAGAGCCCGGGGATAGAAAAATCAAATCCATGGTCAGAACGGCTCTATCATGCACCCTAAAAGAGTTACCGCTCGGCCGCCTCCCTCACAGTAGGTGACGTCATCGCTCGACGTAAAATGAGTTGCGCAAAATCTGATGCGCGTTCGGTACCAAAACGGCAGCAGCAGGCAACTCAAACACCGGGACCCAGCAGCATATTTAAAAGATTGTGAAATTTTGTTTGAAAAACGGATAAGACTAGCGTTGAAAAAGGACCCGTTTTATAAAATAAATACAGTATTTTGTGGTAAATTTGTGAAAAACAGTCAAGACGGGATCGTGGAAGATTTCAAGTACATAAACACAAAAAATGCGGTGGTTGATCGAGACTGTGAATTAAATGAGTGGTTTGTAGAGAATATATCTGACGTGCTGTTGCGCAAGTTGGAAGAATTTCAAGAACGAGACAGCTGATGGGCATTGTTAGTGATTATTAATTTGAGTATCAATATTAATATATAATCCGCTGAGAGGTTCATAATACTTGGATTTACCGCAGAGTAAATCATTTTGTCAACACAGATACTCTAATTTAAATTTATATATTTATTTTATTATTTTTATCAATATCCGTTTATTTATTTTTTTTATAATATATAAGTTAAACAAAAAATATATGTGTACGTTTCAATTATTTTTAACTACCTCCTTTTCAATATTTAGGTTCTGTAAAAGGAAGGGAGAAAAAAGCATATAAATATTTATTAAAGAAGATATGGTATTAATACAACAACATTTTTATGGGCGCATACATTACCTGAGTCACCCAAGGGCGCTCGGCCGGCTATGCCTCCTTATCAGTTCTTATCAGCAGTATGATCATTTGTAACGGAGATTCTCCGGGAGTGCGACTGCATGAAAGAGTGGGATGCAAAATAAGAATAAAATTTGCTGACTCAAGTTATGAAACAAATCGAGAGAGAAGCAAGGACGCGTCTGTACAAGGAAATATCGGAATGTGCTGCGTATGCAAAATTACACACTATCTGTATTTTTATCTATTACATGCGTTTACAGGGTATACATTTGAAACATCATGTATTACATCTTTAACAGAATTGATTAATAAACAAATAATAAGTAATAAAATAATTGAGATTAAATTGTAAGTATTAATAGTATTTGTTTCTGATTATTGCACAGTTTAAAATAATTGAAAAATTCACACCACCCGCAACACACAACAACACAACAACACCTGGGAAAAGAAAAGAAAAAACTGATGATGGTCTAAAGGTCGAAACCGGTCTTAATATATAAAAGTAAAATCAGCTCAATAAAGTATAAAATTTTTATTAAAATACCCTAACCTCAATGTAAGTATTAACTTATTTATTGATAAGAGCGAGACAGCGGGTGGGCATTGTTAACGTATAAAGCGGATGGAGGCTAAAATGTAGAAGTAAAAAGTGGATGGAGACTAACAAAATTCACGGTGAGAGGGGAAACAAGAAAAGGAAAAGGTAACAAGTATATTTTTATATATATATATATATATATTAATAATCATATATATATTAATAAATAGATTGGCTGAAAGACCACGGTCGATAGCCAGTTTAACAAGAGTGCTATTGTAATTATCTGTTTGATTAATTTTTCTTTTATGTATGTAATTTTTTGTTAAATAAATATGACTAATAATAATAAATAGATAATACCAAAAGGGCACTATGCTATGCTGTGTTGTGTACAATGGGGTAAAAGGGGCTAAGACAAAGTAACTAGTGAAGGATGACGTCATGGTCGCACGGGCATAACAAATAATTGAAGTTTTGCAGGTTGAAACATTTCAAAAAATATTAATTGAGATGACGTAATGTTCAAGCGATAATAGGTTTTGAACAGAAAGTATGTTATGAAAAAAAATTCACATGTAAAGACAAAACAAAAATTGCTGACTGAATAGGTTTTGGAAATAAGTTATAAGAAAAAAAGTTGCATGTTGAGACTTGTCGAAAAAAGTTTTTAAACATTATATATAACGTAATATTAAATTAATTAAAAAAAAAAAAAAAAAAAAAAAAAAAAAAAAAGCATTATCGTAGTGCCAACCTCTCTTACAAAATCAAAACAAGCGAAGCATGTAAACTTCCTCTTAATTCAAGATAGATACGATATTGAAAATAGTCAAACAGACGATGTCTGCAAAACTTATTATTATTACGTCTGGATAAAAAAAATTGTCAAGACTGGTGTCAAATCAATCGGACAAAAATAAATACAAAAAGTACTTTTGTGATTGGTGTCTTCCACGACGAAGAGAAGTTAGAAAAACATCTAGAAGACTGCAAACAGATAAATGAATATAAGGTGACTTTTAAAAAGAAAGGAAAAATTTAATTTCAAAATTTTGGAAACATAGAAAGATGTCCATTTATAGTATACACAGATTTTGAAAGCATATTTAATCCAATTAACATTAAAATGGAAGACAGGAGCACCAAGTACCAGCTGCACGAAGCACATAGCGTGGGCTATTATTTTAAATGTACCTATGACGACACGACGGCCAAATTATGACGGAGTTTGTGGGGTTGCGAGCAAAAATGTATGCTTGTAAGGTTGGTACCTGCTGTGATGCAAGTAACCAAGAAGTCTAAAGGTATAAAATCATACGTGGTGAAATCTCACATTACGTTTGACGATTACCTGCGGTGTTTGAACGGAGGTATAGAAATGACTCATCAACAACTTTCCATAAGGTCAATAAACCACACTATATATTCAATAAATCAGAAAAAAATATCTCTAAGCCCTCACGACAACAAAAGATATTTGATTCCGGGATGTTTTGAGACTCTACCTTGGGGACATTATGCAATAATGGAGAGTTAAGTGACGTTAAGAAAATATGGTGGGGATAACAAGTAAAATAAGAAGAAATAACAGAAATATCCGATCAAATTGAGGATCCCATCGACGAGATGTTTAGAAACTTGGACGCCAGAATCAAGAAAGAAACCATCATGTTGGAAGGATCTACTTACCCCTTAAGCATGTCGATGACAAAATATGTGTCTGTCGGCATCAGTCCTGCATTGGGCTTTCAGCCCACCGTAAAAATCTGGGGTGCTCGAGGCTAGCTGGTGATGCCCGTCGAAGAATGGATTGAGTTTTTAAATATTGATCCGACAACTATGGAAATTGGCCGCCCTGAGATGTTTGAAGCGGATACTAGCATCGAGAGGATTCAGTACAAGGATTTCGAGGTGTTTAACGTGGAATGCAGAAATTTTAAAGTCATTTTATCTCAGTCTACATTAAATAACTTAACTCAGTTGAGACAGGTGATTGGATGTAAGCTGGATCTTGTACAAATGTTAAAGTTTAAGGAGTATTATAATGGTATGATGCGTTCATACCTGAAGGTGAAGGGGGACTTGTATTCCAACATAACATCATAAATGTACGCAAATCAGAATACAGAAAATATTTTGTTAATGAACAAATGTTTATATTTCCATTTTAAGCAGATGAATTACGATTTTGAAGTAATGAAAATATTGTAATATATAAAAAACTATATTAATTTTAATAAATATGTTATTAGTATAATCTTGTGTTTGTTTCCCTCACCACTTTAGCAGTATTTAGTTGGGACATATAAAAGATTAGAGCAATGACGGTACAAGAAAATTATAATTGTGCTGAAGTAATTAGAAAATAAGGATTTAGATGCATTTGATTGGAGGAAACTACTGACGTTTTGCAATTTATAACCTTGTATAAAAACAATCAGAGGGTTCAAAATCAGTCTAGTACAACCTTCGGGAGTACACTACTACTTTATCATCATGGCTACAATTTCAAACGTTGCTGACGGTATAGTCCGATTAATGGAAAAATTTACGACGAACCGCTATACCGCTATAGCGCTATACCGCTATACCGCTATAGCGCTATACCGCTATAGCGCTATACCGCTATACCGCTATACCGCTATACCGCTATAGCGCTATACCGCTATACCGCTATACCGCTATAGCGCTATACCGCTATACCGCTATAGCGCTATACCGCTATACCGCTATACCCCTATACCGCTATACCGCTATACCGCTATAGCGCTATACCGCTATACCGCTAAAGCGCTATACCGCTATACCGCTATAGCGCTATACCGCTATACCGCTATAGCGCTATACCGCTATACCGCTATACCGCTATAGCGCTATACCGCTATACCGCTATAGCGCTATACCGCTATACCGCTATAGCGCTATACCGCTATACCGCTATACCGCTATACCGCTATACCGCTATACCGCTATAGCGCTATACCGCTATACCGCTATACCCCTATACCGCTATACCGCTATACCGCTATACCGCTATACCGCTATACCGCTATAGCGGTATAGCGCTATACTGCTATACCCCTATACCGCTATACTGCTATAGCGGTATAGCGCTATAGCGGTATAGCGGTATAGCGGTATAGGGGTATAGCGGTATAGCGCTATAGCGGTATAGCGCTATAGCGGTATAGCGGTATAGCGGTATAGCGCTATACCGCTATACCGCTATAGCGCTATACCGAAGGGGGCTTCACCTTCAGGTATGAACGCATCATACCATTATAATACTCCTTAAACTTTAACATTTGTACAAGATCCAGCTTACATCCAATCACCTGTCTCAACTGAGTTAAGTTATTTAATGTAGACTGAGATAAAATGACTTTAAAATTTCTGCATTCCACGTTAAACACCTCGAAATCCTTGTACTGAATCCTCTCGATGCTAGTATCCGCTTCAAACATCTCAGGGCGGCCAATTTCCATAGTTGTCGGATCAATATTTAAAAACTCAATCCATTCTTCAACGGGCATCACCAGCTAGCCTCGAGCACCCCAGATTTTTACGGTGGGCTGAAAGCCCAATGCAGGACTGATGCCGACAGACACATATTTTGTCATCGACATGCTTAAGGGGTAAGTAGATCCTTCCAACATGATGGTTTCTTTCTTGATTCTGGCGTCCAAGTTTCTAAACATCTCGTCGATGGGATCCTCAATTTGATCGGATATTTCTGTTATTTCTTCTTATTTTACTTGTTATCCCCACCATATTTTCTTAACGTCACTTAACTCTCCATTATTGCATAATGTCCCCAAGGTAGAGTCTCAAAACATCCCGGAATCAAATATCTTTTGTTGTCGTGAGGGCTTAGAGATATTTTTTTCTGATTTATTGAATATATAGTGTGGTTTATTGACCTTATGGAAAGTTGTTGATGAGTCATTTCTATACCTCCGTTCAAACACCGCAGGTAATCGTCAAACGTAATGTGAGATTTCACCACGTATGATTTTATACCTTTAGACTTCTTGGTTACTTGCATCACAGCAGGTACCAACCTTACAAGCATACATTTTTGCTCGCAACCCCACAAACTCCGTCATAATTTGGCCGTCGTGTCGTCATAGGTACATTTAAAATAATAGCCCACGCTATGTGCTTCGTGCAGCTGGTACTTGGTGCTCCTGTCTTCCATTTTAATGTTAATTGGATTAAATATGCTTTCAAAATCTGTGTATACTATAAATGGACATCTTTCTATGTTTCCAAAATTTTGAAATTAAATTTTTCCTTTCTTTTTAAAAGTCACCTTATATTCATTTATCTGTTTGCAGTCTTCTAGATGTTTTTCTAACTTCTCTTCGTCGTGGAAGACACCAATCACAAAAGTACTTTTTGTATTTATTTTTGTCCGATTGATTTGACACCAGTCTTGACAATTTTTTTATCCAGACGTAATAATAATAAGTTTTGCAGACATCGTCTGTTTGACTATTTTCAATATCGTATCTATCTTGAATTAAGAGGAAGTTTACATGCTTTGCTTGTTTTGCTTTTGTAAGAGAGGTTGGCACTACGATAATGCTTTTTTTTTTTTTTTTTTTTTTTTTTTTTTTTTAATTAATTTAATATTACGTTATATATAATGTTTAAAAACTTTTTTCAACAAGTCTCAACATGCAACTTTTTTTCTTATAACTTATTTCCAAAACCTATTCAGTCAGCAATTTTTGTTTTGTCTTTACATGTGAATTTTTTTTTCATAACATACTTTCTGTTCAAAACCTATTATCGCTTGAACATTACGTCATCTCAATTAATATTTTTTGAAATGTTTCAACCTGCAAAACTTCAATTATTTGTTATGCCCGTGCGACCATGACGTCATCCTTCACTAGTTACTTTGTCTTAGCCCCTTTTACCCCATTGTACACAACACAGCATAGCATAGTGCCCTTTTGGTATTATCTATTTATTATTATTAGTCATATTTATTTAACAAAAAATTACATACATAAAAGAAAAATTAATCAAACAGATAATTACAATAGCACTCTTGTTAAACTGGCTATCGACCGTGGTCTTTCAGCCAATCTATTTATTAATATATATATGATTATTAATATATATATATATATAAAAATATACTTGTTACCTTTTCCTTTTCTTGTTTCCCCTCTCACCGTGAATTTTGTTAGTCTCCATCCACTTTTTACTTCTACATTTTAGCCTCCATCCGCTTTATACGTTAACAATGCCCACCCGCTGTCTCGCTCTTATCAATAAATAAGTTAATACTTACATTGAGGTTAGGGTATTTTAATAAAAATTTTATACTTTATTGAGCTGATTTTATTTTTATATATTAAGACCGGTTTCGACCTTTAGACCATCATCAGTTTTTTCTTTTCTTTTCACAGGTGTTGTTGTGTTGTTGTGTGTTGCGGGTGGTGTGAATTTTTCAATTATTTTAAACTGTGCAATAATCAGAAACAAATACTATTAATACTTACAATTTAATCTCAATTATTTTATTACTTATTATTTGTTTATTAATCAATTCTGTTAAAGATGTAATACATGATGTTTCAAATGTATACCCTGTAAACGCATGTAATAGATAAAAATACAGATAGTGTGTAATTTTGCATACGCAGCACATTCCGATATTTCCTTGTACAGACGCGTCCTTGCTTCTCTCTCGATTTGTTTCATAACTTGAGTCAGCAAATTTTATTCTTATTTTGCATCCCACTCTTTCATGCAGTCGCACTCCCGGAGAATCTCCGTTACAAATGATCATACTGCTGATAAGAACTGATAAGGAGGCATAGCCGGCCGAGCGCCCTTGGGTGACTCAAGTAATGTATGCGCCCATAAAAATGTTGTTGTATTAATACCATATCTTCTTTAATAAATATTTATATGCTTTTTTCTCCCTTCCTTTTACAGAACCTAAATATTGAAAAGGAGGTAGTTAAAAATAATTGAAACGTACACATATATTTTTTGTTTAACTTATATATTATAAAAAAAATAAATAAACGGATATTGATAAAAATAATAAAATAAATATATAAATTTAAATTAGAGTATCTGTGTTGACAAAATGATTTACTCTGCGGTAAATCCAAGTATTATGAACCTCTCAGCGGATTATATATTAATATTGATACTCAAATTAATAATCACTAACAATGCCCATCAGCTGTCTCGTTCTTGAAATTCTTCCAACTTGCGCAACAGCACGTCAGATATATTCTCTACAAACCACTCATTTAATTCACAGTCTCGATCAACCACCGCATTTTTTGTGTTTATGTACTTGAAATCTTCCACGATCCCGTCTTGACTGTTTTTCACAAATTTACCACAAAATACTGTATTTATTTTATAAAACGGGTCCTTTTTCAACGCTAGTCTTATCCGTTTTTCAAACAAAATTTCACAATCTTTTAAATATGCTGCTGGGTCCCGGTGTTTGAGTTGCCTGCTGCTGCCGTTTTGGTACCGAACGCGCTTCAGATTTTGCGCAACTCATTTTACGTCGAGCGATGACGTCACCTACTGTGAGGGTGGCGGCCGAGCGGTAACTCTTTTAGGGTGCATGATAGAGCCGTTCTGACCATGGATTTGATTTTTCTATCCCCGGGCTCTTCCACCCTTAGGCCCTTTTGGCTTTCCGATCACATAGTAGTTTACAAGTACCCCGTTCGAGATCTTCCACCCTTTACATCATAGTACCGTTTTGGGCACCCACCGTCACCTGTTATGCCCTTTTGGCTTTGATTTTACCCTACTTCCGTCCTTATGGCCGTTTTGGTAAAAATATTTGAATTTCCCGCTAAAAATAATGTCAGTAAAGTAGGGAGACCGATTGCAAAAATCGATGACTCATCACAATTAAAATTTTTGACATGTCTCGACACGCAAAATTTCTATTACGTCATCCATCCCAACTTACTTTTTCTGCCACCGCGGCGCTGACGTGCACTCATTCTCCATCCCACTCTTTCCGAGTTTTTGCACACCCCTCGCACTCACACACTCTTATGGAGGTACTGCACACTTTGCACACAGAAGGGCGCCACAGGCGGCGCCCACTTTCACATGCCCAGATGACCGTCTCCGACCGGATCCCCAAATCCCAAGGTCACCCCCAGCGCCCACTTCCTTTGACACGCCCAGATGGCCGTGCCCAACCGGATGTCAGAAATCCAAAATGGCCGCCGCCGTCTTTTTTTTGACCCCTTGTAAATGTCCATAAGAAATTGCGGGAGATCTCTCATAGTTCCTCTACTGAGTGATTTGTTTGAGTAAACATTGGCAGGCTACCGATTAATTGGAATTATACAACATTCAAAAATTCAGCACAGTAACATCTTTCTGCAGGTTAAAAGGCGAGCATGGTGGTGTTGCCATTATGTGCAAAAACGACGTTTCAGTTGAGACAATTTGAATAGTATGTCAAAAACAAAGTGATCGAGTGTGCTGCTGTAAAGATAAAAATTTTAAAGAAAGTGTAGTATGTACAGGTCACCAAAAAGTGATATTGATAATTTTTTTTTAAGTGTTAGATATATATCAAAACACCTGCAATCAAAATCATTTATTGTAGTTGATTTTAATAACAATACACTAGTAAACATTCAATTTTTAAATTTTTTAAAAAGTTAACAATAGATAAACCAACAAGAACACATCACACTGGTTCAGTATCATGTTTAGATAATTCTACTGTTAATACAATCTTGTCTGTGTCTGCAAATATAATTAAAACATGTCTCTCAGATCATAGCGCTCAACTAATCGAGTATGATATAAATCCAGCTATCCAGGCTCTTTCTAAGCAATATAACCGAGTATACCGTGATAATGAGATAAGTATATTCTTTATTTTTAATTAATATTGTTTCATATTATGTTATAAATAATTTTTATTAATTAATATATTATTGTACAACTAGATTTGTTAACTTTGTAACATTTTCAAGTATAATATATTTTAAATTAAATATTTGATTGAAGTTAACAAAACTAGTTAATAATATATGAAACTTTTATAAAACAGCATTCATTTTGTTCTAATTGAAAACCTACATTTTGTTGTGTTTTTTTTTACTTAGTATTGATTTTTATCTGCAAAACTAGACATTCACACGGTGAACTGTACTTAACAGGTCATTAAGCCTCACTGTTGTGGCAAGAATTATAAAGTTGATTGAAGATGAGCGAGAAAGACGTGAAACTGCAAGGATTGTTGGTAAAAGCCTTTGTGCTGTACAAAAGGTGTATCAGCGTTACCTGGATACTGGCCTAATAACCAGAAGATCAGAATCCGAGCAAAAAAGTCACCACGAACAGAGATGATCGTTTTTGCTTCTGCAGTTTATCTACGAAATTAGCTTCATGAAGTTAGAGATGTAAATGTTAGTAAATGGATCGTTAGGAGAAAATTTCGGGCTGCTGGATTGTTTTGTAGAAAGATGGTTACAGATCCACCTTTACAACGCCGGCATTGTGTTGCAAGATTGGCATTCGCCTGAAATAACCAAGCATGAAATAATGAGGATTGGAGCAGCGTACTGTTTTCGGATGAATTGCGCTTTTGCCTCAATAGATCAGACGGACGTCGGAAAGTGTGGAAAAGAAGCAGAGAAAGATACGCTTTAGTTTTTATTGAAGGGTGACTTCTATTTGGCTGTGGGTCGGTTATGGTTTGAACAGAAATTTTTACCAAAGCACGCACAGAGTTGATCTTTATAGAAAATCATGTTATGCCTTTCATGCAACTATAAGCAAACGCGGCATTTTTATGCAAAATAATCCTAGACTTCACGTAGCCAGAGTTATCAAAAATTATCTGGATGAAGTGGGAATTTTGCGGTTTGATTGGCCAGCTCTCAGCTCGGACTTGAATCTCATAGAACATGTCTGGGATGAGTTGAGACGACGTATCCAAAAGCATACACCTGCTCCAAGAACTGCTTAGGAGCTAAAACAGTTGCTATTGCAGGAATGAAACAATATCGACCAAAACGTAATCCTAAATTTAATTCAAAGTGTTTCTCGTCGACTTCGAGCACTCATTAATGCAAGAAGGAGTACTCGTTATTAGTGATCTTTTTTTTATATTTTATGTTCCATATTAATAAAAACAATCAAAAATTCAAACTTTGTCTGAATTGTAAATTTGTGATATTTCTAAAATACGCAATAAAAATAATAAATATGCTTTACAATTCAACATTAAATTTTTAATTTAGTGTGCAAAATACAATACAAATGTTTACAATTTGCTAAAATAAGTTTAAAACAAAAAAATCCAAAACTAAGTCATAATTTTAAAGTGACCTCTATTTTTTGCTCGCCAGTGTATATTGAAATAAATTTTTAAAAATAAAATAAAATGTTATCCATATTGTTTTTAAAACATTTGCAAATGAAATAGCTCCCATTTTGACTAAAATATTTGTCTTATTATACAAAATTGAAATACTCCCAAATTGGAAAATTGCAATGTTCAACCTATACCTAAAAAAAGGAGACAAGTTCTTCAAATAATCGATCAATTGCATTATTGTTTAATTGTTTTTTATTGTTTAATTTGTAAATGAATTAGCTCTCATTTTGACTAAAATATTTGTTTTATTATACAAAAATGAAACATTCCCAAATTGTTGGAAAATTGTAAATGTTTAACCTATACCTAAACATTGTCAAATTCTTAGAACAAAATAACTTCATCTCAGATACTCAATATGGATTTCAATCAAAATGTTTGAAAACAGATCTTCAAACCTATGTTAGTCACAAATAGAATTCTGTTTTAGACAAACAAGAAGAAAACCTTGCAATAGCTCTAGATATGTTTAAAGCATTTGGTAAGGCATGTCATCCTAATCTTGTCAACAAACTCTACTGTATAGGTCTTAATAAAAAAACTGTACATTTTATCAATAGTTTTTTTGACATAAAAAAAAATATAGTTAGAATTGAGGGTCTGACCCCAAAATCATAAATGCTGGTTTTCCTCAAGGTTCTGCTCTTTTGCTAACATTATTTTTGATTTACAATAATGAACTTCTTCAATTAACTAAAAGTCCTATTCATAGTTTTGCAGTTAATACCTTTCATACTTCATACTTTTTAAAGACCGAGAAATATGGCAGAACGTTTTGAAATTTCTAGGTTAGAATCTGTAGCATCTATAAACAAAAACCTCAAAACTATATCTCCCAAAATAGTCAATTTGAACTCTAAAGAAACTCAACTTCTTACTGTTTCAAAATCTAAATCCGAGGTACCATCAGTACCAAATATTGAACTATACAACAAATCCATATCTAAATCTTTTTCAATTTGTTTTTTTTTTCACATAATTTTCTCTAGAGCAACCATGTTGTCAACATAGCTTTGAAAGTATCTAGAAAACTAGGATTGTTTAATGGATGTTAATAGTTTTTTCAATTCTATTTAACTTTTTTGTATATATAAAACTTAAATTTGTCTTTGTATTGAGGAGTAAATGGAGCATCGGAAACTACACTATCTCTTCTAAACTCTATTCAGAAACAAGCTATTTGGATCATTGCCGATCCAAAATAGACTAAGCACTTTGATACTTTACAACACAGGCGTAATGATGCAGATCTTTGCATTTTCTATAGATATTTTAATAAACATTGTTCAAACGAAATACAAAACAATTTGCCATACAAACAAATATTTACTAGTAGTACAAAGCTTGCTAGGAATTTTATTTACTGACAGTTTAGAGATGTTGGACCAAAACTTTTAAGAGAAATTTCTTTAACCGTACTATCGACAAATAGAATAAACTTCTAAATTCAGTATTTCCTAAGACTTATAAGCCACAAATATTCAAAATTAATGTTCACAGACTGCTTAAATCTAGTTTTTAATGTGATAGTTCCAACAAGTGTGGTTTCACTTGTTAAAATTCAAAAGTATTTTTATGTTGTTGTGGCATATTATGTAATTTCTAAAACAGGAAAATTAAAAAAAAAAACAGAAAAAATGCTAAAATAAAATAATAGAATTTATAACCCGGGATCGATAAAAATATACGTACAGAATAGTGTTAGAAAAATTGAAAGAAAAAGCAAAAATTGTTTTCCAAGAGAAAACCGGTAGGAGAACCAGAAACAGTTATGGCAACAGTGAAAGAAATAAATGAACTGCCCTCGGAACTGCCCAACCGTAAACAACTAAGTCGGGACAAAACAACAATAGAGATTGTAAGAGCAGAGACGAAAAGAAGATAAAAATAACTCAAACTGGTTGTGAAAAAGTAAAATGCAACAAAATACAGGCCAATATGCTTAATCGACACACTAGCTAAGATAATTAAAAAAGTCATTGTCCAGAAAATAAAGAAAATGATGGAAAAAGAAACAATGTAGATTTACCAAGATAAGAACAATAATAGGAGTTATAACAATAGCAAAAGAAAGAAACATCAGAATGAAGAAAAAACAACATTGCGTTATATTAGCTTTGGACAGGGTGTTATGAGATGCAATTATAACAGCAATAAAGAAAAGACAGTTAGACAGAAAAACAATTAAGATAATAAGCTTTTACTTACAGGGCAGAACCTTTGTGACCATTAACAAAAGATTCAAACTGACCAGAAAAGTACCAAAACTCAGCACTAAAAGCAAAACTGTGAAACTTGATTTAAAATTAGCTTCTTATAGCACTAGTAAGAAAAGACGTACACATAAAAATATTAAAAAACTAGTAAGCAATACAAAAAAAACAGAGGCAATTGACTAAAAAGACTCATAGAAGAACAAATAAAATACAAAAGATCAGGTAATAATTATAGAAAAAAAAAATAACACGCTAGAGTAACACTTAAAGCAAAAGGGATGGAACAAACAAGTTAAGGAAGAGGACAGAAAAACAAAGAAAATAGAAAAAAAGTTTAGTAGATTTATGCCAAATTAGAGAGATCCAAAAGAAGAAACCAAAAGACTAATAGCAACAACAGCTAGAAACAAAATATTTTACGCCGCAGAAACATAGGGAAAAGCTATGGAGACAAAAAAACAAAAATAAACTAAGAAGAGCAAGCTTGTTAAGAATTAGCAGGGCCTATAAAACAGTGTCACAGAAGAGGTGATTGCGGCAATATCTCCCGCGGATATAATGATGAAAAAAAAAATTAGAAATTAAAAAAAAAAAAAAAATGAACCTGTAAAAAAGCAAAAATAAAAGCAAAAGTGAAGACAATAGAAAGATGGCAAAGATAATAAAATAAAAAAAAAAGAAGTGAACAAGACAACTAAACAATACTAACAAACGGCGAAAAAAAAAGAAGATAAAAAAATATTTCTATTCTGTCAGCAAGAATCACATAATAATGCAACACACACTCTAGTAGAATGCGAGACGTGAGAGGAAAATAGAAAATATATATATATATACTAAAAAGCAAAGAAATGCTCGCAAATGCTTCATGAAAATCCTTAAGGCAATAACCAACGCACTTCAAACTACTGTTTAATCTAGATTAGATTGACAAGAACAATATATTAACAAGATTTACGCAGAGAAAAAAACCGAAAGGTAATGCCATGCGTAAGTCATTCGCAAAATCCACTTGCTGAAGCCAACACTTCACTACGTAAGAAACTGTTTAAAATCTGTAACATGTTTTCTTTAAGATAAGAACACTAACTACAGATAAGTTTATTATGTTTCTAGAACTGCATATAAATTAAAGCTTGTACTTTTTGAGGTCTGAACAGGTAGAGGCTACTTCTTCGAAAACACCTGTGAATTGTATCTTTTTGAATAAATGAATATTTTCTAAAATATTTTGAACGCTTGTTTGTGCATCCACTTAGTTTTTTTTTTGAAAATCTAAACCACCAGTTTTCAATAGTCATTGTTTAACACATCGTTGTATCAGAATGCCGACATTTGAAAAACCTTTGCGCATACGCAGTAGCTTCTGCCCTAGCATTGTCCTAACCTAACATAACTTAATATTTTCAACATTTTAACATAATTTTGATTACTGTAAAATCGTTTTATTTTAAACACAAAAATGAAAGAAAATTAAGCAAACTACCTTCTTTTAAGTTAATATGACAAATGACTTTGTACGTTCTCGTATTGTATTGTTCTAAAATTAAATGTTTTCTTGTATTCTTAGGTACTCGTTAACAAGTGACAATTGGAAAAATGTTTACGCTTAATTTTTCATTTGTTTTTGCTTACTGAATCGGATTTCAAGAGCACGGGCGTAACTTTTGAAACATCTTGTACACAACGTACAACAGAAGAGGCAAATAGGTATTAAGTTTGAAGCTATCAAATAAAAGGTCTTCAATGTAAACAATGTCTAATAACGTTAGAAACTTATATGGTATTTATTGTTTTGAGGATTATCTGAACAACAGTTTTGATAATATATACTTGTATTATATTACTGGCAGCATATTGTGTTAAATTGTAAACTTTGTGTATTCTTTTTTATCATGCTAGCCACAGATCACCTTACTATTTTATCAAATTGATTTCAATGCCATTCCCTTTTTGGTGTTGCTTTGTTTTACTTATCAAATTTATAAATATGTAAATTCTAGTCTACCATCTAAGAATATTGATTTAATCTGTTTTTTATTTCTCAACGTACCTCAATGAGTGTGATATTTGGTTGTTTATTAAGTAGAGTCTAGTCTATATTTATTTTGTATATTGATATTATTTTATATAGTAGTAAACTATTTTATTTCATTATGTAAATTAAGTTTTTTTTTATACTTTAATTTAATTATATGACTCGATTAATCCCATAATATACATATTATTTTCAATAATAAATTAAAATTGTGACAAATCATAATAATTAATCTTATTGAGTGTTGAAAATAATAAAGTATACACATTTAATTATACATTTTTAATTTAAAATAAATTTCAAGTAATTTTCTAAAATTATGTTATACGTTACCTAAAAGTTTTACTTGTTTCAACTATAATACAAAATTGCAGAAAAACTACTTTCCCGCCAATATTTAAATATGATTTTGGCTTGGTTTGCATTTTTTTCAACTGTCATTCTACACCTAGCGCATGCGTTTTAGTTCCAATAAATCCAATCCAATGATCAAGCCGCCATTGTGTGGTGTTTATTGACATATACTTTCTCGAATTGAAGACAATTTATCAGTTATTTTCGGTTAAATTTACAATCTAAAGGTACGTAACATACTTTATTAACTAAACAACAATACACTTCCTATGTAGACATTGCAGTTCACATTCCCAATAACATTTTGAACAATAGGATCCAGGCTTAAAAATAGCATTTTTAAACCTCTACTGCACTTACAATAATATAATATAAATTCCCTGTATCTTAGTATTACCTTTTTTTACAGATGCCGGTTATTAAATTGCAGTCCTCTGATGGGGAAACTTTTGATGTGGATGTCGAGATTGCAAAATGCTCGGTCACTATAAAAACCATGTTGGAGGATCTCGGCATGGATGAAGATGATGACGAACCTGTCCCATTACCAAATGTAAACTCAGCCATCTTGAAGAAAGTAATACAGTGGGCAACCTACCATAAAGATGATCCACCACCACCAGAAGACGATGAAAACAAGGAAAAGCGTACAGACGATATCTCTTCTTGGGATGCCGATTTCTTAAAGGTTGATCAGGGTACTCTATTTGAGTTGATACTTGCAGCTAATTACTTGGATATTAAGGGGCTTCTTGATGTCACCTGCAAGACTGTAGCAAATATGATTAAGGGAAAAACTCCAGAGGAAATACGCAAGACATTCAATATTAAAAATGATTTCACCGCCACCGAGGAGGAACAAGTACGGAAGGAAAATGAGTGGTGCGAGGAGAAGTAATCTATCTTTGTAAAAGATGCTGTTGTATTTATCATTTGTACTTTAATAATATACTCTCCTTAATAATAATTAAAACAAAAAAACAATATTTTGTACTCTGTACAATCAAATCTTTTATCGAAATTAAACATATATTCATTTTTTTATTTAAATCAAAAAATATATCCTGTAGAATAGAATAAATGTAATATTATGCAAATAAACATTTAAAATAAATTATATTTCATATAGTTGATTTTATTTATAATTTTAATGAATGGACCTATTATTAATAAACTTGTTAATTATTTATTTATATGAACTAAATATGTTGGAAACTACAGAACAAAAAGAATCCCATGAAATTAATTATAATTCAGCTACAGGTTAAAAATAAGTTTCTATTAGTACATTCTTTCTAGTTTGTAGTGTTTGCATTGTTATTATTTTTCATAATTTTATTATGTATAAATATAATTAAAGTAATATTAATAAAAAAAGAAATTAAATCTATTAAATTAATATTTTATCATAGGCAACTAAAAAAACACGGAAATATAATTAATTTAATATATAAACCTAAATGTAAATTACAGAACAACTTATTTTGATACCGACAATGTAAATATTTTAATGAAGGTGTTTATCTATTACTGTTTAATAATTTTGCTATTATGCCATTAAAATTAAGTGATTAACATCTTTTATTTAATTTTTCTTAAAACATTATAAATGTGTTCATTATTTAAATTATTTATTATAGTTAAATTTTTGATTCTTGAATTAGTCGAAGTAGAAGTTGTAAAAAGTTCTGTAGAGGTACTGGAAGTAGTAGGTTTTGGTGAGGCAGTTGATGTGGTAGAATCTATTATGGCGCGGAAGATATTTTTTTGCAGTATAAATTTTATTATTTATTGACTGATTAATATATGTAACGAAAGTGAATTCCTACCCACCATGGCATTTTAATGTTGTAATGGCTCTTCTCGCATCAACTAACATGGGAGAGGAGGACCTGAAAAAATTGTCCAGTATACAATTTTATTTCAGGAAAATAGAAAAAAAATTGCTATTTGTTGAGACATTCCTCTGATTTTTTTAATTCCTATCTTATGGTCGTATTCTGATCATTTTTTACAGCGATGTTAATTAACATCTTCAATGTTGCTAGGTAATGTTTGAAAGAATAGGCTCATTACAAATAAGCTAATAAATTTTCTAAAAACATTTGTTTTTGGCATGTTATTATCATAAGCAATTCTTAATTTTCTAAGTGATCGATTTTCATTAAATGCATTAATTTCTTGTCTTGTGATCTTTGTATTGAATTTAATGTTGTTGTTAATGTTTAATGTGCTTTTTGGCATTGAATAAAATGTATAATATAGCTGATTTATAATTACTGCATGGTTTCTTATGCTAAAAGCACATTTTTCGAAAATGAATTTGTGTTTCTAAGCTACATACACAAGCATACACTCATTCATAAAAGCCTTATATCTATTCCTTCACTCAACGCTTATATACTTTTTCATATTTTCATTTTGATTGCTCGGGTAACAAATTTGTTAAGTTATTTCTTTGGCTGCCTCAAAAATATCTAATATTTGAAAATTGTCTTTCCATTTTTTCACTAAAAATAAATAATTATTAACAGTTCTCATTTGACAGAAAATAGCAACTTGATTAAATTGCATATATGTATAAGTTTTAACTAAGTAATTACTAAAATTAAACAATAATTTTAATTAAAAACTATGTAGTAGTTTATGTATTAAATAGTCATAGATAAAGTATAATATTCTACTGGCAGGTAATGACTTATTCACTATTGGTCGTTAAATATACTAAAATATAACTTTTAAATATATATCGATTAAGAAAAATAATTAATTTCAATCAAATATTATTTATACTACTATTTTCGGAGTTCTATCGTAGATAAAATGTACTTGCGGTCTTAAACACAAAGAAGAATTGGAACGTGACTAATTTTTTAATTTACCTAATTTTTACCGCTATAATAGGCAACTTAATATACACAAAAATGTTTGTTCTGTTGCACATATGTCTTCGCAAGCTAAAATGGGTTTAATGTATATATATGGCCGTATTCTGTACATTTTAAAAAGCGATGATAATTAATATTTAAAATAAAAAAGCTTAGTAATTGATTGGCTAAAAATTGATTTTAACAGCAATTTTAACTCACATCAATGTTAAAAAAAATTCAGAATTTGCAATATGCTTAAAATGTTTTTTATCGGGCAATGATATATGTATGAAGCATTGTAAGAAACTCATATTATTGAATTAATAGTCAAATGTGATTTTACAATTTAATTAATGAGCATGTTAAGCTTGTTTTACAAACGAACTACACAACTAACAACATCGTTCAATATATAATTTTAAAGGTTGAACATTTACGAAAACTTATTAAATTAAAAGATACGCTAAATACATTTTCTGGTTGATTTAAGATAATCAAATTACAACAAAATTCAATGTTTGTAACTTATTTTTAAATTAAAATCAAACTAAATTTTTAACATTAATTAATTAAGTTTCTAGGCAACTTTTCTTGCAAATAAATTTACATGTTTCTTTTTTAATTTTACTTAGTAGTATTGCTATTATGTCGTAGATGGCGGGCGCTTTGTCTCATGTGAGCTACATTGGTACATATACGGAAATATCAAATAAATGGTAGCAATTCTAATTTATTGTTAAAAGAATATAATGTTTAATATGTAACATGATAGAAAGTAAAAACGATAATAATAAACTATAAACATGTTGAGTCTGCGTATATTGATTTAGTATATTGCGGCATTACTTTAAATAATACAATAAAAATCATTCAAATAATAAATGAATTGAAAACCTGAAGAAATGGACGTTGTCCAAAGAATGATCGTCAAACTCGAAAACTTTGGGTCAAAATGACACTGTTGGTAACCCTAACTGATAGAATATTAGATATTTTGGTAAACGTAATGTAATGACTGCAATGTAAATAACGCAAATATTGTTGTTACACCAATAATGATTAATAATAATTAAAAAAATTTATAATATTTTTTTTTGAGAAAATAAAACAAACGTTTTTGTGCATATACAAGGTGAACAAGAAAAGCTAAGGTTTGCAAAAGATGCTTTTCTTTTGCCAAGTGAGGTAAGCCAAAATATTCATATAACCTCACAAATATTTGTTCTTTTCTTTTAATTAAAATTCACCTAAAAATTAATAAATAATGTATTTTATGTAAATTGCTTTATCACCCAGTAAGAGACACATACACTCGTGTTTCAGGGTGTGCATACATCATCAGTGTGCTTAGCATCTCAATAGTCAATAAGGCAATTTACATAAAATCACAGTAACTATTAAACAGTTTCAACCTTTATGCATAATCATATTTAGTAGCTACTTAGGTGCTACTTGCAGGATGTTGCTGTTGACCGTATGCATAGTAATATTTAAAGCGCTACTAAGCTTAGTTGTCAACTAAAACGTTAGTAGCCAGATTGCCTTGTTTTGTATGTGATTAAATACTGTCAGTTGCAAATATTGAGATATTTATCATCATTTTATGACATATTGCTTTATTTATTGCAGTAGATGGTAATGTTTAAATATTAGCACTAAAATGGTGGCTTCAAGTATAAAGTATAATTAATAAAATAAATTATTGTTATTTATTTTAATAATTAAATTAGTTTAGTGTTTGATGAAGATGGCAGCACATCTAAAATAGAGTTATAAAAATTAATACGGCAGCAGCAAACATCTGTGTTTTTGAGTCTTACTCTGACTGAACATAATGGTTGTTTGTTAAATTTAATAATACTTTAAAAATATTATAGCTTAAAAGTTATTAATTGTGTGTGGTCTTATTTTTTCAAACTTTTTTATTTTAGATAACAATAAATTACATTTAAAAAAAATAATTTTACATTTGCATAATTTTTTTCAATCAATTTTGTTAATTAGGCTTAAGTTCTACAATCACTATTAAATCTTTAATTTAGTGCAAAACCTTTTCATTATTTGTTTTTACCGCGCAAAAATGGGACAAAAAAAAACTTTATGTCACATAATGCAGTGTGTGTTTTTTTTGTTAGCTGTTTTTTACTCTTTGGGTATTAGCCTCCCTCTTCTTCTGCCAATCATCTTGGTTTTGAGCTATCTGGTATCAGTTTAGTTCAGCCAGTTTTTTCAGGCCGCTTCACCTCATTTGTGGTCTTTCCACGTTTCTTCTGTTACTTCATAGCCTCCATTTTATTAGTTTTTTGCTCCATTTGTCTTGGTCTTTTGCAAAGTGTCCCGTTTAATTTCACTTCTTGGTAGCGGCATATTTCTATTACGGTTACTGGTAGAATACACTGGTTGTATAATTCAGTTTTGAGATGGAGGGGGGTGTCCATTGCTAATATGTGTTTTGGCATATGCCGCTCAGGTTTGTCGTGTTCTTTTGTGAATTTCCAGTTCTTAGTTGGCCTTGCCTATAGTAAGTGTTTGACCTAGGTACTTTCTTTATATTGTTTTCACTTAGAGTGATTTGTTGTTTGTAGTCTTTGTCTAATGTAATGTAGTTTGTTTTGTGGAAGTTGGTTTCTAGGAATATGCGTTTTGTGGCTCTGTAGGTGTCTTTGATGAGTGTGATTAGTTCTTCTCTGCTTCTGGCTATTAGTACAGGGAGTTTATAAATGACTGGGATTATGTAATCACTTTAAATGTGCCGCTTTTTTTAAATTGTTCACTAAACTATTTGTTTTGACAGATCAACTTTGACAGCTGTCAAGCAAACATATGAAAACATATGTAGTATAGTGAACGATTTTAAAAAGGCGGCATATTTAAAGTGATTACATAATCCCATTCATTTATAAACTCCCTGTACTATGTCACCCGCAAACATTAAATGGCTGAGTTTTTCTCCATTGATGTTAATGCCTCTGCTTTGGAGGTCAATTGTTTTTAGTGCGTCTTCTAGTACTAGGGTGAAGAGCTTGGGTGGCATTGAATCCCCTTGTCTCACTCCTCTGATAATTTCCACTTTGCCGGATTATTTGATTGATTGTGATTTTTAGAGTGGCATTCTATAGGAATTTATATATTTGAGACAGCAGGCTGATCGGTCTGTAATTTTTTAGGTTTTTGGTGTTGCCTTTTTTGTGAATGAATATTACAATGCCATTTGCCTAGTCATGCGGTATATCTTTCTTGTCCAGACATTTGTTGAACAATTTTTAATTGGCGTTCTAGTAAGTCTCCGCCTTGTTTTATCATCTCCATTGATATTCTATCTTCACCCGCTGCTGTCTTGTTTTTTATATGTTATGTTGCTGTTTTGATTTTTGTCGTAATCTCCGGTATGTCGTCAGAGTTGACGTTTATGACTTTGACTCTGCGCTCTTCTTCGGATATGTTGTTTGTTACCTTCGTCCCGTATAGGTCTGTACTCTGCTTGGTTTAGTCTGGTTGTAATATTTTTGTTTACTTTGATTATGTCCGCAGTTTTCAGTATCTAGTCTTTGAATTTATTTTCCAGGTCCGTTTGGAATTTGTTTGGATTTTGTTGGAGTGTTTCTCTGTCTATCTGTTTTGGTAACGACTTTTTGATTTTATTATTTTGTTCCAGTTTTTGGTTAATGCATATTGTTGCCCTTACCAGGCGGTGATCGCTGCCCGTATTAAATCTGTTTAGTATTTCAACATTATGTACTATATGGATGTTCTTTGTTAGAATGTAGTCAATTTGGATAAATTTTTGGTTGTGGCTTTTTTGAAAGAAGGTGTTGGCGTTGTACAGGTGTTCTTCCTCTAAAAAGTTTGCCATTGTAGCACCTCTGGGGTTTCTTTTGCTTAGCTTATGTTTGCCTACGTATTTTTTGTCTAGGTTTGCTTAGCCTTCTATCTTACAGTTGAAGTAGCCAATCACTCTGAGCCACGAGCCATGACGCTATGAGCGTAAACGCTCGGCGCTGCAAAAAGGAGCGTCAAACGTCCGATTCAAATGCATTAGTTTATACGTGCCAGGCCACGAAATAGCGCTGCAAGATACAGCGTCGTTTGCTTCTAGCAAAACAACACGAGCGTTTGTTACGCTTGACGCTCATCTTATATGCCTCTTAAAAACAAATTAATACAAATAATCAAGTACGTACACAAAAATATTTGACTGTTTATACAGTTGGAGCGTATTATTTGAGCATCAGCGTTTGAAACAAATCGGTTTGTTCCAAACGCTCCTAAATACGGACGCCAGAACGTTTTTTTTTTTTATTGATTAGCTTATCTAAATTGTAATTATAAAAACATGAAATTTGTATTTTATCAATATTATGATTTAACTTATTTAACTATATTGAATTAAATAAATTATGATTATTTTTTTTTTGTAAAATTATTAGTTTAGTAAGAAGAATAATGCATAATTTGATAATATGTTTGTATAAGTTTTGCACTACATAAAACACATTTTGTCAGCTTTTAAAATTTTATATTAATAGAACTGGCAGATGAAGAATTTATACTAGCATAATTTTTAAATAGATAAAACCAACATTGTTTGATAGATTATATTCTATTATTAAGTTTAATTTGCCAAAACCAATTCTGCCAAGATTTTGGGTTTTTAATCATTAAATTTGAAAAATAAAATTTAAATTAAAATTTTATTATTATTTATTATTAACGTGAAATGATGGGAGAACAAAGCTAGATAGTAACAAAAATTACATAGTTTTACATGCCATATTTCAATAACTTAAATGACAAATACGTAAATTTAATTATTTTAAAAATTAATTAATTTGGTTTTTAAAATAAGTTTTGTTTTCCCGCGTTTTGTAGTTTTATATATATATATATACTTTTTATATATTTAAAATTTTGTATATACTTATTATATTGAAAAGTAAGATTAATATAATTTACCTTTAAATGGTTTATTGGTAGAATAAATAAAATTTGAATTAAAGAAATAATAAATTGTTTATTTAAACAAATATAAATGTATCATAACCTTAAAAAAATGTCAAATATAATACGGAATTGAGCTACCCGTGTTTAGACGCTATAAGCGGCAAGATTATTTTTGTTTTTTTCCGCATTTTATGATTTTTTGTTTATGTAAATAATTTTACATTTTTAAAATTTTGTATATGGGCAATTCCATTTCAAACGGACCAGAGCTAGGGGGGGTGCGTTGAGAAACTTGCTTATGTATTTTTTTTTAGTTTCTATAACTTATTAGTAGTCCTTTGATCGGTAAATGAGGGTATAAAACCCATAAAAAAAAATTCTACAATTTTCTTAAGTTTTTTTGACGTTTTTTAACTTAATCACATTTTTTGTTTAAAAACCGCAATTTTAACTCAAAAAAATAAATTTACTAATGAAATCAATCAGAAATTTTCCGTAGTATCCAAATCTGGCGCTATTTCAAGTTTATACCCTGTCTATAAGCCGCAAAAGCCATAAAACCATGTTTTTGTCTTAGTGGGCTGTGCAAAAATAGTTGACGTATTTTGATGTAAATTAATTGAAAAATATAAATTTGTTCTGTGTATTTGGGTTTTAAGCGTCTATAGCTCAAAAAATCTGCAAAGTAGGCCTATTCTTCAACATAAACTCTTACAAATGCACGTTTAGCCGCGCTCAGAGAAACAATACACCAAATATTATTAAAAATTTGAATTTTAGGGACAATTTTACATAGAAAATTGTCAGTGTTGTACTCATTGTCTATAGAAAAGTCCATCTAGAAAAAAATGTTTACAAAATTTTTATGCAAAAAATGCGTTAAAAATTATTTTTTTTTTATTTACAAAAAATATTATAAACACACTAGGGTGTGGTTTAAAACTTTTTTTTAACAAATTTTAACAAGCGATAGGCAGATTTATGTTTGAATGTCAAAAATAATAATATTTTTAAATTTTTGCGCCGATAGATCGAGTCTAAATTTGTGCCGCAGGCACAAAAACTATCAAACAAAGACTAAAATGGCCAAAAATTGGTTCAAGCGACAAAAAATGTTTTTGTTAAACTTCTGAAATCAACTTAAAAAAATATAATCCAAATAATCTTTAAAAAAAATTAAAAAAAAAAAAATTTTTAAGTAAATTAAAAAAAAAAAAAATTTCTAGATAAATTTTTCTTTGCCAGATAAGCACGACACTGACTATTTTTTATGTAGAATTGTTTGCAAAACTAAATTCTTTAATAATATTTGGTGTATAGTTTCTCTGAAAACTGTTAAATGTGCATTTGTAAAAGTTTATGTTGAAAAATAGGCTTATTTTTGCAGTTTTTTTGAGTTTTAGATGCTTAAAACCCAAATACACAGAACAAATTTATATTTTCTAATTAATTTACATCAAAACACGTCAACTTTAGCGGTTAAAAAAAAATTAAAAAATGCTCCTTTTTGCCCAGCCCACTGAGAACAAAAACATGGTTTTATGGCTTTTGCGGCTTATAGACAGGGTATAAACTTAAAATGGCGCCAGATTTGGATTCTACGAAAAATTTTTGATTGATTTCATTAGTAAATTTATTTTTTTGAGTTAAAATTGCGGTTTTTAAACAAAAAATGCGATTTAGTCAAAAAACGTCAAAAATAATTAAAAAAATCGTAGAATTTTTTTTATGGGTTTTCTACCCTCATATACCGATCAAAGGACTACTAATAAGTTATAGAAACTAAAAAAAAATACATAAGCAAGTTTCTCAACGCACCCCCCCCTAGCTCTGGTCCGTTTGAAATGGAATTGCCCATATATTGAAAAGTAACATTAATATAATTTATCTTTAATGAATATATTGGCAAAATGAATATTTAAATTTAAAAAAGTGTTAAAAACTTTATATAAATAAATATAAATGTATCTTAACCCTAAATAGAAATGTCAAAATAAACGCTCCAACAAAAATTGACAGGCTCGTGGCCTTGTTTTTGACGCTGTTAAAATACGCTCTCAGCGTCTTGACGCTACAAGCGGCGCGTTTGTTTCGTGGCCCAGTGGTTTGACTTTTGAAGTTTTGTTTTCACGCATTTTTTCAGAAATTTGTTTGTAGAATATATTTGTATTGTTACTTATATTACTCTTTCGGATATGGTTTTAAGCATTTTTACTCTGTTTGTTAGTTTCCTGTATATTCATATTCCTACACTTCCTATGCTTGTGTTTTCTTGGCATTTATAATAGAGCTTATGTCCTGATTGGAGTTTGGTGTAGCCTTCACTTCTTTTACTTGTCTCACTTATGCTTATAATGTCTTATTTGGTTTTTCCTAGTTTGGTTTCTAGTTCTTCTGTTTTGTCTTCCGACGCCATTGATCTGATATTGTACGTAGCTATGTTCAACTTTGTGCGGTAGCCTGATCTCTTTCAGTAATTTTTTGCCCCTTTTGCCATTCTATTTTGATTACAAGTCCCGTTGTAGGGAACTTTTCGGCTGCTGGAAACTGAAGGCTTTTGGTTTGTGTTTCTACTCATTGTATGGGGTTTTTGGCATTTAAAACACCACGTTTGCCGAGAGGTTTGGTGAGTTTGTATATTAGCCGCTTGTTTAGGGAACAGACGCTGTTTGTAGCCGTCCATTCTGGGTCAGACGCTAATGTGCTAGTTTTAGTCCCCCCCAAGTATTTGTTGATATGTACGTGTTACATTGTAGATGTATAATATATATTCGGGGAATCACGGGGAATCACATAGAAAGGGTCTCATTGTTCCCGGCCATAAGCATGGGAATCCCTGATGTAGAAATGTAATACTATGCATGATGTAGAATAAGTTAGTTATATTCCAGACACGAGCTGCGACACTCTAAATATAAATATAAATATAAATATTAAACAAATTTGTGTTTAATTTAAAGCCCTTTCCAACAGGTTATGGGCCCAGGTCTTCGCGTGTTAATATAACAGTATTATAATTTAATAATTATTATACAAAAACATTTAAAATTTTAAAAGTTAGTAATGGAACTTAAAGTGAATAAAAGAATCATTGTGCCATTTAATGGTGAGCGGTATGGTGTATGGAAGTTCAGAATAAAATCTCTATTATCCGAACTTGGAATATTACATATCATAGAAGAAGAAAATGAGGAAATTACAGAAGAATGGACAAAGAAAAACATACTGGCAAAAAACACAATAATTGAATATTTGAGCGATTCATTTCTTGGTTTTGCCGACAAACATGTATCTGCCAAAGAAATTTTAATAAACCTTGATACAATCTACCAAAGAAAAAGTTTGGCGTCTCAATTAGCAATGCGTAAGCGTTTATTAAATTTAAAACTGCAAGGTGATATTACATTATTGCAACATTTTATACAATTTGAAACAATAGTTGCAGAATTAATATGTGCTGGAGCAAGACTAGATGAAATGGATAAAATTTCACATTTATTATTATCGCTTCCAACTACATTTGACGGTGTAATAACAGCGTTAGAAACGTTAAGTGAGGAACATTTAAATTTATCTTTCGTAAAAACGAGATTATTAGATCACGAAGTTAAATTAAATGCCGAAGACAATTCAACAAGTTTAAAAGTGCTCAGTAGTGAAGTTTTTAAATCATCTGGATCTAACAATAAAGAAAAACGTTTTCCTGCATTTAAAAAGAACAATAAAAAATGGCAAAATAATTACAAATATAACAAAGAGAAAAATAAATCATGGAATAGAATTTCTCCCAATAAATATAAAACAAATAACCTAAAGTGTGACCATTGCGGAAGACGGAATCATGAAAAAAGAGATTGTTTTTATTACAAACAAACAATTCAAGGCCAGACAAATAGGAACCGGACCCTGCACACCATACCAACAAATGCCCAATGTGCGAACGGATCGGACGGATTTGCATTTATGTTTTCCAACAATGAAATGGACATAAATAAACCAAGTGAAATAACTTTTATTCTGGACTCGGGTGCCACCGATCATATAATTAACAGAGATGACGTCTTTACTAATTTTGTAAATTTAAATTTTCCCAAGAAAATTGCAGTCGCTAAATCTGGTACAAGCATCAACGCAACAAAGAGAGGGACAATCAATGTATCCACAAACCTTGGGTTCAACGGAACACTACAGGAGGTTCTTTATGCACCGGAACTTGCCCACAATTTATTGTCTGTGCGAAAAATTCAAGAAAGCGGTTTTAAGGTCATATTTGATGCAGAGGGCGTCACTATTCGAAACAAAAAGGAAATAATTTTAAAAGGTAAGCCCTTAAATAATCTGTATTGTATAATTTTCACGGTTCAAAACATGGAAAATAATGAAAGTCAATTAAATATCAGTACTAATAAATATGTTAATATTAACTATCAATTGTGGCATGAACGGCTTGGCCATATAAGCCAACAAAAGTTTATGCAAATTAAAAACAACTCAATGATAGAAAACATAACTGATATATTAAATATAACACCAACACATAACAAATGTGAAGCTTGTATTTATGGTAAACAGGCGAGACTTCCATTTTTTAAAACTAAAACAAAAAACCATGTCAATAGACCTTTATTAATAATACATACAGATGTTTGTGGCCAAATTACACCTTCGACTATAAATAATAAAAACTATTTTATTACATTTATTGATGATTTTTGTCATTATACAGTCACATATTTAATGACACATAAATCAGATTCAATAAATTATTTTAAAGATTTTGTTTCTAAAAGTGAAACATTATTTAATTCAAAAATAGTAAATTTATATTGCGACAACGGTGGTGAATATATATCAAACGAATTTAAACAGTTTTGTGTGTCAAAGGGAATCACCTATCATTTGACAGTACCTTATACACCTCAATTAAATGGTGTAGCTGAAAGAATGAATCGTACGATAACTGAAAAAGCACGTACGATGATAATTACAGCTGAATTACCTAAAGCATTCTGGGGAGAAGCTGTTTTAACAGCTACATATTTAATTAACATAACACCTACAAATGCAATTCAATTAAATAAAACACCATATGAACTTTGGCATAATAAAAAGCCAAATTTAAAATATTTGAGGGTATTTGGTTCAACTGTTTATGTTCACGATAAAATTCGCAAAAACAAGTTTGATAGAAAGTCGTTTAAAACAATTTTATTGGGATATGAACCAAATGGTTACAAACTCTGGAACGTTATAACAGAGAAATTTATTACTGCTCGTGATGTCATAATTGATGAAATAGATTATAAGCAAACTAGGCCTCTACATGTTAAAGACATTGCTGAATCTTGTACAAAATCAAATAACCCTATTTTAAATTTAGATCAAATTACTGCTTCACAATTAGATGAATCCCCAAATTTAAAATTGAATCAGACTAAAAATCAAACAGAAAGCGAATATTCCAGTGATCCCTTATTAAGACGAAGCGATCGAATTAAAAATCGACCGACTATCTCATATGACGAAACTACTGATCAAAATTCAATAAAAGATATTTTATGCTCAGCATATATGGAGGTACAAATACCCAAATCATTTAAAGAAGTTAAAGATCGAGAAGATTGTGTTCAGTGGGAGCAAGCTATACAAAAGGAAATTTCTTCTTTACAAATTAATAAAACATGGATTATTGTTCCTAAACCGAATGATAAAAACATTGTTGATTGTAAATGGGTTTTTGCTATTAAACAGGATGCACAAGGAAATCCTATAAAGTATAAAGCTAGATTAGTTGCAAGAGGTTTTAGTCAGGAATATTTAGTTGATTATGAGGAAACTTTTGCACCAGTAGCTAGGATTGCCACTTTTCGATTTCTGCTGGCTTTTGCAAACCAGTTTGAACTATTAATTCATCATATGGACGTTGAAACTGCATTTTTACATGGAAATTTAAAAGAGGAAATTTATATGAAAATACTTGAAGGAATTGAAGGAAACCATAATCATGTATGCAAATTGCAAAAATCGTTATATGGTTTAAAACAATCGGCTCGGTGTTGGTATGAACAATTTGATCACATGTTAAGGGAGTGTGGTTTTCAAAGATCTCAAATTGATCCTTGTCTTTACTTATTAAATAAGGGTCATGTTAAAAGAAATATTTATATTGTTGTAGACGATTTAATGATCATAACAAGTGATTTCATAGCAATGAATAATTTGAAACAATATCTGATGGTTCAATTCAAAATGACTGATTTACAAGAGATGAAATTATTTCTTGGAATTAGAATTGACAGAAGTAAAAATAGAATAACACTAGATCAAAGTTCTTATTTACAAAAAATTTTAAACAAATTTAAAATGCAAGATTGTAAACCTACTAATACACCTCTACCAACTGTTTTAAATTACATAGGTCTGAATGATGACAAATATTACGATGCACCATGTAAAAATTTAATTGGATGCTTAATGTATGTAATGCTTTGTACACGCCCAGATTTGTGCGTGGCAGTTAATATATTAAGTAGATATCAAAGTAAAAATAACTATGAACTATGGAAAACTTTAAAACGATTATTGCGATATATTAAAGGTTTATTAAATCTAAAATTAACTTTTATTAAAGGAGATGATCAACATATACTTACAGGTTATGTTGATGCTGATTGGGGTAGCAATTTAAATGATCGTAAGAGTACAACAGGGTATATATTTAAAGCATTTGAAAATTGTACTATCTCATGGACGTCAAAACGTCAAAGATCAGTGGCTACTTCTTCTACAGAAGCTGAGTATATGGCTCTTTTTGAAGGTATAAGAGAAGCAATATGGTTAAAATCGTTATTAAAAAGTATAAACATAGATATTAAAACCCCAATTATTATTTTTGAAGATAACCTCAGTTGCATTAGTATAGCAAATAATCCCACCAACCATAATAGGTCTAAACACATAGATATAAAATATCATTTTTCTAGAGAGAAAATTCAGCAAAAAATTATAATACTAAAATATATTTCCACAGGTGAGCAACTGGCTGATATATTTACCAAAGCACTACCGGCAGTTAAATTCCAACAATTACGAAATAAACTGCAACTATTACATACATATATATATATATTTTTTTTTTATTATTATTACATAATTTTTTTTTTAAATAATTTTTTTTTTATTCTATATACATATATATTTTTTTTTATTATAAATATTTTTTTTTTATTATTATATATATTTTTTTTTATTATATTTTTTTGAGTGGGAGTGTTGATATGTACGTGTTACATTGTAGATGTATAATATATATTCGGGGAATCACGGGGAATCACATAGAAAGGGTCTCATTGTTCCCGGCCATAAGCATGGGAATCCCTGATGTAGAAATGTAATACTATGCATGATGTAGAATAAGTTAGTTATATTCCAGACACGAGCTGCGACACTCTAAATATAAATATAAATATAAATATTAAACAAATTTGTGTTTAATTTAAAGCCCTTTCCAACAGTATTTAATTTCCTTGGTACCACTTACATAGGAGGCTTTTCCCTATCCGCCTTCTGAAAAGACGCCCGATAGGGACTAGCAACCCTTCATGGGGGTGTTGTCAAAGCATAATTTTATAGTTAATAGCTACTAACTAAATTATACTAAAAATTAACTATGCATATGACACATTTAGTATGGTGTTAGTAACAACTAGTTAGTAACGTTTTAGTAACATACTAACCAAACAACTATGCATAAATCTGTTTAAGTTTAGTAATGTGTCGAAGGTGGTAACGCAATGCCTTTTATTAGGAAAAACGTTGAACTGTTTGTGTATGAAGGAGAGCTGTAGTACATTTAATTTCTACACGGACAGGCAACGGCATTTTTGGCGCGTTTTATTTGAATCAGATAACCGAAACAAATTTATCATTTAAAATTAATAAATTAGAACAACACCAAAATACCTAAATTGACCATGGAACTATCCAATCATCTAAGAAACAACCTACTACAGAAGATATTACTTATTAATAACTCAACTTTTTTTTTGCATATGCTTTTATTAAAGCAGACATGGAAACAATAAAAACGCAATCAACAATAATGCTGGTTTAACAAAACCAACACATACTTTGCACAGATACTTAAAACGTAAACTCAATAACTACTCAAGTTACAAAATCATATCTGTACCAAGATAGTAGTATACGGTACCCAATATCTTCTGCTTTGAACAATTCACATGTGTGTTAACACTAACACGCGGCACACTGTTCAGTATCACAGTATCTAAAACATTTGAAACAATGCTTTACTTTGACCAACAAAAAGTACATATTAACTCCAAGAAAAATCAAGTACTCTAAAATTAACTTGGAGTTTGTATTGAAAATCTAAAATGCAAAAAATTGTTTGGCTTTCTACATCAAGCTGAGTTATAACCTTAGTTTAAAATTTTAAAACATAAGTCATTAGCTGTAATATTGACACGAGCTTAACAATTGTCTCTAAAACATAATACAACACAATGCCAGTCAAGTAAAAAAAACCATTATAAAGCTTCAAACGTTTTTTGCCCCAAAAACTCCGATATTTACGATTGTATTAGTCATCTCAGTTACAACTCAAACAACAATCCAAAATAGTATTACATAATATACAGCGTCATATAGTCCAAAACGTTTTTGAATGAATTATTCAAACATTAAATAAGCAAACTGCAGTTAAGTCTCCACAATTAACCCGTTTTTTCATTCAAAAAAATCTATACAATTTTATAAAATTTTCTACTTACTTTTATCGATGATAACATAAATTTTTTACATTTTTAAAATCTTATTTGTAGTCTTCAAAATAGTCCGAAACTCTGCAAGATATTGTGTATGACACAAAAAAATGTAGATCAAGGTGTATCAAAAGAAAGTGAACGTAAAGCAAAAAAGTACATAGCGCATGCAAGGACCAAGGACATGACTTAGATACACAACATAAAAAAAACAATCAAGCAGAATTTTGTTTTAAAACGTGGCTGGGGTTGACAACAAGGATCATGAGTTCTAGGAGTATATAATAACTTTTGATGTAATGGTATGGAATGGTAAAGACGTGGATAGATGACAAAAGATGGGAAAAGTTAAAGCCCAAATTCAGTCAAGAAGAGTAATACAAAAAACTGATTAAAAAAATGATTATGGTGAGGGAAAAAAAGAGAAGAGAAAAAATCAAACAAAATGATCAGACAAAAAACAAAGAATTGAAGAATATCATAGAAAATAAAGAAGGACAGAAACTGATAGAAATTATAAAAGAGAGGGATTAAAACATTTTAAAGCCAATACTTTAGGGTTTATGCTTATTTTACTATTTCACAAGCTACCTTTAAGTATTTACTTGTAAATTAATTACATAATTTACACTACCGAACCTGTTAATTGAGAGAATGCAGGCGATGTAGATACTAACAAGGCTTAGTATCTGATTCACTTCCAATCTCATATTACATGTAATTATGGTTACATGGACACTAATCATGTATTAGACTAATGGCCTGAATTAATAAAAACCACATTTAAGAAAAAACTTTTTTGGAGCTGGGACTTAAACCTGCAACAATTTATGCGCGAGATTAAACTTAGACACTTCACCTACTGAGCCATTCACCGAATATAATGAAACACAAGAGATAATAAAAAAAAATTAATAAGAAAGCGGTAGTAAAAAAAATTATATAAAAAAAAATTACGTATACGTATAGTAGAAAAAAAGGAAAAATAAATTAATGGAAAAACAGGGAATGTACTTAGAAAAAGCTAGAAGCTCAAAAGATGTTAAAAGATAATTAAAAATAAATTTATAAAAAAAACTTAAAAAATAAAAACAGAAGCAGAAGCAGAAACATGAAACATAAAAATACATCAACAAAGAAATAAAAAGAAAACAAGATGATATTGAGGCAATACTAATGAAGGCGTAGAAAGAACACTTTTCAATTTTGTTTGAAGGAGGAATAAAAAAAAAAACTGGACAAACAAGAGTCAATCTAGGAAGCGGAAAAAATTACAAAAAAGCAATATAGGGAAACATATAAAAATTAAAGGAAAACGCCAGGATTTAAAATAAAGCGTTGTTATATGGTACGGAAAAGTTAATTGAGAGATTGAGTGAGTTTATAAACAGAGTATGGAAAAAAAAGTTTCCGAATCAATAGTGAAAAGATCTTGTATGATCGATACACAAAAGTAAAAGCAAAAATCAAGTAATTAACTACAGAAAAATAACAATACTAGGTACAGCCTACAAGATCTACGCTATAACATTAGAAAAAAAGTTAGATAAAGAACCATGTATGAATGAGATAATTTCCGAGGAGCAACTTGGATACAGGAAAAAAAAACGATACCATAAATAACGTATATATTCTACACCATATAATTAAAAAAGGAATATCAAAGAAAGAAGGAAAAGTATATGCGTTATTCTTGGACATAAAGGTGGCATTTGATAGCGTGGATAAAGAAAAACTATAGAAGTGTATAGAGAAAGGAATTATCAAGCATCTGGTAAGAAAAATAAAAAAAATGTTTGAGGAAACAACAAGCAGGGTGTAGGTTAACAAAAACATAAGTAAAAGATTTAAACAACAATAGGAATGAGACAGGGCTTTTCATTGAGTTTCACTCCATTAGCTTTGTTTTTCCTAATTTTGAGAATTCATTTTCTCTCTGGTTGAAATCATTATTAGATGTTAGAATTGAGATAGTTGGTATAAAAGTACAGTTTTCAAGTTTATGGGAAATATTACAAGTATTTTATTATTTTTATATATTGTGTCATTATATTTTGAATTGTTTTCCCTACGCTTTGGCTTGCATGACAAACTCCACGGTGTAATGGCGCTTTTAGTACATCGTAGCTTGTTGTCTTGAATAGCAAACTACTCCGTCTGCCAGCTAGACAACATCAATTGTAAAAAATTACAAACATCCTTAACACAAGCTTTGTCTGTAACATTATCAGAGCAAGTTATAGCCAGTTTGGCAAACGCATCAACTTTTTTATTGTCACTGATACTTACGTGACTGAGAACCCAAACAAAGTGAACAGTGAATTTTAATCCACCTGAAGCAAAATCGAGTGAATTTTCCTCAGCAAATAATGATCAGGATATTGATAATCAATAGCATTTAATGCACTCAACGAGTCTGTATACATATAACATAAAATGTACTTGCACTTAGTTGGATGTAGAGAAGAGCCTGGTATATAGCATACAGTTCTGCATTATAAACCCTGCTAACACTTGGCAAGCCAAATGTAACTGCGTAAACTGCAACTCATCAACCAGAAAAGCACAACCCACACCGTCGTTACTTTTTGAGCCATTGGTATAAATCCAAGTAGCATTTACGTGCCTTGCTAGAATTTTTGCAAATTCAATTTGATATTCAACTGGTAAAGTTGAAGCTTTGCTCATTCTTGATAATGCAGTATTTAACTTTGAACGTTGAAAAGTCCAAGGAGGGTCGCGACAGTAAGACAGTTGATATACATCAGAGAGTTGGAAATCCAGTTTCCAAAGTATACTGCAGTTTCTTACAGCAACCGGTTTTTGGGACCGTATCCTGATGTTGTATATATTGTCGAGACGATTATTGTACACGACAGAAAACGTCGGATGCAAGCGTTTAGCTTTTAATTTTGCAGCGTATCTAACAGTCAATTTCTGTATGGTGGACAGGATCAACAATACGTAATGTGGATGGTGTTGCAGAAGCATAGACTATGGAACCATAATTTAATTTTGAACTCACCAAAGCGCGATGCAAAAGTAGCATTGTTTTACGATCCGCTCCTCATGACTTTCTACTCAACGACCTGAGCAAGTTTTGTGCCGGAACACATCTTGATCTCAGATTTATTAAATGGGGACGTCAAGTTAACGCACGGTCAAATGTGACACAGAGGAATCAAACACATTCCTGTACAAAAATGGGTTCTTCCTCAAGATATAATAAAGGGTCACCGTGTGGAGTTTGCTTTCTACAAAAATGAATAAACAACGTTTTGCTTGTAGAAAAAGTAAATCCATTGCTATTAGCCCTGTTCAAAATACGGTTGAGAGTTATTTGAAGTTGACGTTCCAATGTTGGCATGTTTCTCGAAGCGCAATAGATAGCTACGTTATCAACATACATACATCCGTTCACCGGATGCTTGATAAACTGACTTATGCCGTTAATAGCTATCATAAATAGCGTCACGTTTAAAATGGATCTTTGCGGAATACCATTCTGTTGCTGACGTATGCCCGAGATGCTATTACATACACGTACCTTAAACAAACGAGATGTTAAAAAACTTTGTATAAACAACAATATCCCACGAATGAAGCGTTTGTAGAACATTGTATTTCCACGTCATGTCATATGCTTTTTAATTGCTGTATCCAGCCAAACAAGGTGATCAGTCGTAGAACGATGACGCCTTGAACCACATTGTATATTAGCAATTAAACCTCTTGAGTCTAATAACCAAGTAAGACGTTTATTTATCATTCTCTTTAATAACTTGCATAAGCAGCTAGTTAGAGAGATAGCCTATAACTTGTCGGGAGCTTTTTATCTTTACCAGGTTTAAGTACTTGTACGATGATAGTCAGCTTCCATGACTTAGGGCAGTACCCTGCTGACATGCACGGTTATAAACCAAAAACTGAAGTTTGGCAGAGCGGCTTAAATGCTGAAGCATAGCATTGTGTATCAAATCGGCACCTGGAACAGTATTATGTGCTTCAGATAATGCCGAGTCAAATTTCCAAACACTAAAAGGTGCATTATATATTTCATCATCGTCGGAAACAAATGACAGATGTTTCTTCTTCATGTTAGTTTTAATCTCTTAAATTTTTTTATTGTAACTATCATCACTGGAAGCGTCAAAATAAATATTGGCTAAAATATTTGAGATGTCGAAAGGATCGGTAATAATTTGATCACCTGACAATAACCCACTAACAAGTACAGAGGCAATTTGGCCAGAAATTTTTCTGACTTTTTCCCACACTTTCCCGATGGGTGTTTTCGTTATATAAGTAACGTATTCTGACCATGATTTTCTTTTAGCTTTTCTGCAAGTTCTTCGCGCAACAGCTTTATACTTTAAATAAGCTAACAGGTTCTCTTCAGTTGGAAAGTGATTAAATCTTCGAAAAGAATGGCGTTTGTTTAATTTAGCTTGTCCACAATCAAAATTCCACCAAGGAACGGGCTCTCTGCAAGGTTTCCCTGAAGACAGAAGAATACTGGCATGAGCTGCTTGTATGACGGAATTGGTGAAAGTTTCAGCATCTTTGTCAATAGTGGCCTGGACACTGTCATTATAATCAAATACTTAAACAAAGATAACTAAATCCGTTTTTGAAAATAGATTGGCCAAGTTACAACCTCTGACATCGGTTTGACTTGAGGCCCACATAGTGTTAGGAGAAATGGGGACGGAAGTTGTTCAAGTAATTGATCAATCAAACGAATGTTTAAACTGACATTTGGCGAAATATAGATTAAGCAAACGGTCAGTGGGAAAGAAAGTTATAATTGAACGGCTACTGCTTCTAATGAAATGTTGACACGGAGTTTTTTTCTGAAAACCGTATCACAAACCACTAATGCCGTTCCACCTTAAGCACGATCAACATTTATACGATCTTTCCGATAAATAGTATAACCACAAAGATTAATTAAACTTCCAACCTTAAAATTAGTTTTCTGTAAGAAAACGCTGATAGGTGAAATTTCAGCTAGTAAAATTTTAAAAGATTTTTAATGTGCATTATATCCATTGAAGTTCCACTGTATAATGGTTAAAGCCATTTTTAAAGACACGTTGAAAACGTAATTTTAACCTTTCTCTTATTAGCGTTTTTTGTTTTTTTTTTTTTAATTATCATCTGGGGAAGTAGAAGAACTCCCACTATTTGACATCATTTTATCAGTCAGAGTAGGTTGCGCGGGAATAACTTCCACATTGATCAACTCTGACAACTTGTCATTATTAGGGTATGTGGGCGCAGGATTGCTAGAAACCTGCACCTCAGGTGGCGGTAATTTGGATTAGGCTGCCGTCTTTGCAGGCTTTGACTCAGACTAAGTTTTAGCCTGTTTAGGCTTTGACTTAGAAGTCGCCACCTTAGTTGGTTTTGACCCGATACGAGCCAATACTTTAGATGGTTTAGGCTTTAAATGAGCCCCCATCTTGAGTGGTTTTGATTGAAGTCCAGATTAAACCGTAGTTACGTTTGGATTTAAGCCTGATGGCCCCGCAACCGGTTTTTGCCCTTCACATTAGAGTCATAGTTTTTACTTGAAGAAGTTTTTGCAATAGCAGTAAATGTCATAATTGGTGTTTGTTGAACAATAGGTGTTTCAGCAATTGAAGCAAACGATCTAGAAAAAGTAGGAGCTGTAATTGCTCTATACTTTTTTTGAGCATCAAAGTAAGAGAGGTTGTCTGTTACTCTGATCTCGCCTATCTTCTTTTTTTCTTTCGTTTTTGGACAATCTTGGGAATAAACGGAATGTTTACTTTTGCAATTTACACATAAAGGTGAACTGTTGCATGGATCAGGGTCATGTTTCTTCTTACTGCATTTTGCACATGTTGCAACACCTGGACACCTAACTGCAGTGTGTCCAAAACGTTGGCATTGGAAATACCTCATTAGGTTAGGAATAAACGGGCAAACTGGGCGAGTAACATATGCCACTTTAACTTCATTTGGAAGCCGTTCAAAATTAAATGTTAAAATCATAAATGTTGTATCTTTGACTTTACTATTCTTTCTACGGGTTAATTTTTTAATATCGATAACGCCTTGCAACGCCAGTTCTTGTTTGCATTTGTCAACAGTTGTGTATAACAATTCATACCATTTATTAATAATATTGGAAATGGTCCTATAAATTAAGAAGAGAAAAATCTTCTTTAGACTCTGGCCATTTTCAGAACATTTGACAATAAAATATCTAACAAACTTTCTGCTTGTACTATTTCTATCTTTATTAGCTTTCTCGACCGTTTACATACAAGAGATCGTTTGGTTGGAGGTTTAGAATCTACCATAATAAACTCCGTCAACTTCATCGCTCAATCTTCCCACCCACCACGGAGCCACATATGGGATACTAAATCACAAATTGATGCAGTTGCCAGGGCTAATCAAGCAGTATAGATTTTATAAATGTAAATAAAAAAAATTTGCAAACACAAAGAATACTATCGGGTTCCAACCGTAACACATTGTGAACATTGTGAATCTTTTATCTATCACCACATAATTAATTCCTCACCTTTAAGTTAGATAACGAGCCGATTGGTTAAATCTGCCTTAAGTTTAACTTCTACTTTTACCAGAAGCTAGTGCCAAACCAGTGTGTAGGAACTAACACTCTTTTAAACCTGAGCATTAGCCCTTCAACTACCAAGATCCCCTTTTCTTGACTTTTGGGTCACCGCGCATGGCAAACACGCAAGTGAGTTACACAAGGTGTTATGTAAAAATTGTAAAAAAAAAACTCACAATTAAGTTTGACTTGTCTCTGACAAACTGGGGGTTTTTTAACGAGGTTTTTTCCTTGCCTATTGGTCGCCTTTTACGACCAGCAATGGGGCTAGCGGAAGTATTCTTTTGCACCACTCCCTTCCGCAGGGGGGTATTGATGTTATGTATCGTTCATCTAAATGTCAGCTCTTAAAACAAATATGAAGAAGTTTTGTTATGAATGATCTTGTAGTAAAAACAGCTCAAATGCAACTTACGACGACTAGACATAGACAACTATTTAATTTCTTTAAGTTTGTGAAATTCTTTGTCTTCTACTCGTGCCAAATATTAACCTCAAACATAAATTCTGCATTTTTTGAATTTGATTAACATTAGATTGATCGATAGCAGCATCATATACAGTATCACAAAAATTAAAATTTGACAAAACGAGTGATTCGCATAGTATGGTCCTAACCGTTCTATTTATAAAATTGCGATTTATGTAAATAGATTTTAGAGCTAAATAAAACTTTTGTATTAAGAAAGAAGTATTTTTCTTAAACCAAAGATCACTATCCATTAGAATGTCTAAGTTTTTGGTGTGATCAGTAAAACTCAACTCTTCATTATCAATAACTATTTTGATTTTCTGCTTAACTAAGTTTCTTGATTTGATTGATCCAAACCATAGTTTTTGACTTAGATACATTAATTTGTAATAAATGGAGTGTTGACTGTTTGAATAATTCTTGAATATCACTATTAATTTCATCTTCTGCAGCACGCAAATCATTTACATCAAAAGACATATATAACTGTGTGTCATCCGCGTATAGGTGATAATTGCAGTTGCGGATTACTGTGTGTAAATAGTGTACAGCAAAGCATTTAAAATAGATCCCTGCGGTACACCTAATTTAACTTCAACTGATGAAGAATTGCTGTTTTTTTATACGCACTGTTTGTTTACGATCACTTAGATATGAAATAATTAAATTACGCTCAGCAAAATCCAAACCAATAAAATTAAAAATTGATATTAAAGTAGTGTGACAAATTCTATCAAATGCTTTACTGTAATTCAATAGCACCGGTATTGTTACTTTTTTATTATCAGTCGCTTTAAGAATGTCATCTACTAATTGAGTATGTGCTGTAGAGCAACTATAACCCTGCCTAAACCCTGACTGTACATTAGGCAAATTATTATATCGTTTAAGATGTTTACGTAGTTGTATTTCTAACACTTTCTCAAGTACTTTTGACATAGCGGGAAGAAGACTAATGAGCCTCAAGTCATTAAATGTTACTGGATTGCTAATTTTGGCTAATGGGATGACGATGGTTTTTTTCCAGCACTTAAGAACTCTAGATGTTGTAATGCATGATTTGATTATGCAAGTGATAATTTCAATTAGCTTATCTGAGCAAAGGTTTAACATTTTTAAGTTGATGTTATCAGCACCTTTTGCATTAGATTTAATTTGTTTTAATATGCGCAGTATCCCTAAACAAGTAGTTGTTTGAAACTTTAAGTTTGATGTAAATGATTGTTTAAAATTGTTGTTGTAATAATCGAGTATATCATTATTTGAAGAAGTTACTGTGGAGTTTAGAAAATGGTTATTTAAATCATTAACATTCTTCAAATTATTTGGTATAACAGATTGTTTCTTTTGACAAATATTAAGTTTCTCAAGTTCTTTCTATAGATTAGGTTTATTTTCACTATTTTTTCACTAGTGTGGCATGTGTCAAAATTAAAACAGGTTTGCAGACTGCTGTAAATACAATAATAGTAGCAATAAAACCTTAATGTCTTAATAAACAACTTATTTTAAATGAAAAAAAATATTGTTTGTAATTTTTTTTATTGGAAAATCACCTTTAGTTAATGTTGTAGATTGTAGTGTAAACACAAAGTTTTTGGGTATATATGTACTGAGTAATAAATTTTTGTGTGTTAAGTATATATTTGTATATATTTGTTTGTGTTGCCGTCAGATGATGATCTTGTAAAAGGTTGAAACTAGTCATAGTTTAAATATATTTGTGATATAGTACTTAGTAAATGTGCTTTATTTATTTTTCAAGAACAATATGCTTTTATTGTAAAAACTCATTATTGCTGTGATACAATTAATAAAGATGGCACAAGTCGTACTCTTTTTAGTCGCACCTAAATCAATTTAATAAAAGTTTTCTAATGCAAAATTTTTTAATAAAACGTTTTTGAATCACAAATTATTGAGCAGTTATAAAGAAAGAACTGCACCTGTGAAAGAAACTACCTGGCAGGCCATCTATTTCAACTGAAGAGGTTGTTCACGATATACAGCATCATCCTGCATTTGCACTCGTATAATAAATCGTTATTTTAAAAATGTTGTCCACTTGATTATAAATGAGTCTCATATTGCAAAGTTCAACAAACATTTAAGTAATAATGAGATATTAGATACAACCTTTAGCAGTAGCTCCGTATTGCTAAAAATAACCAGTCAGTAATTTATCGTCGTGTAATTGTTAAAAAAATTATCTAAAATTATAGTGCGGTACCGTTCTGCATACTAATTTTAATTGAGTGTAAAGTTGTTTTGTGTAAGTTATGGAAACTGACAACAATCAAGCTTTATGGCCAAAAAGTTCTTATCCAATTTTTTATCATTATTTATATCGGAAACAACCTCTTTAGTTACTGTAGATGGCCGTCAGGTGGTTTATTTTTACAGGTATTCTGTTCTTGTGTAAACACCATTGTATATATAATTTAAATATCTAATTCACAATGTTGTTCAATTTACAAATTATGTATAACACATACTTCACACTATTTAAAATTTAGATATTACTCCATAATTCACATTTTATCTTACCTTTTTGTAGGTTACACTTAAGTTTAAGGTTCACCTTATCTTAAATTGGTTTGCAGGTGTAAATAATTTTGCTTTCTTAGCTACAAAGTGTTTCAGAAAAAAAATTTACTGTTTTCGATTAGTAAATGAGCCTAACTTTACCTTTATTTATAGTTTCTATCATTATCGGAATTATATTATGAAAGTAGAATTGGGTATTAAAAAAAGACGCTGAAAGCTATAAAAATAATAATATGTAGTATAAAAATTAATAAAATGTTTTGAATAAATTTAATTTGAATGTAGATTATTGACTTTAATATTTGTTTTGAATATTACAAGTTTCCAAAATAATTGTTTAAAATTTTAATTTGACTAGGAATTTAATAATAATATTCAATTAATTCTAATGCAGCCAGATCTATATTATTATAAAAATTCAAAGATAAAATCCATCTTTTGCATTTGTTAAAAAACTGACAATTTATAATAGATTATGTTTATGTGCACCTTAAGCCTTACAATTTTGAGACTTAACTTAGGTAATACTTAAGTATTACTTTGTGTGCCGTGCAAACCGTTTAAAACTTTAAGGTCTACTTAAGTGAAACTCAATAAATTAGCCGAGCTAAGTAGAAGCGGTGCAAACGGGCATAAGTAAACTTACTTAAAAAATGAAGAACGTTTATAAAAATTGACTTTTAATCTTGTAACTTTTAGGATTATTTTGTTTAAATAAAACAGGTTAAAAAATCGGAAAACTTTTTCTCAGAAGTATTTGAAGAATCTTACAGAAACAATTTTTAACTGCCTGGTTGAGGCTGTACTAAATATATGAATTAAGCATCAACTTTTCCAATTAATTATCTGATATAGTTAAAAAAAAAAACTAATGTTCTAAAGTTTACGAAATGTTTCTAGCACAAATCAGAATTGTAACCTAATTTGTCAATTATCTTAGTTGACCAGATTGTTGCTCAAATTTGTTTGACAAAGCAAACAAAGCTTATAAATTTTAAAGTTTAATTATGTATTGTGTTAAAAAAGTGTTTGTGTGAGGTAAAATTTTAAAAAAATCTTAAAAAATTATAGTTTTAAAGTGATAGTTAATTGAAAATAAATAAAACACAATTATTATGTACTATATGTATATATATTTTTTTTAAATTGTTATTTATTATAATATATTGACATATTTATAGTTTATATTTCATTTTGTTTTCTCCCCACATGCTGCTCTACACCGTCTCTATATGGATGCTTGCAGAGCTTTGTATGCGGGGCATCATTTTATGTTTCAATTCTTCTTATTTGTTATTTATGTTGTTTTTATTATCTACTTTAATCATTTCTTTGTTTTGATCTTTTTAATATATAGTGTTCTTTTATTTTTATTTTGAATTCATTATAGCTCTTTATTTTCTTAATACTTTAAGGCAGTTGAATGTACGTAACTAGTCCATTGCCTAGTATTGTTTGTTTGCCTTTTCTGTCCTTGTTGTGTGTACATGTATATTGCTTTTTCTTCTAGTGTTATGTCCGTGAATTTATTTGTTGGTTATTATTTGGAGTTTAGTTTTAATTTTTTAATTTTTTATTTTGTATATTAGGAAGATACTTAATGCAGTTTCTTTTGTTATGCATTTCCTGGCTCTATATACAGCTCCTATTGTTGCTGCGCTTTCTTTTAATATTTTGTTAATATGTGTATTCTAGGTGAGTTTCTCAGTTAATATTATTCCTAAGTATTTTGTATGTTTTGTTCTAGTAATTGGTATGTTATTTATTTTAATTTTTATGTCAATATCTTATGTGTTTTTTTGTCTTATTACCATATAAGTTGTTTTTTTCATTTGTTGTTTGTATGTTTTTGTCGTACCATTTAGTTAGTTTCTTAATGTCTGCATTTATGTTTCTTTCTATTGCTTCTTTATTTTTTCCGTAATATATAATACATGTGTCATCAGCATATGTATATATTTCACCAGTCAAATTAATATTATATATAGTGATGGGCATAATCGATTATTTCAATAATCGATTACCTAGTATTCGATTAATTTAATAATCGATTAGTAATCGATTATTTACCCCCCCCCCCCTCCCACCCCGATTAGTAAAGTTAGTATAAATTAATTTTTAAAGTTAAAAATATAACGTTTTATTAGGTTTACTCTGAAAATTTTAACATCGATGTTAGTTAAAATTAATTTTTAGCCAATCAGTTATCAAGTTTTTTATTTAATTAATTAGAAACGTTCTAAATATTAATTAACATCGCATTAATTAATATCATAATCACGCAAACAAAAATATTGGCTGTGAATGAAATGCGAGCAGAAAGATGCGTCATCGATTAAATCTAACCAAAAATAGTAACTACTTTTAAACCACTCGAGTCCCCCCGCACATCACGCATGTGCGAAAATAACAATTGTCTCGAGTAAGTAGTTACTACTTTTATAATCCATTACGGGACTCGCATTGGAATCCATAGCCGAGCATCAAAAAGTACAAGCTATGTGGCTCTCTAGAAAGCGATGCGATTCTCTGAATCGATTATAAAATGCGAGTCTCTGAATCGATTATAATATGCGAGTCCCTGAATCGATTATAAAATGCGAGTCCCTGAATCGATTATAAAATGCGAGTCTCTGAATCGATTATAAAATATCGGCTATGAATGAAATGCGAGCAGAGAGATGCGTCATCGATTAAATCTAACCAAAAGTAGTAACTATTTTTAAATCACTCGATTCCCGCACATCTCACTTGTGCAAAAATAACAATTTTCTCGAGAAAGTAGTTACTACTTTTATAATCGATTACGGGACTTGCATCGGAATCCAAAGCCGAGCATCGAGAAGTACCAGCTATGCGGCTCTCGAGAAAGCGATGCGAGTCCCTGAATCGATTATAAAATGCGAGTCTCTGAATCGATTATAAAATGCGAGTCCCTGAATTGATTATAAAATGCGAGTTCCTGAATCGATTATAAAAACTGATAGACGAACATAGAAATTATTATTTTTAATACAGTTTGTGTTGTTTTGTTTGCACTAAATTTATATATCGATAAAATATATATATTATTTATTTTCTATTTTAACCTGAATGGAACCACCATTCAACGAATCTAGACTATTTATAAACTATACCAAGCCCACTGAATAAAGCCGAATAAATTTGCACGTTTGTGTTAGAGTTTTTATGAAAAGCATTTTATGTATTATGACTTTTGTTTGGGACGTGTGAAGTTGATGAGATTCATTACTAATGTAATAGTAATTAATTAGATAAGATTACTGATTATTTATTAATAATAACACATTTATTTTTTAAATAATTTAATAACGCTTCAATTTTCAACAATTCATAATGCAAACATGATTTTATCGTTAACAGAAATTTTTATACTTTCGATCTTGAATCTTGATGATGCAGCACATATATTTCTTGATTTTCTTGAATTCATTATTTATTTTTAAATAGATAAATTATCAAATTTAAAACAGCTCGAGTCGGCAATGAATCGAGTTTATAATGACTCGAGTCATTAGAGTTGTCAAGGGCTTGTCTTCAAAAATGACTCGAGTTGTCAATGACTCGAGTTGTAAATGACTCGAGTTGTCAATGACTCGAGTCCTTAATGACTCGAGTGGTTTTATTTAAAGACTCGAGAATCTCGAGATGTTTTAATAATCGATTCAGAATCGATTAATGACTCGAGTTTGCCCATCACTAATTATATAGATCATTTATTTATGTATAATATATATATAGTATTGGTGCCACCACTCCGCCTTGGGGTACCACATTCTGCTTTCGTTGTTTTACTAAATATGTTGTTTATTTGTGTTTGTTGTGTTCTGCTTTTAATACATGTTTTTAACAGTTTTAAATTTCTGTTTCTTATTTCTAATAACTTAATTTTTTTAATCAATTTGTTTTTGTTGATGGTATCAAAAGCTTTTCTTATGTCTATAAATATTAGTATAACATACTGTTTCTCGTCCAACTTTCCTGCTATATGTTGTATTATATCGGTTGTTATGCCCATTGTGCTTGATTTTTTTTTTGAATGCGTATTGCCTTTTATTTATAATATTATATTTGTTTATATGTGTCATTAGTCTGTTATATATTGCCTTTTCTGTAATTTTGCTAAGAACTGATATAAGTGATATTGGTCTATAGTTTTCAGATTTTGATTTTTCTCCTTTTTTATATATTGGTTTTATAATTTGTTTTTTACGTATTTGTGGGTGTTTACTTGTTTCTATCATTTTATTTATGAGTTTTTTCAATATTGGTGCTTCTTTTTTTTTATGACTATTATCACTTCATGGGTTATTTCTTCTTCAATTCTTGCGGCTATTATTGTTTCATTGTCATCATTTTTTTAAATTTTTTTTGCAATTTCTTTCCCACTGTTGCAAAGTAGTTGTTTCATTTGTCTTTGTTTGTCCGTGTTCTGTTATAGTTTCAGTTATTTCTTGTTTTGTTTTCTTCTTTGTTTTATTTAGCATATTATTTATTTCTGCTTATTGTTTAGCTTGGTTTCCGTTTTCGTTTGCATTTTTTATTTTGTTTTTGTAGAAATTTCCTTTTCTTTTTTTTATTTTGTCTTCTAATTCTTTTTTCTTCTGTTTCAGTATTTTTTTAATTATTTCATTTTTTTGATTTATGATGTATTTCTCTTGTGTTTTGTGTCTATCTTTTATTATCGTTATTATTTCCATGTTTATCCACTCATTGTTTTCTTTTATTTTTATTTTCGTTATTTTTGTGTTTTGATATATTGTGTTCTGTAATATTGTTGTTAGTGTGTAAAAATTGTGTAGTTTTATTATCTATGTTTTCACATTCTTTCTTAATTTTTTCATAGTTTATTTTCTTTTTAAGTAGTTTTTCATATTTTGTTTTTTCATATATTATATTCCATTCTGTTATTACCGCATTATTGTCTAATAATGTTATTTTTTCAATTTTAATTTTTTTGTTATAACCTTTTATGTTTGTTATAACGTGATCTATTATAGTGCCAGGTTTATCTGCGTTGTTTCTTGTCACTCTTTCTTTGTTTATTTTATTTAATATACAATGACCATTTTCTACAATTAAGTTTTTGTAGTTATTTGTTACATTGTTATTTTCTCTTAGATTTATGTTCATGTCGCCTACTATTATATTTTTGGTTTTAGTTTATGTTATTTTGTCTATTACATCTAAAAATCATTGTTTTTTGCGGTTTGAGGTTTATATATTGCTGTTTGACTTATTAAGTTTTATTGTTAGTATTTCAGTATTTTTTTCTGTTATACTTTCTTGTACTGTTGTTGTTATTCCGTTTTTATGTATATTGAAATGCCCTCATTTTTCATCACTCTGTTGTTAAATATTGCTGCATAGTTTGGAATTTGAAAATATTTTTCTTCATTTGGATATAGCCATGATTCAGTTATTACAATAATATCAGGTTTGTATAGTTATATAGTATTGTTAGTATTTCATCAAATTTGTTTCGAATACTTCTTGCGTTATGTAGATATATTTTTATGTTGTCCATTTTAGTTATAGTTATTATTTATATATATATATATATATATATATATATATATATTTGTTTTCTGTTTTTATTATTTCTTGCTTAATAGTTCCTTGGCATGTTTGTTACCATGGATAACTCTTGGCTCGTCTTTTTCTGTTTTTTTTGCAAGTAATCTTTCTTCTTTATACCAGACCCATTTGTATCCGTGCTTTTTCAATTTTCTTGTTTCATAAAATATACTGTTGTTTTTGTATGTACGCTGTTCCGTGATTTATATTTCCTCTTTTCCTTTTAATCCACATTCTTCTTCTTTGATTGGCCTTTTTTTTTCTTTTCCATTATTTTTTTTTCTTCTTCTGATTTGAATTTAACCAGTATTTGTGCATCTGGATTTTTATTGTTTATTCTACAGGCTTTTATGACATTATTTGTTGGAATTTTAATATTTATATTTGTGAATAGTTTTGCCATTGTTTCTTTTATGTTTTCTTTTTGATGTTGTTTTGGAAACCCTGCTATCACAATATTATTTTTATCTTATCTATCTTGTTCATATTTGTTAACTTTTTCTTCCAGATCCTTTATTTGTTTTTCTTTATTTCAATATTTTCCTTTTTTATATCTTTAAGAGTTTTTTTCATTTTTTCATTTTCTCATTTTTTTTTTATTTTTTCATTTATTTTTCTTCCTCTCTCAAACTTTGATGACATAAAGTCCACTGCTTTTTTTAGTTTTTCCAGGTTTGTTTTTATTCTTTTGTCTTCGTTATTCTTTAGTTGTTTTGGTGGCATTTTTATAGATTTTTAATTATTTTTTTATGATATTTTATTAGATAATAAATAGATTTAATTTAATTAAAAATATAGATGTGGTTTAAAAAATTTTTTAAAATATTATTTTAATTTTGTAAAATTCATAAGTTTGTTATATAAAACATTAATAAATAACCTGCACTAGTCTCTATTAATTTTATCAGCCGAAAGTGTAATGCCACCTGTTACAAAACGCCACAAGCTTTAATGGAATTTATGAAATAAAACGTTTAGCTATTTGGGTTATGTAGCATAAACAGTATGTTTATAAATCTTGTCTTATTTTTTGTTACAGGCCTATATGCACTTAGTAACACTTCCACACTTTATACACTAATCACAGATTGATTTATCAACACTTTTAGGTTTATAAGAACTCTAACCATTAGTTAATTTAACATTATTTTCCGAGACGTAAAATGGCGTGATTGCAAATATATTTAAACCGTGACTAGTTTCAACCTTTTCACAAGGCCATCATCTGACGGTTATACAAACAAGTTTGAATAGAAAAAAAAAATTACATAGTATATATATAACAGTTTTCTTATAGTTAATTATTGTATAAGGTTTTCCAATATGAGGTTTCATTTTGATATTTAAAAAAACGGGTATTTAAAAAAAAAAAATCAATAAATATTTATTTCATTGTAAAGAAAAAGGTATGCCATTAACATTTGAAAACGATATCAATCAAATGGCCGCCACGGTTACGGTTGCAGTACCACATTCTTTTTATAAAATTTTTCATGACCATTTCGTACATTTGCGGCTGTATGTCCTCTATAACTTTACGAATTCTATTTTTAAGGTCTTGAATCGATTGTAAAGCATTGGCATAGACCTTATCTTTTACGTGGCTCCTAAGAACAAAGTTTAAAGGTGTTAAATCACATGATCTCGGTAGCCAATTGTGATCACTTTTTTGAGGAATAACACGGTCAGGAAACTTTTCTTGCAAAATTGCAATAGTTTTGATGCTTGTGTGGCACGTAGCGCCGTCATGCTAAAAATAAACGTTGTCCACATTAATATCTACCGGTCATAAAAAATCATTAATCATAGCCTCATTTTCAAAAAAATGGGGTCTAATCACACCGCCAGCCCAAAAACCGCACCAAACAATGACACGTTGAGAATGCAAATACTTTTCAACAATCATTCTTGAATTTTCTGAGCCTCAAATGCGACAATTCTGCTTATTAACGTAACCTATGAGGTAAAAATAAACTGAAGATAATATTTCGCTGAAATTTCGGATCATTTTGATGCATTTGAAAGACCCAATCAGCAAAGATACGACGTTTATGGTGATTGCCCGGCTTGAGTTTTTGTGTTAACTGATTTTTAATTGCTTTAAGACTTAAGTCTTTATGCAAAATACGGTGTAATGTTGTTTGTGAAATGTCTAATTCCAAAAATCGACCAGGAATCGACAAACTTGGGTTTTCTTCAACACTACGGGCTACATCAGCAATATTCTCACGTGTTCTTGAGCGATGCACACGGTTTCGATTCTTTACATCACAAACTTGTCCCAACAGCTCAAATTTTTTCACCAGGTTTACTATTACCGGCTGAGAAGGTGCTTTACGACGACCAAAAAGTGCTTTAGTTTTGCAAACTGTAACTGAAAATTTTTCACCATTATTGTAGTAAATTTTAATAATTCCAAAGCGTTGTTGAAGCGTGTATTGTTCCATTTTTAACAATGGCGTAGTTTTTACTTGACAAATGTCAAAAATAATTTGAGTTGTTGGGACAAGTTTGTGATGTAAAGAATTGAAACTGTGTGCATTGCTCAAGAACACATGAGAATATTGCTGATGTAGCCCGTAGTGTGAAAAAAAAGCCAGCTTTGTCAATTCCTCGTTAATCTTTGGAATTAGACATTTCAAAAACGACACTACAACGGATGTTGCATAAAGACTTAAATCTTAAGGCTTTTAAAGTTTAGTTAACACAAGAACTTAAGCCGGTCAATCACCTTAAGCGTCGTATCTTTGCTGACTGGGTTCTTTAAATGCATCAAAATGATCCGGAGTTTTATCAAAAAATTATCTTCAGTGATGAGGCCCATTTTCACGTTGGAGGCTACGTTAATAAGCGGAATTGTCGCATTTGGGGCTCAGAAAATCTAAGAATGATTGTTGAAAAGTATTTGCATCGTCAACGTGTCACTGTTTGGTGCGGTTTTTAAGCTGGAGGTGTGATTGGACCTTACTTTTTTGACAATGAAGCTGGTGCAACTGTTACGGTAAATGGATGGCGCTACCAAGCTATGATTAATGATTATGGCCGGAATTAGAAAATATTGATGTGGACGACGTTTATTTTCAGCAAGACGGCGCTAAGTGCTACACAAGTAACAAAACAATTGCATGCAATTTTGCAAAAAAGTTTTCTAACCACCGAGATCTTGTGATTTAACATCATGAGATTTTTTTCTTTGAAGCCACGTGAAAGATAAGGTCTATGCCAATGCTCTACAATAGATTCAAGACCTTAAAGATGGAATTCGTAAAGTTATCGAGGACATACAGCCGCAAATGTGCGAATTGGTTATAGAAAATTTCATGAAAAGAATGTGGTACTGCAACCGTAACCGTGGCGGCATTTGACTGATTTTGTTTTTAAATGTTAATGGCATACCTTCTTCTTTACAATGAAATAAACATTTATTGATTTTTCTTAAAAAATACCCGTTTTTTTTTAATACCAAAATGAAACCTCTTATTGAAAAACTCTATATTTAAAACCACAAAAATAATGTGCAATTAGTTAAAGAAACACTAATAAAATAAAATTTCTAAAAAAATAATAAAGATTAACTAATAAAAGACATATTATAACATAATTATTTTTGCTAATAATTAATTCTAAAGGCTGAATCATAAACTGTATTAAATAATTATAATTCAAAGACATCTATTTTGTTGTTTATAAAGTTCTATTAAAACGCGTGAAAAGGTTATTATTATAATTGCCAATCAGTTTAAATGAGAGTTTTTACAAAAAATCTCTCTTTTACTTTGAAGACGTTTAGAACAAATATAGAATATATGTCATGAATTTTCACTTGCTTATTTAAAAAAACAACACTTTTCCATAAAATGTAATGAGTTAAAAATCCGGGAGTAAGTATAGAAAGTACAGAAGAAATACTAATCTAAAAGCAATGTATCTCAATAATTAATTAAAACTTCACATCTTGGTGAAATTGATGAATTTATTTTTACTTTATTTAGTGTACAAAGTTAATAAATATATAATATAAATACTGCATTAATTACTAAAAAAACTAATATAATATATGTAACAGTTGTATAACAGTATTGTATTTGTAAATATCTAATATTATTGAAACCTAAGAGCAATAAACTTTCATATTCATATTTATGCATATATTTTTTTGTATTTAAATTTTTGAACGTAAATAAATATATGAATATTTATAATAATAAAATATATTCTTACTACTATTACAAAATATTATAATTAAATATTAAATAATTTATTTTATATGATAATAGATATCAAATAAATAAATAAATAAAATATTAAATGGTTTTGCGATAATTAAAAGTATATTCAAATATGCAGCTATTTTATAGATATCATATACAATAAACTGTATTTATGCACAATTAATTGGTTGTGTATGCTTATACGTCTAAGACTTGGCATTTTGCATTTACATAATATATGTGTTTATTATGTAACATTATTATAGGGATGGTTATGCGAGTTTAATGGGTCTCAATTTTTATAATATTATCAGCCATAGGCGGCTTTGCATGTTGTGTCCCACTCTCGATTGGTATGTACATAATGCAATATGCATTACTAACAAAACTATTTTGTTCAAATACATATAAAGTTAATAAAATAATAGTCTTAATAGATGATTATTATTGTAAATGTATTAACTACTTATAATAATGATAATAAATTAATTTTATGTTCTCAAAATGATAATATATAGCAATAATAATAATAATTATTATTATTATATTTATTGACAAGAATAACCATACATATATCATATTTGTCAAGAATGATTATAAAATACGCGTAATTCTTTTTTCTAACTGTAAAAACTGTAAAATAATATGCTGTAAAACGGCATATTAAAAAATAAAAATATGAAGAAAATAAATAACAAAAATAAAATAAACTTTCACAAACTATTAAAATAATAGCAAAAAATGATAAGATAATTTCAACAGTGTCTAAGAGTGTAAAAGATTATAAACACTGCTGGATTTTACAATACACAAACATATATTACAACTAATAAACAAACAACCATATCTATATACGATAATATATAACAAATTTGAGCAGACAATCGACATCAACAATTTGATCGCTCAAGACAATCGACAAACTGTGTGATAATTCACACGCAACTCTTTGTTCTAAAAACTGCCGACAATCCAATAAAATATTATGAACATTTAAGACATCTAAACAAAGTAAGCAGTGACATTTATTTCAGACATCTGTAGCATAATCAAATAACTTTGTCTTAGTAATGATTAAGATATTAATAATTTATAGCGTTTAATGCATTCAACGAGTACATATAATATAAAATGTGCCTGCCCTTAGTTTGATGTAAAGATAGGCCTGATAGATAGCATTCAGTTTTGTAGTATAAACACATGGCAAGCCAAATGTAAACTGTAGTTCATCTACAAGAAAAGCACAACCTATACCGTCGCTACTATTTGAGTTATCGGTAAAAACCCAAGTGGCGTTTACGTACTTGATTGAATTTTTGTAACTTCAATTCGATATTTAAATATACTAAACAAAAGGTTTAAGTACTGGTACTATAATGGTCAGCTTTCACAACTTACATCGGCCACAATATTCAAGGTATTGAGATAATCGGTAATAATTTTATCACCTGGCAATAAACCACTAACAGGTACAGATGCGTTTTAGCCATTTTTTTTTACTATTTCCACACTTTCCCGACAGTGGTTCTCAAATTGATACATCTTTTTTAGTTTTTTTCAGTTGGAAAGTGATTAAACTTACGGAAAAAAGGCGTTTATTTAGTTTAGTTAGAAATTCTCTACAAGGTTTTCTCGAAGACAGCAAAATACTTACATGCGCTGCTCACACTGTCAAAATCAAACACTTAAACAAACATATCCCAATCAGCATCTTTTGTTCTACAATTCCGATGAAAGTAATCACTATCATAAAGATGTTCTGAGACTTCTCAATCTAATCATGCTGCAATACTTAAAAAACAAATAGTACAGCCGAGATTGATTTATTGTATGAAGTTACAACTTTGCCCATTGGTTTGACTCAGATTGAGTCTTAGCCTGATAAGGCTTTCACTTGGAATGAGTCTCAACCTTGGTTGGTTTTGGCTCTATACAAGTTAACCATTTTTTTACATTAGAGTCTCTATTAAGAGAAGTTTCTGCAACAGCAGTAACTTTTATAATTGGTGATTGAACAATAAATGTTTCAACAACTGCAGCAAACAATCTATGAAATGTATGAGCTGTAATTGCTCTATACTTCATTTTAAGCATCAAAATTAAGAAAGTTTATTTGTTATTTTGATCTTGTCTTTTTTTTTCCTCTTTCATGTTTAGAAAATTCCGAAAATAAACGGGAAGCTTATTATTACAATTCACGCATAAAGGTAAACTGGTGCATGGAACCATATTGGGTTTTGTATATATGGGCAGACCAAGCAGGTATTGTATGCCATTTTAACTTTATTTACAAGTTGTTCAGAATTAAATGTTAAGATCATAAAGGTTGTATCGTTGACCTTGCCATTCTTTTTGCGGGTCTTCTTACAATAGACGTTTTTGCCGTCAATTTTTGTTTGCACTCTTTAACAGTTGTTAATAACTGATACTATAAAATAACTTGCTTGTAAATACTTAAAGATGTATGCTGCTCAACTATATAACGTGATATTTCTTAATGCCTTGCATTCCTACATTTTACTGCTTTCCATTCTATCCTTAACTTCAATAAGTAAGGAACTATCTTTTAACTTTTTGCAAAAATTTAATGATCTATTAATGATGTTGAAAATAGTCTTGTAAATTAAGAACGAAAAAACATTCTTTAGACTCTGGCCACTTTCCAAACATTTAAATATCACAAACTTCATTAGTTTATGTTTGTAAATGAGCAAGATTTTTTGGTTAGAGGTTTAGAATCTACATTAATAAACTTTGTCAATGATACGCTACATCACAAACAATTGCAGTTGCTAGGGCTAATTGGTTGATGGGTTTTATAAATGTAAATTAAAAACTTTCGCGAACATAAAAAATACTATCGGGCTTCATACCATAGCACAGTGTAAGTAAACCTTTCATCTATTATCATATAAATAATTCTTTACTTTAAAGTTAAACATAACAAGCTGTTTTACTAAAAGCTAGGGCCAAAGCAGTGTGTTGTAACTAACACTCTTCCAAACATGAGTATTAACCCTTCAACTACCAAGATTTTTTTTCTTGGCTCTTAGGTCACCGCGAACGGCAAACACGCAGTTGAGTTTTACAAAATGTTTAGTAAATTATGTCAAACGTAAACTCAAAGTAGTTGCAGATATTATTTTTTGCATCATTTCCTTCTGCAAGCGGAACTAATATATTAAAATTAACTGAATAAGTGTTATTCATTTTTAGATATTTTAAGTAATTACTATTATCGTACGTAACTAATCTTAATGCGCAAATTAATAATGGAACTTTTTTTTTATATTGTTATTTATTATAAGGGCAATTCCATTTTAAACGGACCAGAGCTGGGGGGGGGGGGGGAGGGGTGCATTGAAAAACTTGTTTATGTATTTTTTTTTAGTTTCTATAACTTATTAGTAGTTCTTTGATCCGTATAAGAGAGTATAAAACCCATAAAAAAATTCTACGACTTTTTTTTGTTTTTTGTTAGTTTTTTTACTTAATCGCATTTTTTGTTTAAAACCGCAATTTTAACTCAAAAAATAAATTTACTAATGAAATCAATCAGAATTTTTTTGTAGAATCTAAATCTGGCGCCATTTTAAGTCTATACCCTGTCTATAAGCCGCAAAAGTCATAAAACCATGTTTTGTTCTCAGTGAGTTGGGCAAAAAGGAGCATTTTTTAAATTATAAATTTGTTTTGTGTATTTGGGTTTTAAAGGTCTAAAACTCGAAAAAACTGCAAAAATAAGCCTATTTTTTATTTCAAACATAACTTTCTCATTATGCAGGTTGGGTAATTGTGTGGGAACACCAATTTTTTAATCTGTACAGTGACGTATAATTGATGAATTAATGAATATTTCAAAAAACCCAAATCTCAGGTCTATGGAATCATAATATATCATTAAGATTGTTAAAAAAAATTATTTCTAAAAATAAAATAAAATACCCTGTATTTTTTTTAATTAAAAACTGATAATGGATATGATATCACGCAAAACGTGGTACGCATTCAAAATCAAAATACGTCACTATATAGATTAAAAAATATATAAAAACTTATATTTAGATCATTTTTGAAATAAACAAAAAATGCAACTAAAAACAGGGTGTTCCCACACATTCATATGTATAAAATTAACAATATTTGAGCATGAATTTCTATATTTTATCAGTATTCACGTTAGGAAACAACGCGCAAAGTAAACGTAAAATGGTTATTTCAAGCACCCGTGGTGTTTTGTTGTGGAATTAAAATAATTATTACAGCTCATAAAAATAAGTGGACATGTTAGTTTTTGTGTCTTGAGTCACGCAATACGGAGAATATAATTTATTATTGCAACCGTTTATGTTTAAATGAATAAGTTTTTAGAGTCTAAAAATAAATAATGCAGTCCGAGTTACTTGTATTAATCATGGGTCATAAAAACGTTTTACAATTACAAATTGTAATGACCAAATAGAAAATTAAAAATATTACCAAATGTAACAGAATTATTTGAGCATTAAAAAAGTGGTTTTAGCAACTTTTTTATGAATTAAAATACTCATTTTACTAATTTTAATGCATAGTTTATCACTTAAATTGAAAAACCGCGTTTAAATTGTTGCCAAAGTAATTATGATAGTAAAAAACACCAAATATTAAATGACTAGACATTTGACATAGTAGTGTAAATCCATTTTTAAGTTTTAAACTAATAGTTTTTATTGCAAGAAACATGATTACATATTATAATCAATTGTGCGGGGTGATATAAATAATGCTGTTGACTTGAGAGAACTTATGTAAGTTTTAATTGCAAATATATTTTATAAAGCTTGTTGAATAAAAATAAAAATCTTTGCAATAATACATTTTCAAAGTTTTACTATACATATCGGAATTTGTATGCGTACATGTGGATGTGAAAGCCCACAAAGGAGGTTAAATAATTGCACTTGTATCGGATAATTATTACGTCAACGTAAGTAGGCATTGTCTTAAGCGATCACCATAAAGACTTGGATGTGAGCAGCAAAATGGTGAAATTGTTCGCGGCTCTTCGAACATGGACGAGTTTGGCGAATGTGTGTCAGAGAGAACACTGAACGGCCCGAAGAATGTTCCATCCGACCCTCCTCGGACTTCTTTCATTTTTCACTACTATCTTCTTATTCGCGGATTGTCCGTGTAACACTTTTTTTTAATATATAAACTGGACCTCGAATCGTGCATCAATTTTACAAGAATTTTGTTAGTGAATGTTGTATACTTTCATTTGCAACCAAATATTTGACCTCAAAAATTATTTATATAATATAAGAAAACGAAGTTATTGTAAATTTTCAACTAATTGTTATCACAAATCCATACATTTCTAACAACATTTATTTGTTTACAATTTCATTTACGGTTTCTCTAGATGTGTGCTAAACACACTAAAAAGCGGTTATTTGTTTGTATATGTATATGCTTAGATTTTTTACTAGGAGCATTGTAAAATGCTTTTGACAATTCGACTGAAAATCTTAAACGATTTATAAAACGCCAAGTAGTTCCTAGTCTGGATGTAAAAGCTTTTTTAAGTTGTATTTTTTTAAATATGTATTGTTATATTCCGTCGTTTTCTAAATTACTACTTTTGTTTTAATAATTTTATAAAATTTTTATTTGTATTATTTATTACAACTTTGAAATAATTAAAATGATAAGAAATGTAATACATATTTTTTTATTGTTTATTCTTTATTGTACGTCACTGACAACCGTTGCCAAAACGTTACTTAATTAAGTTGCAAACAGTTTTTTGCACAACAATACAATTTAATTTAATTTTTGCCACTCATATTAATTTGTAGCTTTTCTCTTTAAAAATCTTTCTTACAAGAACTACTTTTTAACTGACTGACAAAAATTGCTGGAATAAATCCGACTAACTATTGTATTTTATTATTATTATTATTATTATTATTATTATTATTATTATTATTATTATTATTATTATTATTATTATTATTATTATTATTATTATTATTATTATTATTATTATTATTATTATTATTATTATTATTATTTCATCTAAAAAATCTCATTCTTTGAATGGCTGGGATTTAGGCAAGGCGGATTGTTATCAAGCCATACCTAATTGTTATTTAGAAAGCGTCTGACAATATGGCATGTATCCAGTACGATTGTCTTGCTAATTGCTGGAAGCAGGTGTTGTAATTTTAAAGCATCGAGTTCAGTAAGTAAGCTTTTCGGAACGACTCCTGTAGTTGAGATAACCAGTGGGAATATACGTACTCCTTTCAATCGCCACATTTGTTTTATTTCTGCAGACAGTTCTAAATATTTATTTATTTTTGTGGCATAAGTTGATTGTAAGTTGTGGTTTAGTGGTACTGCAATGTCTATGATTGACACTTCCTGCTGTTCTTTGTTATATACCACTATGTCAGGTCTGTTTGCTTTTATTTTAACGTCTGTTCTTATTTCGCGGTCCCAGTATAGTTTATACCTATCATTTTCAAGTACATCTGTTGGTTCATATTTATAGTACGGGGTATCAGATGGGAGAAGCATAAGATCTCTGGCTAGCTGTTGATGGATAATCTTGGCCATGTTGTTGTGTCTCTGCGTGTAGTCCATATTCGCTAACATCGAGCATCCGCCAGTGATGTGTTCAATGGTTTCATTTGGTTTTCCGCATCTTCGGCATTTATCAATTATTGATGTTTCTTTAATAATGTATTTTTGATAGTTTTTGGTTAATATAACCCTATCTTGGATGGCTCGCATGAATCCCGTTGTCTCAGCGTACAAACCTCCTTGTTTTAGCCATATGTTAGAGGCGCTAATATCGTTTGTATCAGATAATAGTTGATGCGGGTGAGTACCGTGGATTTCCTTCTGTTTCCATCTTTGCAGTTTGCTTTCAGTTTCATACGGTTCATGTTCATGCTCATGCTCATGCTGGCTCAGGTGTAGTGGCGAATTGTTAATATCTGCTTTGCATATTGCTTCAAACATGATGTTGTGGGTAGCTTTGCTCATAAAATACTTTCTAAGTGAAGTGATTTGAGATAGGTGTTGCTGCATTATGTCTAGTATACCCATTCCACCCATTTCCGCTGGTAAGGTGATGCGTTCGATTGCTGATTTCGGGTGATTCATACGGTATCTAGTCATACTTACCCGTATTATTCTTGATACTTTTTCCAGGTCGGTGTTTGACCATTTTATGAGTCCAAATGAGTAGGTTAATATAGGAATAGCGTATGTGTTAATTGCTTTGATTTTATTAACTGAACTTAATAGGGTGTTAAGTATCAGTTCTACACGTTTCTCAAATTTTATTATAAGTTCTTGTTTAATTTTGGTATGGTTAATACCTCGTAGCTGCATGATACCTAGATATTTATAGTTATCTTCTTTGCCTAGATTTTCGATCACTTGTTTATCATCTAGTGGAAAACCTTCAGTTTTAGTTAGCGTACCTCGTTCGAGTTGGATAGTTTTAGACTTGTCTATACCGAATTCCATTTTTATGGCATCGCTGAATTCTTTGGTGATATTTAGTAGTTCGTGAAGTTGTGTGGTAGATTTTGCGAATAACTTGAGGTCATCCATATATAGTAGGTGGTTTATGGTATGCCCGCTTCTGTTTGCGTCCGGGTTTTTTATATTATATCCCATTTGCGTATCTTTGAGTGTTCGGCTAAGCGGGTTGAGGCCAATGCAGAACCATAGCGCGCTTAGTGCGTCTCCTTGGAAAATTCCCCGCATGATATTGATAGCTCTGGATTTTATCATTTGCTTTCCATCTGAGATATATAGTTCAGTAGACCATTGCTTCATCGCTTCTTCGAGAAAGTGAATTAAGGTTTGGTCTATCTTGTATATTTTTAGTATGTCAATTAGGTATGAGTGAGGCATCGAATCAAACGCTTTTTTGTAATCAATGTATGCCATACTAAGATTTCTTTGTGTTTTTACAGCCTGGTTGACTACAATTGCATCGATAGTAATTTGGTCCTTACAGCCTTTAGAGTTCTTATAGCACCCCTTCTGCTCTTCAGTCATTATGTTATTAGTTTCTAAGTGGTTTTGTATTTTGTTGGTTAAGACAGATGTTAGGAGTTTGTAAATTGTAGGCAGGCATGTAATAGGTCTGTATTTGGACGGGTCTAGTGTGTTATTGTCCTTGGGAAGAAGATATGTTTTGCCTCTTGTAAGAAAGCTTGGGATTAATTTTGGATGTTTAATGATGTGGTTAAACAGTCTCGCTATTATTTCATGGCTTGCTGTTAGTTTTTTATACCAAAAGTTTTGTATTTGTTCAGGACCAGCTGCTTTCCAGTTGCTGGTTTTTTGAATAGCTTCAGTAACATCTTTTACAGTTATATTTATTGCTTCCATTACCACTATATTTTCTGATCTTTGTTTTTCTTCTTGTAACATGTTACACCTTCCATTATGTTCTTTTGATTCTTCCCATATTCCTGCCCAGAAATCAGTTATATTCTTTAGAGTGGGAATTCCTTCAGTAGGGTTCGTATTGTTGCTGTTGTTACTTAAATTTCTGTAGAAGTTTTTTTGATTATTATGGAATTGTGCGTTTTGGGTTTTTCGGTTTGTACATTCCTTATAGCGCCTAAGTCTTTTTGCATACACTGCTAGTTGTTGTGTGTGTGTATCTATTATTTCCGTTAATTTGTTATGGTCTACTTGATCAATCGGTATAGGTGCTATGATTTTTGTTATATTTTTAACTAGTTTTTTTGATTTGATTGATTTTCTATATTGAGTTAGTCTTCCTAGGTTGGCGCGTATGGTATTTATTCTTTTTTCTAGCCGTGTCATCCAACGGGGTGCGATCTTTTGTTTTTTTGTTTTTTCAGCTTCATTCTGCGGGGTAGTTTTTAATCCCATAGATCTTGCTGTGCTTGCTGCTGCACAGTATATTAGCAGATGGAGTTGCTCTATATCCTCACATATGTTTAGGTGGTCAGGCAGAATTTTAGTATTTAGGTAGTCTAATGTTTGGTATACGCGTTTGCTTGGAATAACTTTTGGGATCTTGTGTCTGCTGTTTGGATCTGATCCTGAAAATTCTATGAGTGCGACATTAAATTGGTGTTCTATTTCATTTCTTAGTTGTTGCGTTGTTGCAAGGTTTTCATTTGGTTCCGCTATGTTTATTATGTGGATCTCAGTATTTGTTTTTTCAGGTCCAGGTTGGTCATTCTGTTTTTCCATAGTTCGCTGGTTATTTTCTTCTTTATTCTCGAGAATTTGTTGTTCATATTCTTTTTTAATTTCTTTAATATCATTTGTAGTTAGCATATTTTTGGTGATAATAGCTCTTTTCCGATCTATTAGATTTTGCTCCGTCACTCGTGCAGCTAATTCTGGATATAATTGAATAAAGTTTTCATGCATGTTTGTTCTATACATTGTCATGTCTGTTTCCGCTTTGGTACTTTTCATATAGCAACGCATCACGTTTTGGTTCATTTCTTTTGTCCATTTAATGCGTTGACGTATCAATCCTGCTTTAGTGGTTAACTGATTTATTTCAGCTAAAGCACCTTCGGCATTTAGGGCTTGGTGATGTTGAGTGTCCCTATTAGTATTGGCTGTAGTAATTTCGGGTGACCCGGTAGAGGTCCGCCTATTCAACCTCATACCACCAATGGTTTGTGATTATTATTATTATTATTATTATTATTATTATTATTATTATTATTATTATTATTATTATTATTATTATTATTATTATTATTATTATTATTATTATTATTATTATTATTATTATTATTATTATTATTATTATTATTATTATTATTATTATTATTATTATTATTATTATTATTATTATTATTATTATTATTATTATTATTATTATTATTATTATTATTATTATTATTATTATTATTATTATTATTATTATTATTATTATTATTATTATTATTATTATTATTATTATTATTATTATTATTATTATTATTATTATTATTATTATTATTATTATTATTATTATTATTATTATTATTATTATTATTATTATTATTATTATTATTATTATTATTATTATTATTATTATTATTATTATTATTATTATTATTATTATTATTATTATTATTATTATTATTATTATTATTATTTTAGGTTTCCTCAGCTTAGCTGGTAAGTAACGCGTACCTCGGCTGTTGATTGCAAAAGGTAAGCGTTTTTGTTGTTGTGTTAAATGTAGTCTACTATTTAACATTATTTAATTTTTAAGAGTCGTCATTCAGAACCTTGCGTACAATTCCACAGGTATCTATTATAACAGAACGTTGCATTTTCTTATAAATATAGTCGGATACTTCTATAAGTTTCAGATTCTCAAAGAGGGCTTTTGGTATCTCTCCAGTTGATCCAATTACAATGGGAATCACAATTACCTTATCCTGGTACCACATCAATCTTATTTCATTTGATAGAGGTAAGTACTTATCTAGTTTTTCTTTATTTTTAGCCTGGAGGTTTGCGGCATTGGGAATGGAGATATCAATTAGGTAAGTATATTTCTTTGTTTTGTCAGTTAGAACTATATCTGGCCTATTGTGCGGCATTGTTTTGTCTGTTATTATTTCTCGATTCCAGTAGATTTTAAAAAGTTCATTTTCAGTGACATTTATTATTATTATTATTATTATTATTATTATTATTATTATTATTATTATTATTATTATTATTATTATTATTATTATTATTATTATTATTATTATTATTATTATTATTATTATTATTATTATTATTATTATTATTATTATTATTATTATTATTATTATTATTATTATTATTATTATTATTATTATTATTATTATTATTATTATTATTATTATTATTATTATTATTATTATTATTATTATTATTATTATTATTATTATTATTATTATTATTATTATTATTATTATTATTATTATTATTATTATTATTATTATTATTATTATTATTATTATTATTATTATTATTATTATTATTATTATTATTATTATTATTATTATTATTATTATTATTATTATTATTATTATTATTATTATTATTATTATTATTATTATTATTATTATTATTATTATTATTATTATTATTATTATTATTATTATTATTATTATTATTATTATTATTATTATTATTATTATTATTATTATTATTATTATTATTATTATTATTATTATTATTATTATTATTATTATTATTATTATTATTATTATTATTATTATTATTATTATTATTATTATTATTATTTTTTTTTTTTTTTTGTGTTTTAGCGTCGACTACTAAGGTCATTAGCTATTTATTTTAATAATAATAACCTCAGGTTATAGACCTGAGGAGACAAAACAACACATTAAAATGGTTAAATAAATAAATAAATAAATAAAAACTAAATCTAATATCACAGTTGCTTAAATTAAAAAACTAATATCACAAAATTTACTATTTAACCTAACCTAATGTCACAGATGACACCGAAGCTGTAAAATGCTTCGATGACAGACCCTAAAAACTAAAGTAACTAAACCTAATATCACAACTTAACCTAATATCACAACCTAACTTAATATCACAGATGACATCGAAGCTGTAAAATGCTTCGATGCCAGACCCTAAAAACTAACTAAACCTAATATCACAGATTGCACCGAAGTTGTAAAAGACTACGATGCTTTAAACAACTCAACAACACAAACTGATCAATAAAAATAAATAAATAAGTTAACACCAAAATCATTATAAGACAACACAAAAACTTGGTTACACCTGTTTGAGGAGTCCTGCGTCTTTCAAGAACTGGACGCACCTTCCCATGGACTCTTCTCTATTTGATAAAATAGACGCCACGTTGTTAGGGAGCTCGAGCCGATTACGGTGGGGAAGGTAGGCTCGGCATTCCTCCAAAATGTGCTTCACCGTTAGAGGGTCGTGACATGTTTGGCATTCTGGTTGTTCGTCGCCGGTCAGGAGATACGAAGAGGTCAAGTTGGTATGACCTATGCGCAAGCGACATAGGGCGACCTCCTCTCTCCTGTTGAGATCTACCGGCGACTTCCATGCCGTCACGGAGAGCTTGATTTCCTTTAATTTGCTCTCGAAGCCGTTCCATACTCTTTGCCAATCCTCGATGACCTTCGATATGACGTAACCTTTGAGATCATCGGGTCTTACGGGTATGTTGTCCGTAGGATCCGCGTCAGCCGCCTGACGGGCGGCTTTGTCGGCCAGCTCGTTGCCCTCGATACCCACATGACCCGGTGTCCAGACAAAGATAGCTCTCTGTCCAAACCCGGCCAGGCGGAATATCGAAGTTTGTACGAGCTGGACCAGCGGATCGACCGAGTACATAGACTGTAAACTCAGGATGGCACTCAGCGAGTCGGAACAAAGGAGGAACGAACTGTGAGATGACGTCTCACAGTTTAGCAGGGCTTTATGCAAAGCATGTAATTCTGCGGTGTACACGGAAGCCTCTTTAGGGAGAGACCATGAATGGGCCGTACCGTCTAAAACGAAGGCACTTCCCACTCCCCGATCCGTTTTCGAACCGTCAGTATACAACCGCGGAGAGTCTGGGTATTCGGCAACGATTTCAAGAAACTTGCTCCTCAAGACGTCGGGGCAAGTTTCTCGTTTGCTCTTGGAGGTCAGATCAAGACGAGTTATAACCCTCGGCAACAGCCAGGGTGAAAACTTGCCAGAACCGACCTCGAATACCATTGGATAATTAACGTTGAGACTCTCCTCTAGCTCCTGCGCTCGGACGCACACCGGCCTACTGACGGTAGGCCTGAGTCTGTATTTACGTTGCTGCGTTTCGTTGGCGGTAAATATGAGTCGGTTGTTGTGACCCCTCTTTGCTCGCATCGCCGCGGCGTACGTGAGTACAAAGCGACTGCGACGAGCAGCTAGAGGGAGTACACCCGACTCGCAGCAAAGACTCGGTGCGGGACTCGTCCGGAATGCTCCTGTGGCGTATCTAATGCCTGCGTTGTGGACTGCGTCTAGGGCTTTCAACCGGGATTTTCTGGCGGATGAGTATACCGCGCAGCCGTAGTCGACCCTGGATAAAACCAGAGCTTTGTACAGCCGCAACAGTACCTCTCTCCGCGCACCCCAGTTGATGTTGGCCAAGCACTTGATCACGTTCAAGGCTTTTTTGCACTTTGTGACCAATTCATCAATATGTGCCCGAAAGGATAAGGTCCTATCGAGCACGAGCCCTAAGAAACGGACTGTTTCGACGCACGTGATTCTGGAACCCCGCAAGACAAGTGTGGGGTCCCGGTGAGGTCTTCTGAGGCGGCAAAAATGCACGCACGAGGTTTTCGTCGTAGAAAAGCGAAAACCTCTCGCCTCTGCCTCTCTGTCCACTTCGTCAATGGTGATCTGGAGTTGACGTGTTATGGCAGGGATGGTATCTCCCGCCATGTAGATCACCAAATCGTCGACGTACAGGCATTGTTTTACAGGTGTAACCACAGAAGCTGCAATATCGTTTACCGCGATCGCAAAAAGGGTAACGCTAATTGTTGACCCTTGGGGAACACCGTTCTCTAGACATACTGTCTTCGAGTTAGTGGTTCCCACCCTTACTTTAAATGTGCGATCGCGCATGAAAGATTCAAGAAAAAGAGGCATACGGCCTCTGAATCCCCATGCGTGCAGCTTCTGCAAAATTCCATAACGCCAAGTCATGTCATACGCCTTCTCCAGGTCGAAAAACACCGCTACGAGGTGTTTTCTTGCTAGGAAGGCGTCTTGGATGGAATTTTCTAAACAAATTAAATGATCAACGGTACTGTGATTTCGTCTAAAACCCGCCTGGTATTTAGCTAAAAGACCGTTACTTTCTAGCATCCACACCAGACGGTTGTTGACCATTTTTTCTAAAATTTTACTGAGGCAGCAGGTAAGTGAAATCGGTCTGTAGCTGTTGACGTTGTTTGGATCCTTGCCCGGCTTCAAAAACGGCAGGATTATGGCCTCTCTCCAACAATCCGGGTAGACGCCGCTTTTCCATATCAGGTTGTAGATTTCCAGCAACCGCTCCGTCATGCGGGAGGGAAGCTGCCGGATAACCTGATAAGGCACGTCGTCTGGTCCCGGTGCGGAGGAGGTACCCATACCGTTAATTGCCGTTTCCAACTCATTTGAGGTAAAGAACGAGTTGTAGGGCAGGGAATCCGGGGAAGAGAAATTTAGCTGAGTTTCTAATTGTTCTTTTTGATGCAGGAATTCTTCACTATAATTTTGAGAGCTACTGGCAGACGCAAATTGAGTTGCCAATGCGTCTGCAATGTTGGCCGCTTCGGTAACTTCGCGTCCGTCGACGATTAGGATCGGAGCCACAGAGGGAAATTTCTTTCCCGACACGGCTCCCACCTTTTTCCACACTTCGCCGACCGAAGTGGTCGGCGTGATCGTCGATACGTAGCTCTCCCATGATCGTTGCTTGCTTTCAAGAATTTTGCGGCGCGCAACGGCTCGCTTCTTCTTGAAAGCGATCATGTTTTCCTGCGTCGGAGATCTTTTGAAACAATTGAAAGCTTTCTTTTTCTCTTCCACAGCTACTCGTATATCGTCGTTCCACCAAGGAACCGACGGACCGGCCAGCTGACCGCTGGACTTTGGGACAAACACATCTGCTGCTCGGACAATACAATTAGTGAAAACCTTCACGGCGGTCTCGACATCCTCACCATTTGACTCTGGTGGGACCAGACTGGCTTGGAAACCTTGCCAGTCTGCGCGGTCGAGACACCATCTACGGGGGACGGACTGTCTGACCCGTTTGACGATGGTTTTAATAATGATGGGAAAGTGATCGCTACCGTGAAGGTCTTCTAATACATTCCACGATAGACGTGTGGCTAAGCGTGGGGACGATAGAGACAAATCAATTGCCGAAAAGTTTGTACCCCTACCTCCAAAGTGTGTGGCGGAACCCGTGTTGAGGAGGACAGCGTCGCTTTGATCGAGAAAATCCTCAATCAAACGACCTCGCGTGTCTTTCCTCAGGGAACCCCACAGCGGATTGTGGGCGTTAAAATCGCCCACCAGGAGGTAGGGCTGTGGAAGCTGCGAAGTAAGTTCTTGTATATCTTCCAGAGTCTAGTCGAACTCCGGAAGATACAGGTTGCATATTGTGGCTTTTATCGGGATGGTAAGCCGGATTGCGATTGCCTGGAGTCTAGTTCTGAGGGTTATTTCCGTAAACGGCAAAATTTCCCTCAGAAAAATAGCGACTCCACCTTTGGCTCGGGCACCCGGCAAAACGTCACTTCTTGTGCAAGTAAAGCCCCGAAGATTGAAATTGTCTTGGGGCTTGAAGTGCGTTTCCTGTAAGCACACGCAAAAGGGCATGTGCTTTACCAGGATCATTTTCAGCTCACAATAGCTGCGTTTGCAACCGTTGCAGTTCCACTGTATTATCGTCTCCATAATTTTAGATGACTATTAAATAAATAAAATAAATTAAGAAATAAATAACACGTAATAGACGGACAGCTATTAAAATAAGTTAACACAAAACAAATAAAACACCAAAGTTGTAAAAGGACTTTGATGTTTGGACATAGACAAGGCAAAAAATACATTCTTAAAGCTAATATCACAGATGACATCGAAGTTGTAAAATACTCCAATGTCAGAACCATAAAATACATAAAACTTAAAACTAATATCACAGATGACATCGGAGTTGTAAAAGACTCCGATGCCAGAACCATAAAAGAAATAAAACTTAAAACTAATATCACAGATGACATCAAAGACAAAAAAATCTTTAATGCCAGAACCGTAAAATGGAAAAGACAATACAAGTACACAAATGACACCGCAGTTGTAAAGGACTGCAGTGCCGATACATAACAACACATAATTAAAAAACATAATAGAAGGCCTACAGCTGTTGGGAGCGTGATCTGCCCTTTTTCCAGCCAGGTTTCCTTCTTCTTCTGCCTCTGGTACTGCCAGTGTCGACAACAGAAACTTCTGATGCCGTACTGGATCCGTCGTCACCGTTGCTGGAAGAGGGGTCATCCCGCTTCCGTTTACCCGGATCAAACAGATCCATATCTATTTGTTTTGGCGTTTCTGCCAAAACAAGTTTGGTCAGGTCAGTTTCAAAACCGACCTGAGAATGTGTGGGGGGTACATCCCCCACGTTTTTGGTTAAAGAAACCAAAGTTTTCCTTAACCGTTGTTGCCCCGGAGGTTTGGGTGGGGGCATGTTTGGTTTAATGACCGGTATTAGCGGTCTATTTGCTGTTGGAAATTGATTGTGCCCGCTTAATGCAGCAATAAGGGGCGGCAAAAGTTTATTTATAAGCTCGTTCACATCCACTGAGTTTTTTGATGCAGTCGCTGCTTTGGCGTATGATATTCCGGCAATTGGTGTAGAGACTAATACCAATTTGCGTGCTTCAAAATATGTTAGTTTGTTTTTTGTCATTATTTCTTTGATAGCGAATTCCTCTTTGTATTTCGGACAATTACGTGATCTTGCGGAGTGCTCTCCTCCGCAATTGACACACGTAATTGGCTGTTCGCATTTGCTACCTTCATGCAAAGGTTTACCACACGCGCAAATCTGCTCCTTGGAACAACGAGCAGCTGTGTGTCCAAACCTCTGACATTTGAAGCAACGCATTGGTGCCGGAATATATGCCCTGACTGGGAGACTATAGAAAGCCCCTTTAACTGTAGTGGGAAGTTGTGGTCTATTAAACGTTAGTATATGGTTAGGGGTTTCTTCGCGTTGACCGTCTCGCATACTAGAAATGCGACGCACGTCGATTACCCCTTGACCACTCATATTTTCTGTAATTTCTTCTACCGTGCAATTTAAAAAGTCTCTGCAATAAACAATGCCTTTGCATGTATTTAAAGTTTTATGTGCAGAGACTTTGACGTTCATATCTGCCATACGAGTACATTTTAAAAGTTTGGTTGACTGAGCGGCAGAAACCGTTTCCACAAGAAGGCCATCTCTGACCTTCTTGATGGATTTGGTGTCGCCGATCAGTCCATACAGGACTCTACTAATCAAGAAGGGGCTAACTTTGTCAAAGTTGCCTTCTTCTTTAGTGACCAGGATGAACCGAGGGACAGGTCCCGCCTTCTCATCACCGGCACTTTTTGACAAAATAGCTTTGCCAGACTTCTTCCCTTTTGTCGAAGAAGAAGCTGGGGGGTCCGATTTGTCATCGGAAAGGAACCGGGTAGCATTATCCATTGGCACAACCCGATCAGTTGCACCAACTTCCGAACAATTAGCCACTGCGCTACCGGAGCATTGTTCTCCCACTCCGGTAGTTGCCAAACCCGTGCCGATTATGAAGCCCCTGTCAGATTCAACTGACGGCACGGACTGGGGGCGTGAATTAAGTTTTGACATAATTACAAAAAGTTTGCGTTTTACCTACCGCCAGGTTGGGAATAAAAGGAAAAGAAGGTTAGGGGTAGAAATAGAATAGACAGGATAATTAGGGAAGGTAGCCAGGAATAGCTTTGGGTACATTTAGTTTGGCTTCTGCTCATTGACCCATCCGGCATGGGTGGCCCTGCCAAGAGTTTAAAACTCCCGCCGGCGTAGCTCGAGCAGAAGTTACTCAGCCCCCTCACCACGACAAGGTAGTACCCACGAGGGGGATTATTATTATTATTATTATTATTATTATTATTATTATTATTATTATTATTATTATTATTATTATTATTATTATTATTATTATTATTATTATTATTATTATTATTATTATTATTATTATTATTATTATTATTATTATTATTATTATTATTATTATTATTATTATTATTATTATTATTATTATTATTATTATTATTATTATTATTATTATTATTATTATTATTATTATTATTATTATTATTATTATTATTATTATTATTATTATTATTATTATTATTATTATTATTATTATTATTATTATTATTATTATTATTATTATTATTATTTTGTTTTCTCGGACAATTCCGGTAGCAGTTACTTATAACGCCGGGTAAATACCAGAGGCTTTATAAGTTTGTTTTTATATTTTTTAATTTAAAAATTTCCTAACAGTTCGACATGTATTTAAAATGACTGATTTTTGAATTTTAATGTAGATGTTAGCTGGTAAGTTTAGGGTTTCTATGGATTTATGCAAGCTGTGAGGAATAATGCCAGTACTTGATATAATTAATGGTACTATAATTACTTTATCCATTCCCCAGATCCTGCGTATCTCATCTGCCAGATCAGTGTATTTTTCAACTTTTTCCGTATAAGTTTTCTCAATATTATGTGTATTAGGAACGGCAATGTCTATTACATACGTAGTTTTATGACTTTTGTCAACTAGTGTTAAGTCCGGTCGATTGTGATGTATGGTTTTATCCGTTATTATTGCTCGGTCATAATACAATTTGAACAAGTTGTTTTCAAGTACTGGTTCTGCTATGTACTTATAATACGGTAAATCTACTGATGGCAACTTAGTGTTTTTTACAAGATGTTGATGTATTATATTTGCCACGTGGTTGTGTCTTTGCAGGTAATCGGTCTGTGTCAGTATTTTACAACCAGATGTTACATGCTGTATTGTTTCTGACTGAATATGACATCGTCTGCATTTATCCGTTGTTATAGTAATGTCTTTGATAATATACTTCCTATAATTATATGTATTAATGACTTGATCTTGTATTGAGATCATAAACCCCTCCGTTTCCGGGAATAAATCGCCATAATTTAGCCAGGCGTTCGACGCTTCAGTGTCGACGTATAATTGGTTTAAATCATGGTAATGTCTTCCATGTAGTGTTTTTTGGGCCCATTGATTTTTTATTTCTACATCTGTTGTTATAGAGTGTGTGTCATTAGCTATTGTGTCCTGGAGGTTGAGAGGTGTATGTCTGTTATCAGCCAAAACAACAGCCTTGTGGAGATGGGAACTTTCTTGTTTAGCATAAAAGAATTTTCTTAAACTGTGGATTTGTTTATTATGCAGTCTTAAAATATTTACCAGGCCTCTTCCCCCTTCTTTTCTTGGTAGGGTAAGTCTGTCAGTATTTGCTTTAGGATGATGCGCTCGGTACTGAGTTAGTGTAGTTCGGGTTAGTCTTTGTAGCCGTTCCAAATCAGTTGTTGTCCATTTAATAACTCCAAACGAATACGTCAAAACTGGTGTTGCGTATGTATTTATAGCCTTTATAATGTTTTTGCCATTTAAGTATGATTTCATTATATTATGAACTCTTTGGGTATACTTTTTTGTTAATTCTGTCTTAATATGTGTATGTTCTAACTCCCTATTTTGTTGGAAACCCAAATATTTATAAAATTCCCCTTCTTCCATTGGTTCTACAACTTCTCCGTTCTTCAAAGCATAGTTTGTAGATTCCCTTGTCCCTTGTGAGATGCACTGCACTTTGCATTTATCAATTCCAAATTCCATGCGAATGTCGTTAGAAAAATATTCAGTTATATTAGTTAACTGGATTATTTGAGTTTGTGTGTTTGCGTACAGCTTTATGTCATCCATATACATAAGGTGAGATAGTTTAAAGTGTGTTTTACTGTTTTGTTTTATATTAAATCCGTACCCCGTGTCATTTAATATGTTTGATAGTGGGTTTAACGCAAGACAAAACCAAAGTGGACTCAAAGAATCACCTTGAAATATACCACGATTTATGTCGATTGGACTGGTGGTTATTTGCAAATTGTTGGTATTTAATTTGACAACGGTATTCCAGCTACACATGGCATGTCTGAGAAAAGTTGTTATATGTGGGTGTACCTTATATAGTTTTAATGTTTCAATTAGCCAGGAATGCGGAACGGAATCAAACGCTTTTTTGTAGTCAATAAAGGTGGTGTATATGTTTCTACGAGATGTCTTTGCCTGTCTAAGAACTACCGAATCTATCAAAAGTTGTTCTTTGCATCCTTGAGAACTTTTGCGACAACCTTTTTGCTGTTCAGCTAGTATGTTGTTATTATAAATATGATCTTGTAGCTGATGCGTTATGCACGATGTAATTATTTTATAGATAGTTTGTAAACATGTTATAGGTCTGTATTTGGCTGGATTGCTAAGGTCATTTTTGTCTTTTGGTAACATGTATGTAATGCCTTGTGTTAAAAAATTTGGAAACAGACTTGGGTTTTGAACAAAATTTGAGATATGTTGCGCAATGTGTTTATGCGTACATGTGAATTTTTTGTACCAATAATTATGTAAATTGTCGGTTCCAGGAGCTTTCCAATTATGAGTCTTGTCTATAATTTCTTTTAAACTGTTAGGTGTAATATGTAATGGTGCCATCTCAGGTATATGTTTTGTTCGCTCTTTTTCCTCTTTAATCCAATAAGCATTTTTATTATGTTCAATTTGCGTAGACCAAATAGTTGACCAGAATGTTTCTATTGTTTCTTTTGTGGGAAAATTTTGATTTGTGCGCGTTACAATATTATTGGCATTTAAATTTCTATAAAATAACTTTTCGTTATTTGTATAACATTTATTTTGTTGTTTTCGCTTGGTGCACTGTTTATATCGTTTAAGTCTGCTACTAAGCGCAGCAAGCTTTTGTTGTAGAGTGTCCCTGTAATGAGTAATATTTTGGTTTTGATTTTCATGAGTCGAGTGGATTTTAAATTTGTTCATAATATTTGTAATATTTTGCTGCAATTTTTTTGATCTTGTTCCATTTATATACTGTGTTATTCGTCCTAGATCTCGGCGAATGTTTTCTATGCGTTTTCCAAGCCGTCTTTCCCATGCTGGTATTTGATTTGACTTATTAATATTAGAACTTGTTTTGCATATTGTTTTTGAGCCATTACATCGAACCGCAGCTACAGCAGCACAATATATAGCTGTGTGCATGTCAATAAAATCGCTAATGCCTTCAAGATGGTTTGATAAAATTTGAGTATTAATTATATTTGTAATTGTTGCTAATTTACGGGATGTATGTTGTTTAGGTATTGTATGTCTTTGAGTTGGATCTGTTCCAGTAAACTCTGTTAGAGCGGTGTGAAATAATATTTTAATTTCATCAACTAGCGGTGTATTTGCATTAAATTGATTAGGATGATCATCATTTGCAACGTTATATTCCATATTTTCTATACTTGAAACCGGTTCTATTCCACTTGATATTACTGTGTATTCTCGGTTATTGTCGGTATCTTCGGCGCCGCTCGGCATTGTCATGTTATTGTTTAGACTGTTTAGAGCGTCGGCGACTTCTTGTTTTATTTGTTCTAGCCTTGTCAGAGGAATGAGCTTGTTAGTGACAATAGTTCGTCGTTGATCGGCAATTCGTTGTTGGGTTACTTGCATATGAGGATATTCTGTTAAAAATGCTGAGTGCAAAGCTTGTCTGTATTGTGTCATGTCAGTTTCTAAATTTGTTATTTTATAAAATGTTCGCATGATAAACGTATTTACTTCAAGGGTCCATTTCATGCGTACGCGTGATTTTCCCGCCTTTGTGGTCGCAGGGAGCAAATTATTTGTTCCCTGTGAAACAGTGTTGGTGGGTTCCGGGTGCAATCTTGTGGACGGTCTGCCAAACCGTGGGTTTGTGCCACTCGCTTCACTATCCACGGTGAACTGAGTTTCATATTCATTAGGCTCAGTTCGCGCACCTAATGAATTTGTATTAATTACAATGCATTCATTTAGCTCCATTATAACATGGGTATAGCTAAGGCAACCGCGGAGACGCCACCTCCAATGGATAAACCATTCCCTTCGGTATTGTTTTTAAATTAAATTATAGAGAAAATGTAGCAACTGACATTAGTATTTATTGATAAAAATGATCCGTCAAATCTTATAAATGCAGTTTCACGGCAAATAAAATACTTATTTTAGTGATTTAAAATGCATACAACTACCAACCTTAACAGAGCTATCATAGTTATAATTACATTAGTAATACATTCATCTGCTTTTTCGATGTTTGACCGTTACCTCGTTTGGCGCCAAATCAACTGCTCACGAGTCAACCTCTCGGGTGAACAATTGTTTACCAGAGGTTATGTACGTGTTGAGAATACTGATAATGCTTTTATGCAAATTATGCTGTACTGCCGGCGTCACAAACACTTACACTGATTTATCACTACATGTTCTTAGTTTGTAGTTCACTTATGTATAATTATATAACTGATTACTAAGAATTATTGATTTCTCGCGGGAGCTACAAAATCTTGCTGTTTCTCAGAGCAGTGGCGGCGCGTATTCTATTATTATTATTATTATTATTATTATTATTATTATTATTATTATTATTATTATTATTATTATTATTATTATTATTATTATTATTATTATTATTATTATTATTATTATTATTATTATTATTATTATTATTATTATTATTATTATTATTATTATTATTATTATTATTATTATTATTATTATTATTATTATTATTATTATTATTATTATTATTATTATTATTATTATTATTATTATTATTATTATTATTATTATTATTATTATTATTATTATTATTATTATTATTATTATTATTATTATTATTATTATTATTATTATTATTATTATTATTATTATTATTATTATTATTATTATTATTATTATTATTATTATTATTATTATTATTATTATTATTATTATTATTATTATTATTATTATTATTATTATTATTATTATTATTATTATTATTATTATTATTATTATTATTATTATTATTTTTTTTTTTTTTTTTTTTTTTTTTTTTTTTTTTTTTTTTTCAATTTCACAGATTGCTCTGGTATTTTGGCATAGCCGGGCTTGCTTTAAGCCATGACTATCCCATTTGTCACCTACTTATTCAAGCATTTACGTATTATAGATGCTGTGCCTAATAATGTAGCCTTTTGCATCCATTTTATGTTAGATATATTTAACCCCAATTCTTCTAAGTTTTTATTGACAAGTCCGTTAGCTGTAATAATTATCGGTAAGGTTTTAATAAATTTTAAACTCCAAACATTTTTTAAATCAATTTGAAGTGGTAAGTACTTTTCTGTTTTTTTCTTATATGATGTTTCTACGTTTTCATCTAATGGTATAGATACATCTATAAGATATACTTTCTTTGTAATCTTTTCCCAAACGACAATATCGGGTCTATTATGTTCAACTTGTCTATCGGTTTGTATGGTCAGATCCCAGTATATTTTCCAGTCATTATTTTCGTAAACGGGTTTTGGGTTATACTTATAATATGGTTGAGATTCACTTATTAATCCTGTTTTTTTGCATATTGCTTGGTGTAGAATTTTAGCAACATTATTATGTCGTTCTGTGTAGTATGTTGGCGCCATGTAGCTACACCCCGATGCTAAATGTTGGATTGTTTCTTGTTGTTTGCCGCACATTCTACACATTATTGAATCTAAATCTTCTTTTAAAATGTATCGTCTATACGCTTTGGTTGAGATAACTTGGTCTTGGATAGCAGAAATAAATCCCTCAGTTTCCCCAAACAAATAGCCCATTTTAAGATATGCTGTTGATTCTGTTTTATTTATATTGTCGGATTTTAAACTAGCATAAAATCTACCATGCAATGTTTTCTCTTTCCAGGACGTTTCGAGATCGTTTAGAGTGAATGAGTGCGTTAAGTCGGTTGCTGTTAGATTAAGCGCTGAGTATCCTTTATCCAGCTTTACAAGAGTGCTAACCAGTACGGAACTATGTTTGTAAAAATAGTTTCGGAGTCTGCATATTTGTTTATAGTTTAAAATTTCTAAGTTTGCTATTTGCTTATTATTATTATTATTATTATTATTATTATTATTATTATTATTATTATTATTATTATTATTATTATTATTATTATTATTATTATTATTATTATTATTATTATTATTATTATTATTATTATTATTATTATTATTATTATTATTATTATTATTATTATTATTATTATTATTATTATTATTATTATTATTATTATTATTATTATTATTATTATTATTATTATTATTATTATTATTATTATTATGTTGTGTATGCACAGTATGTAGGTTTGGATATTATACCCTACACGCTGGTGTTTAATGTGAAACCGGAAGTACACCGTATTTCTATGGTCTCTCATTATCCTAGTGCTTTCCTTATTATGTGGGCTGTTCCTAGTATTGCAGTTGTTTGTAATTGCTGTATGTTATGTTTTCCTCTAATTTTTAATATATTTACGGCTAAGTTATTAGTGACCGTTCCAGTGGTGCCAACTATGATAGGAACAATTTCGGTTTTCATATTCCACATCCTCGAAATTTCAATTATTATTATTATTATTATTATTATTATTATTATTATTATTATTATTATTATTATTATTATTATTATTATTATTATTATTATTATTATTATTATTATTATTATTATTATTATTATTATTATTATTATTATTATTATTATTATTATTATTATTATTATTATTATTATTACCACAGCAGTTTTGACAACAAAAATTTCAGACCATTATCTAATTAGTGGTACTATTAAACTGGAAACAAATCATGTGGTTAATGAATCAATACTTACCACTTATCTAGACAGACCAAAGTTCATTCATCAATTCGCTCAATTAATTAAGAAAAAGCAGTTAGACAAATTAAATGACCCAGACCTACTACTAAATCAAATAAATCAGATACATAAAGATTGCAAAGAATCATGCACTAAAAATAAAAAACGACATCAAAGAAAACCACAAAAAATATGGATTAATGGAGAAATTTTGAAAGAAATGCAAGAACGAGATAGAAAGTTTCAAATATGGAAACGTTGTACAGAATCTAACAGTATAAAGAATGAGCTTAGAAAACGTTATAACGAAGCTAGAAATAAAGTTACAAATATGATTAAACGATCTAAAAGAGAACACTATACAAAACTATTTAACTCGGCAAAATCAAATATGAAAGAAACGTGGAAATTAATCAATGAAACACTAGGAAGAAACAGAAAAAATTCAGAAGACCAAAGATTGATAAAAAATTTTAAACAAGACACCAGCAAGATACTTGAGCAGTTTACTGATACATTTAAAAATCAAACAAAATCTCTTGCCAAACCATGTAGCAAAATACTGCATAATAAAACAGAGAAAACAAATCAAATACAAATATTGGAAATACCAGAAACGACACCTGAAAATATTGAAAAAATTATCATGTCTATGAACCCTGCCAAACCAGCAGGTCACGACGGAATTAAAACAAAAGACCTCATAGATACCATAAAGGAAATAAAAAAGCCAATGACCAAACTTATCAATCTAACCATTAAACAAAAGAAGATACCAAATGTTTTAAAAAAGGCAATCCTGCGCCCCATCTATAAGTCAGGAAAAAGAGACAGTCCTAAAAACTACAGACCGATCTCTATACTACCAACTGTATCAAAAGTATTAGAAAGATACATTGAAAGAACATTAACAGTGTATTTGGAAGAAAATAAATTAATAGACATCAATCAATATGGATATCAGAAATCAAAAGGCACAATCCAGCTACTTGAAAAATTCACGAATACAGTTAACCAAGCATTAGATAAGAACATGCACGCTTTGTGCTTATTCGTCGACTTTTCAAAAGCATTTGATACTCTTGACCATAATACTCTAATAAATATTTTAGAAAATAATGGAATTAAAGGAGAAACTAAAAAATTGTTTAAAAACTACTTAGACAATCGAAAGTTTCAGGTTAAATTAAGTGGAAAACTGGGCGAAGAAACAATTATTGACAGGGGTGTGCCCCAAGGCAGTATTTTGGGACCAATACTCTATCTGTTGTATGTAAACGACGTAGGATCATGCTTTAAAAATTCCAAATACTTTTTATACGCTGATGACACATTAATTGTATCGATCCACAAAAATGTACAACAAGCGTTGAAAAATATGCAAAGAGAATTTAAACAGTTTCAAAAATGGGCTCACGACAAAGGACTCACTATCAACAAAGAAAAAACAAAATTGGTTCATATAGTATCACCACATCAGCGAAAAAAAGAAGATCAAATCAACCTGATTTTTCATAAATCCAAATGTTTACACAATGTCCAAATATCTGACAACTGTGATTGCAACGAGCAAATAGAAGTTGTAGAAAAGCAGAAGTATCTTGGGATATGGATAGACCAAGATCTGAGCTGGAAACCACACATAAACGAAATAAGAAAGAAATTAAAACACATTTCAAATAGCTTTTACTACCTTAGACAGTTTATACCGGAACAAACTATGACAACGATATATCGAGCACTTCCAGAATCTATAATTACGTATGGAATAACTGTGTACGGTCAAGCGTCGGATTATATTATTGAAAGACTCCAAAAAACACAAAACCGAGTAATAAAAAATCTACGCAGTTATTCAAATCAAGACCCATACAAAGAGCTATTAACAATTAATCAACTTTTTAAATTCAGAAGTATAATGAACAACATAAAAGAAAAAGATACATGGACTAAAGTAAACCATTGCAAAGAAACAAGGAGAAATGTAGCCGTAGCCGGAAAATTTATAGTAGAAAGTCATAACAATAAATATGGAAAAAGAAGAAAAGAAGTAGCCATACGATCGTTGTTCAATGAAATTCCAAATGAAATCTTAACAACAAATTCAATAGAAATGTTTAAACCAAAAATAAAAATCTGGATAAAAGACCATCTCTAAAGTGACCGATTAACACATATACTAAAATTGCACAATAATTGCCACTGACAAGCCAATTTGGCTTAGTGGCACTAAAAAATTAAACATTAAACATGAGAAGAACCTCGAGGGGGTTGGTTTTTAGTGGGTACACTCCCTTCAGAACAAGAGGAGGAGTCCCACACTCCGTCCATAAATGGATTTTCCACCTCCAAGAGAAAAGAAAAAAAAAAAAAAAAAAAAAAAAAATTATTATTATTATTATAATAATAATAATTATTATTATTATTATTATTATTATTATTATTATTATTATTATTATTATTATTATTATTATTATTATTATTATTATTATTATTATTATTATTATTATTATTATTATTATTATTATTATTATTATTATTATTATTATTATTATTATTATTATTATTATTATTATTATTATTATTATTATTATTATTATTATTATTATTATTATTATTATTATTATTATTATTATTATTATTATTATTATTATTATTATTATTATTATTATTATTATTATTATTATTATTATTATTATTATTATTATTATTATTATTATTATTATTATTATTATTATTATTATTATTATTATTATTATTATTATTATTATTATTATTATTATTATTATTATTATTATTATTATTATTATTATTATTATTATTATTATTATTATTATTATTATTATTATTATTATTATTATTATTATTATTATTATTATTATTATTATTATTATTATTATTATTATTATTATTATTATTATTATTATTATTATTATTATTATTATTATTATTATTATTATTATTATTATTATTATTATTATTTTGTTTTCTCGGACAATTCCGGTAGCAGTTACTTATAACGCCGGGTAAATACCAGAGGCTTTATAAGTTTGTTTTAATATATTTTAATTTAAAAATTTCCTAACAGTTCGACATGTATTTAAAATGACTGATTTTTGAATTTTAATGTAGATGTTAGCTGGTAAGTTTAGGGTTTCTATGGATTTATGCAGGCTGTGAGGAATAATGCCAGTACTTGATATAATTAATGGTACTATAATTACTTTATCCATTCCCCAGATCCTGCGTATCTCATCTGCCAGATCAGTGTATTTTGCAACTTTTTCCGTATAAGTTTTCTCAATATTATGTGTATTAGGAACGGCAATGTCTATTACATACGTAGTTTTATGACTTTTGTCAACTAGTGTTAAGTCCGGTCGATTGTGATGTATGGTTTTATCCGTTATTATTGCTCGGTCATAATACAATTTGAACAAGTTGTTTTCAAGTACTGGTTCTGCTATGTACTTATAATACGGTAAATCTACTGTTGGCAACTTAGTGTTTTTTACAAGATGTTGATGTATTATATTATTATTATTATTATTATTATTATTATTATTATTATTATTATTATTATTATTATTATTATTATTATTATTATTATTATTATTATTATTATTATTATTATTATTATTATTATTATTATTTCATCTAAAAAGAAATCTCATTCTTTGAATGGCTGGGATTTAGGCAAGGCGGATTGTTATCAAGCCATACCTAATTGTTATTTAGAAAACGTCTGACAATATGGCATGTATCCAGTACGATTGTCTTGCTAATTGCTGGAAGCAGGTGTTGTAATTTTAAAGCATCGAGTTCAGTAAGTAAGGTTTTCGGAACGACTCCTGTAGTTGATATAACCAATGGGAATATACGTACTCCTTTCAATCGCCACATTTGTTTTATTTCTGCAGACAGTTCTAAATATTTATTTATTTTTGTGGCATACGTTGATTGTAAGTTGTGGTTTAGTGGTACTGCAATGTCTATGATTGACACTTCCTGCTGTTCTTTGTTATATACCACTATGTCAGGTCTGTTTGCTTTTATTTTAACGTCTGTTCTTATTTCGCGATCCCAATATAGTTTATACCTATCATTTTCAAGTACATCTGTTGGTTCATATTTATAGTACGGGGTATTATTATTATTATTATTATTATTATTATTATTATTATTATTATTATTATTATTATGCTTTTTACGGCTATTTTACATCGCCACAGTAAGTCTACGACTTGTTTAAAGTGGTTTGATGGCACCAACAGCTTAATACGTAACTTCCGAACCACGCTGGTAGATATAGAGCAAGTTATCATTTCAGTCATATTTTGGGGATCGAACCCCGGACTGCTCGCATGATATGCAAGTGCTCTACCATTGAGCTATCACACCATAAATTGTATATGATATTGGAATTACAAACTATCAAGTTGATAATACACTGAATGCGTATAATAAAAGTTTATTCTGCGTTTATTCTATTCATTATGACAATTGATACGTCAATATTCTATAAATGTCAATTTTTGAGGTAGACTATAAAACATAAAAAAATATAAAAATTATATGCCTTTAAATTTGCCACTTTACAAAATTGTTATATCATCATCATCTGAGTAGCCAATTGTGTAAAAATCACAGTTAGTCAGTCATTGAATTGGACTGTCTACTACTATACTACATAGTAGTGGTGATAATACTTTACTCTGAAGTTAACCTTTGTCAACCACTTTTCACACTATTTGCTGTGTTGCCTACGGTACACCGTTACGGCTTTTATTTAAGCATGTGTTTTATATATTCACTGTTTGTTGGATTAACACTATGTGTCGAGAATGCTGTTTTTGTTTTATGGAAAGAGGTTCTGTCAAATGCACCTTTGATGTCTATAAATACTTCTAGAATGAACATCTTGTTTTTTAACCCTTTTGTGACCAGCTATCGGAGTGGCAAAAAAAATTTTGTGCACGCCTGACGGAAAGCCACTCCAGTGGCACGCATAGAAGCACAGTTTAGAACAAGAAAACATCGCAGATTAGCATTCCTAAGATTACTTTACATGGTTATGTTTTAGTGTGCCGGCCCATAAAGGCGCATAATTAGTTGCACTTTTCCTTCTTACATCGTGACGGGAAGCCACTTCAGACGGCAAGTAAAGAAACATTTTAGTGCGTGCCTGACCGGAAGCCACTGAAGAAGCACAATTAGGAACGAAAAAACAACTTCTTGACTTCAAAAAGAGTTGGTGAGATCGTTGATACAAAAATATCAAAAAACCATTCGTAGAAGTAGCACCAGCAATAGGCCAGATTATGGTCAGTCACCACTGAAAGTAATAGATAGACATTTTCCATCAACCTATCCATCAAAAAACGTAAGACAATAGTATTTTGCTAGAGTGTAACCACAACGTTTTTGTTTTAATAAAATACAATTTTTACTTCTTTTTATGTTATTGGGGTGTAGCAAATGCAATACATGTTTAATAAATTCTTACTTACGTAAGCTAGAAGTGGTGCAGCCTAGAAATAGAGTTTTCAAAAATATCTTGGTTGTTTTGGATAAGTTGCCTATTTGTGTAGCGTTTGAACGTTTTAAATAACTGAGTTGTGGTTTTGATAATATACTTTTTAGCCTTGCAGCAGTAGAGGTGTTTTTATCTTTGCAAAAAGTTCTCATGTTTTTCTTTGTTGTAGACAAATGTGTTTTTTGTATTGAGTACTCTGCTTTATTCAAGGTTTTTCTTGCGTCCGCTTAGAATAATTTAATTTTTTAAACTATCAGGGTATAATAATGACAGAACCAGACTTAGACTTTAGTGAGCAAGAGTTCTTGATTGCTTGTGTTAAAGAGCTTTCTAACTTATGTAGTTTTTAGTTTCTTCAGCACTTTTAGGTTTACATAAAACTTAATAAGCACCTAAACGCTGCGATCATAGGTTGTCAGGCAGCCCTTTTGGTCAATTTTGGGTTTTGGCAAAAAAAAATGTTACATTTTGTGTGTAATTTAAATTTTAACTAACTGTGATCTGACAATAGAAACATGCCAATTCTAAATTTTATTTATATACTTGCCAGTATAATATCTGTTATAGTTTGGCTGCAAGATATAACGTAACGTTAGTTCAACGCTTTATTTTAATATTTCTAAATTAGTACTAATAATAAAATTATGTAAAAGCTAACCATTATCATTTGTGTTTTTGGTTTCACATACGATGTGGCAAGAGTTTGCATTACATCTGATGACCACTTATGCTAAACTGCATCAATTCTTCTATATTTGTAATTGGAGGTGGTGTATTTTGCGTATGCGGACGCCATATTAATGTCCGCATTTGGTTCTGTGTACAAACTAATCCTCACATGTAACGTTGCTGGAGGGGAGCTAAAGCATAAAAAAAATTTGTTATATGCTTAAATGTGTGTTAAGACACGTCCTTATCTTACTATTTGTAGGGTGTGCAAAAACATTTCTATCTAGTTTGCAAAATCTACAAACCTTGGATTTTACTATTCATAGTTTCTGAATCATGAGTAATGTATATTGCATCACTTCTAGTTTGCGGCATAGTGTTGCCATGGATTTACATTAATTTAAGTTAAAACTTTTTACGGGGGTTTGAAAAAGTGCATTCCCCTTTTGGCTTTGTTGGGTGGGTTTCCGTCCCGGCCTTAACCGGGTGGTGTCACTGCCCGGCTTTGTCTGAGTGAGTCAACTTTTTTTCACTTTTATGTTTTTTTCCTGTTGCGTATCTTTAATAGTTACTTTTATGGGTAGTTTGAGAAACATGTAGTTTACTTGGCTGTTTTTGCCATTTAACTTTTTAACGTATTTCTTTTAATACTTAATACTCTTTGGGTTCTTCTTTTTAGTGGTACAGAAAACAATTCTGTTCAATACGTCAAGTTTTTAGTTCTGCCTCTCTATGCAATTCAAAATTGTCTCAATTGCATCCGATGATCCTGGAAGCCATAGGATGATATTTGTTTGCTTAAGGAGAAAATCCGTCTGCTAAGTTTTGACTCCGGTCACAGTAGTTCTATTTTGGAACTTGTTTCAAAAAGATTATTTTTTCCAAAAGATTGGAACCGTACTATTTTAAGAGTTTGGTTGCTAGCACAAGAAATGTACGACTTGCCTAAGAAGAGGTTTACTTGCTCTGCAACTAACCTTTTTTTGTCTTTTGGCTTTGGCACCGCAGAGTCACTTTTTGAAGCAACTTTGTGGGACTTGCATAGCAGTTGACAAGATATCCGACAACGCATCCGTCGCGCTTTTTTTTAAGGTAATTGTAGAGAATTATCTTTATTTTTTTGGCTTCCCACCTTCTATAAAACCTGCAACAGTAGGAACGTCAAAAATTGATTGCCAGGGTTACCATAGAAGTATAGTCTCTGGATATAAATTTTACACAAACGGGTACGTACAAATACCGTTAAGTATACAGCTTGTTGGGCACTTTACTACTACTACCAAGAACTTACTCTGGATATCTGACTAGACAACTCAGTCAATTGATCGAGGTGGGTTAGTCTTAATCAGTCGTTTCAAACAAACCAAAGTAGAGTGTGGCCAGGCCTTAGAGATGCATCTCTAGAGTGACTTTGATATGGCACAAACACGACGGCAACAGGAAGTCCTTCCACATACCCGCAACACAACTACTACGCTAAGGGGTTAACTGTTGTTATCTCTGTCACGCACCCGAGGAATTACATGCCGCGCTCTTCCAACTCTCCTATTTTTTCCTGGATGATCAATTTGCTTATTAAATCGAATTTCTGTCTGGCAAATTAACAGCATATTCTTTTATTATAGAATTACATTATATTAAATTGCTAGACATTTTAAATTGTTTTTAAAATTATTATTTTTTAGTTATTTAAATTGTGTAGGGCACAATGTTAACATTGGCAAAATTGTCTGGCAAGATAAATTTATAATGGTAAAGTGACATAAAAAATTATGAAAATATTTTTTTTGTCTTAAATTTTTTTGAAAATGCTCAATTTTCACCTCTTCAGGAAGGTTGCCAGGTATACGCAAATGCTCCCAGCTGCCAGACGCGGCGCGTCCCTACATATCGTCAATATTTTTTAATGAAGGAAACATTAAATATAGAATATGTGTTTATTAATAAAATAATTAATTAATTAATTCTATAGAATAATCAGGTTTCTGTTTGCCAATCTCATAATCTCTTAATCTAAATTTAAAGTTAACAAACCAATTGATTAAATATAGATGGAAATACTTTTTACCTCCCGTTTTGACAGATACTGAAGTCAGTTTAGATCATGGCGGAAGTTATGTAATAAATATATCAATGTTAACTCACTAAAAGTTTAACTTATTTCAGACAAACTTTAATTTTTTTAACATCAGCTTAGCAATCTTTTTGCTTGTGGATAGTCTTTTACAATTTTAAATAAATTTTAAAGTTGGTTATTTAAAGTTTTGTTAGTTTATGCATAACATTAGAAATATTAATGTAAACAATAATCAAAAGCTTTCACTCGCAGTTATAAATGTTCATTAATTTATGGTTAAATTTATGTTAAATACATGTAAACTTTCTTTGGTGACATTTTTGTTATTAGTATTTATGATTGTACTTTTAAATAATCTGTACAGACGTATTTTAAACAAATAACACTGTTATGTTTGATTATGCATTTCTTTTAAAATCATTATTTGTAAAATACACTAATAATTTTAACTTGCAGGTAGTATTATGTATCTACTTAGCTATAAAAACAAAGAGTTGCAGGACAAATAAAATTTTATTTTTTAATCAAATAAACTTTTAACACTAATACACTTTCAACGTTTTTTAGTAACAATATGCCTTCAAAAAATGTCTTTTGGTAATTCTACAAAATACGACTTTACAATCTTTTCTAAGTCATCATTCAGTAAAAAACGGAGCCTTCTTAAGTGTTTTATTAAGTTTAGTAAAAATATTATAGTCACAAAGTGTATGTTGTCATTTTTTTGACGACTTCTTGAACCTTTATGGACCTTGTAGTTGTTATACAGTTTTTTTTGTGTATAGCCTTTTTTAAGTTTTTAATTGACATTCTAATAATAATACTAATAATAATAATAATAATTTATTATTTCAACAGGCATATGCCCAATTACAGGGCAATGTTACATTAATCGTAGTATAAACAAATAAGTTTTGATATATAAAGTATTAATTCTATAAAAATGCACGTAGTTGTAGCAGATTAACTAAAAAAATATCCAATTCAGGTGGCAGTTTGTTAATAGTACGCATGATAGTGTTCATTGGTGAATAGAATTCCATATTCATTTTGTTATTGGGAATGACGCAAATATCCTTGGACCTTGTTCTTTCCTGAGGTACCCAAAAATTTATTATTTTTAGCAGAACAGAACATTCTAAAGCACCAGTAGTAAACTTGAATCTTAAAACCGCCATTGCTGCTTTTTTTCTTGTTTCAAGAGATTGATAATTGAACAAGGTGAATAATTTATTGTTGTTAAATTCTCCTCTTTTTCGGTAGAAATGATGTTCTTAAAAATATAAGTATTTCAAAAAGTTAGTTTCAATTTTGCATTTATGTATTTTATAGTAAGGCAGATGATCTATGTTCTAATTTTTTCTGAACAAATGAGCAATATAATAGTTTTAATGATGCTGAATTGCTAAACTTTTTAGCATTTTGTAAGATAAATCCTAATGATTTTGAAGCAACATTAGTCATAGATTCAATGTAATAGTGAAATCAAAGTTAAGTGTCAAAAACAACACCTAAGTCACAGAAATTTGACAACAACAATTGAGTAATCATATTTAATTAAAGTTTTCCTTAAGCTAATTGACATAACATTGCATTTAGAAACATTTAGTAGTAAGTTGTTATTTTTACACCACTGATCCAATTTGTTTAAATCATCTTGTAAACAAAAGCAATCATTAATATTGTTAATATTTTGAAATTTTTTTAAGTCATTGGCTTATAACAAGTAATGTGATTGAAAACAAGTACTTACCTTATGATGATAACAATGATTCTAAATTAGAGCCTTGAGAAACACCTGACGTAAATACATCAATTTGTTGCTAAATCCAAATGAGTTTAGTTTTAGCAATAAGATATTATGGTCGGGTTTATCAAACGCTTCACTAAAATTCTCCGTTATTGTAGTCTTTTTTGGCACTAAACAAATCTTTTCAGCGTTTTAAAAAAACTGTGGTCATCACTTTTTACGCTAAAAATTGCGCTTTTGTCTTCTGAATTTATTATGTATCCAGGTCTCATTTGCAGTTACAGTTATATAAAAAAAATCTTAGGACAAAGCAGTTAAACTTTTTTTGCAAATTTGTCGGTTTAAGACTGAGCAGTTTGAGAATTTGTTGTGCCGACATTTTGCTCATTCCCAAATTTTTATATAAAATTTAAAAACGCTACGTTTTTTATTCTTTCTTATTCTGTTATTGCTAACAGAACTTTTTACTTGGCGGTTAATCAAAACCAAATCTTTAATTTTGTTTTTATGTTTGTTTGTGCTTACAAAGGTTTGCCACACTATGAATCATTATGAATGGATTCTTTATCTTGTTTAAACTGTTGCATCAATATTTGACTTAAAAAAAGACGTTTTTTTTATATATACTGCCACAATTTTTTCATATTCTTTGAGCTACTGCTTTCTTTTGATAAAAAAATGCAAAACGCTATTGTGATCAAGTTGCAAATCACTTAATTTTAAATCTTTAAACTGATGTAAAAATAACAATGTTACAGAAATTTTATCAAGAATGCTCACTCTAAAATAAACATGTTTACTCATATTTAAGATCTATGGTTTTAGTGTTTGAGAGTCAGCAAAGGCGCAACGGTCGTTGATAAACTAAAATAAGCACAACCATGACAGTTTTTGTAAGTTGTTTACAGTTTGCCGTTTGTTAGTGTTGTTGCGTAAAGAGTTATAAAATTTAATTTACTAATTTTGTAAATTTTGGTGTACGTTGCAATATAAAAAAATATATCATATTGTTTGGTTTACAAATACTGTTTTTGGTATTTGGTTTGCAATTAAATGTATTGCTTTTAAGGTTAGTATATTAAACTTTTAAGAAGTATTTACGTTTATTTATATAGTGAAAATAACAGAATACATATTATTTGTTCTTTTGTTAGCGTTAGCAAGTTTTTAATAACATATCGTGATTTTACACAAAAATACTAAAAAAAATTTATATGTATAGGTAAATTAAATTAAATAGCAAACATGATAAAAAATTTATGTTGCTTTTTCATTTATATTTTTGATTTTAGATATTATTTGTAATGCTCAAGTAAATATTTAACGTCCGGTTTTTCCAAAATGTGAACACGTCACTAAATTGGTTGTCCAAAAAATGACACACATATTTTAAAGTTATGTACTTTGAAGTGTTACGATGCTAATATAGGTAACAATATTGTATCTGTTACATGCAGTTACAAAAAAATCTTTAAGAGAATGTTGAGCAGGAGATTGCAGCAGTCGCAGGTATAGACCTAAGAGAGCATCGGTGGTAGAATGCATAAAAAAATTAAGTGCGTTGAAACATATTACACAAAATCTCACCCAAAATTAGCAAAAATGTATAATAGAAAAATAAAAGATGAGAATTTAAAAGTGAGATAATGTTAGTTTTGTAGTGCGTTTAACAAATTGTTTAATTAGAGATTCTTTACTCTAACGTATGTTCTACCTGCTTATCTTTAGAAAAAATGCAGCAAGTTCAGTTGACAAACCTAAAAAAATAACATTTTTTTAAGAACGCTTTTATTGTTCTTAAAGAAAAAAAAATTTAAGTTTTGACTGTCAAAAGAATCAAGTGTTTCCGAAAGACCTAGATCAGTCTGCTTAGTACAATAGACAGCTATATACTTACAACCTTTGTTTTGTACAAGGTTTATCTAGAAAACAGCATACTAAAGATAGGACTTTCAATAGAACAAGAGCTCTAAAAAAATTGCTTCTGCTATCTATCATAGACTATCCCAAAAGAGTTTTTAAGAGCAAAGAAACATGGCAATTAGTTTGTGATGCATATGGGGGCCAAAATAAAAATTGCATTATCATTGCAACCTATGCCAGAGGGCTTATAAATAGTTCAAAACAACTGAAACTGATTTAACTGATTTATCTAGTCACAGGATGTACTTTTTTGCCAGTCATAAAATGTTTTTTTTAAACAAAAAATAATAACAATCCCAAATAAAAAAGAACAAGTTTTTAAGAGGTTTGGTGCGGTTATTAAAAAGTTCAACTACGTAATTACCATATTAAGCGTAGACGTTGTATATTAGTATATTATACTGCGACCTTATTAATTTACTTCAAAAGAAAAACCGTTTTCTTTCTTTATTGCGTCACTATCATTTGCTCTACTGTTTTTTGTTGACAGCGGGCTACTGTCACGGTTTTCCAACGTTTCTGCGTGCTTTTCTATCAATTGAACCTGCAAAAAATTTATAAATACAATTCTAAGTATTTTTGTTATAAAACCAATAGATTGTCATGTTAAAATACATATACATGGTATACCAAAACACCAAAGTATTTATAACAACTTTGCTCACAGTCATTTAATTAACACAACCTTTCAGATTCTCTTGTCATTGTTTATTAAATTGCCAAATACACTGTGTTCTGTATACAACCAGTGTAAGTTTATCAATTTATTACAGTTAATGTGCAACCCCAAAGCTTTAAATGTTGGTGGGCAAAGATTGTTATTCATACACTGACATTTGACAATATTTTACAGCTAATTACAACTTTATCTCTGGAAGCGGTAGGTGTTACTCGTTAAACACTTTGAAAACGTCAATGTCAATAAACTTTATTTGGCACATCTCAAAAACTTCTATGGTCTCAGCCAACTGTAAATTATTTTAATAACCTTAATCTTAAGTACATTAGAACTTTGTCACACCCCAAGACTCACTTTGTGTGAATAACCTTAACACACTTTTTTGAAGAACAATGTATACATTAGCTAATATAAACTATGTCAACAAAAACCACTGTTAACAATTCAAAAAAATATTGTACGTTTAATCACCTCCACTAGCTTTTAAAGTCTCCAAGTTTTGCTTTGTTAATCTCTACAAATCAAAAGAAAAGGATCAGCTGTGAAACATTTTATTGTCACATGTTGTTTCCACGGTAAGTTACATGTTCAATATGTGGAAATGGTTTTTGAGAATAAAATTTTTGTGTCGTATTTTGTACATTTTTTTTATACAAGAATTACTTCAAACAACACGTTTGTAGTTTTAAAAAGAAGACTACACAACAGATAAAATCTTTTAGTAATGTTATATGTGGTCAATAAAATATAAACATTATAAGGGTTTTCCAATAAAAAGTTTCAATTTGAACAGCAGGCTATTTGGGCAGCTGTCAAATTTGAAGCTATTATCTTTGACAATTAACAAGTTAAAACTACGCTATTATTAAAAATGGAACAATACACGCTTCAACAACGCATTGAGATTATTAAAATTTACTACAAAAAAAGAATGGTAAAAATTTTTCAGTAAAGCACCTTCTCGGCCGGCAATAGTAAACCTGGTAGAAAAACTTGAGCTGTTGGGACAAGTTTGTGATGTGAAGAATCGAAACCGTGTGCATCGCTCAAGAACACATGAGAATATTGCTGATGTAGCCCGTAGTGTTGAAGAAAACCCAGGATTGTCGATCTTTGGAAGTAGACATTCCACAAACAACATTACATCGTATTTTGCATAAAGACTTAAGCCTTAAGGCTTTTAAAATTCAGTTAACACAAGAACTCAAGTCGGTAGGTCACCATAAAAGTCGTATCTTTGCTAATTGGGTCCTTCATCTTCAGTGATGAAACCCATTTTCACCTCGGAAGCTACGTTAACAAGCAGAATTGTCGCAATTGAGGCTTATAAAATCTAAGAATGATTGTTGAAAAGTTTTTGCATTCTCAACGTCTCATTGTTTGGTGCGGTTTTTGGGCTGTCGGTGTGATTGGACCCTACTTTTTCAAAAATGAGGCTAGTGCAACTGTTACGGTGAATGGATGGCGCTACCGAGCTATAATTAATTATTCTTTATGGCCAAAACTGAAAAATATTGATGTGGACGACGTTTATTTTTAGCAAACCGGCGCTACGTGCCACACAAGCAACAAAACAATCGCAATTTTGCAAAAAAAGTTTCCTGACCGTATTATTTCTTGAAGAGGTGATCACAATTGGCCACCGAGATCTTGTGATTTAACACCTTTAGATTTTTTTCTTTGGGGCCACGTAAATGATAAGGTTTGTGCCCAATGCTCCACAATCGATTTAAGACCTTCAAAATGGAATTTTTAAAGTTATCGAGGACATACAGCCGCAAATGTGCAAATTGGTCATGGTAAATTTCATGAAAAGAATGTGATACTGCAACCGTAACCGTGGCGGCCATTTGACTGATATCGTTTTCAAATGTTAATGGCATACCTTCCTCTTTACAATGAAATAAACATTTACTGATTTCTCTTAAAAAATACCTGTTTTTTTTTAAATATCAAAATGAAATTTCTTATTGGTAAACCTTAATACAAAAATTATAGCATAGTTTGTAGAATTTGTTGTTAGATTAATATTCAGCACTTAATTACTTATATGGGTCCGTTACCTCATATAAGCATCCAAACACACACATGTCTTCTCTGTGGCTCGGTGTGTCCGACACCTTGACACCTAACGGTATTAAGGCTGGCGAATTTCTGCCATAAACTGGGGGCATGTTCATTAGGAAAACTACTGAACGCAGAAATGTAAAATTTTCAGGAATTGTTAATGATATAATTGTTTATAACTTGACATATTTTCTGTATTTTTTTACTCAATATTTTACGAAATAAATGTAAATTATTTTTTTAGCGATTTTAAATTTATGTCACTATATAGAGAAAAAAATCAGGAAAACGAATATATTTTTAGTTTTTTTTAATTTGCATTAATAATGGAGATGAACATGCCCCAAGATTAATAAAAATATATTTTCTTTCCGCCTTCCTATTTCATCCGCACGTTCACTATCGTACTCCCCGCCACGCATATTGTTATGCTTTTCGACTATAACACAATGCACGTGCTACCCCGCTCATCTATGATTGGCTGTTTCGTCTAGTAGGGGAATACATTGAAACGCTTGGAAGTGGAGCGTGGAACTACCGCCACCTACGGCAAAATAAAACTTTACTAAAAAGTCACCCCATCCTTAAGAGATTATAGATTATTTATACTTAATTACTTTATTGTGGTAATTTATATAAAAATCACAAATAAACATTATTGCTAATTATCTGTTGGTTTTTATTGTGTTACAGACATATTTTATTGTAAACCCAAAAAAGAGTTCCTTAATAAAAAAATCGTTTTTTACTTTTTCACGCAATGAAATAAATAATTTGTCTTTTTTAATGGCGGAGCTAGAAATTTTGATCCCTACTGCTGCTAAAAAAAGCTTACAATTTTGTAAAACTGTCAAACAAGTTACTAAAACTGTGGAACAAGTTGTGTAATAATGTATGTTGACAGAAACATAGCAGATGTGACCAATAGTAATCTAAACAGTTTACAGCATTGTGTAAATATACCATAAGTTAGAAACAATTTGCTAGATTGGACAAATTGTTTTTTAAACTGTTATTAAAATTGTCAAAAACATTACAAAATTGACAAACAGTTTACAGCAATAAAATATATTAAATTGTGTTTTAAACTGTCAACGGAGTTACTAAAATAAATTTTTTTTTTTTTTTTGATAATTATTTGTTTTACATTTTTAAAATATTTTTAAAAATTTTGTATTGTTTTTGACAATTTTAAAACATTTTGAAACATATTAATAGACTTGAGAAAGCAATTTTGACATTTTTTTATTTTAATTTAAAATGTTGAATACTGATATATAATTTTTTTAACAATTTAATATCGTTTTTATCAGTTTTAGAATATTGTTGATAATTTTAAAACATATCAACAGAAGGAACGTTTTTGACAATTTTAGAACATAACAACAACTTTGAAGATCATTTTCAACAATTTTAAACTTTTTTTAACATTTTAGACAATTTTGAAAATATTTCGACAATTTTTAAACAACACAACACAGTTAAGAAACATTTTTCATAATCATAAAAGGTTTTTGACATTTTTTGTACTTTTTAACAATTTTAGAACTTTTTTAACATTTGGTAATTTTATTTATTAGTTTGTGATATACGTTTGACAACTATGAAAATACTTTTACGTTTGTGAAACATTTTTAACAATTGTAAAACATATCAGTTCTTACATTTGTGAGAGATTTTTGACAGTTTTGAAATATTTTTAACAGTTTTAGAACGTTTCATGAGCAGATTTGATAAATATTTTTAACAGTTCTGGAACATTTATGACATTTGTTAATAAAATTTTTGACTAGTACTTGTTGAACTACTGGCATGTGGACAATTTAGGAACGTTTTTTAAAACTGTTTTAACGTTTCTGGAACATTTTTTGAGTATTGTGATCTTTGCTAATTTAATTTGCATATGTGGATTAATTTTGACAAGTAAGGAACATTATTTACAATTGTGGAACATTTTTAACAATTGAAAAACATATTTGTTATTGTAGAACGTTTTTTAAAAAATTGTGATTTTTTTTTTAAATTGGTACATTTCTTACAAATGTAGCACGTTTTTGATCCTTGTAGTACATTTTTGACAATTGTGGAACATTTTTGAAATTTACTTGCTTGTGGAGTATTTTTAAACATCTGAAAAACGTTAAAAAGTTACTAAAGCAAACAAAGTGTAAAAATATTTTAAGTTTACTTAAATGTAATAAGCATTATAAATTGTGAAAAAAGTATCTACATTTTACCAAAAATTACAAAAAAAAACTGTAGGTAATGTATTTGATTGTAAATTTCAAATGTCAAAAATTAATTACTTTGTTTTATAATTGTTAAACATTGGCAAAACTGTGAGGAAGCTACAAAAATTATAAAAAGCTGTTAAAATTTTAAAGTTGGAATAAATAATGAAAAAATATATAAAGTTAAATAAGTTACACTAAAACAGTCAAAAAGTTTACAGTAATGCATTTGTTTGTATTTTATAACTTAAACTACTTAAAAAGTATTAAAATAAAAAATCGGATTTGTGTATAATGTAAAACTAAACCGGAAATTTCATTCTCTGCGCAGCGTCAAGTTACGTTTGATAAAATTTTATCCAATTATAGTGTGTTTTTGGAGAAATATCCTCTTGTTTAACGTTTTCTTGCAAACTGCATCCAAGTCATAGGTAAAGTCAAACTGGGAATCAGTTCTTAGTAGTTTAAGTTTAGTGGTGGAGATAGTCCTGAGCTAAGTTTTTTGGGTTACACCACAAAATATTGAGATAGTTTTGGAAAAAACACGCACAAACAGGCAAATAGCCTGTTTATAGCATTTCAACATCTTTTTTGATAAATATTGACTTATCAATTTATCATATTTTGTTGCTATGCTGAATCATCTTGGACTATTGCAATGAACGTTATGAGAAAACAATTTATGCATCAAACAAAATAACTTCATCTTGTAAAAATAATGTTGACTTCAAACAATGTTTTTGCAGATAGGTGGGTATAGATAAAAAAATCAATTGATGAACTTTATGCACTGTGTCCCTCATATACAAATTATAATTTAAATACTAACATGCTAGTACGCGATTGCTCTAGGGTTAAGTTCGTTTGTGTAATTAGCAGTTGATATTGATTAATTGTTTTTTTAAATAAACCTTAATCAATTAATAAAAACTCTCCGAATATTCAAGCTACCGTTGTTAGCTGATATAGCTAATATTTATTATATACATATTTACATTTTATTTTATTTTATTATAAAGTGGTTATTCCAGCAGTGCCGCCATCCATCTGTAGAACAATTCGAGGGGCCTGGTATTGGAAATACTCAAATAATATAAATTTATATTTGCAACTTTATGGCATATTTCTGCAAACTTAATAATATTACATAACTATACAAGATCTGCGATTGAAGACGAATTTTAGGATATAAATAAGTTTATAGAATCTTTTTTGATTGTAAAATTTCTCTAATATATTATCAATTAAATTATGTTTAACATACCGATTTACTGCGCGGATCACTTAAAATAGTATAAAAAAAACGAAAGTGAATTATGTATTATAGAAAAATTTGCGCAATAGAAGAAGATTATAAGGTTAAGGATTAATTAATATTTTATGTTCCATATAAAATAAAAGAGAAATTTTATCTTCATAAAATACATTTGAATTGATAATTTCTAATAAACTTTTTATAATATTATGTATGATGTTAGAAAAAGATTGTAAAATATTTTTATGGTTTCTTACAGTTTTTTTTTGTACACCAAAATTAAACAAAACAAATATGTATGCAAAATATAAATTATGAATTAATTTAATTAATATAAGAAAATATTCTCAATAGAAAACAAATAAAAATGAAAATATCAAATACTAATTTATTAATACAATGAGCCGGCTTGTATTTATCGCCTTTATTACAATCTATATTAACTAATAACGTTTTTGTATGACTGAATTATGACTCTTAATTGTTTTAATAATTAATAGTACTTTTGCATTTTCAATCGATCTATTGTTATGATGAATAAATCAACAAGATGCTTTTTAGAAACTTGATAAGCAATTCTTCTCTCGTTTAAGACAAATAGAAACTAGACGCACATCTACCATAAAAGTGTAAATAACTACAAACTGGAGTGAAATTAACAACCGAACGTGACAAATGGTTGTCTAAGAGAAACTACGATATAACTCATAGAAATCAAATTAAAAATAAATCAAAACTACTTGCAGTTTCAAGTGGCTTTAAATATTCACTTTAAATAAAAATTTAATTTCATTTGTAAATATCAATAAATATGCAATACAAAATACATATTCTCATTATTAATTGTCGATGTATGTAATTAAGGTGGCAAATATTAAAAACTTGACATCTAACTAATTTACTACATTGTCAACTATCAGTAAATTATGCCAAATTTATTAGACAATTTATTTAGTACTACACAGCGCCTTGTCAATGGTATTATGTATGATTGTATTTTATGCAATATTTTGTCTTTGTGAAATAAATGATATTATTATTATTGAATACGTTGTATATAAGTAAAGATTTGGTGGATATCCAGAAAGTTAGCAGAAGCAAAATAGAAATGGTTTATAAGATATTCGATACTTATGTAGAAATAACACCTGACGTTGATAAGAACTGCGGGCGAACGATATAAAAATAACCAACATGAGTGATAGTTAAAGATGAAACTGAATGAGTTTAATTTAATTAAGATTAATAATTAACTGTGATTATAGTTTAAAAATAATAGTTAATAAAATACTTTTTTTAATGATTATTTCCTACATTTGTTTTATGTTTTTAGTCAAAACAATAAGTACATATTAAGAGCAAAAATAATTTACTATAATATATTTTATAAGTTTTAATTATTATTAATTAGCAACTTTAAAAATTTGTTATTTATATACATATCAATAAAATAGCTGATACAACTTCAGAAATTCTAACTGATTACAGACCTCACTGAAAAATTTCTATGCTTTGCGTTCTGGATAAAATTACTTTAATTTACATTCTTTGGGCTAAGAGGTTTTTTTATAGATAAACTAGATACCCGACTAGCGTTTGTAAGGTGACGCAAAATACGTTAAGGCGGTTTTTTTGTTTGTGACAAACATTGGACTCTTCTCACATACCATTTCAAATGTTTAAGCAGTTAAAGCATACGTTCGTGGCTATTCTCTATGCATATTACTAGAAGTAAGCAAGATATATATTGCTAGATAACAATATGAACTGTCATTTTAACAAATCTTGCTAGCTAAGATTATCAACTGTCATTTCTGATTTACTTATTACTTCTGTTGTTAAAACTTCTATTCCTATTACTACCAAACCTAATAGTACGAAGCTAGCAACGTTTTTTGAGAAACCATTTTAGTTCAACTAGTTTTTGAATATTTTCCATCCTTAAAGCTTGGTTACACAGTGCGAGCTAGCATTCAAGCTGTCCAAGTCAGTTACTGCAGTGCAGCTACTCGCATCATCACGAATTACTGTCATGTGCAAGTCGGTAGCATCCAAGTTACAGTAACATTTTTTGTTTTTACTCGCCTCTCGCAGTAGCTGTCCACTGTCAAGTCAGCAACTCGTATTGTGTAACCAGGCCATTATTGACGATAAGTTAGGACGCGCCGCGTCTGGCAGCTGGGAGCGGTTGCGTATACCTGGTAGCGCAACCTCCCTGAAGATGTGAAAATTGAGCATTTTCAAAACATTTTATGACAAAAAAAAATCATAATTTTCTATGTCACTTTGCCATTCCAGATCTATCTTGCCAGATAATTTTGACATTGTTAACATCGTGCTCGACACAATTTTAATAATTAAAAAATAATAATTTTAATAACAATTTAAAATGTCTGGCAATTTAATATATTGTAATTCCATGATAAAAAATATACTGTTAATTTGCTAGATAGAAATTCATCAGATAAACATAGTAAAAATTAAAAAAAAATTAATAGTTTTTATTTTAATACTTACTGCTTATATTCTAATGATCCACATATTGCAGCAGAATATCTCAAAAAAACTATTCAAAAATGTCATTAAAAATAGATCTTAATAAAAAACTGTAAATCTCATAAGTAGTGTTCTTAACAATAGAAAAAATTTAGTTAGAATTGATAGCTTTAACTTTGACTCTAAAATCATAAATGCTGATGTTCTTCAAACTTCTGCTCATTTGCCAACTTTATTGAATGTATTGAATATTGTTTCCAAGTATGAGGAAGAGCAACATTATCTTTTTATATTTACTCGTAGTACAAGGTTTGCTAGGAGTTTTAACAAATATTCACTGACAGTTCAGAGATGTAGGACCTTTTAAGAGAAATTTCTTTAAAAGTACTATTGACAAATGAAATAAACTTCCAAATTCAGTATTTCTCGAGACTTATAAGCCACAAATATTCAAAGTCAATGTTCAGAGACTGCTTAAATCTAGTCTTTAATGTGATAAATTTACTCGTTAAAATTCAAACGTATTTTTTAGTGATGCCGCTGGAACCTGACCCAGATTACGGCGAATCCGGCCAATATTTGAAAGATTTGGTTCCGGCCGGATCTTGATAACTATAAAAATAGAATAAAAATGTTGAAAAAAAAAAAATAATAATAAAAATAAATATAATATAACATTAATAAATAATAATTAAAATATTATCAAATAATATTTAAATTAAAATGTAGAAATATTAATTTTATTCCATGATTTGCAATTAGTTAATTTTTTTTTACATACATTTCCAGCTTGAAAAAATATTGTTTTGCTGAAAATGCTGGATGCCGGCGCTGATAAATATTAATTATTTTGTTTTATATTTTTATAGATCCAGTCTTGGATTTCGTTCCGGCCCGGTTCCGATTTTTTTGTAGGTGATGGTTTCGGTATCCGGTTTTGGCCAAAAAGTGGATCCGGCGGCATTACTAGTATTTTTATGTTGTTGTGGCATATTATGTAATTCCTAAATATTTCAGTTTGAACATTAAAAAAAAAAAAAAAATTTACAACCAAACACAGTATAGTCTTCTTTTTTATGAATCTGGAACCGTCTACGTTGGCCCTGCTAGCGTCATTAGTGCTTTTTTTGCTATTGCGCCTGCTCTATTTAGGTGCTCTCTTTAGCTGTCGTTCTACTAAAGATGACTCTTAAACTTTGTTTTGAGTCAATTCTTATCGTTTGAACATCAATTTTTACTTTTATTTTTTTATTAGCAAGTTTTGAGTCCAAGGCTTGCGGTTAGCTTGCGTGCGACTATTGCAGTGTCAATAATCTCTACCCTTTTTCTGGTTTTAATTCTTAGTACTTGGTTATATAAGATGTTCCAGAGAACCGGACCTAGAACTGATTTTTAAATAAATATTGACTTTTTACTGAGGTATTTGTCTAGCATTTTAAGAAGGTAATTGCTTACTTCCATTTTTTGAATCTTTTTGTTTATGTTGCTCCAGCTAGCAGAGTTTAATGCGTTATTAATGTCAAGGGTTACCAGCGTAAAAAAATCTTGTTTTATATGACTTTTCTTTGTTCTCTTTCATTTTTTTTTTAAATTTTGCACATGGCATCTATAGTTAACTTGCTTTTCCTGTAGTCGTATTGTAGGTCGGAGAGCTTTTTCTGTTTTTTTTTTGTTCAATTGGATTTTGATTAATTGTTCTAGTGACTTTCTAACAGCATCTAGTAGACAGATTGGTTTATATTATTTTTGTTCTGTTTATTCTTTTTTTCATTTCTCAATAAAAATTAGTGTTGCTTGTCTCTAGCTTTTTGAAAAGTTGCCAATAGTAGGCATTAATTTATAAGATTAGAACTTTTTTATATTTTCTCGTTTTGACTTAGTTTGTTTTGGAGCCTCAACATTTTTTTGGTTGATAACCAATCTGCTTGTTTCTCTCACAAAGATGAAGCTGGTGGATTTATTTCAGCTGTTCATACTAGTAAACAAAATTTTTTAAACCTTTTTTTAATAGATCCCAGACCAAAGATTTGCATTTAATACTATCTCCCAAGTTTTTAAAAACCTTAATAGGTATGTTGGAAAAAACGTAGCAAGAGTAGATTATTGTGTTGTTTAGCGCTATAAAGGTAAAGCTTTTATTGTTCGAGGATTTTTAGGTTTTTGTTATTTAACTCTAGTGGCGTTTTTCTGCGCGTCTATGTGCCAGCTTTAATCCGAGATTTGTATGGCTCAAATATTAACGCAATGTTTCCTTAATTTAACATTTTTGCTGCTCTGTCTCTACTAAGATTTGCTTGGAGAACTTTTATTTTTGGTTGTCAAGGGTTGCTTCTTGGTTTGTATATAATTTCTTAACAATGTTTTTAGCTATTCTTTAAATTTAGCAGTCTTTGGCTTTGTGTCCAAACGTGAAGCAATGTAGACATCTTACAACAAGCGCTACTTCTTTTATCCTACATAATGCCCAACCTGTGTTAATATTTTTTTTTATTAATTAGCTTTATTTTTTCTTTAGTGGGTATGCTAGCTACGGCGTACTGAAACTTTTCAGCGTTTGCTTTTTTAATATTCTGATATCAATGTCAGTCCTGTGATGTTGATGATAACTTTGGCCACGTTCTCTTTGGTGACAGTTTTGTCTGTGTTTTGGAATCTAAAAAAACGTTGTGTGGTTCAAATGAACATGTTTTATTTAATGTTTTGTTAAATTTTACAAAATCTATAGATAACAAAAAATATTGTTTCAATTCCTAAATCACAAAACAATAAATGGACTTTACATTATATATGCATACAAGATGATTATATTTTTATTTTGATACTATGTATTTACACATTTTTTTTATTTTGTTTCTTATATTTTATAAATTAAATATAAAAATGTTGTTCTATAGTACATAACAGCGGTGCAAATGTCTTAGTTTTTTTAGATTTAACCAATTTAGTTCTCCAACTCTGTGACTTACTGATTAAGTTTTGCAAATGCCAAATATAAAGTGCAGGCAGCAATTTTGTACTGCTGTTGTCTTTTAACGCCGCTCTTAGTATTACACGAGTTATATACAGCATCACAAAAATTTAGATGTGACAAGACCAGTATTTTTTTAAACCATTGTTCAAATATAGTTTGTTACTATAAAGCATTTTTAAGCTTACAAAGGTTCGTTGTATCATCATATAAGTTTTTAGCAAAATTTACTACTAGTAATAATTTATCATTTACTTTTAGTCTATGTTTTTTGTTTTTTGTTTTTTTTTTTTAGTTTTTTTGGTCCAAATATAATCATGCATGCTTTATTTGAGTTTATTTGCAGTTAGCGGTTTGTTAGAATATTTTTTAATGTAATTTATTTATTTATTAATATTCTTACATTACTGTTGTTAGAAAAATTTTATATTTGTGTGGCATCCGCATATACGTAAATGGTATTTATTGTAAGTATAAATTATGTAGAGCAATGAACCTAATATAGACGTATGGGGCACAACTTAAATTACACTTAATGCTTTAGATGTAAAAAAAAAAGTTTACTTTTTGTTGTCTATTGCGTAGGTATGACATTATAAGTTGGACGGCCGTAGCGCTAAAACCTATAGATTCTAAAATAACAAATAAAATATTGTGATTAATTAAATCAAACGTTTTTAAATAATCTTTAAGTGTTAGTATTGTTACTTTTTTATTGTTTGTAAATGTTAAAATTGTCAGCAACATTTGTCAAAACAGTGGCGCAGCCATGACTTCACCTAAACCCAGATTGCGTAGTTGAGATAAGGTTTTTATTATTTATATGTATTCTTATTTGTTTTTAATTATCGTTTCTAATCATTTTGACAAAACAGGCCACAGATTGATAGGTTTTTATAACTAGTTGGGGTTGATACTTTTGGCAAGAGAAGTATACGTGCTTCTTTCCAACATTCAGGAAAAACTGAGAAACAACAATGGTTGATAATAAGTGTGAGATAAAAAATTATAAATGGGCAACACATTTTAATTATGTTTATATTGAATTTATTTGCTACGTACGATTTTGTTTTAACTTTTAAAATAATTTTAGAAATCTTTACTTTATTAGTATCTACAAAATTTAAAGAATTTAATAAGTAAATAAAACAACTACTATGTTTTTACCACTAATTTATTATTGTAAAATTATATATAAGGCATATACAATTTTACAAAATACATTTCACGACTTAAGTTTCAACGTTTTACGGTCATTATCAAGTGAGAAACAAATGAATGAAACAATACATATATATAGAGCAATTGGTGAATTGGCAGGAGAATACAAGGAATTTTACAGAATATTAAAAAATTGGTGGATTATACTGAATTAGATCGGTTTGCTCGTTCAAAAGGTTAACGAGCGGATTATGGGAGTGTTTATAAATTTCGGCGGCTTCTAAAAGATTAAGCTTAGTACCTTTTGTAGAGGTATGTAAAATTTTTAACTGATTAATGTTTAGAAATGAATGATTGCAATCTAAAATATGATTTGAAAATGAACTAGAATTTTTATTTAATCGAAATGCGCAATAATGTTCAGCGTATCTTTTCTCAAAGCTACGGCCCGTTTGACCTATGTATAGGCTATTACATTCAGGACATGACATTTTATATACACCAGACTTTTTTAAAGAGTCAACTTTATCTTTAGCATTAAAAAGAATGTTTGATAGTTGTAAATGGTCTAAACGCGATTAGTTGATTTTGTTTGCGAAGAATATAAGCAATTTTGTCTGTGGTTTTACCAAAATAAGTTAAAGTTGAAAATGAATTTTTATTTATATTTGAAGATCTTGGATAAATTTGAATCATTGTATTTTGATAACGTTTTTTGTTTATTAAATTTTGAATAAGATTGATTGGAAAACCGTTCATTATTCCAATTGATAAAATAGTGTTTAATTCTATGGTAAGGTTATTAAGTGATAATGGTATTGAAAAAGCTCTATGTACCATAGAATGAAACGCAGCTAGTTTGTGTGACATTGGATGATTTGAATTAAATGGAATAGTAGAATTTGTGCTTGTTGGTTTTTTATATATATATTATATTCTATTTTGTTATTTTTATGAATTAGTGTGAGATCTAAAAAGTTAATTTGATTATGTTCTTCTGTTTCTAGAGTGAATTTGATTTTAGGGTGTATGCTATTAATAATATTTAAAAATTGATTAAGTTGACGTGCCGTACCATTAAAACACGCAATTATGTCGTCCACATATCTATACCAAAATGATATGTGTTTTTTAGTAAAGTCTTTTTAAAAAATGTGTTCTTCAATTTGTGACATAAATATGTCTGCTAACAGGGGGCTTAATGGAGAACCCATTGCTAGACCAGTATCTTGTTTGTAGAATTTATTATTAAATTGAAAATAATTTTGTTTCAAGCAAGTTTCAAAAGCATTAAAAATTTCTGATTTAATAATTATGTTTAAATTGTTTTTATCTAAAATATTTTGAATAATTTCAAGGCAATCATTTGTAGGTATATTAGAGAACATACTAGTGACGTCAAAAGATACAAGTTTTGAGTTTTTTGGAGTAGTTATTAATTTTAAGTGTTGAGATAAAATTAGAGAATTTTTTACTGAGTATTTTGAACTAAATTTTGAGTATTTTTTAAAGATAGTATTTAATTTGATTGCTAACGTACGTGACGGACTATTTATATAAGAGACTACTGGTCTGATAGGGTGATCCGGTTTATGAGTTTTAATCAAACCGTAAAGTTTGGGAGCTAATGGAATCATATTACATATTTGAAATTTTTTGAAGTTGTTTAAAATAATTTTTGTATTTTCTAATAAATCTTTAATTTGAGATTGATACATATTTGTAGGGTCTTTCTTTAAGAGAGTAAGGTTTTCAGTTTGAATAAATGTATTAACTTTGTTAATATAATCATTTTGATTTAAAACAACAACTGAATTTGATTTATCTGCTTTTGTTATTATTAATTGATTAAGTTAAGTTTTTGATTTAATTGATTTGATAATTGATAAATCTGATAGTGGTTTTTGAGATTTGAAACGTTTGATGATTTCTATGATGCGAGAAGATCGCACGCTACCCAGCGGCTTGTCGTCGTCAGAGTCATCCAACAAGTCCTCAACCACTTGTTCGACCCTTTCGACGTGCTTCGTGTCCGCCGTCTCCAACGGGGAGCATTGGTGTTCCAGGCTGTCGGCAAATGCCTCGGTCTTTCCCACGATATCGAATTGAAGCCCATTTTTGCCGAGAATGGCTGGAATGGAGGTTCGTCTGTTCCGTAACGCTTTGGAGATCTTCAACATCAGATTATCATCGTCTGTGGGCAATTCCAGGCTGGTTTGCCAACACAGATTTTTGTGCAACCTTATAGCCCTCCTAACTTTGCTATAAAGCGAGTTTAGGATTTTGCGATCTTGGGGGTCGCGGTGCCTTTGCCATTGGCGTTTGGCGGCATTTCTTGTGCGGATCAATGCCTTGATTTTGCGTGTCGATTATCTACCCGGACCTGATGGGTCTTAGAAGCCCTTTCCGTGGCTTGATGGATTTGGTGCGTAAAATTTTTGACGGCTTTTTTGCAAAGATCAGTGTTTCACGCCTCATAGGTATCGGCGACGTTTCCAAATACGTGAAGGTATTTGGGATTCTCAACGCTTGATTAGGTTTGTAGAACGACTCGGACACCAGCTTGATGTCAAGTTTATGTTCGATAAAGAACGCTTCCACTTTGCCTAATTTATCTGTAATGCTGTTAGCATTCCAGAAGCATATGCGGCATAATACAACGGGTGTATTATCTATTATTGATTGAGTTGTTCGAGGATGTTTGCCATGAGCCTCATTTGAGACTCATTCATTTCTTTCAAAATGGCGGCTTTTGTTTAGACCTGTTGCAGGTGCTATGTACCGGTGTTAGTGGCTTCTAATGTGTTCAGCAAAACTGACTCTGAATTTTCTTTAATATAACTTGCAATGTTTGGAGTTGCTGGAGCACTGATTGTTGATCTTTTTGGGTAAATTTATTTTTCTTTACATAAAACATTATTTAATATATCACTTGCTTTAAGTTGATCTATTGTATATGTTTTATTTTAAATTAATAATTTATTCCGTTGCACTATATTTGCATGTAACGACTTTTCTTTCAAGCAAAGGATTCAAAGAAAACAAAATTTCTACTTGAGTTTGAACAGATTTTTTCAAATTTTATTTTTTTAAATATAACCCAAGTTTTAATTTTGATTTTGTTTTGTTTTTTGTTGGATATACATAATTGACATCAAGAAGTGATCTACTTGTATTCAACTTTTTAAATTAAATTAAATCAATAACGTTATCAACGTTTTCCAGAATAAGTTGTAAAATAAAAATGTATAATAAAGTTATTTTTTTTATTTTTGTAGTTCAAGATATTCTTTAATTTAAAATTAAGATATATCGTATAACTCTCAAAAATCTTTTTGCAGCTTATTTAATTTGTGGTCCATGAGTTTTTCAACTTTGTTGAATAGTTTATGATTAGCAAGGTTCATATTATTTAATTATGTACATAAACTATAAAATGGTTGATATCATAATTAAGATTAAAAGTTTAAAAAAATAAACACAGAAAACTAATAAATAAAATAAGTTTCTAAATTTGTTATCATATCTTTACACCACGTGGTAACCAACAATAGACAGACATAGAATAAAAAATCAATAGTTAAATTGAGTAATGCATAATACTTTCCAGATAAATAATTCAATAAATTAATCATTAATTTACTGATACAAATAAATACAAATATTAATAAGAATAAAATAAACTCAGACTGAAATAATTTCTTTTGCAGTTAGTTATTGATATTTCAAAACCAAATAGTTTCTGAGAGGGTTGTTGTACCGAAATGTTCTAAACATTATTGAATTAAAATTATTTAGTTATTGTAAAATATTTTTTTAAATTATAACTTAAAAAAAAAGATTTACACACATTATTAATAAATTAATTGCAGTTTATTTGATATAAAACTTAAGTGTCTTTGCTTTGCTGGGTTTGCTTTTTTTTTAAATAAATTGAGTATTAACATTGTTGTTCATCATACTGGTAAATAGTGATTAGTAATTGGTGATTAATGATTGGTGATTGGTGATCGGTGATTATTGATTAATAATTGGTGATTGGTGATTGGCGATTAGTGGTTTGTGATTGGTGATTGGTTATTGGTGGTTAGTGATTGGTGATCGGTGATTGTTGATTGGTGATTGGTGATTGGTGATTGGTGATTGGTGATTGTTGATTGGTGATTGGTGATTGGTGATTGGTGATTGGTGATTGGTGATTGGTGATTGGTGATTGGTGATTGGTGATTGGTGATTGGTGATTGGTGATTGGTGATTGGTGATTGGTGATTGGTGTTTGGTGATTGGTGATTGGTGATTGGTGATTAGTGATTAGTGAGAAGTAATTAGTAACTGGTGATTAGTGGTTTGTGGTTAGTAATTAGTTATTAATAATTTTGGGAATGTGTGTATATCTAATTTTCTTTTGCAGCTAGTAGTATTAAAAGTATAATTTTAATAACTGTTAGAAACCAGTAAGTACTAAATATGTTTAGGTGCTTTTTATATATTTAATTATATATTATGTATTGTTAAAGTTTTTTTTTTTTGATAATTTAATCTGTACGTAAACGTAAAATATTTTAACGGACAGCAATAAAAATTTTATATATAGTACTTCCTTCTATTTTTTGAATTTAATTAGCTAATATTATGTTTCAAAACGGAAATAAACTTCAATTAAAAAAAAAACGCATACCACACTAATTTCTACTGTTATTTTTCTATTAAAATAGCTGACATTATTGAATTACAATTAATATTATGAAAACAATATAATTAATAGTTACTCACCAAATGTTTTTTTTTTTATTTTATTCTTATTATTTATTAAGCTCATTATAACATATTGCCATCGTTTACAACATCCTGTAATAGCAATCAGAACATTATTATAAACATTAATTTTATATTTTGCCTTGCGTTATAATAATACATTACATTCAATTATTTTTTTTACTGACTGAATAGTTATTAGTGTTATTATTGTTGTGTGAGTGATTTTGTGTATTGATGGCACGACTTCTATGCAGCATATATTATAGCTTATGAAGAGTATTTTTAAGTTGAAAATGAAACTAAAATTTATTTTCTTAATTGCATTTATAATTGGGCCATCTAAGGTAAATACTTTAATATTTGTTTACAAATAATTTGTTACATTTAATATATAACCTACTTAAAAAAAACTTTATAAAACGGTATTACATTAAGCATGTCAAGGACATATTTGTGTGTTTTTAGAGTATCTGTAAAGTCAATCTATATAAAATCTGAATCTAGATTTAAAAATTTGTTTTTTGTTGTAGCTACCAGTCTGCAGTATATTTATATAAACCGTTTGTCTACACGTCCGTCATCCAATGTAACATTTTTTGAAAAAATGTTACATTGAATGTAAACATTTATAGTATAAGGTTACCATTGACAATACATCGATTATTTATCGTAAATAAATAAGTTCGTCAAAAATATGGTTTTTGAGTATTCCTCAATCATCAATCACATTGCATTTGTTTGATTTTTGTTTTTTGTTTTCTGTTTTTTTTTTTATAAAAACTATTAAATTTCATAGAGTTTCTTGATTTTTTAAACTGTCTTAATATCTTTAAATTCTTTTTAAATTTTTTTATTATTTGTTGTTAATCTTCAGATTTATATATATATATATATATATATATATATATATATATATATATATATTTTTAATAATTTTAATTATTTTGAAATTTCTTAAAACTTTCTTCTTTTTTTTAAGTTTTTTTATTAAACTTGAACCTGAAGTTTTTTTAGATTTTTATGAAGTTTTTTTAAATTTACTAATAATAGTAATCACTCTATTCTAACTGTTAATAATTAATTATTATTTATATCGGTCACAGATAGTCCTTAATAAAAACGGCTTATAATTATTAATTACTTGTTATTTATGCTGATAATGGTTTGTTAGCCAATATATTTTCATTCGTTAGCCAAAATACACACTGCTCCACTCTGCTTCTCTCCACTAAATTTTTTTTTTTAAGAATCTTTATAAAAAATTTAATTATGTTAAATTTGTTTTACAAAAAGACCTGTTATTTTGCAATAATAAATTTAGAAAAAAGCTTTAAGAGCCAATAATAATGTGCTTCATGTATAAAATGTTTCCTTATAACTGTAAATTTTTAAGAATAATGTATAACAGTAAAGTCCTTGACAGATTTAAAACATCAACTTACTTACGTTTATGTTTATCACATTTCTGTTTTATGACCGATAATGTTAGATTTATTTATGTAAAACAATAGATCTTCAAGCATTTAAACTGTGTATACAAACGAAGTTTGTCATACGGTGAAAAATTTTCCAAAACAGTTTGCAGTTTTTGGTGTTATTTGTTAGTGTGAATTACTTTTTTAAAAAGCCATTGTAAAGTTAGTTGCAAAATGGTCAAGTTACTGATGTAAAATTGCCAGTTTGAGCTTGTACTGTTAGGTCAGCCCAAAACATTGCAGCTGTCGCTAACGGTGTTTTTGTCTATCCTTAAACCTTTATTATATAATGAATAAAGACCTTAACCTACATGTTTATAATGTGTAGATAACGCAGAAATTGAAGTCTGTTAATTATGAACAACGCCAAACTTTTGTTACTTTAGTGCTGGAAGTGCAGGCAGAAAATCTTGACTTTTTTAGAAAAAGTTCTTTAGCAATAAAACTCCATCTTAGTGGGTTTGTCAATAAACAGAACTGCCGTATTTGAGGCTTCAAAAGTTAGAGCAATGGTCATAACCATTTTATCTCCAACAAGTTAGTGATTGGTACGGTTTTTGGGTTGCCGGAGTTATGGACTTCTAGTCAATTTGGATTGTTGCAGTATAATGCTAAACTGACTTTCTTTAGCTTATATTTAATAACTTTTTTGGTGCTTTGTTAAGGACAATATTTAAGATATTATTTAGTCAATTACTAGATATTATTTTTTACAAGTAATTGCCATTAACCAACAGTACCCTTACAATTACGTCAATACATTGTATACTATATTACCAATCACCTAATCACTCTAATACCAGAGTGTTTATAACTTTTTCTAACTACTGTAATGTGCCCTGCATACAACCTTTAGACTTAACCAACCAGTGTATGTTTGACAATCTTATACGGTTATTGTGCAACTCCAAAGGCTTAGTCACACAGTGCAAGCTAGCATCCGAGCTGGCCTAGTCAGTTACAGCAGTGAAGCTAACCGCACCTTGTGACTGCTTCATACGAGTTACTGTCCCTTGCCATTATTATATAATAAGGTCACACAATGCGAGTAGCTGCACTGCAAGTTACTGACTAGATTAGCTTAGATGCTAGCTTGCACTGTGTAACCTGGCCTTAAAGCATCAACTGCCAGCGCACAGCATGCTGTTACATATAAGATCTTACTGCCAGATACAGTGTTATTAGACCACCATAAGTTTTTATCTGCCAGTGTGTGAATAGCAATCTTTTACGGTTTTTTGATCATGCTACGGCTGTCAAGTACTTTGAAGATCTCACTACAATGTACTTTATATTTCACACTTCTAGGACATTCTCGGTCTGTGTGAATTACTTCTGGCAGCTGATTTACACCCCCAAAAACTTTTCTAGCAATTGTGGAATTTTTTTTTTTTTTCAAAACTCATAAAACATAACACCGGGCATCATTCCTCTATATTTTTTAGCAAACGTATTGATTATTGATACATTGTCTAAATTATGATGACATATAGAGATATACAAGTGCAAAAGCAAAAAACACAAATAAATTAATGTAGATACAATGTAAATTATTTTCATATTATAACTGATGCAACAAAGTACCTAGAAAGTGTAAGGTATAGAAAAAAACTCAGAGATTAGGAGAAAGTGTGCAAATTTTGGATGGACAAGAAAGAAAAACAGTGTAGGATGTAGAAAAGCTAAAAAAAATAAAACACATGTTAATAAAATTCAATGAGATAAACAAAAGAAATAAAGTACTGAAAAGATAGAAGAGGAATAAGATGGTTTTTTGGTAACAAAAAAAAAATGAAAACAGAACTAATAAATAATTAAATATAGAAAAGGTTTAAGGTTATTAAGGTTTATATAGTATATTAGTATTAAATTAATTTATATGGTAATATTATGTAAAACCACAAATTATAAAATTATAATGTTTTTAATCGATATAGCAGTTCAACTAAGATTTGAGTTTAAACTTGGTTCAAATAAGTTTTATGTATTTTAATTAAATAGTTAATTTCTTGTTGTTAAATTGACAGTGACAGTTCTGTTGTGAGGTGAGCTTTTACTAAACTTGGCTCGTACGCTTGCTTCACGTTTTTCTACATTATTGCAAGTGCCTTTACTACTACACTAAAAGAACTGACTTACTTTGTTAATGTAATCTGTCATAATACATTATTAAATTTGTAAATAGGTTATGCATCATGCTTTGAGTGCAGAGAAAAACGGGATACACACTAAAATTCAAAATAAATTTTGGTAAAATTAATTATATATTTTTAAAAACGTAGTAATCATATAACTTAAATTTGTTTATTTTGATATTTGGCTGTAAAAATTTTACAGAATAAAATGTCATAAATAAAAACAAATAATATTTTTTTTAAAGATTTGTACTACCAATTTAAAATACATTTGTTATTTTAATCTCAAATCACAACGTTAGATAAACAAAGTTAAACATAAGATTAAGCTAAGATTAAAATACTAATTCTTAAAAATATAATTCATTTAACACATAAAGTTGTTGTTAAACAACTATTTGTTAAAGTCATTATTATTATCAAAACTTTAAACATAAATCGTAATGAATTTTTAATTATGTTAAAAGTTATATAATTAGAAACATCATATTTATATTATTCATTGTATTTTTTTCTTAAATATAAACTTACTTACTTACTTAAAATATTAACGTATCCTCAAAGATAAATGCGGTAAATTACACAAACTTTGTAGCCAGTTAACATGTCTGCTACTCGAAATAATTTTCTTACCAAACTGTTTCTTCAATAATTCCATTGTTAAGCTGGCTGTATGACATGTTGCTCCGTCCTTAATTAAAATCTCATCATTTTCAGATCAATACCATTTAAATTTAGAATTACATAACTATTAATCATTTATCATGATTCTCTATTGACAGTAACGCGCTTTCCATCTTGATGTGTAAAGAAATATGTTCATCGGGGTACAATCCATATTATACAGTGCATTGTTCTGTATACAACAACAATTGTTAGATTAATTGCTGACTATTCTTACACTATAAACATTATTTATATTTATTAACGTAACCATTTGGCTAAGAATGAGCTTATTGCTAATCAAAACTTTGGATTTTGAGCTTATTCAGTGAACGTACGACGCAAACAATAGCTTGAGTTCTGGGACAAACTTAATTTTGTAAGGCACCAGAGTAACATTTTTATGCATTTTTTACATAGTTGAATAACAAAGCCAATTTTTTTGCAAACGTTGTCAAACTTGTTGAGAATCAATATTTCTAGTAACAACGGCAATATTTTTGGAATCGCACAGTTTGTTGTTTTATTTTTGTAAATATGCGTTTGCAATTTGACGATAATTTGGACTATGTGCATGATAAAGTTTGTAAAATTCTCTATAAGTTTGGCGCACAAAACACAGATTTTGATAATAAGTTGCAACAAATTGCAAGCGTTGCTCTAATGTATACAAAATAATTTTAACACTTAAAGCCGACCTACAGTTTGTTTGACAGCTAACTAACAATATGTTGCTTCTCTATCATTAAAATTTTTACATTTACTGATTCAAGTCTGAATTTATATATGAACCAATCTCCTTTTTTTTTTCATTTAAATCAATTGATGTACAATACATATTTATTTGCAGCATCATTGCAAATTGATCGAAAACTGTATTTTAGAAACAGATGCCGACCTTTTCTTATTATTGAAAAATAAAAACGGAACAAATATTTCGGAATCAGTATTGCTCAGAAAACCAATGAAATGTTATCAAAGATGTTTAGCTGTTAAATTTGACTTAATCGACAAATCAGGTATTTATATTATACTACTATATGTTTTTATTTAGTAATTGTGTAGTGTAGGGTGTTTATAAATAGTATAACCATTGAGTTTAACAAAACAAAATACTACATCAAATGATGATGAGATATTGTAATATTGTATTATACGTATAATTATTTATATTATAATAAAATTAAAATAATTGTTTTTTTTTTTCAAAATAGATTAATTAAAAATATAATGTACGTAATTTTTTTTTTCTACGGTATGGTGTACTGTTATGTAATTTATCGTACTAACATCAAGTTAAGCCAAAACTTGACTAAACCAAACCGTACTTAAAACAAACTATAATCTTAACATTGCACATACAAAGTCTAAGTAATCTTTATTGATTAACGTGATTGTTCAGACATCATTCCATAACAATAAACTAACCAAAACCTAATTAGCACAGCCACCATTATAATACTATGTGGATATATTTTTGAAGATTTTCTTATTTATTGTATTGTTCGTTAATAGCAAACATCTCATATTGATATAGCATACTTGTGTTATTGCAATATAAGATTTTATAATATAACTTTAATTAGATTGTTGTTATTTGCAGTTCGTCTTAAATATTTGAATAAAGAAATGTTCAAAAGCAATTCCGCTTTTGATAGATCAAAAACCTGCAAAAGTGATGAGTATCAGCTTTGCGAAAAATATTACGACATTGAAAAATGCACAAGGAGATATTTGAAGGTAGTATTTTTGTTTAGTAAATTATATGTAATCACTTAATTAAATATAACAAAATTGTTTTCTAATTACAGAAAGATAAATCAAAATTCAAAAAAATTATTTCTACACATATAATTTTTTTAAGTTATTGAAACAATAATATATATTACAAATAAGAAGATATAATATTACTTACAGCAATTTATTTTGATTAAGTCTGATATTTACTTTTGTTTCTAAACTTTACAATATAATAAAGCAAAAATATAGAGTTTTGACAATAAATAATTTATTTAAACTCAAATCAATGTTTACAGCAGCCAAGAGTTAAGCACAGACAATTGTTTCGGTTGTACAAGCCTTGTAGAATCAAAAGTAGCAAATTACTTTCAACATAATTATCAAACTGGACAATTTCAAATTTTTTATTTAATTCAAAAAATTCTATTTTTTAATATAAAAAATTAAATCAATTGTAAAAAATTATATAAATAACTTTTAAAAAATTACTTTAGTCGTTTTATGTAGTCTTTTTTTTAGAATAAAGTTCCACAATACCAATTAATAGAAAATTGCATAACAGAAACAGACGCGCAGATTTCCGAGTTATTAACATATAATATAGAAGAAAACCAGTATGTAAACTCAAATGGTAATAAAAGAATAATAAATTGTTACCAAAGATGCATAGCTCTCTTATATGATTTAATTGATATATCAGGTATTTATATAACACAATAAACATTAATAATAAATTAATAGTTTCATAATATTTTATAATTTTTAGGAAATCCGAAACGTTTAAACGCCTCAAATTTCGAAAATAATGATTGTTTTGAAAGTGCCAAAAATTGTAAAAGCAATAAATCAAAACTTTGTGACAGGTACTACGAAATTGATCAATGCGTGAGATCATATTTAAAGGATAAAAATATAAAATCAATAGATTATAACATACATACATAATATTTGGGTTATACATTTAATTTAATGCAATGCATATATATATTTTTTTTTAAATAAAAAATAGTTGTTTAAATTACTTTTGTACTAAGTAATAACATGTTTTTGTATTTTGGTTAGTTACAAGTTATATCCAAGATTTTATTTTTTTCCTGATATAATGTTTTTGAAAACTTTTTAATTTATTTTTATTATAATAATATAAAATGCAAAAAAGCATTTTGTGTTCTGTTTTATTTTTAAACGTTATAATAAAATTATAAAATACATTAATAGTAAAATTATATTATTAATTTACAATGGATTTTGGGTAGTTTCAATTTACACTGTCTTTTAATACCGTCTTCCATTATTTTTATAATTATATTAGAATTACAGACTTTGTTACATTACGTTAGGTTAGGTTAGGTTAGGTTAGGTTACGTTTAAAGACCAAACTAAAGACCCGCTGTTGAACATCTTTATCACTAATGTTGTTTACTGATGCCTCAATGAGCGTATATTGTTTGATAGCAATATAAAAATCTTATAAAAGTATAGATTTATATAATTTGAATAAGTGTAAACTAAAAAACTAAAAAATGTATTGGTGTATATAAATTTAATACTCCTTCACTTTGTTTATAATATTGCTCAAATGTATAGTTTTTTTCAATAACGTTAATAAAATTTTTTTTTTTTGTTATATAAGTGCAAGATTATTTGCAGCTACAAAGAACTGCAACCTACTTTTAAAATGACCTTATTCAAAGACTTTATTATTATTTTAATACTAATTTTTAAAGTACTCACTTTAATTGGTATTTTTGATTGTGTTTTATGCCAAAATTTATTTCTTACATTTTATAAACATGTTTTACAGCTATCTAATGAGAGTACAGTGGATTTTTAACATACTGTACTACTATATCTTTGTTGCAAAAACATATATCAATTATTGTTATGTCTAACTATTAGATATTAAAAGTTGTTATACTCATATGCACACTAACTTTGTAATAGTATACTAATAAATAGTTTAAAAAATCAAATAAAAGTATAACTATTAGCTTATCTACAAAGCTCTATTTTTTGTTATAAGTTTAAAAAATATCTTAAATGTCTTAGGCATATAACTTTTACAGTAAGCAAAACACACAATAAAAACTGTAAACTGCATTTCATTCTTTTATTAAAAAAAAAAAATCGAATAATATCAAAAAACAAGTGTCTTTTCTAGAAAAATAAATTACAATAAATGCGGTGTCATTAGTTTTGTTTGTTTGTTATAGGTGTTTGTTTGTTAGAACTTAAAAAGTATATTTTATAGAACACATAAATTTATAAAACTTTAAAACGTAATTTCAATATTTAAATAACAAAACTTTAAAGTTTGTAAGTTTTGTGATAATATTAAAAGCTAATTATGCTTTGAATTCTGGATTTTGAGTAGTAGGTTATACGAATTCTACTGCATTTAAGTTTAAATAGGTTCTGTGTACCTCACTCTGTTGACGCACAGACAACCTAAACGATCATTGTGCTAGTCATGTCAAAAAAGCACTCTCGTAACATAGATTCCCTTGCATAGAAGGCCAATCATGTGCGTAATACATGTTCAATTGTTTCATCATCAATTTGTTATTATTTGCAAGTTCTTTCTAGAGTCGTAGATAATAGTTTGCGGTATTCTTTGCCTTATAATTATGTTTATTGTACCACTGTACTTCCAGTGCGTAGTAGTGTTTGCTTTTAGTAGAATGATAAGGTTAAAACAAATGTTTAAGTTTACACGTTTAAGTGACCTTTTGCGTTAGAATTTCTTATTGTATTAAAATTGCTTCTAGAGTGAGGGCAAAGTTACATTCTAATATTAACTTTGATGAAATTTTGGGTTTATTTATAGCTAGAATTGCTGTTTTGCTGTCCGAATGTTCACAGTTTTGCCTAATATTTTTTAAATTATTTTAATGTTGTTTGCACTCCTAGCAAAGGTTTTCGAACAGATTTTTCTAGAAAGAAAACAATGTTTGTCAGTCTTCTCTGTAGTATATTAAAAATTGCATTCAGGTATGTTTTTAAGAGGTAACAAGCACAAACAGCATTACTTCTATGCAGTTGGTGTTGTTTACATGCTACCTGTTGTACTTAAAAATGCTATTTGTTGCAGTTTGTTAAATTGGTTGGTAGATGTTTTCTGTTTAGTTTTTAGACATTGCACTATTGTTTTGTATGCAAGAATAGGTTTTACAACAGCTGTGTACAGCTAAAGTATTATCTCTAAAAACAATACCTATGTTTTGCCAACAGCTTGTCAACATTGCCAGAACTACATAATATACTTTTTTCTGTCTGCCTTTACTAAAACTATCAGTTTTGGCTTTAAAATGCTGGCCAAAACAACGATTTAAAGACCTTTACACCTCCAAATTATTTGCGGTATTTGATTGGCTGTAAATCACAATTTTACATAAAAAAACATCATACCTTAAAATCTGACAGTAGTGACAGATTATAATTAATTTTAAAACTTCTTGAAACAGTGTTTTTACTTAGGGCAGTCAAAAAATATTGAATGTAACTTGTACCAAAATGCTTAACACCTTGGTTTAGTATTTGTAGATTAACAGTTCTAACCCAGAAATTAAATAATGAAATGATATAATACTTTACTTCAGTCATTTGTGTTTTAGCTTCTTTAATCAATACGGTGGAAGTTGGCATCACACCCGACTAGAAAGTTTATGTTGTCTTTTGTACACTCCAGAACTATAGTAGGAAGTTTTGCGCTATATAAATAGGAAATGTTTTGTATGAAGTATTTTTATACAAATATAAAACTTGACGATAAACGATACAAATACAAACGATAAAATAAATGCATAAAAACATTCAAAATATAGTTCTGAAAGAAATTATTAAGCATTAAGTGATCAGATTTGATTTAGAAGATTTAATGTTAGTCTGATAGTAAAAGTACTGGGGAGTTATTCTGGCAAGTGGCAATATCTCTGATTCAAAAAAATTCGTGATTTTTTTTTGTACTACAGAATCATCTAGTAATATAAACTTAATACCAAGCTTTAAGTTAATTGCATTTAGGGCCGCTTTTACAATTGTCAGATAACTTAAACTAAGAATAAATTTATCTTCAGTTTAAACCTGGTGTAGCATTAGTTATGCCTTTGTTGCAGTCTAGATAACCTATTAAAACGTCAATGATGACTTATAAACTGACGTATAAATTATTTATACACAAATTTGTTGTGCGCGTTACTTGGTTACTACACTAAAGATAACTACAGCTCCAAGCACCGGATAAGTTATCTCTGGTTTATTTTCCTTAAAACATACAATTAAAATTTTATAAAATTGCCAGGACTCCTAAAGTGATCGGAGCCATTGTAAAATTTTAATCACCCACATACTCAAGTAGAATCTCTACTTAATGAATCCCAAATTAAAACTAAAAATAAAGACAAACTCCTTGAAGATCCCAATGATTAGGTCAATCAAGGAAATAATGCGACAATTATCAATTTTCTTCTGTGCAAAAATTTTAGCAACAAATCCTACTTTAGTTGTAACGCGTTTTTGCATTTTCTATAAAATTATTTATTACAAAGATGGCCGTTTCTGGAACTGACTTATAAATTGACGTATACGTTGTTCATACGCTAATTTGTTGTGCGCGTTACTTAGTTACTACACTAGAGATAAGTTATAAGAGATTGTAAAAGCGTATTTTTATATACTCCTTAGATAGCGCTACTCCTTGTTTAACCGACGATTGTAAAAGCGGCCCTTATAGACGTCAATATGTATTATTAATTATAAATTTATTAATTAAATGTCACCTTTCCTCTCTGTCAGAAAAAAATCTATGACGTAGCGCGATATCAAAATGAGTGCCAGAATAGGCATACGTCTATTATACGTAATTTATTGTTTATGTTACAAAAATTAAAGTTTTAGAAAAGTAGTTGTATTTAATTATTACAAAAAGTGCTGCAATCATGCGTATAGTGTAGTTTATAATACATTATTTGTTCAAACTGTGCACAGACCTATTATTTAATTTGTCTTTGTGTAGTTAAGTAATAGAGTTTGTAAGTAATTAACCTGTACGTAATTTTCCGTCAATCTAATTTGTGGTATTTTACCAGTATATTAACAGTGTTTTTTCTGGTATTAGTTATTTGTTATTTAACATATTTTGTATCTTTCCTTTGTTTTAATTTTTTTAACTAACTAATCTGATTGGGCTGTTTTTACAACCTCAGTTAACGCATTTTATGGGTTTAGAAGAAAATAAACCGGGGTAGCTTATCCGGTGATTGGAGCAGTAGTTATTTCTAGTATAATTACCAAGTAACGCGCATAACAAGTTTGCATATAAACAACTTATACGTTTTTATTTTCGGGCCGTTCTAAAATTTAGTGTTAATTACTAATATTAGGGCGGTCCGGGACTTGCTAATAATGCAATTTAATTCAATTTAGTTTTTGTTTTTAGTTTTCTGGAACGGGTAGTAAAGTAAAAAGGTTTTTTAAATAATATTGTATTTCTTTGTCAGATTTTAATAAATCTGGTATTAAAGAATTCTTTTGTTTGTTAAGTTAGTATGTCTATGTGAGAGTGTTTCTTTATGTTCTATTGTTATCACTTTATCAGCATTTTTAAATCAACATTGACGTTTCAATAGGTTATCTAGAGTATAACAAGTATATAATTAAACCAACATTTATAAAATGTATATACTGTAGATAAATTTACTCCGGGTATAGTTATCCGACACAAATCTGGCAACTGTAAAAGCGGTCCTAACGAGTTTAAATTATTTGAAAAATTTGTTAATTCAACATTTTGCAAACTATACTATAATAAAATATAAACATTAGATATGTCCTACTTTCATAAAATTTATAAAAGCACTGAAAGCAGATTGATATAGTTTAATTAGCAATCTAAAAATCTAGTTGGTTTAGGCAAAACTTTTCAAATGCATTCTTTTTGAAACACTTATAAATGACATGAGAGTAGATATAAAATCTTTTAAATTAGTTAAGTATCTATTTCAAGTCTCAATATGTTACTGTTAATGGTTTTATTTAAATGCATTATTATTTAGGAAACGTTTGTTAGTTATTCTGTAGCCTGGCTTGTCCTAATTAAGAATACGTTTCAGTGGTATAATCTCCATCTTATAAAATTGAAAAACTTTTTGTATACTGAAATGAAAAAGCTATTTTAACTCAAAACAATGTGTGAGAGAAGAAAAAAACTTGATGTTGCATATTGTAAATATTGCAAATGGGATTATAGAGTGATTATCCTAGCATTTTGTGGTTAGTAAATTAATTTACCTAGAAAACACTAAACATTTTATACTGAGTTTACTAAATCAAATTATTTCAAGAACTCTTCGTAGCAGCGTATGTGTTTTTTATAAATAAATCTGATCTTGATATTTTTAGTATACTGTTTATTAATATTTTTGTATGTATCTGTTACTGTAGTAATAATATTTATATGTTTAGCTCGAGTTGTTGCAACTCAAATGATACGTTGTAATTATTTTGTAATTTAATAAAAAACTAGGTAGCTCCGTTAATAAATAAATAAATTTTATTAATTACTATTTTACATATATTGGTTTAATTAATATTTTACATATATTAGATTAATTTATATTTGACATATATTAGATTAATTAATATTTGACATGTATTAGTTTAATTAATATTTTACATATCTTGGTAATAAGGATCACTGCATAGCTAAATACACTGTTTTATTTATTTATTTTTTTAATAATAATTATCAATTTTTTTTTAATAAGTGATGACTTTATAACATTTAATTGTAAATTTTTATTTTAGATGATTTAGGTTTTAAAATTAAATAAAAAACAATAATAATAATACACATAGTTGTGGCGTGTAGCAAACTATATTTTTTTTACTAGAATAAACTAACTATACGTCAGTTATAAACATAGTTAAGAAATTACTATAATTTAATATCTTTTTGTAAAGATACTAAATCAACCGACTTTAAATTCAAGCACAACAAATAAAAACTGTAAAAAACAAAAAGTTGATCACAACTCCAATTGAAGCAAACTGACTTGTTTCTGATTGGATATATAACTTAACTAATAAAAACTTTAATAAATACTTCAGAAATAGTGTTAATGAATTTGTTGACATTATACATACATTTTTTATTAGAAAATATAAAAAATGCGTCTGTACCAGAAGAGTTTAGAAGTATTAACCTACTACCAATTATAGTAGTACAAAAGCAACTTTTTATAAAAATAATAGGTTACTTACAAAAAGCAAAAGCAAGGTTTTTGCAACAATAATTTATGTAAAAGTAAATTATACAAAAACTTAAAAAAATATTGCAATATTTACTGATTTTAAATAGTTTACTCAAAAAACTTTATGGCTTAGTAATGATGGTTTCAAACTTACTCTTGCAGTCTATTAAATCACAAACTTTAATAAAAATATGTCAGATAAGTCACAAGGTAACCTGCAAGGTAGTATCTTCTAAACTCTCCTATTCATCATTTATATAAATGATATTAGTAGTGTAATAATAATATAATCTTCACTTTTAATTATTTTTTTTAGGTCAGAAAAACTAAATCGAATTTCAAATAAAATTATTGGCCAATAATACTTTTTTATGTTATTTTCTGAGAAAATGATTCATAAAATATATAAATTATGTTGATACATGTATTAATTATGAGACTTTTTGCTTTAAGCTCTCTTTCAACAATTGACAATTGAAGCTTGTTCACAGGGGTTTTTACATACAAAAAGTGTGAAACCAAGTACAATAAGTTAATGAATTGTATTATTGACAATTTATCTGAAAGAGTAAATTTATCTTGCTTAAAAAAAGTTAAACATCCAGACATCCTCAATTGTTTGGCGTATGGAGCAATGTGAGCAACAATAGCTTCAAAGGTTTTTCTTCTTTTAAATAGACATGGCAACATTTCATCGATATCATTACTGGCAATATTTATATTTCCAACTTGTCTAATTTCCTCGAGACTTAAAATGATCAATTTGCTAATTAAACAACCGAATTTCTATCTCGCAAATTAACAGTATATTCTTTTATCATGGAATTACAATATATTAAATTAATTTTAAAATTAATATTTTTTTATTATTTAAATTATGTCATTATAATGGTAAAGTGATTATAAAAAAAATAATTTTGTTTTAAAATGTATGTATGTAAATATGGATAGGAAATATTTACTAACTAGTCGACAATAAACTTTTATGCAACGTTGCTAGCTTTTATACTAAAAGCTATGTTGACAACATGGTCATTTCAGAAAATATTATGTGGGATTTTAACATCTAAAAGACAAATTGAAAAAGATTTAGATATGGATTTGTTTTTAGTTTAATATTTGGTACTGATGATACCATGGATATTTGGATTTTGAAACAGTAAGAGTTTCTTTTAAGTTTTTTTTAATTAAAAAATTAGGAGTGCTTCATTCAGATATTGTTTTCAAGTCTTTGATGCCACAGATTCTAATTTAGAAATTTCAAGACGCTTTGCCATACTTGTTGATATGGTCTTTAGAAAGTATAAAGTGTGATAGGAGCTATTACCTGCAAAACTTATGAATAGGATTTTTAATGATTTAAAAAAGTTTATTAATGTAAATCAAAAATAAAGTTAGCAAAAGAGCAAAACCTCGAGGAACACCAACATTTATAATTTTGGGGTCAAAGTTAAAACCATCATATACATTTTTCTTATATTTCCAGCGGTTACAGAGTTATAAGGCTTTAAAAATAGACAAAAAGGTTGTTTGTATTGTTAGAGCCAATAAACCGGTTTCTTTTGTTTGGTGCAACGTTCTTTTCTATGTACACATTCCTACCTTTTCTCTTTCTTTCTTCTATCTTGTCTTTTCCCTCTTTTCCAACTACCTTCTCTTTCTTCCACATAACGTTCACGTGCCAGAACAGCAAAATTCCGCCAGATCTAGAAAAGCTTATCTAGCGGCTAAGTTTAGCCTTTAGCGGGCAGAAGATTTTCTAGAGATTTTTTTCTTTAAATTATTATTCCTTACTCTTTATCTTTATTTGAGGAAACTGGAATGCAGAAAACAAAAAATCCGTTTTATACGTTACTTTTTCTGTACTACAAGAAGAAGCCAATCTCCTACTGTTACACAAGGTAGTGTAGTTTAAAAATTCTTTAATCTCAACAATTTGTCAATTTTATGTCGCCTATGTTCTCAAGCATTATGCCGGCAAGAGCTGTACCGTTGTGTTTGATGGTTATTCAGCGGCATTATCCAATACAAAAAGAACTGAACAGAACCGAAAGTACAAGTTAAAAAGCTAAAGAGGTCAATTGACATAAACTTTGAACACAAAACACAAATAACAGTGAAACAAAATAATTTTTTTTCTAATGAAAAACACAATAAATCCTGGTTTACAAAACAAGCATTTAATGATGCTGATACATTGATTATCCGCACAAGAGTCAAAGAATTTTTAACTAATGACAAAGTAGCAATAGATGACAAAGACGTTGATTTTATTGTCTTCTTCATGGTTTTAACCCTATTTGAATGATAGATGTTATTTGTTAAACCAAGCTACGGCAGAGTAAAAAAAAGTATATTTAAGTCATCAAGTGCAAACTATGGAAATGATGGACTGCATACTTCTTGTGCATGCATTCAGCGGATGTGATACAACTTTTGTTGCATATCAAAAAGAAAAACTTGTCTGTTTAAATTTGTTCAAGAAGCAAGCTACACTGCAAAGTATTACTGATGTATTCATCAACCCAATTTCATCCTATAGGGCTGTGGCTAAAGCTGTAAACAAAATATTTTTGGCATTGTACAATGCACCTCACAAGCAAATTTTTTTTAACATGCATCGTTACTATGCTTTTACCAAATTGGTTTCAAATGCTAAACCAAACTTTTCTGCGCTGCCGCTCACAGAAGGAGCAGCATTGCAACAAGTTTTTTGTGTATACCACTAAATCCAATTTTGGCTAAAGAACAAACTTCCTCCAGAACAGTAGGGTTGAAAGTTTGAAAGCGGGCGCCTGACTCCAGTTACTACAGAAAATCTGAGGCAGTTTTCAACCTCATTTTTTGCAAATGCATTACTGGATGTGGAAACAGGTGTGGTTGCTAAAAAACAGGGTTAATGTGCACAAACATTTGCCACAACTGCCATAGAAAATGCTTAAATTGCAATACTTCCATCCTCAAAAAAGTATTTAATGACCTTGATGATCTGGATTTCTTCATACCTCCGAAAAAAACACAACAGTCAGTGAAAAGACTTGTAAATAAAATCAAAGTACTGAGTTTACTGGACCTACAAGCAGAAATCAGGTGAAATTGCATTTTCTTACTTTCATTGATTATGTGCAGCTTAGCAGTGGTAATCAGTAATATACATTGTTTTACTAGATTTCTTAGACAATCATTTTATAACTATTTGTTCTTACTAGGTTTTAGCCAACAAGTGTCACAGCTTAAGTAGGTGTACAGATTGCTGGACCTTCTAGAAACAAGCGATCAAGAGTGGATTGATTATGTTGATGATTCTTATGTTCTTTAAAATTTTCATATGTATTTTTAATTTTTTTAATTTATTGTTTAATAAAGTTGATTTCATTTTCTAACTTCGCCTAGAGAATCTGATGGGTGGATCGAGTAGCCAACCAGGTGTTACTGCCGGTCCCGAAGCAAACTTTAGACGTAAGAACATTTACCTTGGCAAATATAGGATCGAATCACGGGCTTGTCTTGTGCAATATGCAACTAAACATAAGACCATAAAAAGTGACACCAACATACAGACTTAACATCGAAAGAATAACAACACATAGCACCCAAAACCTGTATAAAATAAGATTAAAAAAAAGCTCACCGCCAAAAAAATAGCACCAGAAACATTGGCTGACACAACTTGGAAAACAAAACAGGTATAACGTACAGTATTAAAACCAACCGCAAAATCCCATGATTTTGCGATAAGGTTAAAGAACTAGTAGCAGAAAAGAAATAAAGTGTTTATGACGTATAAGTCTTCACCAACACCTGAAAATTACGCAAAATACGTCAAAATCTTGAAGAACCGCAAAACTGCAAGCCATGGTGGCATTTATAATAAACTTATTACAGAGGGGATAGTCTAGAAACACATATACATGACCTGTTCAACAAAGTAATGAAAGAAACAAAAATCCTAAGCAAATAAAAGCACAGCTTAACTATCCCAATACATAAAAAGGGCAGTAAAAACAATGTAGACAACTATCGAGGAATAACTCTAATGAACGCTGTAGCAAAACTGTTCACTTATCTAATAAAAATTGAGCTGGAGAAAAGGATACTTACTGCAGAACGCAATATTTATGCTGCGACTGCTGGTGGAAAAAGCAATTGAATTTGACTACTTTCTATATCTTTGCTTTGTGGATTTAAAAAAAAAACCTTTGAAAGAGTACAAAAGGTGTAATACAAATCCTAGAGAACAAACAAATACCTTACACAATCATTGACGTAATTCACAATATCAACACGGGTAGTACTACAAATTTTTTTACGCCCAATAGAACGACAGAACCAATAGACATCAAAAAAGGTATAAAGCAAAGAAACTCCCTCAGTCTTTTTCTGTTCAACATCATAATGAATAAACTAATAGAGAAAGTCGGATGTCCGATACAAAAAAAAGGATATACGCTGAACAAAAATAATATCACTACTATTTGCTTTGCGGACGACGCTGCACTACTTGCCGACAACAAAGACAACCTGCAGAGGCTACTTAACTTGACCGAAAAAACCTATAATATAGAAATAGCTTCAGACAAAACAAAAACAATGCTAATAAGCAAAACCCCAATCCGATGCTAACTAGAAATAGAAGAAAAAATTATGGAGCAAGTGATGTCCTTTAAATACCTAGGTGCAGTAGTATTGAGCAACCGTGACTTAAATAAAGTAACTCAAAAACGAGCTACGTAAGCAACACAGGTGGCAGGCTGTTTAAGAAATATTATATGGCGCAACAAATACATGTAAACCAAATGCAAGACTAGAATTTATAAAGTAGTCGTACGCCCCATACTAACGTACGCCACAGAAACCAGAGCGGAAACACTCAGTGGAAATGAAGGTGCTACGAGCTATCACAGAAGTAACACTGCAAGACTGTAAGAGAAGCAAGGACATCAAAGAAGGTTGTTACATCCAGGACGTAGTAAAATGGGCAAAAACACGCAGGAAGAAATAAAACAACTACGTAGAAAGGATAGAAAAAAACCAACTTGAACCGGTTTGCAAATAGAGACGACCTACAAAAAGAAGACCTCCAGCACGACCGCCCACGAGATGGGCCCAGAGCTGGCAATCCTCCTCCACTGAGCAGCAGGCTTAAGCAACAAGAGACAGTCTCTAGCTATAAAAAAAAAAGAAGAAGATTTCATTTTTTTTTACCAAGTTGTAAAGTTGGTCTCCACAATGATAAAACGTATCCAAAAGTGTAGGCATCACATTATTATATACTACTATTGATTTACATGTATCTAACAAATGATGGTAAAAAGTACACTTTTTTTTTCTTGCTTTGACATCTTCAATAAATTACATATTGTGCCGTGCTAACTTTTTTTTTTAACTTAATCATATAATTTAGAAAAATGTACATGATCATTTTTATTGCAAATTTTATCAGCTTTCATTATGTATATAGTTAACTTTTACCTCCAACCTACAGTTCTCAAAATATTAATAAAAAACTAAAAAAGTGCCCTGTTTTTGGTGATTGCCGCTAGAGCTTGAGTCATATTTGTATATCCTTTACTAGGTACCTATAAATCAGTGTAAAAAGTTTCAAAACATTTGGATTTTTCTAGAAGTGAAAAGCTACTTTCACTGGACTATACCCTATCAAACGCTTTGGAAACGTCTAAAGCTACTGCATGATTTTTTCTTTGTTTGTCTAAAATAAAATTGATGACTATTTTAATTTTTAATTTTTAAATTGTGTAAGTATGTTTTATAATTATAGTTTAAAGTTTTATTGTTTATATTATACACTAATTTTGTGTTTGTTTGTTTGCACGTAATTTGTTAATGAAAACAAACGTGTTTATGTATACAGTTTTTTCGTTATACGATATATTTAAACTAATAATATTATTATTTCTGTTGTTAAAACTTTTCTACTTAATACTGTTAAATCAAGTTTTCTCTATCATTATTTTAAGATAAAAATAATAAAAAAAAACAATGTCTTAATAACTTTGATTTTGATACTCATTTTAGCAAAAAATCTCACAAAAACCGTTCAAAAAATTATAAAAAATTGTTTCGTGCTCATTAAACCAAAACAAAACTGCTTGTAATCAATTCAGACAAAACAAGTAGTTAATAAAAGCAAAACGCATTTAACAAGTTTATTATTAATTGTTCCAATCAAACTAATCAGGATTATAATTTTTTTAGTAAACATTCACTTTTAGCAACAGATTGTCAAAAGATATTTTCTTAAAATAAATACCAAAATCAGGTATGGATAAATTATACCTATTTCATCTTAAAACATTTACAAATAAATTAACTTCTATTTTGCCTAATCATACAAAATTACATTACTGTCTAATCTGTTCAAAATTGTTAAAAAATACATTATTTTTTACAATTTTTACATTGTTAACAAAATAACATTGTCTCAGATACTCAACATAGATTTTGATCAAAGTGTTTGACTGCAGATCTTCTAACTCATGTTAGTCACAAATGGAATTTTAGACAAAACATAGAGAAAATCTTGCAGTAGCTTTAGACATTTCTAAAGCATTTGTTAAGGTATAGTTTTTAATATTATTAACAAGTTGCATTGTATAGTTTCCATCACAAATATGTAATTTTTTCTATTGACAAAAGAAAAATTATAGTTAGTAATGATTGTTTTAACTCTGACCCAAATTTCAAAACTCTGTTCTTTTGCTCTGTTTTTAATTTACATTAATAAACTTTTTTAAATACATCACTAAGTCCTATTGCTATTGCAGTACTTTTTATACATTTTTTTCAAAAACAAAATCAACTAATATGATAGAACATCTTAAAATTTCTAAGTTAGAAACTGTAGCATTAACAAACAAAGATCTTGAAATAATATCTGACTAAAGTACTCTGAACTTGGTCAATTTTAACTCTAAAAACTTAAAAACCTAAAGTATTATCAGTATCAATTATTAAACTAAACAACGCATTTATATCCAAAAAAAATTTAATTTGTCCTTTTTGAAATGATTATGTTCATAAATATTTTCATAGACATTATTTAAACAAAATACAAAAGATGTTGCCTTATAAATAAATATTTACTTGTCATTTTTTCTTCAAGCGTACACTAGTTGGCATATGATGGAATTAAATTAGGTCTAAATTTTGTGTGATCTTTTTATATATACATCAAATGCGTTGAATATACTTTGACAACCAACAGTTGACCAGTAAACCATTATAAAAAAACGTACAAATAAATATTAAAAAAAAGTTAAAATGAATATATCATTATTTTAATTTATTATAATATTTTTTGTCAATATTTATTTATTAGATTTCTATTGAAAGATAAACTAACTAAATAAGTTATTAAACCAATAGTCGGTTGATGTGTGAGATTGCAGTAGTTCCGTATGCTAGTAAAATATTGTGACAGTAAACTTTCGAAGGTATTAAGGTATTGTGTTTTTAATTTTATTATTACAGTACTTTAATTATTTGTAGTATTCTTGTTATTAAGTAATAAATACATAAATAAAATATATATTTTGTAGCATATAGTCTTTAAGAAGTAATTAATAATAACTAGTTCTTTAATTTTAATTTTAATTTTAATTTTAATTTATTTAATAAAAGATTGTTGTTGTCATCAAAAAATAAAAACTTGTTATTTTTTTAATACTACTAGTCCAAACTTAAAATAAATTGTAGTTAGCCTTTGCCCAGTAGTAACACATTTAATTTTATAACATCTTTTCAATTACTCTTTACAACATTCTAGATTATTTACACAATTTTGTTTTAAATTAATATAATATGACGGCCATAAATGTATGATTTAATATTATTTTATAATAATTATAAATAAATCAAATAGAAATCATCTTTCTACCAAAATTGCTCACAGGAGAATATAATTCTCTTAAATCTCCCATTCATAAAGTTGATGTAACATAATGAGAATACCATTATCTTCTTACATGATGATAAATTATTGTTTTATTTTGTCTAGCCATTTTTTATGAATGTAGTAATGAGATAAGTGGTTAAATAAATAATCTTATTGTTAGTTATATAAAACACAATTCTTTACCACTTTTTCTTTTCAAAATGTAACAATGTTTTAAAATACTTTGCTATTAATAACAATCATAGTCTCAGCTATTAATAAATTTACAATTAATTTGTCTCGTCTACATTATACAAATCTTTAGCTTGTCTAAGATCTACAGAGTATAAAACAGCTTCTATTTTGCACATTACATATACGTTATGCTTTAGTAACATTCTATAAGTATCAAATTCTGACGGAAGTGATGGAATGCTTTATGGCAATTGCAACATGTAATAATAAGACAAATTTATGTACATGTACATAGTGCTTGCAAACATTCCGCATATTTCTTTAAGTTTATAGTAACATTCATTAAGTATAATGAGAACATAATAGATAGCAATGCGAGTTTACCTTCAAGCTTCTTGTGATATTTTGCATATCGGTTTTGCCACAGAGAAGATATGCTTATATTGCTTATAACGCTTTACATCAAATTGGATGCAACATTAATCATTTTATAAACATCACCAATAATAAATCTGCCATCAATAATTCTATTTAACGATTTGTGTTAAGAATGTAGTTTTATTAATAAACAATTCGTAAGGTGTATAATGCACATGGAAAAGTCAAATATGTTGTGTAACGTATGTTAGATTTATTATTGTATATGTCATAATCGTGATTAGAGAATAGCGATGCATTCTGTAATTAATTCGATTTTTCTTTAAGTATGTGGGAGTGATCGCAATGCCTACACGTACAAATTGTGCTAAAAGTATGAAAGAATTTAAAATACGCGCTGAAATAAATATGATAAATGATTTATTCAACAATGTTTACAATTGAGTGTAAATATCATCTGAGTAAAAATAGTCATAAATTCTAGTTGCTCAATAGACGCGTAGTTAAATGGAAATGAGCCACAAATGCACAAGTTATCAACTTGAAACAAGCATGCGAAAAATTATAACCAATGAAATAAGAATACCAGTGCGAACATTCCGTATTATATTTAAATTGGTTTCTTTCAAATGGCACTTAAATTCCAATAGCTGCAAGAAAATAACAAGGATTTTTTTAATACATGTAAAATACTAAAACTTTGTATTGCCTTTGTATTAGAATATTTAAACCGTAGTTAAAAAAAATACAATAGCAAATCTCAAATTACCTAAATAGGTAAGCTTATTTATTACTTTTTATACTTTTTATAATAAAACACTAATATGGTGTAAATATTAAAAAAACTAAATGTAAAAGTTTTTTTAGATTGTACGATTAATAAAATACAAATATCCAGTTTTATTAAGTATGTCTGGTCAGTTTTTGATGCATCTTTCTAAACTTAGGAACAATATTTAATAAGATTATGTATATTTGATATATAAGATGTCTCTTGACAATGAAATTTTAAGCGCCCAAGAGTATAAATGCCGGGGATAATAATAATAAGTAAATAAAATGTGTTTACAAAACTTTATGTTATAAAAATGATAACGGTACAAACTTGCCACTTTGTTGTTATTGTTAAAAACAAGTGGAAAATTACCGACAATAATCTACAACTGCCGCTTATTTGTTTCTATTACAAAATTTATAAACAAGTGTACGTCGGCGTATTCTGCATTTGAAAAATAAAATGATCTTTTTTTACTTTTATTTCATGTATAAACGAAATTAAGTAAGATTTACTGTCACAACATTTTTGACATAAACTTGGATTAGTACACACTCTTAAATTAAGTATTTTTTTAAACATTATCATTTTTTCTTTAATTTAAACTTTTCTATAATTTTTTTTTTTTTTTTTTTTTTTTTTTTATTTATTGTCATATAAATTATAAATAATCATATAAATTATAAATAATAAATTGTTAAGTAAGTTTTTTTTTTTTTTTCTCTCCCCACTTGCTGCTTTGCATCTTTCCATGTATGGTCGGCTGCAGAGCTTCGTATTCGGGGCACTTTTAGCTCGATTACAGTAAAGTTAAAGACAAATATTCATTAAATATTTTTACATAAAATTGCTTTTGCAGCACATCCTTAACCCTTGTATCACAATAATAAAAATCAAAATTCAAACATAGGCCACTATAATGGGCCAATTATGACCCAATTGTTTTTATTGTATATTGTTTTTAAATATTGATACTATTAGTAAAAACAAACACATAATTCAGCAAAATAAATTTATTTTTGATATATTACTAACAAATAAAAAAAATTTTTTTTTAAATTTTAACAAAAAAATATAAATAAATGTTTATTTTCTATCTTCATCCTTGCGGCAATAGTTGCAAGTAACTAAAACTTCTTTCTTGCCCTTGAAATGACTATTACAAACTATTTTTTTGCATCTCGTAGAAAATTTGTTGTTATTCTCACGGCACAAATGGCAGCGTTCACTTTTTGCCAATTGTTTGGCGGCTTGTGGTTTTACAATTACTCTTCCTGTGCATTCGATGGCTTGAATTGTTTTCTGGGAAAATTCTCTACTATCCTGACTTATTTTATTGCACCTTCTGTCTATTTGTTCTCTTACTAAACTTACTCCCAATTCTTGCAAGAATATTTTCCTTCTTCTTTTTTGTGAAACATTTTGTGTCCAGGTATTATTTTTAGTTGTCTAAATTACAAAGAAATTGTAAGCGCTATAGTCTATTATATTCATAAATACCGCGAATGTATCAATTTGTCAAGGACATCTACGCCACTTTTTGTTTTGTTGTACATAGTTGTATAATATCAGGTTTGAACTTTGTTTTAGGATCAGTTATTTCGTGAGTATTGTGCATTGGTGATAATAGTTCAACAAGTTTTACGTGGTTTTGTCACGTACGAGACCAACGTTAGTAAACAAAAAGTCATATAAATGTGTAGCACAATTTTTTATTTCTGGTAAACTTTTTATCAGATCTTTTCTGTTCTTTCGCACAGTTTCAACTAAAGTAATTTTATTGTTAAGAAGCTTTTTTGCTAATGATAAAGCAGTGAAAAACTTATCTGTGGTTATATTACGGCCACTACCATTCCAAAATGTTCTTGAATTTTTTCCGGTATATATTAACTTTTTTTAAATAAACTTCAAAATTGCTGCAATAAAACAAATTTGCATCGCATAATGCCCATATTTTGATACCATATTTGCCCGGTTTATTAGGCATATACACTTGAAATGAACAGCGTCCACAAAACAATACTAATTGTTCATCAATGCTTCCGTAAGCAGAAGCATTATATGATTCTCTGCAGTTCTTAGCAAATATATTGCTGACAACACGGATAGGTGCTAATTTGTCTAATTGTTTTCTTTCTTTACGTGTAAATAAGTCATCAAATCAAAAATATCTCAATATATCAATAAATCTTTGTTTACTTATTGTAGCCTGATGAATATTCCTACCGCAAGCATTATCTGTCATCCACAAATTTTTAGGATCCTTTCTTGATTCACAAAAATAGCCGGTTAAAATTAAGATATCAAAAAAAGCACTTATTTCAATTTTATCTACAGGTGTCCATTGTTTATGCTTAGAAAGTTTTTGCGTGGAATTTCATTTATCAATTTTTTTCTCGGCTTTCATATTTGTGTATAATATAATAACTTCTATTATGTCATCGAATATCAGTAATCAAAATGAATCTACGATTGTTGAAATTCCAGCATTTTTTTATTTATACTAAGCGCTTCTGCCAAAATGTTTATCTTTCTGGTTTCTGTTTTACCTGCCGAAACATATTTCCAAGTACGGCCAGCCACAGTTTGATTATTACAATTAGAACAAGCATCTTCATATTATATTATAGGCAACTCCATTTCAAACGGACCAGAGTTGGGAGGAAGAGGGTGCATTAAAATTTTTTTTTTTCAGTTTCTATAACTTGTTAATAGTCTTTCTTTTGATCGGTTCTTCATGAGGGTAAAAAGTCCTTAAAAAAATTTTACAATTTTTTTAGTTTTTTTGTTGTTTTTTAATGGAATTTTTTGTTCAAAAATTGTAAATTTAACTAAAAAAAAATAAATTTACTAGTGAAATCAATCAAAAATTTTCCGTTGAATCCAAATCTGGCGCCATTTCAAGTCTATAGCATGTCTATAAGCCGCAAAAGCCATAAAACTTTGCAAAAAAAAGCATTTAAAAAAAAAAATTTGATTGCCAAAGTTGACGTATTTCGATGTAAATTCATTGGAAAATATAAATTTGTTTTGTGTATTTAGGTTTCTAAAACTCAAAAAAACTGCAAAAATAGTTCTATTTTTTAAGATAAACTCATACAAATACACATTTAGCAGTTTTCAAAAGAACTATACACTTAATATTATACAAAATTTAAGTTTTGCAAACTATTCTACATGGAAAATAGTCAGTGTCGTGTTTATTAAGGATTATTTGGCTTATATTTGTTAAGCTATTTTCAGAAGTTTAATTGCGCTTGCAGCACAAATTTAGACTAAATCTATCAGCGTCAAAATTTGAAAATAATATTTTTGGCATTCAAACATAAATTCGCCCGGCGCTTATCAAAATTTGATAAAATAAAATTTTAAGCCACACCCGAGTGTGTTTATAATATTTTTTGTGAATATAACATTTTTTTCTGATAGACTTTTCTACGACCGATGAGTACAACACTGACAATTTTTTTTGTAAAATTGTCCCCAGAATTCAAAGTTTTAATAATATTTGGTGTATTGTTCCTCTGAGCACGGCTAAACTTGTATTTGTAAGAGTTTATGTTGAAGAATAAGCCTACTTTTATTTATTGAGTTTTTACTCTTAAAACACAAATGCACAGAACAAATTTATATTTTCCTATTAATTTACATAAAAATACGTCAACATTAAAAAATTAAATTTATGAAAAAATATTCTAAACTAAAAAACATCCATAGACGCGTTTCGAGGTTTACCTCTCATCAGTATGGCTTTATTTATTTAAACTAATTGATTTTTAACTTACTTCGTTAACATTGTTCACCACCACAATTCAAAGTGAATATTTTAAAAAGTGTATTGACTATTTATACTAACTGACTTAGTGACTTTATTTAATGGCTATGGTTAATAGCATTCTGAGAATGAACAAATAAACTAATTATTTCGGGATATTAAGCTGATGGTAATGACATGAAAGAATTAAAACAGAAATTTGAAAATTAAAAATAGAATAAGAGGTAAACCTCGAAACGCGTCTATGGATGTTTTTTAGTTTAGAATATTTTTTCATAAATTTAATTTTTTTCTTCTTTATATATTTTAAAATACGTCAACTTTGGCGGTTAAAAAATATTTTTAAAATGCTCCTTTTTGCTTAGCTCACTGAGAATAAAAACATGCTTTTATGTCTTTTTCGCCTTATAGATAGGGTATAAATTTAAAATGTTAAAAAACGACAAAAAAACTAAAAAAAGTCATTAATTTTCTATTAAAGGTTTCATACCCTTATAAACCGATCAAAAGACTACTAATAAGTTATAGAAACTGAAAAAAAAAATACTAAAACAAATTTTGTAATGCACCCCCCTCCCCCTTGCTCTGGTCCGTTTGAAATGGAATTGCCCTTATTACCAATTGCATCACTCATCTCGTTCTCAATATCTTTATCTGAATTATCTGAAGAACTACCACAACTATCCGGATTTATAATGAGTTCCTTTTACCTGAATACAAAAAATCACTTTCTATATAATCCTCAACATTGTTATCACTATCACCTAGTAAGCATATGCAGCAGGTTCTATCTCCTTTTTAAACAAGTGCTTCTTATTTTTATTTATTTTTGCACTGTACACGTTGATAAACTTTATAAAACTTAGATAATGCTGCTTGCACAGCTTTGCATGTTGACATAACTTGCACTGACTTGTACAGACTTGTATGGACAAATTATATACATAACGTGCAGAACCAAAACCGGGTTGTTTGTGACCCATTCACTATTTATATTAATTATTGCAAAACCATTTTTGATATAATGATGAATTTTATTTAAAAGTGTTGCAAATGTTCTTAATGAAGCATTCTTATTATCATAAAAAACAAAAATAACAAAAGTATTGCTAAAAATAACAATGTTAGTTCATTTTTGACCCGGTTTAAGTGGCACGAGGGTTAAACTATAGTCTCTATTTTACACATTGTACTAAAATTTTAAAATGTTTTTATTTAGTTATTATGCACAATAAAGTCTTTTTTTTTACAAATTGTTTATTGTTAGCTATTTATTAGTTATGCATAAATATACAGGAAAAAATATAGGCAGACAGCTACAGTTTTGAGATAATTAAATATTTCTTATTATGAGTTCTTGCTGGTTCTGATATTAAGAAGTATGTACATGTAAAAAGTATGTTGAACTACAAAATCAAATAAATAAATTAAAAAAAAATATCGGAAATCCTGATGGCATGTTTACTATAACTGCTTCAATAATACAGTCTAAAATGTTTAGTTTACAAAAGTAATAATTAAACTTGTTTACAAAAAAAATGTTTTGGTGTTTCTTGCTAAATGGTTTTATTTTACAAACCGAAAGAGTGTTATTCTATCAATTTGCAAGTTCTAAAGTAAGACATCTTAAAAAGATGTATACAGGAACATTTTATTTTCAAAAAGAAGTTTTAAATTGTTTTGCATAATGCAACTATTAAATTTGTCAAGTTTTAAATATTTTTAATAGAAGTATAATAAACCAAACAAATTTCAGGTGGTCCCAGAAAAAAAATTAAAGTTGCGCTCCTGTTTAACCTATGTAACAAATTGTAAACATAATCAAAAATGCATGCGTACTGTTTGGCCAAAATGTGATAAAGCACCGTTATGAAGCACCGTTATGAATAAACTACATATAGTTTTGAATGTAGAATGGCACATTTGTACAGGCATTTTTTCTTTGAGAAAATGGCGGTATGTGTTACCTCCCCGGTAAAAAATGCGGTTAAATTAACAAAGAAGCAATACATTTCTTATCTCTAATTTCTATACAAAATGCATATTGCATCTGCGTTTGTAGTTATTCATGTTTATTAGTATAAAAAAAAGTAAAAAAAAAATAAAAATATCTTTAGTTTTTGCTTAAAAACAGAGAATTTTCACACTATTTCGCAATTTTCTTAAAAAGTATTATTCATAGCAAATTCAAAAAACAAAATTTATATGTAAAAATAAACAATGAAAGACATGAATATGTTATTTATAAAAAAAAATAAATTATTTAAAACTTTATTATTGTTTCTAAATGAATAAATTTACAATAAAAATTTATATTGAAATGTTACTAAATTGGCACCCGTTTTATTACTCTAAATCTGAAGTTTTTAATGAAATCGCTCTGGTAATTTCATCTTTTTTCTGATGCAATTCCTCAATCCTAGTCAATTTTTATTGTAGTGGCTGACCTTTTGAATGACTGTTATTTGGCCAATTTTTAATATTGTACCCTTGTTTTGTTTTTGTATTTGCAATTCTGATAAATATTCTCCTTTCCAGCAATTATTCTCTCAATTAACGAGTGCGGTAGTATATATTTGTGTTTTCAGGTACATATTTAAAGGCAGTTTGTGCGGTAGTAACATAAGCGTAAGCCTTAAAATATTGCCCATTGCAACTAAAATTTTTTTTAAAAATTGTCATTAATAAACAAACTTAACCATAGCAGCTTACTTTACTTTTTCTTTTCCTGCAATTTTTATAGCTCTTTAACAAACTCAATTTTTTTGTAATATTTTAATTAATGGAGTAGCTTATCCGTGACACTACAACATTTTTAAATTTGGGTTTTGATTTTACATGTGCAAATCTTGACTTTTAGATATTGACTAAATTTTGCCATCTCGATTGGAAACAAAGGTCTTCTTTTTGTTAATCTATGCCAAAGTTAATGATAAATTAAAGTAATATGCTATTTTCTAAAATTTAGGACTTAAACTTTATGTAATTTTCTAACTAATTGTGCATTAGTGTTACACACATTTTCAAGCAAATAAAAATTATTGTTTTCACTTTGAGCAAATTTTACGTAAATGCTACATCTATATGCCAATTCACTAACATTTCAATATGCATGCATTTATAGATTGCAAATTTTATGTGTTGCCAAATACCTTGGTATGCTGATTTTATGGATATTTGTTAACTGTATCAAGAAATCGTTCCATTCTGTGTGTAAATGCGCTAGTACAGACTCATCCCAATAAATTGTTTCCTGTCACAGTATTTTCATAAATATTTTTGCTTTTATTACTGTAGAGCTCATTAACCCAAGTTGGTAAAATATTTGAAATAACCCATTTTGTTGTTTGCATTTTACATAAAATTTAGCGAATTTGTACCCAAAGGTATCTTTTTTGGTGTTTCATTGGATTTTCAACGTTTTTACCATATCTAACCTTCTAATTATAGAGTAGAAGTCTAGCCTAATTTAGTATTATTGTAATTTTTTAAAATCTTGTTTAAGTTGTTGATATTATTGGATATACGTATAAATCCTTATTAATACTCGTGCAACTGTAAGATATTTATCCATGTTAACTTATTTAGTTAAATTGTTAAACCGATTTCTCTATATTGTTCCGGAAAATAATATTTGTTGGTAAGTTGCATTATCTTTCCGAACCTTTATTTGTTAATACAGTTTCTATATATTAGTTAATATTACATATTTATGCATTCTAAATTGACATAGAATGTTAAATCGTCTGAGGTTGCTGGACTCTTTAAATATTGTGTAAAGATTTTCCGTTTGTGGTTTTCATAGAAGCGTCAAATACTACTCGTAGTTTGTGGGTTTGGCTAGTTTTAATTTTGCAGCGTAATTAGTTGGTAATATCCTTTTTTGTTACTTTTTATTGGTTTTATTAGTTGCGTGTGGCCAAATGATTGATTGATTATAATATAAAGTTGGTATACTGTGTTTTTAAGTTTTTATTTGTTTTTATTGCTAGGTTCTGTTTTAAATTAAACAAAATAAAACTAGTTGATGTGAATTGTAAACTAGTTGATGTGAATTGTTTAATGATGATGGATTTCCTTTTTATAGAAATGTAACAATAAACTGACTATCTAGTGTACGCTGATGGGTGTTATTAAATTTAACTTGGCAAGTTTTTTTTATGTGAGCGTAATTTTCTTATCAGAAGTTAATTATCTTTAATTTTATGCTAAAACTATAATGTTTTAAATACATTGTTTTAGTTGTCTGCATCTGGGCATTTGTAGTTGACTTGCTAATTTCCGATGTAGATAAAAAAGTTGCTTGGGTGTTTAATCCTAATTTCTTTGCCGCTTCTGTTTGTTGAAGATGCACTTAAGAACTTGAATATAATAGGGCTCTAACCAAATGCTTGTTTTCTCAGCTGTCATTCCAATATACGTCACATGTGGACAATTCAGACATCCAATTATTGCTGTATTTGAAATTAGTTTTTTTTTTCTTAATTTCGCTGTTAATATGCAATAGCGTATAATGCAATTTATTTATTTTTCTACATTTAGATGACCAGCAATTCTTTTTGATGTAATTTTATGCAATTTATGCACAGTTTATTTGGTTATTACACTCAATCTATCTGCCGGATGTCTATTAATTAATTTTGCGCATGTATACAGGGTGTTTTCTAAGTAGAGGCAAAAAATAAAACTAAAAGTTTATTTTTTGCCTCTAGTTAGGAAACACCCTTTATACAAGGTTTTTTTGATTGCATAAGTAATATTTCAGTGCTCTTCCTGCAGCCGTATTTAATAAATTTTTTGCCGTATTGTTTTGTGGCACCTTTATATTTGCCTTGCAAGCTCGCAACGTCCTACATTTAAATGTCAGAAATTCTTCCTACTGGTCTCTTGTTTTATTGTCAAATTTTTGAACTATTGTGTGTTTTACGTACACGTCATGATCTACTAAGTAGTTTAATATACAAAGCGCACGTATGTGTTGTGTACATTTACCAAGCAGTAAACAAAGCGCCTTATGCAAAGCTTACTACTGAGGCACTAATTGTAGTGCATTTTCTCAATCTTCTTGACGTTAAGGTTTTAAAAGTGAAATACTTTTGCTTCCAGTTGATATCATTGAGCTTGTTTTTACTTCAGCTTCGGATATAAATTTTCAGGCTTCAACTTGCACGTTGTGGTATCTTGTATTTATTTTCTCATCTGAGTTAGTTAGTTTAGATGTATGGCCTAAAAATACTATTAATGCCGATTCTTTTCTCATCTGAAATCTTTGTCAATTTCTTATAATTGTTCCCAAAATTCAATCAAGATGATTTCTATTGCTACTTGCTATGATATTAGATCTATTTTGAGCGTATTTGAAAAACGCGATAGTTCCTGTTTTAATCGTTTAATTAAGATTTGATTTTTTCAATTATGTTTTTTTTATTGCACAAATTGCTAAAGGCAAATTAAATGCTGCGTACACAACTACTGCTTGATTAATTGTGTTTGAATTTTTACGACCAATCCGGTTTGAAAAACCAATGTTTTGGCGCAATCGGCTTTTTAATCACGGTTTTATTTTGATTGAATTAAAATTTGGATTGTTTTTAATGTAATTTTTTTTAATGTTTGTTCTAGGAACATTTAAAGCAAATTGTTACATTAACATGGTTCTAAAAAATATTTAAGAACGTTAAATACTCGATTTTCTCACAAGATAATGCAAAGCCGCATGCAGATAAAGTTATTATAAAATGTTTGGAACAAGTTAACGCTGATTTACTTTTATGGATTTCTTGTTCTCCAAACCTATTATTTATTGAACAAGTGTGGAATAAAATCTGCAAAAGGCTGAACCATTTTCAGTCACTTCTATTCACTTTACCTGATATTTTGGTGCGTATTCAGAAAGCTTTTTTTAACTTTTGACGGTCAGTAAGTATACTAAAAAAAATTAAAATTTATAGTACAATAATTACATTTAAATTTACTAAAAATACTAGTACAACATTTTTTAACTATTGAAAATTTGCAATTTTTTTTAATAAAAATTAAAGAATAGTTAAAAACATTAAAATATGTTCAGATAGAATCTAAATCCTGTCAAAAAGTTTATAAGTTAATTATATTCATAAAATGTCAAAAATAGCGAATTCCGGGCATAAAACAATAAAATATGTTTGGAAAGCACCAAAACTCGGCCATAAACTGTGTGTTAAATAGTGCAAAATTCTATTCATAGCATTCAAAAATAGCAAAGTTCAGCCTTAAAATATAAGAAGAAAGTACCGAAAATCACCATAAACTATTAAAAACTGCAACATTCTGTTTATAAAAAGTCAAAAATAGCAAAATTCTGTTATAAAATATTAATATATTAAAAAAAACAAATTTGGCTATAACGGTGGAAAAGTGCAAAATTTACGGGTGTGGACACAACGGCGATTTCGAGCCTCGTATTTATATTGAACTGAAACTTTTTTAGCGGCGTGAGAGGGAGTTGCGTCTTACATTTTTTACTTATACTATTATATATATTATATATTATAATTTTACTGTTACGCCTCTAAAAAAGTTTTAGTTCAATATAAATACGAGGCTCGAACGAGCGAGCGAGCGAGGGTCCCAAGTTTTTAAAGAATTATAAAAACAAATTTTTGAAGAGATGGTAATATCTCTGAAATGAAATTGACGATGCAAAATTATCAAAAGCTATAAATTTTAAAATTAAATTTTCTGCTTTCTATTAAAAATTTCACAAAAATCTATTGTGTCAGATTTGAGATTTGGCGTTTTTTAGTTTAAATATATATTTTTTAAACAATGGCGGTATAGATATGGGTATAAGACAGTATAGGACCAAAAAATACAAATTTTTGAACTCTACACGCCAATATAGTTAGCCATTAGCCAATTACGGGTTCTGGAACATTTTAAACTCTTTTTTTATCTGTAAAAAAAATGGTCACCCTATTCAATCGCAAATCATCAGATAAAACTTGAATTTACAATAGCGAAGCAATAAATTTTTTTGTTAAGTTGGTACATACTGTGACATATTTATCAATCTAATTAGTTAGTCTAATTATAATCTATACACATTAGTCTCTATGAAATTAACATGAATTATTAATCCTTGCATATGCACAAACATTCGTAAATATGGGAGAACATATTCTGCTTAAGAAAAATCATACGCTAGAACACCATCGTTCATTTAAGATCCTAATGTTCATACCGTGTGTATGATTAATGGTCATAATAATTATTGTAATCTTTATAAACTTAATACATGAAACTACTCACCTAGATACATAAGAATTTTCAGATTTATAAAACATTAAACAAAGTTTAAATAAGTAATAATTTGTCATGTAACTAATTATTGTAGCAATTGTGTGCAAAGAAGAAAAACGCGGAAAGACATATTGATGTCACAATTGATGGTTTGTACAGAGAATTCTATTTCTGTCAGTTTATGCTCGTTTTTTAACGATCGATACAAAACCTTAGGTAAAGCTTAATATTTATATATACATTGCTTTCGGTAGAATTGCACCTGTAGTACGTTGATAATAAAATTAATAATACTTCATTATAAAAGAACTAACATCGAACATTTTAATTCTAATTACTATTATTTTATATTATCACTTATATAATTATAAGAAAACGATAAAATTATGATTATTTGTATTTTAATCTGTTACATAATTACTAACATTGTTCTTTTAAGTTAAGGCTTAATATTTATATAAATGGTATTAATCAGTTATTATGTGAATTAACTGACTGATTCATTATAACAATTGTTTTACATATATCTTGGAAAATAAAAGATGTAATCTTTAAAAGATAATATTGGGTATTGAGAAATAAATTAAGCAATGTTTAATTATGTACAAAACATAAATTGTATTTTTTTAAATGAAACATATATAAAAAAAGCAGAATGAAATTTTAAAGTTTGAATAAAATCGGATACGGTGTCATTAATAATTAACAGAAGCATCAAGGAAAACAACCTCTAAAGCAAATCGAACAATGACTAAACTAAAGATATAGCGAACGCTTGTTATTTCCCTGAAAGAATTTCAAAATAAAAACAAAGTGGACGGATTTTGCGCTCTGAACAGGTGAACCAACATATGAACAGGTAGATATGGTCACCTGAGTACACTGGAATATACAATGTTGGTGGTAGGGGCAGCGAAGCATGAACCGTCGAGGCTCTTCCACCACATGTTGATGGCAATGCCTCCAAGTAACCATCACAACTAGTCTATCCACTATAGACCAAACAACACTTCCCGTGCGGCTATTCTTTTCCATTTCAATCGTATGTAGTGGCGTGACGGTGAATCGATTAAAATCACATCCGGCCGATCGAATATTAAACCCAAACATTAAAAAACTTGTTTTATAATAATAGTGCTCAGTGTGAACTTTTGAATGTTATTATTCAATGTTTGTAAAAGGATTTATATTATAATTTCGAAGAGTAAGTTTACCAACCTTAATAAAGTTTTACACAACAAACACTGATTTTTATATGAAATAATTTCTTTAAAATCAACTTCAAATCATTTAATTATAACATTTTTTATTTAAAACTATTTCATCACTCATGTTTAATTTTGTAATCACTTAAAGTGTGTTTTCTAAACAATTATTTGGATATGTTTGATCTGTCAGACCCGTTCCCGTAAATTCTCTCAGTTTTTTAGTATAAATAATATCGAATTTGTAGATACTAACTAATTGAAACACATATTTTGAATGTAATATCTGTATTGTCGCTATCTCATAAATAATGAATACAATAACCTTGTAAAACTACCAAAAATACTTAAAATAATAATATTATATATGATGGATCAATGCAGATAAATTATGTTTCTTCAATCATTGCAATAACCGTAAGAAAGCTTTTAGAGTTATACATAGTATATTTACAAAGTAAAAATTGTTTATTGTAATTATTACTAAATTTAAACAAGATATCCTTATTTCTGGTTATAACTACCAATAAATACTATAAAAGCCATAACACTGTTACTAAAGAGTATACAGGAACTACTACTTTTTTCTGCTATTAATTTGGAACACAGTTGTACGTTTATCGTAAGATATTGAATTAAAGCTTTGAATTTCTTAGTTTGGGTTTACACTGGCTCGGCATGTTCAAATTCGTACTCACTCGACCTATCTTGAGGGTATTTAATTCTCAGCTGTATTCTGAAATGTTTTTAAATGGATATGACTTCCTACTTAATAACTCTATAGAATGATAAAATGCACCTGCGCATCACCTACTTTATTTAGTAAATATAATAAAATTAGTTGTTGTTACTTTATATACAGAATATTTAATCATATATTGATTTAGCTATCAATTTTATATAAGCATTAGAGGCTTTAGAGTGTCTTGAAAATTTAATTGAATTGAATTGTCGAGTCGTAACCGACTTGTATTGGATTCACTTGCCGAAACGAAGGATTGATTAGTTAGTTTATTTAGATTTTTAGCATATCAGCTTAACAAGACTATAATGCCGAACGAATTATTGAAGTTATAAATGATTTTTTTAAATGTATGTTTGCTGATATTTTTTTAGTATTGTATGGTAAATATGTTTTTATGAATCATGGTATGACGAAACAGAATTGTAAATATCATTATCACAAAAAATATAAGTATTATTGTTTCTAAAAAAAATAATTAATATGCAGGTGTATACAAAATACAATTTGGAAATACTTTTGATAATAAATCATTAATGCATGGTCAAATTATATGGTATGTTTTGCAGAACAATTTTATCGTTATTTGTACATTGTTCAATTATAATATGTATGTACTTGTTGTTCTGTTACCCTTGCAGTTATCAATTGATATGCAAGAACTGGCCATCAAATGATAACTTAGTTAGAATTACTTGATTATTATATTATTACAGTATCATAAAAAATTAAAACAAACATTATTCGCTTATAAATAAATATTGTAATGCTTAAATAAATAAACATCCTTTTTTGTTATTGTTTAATTATCAACAATATTATAACTTTATAGATTTATATCTTATTTGCAAACAAATATTCAAATGGAATAGAAAACGTTAATGTATGCTAATAAGTCATGATTATTACACCAAAGTGACCTTAATATACATTTATAAATATTTAAAACATTATTTGTAATCCCGCTAAAATTTGCAAACGAGGTCAATGGTCTGCTGGAACCATGCTAGGCAGACGATATATCATTTAATACTAATCATTATTTATAAATAATATTGTTAAACAGTGTATATGATGTTATTGAAGTATTTGATATACGAAATTTAAATAAAGGAAAGTTTGGTTGAACTAATATAAAATAATAGTTCTTAAAAACAATGTACTGAATCAACAACTATATGCATTTCAGGGACTATAGTTTCTCTCATTTTTTAATCCGTATATATTTATGGTATATAAATAATTTAGAATAAAATATTGGTGTTTTTTGAAATTTGTTGTTAAATATGTTTGTACTTGATCATTTTAAACTTGAAGAATTATGCAGTTAATGGTTTTTATAGATTGAAATTGTCATAAACTTATAAAATTATCTTCTATTTTGGATGTTATAGCTGAATATTTAATGTTTCAAAAGTTAATGGTCATCAACAAAAGATCTGTAAACTGTTTTAAGTAACATTGGTCAAAACTTCACAATTATTATATTATGTTTAGTATATTTCCATACGTTCAAAAATAGTTTTCGTTTGGATCATCAAAACGTTTTCTCAATTTTAATATAATGTTCTAATCATATTACAATGTTTACAAACAGTTTTTAATTGTTTGTTACACTTAACCAGTGCAAATTTAAACATGCTTATCAATTTAACTAATTCATACAAATTATTAAATAAAATTAATGAAGCAACACGAATTTGTTGTGATAAATATCTTCAATAGGGATCGATTATATTACAAACTTAAATGTATACATCTTCTCGTGTACAATCATTTTCTGCTACTTAGCAGATTACCAGGCACAGCAAATCTGCTATAACAACAAGATCACGTGGGCATTACTATACGCAGACCGGACATATAAATAATTATAATTAAAATTTAATAAAAATAAATTTCAGGTCAGGTCAGTGTGTTGACAAATTTTTAATATATACTTAATAATTTTTATGAATTATTATTTGATTATTTGGATATATCTCAAATGATCTAAAACAATCAAGCGAAATACTGAATACATAGCAAAATAACAATTCTATGCAGGAAAAAAATTATACAATTGTGATGAAAACAACAAAGAGAAAATATCTTGAAAATAAAATAAACTTTTCAAAATCAAATCAAATCAATGTAAAAACTAGTTAATAACAACTTGAATAAAAATAAAGAAAATAATGAAACTGTATTAAATATTGATGGAGTAACCACTAAAGGTATAAATGCGGTAGTAAATGCATTTGGGAATTACTTTTCAACAACTGTTAAAAACTACTTCTGACGAACATACACATAAGCATTATACGAAGTTAGTGTATCAGAAGTAAAATTAATAATACTAATAAAAAAAGTAAACAATTAACTGGTATTTGACAGAGTATCGATTAAAAAATTATCTCGCAGAAAATATGGATATTTAAAGAAAAATATCACTCAGTTTCAACTAACACGCATTTGTAAAACAAAAATTGACATTGGACATTAATTAATTACATGAGTGCCTTAATATTTTTTTATTTATTCAGTGCTTACAATATTTTAATACTGAACACTAGCATCAGATCCAATTACTTTGTTTTGTAAAATATAATGTTTATTTATGTATTTTTTTATTAGTCAATGAAAACCAAATACAAAATAGGTGTATAAACTTATAATAATTAGACATAAAACAACTAGTATTAAAAATAGGATTAAAGCTAAAGTAATAACTAAATATTAAAAGATTAAAAAAATCACTTTAACCTTGTTAACATGCCATCCATAAAGGCAAAGCGCTGCGCATAATCTGTACATTGATTGGTAAATGAAATAAATAGTCGATGTTGGTGATGAATGAGTACCAATTCCGCAACACTTTGAAAACTAGTGTCGTGTCAAAATTAAAACCTATTTTTTTCAAGACTAGTCATATTAAATGTAAATAATAGTTCCGTGTGTTTTGATTTAAAAAATCAGTGTAAACTGAATCCACCTGAAAATTGCTATCAAGCGAATCTGTTATATAAGGTTCAGACAACCAATAATAAAATAGTAAACCGCAATTAACTACGTATAAAAATTGTAATTAAAGTAATTAAATTTTTATTTTTTTTTTAAATTTTAAAAACGTAATTTTTTAAGTTACTATGTTATGCATAATAACATAAAAACACTCAACAAAGTAAACATTAGTTATTTTTAATGCCAACTATTCAATTACGATCATTTTAAATAAAAAAACAAATATTATCTTTTTTAAATTTATCGAAAATTTGTGTTATAGAAGTATATTATTATTTTACACGGTTGTGTTAAGAATATCATAAATTCCAGAAAAATGTATGTTGCCATTTAAAAAAATAGTTGTTGCCATAGCAACTATATCTAAAACTTCTACGAAAACCAATTTGATTTGTAGATAGAATTAAATTATCTGTTAGATATAATTTTAGTTGAATCTTAAGTATTCTTTGCCCAAACAGGCAAAATGCTGATAGGTTGCAAATCTTTCAGTTCATCAGGATTTTGTTTTTTTTTTATAGGAATTACGAACGCTTTTTTCAAACAGTAGGAAATGTGTCAGTAATAATAATATCATTAATTATAATAATAAATGGTAAAATATTTGGACAACATCGCTTCCAGTTGCTTTTGATTTAATGTTTTTTTAATATTATTGATACTATTTTATGAAATTTGTATATATTTTATTTATTTGATGAATAACAAGTAACTTTAGAGAGTTTATAGTATTTAAACAAAGTATAATATTTAAACAAATCAATGCTGGTGGTAACTCGTTGGATTTTTTAATATCTTTTAAATCATTTAAGGCTAGCCACGTTTGTTTTGAGGACTAAGTAAACTTAGCTTTTATTGCGTATGGTCTCGGTAGTAATGTTTTTCATATAATTTTATACAATATGATTGCATGTGGAAAATTTTGTTGAAGCCATCTTGAATAGAAGTGGCTCAAAAGTAATTCTTAGTATTGTGTATAGATTTACAAATGTTGCCATCAAACAAACTGTGATATTAGAATTTCTCTACATAAAAGATCAACATATAAGAAGCTTGCCATGCATTTCTATATATCAAAAAAATTTACAAACCATAAATGTGCAACAGCAAAGCAAATTTTAAATATAAACTTAATGATTTTTTGTTACAAATTAGAAGATTTTTTTAAAATTTATTTTTAATTAGTTATTAGTTTAACATTACCATTATTTTATTATTGTACTATTATATTTTTGTAATTGTTGTTTTATTTAAAGTACTTGAGAAATGCCATAATTCTCTAATCATATTATTGTCAAATAATTTATTATAGAGTTGCTTTTGCCACCAAGAGAATATAATGTAAACGTAAAAAAGATTTACCACAAAGTACGGGATTTCTTAAGCAACCAAAGAACGAAATTTTCAGAAAAGAGCAATAGTCACAAACGACTTATTAGGTGACTTACAAATCAACATGATGGATAAATTAATCTTGGACAGCCACAGCTACAACAATTAGTTTATATTAATAATGAACAGAATATTTGATTGCTAATACACATCATAATCTATTAAACGACATATAACACTATTCAATAAAGTATAATAACATACAATAATGCAGAATGGCAGACAAAAATAATAGAAAAAACATTATTAACGACAGAATGTGTGGGGAAAAGTTTCCGGAAGATCTATAATAAAAAGAGTATCAAATACGGGATATGGGGGTTTAACATACTCTAAAGAACGTTATACACTAAATAAATAATAACTGTTTCTTTACTTTTTCAAGTTCATTTTTAGTACGAGGTTTTTGGATTTGAATGTAAATATCATGTGTTTTTGCCAAAATAAATGGTAACGTATTTATGTATATTTTAATTAAAGCTGTAAAAGTTCAGATGTTTCATAAGCGGTTTATCCTATAACCACATAGGTAGTATTCCAGTGTTGGTACGCACATGTTGTTGATTCCAAAAATGACATACAATGCTGAGAAAGTTTTATGTTAGACTAACGCTCTTAGCATTTTTATCAGTTTTGGGTTTGATTTTGTGTTTAAATAAAATTTTGCTCTGTATTTATCGGAGTGAAGTCACATATCAAGTTATTTATTAACACTCTTTAACCAAACAAGTCTTAGACTGTAATACTTACTGCGGTGATGTAAAATTGCAATAAAAAATAATTCTTAAATTTATTTTGTATATCCATAATTCATACTAAACTAAAATATGTAGTGATTATTACAATATTAATATCTTATTCATATTATTATTATATATTAATACATAAACATATGTACTGTTAATATATATGTAAAATGCAGATTTTGTTAAAATAAATAAATAATTTTAGTCAATTAAAACTGTGCGGTCTGCTGGCTTTAGGTTTCCTAAACCGAGTTACTTCAATTTATCACCCCAACTGTACTTTTGCTCATATTCCGAAAAATGAATACTTTATATATTGATAAAGTCTATTATTTTATTGCATTTTGATTTAAGGACATCTTTAGTAACCATAGTAATCAATTTTTGATTGAGATTTCAGCATACATTTAAAAACATTTAAATATTTGAAATATAAATTTATTTAAATTTTGTAATTGAACTAGTAATTTAAACAAAAGTTAAAATTTATTTTAAGTATTATACATGCAGAATATGACATTTTTTATTACGTTTTATTAGAAGTTTCTATATTTATAATCTTCGTACGTTTATACTTTTGAAAACTGAATACATATTGCATTTTAATAATATATTAAAGATCGAATTTTACAATGCAATAATGGTCTTATAAAACGAGTTATTTATATATTTTTGTTATTCTAATCTATTAGAATCAAAATGTTTAAATGTTCCGTATTGTAATGACTCCATTGCGATACGCGTTAAATAAAAATCAAATGTTTGGTACCATAATGAGTCCGTTATGATACGCCTAATTAAATCTCGTTTTTTAATAAGCTTTATTACGATTCCTAATAGCGCTGTCTAATGAGATCACTATGAACGCAAAATATAAAAAAAATATTTGAAAAGATTTGATTAAGAATGTTGAATCGAATTTCTTTATAAATTTAAATTAATTAATTACAAAATAAATAAGTAATATTTTTGTATGTTGCAAGTTGTTGAATTATAATTTTATTTGCTATGACATTCCTTAGCTATTAAATGTTTCATGCAATTGAACAACCTTAACACATATACAACTTAAAACAATAAAACTTTTTAATCCTAATTTATTAAAAAAATAATGATGAAAGAGATGGCAAATTTATTAATTTAACGTAGCAACTAGAACGACTTTACGTTAGTAATAAAAAATATAGCTGAGTAAAAACTGGATTAAAACTGTGAAATTTAACTGGAATCCAAATAATAAGCCCAGAAGAAAAATATAGTAATCTTGGCGATTAGTTTTTGCTCAATTTCACGATACGAAGAATAACTGTTATTTATTGGTCGACCTTCATTCACAAACGGTTTTACTATTTTCATCTGCAATAACATTTATTATTTATATAAAATAAATTGTATACTCTTATTATATGATGAATATGTATGACTTGCAATACAAGGTTGATTTGTTGACATACAAAAATGTCTGTTTCTATATTGTAATTAATTTATAGAGGAAGAACATTTTAAATAAATTTGCTTATTGCAATACAGTATTTTATATATCCTGTTTAAGCCTAGTTGTAACAAGAAGGGTGTTTTGGCTTTTTGATTTGTTTTTATTATGAAACACATATTGATATATCACATGTGCTATAAATATACCTAATAATAACATTCATGAAAGGGAAGAAAAATATTCAAGTTGGCACCAAATGTTTGACCTACTAAAAATAAGCGTTCATTTTTGAAATGTAAAAAAAAATCTAATTACTTACTCTGCATTATAACCCTAATCAGTATAGTAGTAGGTTGTATAGTTTATATGTTGGTTTAATTGAATTTCATAACCATACTAAGCTGAGTAGATCATTACTATGTCCCATATAGACTCACCATAAAATTAAAAGGGAATACAGTATTATTTTTAAAATTTAATATTTTGGATATACCTTTTGTAAGTCACTATCGCGCAATTAATACGTATTAATTTTGTTGTAAGTTGATGGTGGCTTAGTCTTTGTGTGGTCGGTGTAGTACGAAGTTTAATTAAAGCATCATATGAACTACATAATCTACTAGTCTACAGATTATACTGCTAGTTGAGCAATAATAGGGTATGGACTAAGTAATTTTCAATTAACTACATACCCTATTGCACCTATCGGTATGCAGCAGCTACTTCATCTGTATAATAGTAGGGTATAAATATATTCTGCTCGTATATGCTTTAGCTTAGGGTAAACCAAAATGTGCAGCAATTTTTTCTAAAGGTTTTATCCCGATAAGATAAGAAAAATCTATTAGCCGACGCTTTTTCAGGTAATGATGTGTCATTTTTAAAATATTTTTTTTTTGTTATTGATAAAGCAGTCTATGAAATACATTTCTATGGAATCTATGGATATTTATTAATAAAAAATATTTTATTATCAAATTTGGTTTGGCGGGAAAGTGGTTGAGGCGAACAAACCAGATTGATTTTTGATAATAAGTTTTAACCTTCTTTACTGACAGTTTTGGGTCTGTGAAATGTCAACAAGTAATGAACGTTAGCAAATAGTCGTACTATTTTACAAGTTTGTCTTTTTATGCACTTAAGGAAATGTTGCTTTATTCAGTACGTTTTAGATGGTGAGGTTCTTTTTCAAAAATTAATTTGCATGTCAAAATGTTTTTAGTTGATAGTTTTTTTTTTTAGATGATAATTGTAATTGAACTAATTTTCATAACTTTTAATATTTTTCTTAATTATCGTTTCTTTATAAATCATTGAAAACTATGTCTTACGACAAATCTTGAAAAGGTTATCGTAAAGGTTTCTTTAAAATTTTGCGCATGTGCCTCAGCTGCTGTTGCAGTCATTTATTATATATAATTACTTTCAAATTACATTACATTTTCATTTTACGAGTTTGAAGTTTTAGTTATTTATTTAGATAATGGATAATACTTTGTTGCTCAATATGTAAGTATCGTTGGTTCACAAATTTTTGAGGTCTTTTTATTTATATTGATAAGAGCATTGTATGACAAGTGGGTAGAGGCAAATGGATTATTGAACAAATTTAAATGAAAATAACCAATAAAATACTAAGGTACTACTACTTGTTTTGGCTTTATTGATTAGTATTAATATTATAAATATATTCCTATTGTCTTAACAGAACTAATTAATTTGATAGATTTTTAAATTCTTGCCAAGTTACTTTTTATAGCTATTCTAAGAAAGCCTATCTTATTTATATATTTCTATTTTAATAAAATTTATCTTGTTTGAGGAATCTTATTTTATTAACTAATAATATAATTGAAAAATTCAGCTCTGCACTTTAGTCCATTCATACAAAGCTTGCTATTTCTAGTTTACATCTACCCACATACATAAGACATTAATGTAACCATATTTTATTGAATTCTTATTATACGATCATGCTACGGCAATTTCCATATTGCAGTAAAATTTTACATATACAACATTAATCTCAAAGTAACTCTGCATTTTTGCTTTGACGATGATACCATCTTCTTTAATAATCGTTTACCATAATTCTATTCAGATCAATTAATTATTTTATTTATCTTCTTGCCTTAAATGCAAATTTTTAAATAATTTGCATGCTATACATATTTACTATTATACTATAGTTTAACAATTAGAATGTTTTCAAATCGCTCTCTGTGATGAATACCACTGATGTAGAAAATATTTTGTTTGTTCTGTTAAGTATTGAAGTTCATACACATTTTATTAAAATTGTTGGTTGTTAACGATGATGATTTTTCTTTTAACAATGTTAATAACGGTTTCATATAAATTCAAATACACATTAACACATTAATGTTACTAAATGGCAATTTATGTATAATGTTTTATAATAAATGTTAAATAACAAATTATAAATACATAATAACTTTTTAACCATGAATCGTTTGTTATTAAAAATGAATAAATACATTTCCACTGTCTAAAGAGGTTAAGCGTAAACGTTGCTTTATATGATAATATGATTGGGACGCGTACATAAGTCAAGGTCAATGTCGCTGCTTCTATACTTTCTTTAATCGATACCGATTATTTTTTCATTTCATTTCCTTTTATATTTTTCAAACGTGTACTAGCTTCGAGTTTTTCATCTATTTGGTTATTTGAAACCAAACTGGTTATTTTATTGATGTTAAATGGCTTGCTAAGAATTAGAACACTTTCATAGGGCTTTTTTTTCGTTTGATAATTTCTCTCGCATTGTTTCTATCGCCACCGGCTGATTTAAGAAATGTTTTTTCTAAATATTTATGTTCTTTTTTATTAAAACCACATTGTGCTTTATTAATTACTAAATAATGATGAAGTGTCATAATAATATTGCTTGAACTACCGTGATATATGTTATCGTGTTGTGCAATTTTTAAGTAAATACGAGAGTAAATACTAAATAATATTTCACATAACTGGTGGCTAGATAATTTATAATTAATATGATGTTTTATTATATGATATAAGTAGAAAAAAGTTTATAATGATATGGTTCTCGGAATATATAAACGCATCACATTAATTGTATACGGTATTTAAAATGTATTTGGTTTTTTATTTTGATTGTACAACGTAATCTTTGCTAAAGGATCAAACTTGTGTCAGTTAATGAATAGAGTTTAGAATAAGGAAAACTTTTTGTTATTATTACAATTAATTTCAACAAGTTCCTAGAAGATTGTTTTGTAATTTTGAATCACATTCTACTAGAATTCCACTTCACCTTCTCACGCATTATCAATAAGAAAATGTTTTCTTTTTTTTTTATTTGAAAATGTGATATTTAAGAATTACTTAATATTAATTCCATTGCCGGACCATGAAAAAAATATTTTTTTAATTGCGCGGCAATCGACATTTTTACGTTTAAACGTTTTTGGGACTGGGATATAACTTGTAAAGTTACTCTAAGGCAACTAAACAAAAAAAGCACTTTTTTTTAGTAGTAGGAAGTTCCTGTTAGTATTTTTAGAGTTTACAATATAATAAATTCATGGAAAGAACAAATATTGACTTTTTATCAATTAATACTATTATCTAATTAACACGGCTTAAATAATTAGTTTAAATTATAGAAATAATTATAATAATAATTTAAACTAGTTTTACTATAGGTACATTTTTAGATTTTGCTTTAAAAACATCTATAAGTTAGCGTTTCTTTGACTTATTTCTTTAATTGGTCAAAGCTGCGTTCAGTAACAATAGATGCAAATACATCAAATAATTTTTTTTTTATCAAAGTTGTTCATAATATGTCATGTTGAATTTTTCTGACGACTTGAATCTATATACACAGGAACATGCAAAGCTATTACTCGATATTGACTAGTTTGCCACTTATACCAATTTCAATGTTAGTGTCTAATATACTGATAAATTTAATAATAATAATTTATTTATTTTAACAAGATTTACAGATAACAATAAAAGTGCAATAAATAAATAAAACTATAGTAGCGTAAACTAATGACTTTAGATAGACCAACAAGAAATAATCGAGGGGGTTTAAGTCTGGGGATCGAGCAGGCCAAGCGTGTGGCCGACCTCGACCAATCCAGCGATCTCCGTATGTTGCTGTTAAATAATCATGAGCAACCAAATTGAAATGTGGTGGTGCATTATTGCGCATAAACCACATTGCAATTCTTGGTGCCAATAGTACATCATCCAGAAACTGAGGTAGCATGTGTTCCAAAAAGTTGCGATACATCTCGCCGATAAGTCTTCTTGGTAGAAATACTGGTCTAATTAGACAGTTGCCTACAATTCAAATCCAAACATTTAAAGAGATCTGATGTGGAAAACGATTTTCACATAACTGATGCGAATTTTCATCTGCCCACACATAGTTATGAAATTTTTTTATTGCACATCTTGAGAAACTTTATCGGTGAAAAGTGAAAAATGACTTACGTCTAAGAAACCGTTCAATGTACAATTGTCTAGCTTATAATGAATTGCCATCAGCAAGTCCACACATGAAATGCATGTCAGTCATCTAGGCGTTTATATAGTGATTTATGATAGAGGAATTAACTAACTATTAAAGACAAGTCAAACAGCCAAACGTCACTCAATCCAAACAACTGCCACCGATACACGTGATGATCAATGACGAGACGTATTTAAATGAAATCTACTTGTACATTAGTAGATAAAACAGCCGTTCCAAGTTATTGTTAACAATTTTTTGTACTTGATAAACTCATTAATTTTTTTGTACTTGATATTATTGGCGTACTTTTATTTACATGATTTCAACAAATATTGAATATGGTTGTCGCAAATTTTGTTCACTCTTAATCTTCGAAACAAATGAGTTTTTCAGAAATCATCATAGGACAAAATATTCTTAGAATAGGCCAAGGAATAACTTCTTGAATTTTTGCCGCATGTTTACGTAACACACTGTATATTCCAGATTGTAAACATACATCGGAATTGTTGATAGTCGGATAGTCTTATTTTGTTATTAATAAACAAATACTTACATTACAATTGACTTTAATTATACTTTTTTGGTATAATATGACAGAAATATGTTAATTTATATTATCTTTAATTAATTTAAAAAATATTGCAATATTAATTCAAAATACACATATTTTTATTGGTTACTGTTGGAATGCAAATTAAAGTAAAACAGTTGATAACATGTACAGTAAAGCAAAGATTTGATTAAATAATAAAATGGTGTTTTTATTAATTATTGTAATATATTTTTTAAAATTTTATTTTTAAATGGTATTATTTATGGACATAAAATAGTATATTGCAAGGTAGTAACCACTAAAAAAATCATTTTATCGTTTTATAAAATATTATATAATTTTATAAAATTTCATCAAAATTAAAAAAAAATTTATATAATTTTATAATTGCACATATATTTATTTACATCATTTACATGATTTTATAAACATTGTACATAATTTTATAAAACATTTATATATTTCATCGAAATTTATGTTTTTATAGAATTTTAAATACTCTAACAATCTACTTTCTAAAATTTGTATTAAGAAAATTACAAGAAAATTTGTTTGTAAACAAACAAACAACTAACAAACTTTTTTATTCAAAATTTATTTTTTTTTTAATATTTCAACGTTTTTTTTTTATATTGCATCACTATATATACCAATGGTAAACATATTTTTTGTATTTGACTTACATTAAAATAAATTTATAAAATATTGAATACATATTTAAAATGTCTTGTAGTTGCGGAAAAAAGACCGCTCTATAATAGTCTAGCAAAACCGCGCTGGACTCAAAATAAACAAATACACGCGTTGTTCACATGCACATTAGTTTAATAAATTTAATAAATAAGGCCATCGTGAGTTCTTATTTACTTTTACTGGTGCCGTTGTGTGTTACACTCATATTTTAATAGATATTTTTTAACAGGAGTCCAATAATGGATCTCTGCGGAACACCGCAGGACATCATTAGATGTTTTTTAAGTTGCTCAAAACTTCTCTCTTGCGTTTATTTGGAATATTAAAAGTTCAATTAGCTTACTTTTGTCAGTCACAAGTGCCAGTAATTAATTGTTTATTACATTTTTTTGGGTTTTTCTAACAGAACGATCTTGGCTTCTTTCCATCTCTCTGGGAAATGTCTATTTTTTTAATTCTTGATTCATTATTTCAATAATTTTAAATTAATTTTTTTGGTACTAATTTTACAGTTTTGCTATCAATTTTTAGCAGAATATTATCCAGCTCTGGAGCCTTTTTTAATTTCAGTTTACTATTTAGTATCTGTACAAAAGTCTACATCGGTCGTCTCGATATGATCTCATTTCACTAAAAGATGGCAGGGAAATAATTATTTAGCTAGTTTTCTGTTTGTTGTGCAACTGTTGAGTTAGGCTTAAGATTGAGCGTTTTACTCCGCAAACTACAAACATCTCCATCAACTTTGTTAAATAAATTTTTCAATTTATTTTAGGAATAATTTATTTTAATTTTTTTTTATTTTCCAGGATTTAAATTTTCTGTTGTGACTTTTTTTTTAATTTTAAGCCTTAAGTTTCTTACTCCACCAATACACTTTGCTTTTACTTATAATAATAATAATATCTTTATTACGGTAATCTTCTTTTTACAATAATTACAAATTTACAAGTATTACGAAACATATTGTAAACAATATACATTTAAATTTAAATTTACTTAACAAATTTATATATAAATAAAATATAGAAACATAATATATAACAAAATTACAACAAATTAAAAAAATTAAAACTAAAATGTGACATATTTAAGTAAAAATCTAATAGTAGTGCTAATATAAAATAAACATTACAATGATTACAATGTTAAAATTAAAAAGTATCACACATAGATAGATCTAATCTTTGTAAATGGTTGCGAAATGAAGACAACGGTTGGTTGAACATATTTAAAGAATAGGTTTTTGATATTGTATTATAATAATGCATAAATCTACAAATTGGTGAATGTTTACCAGAATTGCTGCTATGAAAATCCAGTTGGAATGTTTTGGGGTGGCAAGTAGTGTAAGATTTAGGCACATAAAAGTTTACTTATAAGGTTAGAACTAAATAATACCATTTACTAACTTTTGCAAAATACATAAATCAGCAACCGTTCTTCTTTTAAATAAAGTTTCTAATTTTAAAGTATGAATAACATTATGATTCTCTTCTTTTTGGAAAACAATACGTTCAATTCATTACTTTGTTAAAATTTCTTCCAATTTGATTAGCTCAACCACAAAAGTTTGTCTTATATTTTTACCTTAATACACTTATTATTTACCTTACAACTTTCTTGGTATTTTTGTTACTAGCTTTATTTTTACTGCTCACAATTCCCAAATATCTTACAAGGTTTGCGAACACATAAACACACTTATAAATGAGACTGACACCCTTCTAACAAACATTTTTCGTAATTTATTATTAACACCCATAATTTGTTCACCACTTAGTTAACATTAGGCGTTTGGTGTAAAATCTCTAGCAATTGCCACTTTTTTGTTTGTAACTTTACACTATACAGTTTCTTAGTTGGAGACCAATAAGAGTAGTAAATTATTATATTGTCAAGGTGTACTTATACAAAACCATATAGTTTATTCCCTATTTTATATATATTAATATTTTTGTTGTATATTTGGATTGCCATATCCTTGCTTTTGTTTACCAACCAGGGGCTACTCGAAGTCAATTTGTTTATTTGGTTTAGCAATTATGCTAATATTCACACTATTTATGTTTGATTAATCAAAACAATATTTATGTTTGCGTTCTTGTGGAATAAATCTATTGTTTTTTTTCTACCTACACTTTGAGACCTATATCTACCTGATTTTATAACTTGCTTTCCTTTAAGTAGGGCAGCTTCTATCATCTGCTTTATGTTAATAATAATAATAATAATAATAATAATAAACGACTTTATTAAATTAAGGAATACATAAAGTATTACATTAAGTAAAATATAATAGTATAATGGCGAAATTCAGCTCAATTGAATTAAATTCAATCAGCTGTTTTTTTATAACATAAGAAAATAAAAAATAATTATAATTATAAAAATACATACAATGTTATAAAATATTTTAATATTAGAAGTTAGGATTTGTTTTATAGGCTATTAAGTTGATCACTAAGTAACCACTTTTTATATTTAGTCTTAAATCTAATAATTGAGCAGTGACATAGCTTGAGGTAACATGATTATAAATAGCTGTTATATTATATTCAAACGATCTTTTATATAAGGGTAATTCTATTACTTTTCGACCAATTTAAAAAAGTCGACCTCTTTGATTTTGCTCAAATTTTCAGGGATCAAAATATAGATGAAAAAAATGAGATTCCCAAAATTTTGGACCTTAGAATAATGCCTGTTCAAAATGACACACATTTGAAGGTCAGAAATTTTACAATAAAACGTCTTTTTTAGCTTATTTTGTATCTCAATTTTTGGGCTTCTGGAAAAAGATAAAAAGGTCCACAATGTCTCAAATTATTTCTTATTACATGTATTTCAAAACCCATATTTTTATGTTTAATATTGTGGCAGTCATTTTGATATATTAAGTTTCAAACGTTATTCCAAAAAAACCCGTAAATTTAGCAAAATCGCAAAACTTTGCTTTCTTTAAACCGTTCTAACTTTGTCAAATCTTAACAAAATTTGATTTGCAAGGTCTAGATTTCCTCGTGTTTAATCTCTTTTTGAAGTGATCACACAATACTTATAGAATCAATACGTATACACCATTATTTTGATGCAGGAAGTTGCACATGTTTTCGCGATCTTCAAAACTTGTAATTATCAGGTCCCAAAAAAGCGCTGTCACCCTATGTCGATATTAGTCAAAATTTCAGTAAATACTCTTTGGAGCAAAAGAAAAAAGAGTATCTATATGAGAAATGGTATATCGGGCATTATAAAGAATTTTTTAATATTCAAAAATTGTCAAAATTGGCAAACCGCACATTTTTGTATCTCAGTTTTTGGGTCTTTAGAAAAAGATAAGAAGGTCCACGATGGCTCAAAATATTCTTTATTACATGTACTTTAAAACCCATATTTGTCTATTTAATGTTAGGGCAGTCATTTTGATACATCAAGCTTCAAACATTATTCCAAAAAAAACCGTAAATTCAGCAAAACTGCAAAATTATGCTATGTTTAAACCGTTCTAACTTTGTTAAATTTTAAAGAAATTTGATCCACCAGGTCTATATTTCTTTGTGTTCAATCTATCTTTAAAATGATTACATAAGACTTATAAAATCTATACATATTCACCACTAATTTGATGCAGGAAGTTGCACATGTTTTTGCGATCTTCAAAACTTGTAATTTTTAGGTATCGAAAAACCGCTGTCACCTTAAGTCGATTTCAATCAAAATTTCAGTAAATACTTTTAAGACTACAAATAAAAGGTTATTTATATGAAAAATGGTATATTGGGCATTATCAAGAGTTTCTTTATATTCAAAAATCGTCAAAATTCAGAAAATCTAAATCACTTTTTGTCTATCTTGCTTTGTTTTTGAAATAGTAGTAGTAGTAGTAGAATTTATTGATAAACATGACGTTGTACAATATAAATTTTAAAACTAACTTAAACTAATTATTTACAATATAAAGAAATACAATAAAATAGAATACAATAAAATACAGCACATTGCAAAACAATACAATACAATACAACATACATCATAGTCAACAAATACAAAATATTTAAAAAACTTTTTATTTAGCAAAAAAACACAAACAAAACAACATTACTTTAACAAGTGTGCATTGATGCAAGCTTTTGATACTTGTTAAAACAGTTTTTTTGGTTCGGTTAGTGAAATTAGATAAAAATGCTGTTCAACATAGAGAATACGCAAATATCATTTTTGTTTACGGACTCTGTAATGGTAATGCTCTAGCAATTGAGATTTCCTGACAGAAAACAACTTTTTTGAAGCGTTTTTTAGTGAAAATGTTCACCTATATTATTATCACAAGTAAAACACCTACAACCAGGCGACGTAGCACAACGACTTGCATTTTCTCAATGGCTTCTTGATAATTCCCAATATACCATTTTTCATATAAATAACCTTTTTTCTTGTAGTCTGAAGAGTATTTACTGAAATTTTGACTAAAATCGACATAAGGTGACAGCGTTTTTTCGGGACCTGAAAATTACAAGTTTTGAAAATAGCAAAAACATGTGCTACTTCCTGCATCAAAATAGTGGTGAATATAAATTGATTCTATAAGTCTAGTGTAATTACTTTAAAGAAAGATTGAACACAAAGAAATCTAGACCTCGTGGATCAATTTTCTTCAAGATTTGACAAAGTTAGAACGGTTTAAACAAAGCATAATTTAGCAATTTTTCAAAATTTACGTTTTTTTTTTTAAATTAATAGTTAAAGCTTGATATTTCAAAATGACTGCCCCAACATTAAATATACGAATATGGGTTTTAAAGTACATACAATAAGGAATATTTTAAGCCAACGTAGACCTTCTTATCTTTTTCCAGAGACCCAAAAATTGAGATACAAAAATGTGCGGTTTGCCAATTTTGACAATTTTTGAATATTAAAAGTTTCTTGATAATTCCCGATATACCATTTCTCATATGAATAACCTTTTTTCTTGTGTTCTAAAGAGTATTTACTGAAATTTTGACTAAAATCGACATAGGGTGACAGCGCTTTTTCGGGACCTGAAAATTACAAGTTTTGAAGATCGCAAAAACATGTGCAATTTACTGCATCAAAATAATGGTGTATACGTATTGATTCTATAAGTATTGTGTGATCACTTCAAAAAGAGATTAAACACGAGGAAATCTAGACCTTACAAATCAAATTTTGTTAAGATTTGACAAAGTTAGAACGGTTTAAAGAAAGCAAAGTTTTGCGATTTTGCTAAATTTACGGTTTTTTTTGGAATAATGTTTAAAGCTTAATATATCAAAATGACTGCCACGATATTAAACATAATAATATGGGCTTTAAAGTACATGTAATAAGGAACAATTTGGGCTATCGTAGACCTTTTTATCATTTTCCAGAAGCTTAAAAATTGAGATACAAATTAAGTTAAAAATTACGTTTTATTGTAAAATTTCTGACCTTCAAATGTGTGTCATTTTGAACAGGCAATATTCTAAGGTCCAAAATTTTGGAAATCTCATTTTTTTCATCTATATTTTGATCCCTGAAAATTTGAGCAAAATCAAAGAGGTCGACTTTTTCAAATTGGTCGAAAAGTAATGGAATTACCCATAAATATTTGTGTTCTATGTTTTGGTGTTGTGAGTAGTCCCTTAGACCCAATATTAATGTTGTGAACATCAGTACGGTATTTGATTTTGTTGAATAAATAAGCTGGAGTTTTAGTACTGTATGTATATTTACTTTACAATTATAACAATATGTTTCTTTTTCACACATTTTTACTGTGTGACTTATTGTTCTACAGTTATAGCATACATTTTATCTGTTTGCTCTACAATTCTAAGTATTGTGCCAAAAATTGACGCAATTGAAGCATCTTATTGAGGATAAAAACTTCTTTGTTTTACTTTTGATACTTCTGCTTTTGATCTTTTTTTATTTGATTAGTTTGTTTGTCGATTATATAGGAAGATTAACCACCGCATACTTAAGTATATTTTTTTCTTTAATCATCTTTTCTTAATTCCACTTTTAGAGACTATAATTTAATTTTTTTGTTTAGTTATTTTTAAATCAATTTCATTTTTTTGTACGTACTCTACGATTTTGAACTTTTTGTTTAGAGCATCTGATTTAGAAATGCATCTGATAGTTTGGTATTTCTTATTTTTTTTTTTTCTTTACATTTTGCAATCATATTTTTCTGGATCGATTTCCTCACGGTTTTGTGTGTCTAGATTTATATTATCCACCTTTTCCAATGTAGTACTACTTCTCATTATAATCAGGCCTTTTTTTTATTTACTTTTACTTTTCTTTTACTTTTGTTTTTTATTGTTTTGTTATAGTCCAGAAGTAGAATTAAATCTTTGTCTTTCTTTTTACTTGTCAATTTGAACTTGATATCTTTTTTAGTAGTAGTAATTTTAGATTTATTTATTTCAGTTTTTGTACTGACATGCTTTTTCACCAAGTTTGTTAGTGCTGCACTCATTTCTGACACATGCGATTGTCTCATTCAGCTTGGTCAAGAATTTTTGGTTTTATCCAACCTCCTAAGTTGTTCTTTTCTCAGTTTTACCCATTACCAATGGATCTTTTTTTTACTGGTCTTTTTTAGCCTTACTTGAGTTTCTTTGTTTTATTCAAATTCTTCTTTAAAGTTTATTGCTTTTAATCAAATTTAACAGTTACATTTTGTACCTTGAAAGATTTACCTCCTGATTTTGTCTTATTCCGTCTTTACTTCTACTTCTTCCCACTACTTCTATTTTCTGTTTTATTTTCCTCTTTATTTGGGATGACCGACTGGGGCTTCTTGTCGTTATACTTTGTTGGTTGATTGCTCCCCTAAAATTTATGGAGCAGTTCCAAGAGGGTTTCTGCACCTACAGTGCTACCTTTGTAGGAGTAAATTATAGTTATCAGTTGACATTTTACACATTTTTTGTTGTTGGTAATCTGTTTTGTAATTAGGTCTAAGGATGTTGTTAGGACACACTTTTTATCTAAGTTTTGATCTTTTGAGCAATCTTGTTGGTCTACGTGAAATATTTTATTTTGCTCTACCGCCTCCGGTAGTCCAGAGGGGCTTCTTATCCGCCAACTGGTATTAACTATTGTTAGATCTTATTAAAATAGCAGTAATTAGTAATGTTTAAATTAGCCGATAGGTTAAATTTTAAATAGACAAAAGCTTATTTTGTAAATATTTTATAACTAAATCACAGTAAAGAGTTGTATATTTTAATACTTTAAAGGACATCATATGTATTTTCATTGCGATCTTTTACAAATCTAAAATTTATTGAATAATTATCTTTATTCTGCTGTACTTTAGTAATACTGTCACAATCATGATATTTAAATTTCTTATTTTTATCATTATAATGTTTCACATTTTTTCAATTTCTTTTGCATTGTATTTGTAATACATTATTTTCACAATTTGTGTCAAAATTTCATAATTTAGAGAATATTCTACGGTTTTTATTTCTTTCTCATTGATGATATAATGATAGTTTAAATGAAATTGAAACGCATTGAGATTTATGGAAAGTTGTAACGTAATTTGTATCTAGTATCATCTAAATTCGATTGAGGTTAACTAAATGAATAGTAGTGAATGTGGTTGGAACGGATATATATATATATATATATATATATATATATGTATTATCGATCTCCGTTCTATTTTGAAAATAAAATTAACTTACAAACATTAAATTAACTGTGTGAAATTATGGCGATAAAAAATAGATTTAAATTAACTTAATCAAAGTAGAGGATATAAATAGTTTTTTTAAGAACGATAAATTAACCTTAGTACCATTTATGTGAAGTTAATATATTAACCTTGTTTATTATAAACAAATTATAATTCATTTACATTGTCAATACATTTTAATGATGATACAAAATAATTTCTTATTTTAATTAGACTACTATTTTCATATTATTATTAATTAATTAATTTTATATAAATTATTATCTTAATAAGTAGTTTTAACTAATTTTTTTTTTCATACTATAACAGATGAATATTAAAATTACAAATGCATCTATTGTTTTGTATTATTTCTATAAATTGCTTTCGTTTTCAAACTACACATCTATTTTATTCTATGACATTCAATATGATATGTTTAAAAGTGATGTCCCAGATCCAGACATTATGAACTCAAAAAATATGACTTTTTTTAAGCATAAACACTTTCTAAAGTATAATAACTCGGTTTCACTTGCTAAAAGTTACAAGTTTAAGGATAAATTGTGACACATTTACAATTTAATGAATAAAAAAAGGAAATAATATAATTTATACTATTTTTGCGATAAGACATTTAACATCAACCGAAATAATAATATGAGTTGGTATTTAATTGCATATTAAAATATAGAGCGAGGTGCTGGTTTGATATGAAGAAGTTTTGTTGTAATATTAAAAGATTGCCGCACATTAACATTTCCCATCGATTCATGGTCACATAATTAAATTGTTAGGTTTTATTTATGGGAACAATTTATTTCACAAATAAAATTGTTATTGTTGCAATGCAAACCGAATCAAATGCTGTGGATATAGGACGATGTAAAGGGTTCTAACATTGTTCAGAAAAATACCAGAAAATAGTTTATAATTAAGGAACGGAACATAATATTATTTAACATTACAGTATTTTTAGGCTAATATGCCCAAAATCTAAAAAAAATATTATTATATAAACAAGATAAGATATCTCTAAAGAGCCAATTTTTTTCCCATTTTAAATTTACAGGAACAAAATTTGCTGCGCTGTATAACAACAATTTATTTAAATTAAAAATAAATAATTATTATTATTAACAATGATAATTAACAAAAATATTTAAAAAAGAAACACAAAGCTTAAAACAAAGATGATAAAAGATGTTGAAATGTGATCATCCTGCTCAAATACGCGCATCAATTCTTCTTCTCATAAATTGGCATACTCTTTGGAATATTCCTGGGGTGTTTTGAATAGTCTGGAATGAAGCTACGATTTTATTTCTTAGCTCTTTTTCTGTGTTTATTTGCGTGTTGTAAACCAAACATTTTAGTTGTTTAGGTCAGGGGGCTTAGCGGGCCACGTTTGAGGTCTACTTTGACCTATCCAACGATTGTTGAATGTTTTGTTCAAAAACTGAAATGTGCAGGTGCACCGTCGTGAAGAAATTTAAGATATAATTATCCGTTGAGTTGTCTCCCCAGGAAAAATGGCTCTAACAATACAGTTAATGTTTTATATTATACCAACTTACACTTTTACGGAAAATTGTTTTTGGAAATTTTGTTCACTTATTGCGCGTAGACTTTCTTCAGCTCACAAATGGTTGATGTGGAAATTCCGGATAAAATTTCCTGAAAAATTTATTTGTTAGATTGCCACTACTGATGCTATTATTTATTACACTTGTACTAGGATCATTTTCAACAACATTCAAAACTGCTTTCTCAATTGCTCCTGCTAGATGGTTTGCTCGGTTAAAAGTTTACATAGACGATGGTGAATTTGTGAAAATGTCTTACTATTAAGTATTATACGATTGGGATAATGCTGTTGATACAACCTTTTGGCTCTGTAAGTATTGCCATTTGCAAGCCCGTACATAAAATGTATGTCTGCATATTTTTCATTTGTAAAATTGACCATAATAACTTCAACTGTAAACCGATTAAAACTAAACGTCAGCACAATATGTCAAACATTTAAAGACACAATCAAAACCATTTTGATTCTGTAAAGTTAAAACTGTGGGAAATACTATGTATTTTAAATAGGAAACTTTTTAGACCGTATTTAATTGTCCTAGAACTGACATCTGAAAACTGTTTTTGTTTATATTTATTTTGATGTTTAATGTGTGTGTAATGTGTAGTTGGCTTTGAAAATATCAATTATGCTTTTTGATTAATTGTGTCATTTTTAATACTTTTTTTGTTATCATTAACTTGACTGAATAAGGGCATTTTATTTTGACAAAGCTATAATCTCCTATGAAATTATCTTGAGTAGAACCTAAGTTCGAAATTTTATGCTATAAAAACATTTTTTATGGTTTAACAACTTCTTGCAAGGTTGACAATTCTGTAACTGCTAACAAATTATTTTTTATTCCATAGTCCAAAGCGTGTATGTTTCTTAATTTTTTACAGTTTTTTTAATCTTTTGCAGGCACTTTGGACGTTTTATAAAATTTGCTGCATTTGTTATTAGGAGCCGTCTTGCTCACTCTTAACGTTTTGGATATTTTTTTGAGACTCACTATTGCAATATTTAGAAAATGGTTACTTTGAGTCATGTGTAACAACTGAAACATTTTGCTTGATAAGAAACCGCCCAGGTAGTGTAGTGGTTAGCGTACTCGACTGCTACACTAGCTAGGGTCAGTTTTTCTGAAAAGAAAAACTTTAGTAAGTCCCGTGTACTGTCTCGTTGTTGCGTGCACGTTAAAAATGAACCCAATAATTTAGATTGGAATTCTTGAATTTGCGGCAAAATTCCCAGATGTGATAGTCTTAACCTCTAGCGTCGTTGTAGAAATAGACCGACGTTGAACAAATGAACTAACCTAACCTAATCTTGCTTGATAAGAGTTCATACTTTGTTGTTTTTCTTATCTTTCTTATATGTATAAAAGCCCAATAGAACTTCAAAATAAAATTACATGTTAAATTAAGATAAAACTTTTTAATTGTGATTTTAAACTGTTGTGTTATATTTTTTTGATTGTAAGTGTGTGTTATACCGATTTGGCGTAAGACAGCACTAATTAATAAAGCAAGCTTTTTTAAGAGACTAACAAGAACTTTAAGTTGCGCTTATTTTAAGTCTTATTTAAAATATCATTTTTAAGATTCAACATTTATTCATCTAAATGTTTTCATTGTAAATATCAACTGTCTTGTAAATTACACATATTCATTAATTTACTACAAATCATTTTTGAGCCAATTTTTAAATTGATTAGACCGCAGACCTTACAGAAATTACGAAATTAATGCTTTTTGTATTCAGTGTCTGGTATGGACGGGTTTTTTAAGGCAAGTGGTGTCACTGTTTACTATTATTGTTTAATATTTCAAACCTTTAAGTTTAATACTTGACTATTGAAGATAATTCTTTAGCAGTTGCCCAATCCAATTCAATTCAATCTGTTGAATTTTTATAGCAATCATGCTTTTTAACGGTAAATTTGAATGTTTAGCTCTTGCACAAACAAGGCAATATTTATTCTTGACATTACAATATGTATTACCCTTTTTTGTTTAGTGTCCAACAGAAGAGTTTATAGATTTTTTTAGCGGAATATATAATAATATTATAATAATATATGTTGTTTGTCGTGATGGATATTTAACATATTTTTATTAATCTGTGCGTATAACAACTAAAATTAATCGAAGTTAATCTGCAAAAATTTATTGAGAAAGTATCCGAATATATTCATCTCATAATTATTTTTATCTGCCAGTTGGTCAGAGCAGTTTTATATAAGGTTATATAATTCTACAGTTTCTCTATTTCTTTATTTCCTTTCCTCCGTTTAACCGCTCCCAACATGGCATTTCCAACTTATCATAGAATCCACATCGCGTGCGCTCCTTAAAATTTGCTGCAAAGAAAAAAACTAGCGTAGACTAATTAAATAAAGCTGCATATAATGCTTTAGTTATTGTAACAATATACTAATAGAAATATATATTATATATATTAGGCTATTGAGTATTTTTAATATACATATACTTTATTTTTATACGTATAGCATATTATACAAATCTTAAATTGAACTGCCATTACTTCTAACATACGTCTATTTAAATATAACAACTTATCAGTTAATGTTAATTTGATTTGAAGTTATCACTGATGTGTGTATCTTAATATTTACGAATGGATAAGGAACACACACATAATTAATCTAATCATAACATAAATATGTCGACGGAAGGTACACTATGTCTAATTTTTCTAATTATGATTATTATATCTTGCATATTAAATGTTTTTAAAATAATGTTAAATAATTTAAAACTATAACAGGATTGTTGTTTATGGGGGTCTATATAATTATTATTTTCAGATACATGTAGCATAATATTTATGTTAATTGTAAACATATTTATTACTTACTATTCAAATAATAATATCTATTTATACATATTTGGCCTGTGAGCAAAAGGAGAAATTAACAATAATAGTTTTGTGAATACTATTGTGTAATTAATTGTAAATTTGTTTGAGAGAGTTTAATTGGAGTATTATAAAAAATAATTAGAAAGTGTTATTGTAGATGAAACCGAGTGAGGTACACATTCTTATAAACAAAATCATGTTTTCAACAGTAATTATATAATTACATTAATCTGGAGTTATTCTAAACGTTTTTTATACATTGTTTGCAAATGCATAAAAGGGAAAGTGTTTGTTCGTTGGGTAATCTGACAAAACTTATAATTAATAACAATCAAGAAGTACTATGTACACCTGTTAACTGAAATTAATTAATAGAAATATTTTTAAATGCGTTAATTAAACGAATGAAAATAATTTCTATAAACTCTTTGTCACCTGACCAAACGACGCAATAATGAAATTATTTTAAAATAATAGTTTTTAAATGGTTAGATTCTACTTGATAATCAATTTGCTATACATTTATTAGAATTTTAATCACTTTGACTATACAAATGCTTGAGTTGTTCTGAATTCATGAGTAATTTTGTGGTATATGATGAAATATTGAGTATGTATATAGGTAAAATTAGCGGCGATTGAAAAGAAAGTAACATAAACTTTTTATATTGCGGAGAAAAAAAAAAGAAAAGAATGGCTAATAAATGCTATTGTTGCTATATGTGATGACAGTAAAACGTTTGTTACTGTGAATATTGCGATTGGTTTTAGATTAAACAAGGACAGAGATGTGTTGTTTTCTTAAGGCTTGTGCTTGTGTAAATGCTAATAGTGTACATATGGATAATGTAAATGTTCTATGCAGTCAATGAGTTACCTGAGTTGTAATGAAAGACTTACAACATTTACTAAATCACCTAAATTTTGCAGTCAGTGGAATGGGTCTAAACTAACTTGTTTGATAATAATGAATAAAGTAGTGATTGAAGAATGGGCTTGAACAATTTATTTTGTAAATTTAGAGAGAATTTTTAGTGATGGCATATGCTTCATGGGTATGTAAAATAATTTAAGTAAGTTTGTTTGCAATGAGGTATTTAATAAATGTATGCAAGATAACTTATATTGACGGAGTCTGAAGGAGCAGGTAATGAATGGTTATTGTTTTGAGTAGTTTTGATTGATTAGTATGGATAAAGTGTTTTAGATAATGGATTAGTAAAGAGTAAGTTTAGATAAATGTGGATGAATTTTTACGAAAAAAAAAATTAATTTTAAAATAGTAAACATTGAAAAATTAAATACCCAGTTTTTACACAAATAAATAGAAATATGAAAGAATGAAGGAACTTTTGCTTGATGACGGATTTACACAAATGTGTTTAAAAAAATCAAAACTGCATGCTTATTGGTAAAAGTACATACTTCGTAGAGTTCTGTTGGAAAATCTTGTCTTAAAATAGATACTATAGATAAAAGTTAGAGGGATGAGGAATAAACACTGTGTTTTTGAAACCAGGAACTGCCGAATAGCAATTATTTTAATATTTGCACTTAATAATATTTCTTATCCAAATTAAATGGCAAAATATTTGATTAGTGATTATAACTAACTTAAACCAACAAATTATTTCAGTTGTATTTTGGACCGCTTTTCAAAAAAATATGTTTGGCAAGAAATTTACAAAAAATGTTTTATCATCGTTGTTGCAATAGCTAAAAATTTGTCAATTTTACTTTAAATTGGAACGTCAAAGAGCGTATTTACTAGACCTCGGAGGAACTAAATTTGTTTTAGTGTATGAAGAAAAACATTCCAATCAGGTAGCAATACAATATACACTACAACAATAACAATTACAATTCACTCAAGTCTAGTATGAGCTTAATTTCCGCAATACTCATGTCTGGGCCAAAGAGAACCTCCTTTTCATAATAAAATTTAGATGTCAGCACCATACATGTTTAGGCTGGCATTATTGGTGATTTTTTATAGCTTTTTTTTTTGTTTAACAGACTTTTATACAGAAACTTTCTAGAATTAATGTTTTTTTGGAGATAAGAATTCACATCTTGTTTATAAATGACGACGCTCCACTGCATTTAAGCATTACGACTTGTCAGTTCATTAAGGAGGCCTGCTCATTTTCTTGATGCTATTTCTTTTTATAGAAATATCTACAACAATTGGTTTATTCTGTAAATAATGTTCAAGAATTTTCAGAAATTGAATTGAATGCCTACCAAACAATGTAATAGCAGCATAGCAGTCAATGAAAGACACTTTTAACATCTTTTGTAAAGTGAATTACATATTAAATGCAGCTTACTTTATTTTGCTCAAATAAATTGTGTGCAATTCTATTTCAAACGGATCAGAGAAGTGGGGGGTTGCTTTAGTTTTTTTTTTTATAACTTATTAGTAGTTTTTTGTGGGTTCATGAGTTCTTTTGTCGTTTTTAAACTTATTTGTTGTGTAAAAATTGCAATTTTAACAAAGAAAATTTCACTAGTGAAATCAATCAGAATTTTTTTGTAGAATCTGGATATGGCGTCATTTCAAGTCTGTGTCCTGTCTATAAGCCGCAAAAGCCATAAAACCAATTTTTTGTTTTCAGTTATTTTTTTTTTAACCTTCGTTCAGTTGACGTATTTTGTAAATTAATTAAAAAATATAAATTTGTTTTGTGTATTTGTGTTTTAAGGGTATAAAACTCAAAAAATCTGCAAAATTGAGCCTATTCTTCAACATAAACTCATACAAATACACGTTTAGCCGCGCTCAGAGGAACAATACACCAAATATTATTAAAAATTTGAATTCTGAGGGCATTGTTACATGAAAATTAGTTGAAATAGAAAATTCTACCTAGAAAGAAATGTTTACAACATTTTCAGGCAAATTTGCATTAAAAATTAATTATTTTTTCATATTCACAAAAAAATATATACACACTGGGGTGTGGTTTAAAATTTTTTATATCAAATTTTTGCAAGCGTTGACGGTTTTGAATGCCAAAAAAAAATAATATTCTCAAATTTTGGCGCCGACAGATCGACTCTAAATTTGTGCCGCAAGCGCAAAAACTATCAAACTAGTAAAATCACCCAAAATTTGTTTAAGCGACAAAAGATGTCTTGTTAAACTTTTGAAATGAGCTTAAAAATATAAGTCAAAAATCTTTCAAAAAAAATTTATAAAATAAAAAAAATTAAGCAAAGAAAAAATTTATACATTTTTTTTAGGTGCGTTTTTCTACGCCAGATAAGCACGACACTGACTATTTTTATGTAGAATTGTTTGCAAAACTCAAATTTTAAATAATATTTGGTGTATACTTCTTCTGAATGCTGCTAAATTTGAGAGTTTATGTTGAAAAATAGTCCTATTTTTGCAGTTTTAGACACCTTAAACTCAAATACACAAAACAAATTTATATTGTCCAACTAATTTACATCAAAATACGTCAATTTTGGTAGTTAAAAAAATGCTTTTTTGCCAAACTCACTGAGAACAAAAACATGGTTTTATAGCTATTGCGGCTTATTGACAGGGTATAGACTTCAAATGGCGCCAGATTTAGATTCTACGGAAAATTTCTGATTGATTTCACTACAAAATTATTTTTTTTAGTTTAATTTGCGGTTTTTAAACAAAAAATGCGACTTTTATAAACCGATCAAAAGATCAAAAGATTATAAGCTATAGAAACTGAAAAAAATACTAAATTTATCAATGCACTGGAATTGTTTTTGTAATTAATTACATTTTTTAAGTAAAAGTTTGCGGACGTAATTTGTTAAGCGTTTCTTACTTATTTTGAAGGGCAGAACCAGACTAAATTTTGAGACACATGTTAGCAGACACCCTGTATATGGTTTACAAAATTGGCTTGCTAGGAATTCTAACAATTATTTACTAACAGATCAGAGATGTGGGACCGAAAACTTTTAAAGATATTCTTTCATTTCAAATTCATTATTTTCCAGGAAATATAATCTGCAACTATTTAAGATCAACGTCCGCAGACTGCATAAACTCGCCTTAGTTCGATAGTTTCAGCGAGCGTATAAATATTATTAATACAAAGTTAAGCTTATTTTTAGAGTTTGGTTAACGTAATTATTTTTCAATAAATAAATAATTTTATTTATTGAAAAAATATCGAAAATATGCATTCAACGAAACAAGTTTTACGTGAATGTAAATACATTAGCAATCTTAATTTGTTAATCTGTGTCACCGACCTCTCTAGAAGTTTTATATTTACGACGTTCAGTAGCATTCATGCTGTGAATAACAAAATAAATGCATTTTATATTTAATTGCAACTATCTTTGCTCTGAGGGGAAACAATAATAATAATCAGCGCGTAAAGTTGGTAACTTTACCTAATTCCGCACGACCATGAAGAATTGCCTTAAATTAACACGGTGTGCACAATTTATTAGAGATCTTTGATAATGAAAATACCGTTAATTTTTTTTCCTCCAACGGTCGCACGGATTATATGCAAGCCTAAAGAATTATTCAAAGTAAGATGCGTGGAATGCTTATTTATGTTCGACGTCACTTAGACATAAGTTTGCACCGAGGCGAAGTGAGAATTCCCGGTTGGTGGTGAAAATTAAATCACCCATAATCCAGATAATCAACAACATAAATCCACCGTCTCATAATTTCTTATTTCTATTTCCCAAGCAAAACATTATTATTTATTTCAGAAGAGACTACATGACTCTGGCCAGCTCTTTGTTGCGTCTTGTAGATCTTGTTTCTTGAATCAACTTAACAAACAGACAAATTACTGATTATTATTTGCACAATACTAATAAAAAAGAATCTTATATATAGCCGCCCTGGATGAATTGCATTCCACCTTCATTCGTTTTTTTTTATAACCGTCTCTCCATTCAACCGAACACACAATTTTAATTGCTTATATAGAATTGCCCAAGAGATGATTACTTAATGGAAATAATTTATAATTTCATACTCTCTCACGGATATTTTTTTGTGTATGTCATGAGAATTTAAGTGTTTTTTTTATTAAATTTTTCGACATCATTGTATTGGGATACGCTATTTTACTATTGAATCTAATGTTATAATTATCATAATATAAATTGATTGGTATAGCTTGAACTTTAATATTTTTGATTAGTTATTATCATAACAGATACAGGGGCGAAATCATTTTTTAACGTAATTATAAAATGTTTTTGTTAATAATATAATCATAAATGAAAGTTGTTTTTCATATTAGTGATTATTGATTGAAAATAATAATGTTGATGTTTTATATTAAAATAACATTGAAATATGACACTACCAAATACCTCTGGATCTGATTTTGATTTCTGGTAAAACGGCAATCGGCAACGGCACAGTTTTTCTGAATAAATGAAATATCAAATAAAATTACATGTAATATTATCTTGCGGTTGAATTCATGGAAGCAATCATTACGTAAAGTTCATGCGATGCTGGTATGTTATATGTAATTGAAGTTGTGGTCCGATAAAAAATTTATTGTATAATCGGTTTATCTAGAAACAGCAAGTGAACTTAGATGCGGTTTCCATGATTAAGATTATAAAATGTGGATTTATTTAGATAGAAGTTGTTACTGAGAAATTATCTGTTCATCTCTGACAGCGTTCAGTCAAATCCAATATGAATATTTTTTATCATGTTTTAAAAATTTCGACACAAGCTCAATAAAATTATAATAAAGTTGAAGCTATAAACTTAAGCTACAACTTTTATTTAAAATTTAGTTTCATTAATTGAAAAATATCATCAATAACATAATTTGCTTATTACACAATTTAAAAATGGATTTAACTGCTTTTTAGAAATGTTAATAAATCATAGTTCAGCTAAAGTAACGATACATTCTGAAACATTTTCAGCATTAATGTTTTCTTTGCATCATCAAGTGTACTGAATAGTAATAATAATTACAATATTAATAGCTAAATGCAAGGTCAGCCGTATATAAAAAAGTAAAATAGACTCAATTCTGAAAAAATTATCCAACATTAATTTATGAGTCAAATCTAGACTTTAATCACAAATAACGATGAAATAGCAAAACACGCTTGAAGTCTGGTTTGATCCCCGAAATATGATTAAATAAAAACTTGCTTTTTAACTACCGTGGTGGGATTTGGAAGTCACCTAATAAAGTTTTGGTCTTATCCTTGTTCAAACTAGCCGTAAAACTTATGGGGCAACGAGCTGTTAAAGATGATATTTGAATTAAAATATCATTAAGTCCACCTTTTGTTTGCTGACGTAATTTAGATTACTTTGAAGATATTTGCATTTTTTTCTATTTATTGTAAATAATTTGCTTACATTTTCTTACTTTTATTTTATTGTGCATTTTACAGCTATTTTACTTTGACCTATAAGTCTATACGAAAATTACTTGATGATTTGGATTTTTTGTAAGAAATTGCCTTTCGAACTTCTTGCAGCTGCTGATGCATAGCTCTTGCAATAAACATATAAAAACAATGCCTGTAACTTTAAATAAAATTGCAGATCTTTAAGTAGAATCGTATGATCTAGTAGTGTTTTCTGCGAACTACTATTGTAACTTTATCTTTAATATTAATGTCATCAAACAGTTGATAAGCTTATTACAAGCTTGTATTTGAAATTAAATTTTAGAATTTGTTATCTTCCTGAAGATATTTACATATTTTTTTATGTCATTTTACATCAATTGCCCACAAAAGCAAAACACATTTTTATCTTTATTAATTTAATTTAACATTTGTTCATATTATTTACAGCAGGCATTTTATTTTAATTTATATTTTGGTTTTAGTTTTATTAACTTATTTTGGATTCTTGGAAACCGATATTACAATAGGTATTTGAGGATTTTTTAATAAAAAATATTGCTTAAGTAACTTTTCTTACTTTTGAGTTTTGTTCTTATTTTCTCTGGTGGAAAATTAGGTATATTTTGTATTTACAAAATTATAACATGGAAGTAGTTTTTGAATCTCTGCAATGCTTGTTTAAATTATATAATCTGTCAAATTCTCTATATGCATTGCATTACTAGATAGTAATATTGTTATTGAGCAAGATTGCCAACTGTTAATATTTAGCAAGAAACGTAACAAGAACGCAAAGTTTTGTAGTTTTTAAATTTTTATATCTTGCTCTAGCATTCCTACTTGCTTCTTGATGTGACAATTTATATTATTAAAAAAATAGATTTGTTAAAATGTCAGTTAATATTGTTAGCAAGGAAGATTTGTTAAAATGACAATAGCAAGATAAATAATGCTTAGAAGAATGTAAATAATAAAAAAAAGCTAAGTAACACAAATATCTTTAGCTAACAGAATATATATACCTTGCTTATTTCTAGCAATGTGCATAGAGAATTGCCCCGAATGTATAATATATTATATTATTATTACTTTATAATTATATGATAACACTGCGTGATTATTCAGATATACTTGAAATATAGTCTAAACCTTGAACCAGTTAAATTCTGAACGCTTATCTTAACATATTTAAAATTTTCGAGTATTTAAATAATGGAAATTAATTGTTCTTTATTGCTTCAAGAATTTAAATTATGTCTCAAATCATTAAAGTTATATCGATTTGCATCAAAGTTGTCTATTCAATTTATGACAATTTATGAATGATTATTAATTTATTTTTTTATTTTATAATTAAATGGTTGTGTTTTATATACTGTGATAAAATATTTTGTATTGATATTTATGATTTAATTTTTTACACAGATAATGTATTTAAAAGCTATATTTGGAAAGCCCGTAACAACGTAGTAAGTAACATTATGGTGAAAATTGAGCTTTTTTTAAGATTTGTTTTTTATATAATTATCCAAAAATTCTAGAAAAGATTTACAATATTAGTTTTAAAGCGTGAGTTTTATTTTTGGTTTTCCATGTAACACCGTCGTATGTTTGCGCACGTACATCAAAGGTAATAAAAAACAATAAAAAAATCACGCTTGTAATGTTGTAAACATACTATACACATAACCATATTTATACTGTTATGAAACTATATACCTGAAATAATTTTGAAATATGAATTTTATTTAAAATATATTAAATGTTAAAACTACTAGGTACTAAGTTCTGCTCAATAATACAATACAAATAATAATATAAATAGTGTTTTGATCATTGCGTATATAATAAACATGTAAAAATGGTGTTGCATGTTAAATTTTATAATATAGTTTTTCCAATTATATATTAGGTTTATAGAAAAAAATATAGTTTTTTGGCTATAATGTATTATAGAAAGCAAACCTGCAATAATGGAGATGATTATGCCAACAGATTTTTGTATTTGTCATACAGCTCTTTTGTTTGAGTTTAAAAACAACGTAATATATTTAAATTTTTCAATTGGTCATTTTTAAACGATAAAAAGTAATTTAGCACTAGCTCCGAAGGCATAAATAAAGGCACTTAATTCATATCTATGCTACTACACTTACTTTTAATGTTTCTTTAAACAAAACTACATTGCCTCAAATATAGAAACAAAGATACATAATGTTTTTATTTAAATCAGAAGCTGCAGAAGATGTAGAATATGCATTTAATTATCCAACCCTAAGTTATTTGATCAAATTGTAACTGAACCAATACATGTGATGTGCAACACCATTTAGTTGATGAACAACATAGATTTTGTGAGGGTCGTTCTACAACTACAAACTTACTGTTGCTTTAAAAAAAAATTTAAAACATTTGATTGCCACAGATTTTAGGATTCTGGCTTTATGCATGCCAATTAAATCTCCTCTCCTACGAGTTATCTAGTATATACATGTACGTAGCAGAAAGTTTACCGCGGAAGCCAAACTACGAGGAGTAAAGTCGTTGAAGCTTTTTTTTTAAGAAAGCTTGTTTTATTTTCAAAAGGCATAATATTTTTATTCAATTTTTTTGTGAGCCAAGCATTTATTACATAACAACATTTTCCACTTCATGCGGTACTATGCTCATTCTGCAACTGTTATTACTGCGGAAAATTACTATTTTATACGTTTACGTACGTAGCATATGCGTGCAATATATTTTTTTTTTGCAGAGTGGTGCAGTTTATACAAGTATATTGGGCATTTTGCGCAAAATGCTCACTATGCTTTTTGTACAACTACAATACTGAGTATTACACACGGAGCGTGTTTGTTCTAACATTTTAGAAGAAGAATTTTGTCTACAATACATTTTTTTTCTAAATGAAGTAGATTCTAAAAAAAGTTATTAGTAAAAATTGAGCTTTTTAATTATTAACTTTTGAATTATAATATATTTTTGAATGTTGGAACCAGTGTTTTAAAAATTACATTTTGTACATGTCTCATTTTAGTTCCAATCAAAATTCAAGTTAAGTATCTGAAATAAAGTGTTTCGTTTTATTCTTTTGTGTTTATTAATACATACAAATTTTTGTTCACTACAGAAGGATTTTTAGTTTATCGACTATAATAAATTTGACATTTCAATTTAATTTTTTAATAAAACATAAAAATGTTACATATTTCAAATGTTTTGGTTTTAAATTTCTGCTAAGCTTCCTAACCATGCCAAAAAATGTAATTGTCTTATATCGAGCTCTATTTTACAGTTGTTGCACTGCGCAGTTGAGTAAAGTTTAAGTTTTCTTGGAGTTTTTTTTTTTAATGTGTCTAAAACTTATATAAGTTGATTTTTTGTTAAGATTTTTTGCATTTTGCACAACCTAAGGAAACTTAAACATAAACACAAATTTAGTACAAATCTATTTTTAATAAAGCTCACACTCTTAGAAAAATGTCAGTATTCAGTTTTTAAAAACTTTTGGTTACTTCAGAAAAGTAGAAAACATCAGTTTTAGTGAGGAAGCTTCAGAAGTTTTAAGGAAGCATTAAAAACATTAAGGAAACTATCTATTGGGAAGCAGTATTGCAAGCACAGTAGTAAACATTATTAGAATAACTAGTGGCGTTAAATAATATTCAGCTTTAAAGAAATTTCTGATTGTTTCAGGAAGGTAAAATACATTTTAGTTTTAGTCAGGCAATGTAAGAAAGTTTTAGAAGTATTAAGAAAGCATTAAAAACATTAAGGAAACTACTTATTGGAAAGCAGTTTGTAATCATTTTCTTAATCAATTTTACTAAGCTAATGAAGATTGAGGAATATTTATAATTGGGATTTCGATCAAAAATTCCATAATTAACAAGATTTTTTTATAAAAAAACATTGGATTCGTCCAATACCTCTATCGAACTGAGTAAAATAGTTTAGTCACTAATTCAAAGGAAAAAGTTTTTGTTTTTGCAACCCTTTATGCTTCTAACTCTACTATCCAAAATTCTTTTATTGTTGTATCTACAATGTCGGTTAGTAGTAAAATAATGGGTTCAGCTTACTTTATTTTTAGTTAAATACTAGAAAAAACCAGGAGCATCTAAAACTACTCTATATCTTCTAAATGTTATCTTTTTATATTCTATTAGAATTCATGCAGATTTAATTTTTACTTATGACCTAGATACTTTGAATCATCGGCGTAATGTACTAAGTGTTGTATTTTTTTAAATATTTCTATGAAGATTGTTTAAAAGACATGACATGCTTCCTAAACGAATATTTACTTGTAGTACAAAACTATCGACAAATGGAATAAGCTTTTAAAATTATTATTTAATGAGAATGTTAGCAGGTGTGGGGTTTTACTTGTTGAAATTTAATAGACTTTTTATGTTGTTATGGCATATAAAGCAATTTCTTAATATCACATTTTAAAATTGAAGAAAACTTTTTTATGGTAAGGGAAAGGATACTTTATAAATAATAACATTGTTAGTTAAATGTTTGTTGTTTATTTTGTGCAGCATCGACTACGAAGATTTTTCTCTGCATATAAAATAATAGCAATCTTAATCAAAAGACGCGAGAAAACAACACAATAAAATAAAATGTTATAATTAAATAATAACTGTTAAAACATTTTAAGTGCAGATCCTAAAAATATTTTAAATGACTTTGGTGCCGCTACTTATACATAAACCTAACCAAATACCACAGATGACAGCGAAGTTTAAAATGCTTTGATGCAGATCCTAAAAGTAAACCTGACTTAATATAGCAGATAGCACTGAAGTTGTAAAATACTACGGTACTTTAAACTAGTCAACAATGCAAACTTGGCAATCTTCTAAAATGTGTTTTACTGTCACATATAGCAAGCCAAGAATAGATTGGCTTGTATAATAGGCAAATTAATATACATAATAGTTATGTTTTTTTTTGTTTTTTTATTACATTTCACATATTGTATTTTTCCCGACAGTTTTGAGATTATTTCTACTTAATGGCGATTTCCATGTTGTCACGGATAGTTAAATTTTTTTAGTTTGCTTTTAAAGCCGTGGTTGCCTGTGCTGTCGGATGGGTGGCTTTATCGGCTAGTTTGTTGTCTTTGATCCCCACATAATACAAGGTTGAGACAAAAATAGTTTTTTGTCCTAACTTGGCTAAGTGGAATACTGAAACTTGTACGAGCTGGGCTAGATATAAATAAAATATCTGTCAAGGAATAACCCCTTGAGTTTTTGCCGCATGTTTACCTAACACCCTGTATAGTTAAGGAAATGAACTTGGTGTTTTTATATTCTATTCTATTGACCTTACCAACTTGGTTTTATCTAGCACGTCGAAGATCGTTCCGAGTATGAGTGGTGAATAAATGAGGCGAGATGATTGATATTTGTAAATTTGTTTGTCGCTGAAACCATGAATGCCGAAGCGGTTAAAGCGTTGAACAAATTTACAAATAATATACAGCAGAGTATGATTTGAACTCGGTACCGAGATGCGGCGCTCTATGACAGGGAATTCATAACAGGTGTTAAAATGAAATGATATCTCTTGATACATCAAATTTTGAACAAAAAATAAAGAATTTCAAAATTTTGTTTTGTTTTCTAGTAATATGAGTGCAAATAATTAAAACTGAAATAGTTAATTAAAAGTGACATAATAAAAATAATTATTTATCAAGAAGTATAATGAAAAAGTAAACAAAAACAAAAATAATACATGTTACAAATAATTTATAAAACATTATAAAAATGTTGAACGTCTTTGGCTTGACGAATCTCACTTTTGCATCGATGTATTAAAGAGTACACTTTTTCGATTATTTGTCTGTTGTCATATATTGTCTTTTGTCAACTGGTATTGTTATCTACAATCTGTCATAATAATATAACAATATGTTTTAATTTACAAATGAAGAATATGCAGATATAATTTTTCTATATGGTTTTTGCAATGGCAATACATTCGCGGTTCTACCAGAGACTTAGACAGTATGGTATTGATGAAAATTATAGCGGAGTTGCACGTGTGCGCCTTCATGTTGATGTAAAAGGGGAAATAGTAGATTGTGGACATTAATGCAGCTCGATTAGCTGTATTAATTTTTGAACAATTAGTCTTACCATTACCGGAGCATTATTTGGTCAGATTTAACTGATCGCAAGCCTCAAAAAGCATGGTTTTAGATAAACATTATAAAAATTAATGTGTGTTTCACCTACCGCCAGGTTAAAAATGAAAGAAAAAGTATGCTTGCGGTAAAATATAGAGATGACAGAACAATTAAGGATATGTAGCGAAGAATTTTAAATACAGGGAGTTTATAAATGAATGGGATTATGTAATCACTTTAAATATTCCGCCTTTTTAAAATTGTCTACTATACTACATATGTTTTAATAGTATAGTGAACAATTTAAAAAAAGCGGCATACTTAAAGTGATTACATAATCCCATTCATTTATAAACTCTCTGTACATTTGGTTTTGCTTCTTGCTAGGATTTTTGCCGGTATGGTTTGAGCAAAAGGTATTGCTCACAAAGGTAATTATTTGTTTTTATTTAAGAAACTGTTTATGGTTAACATGCAATATGGTAATATTAAATAATAATTATAAAAAAACGAATGAACTAGTTAAACAAATACAGCTGCAGGTAAACTAAATAAGTACATAGCAAATGGTTAATGATTTGCACATTTATTTTCTTTCACTCATATCGAAGATTAATCGTAGATTTAGTTACGCACGGCACAAACCTGCGTTATTATAGAATTATTATTTAAACCAATAAGGAAATAGGAAATATATATAGTCACATTCAAATTGTATTTATATAGTATTTATTATAGTAATTGCATTGCATTTTGTTAGTACTTATTCAAGTCAATATTGATACATAACATATGCGAGGTTAAATTTAATTAAAATAAATACGTTTCAATTGACTAATTTATTACACATGAAGCACATTTTACGTTTTGTAATGTCTTTAATTTCTATAATGAATTTTTTTTTAATTTTGAATTTATGGCATACAGTTTAATTTTAAATAATTCTAAAAAGAGCAATATTAATATCAGAAATATTACAGCATCTACCATTATCAACTTGTATTGTGAATTAAATGTTAGCTAACTCTTACTTTTAAAACAATGTACAAATTAATTATAAAATAAATTGTTAAATGTGACATTTGTTGTAGTTGAGATCAACTTAGTTTAGTTTCTTTCAAATTAAAACATGCAAATGAATCAAATGCAAGCTTCTGATTGGTGTACAATAAGGATTAATGAGTACTATTCTCACTCAACAATTGCTGTGGGATTATAATACCAAAAATTAAATATAATGTGAATATGAAATGATTCTTTAACTGATATCACAATAATTAGTTGAACTAAAGACTACCATATCAGTGAATCATATTGGTAACTTTGTATTAAGAGAATGAATTGTTTATGATTTATTTATAAAAGAAACAATGCATTTAATGTTATTGTTGAAAAATGTTGATTTGTAGATTTATGTAACATTTTTAAAATAACCGATAGTAGTTTTGTGTATCGGTCTTCTTCAGCGCCGTAGCTAAGGCCCCGCAGACCCCGCGGTACGGGGGGCGGCAACTCGTTTTGGGGCTCCCCAATCTTACAAAAGAGCCTTGCTACGGTTTATCAAAACTTGGGGGAAGGGGTTAGAAAGAAAAAGTAGTATAAAGTACACGCTATTTTTAACTCTAGGGGGGCCTTTTCAACATTTTTCCGGGGGGGCTACAAATCCTAGCTACGCCACTGCTCTTCTTGTGTCTCAATTGATGTTTAATTAAAGTTTTTACAGGAGAACCATGAAATTTAGTACCTAGTTATTTGTTACCTGTAAACAGCTTGGTTAGTTCAATGTTTTTTTTTAATTTTGTTGTCATTGACAGGACTTCACTTGCTCTACACTCGCACGCGCGCGCAGTTTGTAATATCTCAGTATTTAAATGTCTGCACTCAATTTTGATATTCATTTCAAAATGACGGTTATTAAAGCTAATTGAATTTTTTTTTTTTTGGTAAATAGTTAATTTTATTTTAATTACAAAATTTGCTTGTTTGAAGCATTTTACCGATTTTGATTAGAATTATGTGTGTGAAAAAATCATATGTTGTAAATGTTTGGATAGTATACCGTAAGTTAATACTATAACAATAATTGCATTCCTACCAAATTTTAAGTGCACTAATATTAAAAGATTGTCTACAGCTTAGAATGCTACCCAGTTCAAGCAACCCGAATGTTTAATATTTTTAGTATTTGACGTATTGTATTTTCTAATTGAATATGAATTTCTGATGTTTTAGTTTTATAAAGCTAGAAAATTGTTGATTTTTATTTGTTTCAAGATCAAATCGTGTACTTGACCAAGACCACACTATTTATCATTATTGTTTTATATATTAATATATATTTATAAAGTTTATATGGGTTCCATTGTATTCAATACATCATTAAATTACAATGTAGATATTTAATAACAGATTATAACAGTTAATCAATTAATTTCACAACTTACACAGCTATTGTGTTTGCTTTTTTGTTTTAGCAATTTGTGACAAATCTAGTTTATTACTAAATTAATTGTAAATACTTATATTATATACTTAAAATAATAAGTTAAATAATATATGAGTTTTTTATATTGTAAAGAATAAAATTGTTGATCTTTGTGTGCTACATTTTCTTATTGTATTTAATATAAATTACTTTTATTAATTTTTAAACGTTATTGTATTATTTGTTATTATTTATTAGAAAAATGTTTTTTTTGTCAAGTATTTGCTACAGAGTAGATATCTATTTGTCAGCATATAAAATGTGAAGTAATATAAATTTATATATCGTTAAAAGAATTTTCTATTAGAAAGTTGGCCATGGGCCTTCGATTGGGCTGAATAAATTTAAGTCATATATTCTGATATTTGGATATAATATAAAACATTTAGTTACACGTATTTAATTTTTTTAATAGTATCTACAATGTCTCCATTCTCTCAATTATTGAGTTTGATAGTATGTATTTGTGTTTATGTCAGGTACATATTCAAAGGCAGCTGTGAGGTAGTAACACAAGCGAAAGCCTTTAAGACCCTTGCACCCGAAAAGAAAGCAACAACCATCAAGTACCTCAATGGCTCTAATGATAATGTACTTTAGTTTACACATTTCTAAAACCTTTCTTGGCCTATGTGTGAATAACCTCAGATACTTGTGAAGTACCGCAATACCTCTAAAACCCACTTGGTCTATGTCTGAATAACTTTAACACATTTGCAGACACTACTTGTACGTAAATAATATTGTTTATAGTAAAGGGTTTTTCAATAAGAAGTTTTATTTTAAATAGCAGGCTATTTGGGCAGCTGTCAATTTTGAAGTTAATATCTTTTGACATTTGACAAGTAAAAACTACGCCATTATTAAAAATAGAACAATATACGCTTCAACAACGCATTGAAATTCACTACAAAAATGGTGAAAATTTTTCAGTCACAGTTTGCAAAACTAAAGTACTTCTCGGCCGGCAATAGTAAACCTGGTGGAAAAATTTGAGCTATTAGGACAAGTTTGTGATATGAAGAATGGAAACCGTGTGCTTCGCTTAGGAACACATGAGAATATTGCTGATGTAGCTCGTAGTGTTGAAGAAAACACAGGTTTGTCGATTCCTTGTCGATCTTTAGAATTAGACATTCCACAAACGACTTAAGTGTTTAGGTTTTTAAAGTTCAGTTAACACATAAATTCAAGCCGGTCGACCACCATAAACGTCGTATCTTTGCTGATTGGGTTCTTTAAATGCATCAAAATGATCCGGAATTTTATCGAAAAATTATCTTCAGTGATAAGGCCCATTTTCACCTCGGAGGCTACTTTTTTAAGTAGAATTGTAGCATTTGGGGCTTAGAAAATCTAAGAATAATTGTTGAAAAGTTTTTGCTTCTTCAAAGTGTCACTAGGTCTGTTCTAACATACGATTTGGACGGTTTGCAAACCGTTCAAACTGTGCACACAAACAAATATTTGTCAACCTTAGGCAATCTTTTATACACAGTAATTTGTTTGTGTGCATAGTTTGAACGGTTTGCAATTTGTCCAAATCGTATGTTGGAACAGACCTACTGTTTGGTGCGGTTTTTGGGCTGGCGGAATGATTGGACCCTTTTTTTTTCAAAAATAAGGCTGGTGCCGGAATTGGAAGAAATTGATGTGGACGACGTTTATTTTCAGCAAGACGGCGCTACGTGCCACACAAGCAACGAAACAATCGAGATTATGCAAGAAAAGTTTTCTGACTCGAAGAGGTGATCACAATTGGCCACCGAGATCTTGTGATTTAACACCTTTAGACTTTTTTCTTTGGGGCCACGTGAAAGATAAGGTTTATGCCAATGCTCCACAATCGATTCAAGACTTTAAAGATGGAATTTGTGAAGTTGTCGAGGACATTCAGCCGCAAATGCGCGAATTGGTCATGGAAAATTTTATGAAAAGAATGTGGTACTACAACCGTAACCGTGGTGGCCATTTGACTGTTATTGTTTTCAAATGTTTATGGCATACTTTCCTCTTTACAATGAAATAAACATTTATTGATTTCTCTTAAAAAATACCCGTTTTTTTAAATATCAAAATGAAACCTCTTATTGGAAAACTATACATTAATTATTATAAACAATGCAAACCAAAACCATCAACACAGTTTTTATTTAATTTTTTTAATTATTAACAAGAAATACAACGTTTAAAAAATTGAAAAAATGTTAAAGTAGAAGTGATATTTTCAACGTCAGTATTTTTTCAACTTATTTGAATTATGTTTTTTGTATAATATAGCATATAATTACATTCAACAAATAAGGTTTAAATTTAATTTAAAAAACAAAGAATGCTTGGAATATTTTTTTTTAAATTATGAATATTAAAATACTTTTGAATTTTAACGAGTGAAAGCACACTTGTTGAAACTATCACATTGAAGACGAGCTTTAAACATTCAGTGGACGTCTTTCTTCTAGTGAAGGTTTTGTAATATTTTAACATCTGAAAGACAAATCAAAAAAGGTTTTGATATAGATTTGTTGCTTAGTTTAATATTTGGTAGTGATGATACCTCGGAATTTGTTTTTGAAATAGTAAGACGTTGAATTTTTTTCAGAGTCACAGTTAAAACCAACAATTTTGACTATATTTTTATGTTGTAAAGAAAGCTAGTGATAACACAGATTAATGATCAAACCTATACAATGGTGTTTGTTAATAAGAGCAGGATACCCAATCAAATACTGTGGAATTTGAAAATTTAAAAAAAATATATTTTTCAAATGTTTTTTAAGCAAATATTTTAGGCAGAATGAGAATTAATTCATTTGCTAATGTTTTAACAAGTATTATTAAAAACAATTGAAAAAATTACCTGAAAAATGTTGGTAGTGCCAAAGTTGTACGACTTATAATACTTAACTGTTATAGTTATTATATTTTTTTTAAGTATTGTAAAGAAATGGTCTAACTGACCTATGTGTTATTTAAATGTATATATGGTTGCCTACCTTAGTTTTTGATTTACCTACCTGTGAGGGGGGAAGTTTCTTCATCTGATATCTGCACTTACCTTAAAAATCTAATGCCTTTTGCATCTCAACCTCCCCAGAGAGTACTTGGCCTACAGTTACAAAAGTGTATGAATTCCCGTGCAGTCTTTCGGGTGATGTTACTTCTCTTCTCGAGAAAACATATCTCTACGCAGGTAATTAATTTTAATAATGATCTATAATAAAATAACTCCCATTAATGATTTAAGTTTACTTTATTTATTTATATTTTCATACTGTTCTACATTTTGGCATGGTTAATTAGGTTATAAGCACATGTTAATTTACATTTATTTTTAGGGAAATTTATATCATTGTAATTGAAAGGATACAATTACAAATACTTACAACTGTATTTATATTATATTAAATAAACCTGGGATATTTCCATTACTCGAAGCAGATAGCGTTTTCATTCCTCGACCACCTGCAAATCACACCCTGAGATAAGATTGCTTCGCCACAGTATATATACTTTTTTTTGTCAAATTAGCGTTTCTCACTTTTTTAATAACAAATTACACTTTTAAAATCCGGTTTTATAGTTTTAAACACCGAATTTATAATTTGGAGGCCGTTTAGAAGCAAAAAGCTCAAATTTAGTATAATACGAGTAATAAAGTTGACAGATTACTGTTTAAGAAAGATAGATCAAAAAGCCGCATTTATTGACGGATTTAAATATTAAAATTTGTCTTTTAAAGGCCAGATTTGTTCTAATAGAGCGCTGGATTTGTGTATTAGGGTGCGTTTATGCTGCACATCGCCGGCGCTGCTTGCCAAGATTGGCGCTGCCCGCTGCTCGCACATCGCCATTCAGCAGCATAAATGCACATCGCCGCGCTGCTCGCACCACGCCGTTATTTAATTACTGTCGACTTTGATTTTACTAATCAAATATAACTGTAATAAAATGATTAATATAAGTAATAATTAAGTCATATTATTGAGTTAAAATTATTTATTCAATAAAGCAGTATAAAAAAATAACTTAATTAACAAAAAAAATTGTAAATTTCTGGCGCCTTTGGACCTTTCGTCGACGAAAACAAACCAAATAATTAATAGAACACGCTTGTAAATGCTCCAGTAGCACCATCATGTAGTACATTTGTGCATAGAACAGTTTAAAAAAAATTATCTTTACTAAACGAATCGTAATAGCTTGTAAACTTCTTGCTTTTGCGACGGTATGATCTCAAAACAAACAAACAGAATTATTACACAACAGTTCGCAAGAAAACATTTCTTTAAATAAATTGAATAGAAGAACAACATAATTTAAATCGATCGGTATTTGTTTTAATAAAATATTACTATAATGAAATTATTAATATAAGTCAAAATATTAAATTAAAATAATTAATTACTATGCCACTTCAGTAAAAATACAAACATTTCTTAAACAATTTCCTGCTTAATGCGGATTTATTTTAATTAAATTCTTTATAAAATTATTGTAAACGCAACAAAGTTTTGATAAATTAACACAATACATGCAAATAAAACTTCATTCTTTTAAATTGCATATAACCGCAACACGATTTGAAGTAACATACTAATTAATTAAACTAATTAAATAAGTTCGATAAAAAATTATATTATGTTAACGTCTCACAAAACTGGCACTAAACGGACCAGTCAGAGCGCTAGTTTGAAGATGTACGGCGATGGTCCGATTATAAAAAACAAACTATTTTGTTCACATCGCAGTGGCGAGGAATGTGGCGAGCAGCGCGGCGATGTGCGAGGTGCAGCATAAATGCTTCCATAAGATTATATAGGTTTGTTTCATCATCGCCACAACATCCCAGCGCCAATCTTGGCGAGCAGCGCCGGCGATGTGCAGCATAAACGCACCCTTAGAATGTCATAAGTATGTATTTGTTATACTAAATTTTAATCCCTGAAAACTGTATTAATTGTTAGATTCATGCACAAATGTTAATCTGAGTCGGTTTTATGCATAAAGAGACAAATCTGCATATAAAAGGTTAGTTTTTATGGATTAAAAAGTTAATTTTCTATATAAAACGTACAACTTTATCGATTTAAAAACTCGAAACTATACTTAATATTCAAAATTTTTTTTGTATTTATTTCTGAATTTATGAGATGGTTAGTTTAATAACATTAAAAGGTACAGGCGTTCTAATAAGTGGTGTATAGAATGTAATAAACTTATATTTATTACACCGGCGACAACAATACCGGAAAACGCTAGTAACTTTATTAGTGAGTTAGTAGTACATGTTTCATATATTTTATTATTTGGTGTTGGCACTGGGCTTGATGAAAAAAATCAATGGCGTGATAGTAGAGGGGTAAGAAACTCAGAACAAGTTGGGGCTTTTGCGTCAAATACAAATACAAAAATCGAGTTAAAATTGTTTAATAAAAGTTTGTCCGAAAATACTTGTTTATTTAAAACAGTATTATATAAATAAAAATAGATAATTTTACTTTAATATTATTATTTATTTCAGACTAGTTTTGATATGCTAAAATATTGTTGTCAATGTAATATTTATTTAAATTGATTAATTTTTTTATTATTAATTTTTTTTTTTTTTAAGTAAACTAAACTATATTGCCGATTATTTATTTTTTGACATTTCTTATCACCGCATCACATGACAGCAAAAGACAAATTGGAATAAATATTTTTGTGTTTATAAACACAATTGATTTAATGGTTTATTAACGGAATACATCCTTTGGTTTACAATAATTGAATTCAAAATAAAAGTATAAATGTATAAACAATGATACAAAACTATACTATAACTAAATTACACATTAAAATACATACATGATGATGTAAATAATCAAACGAACCACTGTGGCTCTAGCTACTGCAGTTTAATACTTCATCATTTAGTCTTTATACAATTGACTGTCATTTTTTTGTGTTTAAACGATTTCGAATTGTCAATGAGTTTTTTTAAATTTGAGTTTGAATAAATTTATAATTAATTTATTAACGTTCAAAATCATAAATAATGCCGATTAATGTGGTCATTTAGTAAGATTGCACTATCTGGAATCACAGTTGTTTAGTTAAATAAATAATAATATAAAATCTTTTGCGTTTTTAAATCATTCATATTGATACTATTGAATTGGAAGAGGTGGTCCAGTGCTTTTGCCTCCGAGGTAACTTGGCCTAACATTCCTTGACTACTTTTTTGGGGGGCATATGAAGTCAATAGTTTATGCAGAAAAATCTTTTAATATTAATAAACTTGGGAACCAAATTATGGATGCTGCAACGCAAATATGAAATTCTCTAAATATTGTAAGGCAATCTGTTTGATCAATTTTACGTAAGGCCAGACTTTGTATTGATTTGTATTTGTATTTTAAACAAAATTTGTTAATATTTTAACTCTAAATGACTTCTATAACGCATTTTTAAGCTATGGATTAGACTTTGAGTCATGGAACACTATATATACAGAGTTCCTCACGACGTGAGGTTAAAACTTATGTACGTACCTATTACGTATTATACGTTGCTTTCAAAACATATTCTGACTATCTTCAGATTAGTTCAGCTGCTTTAAAATGCGTTTTTTGAGTTTTTTTAACAGTCTCTGGCGGTGTTTAGTATGCCAGGTTTTTTGTATGGTTAAATAATAATATAAACAAGTTAAGTCTGGAGCTTTTAGAGGCTACGGGTTGTGTCTGCTTTACCAATTACACGTCCTTCAAATCGTTAACATTGTCTTACAAGTAACGCAAAGTGCAGAAGGACATGCTGATACCACTATGTCTAATTGCTACAATGACATCATCTATAAAATCTTCTTACATGATTCTCTAGAAAATTTAAATGGCTGTTGGTAGTTGAATGGTTCTTAAAAACGAATTTTATATGATTAACTAAATCTAAATAAAAAAGACTTGAATAGGGTGGATATGAATTGGTATTAAACATGTCGTTTTAATGTTCTCCAAACTTGCATTAAATTGTGCAGATACACGACGAACAGAGGTGCAGGAATGATCATCAAATTTTTGCAGTATGTTGTCTTTATTGCCTAAGACTTGCTGCATTAGACGCTCAATTTTGGGTTTTAGGAAAGCTCTGCGTTTACATAGCTGGTTGTGCATTTGTTAGAAAACTTGTTAGTCTGTTAGTCGCCGATTTGGAAATCTTAACCGATATTCTTGAGTAGCTGCTACTGAGTTTTCATCACTGTTAATAAGCTCAAACAACAAGTAAATATTTCCATAGTAACGTATACAGTTTGCATTAAATACTACTTAATATCATTTATTGTATTAGTTGTGACTTTTAAGTTAAGAATAAGAAAAGTACAATTTTATGGCATAAACTGGTAGCACAAAAAATGCATTTGACAACGTCCATCAGCTATATTAAAACGTTTTTTTGTTATATTTACAACGGATAACAGCAACTTTAACCGATCATATGAGTATACTGTTTATGTTTGTTGTTTTAATTATGTTGAATAATTAATTATTATAGATAATACTTTTTATTATTGATAAAAACAAAGTTCAGCTCTTACATACTATTAATAAAAAAGCAAGTCTTTGCAACTGTATGCAGAAATATCATTTCAATTAATAGTAACAAAATAAAACAGTTTTTTAGTCAATTATTTTTTTACAACGCGTTTAAATGGCTCTTTGCTTATTGTCACTAATTATTACATAAATGTGGCCTAGAGTGCTGCAAATATTTTATTAAATTTGATAAATCCATCACATTGTATACTGTTCAACGATTTTCATATAATTTTATCCGGTTTACAGTTATACGACCATTTGAAAATAGCATTCATCCATGAATGTTTATCCGTTTTCTATGAAATTTGTATTAACTTGTAAATGTACCTTAACTATTAGAAAATGTGCGACTTTCCAATTCTAAATATGATTTGATTTCTTTTTAAATCGGCAATTATAGTATTATTTAGACGATAAAATAAACTTTTGCACATTTGAAACTAGAACGATTTTATATTAATTAAGATTTAAAATAATCTTTTATATTATATTAAACTATTGTTGATTAACTATTTTATATTTTGATATTATTTAACTGATTAATTATAGCTTCCATCTACTGTTGTATTTCAAATATTTTACCAGTGATATGTTCAGACTGCAAATAATTAAATACTGATACACCATAAATAATAACCACATTCCTAGATCAATCTTACCAATGAAAGTGTTCCAGATCAACTAAATTAACCTTGTTTCTATTATTTATTCGCATGTAAAGAAAGTTAATAAAGTGCATTTGAATATTGCGTGGAAATATTGGAGGAAATTCAGGTCGCTTGCATTTTCATTGCGTCATTAAGTCTTAAGTATTTATAAGAAAAAAAGTGATATTTTTCTACATTGCACATCTCGTAAGAATACAATGTGCATGTGTATGAATGGAATGTTATAAATACAATGGATCCAAATGAAATCGAATTAAACTTGCAAAACTTGAACATATTATTCTTAATTATTGTTGTATGGGAAACACGTAGCGTAGTTTCACCTATTCAAATCCAATTATTCAATCTTGGAGTGTCGTTTACAACATTAATTATTGTTATTATAATTTTTAATTGTTTAGTGGAATCATATTTTACTATAGTAAAATATGCTAGTATAGTTAATTGTTTCGATTTGAACAAATCTTCTCGGTAATGAAAGTAAAATTTTTAATGTATAACAGGAAATTTTCACTGATCTCAATCTTTTAAATAAATGCAAATTAATTGCAACTCTCTATTTTTCATAGAATATTAACATTTGCTTAATCGGAGTTGTGTTTTGTTATTAATCACAATTAATACATGGAGATCATCTTTTTACATTGCTTTGCTAAAATATTACAATATTACAAAAATTTATTTATTTATTTTTGTATTTGTATGTTTATAGAAATATTTTCTAATGATTTCAGTTTGTAACTTGTTTAAATGCTTAAAACAGTTGATGAAATTGGATATTACGATACGTTTTCAGTGAGTTTAATTTTACAGGTCAAGAAAATAATATAAGCAAACCTTGGCCTTGTTTAAATAACCTAAGTATATTATTTTTTACACAATCAAGATTTTGTTAATAACACATGAAAAATATCAATTTGAATGTAGTTTTGAATTTTTATCTGATAAATAAATTTAAAACAGCTTATTACAATTTAAATATTTATTTTTTAATTATTTATGGTGAATTTTTGAACTATTGCGCACACGACACGCCCTGTATCCGAGATTTACGCCCGGTTTCTCTAGCATGACTCAAGCCCTAACTAAACCTCAACCTAGGTCTTAAGCCGAAAGCTGAGCTTATTCTGTTGCACCAAAGCAAAATCTTATCTTATTTGCGTCAAGCAGATCTCAAATAAAGGATGCCGGTTTTGAGAGCTCAAGCTCTGAAACGTAGCTTATAACTGTCATCAATATTATTTTATTAAGAAACAATTACTATTACTACTACTTCTCTTTGTAAACTGTAATTGGTTATAAGTAATACAATTTCCTCTAAAATATTTAAAGAATATTTTTTAAATTATATTATATGTACTTGCAAAATTATTTCTACAGATAGCATAAATGTGACCTATTCATAACTTTGAAAATCTTTGTTATGTTGTTGAGCTATGTTTATTCACTCCTTAAACATATTTATCGTGCAATATTGCCCGTAGAGCTTGTCCAGATTCGATGTAGGTAAACAACACATACTTACATAACAAAAATTGATGAGCAAGACGGAGACGTTTGTTTGGCCAATTAAAAAACAGCATTAGCATATTAATTTATCCAAATCTTAGCCAAGATGCTTTTCCAAAATGCATGGTGCAACGCAAACTCGATATAAGCTGCGCTTGAGTTTGAGCTGAGCTTGGTCAAGCTACGTCTTAAGTGACGTTGGAAAAACCGGGCGTTAATCTCAGATTATTAGTACTCGATTTCAGTCAACTTCTGAGCATAGCGATGGGTATGCGGCGTATTGCTTGGCAAATATTCTCTTTCAAGTGGGCTAAGGTTCTTGAACGATTGGTGTAAACAATGGATTTGAGAAATTCTATAAAGTTGTAAGGAGCTAAAACCAGCAAGCGCGCCGACTACGGAAGATTGTCTTTAAAAGAGAACAATCCCTAAGGAAGTTTTTCCGCAAAACATGCATTGCAATTTGCGATGTTTGTTTTGTGGTTTTGAAATCATACATTCCCACTAGCAATTTTTTTAAGATTGGACAGAAAAAAGCTCTCATTCATGTTGACATACTGCTAGGACCAATAATACTTACTTTTGACAACGCATACCAAACAGTTACACGTTTTGAATAAAGGGGTCTCTTATAAAGTTCTCTAGGATTGTTAACACTCCAGTAGCGTATGATTTGTTTATTTGTGCACCCAGACAGATGAAAGTGTGCTTTGAACACAAACACAATTGCGTTGTGGGGCAAGTTTTTAAGCAGCGCTTCACAAGCAGTTTGCCAATCAACAAAATTGCATTGAGTGAGTTCTTGTACTACAGCCAACATGTATGGATAAAAATGTAGGCCATCCTGAAGAAATTGCCTTACAGGACGATCAGAAATTTAAAGGGTACATGCATGTTTGCGTTTCTGCACATTTTCAGTTTTCCTGAAGGTGTCTACTCATGAAAGAATTGATTGCCGGCTAGGAGCAGGACCTCGGGCAATAATATTGAAATTTACGCAAAAAATACGTTGCGATAAACAAGATTTTTGACTCATCTTTTTCATTGAGACTACTTCCACCTTAGGCCTACTATGCTTTTTTCACGGCGCCACATTAAAATCAGCAAGTTTTGTTGCCATAAGTCTTTGTGAACTTAACAGTAAGTTGCTGGATTTTTAAATGTACATTTACATTTTTTTAATCATTTGAGAACCATTTTGGCAGTTTGTATGTTTTCAGACGCATGTTTAATTTTGAACATAAACTTTTGAAAAGGTAGTGAACGGGAAAATTATCTTCTAAGTTAGCTTAAAGGTTGCTGTCTTTAACGTAGTTATTTCTTATTCAGATGGGTGCTACACATTCTAATACATTTAACAATATTTTTTTATATTTTTTAAGTGTCGCATTTAGTTTTTCATAAATGCAACTGCTAATAGTTATCTTTTCAATTTTTGTTTGTTTGTTTTTTGGTTTTGAAAGTTACATCACATTTACAAATATATCTATAATTTCCTAAAATAATAAATCATAATTCCTATAAATAAACACAATTAAAAATTTTGCTTTTTTGTTTATTTTTTTTTTCTCTTTATTATTTAACTGCCCTCATCCATTCTATCTCTCTTCCGCCTTTATTCAATTTTTATTTGCTTTTTTCTCATTTCACCTTTTTAACATAATATGTGTTTCATATTTTTTGCACATTCTGCACATTTTCAAATCTTCCATTCAAAATTGTGTCACTCGCTTTTCATTACCACATCTAAATCTTACAATCATCTTATTTTTTACTATCTCTATCGTTCTCTAGGTACATTAGCTGTTTACTTTCTATAATATGTTAATAATTTGCGTTGTACATGGACTCTTTCACTTGTATTTTCCTTTCTTGTTTTTATATATCTCTATTTTTTCCTATAATTTGGTGCTATGTCTTTCTCCCAGTTTTTCTTATTTTTTTAATTTCTTGGCTAGCATAACCATGCTTGTTGTAATATTTTTCCTTGTTCTCTTAGCTTTTCATTTTTTTTTGTGCATTCTTTTAATATTTTACATTTGCGTTTTTTTCTCATTTTTTTTTTATACTAATTGCTTTTTTTCCTGCTTCTACTTTTAACTAATCTTTTTTACTTTTTCCAGCACGATATATGCCGGAGTATGTCTATTTAAACCTAGCACCCATCTCCAATATTTTACATGTATTGTTTCTAATTTTTTTTGTTTCTTCCATCTTCATATTTATGACCGATACAATATCATACTTTTAACTAAACTATCAAACATAAGCTCTATTTTTCTTATACAATCAAATTTTCTTTTACTTATTCCTCATACTTGACCTACTACTTTATTTGCTTTTTGAGCCATCTCTTTATTGTCTTTGCTTTCGTTGTTGTTTGTGCAAGATACATATCTTAAATATTTAAAAGATTTTACCTCCGCAACACCTTGTCCATTTCATTTCTAGTCTCTCTACTTTTTTTTTCTTTTACCCTTTTTTCTGAACACTATAATTATTGTTTTTTCTACATTCTTTTTCCCGTTTTATAGCTATTTTACATCGCCCTAGAAGTGTTACGACTTGTTTGAAGGGGGTTGATACATTAACTTCCAAACTTTTTTTTCTAAAATATCATTCTAAACTTTATATCATTTTTTTAATTTTTTTATCTGTTTCTTTAGCAGTTATTATCATGTCGTCGGAAAACGCTAGCAACAACACTTTTTCTCTACTAACTACTATCCTCCTGCTTGAGCCAACCTCAGTTTTTCTTTTACATCTGATATGTATGTTTTAAACAAAGTAGGATTCAATGGGCAGTCAAAAAGGAGTGACCTTTTGTTGTCCAAAACTTTTCACTCATTTTTTTGTTAACCCATATCTTGTTTACTGCCTTCTTATACAATTCTTTCATTCTTTTTACCAGATGCTCGCTAATCCCTTTCTTTTTCATACAGTTCCACAGTTTTGTTTATCCACACTTTCAAATGCCGTCTTTAGGTCTAGGAATTTTGCATATACTTTTTTCTGCTATTTATTTTTTGACCATATGGTGTAGAATATATACGTTATCTATGATATCTCTTTCCTTCCTGAAGCCGGCTTGCCCGTCTGGAATTATCTTATTCATACTCAGTTTTTCATTAATTCATTGTAAATTCTGTTGAGATTTTTGTTTTAGATGGATTTGTTAGACCACTATCTTGTTGTGTTTTTTTTTTGTTAGGGTTGCATATTTTTGACGATTAATAAGATTGGCAAACGCAATATTTGATTTGACTATCAAAACGGCTAATAATTATAACTATATACTTGCAAATGTGAATCAAAAGTTGTGCGTATTAGATAGTATGGAAAGATTCAAGAATATAACAGAAACAGACGATTTAGAGGCCCAAGGGTCGGAAAGTCATTTGCCGTATTTGATTGGTTGTAAATCACAATAAGCAGGTAAAAAATACTGATTGTAACTCGTGCCAAATCCCTTAGCAGCCCGCCGCTTTTAGTGGTCCTTGATACACTATATTGTTTAACTGCGTAATTATTTTAACAAAGCAGGCAAAGCATTACTGACGGGACCAATATCTTAGGTAGATAGCACACGTTGAGGTACTTTCGAAGCAAACAAATTTATTAGAATAAGAATTTTGGAGTGAAACTCTTATTTAAAAAAAGTGGTTTTGTTCGTCTAATAGTAGTTTTATATTTAGTAGTTTAATAAACTAACACTTACACCGTGTATATTTGTGTTTGCAGGTACATATTCAATGCAGCTGTGGAGTAGTAATACAAGCGTAACCGAAACCGGAAAAATCATATTTTATCAAGATATAAAACACACAAAACATGATTAATTTTATTATGCTTTTTCTCATAAAATTTTAATGAAACGGTTTAATGAATGAAGCAAAGTGAAATGGTTTATGCGTTGTGAATGATGTAATCGAAATATGCAATAAATTCTTGTTTTTATACTTGAAATGTTTATTATAAATCTATTTAAATTTACATTGGTTTGGTGAAGGTGCTATGTTTTAATTACTGTTCGATTACAAAAGATATTTTATATATTAAAAACGAATTGGTATCGTACTTTTTAATACCGTTTTTATTCTATATAAATCAAAAATTATTAAGTTTGATTTTTTTCTTATTTCAGGTTGATTTCCGCATTACATTGTCACGTAAGTTTAAATAATTATTTTTATAAAACAAAATTGTAAAAATTGTTTTATAATACTATACTAGTTTATTTTATACCTTATTGAAATTTTACTTAACAAATTGAATTATAATCATATTTGCAATGTATTACAATATTGAATCAGAAAAAGGAATTGAAGTTAAAAAATAATATATATAAAAATATTTAAATTTCTAGGAACCATACAATTAAATTATAGTTTCAAGAGGATACAGGAAGCGTTGACTTAAAATATGAATAATAAATTAGTAACATCCTATGGATAAATCATAGAAAACAATTTTAATTATTAATATAAACTAATGGAAATGCAGGATGTTAGCAACAAAAATTTAGCAATAAATTGCGTTTTTAACAATAATTACAATGTTTACAATAAAATTAGCAAAATGCTATTGACTATTGTTCTTTCCCCTTAAAAATTAAAATTATATTATCATGTGCAAATTTGAATACTTTTCCCTAGTTAGTTGTTTTGATCATATTTTTCATCAACAAAACAAAAGAAACAATACAAGTTGTATTGGATTATTTTAAAAAAAGCACAGCTATATTGTTTCCATTTATTGTTTCACTGCGAATCAATCAATTGTGCCTTCTCTAAGGGGTCAATTCGGTCAATTACAATTTCGTGTTTTCGGCGTTGACCCTGGCTTGAAAAAAGGTCGCGAGAAATTTAATTTGACACGCTGATAATTTACAGATTCCACGACATTTCGTAGTAAAGAAGTGAAAAAGAAAGCCATTCTCAAAGTGTCAATAGCAATAAAACTGAAATCAGTTGTCTCATACAAAATACAATTTCGTAATAGAAATTTATACATGTTTTATTTAATGAAATTTGATGTTGATTATATTCAACAATTGTGCTCATTGCAAAGAAACCGATTTAAATTTGAACGTTTGAATTATTTTGTAATTGCCCTTTGCATATTTTTATGATCTAACTTCTATCTAACAGTGTACCGGGTAGCAGTAAATTACTGTATCTGGTTAACAATTTTGTTTCTATTTTATTTAATTAATTTAACTTGAATACTCTATCCAGTTGTATTTTTAGCATACAATTCCTTTGTCAACGTTTTAAAGTTCTAATATTAAGAATGATCTATTTTGTCACGCAAAATTTGGACAATTTTGCTTTTATGTAAGAATCGCAAATGTATTAAAACAATAGTGTTCAAATGGTTGCTTATTTATACCTTTGTTTTTGACTTGAATATCTTTCAACAAATATTTACTTTTGATCATTTAAATTTATATTAATGTTTTAGTTATTATGAAAAGTTTACGCTTTACGAATTTAACGATCAAAAACCCTAGTGCACACTATCAAAATGTATGAATTCTTATAGCATTCTATCTGTTTGTTTTATTTGCGTTGTAATTATTTTTTAATTACTTTTTAATATTACTATGTACTAGTGTACATTTTTTTGAAAATATTTATGTGTGCTACGTTATTAATTATTATTAATTTTATTAAATGTTTTAGCTATTTCTTTTAACGTTATTTAAATGTTCAAAACAATTATTGAATATGGGCCACCACATGTCAACAGTAACACTTTTTATTTTGTTAACTCAAGTTTGTTTGGAGAAACTGTATAATGAAAGTGTAAATGGCATCTGTTTTTTTTATTATCACATCAAATTTTTGCTACTAAGTGAAACATGGACACACCAATAACACTTATTTATGTATCAAGAGTGTAAAAGTAAATTATGGCTTGAGCATACAATTTTTATTCACGGCCGCAACTTATTGATATTGTTTATTACTGCTTTGTTTAGAATTATTACAATGTTTGCAACATACATTATAGCTCATTTATTTGACGAAATAGTTGAACTTTTTTGTCCCTAATTTAATGAATGGGACTAATTAACTTATCCCTTTTGCAGTTGCGTTAAGCCTTTTTACACGTTTTTTGAGGTGAAGAATAGCCAATATTTATAAAGCACTTGGCTTTTCAAATTTATTGAGGTTTAGAATAGCCGCTATTATTGATATTATTAAGGTGATAAGTTAAATCATCAGTTCCGGTTTTTATTGCTTAGGTCATTAGATGTTTTTAGTAGCTATGTTTTTGTTCATAGGTTTTAGTACACTACTAAGTTCATTCAAGTTTTTGTTGGGACAGGTGTCATAAGTGCGTTCTCAAACATGTTGTGAATACCGCAGTAAAATGAGTTTGATACCTATCCTAACAAAGGTTTGACAGACCGTATTATGCAAGTTGACCAGACATACTTTTTTTCAATAACAAGAATATAGTCTTTTTGAAGTTAATGAAAAATATATTTAAGCTGTTGTAAATTTTTCAATATTTCATTCAGGTTGTTTTATTTTTGCTTGAAATAATTTTTAATTTTGAGGCAGAAATGATTTTTGAGTAGTTTTACAGGGTTGTGATTGGGGGATCATAAGTTTTAGTTGAAATGCTTTTTACTTTTTTTAATTCAAAATAATAGAAAATATACTCTTTTTGTTGGTTGAGCCCTAATAATTTTAATTGTTTCTCACGTATTTTTTTTTATAAAATCACGCCGAAAACTGCGAGCCAGTCCTTTCATTTGGCCCAAATTCTTTACCCATTCAGGATGGACATCCGAGACAAACACGATGAACAAAAATGATCCGGTTTCGGGCAAATCCGCTTTGATGCTTCTTTTTTTTTGATAAAAATTAAAAGAGTGTTTTTGGCGTTTGTAAATTCATATGCAGAATGGTCTTCTAAAGATGTTTTATTTGAAGAAAAAAATTAATTGATTTAAAGAAATTTTGAGAAAATTATATTTAAAAAATCTAATCAACGTATTTTTATTGAATCTAAGAAATTGGCATTTTGAAGGTTAAATTAATGATGTAAATAATACTAATAGTTGGAATTATACGAAAAATTTAATATTGAGAAAATTGGATTTACAGTAACATTACTTTGTACTTGTATTAAATCTAAGAAATTAGCATTCTTGATGTTAAGTTGATTATTTAGACAATACCAATAATTTGATTTATATGTAGAATGTTTTTTGAAGACGTTTTATCTGAAGAGTAAAAATAGTTTGAAAAAATTGAGAAAATTTGATATGAATTAGCTTTAGTCCAAATTTCCGTTATCTGGAAGATAAATTAATCATTTAAACAATACCAACAGGTAGATTTGTATGAAGAATTGTATTCTACAAACATTTTATATTAAAAATAGGTTTAATTGACAAAAAAAAATAGTTTAAAACAACAACTTCAGTTCAAACAACCCGTCCGTAATCGTGTTCCAATTTAAACTATTAGTCCGTACTCATGTTCTGGAGTGGCTCATCTACCCGCTCAAGTTGTGGTCATCCAGCGATTGGACATCACTTGCAATTTCTTTAGAGCATTTTTTTATCAGTATATTCAGAAAGGATTAAACTATATTTTAGTCAAATTATATTTGCAAATATTATTAAAATTCATTTAAAAGCATTTATTTCTATATTTGGATATTTTTGGGCTATTTCTAATTATTATTTTACTAAAATACTATGACCAAATATGTCAAAATAGGAATGACGCCAAAGTAGCTGTTTTCACTACAATACTGAAAATCAAGATAGCGGTCGGATACTCTTAATAACTAACTGTTAGGCGGATAAGCGTAAATCTTAATTTAAACCATTTGTCCATACTTATGTTCTGCAGTGACCCACTCAAGTGTTTGTCATCAAGTTACTGAATATTGTTATCACTTTTTTAACATAGAGATTTTTAACGCTTGCAGATAAAGGAAACTTCCAATTTCTTGATAATTAACATTTGGGCGGGAATCCCGGTTTAAATTATCCGTCCGTACTCATTTTATATGGACCAACTCATCCGCTCAGGTGTTTTTTGTCAAGCGATTGTATAATACTATTACCACCTTTGACATAGATACTTTTAATGCTTTTAGAAAAGAAATAAAAAAGAAATCCTTAATAACTAAAACTTGGGCGGGTGACCGAAAACCCCAGTCTAAACCATTCGTTTGTACTATGTATCTGAACAATGATACTGGATATAACTATTACCTCCTTTGACATAGAAACTTTTAACGCTTGCAAATAAGATATACTTCTAATTTATTGATATTTAACTCTTGGGTAGGCAGGAACTTCAGTAAACTTTTGTCCGTATTCTTGTTCTGGAGTATCTCACCCAAGTGTTATTAAGAGGTTGGATGTCACTATCACCTTTTTTGGCAAAGAAACTTTTAACGCTTGTAGAGAAAGGGAAATTCCAATTTATTGATAATTAACACTTTGGTAGGCAGGAACTTCAGTTAACGCCTACAATTTCCTAATAATTAACACTTGGCGGGTAAGCAGGAACCACAGTTTATACCATTCGTTTGTATTTATGTTCAGGTGTTCGGGATTAACCCACCAACGCGCCCAAGTGTTTGTCATCTAGTGATTGGATATTATTATCACCTTTCTTGGCATAGCGATTTTTAATCATTGCAGAGAAAACACATTTTTATTTTTTTGTTAACTAACACTTGGGTGGGCGGACGGAAGCTCTAGTTAAACCATCCGTCCGTACTCATGTTTTGCCGTCAGTCTCTCTACTATCTCCTTCTCTAGCATAGTAACTAACAACTATCTTAATAACACGCGCGGTGTTTCTTTGTTTGGAAGCTAATTCGGATTTCGACGTTCTTCTCGGTCCAGACGGTGCTGGTCTTGTTTTTATCGACTGGTTGGGGCCGATTTGGTTCTTTTGACGATTTCGAAAAACGACATTATATGTCGAAAAGGCTCACACAAAGCATGATCTTAAAACTCTCGAAGAAGACGTTTTGGCAGATTATGCTACAAAATTTGAAATACGTTGGATCGCGGGCAGCCATAATGATAAATGAAAATAAAAAAATATTTTTTTATTAGGGAGGAAAGTGTTCAAAAATTAAATATAAGATACAACAAACATATCTTATACTCTTTTTTACTTATAAAAATTTGGTCACCGTGGTATTATGTTTACGTGGACCACTACTAACATAATATATTTAAAAAAAAAAATATTTTTTTTTTTTTAGTTTTGTTTTGGCTTTCAGATTTGAGACTATATATGGTATATGGACTGCATTACTTTACTGTCTCGTTTCAAGTTGCTTTTGCAGCACTGCGCTGCGCTCGAGTTAGTACGGTCTATGTTGTTTTCTCGCATCAGCGCGTCACTGCTACAATCTACTATTATTTCCGCGTTTTTCTTTATAAATTGAACCTGCACATACTTACTAATATATTCTGTGAAATTAGCAAACATTGAACTTCTCTCTAGCATAAGACTCAATAGGTCATGATGCACGAATCTCCATCATAATATCAATAAATAGTATACTATAATACTAGTCAGTTAATTAATATAACTCTAATACCAGTGTGTTTATAACTGCTTCTTACTAATGTAATGTGCCATGTATACAACTTCAAAACCCAACTGGCTTGTGTAAGTTTGACAATCTTTTGCATTTGTTGTGCAACCCTAAAACTTCAACTGCTACCGCACATTATGCTTTTAGCTCTTACCTATAACACCTCTCTGCCAGATACAGTGTTATGATACAACCCTAAGGCATCATTGTGTAAATAACAATATTTTACAGCTTTCCAAATATGTTTTAGTTGATGACCTCACTGCCAATGTACCTTGTATTACACACGACACTTTCGGTTACCTCTAACAACTGAATCACATTCTTAAAAGCTCTCGTAATTATTATGTGATTAAATAACTTTTTCTTGGAACTTGATAAACATTTACAAATATTTTTTATCAACAAATATTAATATAATTTATAAATAAATAATATATTTATTTGTAATCACCAAAGAAAAAACAGGTATAACATTGTCAAAATAAGTAAGAAACAATAGTCATAATTCACTAAACGATTAGAATCACAAAATAACATATAAAATTGAACAGTAAACAAAAAGAAAAATAATGTAAACTGTATTAAAGTACAAATAATTTGATAATCGATTTATTTTCTTACCAGTACATTTAGTACGGATTAAACTATGATATGTCAGTCTTTCAGTCAAATAATAGTTTGGAAATAGCCGAAGACCCCCATCAAATATAGAAATAAATGCGTTATGTATTTTTGAATGCATTTTGTTGCTATTTACAAATATAATTTCAAATATAATTTCACAAAAAAAACTTCAAAATATTATAGTTTAATCCTTTCTAAATGTACTGGTAAAAATATAGATCGATTATCAAATTATTTGTAGAAGCAGCGATTAAGCCAAAGTTGTCGTTTTTGTTAAAATACTAAAAATTAAGGTAGCGGTCGGTATGGTCTCAATATAAAATAATTTTTAGATTTCTTTCAGTCGTAGAAAAAGTAAGGTGTACAACTCGAGTTGATATCCCATATTGCACTTAGATGTTTCCAAATTTGTCTACGTGCGATTTGGGCATACTATCCACTCTTGTTATACAAAATACTATACTGTCACAGTTATTCAACTTGCTTTTTTTGTAGTATTAATATTTGCTCTGTGGTGAGCTTCCGTATAGTAAGATACTTTGGTTTGGTAGATATATAATTCTATTATTATTTGTGCTTAGATTGTTTATATAGACTTTCCAAGTAAGTTTTGGTTGAAAATAAACTTTAAAGAACTTAATATTTTTATTTTTATGTCTACCATTTAGATCAAATGTAAGGTAATATGTCTTATCTTTATTCATTGCAAGCTTCAAACCAGTGTTCAGCTTATACCACTTTAGCTATTGCTGTATCTGCAAACAATTATGTTTTTGTGTAAACAATGCTTGCTAAGTCGTTAAAATTGACCCTTGGGGGACGTCACAAGTTAGAGTAGCTGTGTTTGACGTTTTGTCATTAAATAATACAATTTGTTGTCTATTTGAAGTGTATTGTTTCAACATCAATCAATTTAGTTGTTGTTTTAATGTGTTTAATATGTTTTTTTTTGTATTTACTTATGTTTTTTTTTTGTAATTTTATAAAAAAACTTCTTTTATTGATTTTATTGTTTATTTGTATATTTTATATTATTATCTTGTATTGACTTTTCTTATATCCAACTTATGGATCAACTGGAATAAAAACTATTATTATTATTATTATTATTATTATTATTATTATTATTATTATTTAAACAAATCTACGGCATTATCCATCACTTTATAGCATTTAATTATGACACACACACAGTAAAAGCTTTACTCAAATCAATATTAGCGGAATCTAAACTGGTTCTAATTTTAAAAGATTCTGTTATATTTTTGACTTGTTTACACATAAATGCTAATTTTTTTATTCATCTAAGAAAATAATCTATCATATACAGTTTTCTTTTTTTTAACTTTAACTATAATTGGTATTATGGCAATTGGTTGCCTGTGATCTGTCTCCTTGGCAAACTTTAACTGGAAAATGTCCATTTTCTAAATAATTAATAATGTGTGTAAGTAACTCTACTACGTCGTTGCTGATACATTTCAAAACCGATGCATTCATAGTATTTATACCATAGAAATCCAATGCATTAGATTTTTTTAGAAGTGTTATGATATGTTTCACTTTTTCCCGTTTTGGTTGGTGTCATGAACAAAGATTGATTTTGTGAAAAATTTGATTATTTAACAAAGATATATACTAACAATTTTAGAAACTGCTTCTATAAAGTGACACTGATTATCTACCCGTAAGTAAGATTATTTGAGTTTAATTATTGTTACTCTAACTATTAATAACTTGCTACATTAGTTTTCTGAGGTGATTTTATGACTGGTGTATAATTTTTTTGAAAAGGCAATATTTATTTTGTAGTTTTTCTTTAACTGGGTAATACGATTATTTACTTCATTTAAGAGACTAACTTTGCCAATAGGTTTAATGTTTTTATTTGTGAAGCAAGATCTTGGTTATGTTATAAATGCTTATGTTTAATCTTATTGTTTTTAGTTGCCTTTTACTAATACGAGGGGCACTGCTTAAGTTTGCGGAAAATGTAAGCAAAACACAAATTACGTTATGTAGATCGCTTTATTGCTTCTCAAAATATTTTCTTTTAAAATCTATACACTTTTGCATCCGATGAAACCAATCTTCAAAACAATTTTGCCACTCTGAGCGAGGTACCTCCAAAACAATTGATTTAAATGCACAACGACTTCTTCAGGCGATGAAAAACGCTTGACACGCATTTTATTTTTGATATGTCGAAATAGGAAGAAGTAATTGGGCGATAAATTAGGCGAATATGGGCAATGAGTCTTTAATTGAATGTTGTTACTGGTCAAAAAGTCTACAGTTTGTCATGCTGTGCGAGCGCTTGCATTGTCACGATGAACAATGATTTGCCGGTTTATGTTGTTCTTTCTGATTTTAGCGATAACTTCCGGCAATTAAGTATCCTTCGATCCTCTAATGCAACAGTTGCAACATGACCCGTTTTTTATTTTTTGAAAAAACAAGCAATCATTTTTTTTTTAATGCTTTGTGAACGCAACAGTTTTGTGGGTTAAGGTTAATTTCGAAACACCTACACAGTCGATTGCTGTTTAGTTTTAGGCTCATATGAATATATTCGTAGATTCGTCACCTGTTACAATGTTATATACCGAATTTGAACGACCCTTTCGATTTTTTTTAGCATTTCCTTGCACCACTTGACACGTGCCTGATTTTGTTCTTCTTCTAAATTGTGTGGGATCCAACGACTGCAAAGCATCCTGACATGCAAATGATCGTGCAAAATCGTATGTATTTGTTTTGCTGCAATGCCTAAGGATGCCTCTATGTCACTATAGGTCACATGCTGATCTGTCAAAACCATTTCACGCATCAATATTTTTTGCGACAACAGAGGCGCATGGACGACCTTTGCAAAGATCGTCATCAAACGTTGGTCTTTCACGCTTGATTTCTGTGAACCATTTGTAAACCATAGTTTTAGATGGTGTTTCATCCCCAAATAACGAACTAAGTGTTTTCACACATTGCTGCGGTGGTAAACCGTATCGAAAATCATAAAAAATCATTACTCGTAAGTCACGATTTGAAATTTTCATTTTTCACACTATTATTACTCTCGTTAAATTTTGTTGAAACAAAACCGAGCAGTTTAAAATCGAAATGTCAACTGAATTATAGGTGAAAAACGTCAAATTTTACAAATATGACAATTGCAAAACGCTGGCAATACAGGCAGTACTTGATTCCGCAAACTTTAGCAGTGCCCCTCGTACTATTAAATTCACGCACTAAAATTTTATGAAATATATCATAACACTTCTGTGGATTATTACATAATTATTATTATAACAATCTAAAACAAACCTATTACTTATTTACCATTAACACTATCTAGAGTATCTCTACCTGCACGCAAATAACAATGTATATGGTATATTAACTATTATAAACATTGTGAACAAATATAAGTGAACGTCGTTCTGTTGAAACCACAAGTTTTTGAGATCTATTTCAGTAATTTGAGGCTAGAAGAAGTTGTTTATTATCTCACGGTAACGAACGTCGTTATCGGTGACCATAATCAAAGAAGAACCGTCCAATCACTCCGCCAGCGCAAAATGCGCTTTAAACAGTGGCTCGTGTTGGATGCATGAGACTTTGAAAGATCACTCTTGGATTCTTGGTTCCCCAAATGCTACAATTCTGTTTGTTATCATAGCCATCAAGTTTGAAATGCGCCTCATCCAAAAAGATATTTTTTTTTACAAAAATCACTATTTACTTGTTGTTTTCTATCCATTCTGTGAACGTTTGGCGCTGCTCATGGTCTGCTTGCTTCAAAAGTTGTGTCAACTGAATCTTGTAAGCATGCAATTGCAGATCATCAAAATTTGCTGTAAACTGCTTTGTGAAAGTCTCCATTGCTGCGAACGATGGCGAATCGAGGTGGAAGAGTTCTGGTTAACACTCAATAACTGCTACAATGTTTTTATTACACCGAGCTGCACAAACAGGACAATTGTTTTAGTGTAGAATGAAGTGAAGAAGGTTTTTTTCACTCTATTTTAATGCAATTGCAAAAAAAAATATGTGCATACATTTCTTCTGATCGTTATTCAGTACATAGTACATTATTATTAAATTATCATTATTTTAAGCATGGTATTAAACTATGTGAGCAAGTATAATTGATTTTTTATTTTTATTTATGACTGCTTATGTTACTACTATGATTTTTTACACTCTTTTGATTAATGTGTAATTAACGATGAAGATGAAAAAGAAAAGTTTTGTCCAAGTTTTTAAGGATTTTGTCAGCTATATTTGAAAAATATGTGTTAAATTGGTTTGCATTTAACCCTGTTTTTACTGGTATTGTGTAATATTCCACATTGATTTTACAGAACTATTGTTATTTTGCAGATAATTGTATTTGCAACTTTTTGGAGTTTTGATTTCTTTCCACGTTTCTATAATTTAATAATATTTTCTTGTTTGCAGTTGTAGGTGTACTGTTATAGTTACTGTAGAGTAAAGATATTTGTTCCCATAACTTTCTTAATTTATCATTATACCAAATAATACTAGGTTTAGCGTTTTGAAATGACATTTGTTTTTCTGAAAATAATAATAAACTTATCAACGAATCTATATCTAAATCTTCTATAATTTGTTTTCTTCTGGTTAGAATTTTAAATAATCTTCTCTGCATACCATTTTGATGATATAGCGTCAAAGTATCAAGAAAACTAAAAATTTTAATAGATGTAAACAATTTTTTTTTAAGCTTATGTAGCACTTGTATTAAACATTAAAGGAAGCGGCATCTAAAACTACACTTTTTCTTCTAAATTCTATTCAGAAATGGGCTAGTCAAAGCATTGCCGAATCAAAATTATATATTTTCATGGACTTATCAAATTCATTATTTTCTGAAACCTACAGTTTACAGTTATAGACTATTCAAGGCCAATCAATGTTTACAGACCGTTTAAATCTTATCAAAATGATAGTTTTAATGAATGTGGTTTCACTTGTTGAAATTTGAAGAAGTATTATTGTGACTTATTCGTGTCTATTCTCTATGCATATTGCTAGCATGTAAGCAAGATATGTATTGCTATCTAACAATTAAGTAATTCCCGAGGTAATTCCTAAAAATCACATTTTTACTTTACGATATTTGTATGCTTTTTATTTGTTCAAGTTGTTACTATTTAAAATATTTGCACATATTACACGTTTATAAGCTATTTTCTCTAAACATAGATTAATTTTAAAATTATTTTTTTTTGATAATAATTCTTATTGTTAATACTTGATTTAAAAAACATTCATTTTTTTTTATCAAAACAATTTATTGAAGCATTAGTATTCTAATACATTTTTAATTTTGATGTTGTTTTTCAATATTTTATTAATTGTTTAGTAATCAAATTTTCTAACCAATTAACAGTGAAAATATAACCACAGAGAAATCACAGTTTATGAGAGAAACTTTAAACCTTATTTAGAAACAAAAATATTGATTATATTATTTCTTAGCGATATTTTTATTTAATATCTAATATTTTGAACTTTCCAATTAAAATATAGATAATATCTAATACGATAATTACCGTCGTTTCAGTAATAATAACATCGTGATGCTGAAGGTTAGTTAACGCGATCTAATGAGTAACTAGGGCGTGAAATTTTCGACAGGAAGAGTCGGAATAATGAAAAATTATTGCATCACATTGTTTGCAGCAAATTTGCATAAACGGCTTACCCAATCAATTAAGGAACTTACAGTGATCTCAAATGGAAATATCAATTATGCGTCCTAGTAATTAAATGCTTTCTAGAATATTGTAATGACTATTGTTATAGTCGTTTATGGATTGTGCATTCGGAATTACTTTACTAGGTAGATGTAATTTGAATATGTGGGTTGATTCAATCAAATATGTTTGTTTCTGATTACAACACAAAATTACTGTTAACTAAATATTTTGTCTGACATAAGTATTAGTTATTGTATTAAAGCTTATTTATCTATTTATTTTATTGAAATCTATTTACATTACAATTATATTTAATAATAATATAAAATTAAAAGTTTATTGTTTTAATAATAATAGGTTCTATTATTTAAAAATATGCGTACTAAATACAACATAAAATTTACATATCACACTATGGCGTCACAAATTTAGTTAACATAACTTAACATTTATAAATTCATTCATATTATATTGGTTCTATTTTTACAATATCTATAAATATTGTTTTGAGGAATTGTTTAAATTGTATGTTTCATTTATTTTAGTAAGGAATTAAAGCGATTGCAAAATGTGATGAGTTATTTCAAATAACGTTAATTTATTAATAAGGTAATAATAATTAGATATTACCGGCTTTTATTACTTATTTTAAACGTATAATGGTTTGGTCACGGGTTGGGTATTTTATAATAAGTAAATATGCGTAATAGAGACTGATCATTGTTTTTTCTTGTTTGATTAAGGTTTTGTTAATAATAGTTGTGTTATGATTGCAAATAAAAATTAAAGAACAGTATATAACAACATGACCAAATTAATCAAGTTAATAAGAATAACATAATGATATACATAGAACAAACTCATAATGATATACATAGAACAAACTCATAATGATATACATAGAACAAACTCATAACACTAAATAAACAAAAACACAAAGAAAAAGAAAATTGGTGTTTTGGCACGATCAGCTTGTTGATTGCGATTCATTACTCCATCTGAAGTTTTTAATGTAGCTACTTTGGTAATTCTATCCTTTCTTAGTGCAATTCTTGAATCTTACTGTCTTTTTGGACGACTGCTATTTTGTCTATTTTTAGGATTGTGTCTTTGTTTACCATCTACTTTGTCTTCTTTTGCAATTCTGATAAATATTCTCCTTTCCAGCGATTCCAAAAGTTTTGCTGAAATCTTTTGTACGTGTTGATATTGAGATAATATATATCTAGTCTAGATTGTTTGGATCTGCTAAGAGAGAAGTCAACGACTTGAATTTTTATATGGATTTTACTTGAGTTATCAGAGTATACAATTCCTCCAAAATGAGGTGCATGGAACCAAATAAAGTGTCAGTTTACACATTCCTCTACCAATTTGTTCTTTAGCCGCAGATTATTAACACAAAATAAGCGCTCACTCACCCTAATTTGTTATTGACATTTACAAAATTAGTAGCGTTGTCGGAAAATATTTCTTTGATTGTGGACACTAATCTTCTCAGGCCTCTTAAGTACGATTTAGTGGTTAGGTCGGTTGCTATTTCTATCTATACTACCTTGGTAACCATGCAAATATGAAGGAGTGAAATATTCCAGGCCTTATAAGGATACGGAGCCATAATGATCAATATTATGAAGGCATTACATGATTTTATTCTTTATCACTTACTTTACAAATTTCAAAACAATATGTTGTTTTTTGGCATAACTACAGCCTATCAAAATAAACGTTTTAAGTGATTTCAGTTTAATGGATAAGATTAAAATTTGTGCAGTGTATTTTTTTTCTGAAAGGCTTAATCGCAACCGTTATATAAAATAAACTTGATTCAACATTAGGTGATTCTTTTCCATCAAATACAACGGTTAAGCGGTGGATTGATGAATTTAAAATGGGTTGAACAAGCATCAGTGATGAACCACGGCTTATCGAGGTGACTACGCCAGAAATGATTGAAAAAATCTGGAAACTTGTTTTGACAGACCGCAGAGTGAAAGTGAAGGAGATATCAGGGTCTGTAAGCATTTCAACGGAACGTTCAACTAATATTTTACACGAACATTTAACTATAAAAAAGCTTTGCGCAAGATGGGTGCCGCGTTTGCTGACACCCGACCAAAAATGTTCAAAGGACCGATTGTTAGTCACTGTATAAACTAAATTTATCCGAGTATTTACCCGAATTTATTACTGTTGATGAGACTTGGGTTTCTCACTACACTCTTGAGACAAAACAACAGTCTAAACAATGATGCGCAAAAGGAGAACAAGCTCCATAGATGGCAAAGACAGTTGCATCGCATAACAAGGTTTATGGCGACTGTTTTTTTGGGATAATTTTTATTGATTAATTTCAGAAGGGAAAAACCATCAAGGGAGATAGGCTAATTTATTGCAAAAGTTAACCAAAAAGATTAAGAGAAAATCTTTCACCAAGACAATGTCCCGGTTCACACGTCAATCATTGCGAGAAAATCTGTCAATTAAAGTTTGAATTGCTTAGCCACCCACTATATTCACCAGATTTAGCCCCGTGCCACTTTCTTCTGTTTACAAATCTTGATAAGTAGCTTGGTTGAAAGAGATTTGCGAACAATAATAAAGTCATTGGCGCTGTAAAAGACTATTTTGAGGCACTTGACAAATTGATCTATCAGTTTAGCATAACGGCCATAGAACATTGTTGGAACATGTATGTAGACATTAATGTAGAATATGTTGAGATATAAATAAAAACTAACTTTAAAAAATGTTTTTTTGTTTAGTCCCGGAATTTTTTACTCCGCCCTCGTATATATCACCACATAACGATTTATGATTTTTTGTTTTAATACAGTTTGCTTTTTTTTACTAGAATGGGCCTACAATAAATAGTCCACTCCTGTTTAAGAAAACGGATATGTAGGTATTATTCTTTGTCTTATAAAATCTGCCATCATAGGCGTAGTCGTCGTGGATTTGAATCGAAGACACCTGGTACATTTGTACAGTATGCCTCTTACTGTGCTTCCGGCAGTTAATGGCCAGTATTGACTTTTAATTGTAGCAAATATTGTCTGAAGCCAAAAATGTAAGTTTCTTTTATGCTCGTATTGTATGACCAATTTTGTAAAAGGATGCTTTGATAATATTATTATTGGAATTGCTTATCATTTCATGCAGCATGTTTTAATCTTCTCCCTACATGCATAAGTCCATTGTCATCAATAAACAGCTTGCTTTGCTTATTAAACGAGTCTTGGCTTTTGGTGGCTTATCTGTTGACAGTACAACATTCTTAAGTTTGGTTTATGATTGGCATGCGTTGATGAATCTTAGGCACCACGACGTAAATCTGACGAGCCTGGTAAATAATGAGTATCTTTCAAACCATTCAAGATTTTGTAGCTTGTAGAATATCTAAGCCAATCAAAAGATTTTGGTATTTGAGATCCACTATTTTAATATTTTTTTGGAACTTCAATCGAATATTTGTTGAATGTTTGACTGGTACGTTTGAGGCGATTTTATCCTAAATAAATATCTTTAATTATTATGTTTAGAATACATTGTTGTGGTTGTCTGCATCTGGGCATTTGTAGTTAACTTGCTAATTCCCGATGTAGGTAAAGAAGTTGCTTGCGTGTTCGTAGAAGATGCATTTACGAACCTAAATTTAATAATTTCTAACTAATTGCTTGTTTTTCAATTATCCAAATATACTTTACATTTGGACGATATAGCTTTAGCCGCTATTTGAATTTTCTCCTGTTTAATGTCGCCATCAATATGCAGTAGCGTATAATGTATTGTGTATTTATTGTAATTTTTACATTTAGATGATCTGCAGTTCCTTGCGATATAAATTGATTAAATGTTGGACATTTTTTTGTCTTTAACAATTCTTCTCACTGGCTTCTTGTTTTATTGTCTAATTTTTTAACTATTGGGTGTGTCAACACATCATCCCAATGCTTAACTGAGCGTTTTAATATACGAAGCGTCTGTATGTGCTGTGTGTAAATACACAAATATTTAGCACTGAGCGAATCGCCTCATGCAAAGCATTTGGCATCAAAGGGAGTTTGAGTAATCTCTTTACATGACACTGCAGAATTGTTTGAGTATTTTCTTATTGCTCTTTTAATAGGGCCCACGCTACCTCATAGTTGTGGGCAGTTATTGATAAGGCACTACTTACTTCCGATGCTTCCATTTTAGTTGCTGCCTTTAGGCAGTGCGTTTTTGATGTTAGGGTTTTTATCTATTAATGAGGCAAATGTGTGAAATTCTAATCTATTATATGCGTCAGAAAATTGCGGTAGATTTAAAGCCGGCAATTTAATTTGTGATGTAATTCCGCTTTCAGTTGATGTTATAGAGCTTGGATATAAATTACCAGGCTCAGCTTGCACGTTGTAGTATCTTGCATCTAATTTCTTATATGAAATATATTTGTTTTTTGTCGATTTCATATAATTGCTCTTCAACTGTTTTTATGGTGTGTTTGCATAAGTTGAGACGATTTCTTAATTTGCGTGCTGTTGGCTTCAGATCTGTTTTAAGCGTATTTGAGAAACGCGTTAATTCCTGTTTTAATTGCTTACTTACCTTAAATTTGGACAAGATTTTGTCAGCTATGTTTTTTTATTGCCCACATTGATAAGGGTGAATTAAATGCTGTTACTTACTTGAGCTACTGGTTGATTAATTGTGGTCGGTTTTTCACGACCGATCGGGTTCAAGAACCAATGTTTCTGCACGATCAGCTTTTTGAACGCGGTTTTTATTTTGATTAAATTATCACTAGGATTGTTTTTTAATAACTTTTATTTATTTATTTTTTGTTACCATCGTTACGCATGTCCAAATATAATTTAAATCATGAAATTAATATAGTAATGAAGAATATTAAACATTGTAATTATTTCTTAATCCTAAAAAAAAGTTTAAAAGAATAAAAGAATAAAAGAACATAGCAATATTGTCCCAAATGTTTTTGTAGTTTTTTAATTGCTGAAAAATAAAATTACTAATGTAACAAATATAATGTAAATATATAAAAATTAAATAAAAAATAATATCAACTGGCACACAGTTATGATCTCTGGTACTTTGAATATCAAATTATAAAACTATTTAAATTTTAGCTTGTTCTTAAAATTAAATAGCAATCATTCATATACAGGTTTTAAGGTAAAAATGCGGCAAAAATTAATTAAGGGGTTATTCCTTGGCTTATTTTAAGAATGTTTTGTCTTACATTATCCAAACTAAATTTATAAACTGGAATGAGAAAAACAGTTATACAAGGTGCCAGGTAAACATGCGGCAAACTCAAGGAGTTATTTCTTGGCCAATTCTAAGAATATTTTGTCCTATGTTGGTTTCTGAAGAATTCATTCGTTTTGAAGATACAGAGTGAACAAAATTGGCGACAACTATATTCGATATTTGTTGAAATCATTAATGTAAATAAAAGTATGGCATACGCCAATGAGTATATCAAGTACAAAAAATTTATGAGTTTATCAAGTACAAAAAATTGTTAATGATAACTTGGAACGGCTGTTTCATCTACTAATGTACACGTGGATTTCATTTGAATACGTCTCGTCATTGATCATTACATGTATCGGTCGCAGTTGTTTAGGTTGAGTGACGTTTGGCTGTTTGAAGTGTCTTTATTAGTTAGTAAATTTCTCTACCATGAATCACTATACGAACGCGGAGATAACTGAAATGCATTTCATGTATGGAATTACTGATGGCATTTCATTACAAGTTAGACGATTGTATATTGAACGGTTTCCTGGCGGTAATATCTTTGACCAAAAAGTTTTTGAAAACATTCATCGACGTCTTTGTGAAACAGGCACATTGAAACAGAATGGAGGGCCAGTAAATTTAATAATGAAAATCTGAAAATCTGCATCAGGTATGTGAATATCGTTTTTAACATCAGTTCTCCTTGAATGTTTAGGTTGGACTTGTGAGCGACTGTCTAATTGAACCAGTATTTCTACCAGGAAGACTTGCCGGCGAGGTGTATTGCAACTTTTTGGATAAACCATTAGCAACAAGAATTGCAATGTGGTTTATGCACGATGGTGCACTACCACATTTCAGTTTGGTTGCTCGTGATTATTTAACAGCAACATACGGAGATTGCTGGGTTGGTCGATGTGGGCTACACACATGGCCTGCTCGATTCTCAGACTTAAACTTCTTGGATTATTTCTTATGGGGCTATCGGAAGTTATTAGTTTGCGTTATTTTAGTGGAGAATTTAGACGACTTACGAAATCGGATAATTGCTAGGTGTAACTCAATTAGGAGCAACCCTGGTGTGTTTGAAAGAGTTTGGCACTCAATTACGAGATGGTCGAATGCTTGTATCCTTGCTGGACGAAGTCATTTTGAACATTTAATGTAGATTCAGCAACTGTAACTGTTGCAAGTTTTGTTTACCCAGTATTTTTGAAACAAATGGGTCTTGAGTTTGCCTCATTGTTTACCTGGCACTTTGTATAACTGTTTTTCTCATTCCAGTTTATAAATTTAGTTTGGATAATGTAAGACTTAGCAAAATATGTATAAATAATTAATAAATACTTCCTTGAGGTAAACCTACTGTATTTTTTTCAAAACTTGTTTTAATTTTTCTATCATTAATATAACTCTTTGTTTGCAATCGGAGAGGTATTATTTAAACCATTTTAAAACATATCCTCCGATTTTATAATAAGTAAGTGTAGTAAGTAATATATTATGACGACAATGTACAGACTTTTTCTTGTGAGTACTTGAAGAACAAAACCTCCGTACCGTGACAAAACTAAAATTAGTAGCAATACTATTTTTAGGTTATGTACGTGACTGTCAATTGCAAAGTAATATTATTCAAAGTTATAAAACATCTATCATACTTCTAACTGACAATCACAAAGAGGCTTACTAGAAACAACATTTTTTTAAATCGGCATATTTTGAACTAAAAATATAAATTATGAAATGTTAAAAGCATGTGCTTGCTGTGGGTTTATTTTATTGTGGGTTTTACGGCTGTTTTAAATTTTTCCAGTAAGTGGGATTTCATGACTAAAAACCTCTGATCCGGAGTAGACGTATAACCTCTCTAGAGATCCACTCAAAACTGTAAGCCCACCCACAATGTAAGTTGCCACCACTACAGGCATAGAAAATGTTGCTCGCCAACAGTGGCGTGTATACGGCTGATTATGAAGAAGAAGAACAATGTTTTGTAAACGTCACTGTAGAAAGGTTTTTTTTTTTGTTTGTCCAAAGTAGAGTTTTCTTTCTGACTATGTAGATCTGTTTCGAACTTGATTGGAATCCATATTGAGTTACTTAAATAAAGTTATTTTGTTCTAAGAGTTTATTAGTGTAAAGTTTAATACAAATTTTGGATTATACAGAAATGCAATTGGCTTTTTTATTTTTGTAGCAATATGTTGAAAAAAGAAGGCAATAGCCTGAAAAATATCCATGAAAAAATGGTGGCAGTGTATGGAGAAAAAAGATCGTAATATATTCAAGTTAAATATTGGTGAGGCAGGAATGCGTGAAATGATTTTGTCAGATCGGCATGTGACCTATAGTGAGATAGAAGCATCCTTAGACATTGCAGCGAAACAAATACATACGATTTTGCACAATCATTAGCATGTCAGGAAGCTTTGCAGTCGTTGGATCCTACACAATTTGAAAGAAGAAGAAAAACAGGCACGTGTCAAGTGGTGCAAGGAAATGTTAAAGAAATTCGAAGGTGGTCGATTAAATTTGGTATATAACATCGTAACGGGTAACGAATCTTGGATATATTCATATGAGCTTGAAACTAAACAGCAATCGACTGTATGGTTTCGAGAAGAATGATTGCTTGTTATAGCTATAAATATTAAGATATTGTTAAAAAACAATATCTGGCTATAAACTGTTAAAAAATAAAACAAAAATATTTATGAAATGTTCAGAATAGTAATATCCGAGTTCAAAATTCTGTTTAGTAAATCTCAAAATAGCAAATTCTGGCCTTGAAACATCAAAATCGGCCTTGTTATATCGAAATATTGTCAGAAAACATTAAAATCCGGCTACAAACTGTTGAAAAGTGTTTTTAATCTCAAAAATAGCAAAATCCGTATAAAATATTGTCATAAATTGCTTGAAAAATGTTGTTAATAAAATGTCAATGTTGTGTGTGTTTTCGAGATTGTTGTCGGTGTATGTGTGTTTTTGTACAAATTTTTGCTGGCGTTGTCAACCTGTTTGTTTTTGTCTTTTTTAAACTGGCATAGATCACATTGACACTGTGCTGTGGTTTTTGGTTAAGACTAGAGAATACTGCCAGTGTATCTATTCAAACCAAATATTAACTCGGGTTTGTTGTATGTTTGTATTTGTTTTATTAGTACACAATAGAGCATCTCGAGCTTTTGCTGGTTTTGTCCATAAATTGACATCAGGTGTTTTAATGGCATAGGCATCATCTACCAAGTTGTTTTTTTGCATGGGATGTTGTTGGAGGATGTGACTGGTGTTGATAACCTGATATTGTATTTTTTAGTTGTGGTAGGGATTCAGATGGCAATATCTTATTTTTTTTAGATTGGCATTTTGTTAAATTAGATTTTTTAAATTGTGCGACGATAGTGACGTTGTTTATCTTGTAGGTGACGCCGAGAGAAAAGATTGGTTACTCCTATTGTTGATCTTTTTTTTTATTTTGGTTATATGTTATGCAATGGTCTGGCTTATGAAGAAAGTTTCAGGAGAACGTGCTTCTTGAATTGTATGATGATGAAGCAAAATCCGGCCGAAACTTTAAGATATTGTCAGAAAGCATCAAAATTTGATCTTAAACTGTTAGAAAGTGCAAATTTCTATTCATAAAAAAATAAAATAACTAAATTATCATTAAACATTAAAATATTTATAAGTAGAATCTAAAGTTAAAAGTGCAAAAATTTAAAATCCGGCCAATAACGGTTGAAAATTACAAAATTGTGTCATAAAATGTAAAAAATAGCAAAATCGGGCTTTGATTTTAAAGAATTATAAAAAGCTTGACAACTGTTAAAAAGTGCAAAATCTAGCTATGAAGTTTTAAACAATAGTCACAAAGCACTAAAATTTGGTCAAAATAAGCAAAATTCGGTCCTCAGGTTTTGAAAAAATAATAATAATAATGATTGCTTTTTATTGTCAACTTACATATAATAAACATAATTTAATATAAAATATATTTGACAATAGTCATCGAGGATGCCCTGTATGCTTGTGGGCTCTTCAGCATTGCAGACCCTTGCTTATTACTTATAACTATGCCACTGAATAGTATAAGTCGTGTCCAATTGAGTTCAGTGTCAATAGTTAAGATGGTTTTCTCTGTCAAGTGTTTTCAAATTTAGATTTTGCATTTGGATAATATATTTTGACAGTCTTTGCGGGTCAAAAATGTCGATTTGCTTAGAAATGTAGAAATGGCAGCCAATATAATGTTGATTTCAATTTTTACCCTAAATTTATTTTAATTTGATTTTAACTTTTAAAATAAAAAAAGTTTTAGCACACAGCTAGAGTACAGAAGTTGATAATATATAATATTTTTACAATATAGATTTATATTAATTACTTCAATAAGCAGATTGCCTATTTAAGTAATTTTATCTGAGTTTTAAAACAATAATAAGTATAAAATATCACAACTTGCTTGGTTTCTCAGTTTATTATTAAACAATAAATTATAATGACATTGATTTTGATGGAGTACATTCTCCAGCTGATGAAATCGTCGCTATTTTCACATGCATTTTCATGTTTTGTTCTCTCTGGCTTAATTAAACGTAGAAATTTGTTGCATTTTTATATACATACCACCCATTGATTGTTGTTCCCTGTGCAATTAAACTTAAATACGGAATATTATACGTGAAAGTGAATTCGAAGAATAATCTTGTTTTATGTGGGATATTTTTCTCAATATTGTTTAAATGTTATCATGTTGCCTTATTAGATGGGAAATTAGAATTTTCTTATAATACACGTTTTTTATTATATTATAAATTAGGCAATTAATAAATTAATCTAAAATGAAAAGATATTTTCTTTAAAAATTATTTCTGATCTTTGAATTGAATACTCGCACTTTAGGTACCCTTATTAACTTGTACATAACTACATTATAATTTATGATGTTACATATAAGATACTAACTATCAATAAAATAAGTTTTTAGTATCAACCATCATACTAAATATTCAAACTAATTTTATGTGTGCATATATATGCCAGATATAAAAAGCAGGCATACAAAACAGAGTGTAATTTGATCTTGCCCGTTTTATTAGCCATCATAAATTGCTGATCATGTATCAGTTCTATGCTTATTTTTATAGTGCTACCTCAGTCGAGTTTCCATACTTTTATTCTTTTTACTTTTCTGTTCTGTACATTGTGTTATAATACTTATCTGAAGAAAACTTTTGTAATATTAAAATTATTTATTCCACAACATAAATTAAATTGGTTGTTTATAATATATAATTAATGAAGTGTTTTGCAATGTCCGATTTTTTTTGTTTTTGATTTTTTTTTCAATTGTAAGTAGCATATCATTTTTTGGGTCTCTAATACAAACACAAAGGGCGATAGACAAATTGACAATTTACTGACATTTTTATTTATAAATCTTTTTGCCAACATGACGTTCTAGTTAATTAGAACGTTTGAAAAGTTTAAATTTAAAAGTTAGTCAACTATGTCGGTTTTAATAAGTTTACAAAATATTCAAATCCGGCCATAAAATACAAAAAATTGTCTGATAATGTTTGGCTTAAATGTCAAAATTTGCTGTCGAATTGATAAAATCTGGCCAGAAAATATAATCCGGTCATAAAATACAAACAAATATGTTCAAATCCGGCTTTGAATTAATAAAATCTAGTTCAATAAAATACTTGAATTGATAATTTTCGCCTTCAAATTAATAAAATATGGCTGTATAAATTATTATAATCCGTTCATAAAACACAAAAAAATAATTAAATTTGAAAAAATTTGGCTTAAATGACAAAATCTGGATTTAAATTAATAAAATCCTGCCATAAAATACAAAAAATATACCGATAATGCTAAAATTTGTCTTAAATGTCAAAATTTGACCTTCAATAAGTAAAATCCGGTTTAAGTTTGTTGAAACCTAGCATTTTTATGTTAAAATTTAGCTATAAAATATAAATTTTTTGTTTAAGTTTTAGCCAAATTTAACATTGACGTTTTTGACGCATTTTATGAATTCACTACTGATATATTTTGTCATTTTGCTATTTTATTGCAGTATTTATCATTTAAGGTTAGATTTTGTTATTTTATAATAAAAATCAAATCTTTGTATTTTTTCTTCGGTTTTGAGTTTTATGGTCGGATTTTTGTGGATGGGCAGTTTATTGTTTGTGCCCGCTCACCATTCTAAGTGTGTTAGTGATTCAGAAATATGGAATTTTTCTATTCATTCAACATAATACGCTCTAATCTATTTTCTAAAAACAACTTAAATTTCTATTTTTTTCGTCATTCAGAATGGATACTTTTTTATTTCTTTATCGAAATCATTGTTTTTTTTTTTAGTTTGTTTGACATCTGCAATATATGCTGCAAACAATCTTGGACTGAGCAGGTCTAATATTTAACTCACATCTTTTTATCATAGATTTAGCTTGTCGTTTAATTATTATTAATTAGTTTTTTTTTCGTTAGTGCATTTTGCTTACTATTTTTAATTGTTTTCTAAAAAGTTCATTATTTTTATGTTATTTTTTTTGTATTATTTTTCTTATTGTTTTACTCTATTCTGCTTACTTATTATGCCGCATATTACGTACATTTTTAGGGATTTAAGTAATACTTACTTTTCTCTCGCTTTAAATGTATTTATATCTTGCTGTGCTTCGTCTACTACGACATAGTCAATTACTGATTGTTTTCTTACGTATTCTTTATTTGTTGTCCGTGCAAGTCTCTATTTTTTTTTTCATCATTTCTATAATTTATCTAACTTCTTATATTCATATGGTCTTTTCTAGTGTTTTCTTCTCTAGCAAAATAATTCCATTAATTTTTTATCATTCTATTTTTCATCTTAGTATGCAACTCAAAATAAACTTTTTTTGGTTTCAGAATGTTATATTTAGAAATTACTTATATTTATTTATATTACATCAACATAATAATTCCTTTGAATTTAAGCAATCCACATTGAAGATGAGATTTAAGTAGTCTCTAACACTGTTCTTGAATATTTATGTGTCGATAGTCTGGTTAAAAACATCTATTTTAAATTTTCGGTTTCATTATAATTGCAATATGTTTTATTTTGTTTGAACAATGTTTAAAGAAATATGTATAAAACAAATCTGCGACATTACGCCGATATTGTAAAGTATCTTAGTTATTAGTCAATTATTTTTGTGTAGTTTTAGATTTTGTCTATATTTGGGAACAATATTCAATTCATGGACGTATATAAGCTTTATTTATACATGGTGTCTAAAAAGTGACGCTAGTGCTTTTTTGCAGCTGCAAAGGCTGATAAAGGCTTGTATTGCAACCTCACAGCTGCTTTTGAATATTTACCTATAAATTAATTACATAATTTATACTACCGAACCCGTTAATTGAAATAATGGAGGCGCTGTAGATACTGACGAAGCCTCGTATCTGGTCTACCCACTCTCTCATATTAAATGTAATTATGGTTACATGGACACTAATCATGTATTGACTGAGTTAATAAATGCTATAATTTTCTTAAAATGTTCTGCTGGAGCTAAGGTTTGAACTCGCAACAATGTATGCGCCGAGAGTTAACATTTTTTCATTTGTCACTTGCTAACAAGTAATTAAGAAAACACTTAATTTTAGAACAATATAATACGAGGACGTACAAAATAATATAATAAATGCTAATGAGTTAATAGTACTGTCAGTATGTTATGTCAGTCATTAATGTTGGTCAGCAAATACTTTAACTTTGATTTTAATCAAAGGGAGGATATAGGGTTTTCTATGTTTAAGTTGCCGAAGAACAGAATTTAAATTCTTTTTTAGACCACAAATGTTAGGGAAATTATTTTTTAAGCTATAAACTAAGTCAGTTTAATTGATTAAATTGGTCAGTGGAAGTGGCGAGGCCAGGTTTTGCCAATTTATACGTAATGCTCTCAAATGCCACATTCAGTTTGTCTGCGTTACACAAATTACATTACAATTATAAAGTATCAATAAATTGCCATAAAAGTATTATTAGGTTGTCACATAATATAGTTAACTGTCACAAATGTCATTAAGTGTTATAAACCGCAAAAAAAAATTAATTGACATAAATTGTTGTTAACTGTCACAATACTGCAATAAAATATTACACAATTTACATTTAATTCATAAATTATTTCTAAAATGCTATGGTATGATACAGGGTTATTGTAAAAAATAATACCTATGCATACCTAGTCACGCCGTTCTCTTTTGGAGTAGCAATCGGGGTGTCGGGCACTCCGAATCACAGAGAAGACATGTGTATGTATGTTTGGACGCCATTATGAGGTAACGAATTTATTTGGAAAGAACGAAAAGCTCTACATCACTTTGTTGGGGACACCCATTCAACCCGTGATTGCTCCATGCGTTACTTTTGTTATTGATGTTAATCATACATCACCTCTTTCCCGTACTGCCGACTACTGTCATTATAGATCATGAAATATATTATTACAGAAATTGTCATATAATATAGTAAACTGTCACAAATGTTTTTAATTGTTATAAAACGTCAAAAATATATTTTCTAAGACAGAACTGACAAAAACTTTTATTAACTGACACAAAACTGTCATTAAATGTCACACAATTTACATTAAAGTCATATACTATTACTAAACTGTCATAAAAGGTAACTCGATTGTCATATTTTTTTGAAAACTGTTACAAATGTCATTAAGTGTCATAAAATATATTTTTAAGATTAACTATGTTTGTTTTTAACTGTCACTGTCATAAAATGTCATACAATATACATTAAAGTTATACACTATTACTAAATTGCCATAAATGTAATTGGGTTGTCATAAACTTTACTAAACTATCATAAATCTCATTAAATACTATAAAATAAATTTTTCATGATTAAACAGGTTTTTAGAAATTGATTATCTAAAAAAATAGTTGCTTTGGATATTTTTAAAGCTACTGCAAAATTTTCTTCATGTTTGTCTAAAATAGAATTTCATTTGTGACTAACATATTTAAGAAAATCTGTTGTCAAACGTTTTAATCAAACGATATATTGAGTATTTGAGATCAATTTATTCTGTTTTAAGAACTTGATAATTAATACATTTTTCAAAAGTGTTGGAATGATTGTACAGTATGCAATAGGTCTATAATTTAAAGAATCAGTCTTCTTTTTTAAGTATAAATTGAATATTTAAAAAATTTCAACAATTTGGGAATGTTTGTTTTTGTATGCTAAAAAAAATATTTATTAATAATATAACAGTCAGAGCTAATTTATTTGCAAATATTTTAAAAATAATATTTAGAATTATATCTATACCTGATATATTCTGACAACTCGTTGCTTAAAGTGAACCATTATTTTACTACTATTTTGCATTATAGGTACAATAATAAAAGGATTTATAATAGTAGAGTTGCAAATTGGTTTGCAAACTATATAAGTTTTTTTTACTTGGTTACTAAATTATTTTGAAAAAAAAAGTATTAAAGATTTTGAACTACTTTGCAAAATTTTTGTTTTTGATGGAAAGCTGAGAAATTTGGTTTGACAACGAGGGACGATGATAAAATAACACCACAAATTACACATGCTAAGAAATTAATAGGATGCTTAAATGGAGTATTATGGAGTGAAGAAATTTGATTGTTGGTCAAATCGACATCAATTTACGGTACATAAACATTGCAAGTAATAAAAAGAAACAGGAAAAGGTTAGAGGCAGTAGAGATGGACGTGATGAGGAGATCAGTGGGAGTCTCACGACTTGATAAAATAAGAAAATTGTTGTAAAAGATGACTGACTTAACCGTTGAGTATTATGTACATCTAAAACAAAATAATTTCAGCCTTACATAATTACTTTTAAGAAGACTGTATATGCGGTATATGCTTATTAACTAGTCTTATCGGGAATATTTATTTTTTAAGAAATATGCTGTTATAACCAATGTCCCGAATTTTGTACGTTGTCAGTCTAGAAAATGCTTGTTGATGTGGATGAAGTTTAAAGCGATCTGGATCTTTGTTGTTTGCTTTTAATTCAGTTAAAAGAGAATAATTTTTTGTGTTTAATAGTACAAATATCAGAGAAATTAACTTTTAAGTTATAGATTTAGCTACCTTGTGATTATAATAGGTTGTAATAAAATGTTTTGGACTTGGAACACAGGAGTTTTGGTACGCGAGGATTAGTGTCCTGTCTCCTAAAATACTGAATTTGTCTACTTGAAGCCAAAATCCTGGTTTTAAATGGCAGATTCAGGTTTTGAATGTCAGATCTAGATTTTTGTTTTGTGAATACGTTTATTGCTCAAACCGCGAATGCCAAAAAGCAGTTACTAGGGTCAACAAATCCACAAAAGTTTAAGAAGACAGTAGGAAACTCAATCTCCTGATTCTTGGGATTAGAACGAAGCACGATGCTCTTAATTTTTAATTTTTTTTTTACTTTAGACCTTAATATTTTCTTAAATATTAATTTATTATTATTTTAATGTATTTATTCTACATAAAAATATAACAGGAAACTGACACTCATATGATTTAGAATACAAAGTTTATCTTTTTTTAATAAACAAATTTATTATTAGCATTAGTTTTTTTTATGTACATACTACATTAACTATATTGTATTTGTTATATAAGATTTATAAATATAACACTATAACTACAATACATACAACTCTTTTATTTCCAATTGTTATTATAATTATGCTGCATACTTATTAACTATATATTTAAGATATTATTAATCATAGCGGATGAATAATTGTTAATTTGGAAAAGGTCGGTTGTATTCGGGTATGGCAGGAAGTCATTAAAACCGATATGTCTATAAAACTTTCGAATCATAAAAAAATGGCGCAGTTAAATCTGCTTATGTACCGTTACGCATCGTATGTCAAACACGAATTATATTTTTTAAGATACTAATGTAATCTATAAGTATTATTACAGTACATAGAATTAAAAATAATGCAATATCATGTCAATGCAGTTTTCACAAATCTTGTAAAATTGGCAAAGTATCTTATGTTAAGTTAAACATTGTTACATCCAGCGCTTTTTAATTAAATTAATTAATTTTTAGTTATGTGTATCTGTTAATTTTCTTTTTATTATTTCAGAATGTTAATGATGGATTATGGTTCCCAATATACGGGTTCTACTCTCGGATCTGACACACTGTCAGGTAGCGTGAGCAGCAGGCAGCCAAATAGAGTCAGAAACGTGCGACTTGTTCGTCCAAATCACGGTGCCTTGCCGCCCCCAGGTCTAACCTGTCGTCATGGGCCAAATTTGGGGTTTAGCGTACGAGGAGGACGAGAGCACGGAACAGGATTTTTTGTTTCTCAAGTAGAACTTGGCTCAGAAGCACATAGACAAGGACTACGAGTAAGTGGAATAAATTGTTTGCTAATTAAGTTAAACAAGAATTAATAGATAAATACTTATAACGTTAGATTATATTATTTAACTTAGAATAACAAAACAATTAAAATAGTTATTTATGCAATATGTTTCAAAATATAGAGATTCCTTCACTAATTGCAAACATCATTTGCAAGTGAAAAAATATTTGTTTTGAAACAAATAGAATACATATATTAACACGTTGATAGCCAACTACGAGTTCACTTGTAGTTTGAAAACTGGCTTTGGAAGCCAACTACGAGTTATTTTGAAGACTCTTTTGTGATTTTCGTGGAACTGAAAATGTTTTTGTGGAGTTTTAGTTTAAACACGCGTAGATAGCTTCAAGGAGAAGAAAAACAAAACTAAGTTAATTGAAGATTTGTTATGCACACTATGTAAACACGAACTAACTTCACGAGTTAACTTCTAATTGGCTTCCGCTATAAACTTTCTTTACAGATTCCAACTTCGAGATAACTTCTAAAAACACATTTTTTTTTATTACTATATGCTATAATTGCAATTTTGAACAGTTTTATATAATAAAATTGAAATGTGTTTTTATACTGAAATCATAAAATAAATTGACGTTAAAAAATTATCAATTTGATTTACAGTAGATCATAATGACATATTTTTCTTACTAGAGTTGAAATGGAGTGTACTTTTATCTTTTTTACTAAAAAAATAATTCTTTATTTTACCAGTATGACACAGGCACAGGACTAAAACTCAACTTGAATTATTAAGAAGCGTCGAAATTACTATTTTTTTAAAATTATTTTTGATTTCTTTTTGGTATGATAAATATTTTATACGAAGTACTTTACACGTAGCACATCAAGTTGTAATTTTTTTTTCTTGTTCAGTATTTGAACATACTTTTTGTCTACTCCTAGACTTTTCATGTAATTTGCAGCTAATTGATCTATTACTTTCATATTTTGTCTTTTCGGTCTAGCAGCTGTCTATGTTTCTCCAAAGTTTGTTGAACAACTTTTCTTGTAAATACAGGGTCATAATAAACGTTTTGGATTATATAACTAGCTAATGTAATTTTTGTCACTCTAGTGAAATATTCAATTAAAGTTCGGTGTGCGTAAATAAAGTTGCCTGTATTAGGATTCAATAATAAAAATATTCTTTTCATATGTTTACATTGTTTACATGTTTATAATTGACAGTTGCAAACAAAATAAAAGTTTAGTGCTACTAAATTATTGAATTTGAAAAGGCAAATAAAACAATAAAAGATAATAAAAGCAAACTTTGAAAATGGGCGCATACTCTTTAAACATTTGAATTGTTATCGGGACACCGCGCGGAGAGGTTAGTTTTATAAAGGCACCATAAAGGCACCTTACACGATCAATAATACTGACATTCCAAAATACTGACAGTATTACAAAATATTGAATCTGTATTTTGTCTACCTTACACGGTCTTTCCACACCGCCAGTATTTTTCTCAGTATTATAAGATACACCGACTAGTATAAAAGTATTTTAGTATGGATAAACGAAAAAAAAAACGTGCCTGCAATAATTCTCGCTTTTTATACAAATCGCAGGGTAGTGCTCAAATGATGGATGAAAGATTGGTTGAATAAGCTTGACACTCGCACACTAAAGTTGCAGAATATTATATTAAACGTTATATAAAATAATTTTAGATAACAATTTTGAATACTTGAAAAAAAAAGATTTATAATTTATTTCAAATGCTGGATAAATATAGTTAATATTAAAAATAAGAAATGCTCATATATTCTTACACGCATTAATGTAGCTTATTTTGTTACTTTTTTTCTGAACTTAAGATTATTTGACCAAACGTTACTAAAATTCAGCAACATTTGCATCGGAATTCCAGCCCTGTACTGAAGTACTGATGTAAAATGACCTTACACTATCAGTATTACTGTCAGTATTTCCACCACTTTGTGGGCGTGGCCACGATATTGAAATACTGATGCTTGGATTACGGATTATCCGGAAATACTTCAGTATTTTCATCATTCCATCAGTACTAGACCATACACGATCAATAATACTGTCAATATTTTAGAATATTGACAGTATCACAAAATATTGAATGAGTATTTTGTCCACCTTACACGGTCATTCCACACTGCCAGTATTTTCTTCAGTATTTTAGTATTTATAATTAAAAAAAAAGAGCCAGCAATAATTTTCGTTTTTAGTACAAAACGCAGGGTAGTGCTCAAACAATGGGTAAAAGATTGGTTGAAGAAGCTTGACACTCGCACACTTTACTTGCAAAATATTATATTAAACGCTAGATAAAATAATTAATTTTAGATATCAGTTTTAAATACTCGATGAAAGTATTGTTTGCACAAAAAATTTTAAATGCTAATAATCATAAATAACTCATAATTTATTTCAAATGCTGGATAAATATAGTTAATATTAAAAATGCTCATATTCTTACACGCATAGATGTAGCATCTTTTGTTGCTTTTTTTTATTTAAGATTATTTGAACAAACGTTACTAAAATTCAGCAACATTTGCATCAAAATCGCATCCCTGTACTGAAATACTGATGTAATATGACTCTACACTATCAGTATTACTGTCAGTATTCCCACCACTTTATGGGCGTGGCCATGATATTAAAATACTGATGCTTGGTTTACGGAATATCTGGAAATACTTCAGCATTTTTATCATTCTATCAGTACTAGACCTTACGCCTTACACGATCAATATTGACAGTATTATTGATCGTGTAAGGTGCCTTATTAATTTCAAACAAAAAGAGAAAAGAAAATAACAAAACAGAAAAACCTTTCTACGCGCCTCGCTTTCAACACAATCTGGAATGGAATAGAGCCATTCCCTATTATCGCCCATTTTTGAAGTAGGATTTAATCATAAAAATATTCTCTTTATCTGTATACATCTTTATAACCTTGCCTTTCGACTTTGAAAATTTCATTTACAAATACATTTATAATTTTCTAAAATAATAAAATTTAATTTTTATATAATTAACACAATTAATTTTTTTTTCTTCTCTGTTCGTCTATTTTTTTCTTTGTTTTTTAACTGCCATCAACCTTTTTCCGTCCACTTTTAATATTTCATTTTTACCTATATGTTCTTCTCTCATTTCGTTACACTCTTTTGACATATGTTCCATAATTTCCTTAACCTCTCCGCACATTGCGCACATCTTGTCACTCGCTCTTTATTGCCACATCTGAATCTTTTATACATCTTTTTTATCATCTTTTTTATCATTTTTACTATATTTATCGCTCTCTAAGTACATTGGCAGTTTACATTCTATAATATGTTCATAATTTGAGTTGTACCTAGATTCTTTCACTCGTATTCTCCTTTCTTGTTTTTGTATATCTCTATCTCTTTCCATTCTTTATTCATTCATTTCTTGCTCTCATTTTCTCTTTCATGCATTTTTGTAAGATTTTACATTTGTGTCTTATTCTTTTTTCATACTTCATTGCTTTTTTTCCTGCTTCTACTCTTTTTTTTTACTTCCTCCAGTACAAAACAAAATAGTTTGGTACACATTTTTAAAAAAGCGGCATATTTAAAGTGATTACTTAATCCCAGACATTTATAAAGACCCTGTATGTTCAAGCGTATTGAAATTAGAATACAAGAAAACATGTTATAATTACATTAACCATGTAATTTTTTTTGTCTGTTTTACCGAAACATTTGATTTGGCTCTAAATGCAAGCCGCAACGACGCTTCTTTGTGCTGCTAAAAACGGTGGGTTGCTAAAAGCCTATTTTTGATTCTTAGTAACTATATACTATTTTATACCACTTGATTAGCTGGACATACTCTACTGTAGCTAATTGCATGTTACAATTATTAATCATGCGCATGTTTGAGTATAATCTAAAACCGTTGATTGACAAATATATTAAGATAAGCAGCTCGGGATACTATTATGTTCATGACATGTATATACACATCAAAATATTAATCAAATTATTAATGAAACTGTAATAGTGTTTATTTTGAAATTATTATAAATATTTTACTAATACATATCTCTATTATTTACTATAATATAATTGCAATTGTAAACAGAATTTACGTAATATCAGTCAGTGCCGTCTATATCTTATGAACGGTATTTCGTCCCGTATCTTAGTAAATTCATTAATCAACGCTATTACAGTCTGGATTCTAAATATGTTTTTCTACCTAAGAGCCATATATTTCCGTACTTTTCCGCGTCCTTTTTGATCTAAAACTTTTAAAACTTATTTTCTATTTTTAATTTCTGTATCAGATAAACCTATATTTTGCTAATCCAAGTAAACTGTGAGTTTATAGCTATTATACTAATTATCTGTACAATAACAGTTGCGTGTGTAATTTTTTTGGGGAAAAGGAAAAAATCTTTCAAAATTACTGGTATTGTTTAGTAGTGTCAGTATTTTATTTTATTTTCTAAAAACCCCACTTTCCGCATGCTTCTCTTTGAGACGGTTGGGCGCCAAGCTCTTGCACTGCGGTGTTGCTGGTTTTATTATACACGTCTTTGGTTGATACTCATCTGGTAGTTTTGTTTTTTTGACAAAGTTCATAAACTGTTGCCATTATGATAAACTCTTTCTTAGCCAACTTGTGTTTTTTAAAAAAGCTTTGCGTTTGTTATTGTAAACCTTGCACTTGCACACAGCAGATGTAGCGGAGTTTATTCTTGCTACAAACATCTGCGGCATAGGCGATTCTTTTAGATTCCCATTCTATGCATGTGTTTTTTCAAGCCACAGTGTCCAGTTATTAGTTTTGTAAGCTTTTGCAGTTTTATTTGGCTCATTCGCATTACCATAGTTTGAGTAGTGTATGATGTTCTTGTTTGGTATAGCTTCATATGTTTTATTCTTTGACAGTTTTGCCACATGTTGCAGTGTTCTGTTTTAAGTTTTTCACTTATACATTGTTTTTCGTTTTTGTATGTAGTTTTAAAAGCAGGTTCCGGTTCAATAAATGTCTTAGTGATTTCTTTTTTTGCGAGTTGGTCTGTTTTAAGGTTCCTTTTATGCACTGTTTTTTGGTGTTTAGATCAGCTTTTCCCAATGTTAGTTAATGCTTTCAGACTGGTTATGCAGTCAATCACTAGTTTGGATTTTATGACTTACGAGTGTATTCTGTATAAGCAATACACACTGCTTGATTATCGGACATGGTTGTTATTGGTTTGTTAACTTGTGGTCCTGATTCAGTATGGTTTTTAGCGCACCATTCAATGGCTGATATTTTTGCTTGAAAAACTGAATAATGTTTGTCAAGGGATTACGTGATTGACGTTGCTTCCGGTTTGGTGTCATTATGGGTTTTGGCCCAATTTGTGTATTTTTTTATAAATCCCGGGTATTTTTTGTGTATCTACTTTTTCAAGACGGTATTATCACAACAAACAGCTGCAACAATTTTTCATGAAATTTGATCTCATCTTCTGTACTTTAAATAGTTTAGTTTTTGTACTTTTAAGGGTAGTTTTTACCTCATACAAGTGTTTGGTACGTGATAATGGGTCAAATTACCACAGTGTGTAACCATCTGGTCATACAGGGTGTTAATAATCCATGTTTGTCCGACCATTGTTTTGGTTGCAAAGAGCACCCGGATAGTTTTTGTAACATTTTTCAGATAGGTATGGATGGTGAGTTTGGTGTCTAGAGTAAGTCCCAGGTGGTACCATTTGAAAATAAGTGTAATTATTAAAATGTTGTAAAGAAATTATAATGTACAATTTGCAAAAAAACTTATTTTCCACTTGTATGAATTACCGCACTTACCAAGGTTCTTGCTGTTTTCATACTTGTGTAAAACGTACTCATTTTGTGTTTGTTATAATGTATGTATAATATACTATTTTAATTGGCCAAAGTCTTACGTTCTATTTTTCTCGCACGACTAATGACTTAAGATGCTAGCACAGTTTATTTTGTTGCACCACTGTCAATTTTACCTTATTTGATCAATTTTAAGATATTGTTTATGACACTTTTTTCTGTAAGTTCAGTTATGAAATTGTATCTGAAAGTTGATGTTTTAATTTTTGCTACAATTTGGCAAAAAAAATAATGTGAATTATTTAGTTATTAATAAATAGTCAAAATCTTAAAGAATAAATAAAGATTCAAATTGTTTTAATCTAATAGATTCTGATTATCATCTTAAACATTTATTTGCTGAGTATCAAGGTATTTGTGTCTATACTCACAAACAACATATAGCGTATTTTTAAATTTTTCTGATCTGATAACATCATTATTGTTAGGAGGTTTTAACGTACATAATACTGACTGTATGGTTAACTCATTTTCTACAGCACTATCTAGCTAACAAGATATGATTTTTGCTGCTTGTTATAATATCAGAATAATTTAGTTACCAATGTAAAGGAAAAGCAGATATTTTTATAAACCAATTTTTCTTTAACTCTTCTTATCGTTTTTGTCTCTTACCTAACTAAATTTATTACTTTAACATATAATAACCATAATTTTAATTGATGGAAAATAGCGAACCATATCTAAATATGGAGATCTGTCATTTTTGAGAAATATATTAATTTCTACATTATCAAGCTTTTACAAAATAATTTAGTCTTGGATCTTAAATATCGATTTTGATCAAAACATTTGACAACAGACAACATTTGGTATAGTTAGTACATAAATGGAATTTTATTTTAGAAAATCTTACTGTAGCTGTAAAGTTTTAATTGGGTATGGCTTCCTATTAATAAGCTCTATTATATTGGTTTTGATCACACTTCTTGATCACAATTTGTAAGTTTTACTAATAGCTGACAACAGAAAAATTATTGTTAGATTTCATGGGTTCAACTCTGACTTTAAAATCAATGTTTTGCTTATTTGACGGCTTTAATTTTTGATTTACATTAATGAACATCTTCAAATACTTTAGGATAAGTGCCTGCTTCTAAACATATATAGATGGTTTATAACCATACTCAGGGCCGCCGTAAGCGGGTGTGCAAGGCGCAATGACAAGGGGGCGCAAATTTATCTAAAACATTTAAAATTTAGAACTTAATTTCCGTGCATTTTTTGTCCTATGTTCCGCCCATAGCTTGAATTTGGTCGTTAATGATGCCGCCAATATCAGCCATAAAACAACCAATATTTTTAATATGGTTTAGGAAGTTTATTTTTTTTTTTCAGGATCTACCAAAAGATGGGCTATTATTAAAAAACATGTACCTATTCTTAATTTAAAGCCTTTAAAGTTTGGTCTAGCAGAGTTGATGCTGAGAAATGATATAATATGGACAAAATCTTTGATGCTTTTCTGGAAATTGCTAATGTATCTTTAATTTCGAATATAATAACAACTCGCAAAGTTAATTTATTGGCATTAATCATTCAAAATTATAAATTTATTTGCTCTACTATTTTTTGGTTTGAAATTTTAAACAAAATTAACACATTGAGTAAAATAATGCAAAATCCAACTACGTATTAACATTAAGTTTAGTGTAAATAATCTTAAAAAATTAATTACAGAGTTTCAAAATTACCGCTACGATAAATATTTTGAAGAATGTTAGAACAAGCAAAACAATTTGCTAATGATGTTAATGTTGATTATGGTTTTTCACCAATTCAGTCAATTCGCCCACAAAAAAACCTAAAAATGTTGCATATAAACATAATGATGAAGGCGCTTCACTAGACCCAAAAACACATTATAAAGTTAATTTCTTCTAACTAATTTTGGAGCAAACATTAACATCTTTGCAAAATAAATTAGAAGAGTTAACCACGTTTGATAATGTTTTCGGCTTTTTAGGTGAATTTTTTAATTGCTCCATAACAGAAGATTTGCATATGAAATTAAAAGACGATAGCATAAGAGAAGCTGGTAATGGTATTGATCTTTTCAATGAGTTAAAAGCTATAAAATTACATTTACAATCAATTTCATCAAAGAAGCCCTACATTAAATTTGAACCACAGAGCATTATTCAATATCTATTTAGAAATGAGTTGATTGCATATTTTCCAAATTTATCAATAGCTATTAGAATATATCTAATTTTACCGGTGTCAGTAGCAACAGGAGAAAGGTGCTTTTCTAAACTAAAAATTATTAAAAATTACTTCAGTTTAACAATGTAACAGGATAGGTTGAGATCATTATCAATGATAACAATTTAAAATTAAGTATTGGATAATTTACCAATGAAAAACCTGATCAAAGAATTTGCGACCAAAAAAGCAAGAAAAGTGCAGTTTTAAATATACTTTTTATTTTTTATTATGTAGTTTTATATATATAACTGTCAAAAAAAAGTAAATAGTTTGCTGCACAATTGACATATTTAAAGTAGCTACATAATCCCAGACATTTATAAAGACTCTGTATAACCTAACTAAGCTTTTGCTTTGGCAGGGGCGCAGAAGTTGTGCTTGCACAACGGCGCCAAATCATCTAGCGGCGGCACTGACCATACTCATAGTTAGAAATTAATAGACCTTTCATACAAAGTAAGTCTTCAACACTAAGTGAGTCATTGTCGTTTATCAATCAACAGCTTTATTCATTAACTTCAATTTCAATTATTTATCACAAAAGTACGCTTATAAGTATAATAAATGTTATTTTATTATTTAATATTTAAATTGACAAAATAGTAAAAAGTGTAATTATATATTTAATTACACATAACATTATTGTAAGTAAGAAATCGTGTAGCTCGACCAATAACGACTTCCGCTAAAGATGAATTTATTATATAAGAATTATGAATAGAATAGTATGAGTTTACAGGTGAAGATAAACAAAATATCAACATAATTATTATTGCTCCGTATACTTGTATAACTGCTTATATTGCAAACGTTGAGCCTACTACATTAATATAATTCAACTTATTTATTGTAGATACGGATATTGTGAAGACATAAGATAGTATCGGTGCTTTGATATTTTAATAGATAATTTTTAAAATATTCTAATGACAAAAATTTATATATTTGATGAATAAGACTAATTTTCAAAAAATAATGCGTGCTATGACAAACAGATTTTTGAAACATTGAACGTCTAAGTGGCTGCATATAACTTTAATTAATTTTTTATAATGGGTTTATGCACTTTACTTTTTTGCTTATATAACGCTATTAAATTAGTCAATAAAAACTCGACGGCACTTACAGTGCCTAGTCACAATCACAAAGTCATCTTAAAAGAGCTTAGTCCAGATTTTGGAAGTTATTTTAAATTTTTGGCAAAGTTTTGGTTGTTGTCAGGTTTACGTTAAAAACGTAATAGGTAAGAAATCTTGAATTTGCTACACACATTTTGGGTATAGTAGTCTTAACTTTAAATATATAATATAAAATAAAGAAATAAATGAAATATAGCTTTCAGTAATTGAAACTAATTATTATACTTTCATATCACCTTGTCTTTTTCTTTCAACATAAACGTTTATTAATATTATAGCGAGGAGATTTGTATAATTGAAAGCGAGAGGACGACGTCTTGATATGCCAATATATCTGTTACGATACTTTCATTGCCTCTTTCCAATATCCGTTCATGTTAAAAAAAAAAAATGAAAAGTTATTTTTTTTTTTAACACAAAGTCGTATCTCAAGTTATTATAAAAAGGTTTCAAGACATATAAATAAATGTGCATTCTATGCGGATGAATAATTATTTATTGAATACTATGCGAAGTGAACTTTATTAAGGCAAAACAGGTGTAGTCGAGCCTTCAACAGATCGTGCAATAAAACCAAAGAGTGAAAAAAACGGAATAATCGAACCGTTATTGCCGATCACGAAATCTTAACACGCCGAGTGGACCTTTTACTATATCTCATTCAAGTTCAATGTATTTCCTCACGTGCGCACTGCTAAAGATGAAATGTAAAACACGAAGGTTTTTACTTTAATTGTTGTTGGTTAATCGTCTTTATTGTTTCATTGTTTCTCGTATAAAGTACTGTTTTGTTAAGTAAAAGTAAAATGCACTTAATTTATTCATTTTAACATTTATCAATTTTACTTTCAGTATCAAATATGTTAATGAAAATATTATTATAACTATGTATGTTGTATTGAGTTATGTTGAATAAAATATCATTAAATTTACACAATTTAATTTCATCAATGTTGGGACACTTTCTTTTGAATTGAGAAATGTATATCCGCACGTTTACGATCTTATAATCTATTAAAAATATTAAACACTATAATCACAACTTTATTGTACCTTATAATTTTATAAAACTTATAATTATTTGAATGAACTGTAATGCTTAATTTATCTTAGGATATATGTACATATAATTAAAAAAATATTTTGCCGATACACTAAAAAGTGCTTCGTATTGTTTTATTACACACTTAATAGGTAATTTATTCAGTATAATAAATTTTGTTAATAAATTAATTATTATTATTATCGTTGAATCCGAATTCGTTTGTGTATTCATTTCACAGAACTTAAAGATACGTCTGGATATACAGGGCGAGCGAGAAAACCCAAGGTTTACGATGTAGGCAACTAAATATACACTTATTGTAAATATAAAAAATATATATCTTTAGACTGCTTTTGACCATTACTATAGGCGTAACTCAATTGTTTTTGTGATAATTAATGTAATTATAAACAATTATAATAAATACAAAGTACAAATGACTCAATGACGAATTATTTTAAAACTTTATTTAAAAAGAAAATTAACAACATATTCAATGGTTATAAGAATAATATTTGAATAAATAAATACACTTTTTTAATTCGCAACTTAAACCATTTTGAAAAAAAAAACAAAACAAAAGTACTTAGTATTTAACATAATATCAATAATAATAATAACAAGATTGTGAATTGAATGATTAAATTATATGTACACATTAAACATGTTTGTGTCGAAATTAACGTAAACAAATACAATTAATACTAAGAACATAATACACAATGATGAATTATTTTAGAACTTAAAAAAAATAACAATTTCAATTATTATACATACATATACTATATGAATAAATTTAAAAAAAAAATGTATCTATGTTTTAATTGTCAAAATTTCCAATATGAAAAAAAGCAAATGTTTTTATATGGTTAATCATTATTGAATACATTATTACTCAGTATTTAAAGTAATAATAATAATAATAATAGGTAGAAGATTGTGAATTGAACGATTAAATTATACGAACAATAGTGTTTACACAAAAACAAAATGTTTTTTCCAATACAGGAATTTCTAGTAAAACGTTTGTGAATCACAAATTATTGAATTGATTATTGAAGTTGTTCACGATATACAGCATCGTCTAGAGCAATGTCCACAAAAATGATTGAGAAAACTATCTGCTTAAACTGCATATATTGCAACTGGTTTAGAAAACATTTAAATGATAATGTAGTATTAGACACGACCTTTAGCAGTAGCCCTATTTGGCAATATGCCTAAATATTTATCGAAATATTATGCTGGTGATGATGTCCGGAGTGCGCCGAGGTCAAGAGGAGAGGCAGTTTTGATCAAAGCCGATTCATTTTTTCGAAAAACTGTCGTGCAACTATCCCACTGGTAGAGTGTAATAGGTTGAACCTCCATTTAATTGAAACCATTATTTGATATGTATGACGATTGTCTGCTTTCTAATCTATTTGCTGCTAGAAGGCGTTTTATTGAAATGCTTTAAAATCTGTTTTGTTCTTTTTTTATTCTAAAAAGGTGAAATAATTCTTGGTTTTGTTCTTTTTTAGATGTTAAAAAGTATTGGAAAACACTGATCTGTTAAGCAATGTCTCTACCGCAAATCTTTGGGTGAACTCTAATACTGCAGCGCGCGTTGCGATTACAGTACCCTAATTTGGCATGATTCTGATTAAAAATACACCAAAACACACTTTCATGCATTACAACCTCAATTAATCAATTTGCTCAGAGAAATGTTTATGTAAACTAGTAGTCAATTTTTTTTTTCTTTTGAGGATGTGCATTTTTGAAAATAACAAAAAAGTTTAAAGTCAATAATCAATACTTACTCAATTAATGTTTATGGTTTACAATCGTTGTAAATTTTTTTTTAAATTATTTATAAAGAAGAAGGACTATATTATTATACAAAGATGAAACGACCTATACATGTTAATTTTTTAAATTATATCTGATGATACTAATTAATATTTTTGAATCAAAACAATATTAAGTAAATTGGTATTGTTGGGTTTATTCAATTTTTCTACTTACTATAATATATTCATTATCCAACTATGGAAAAGTAATCGGTTATGTCATTTATTCAATAACATAGAACGTGTTCTATTAAATATTTTTTTTCTAACAAAGCCTTAGACATATTAGATAATGTTATCGTGTAATATACATTACCCTTGGTATGTTATTGCTGATAAGATGGATTTATTTTCTATTGTTTTGGTATATTTAATGTTGTCGCAAATTGCTTTCAACTTAACACGAATTGCAAAAATATATTCATTGTTGCAATCTAGATTTTAGTTACAGTATATGTAATATACAGTATATTCCCTGAGGAATAATTCACTTTTGTAAACTTTTTTTTTCTCATTTTTTGACAAAATATATTGTTTTATAATATACATAGTGTATAAAAAATAAGAAGAATTTTAATTTAGAGTTTAGATGAAAATTAATTTTTCAACAAGGTGGGTTTAGTAATATTATGGTTGGATGATAACGTTCTGAGTAAGTGGATTGGTTAGCTGTTTTGGACCAATAACCTAGCCTGCACGATTACCAGATCTAAGTTTGTTAGATTACTACCCCACAATAAGTAATCTAACGAGTTTAGATCGAGCGATCGTTTAAGTATTTGAAACAAAAGTCTACGTTTATAGTTTGAAGGACAATATTGATATTGATAAAGTTGTTGCTACCATAAATGCGCCTGTGTACAAAGAATTTAGAAATCGAATAGAGAAATACTAGTTGGACGCTCTCATCTTGAATGGTTACAGTTTACACAATTCAAAAATAGTTTACTTAATTATGAAAAGCGTTTAATTACTTTAAGTCAAGTCAAATCGTAATCTTAAAATATTAATTTAGAATGTAAAGAATATTTGCAAATAATGTTGACTCTCCAACTATAAGATATTTGACCTATATCCAACTTTTAAGTAAAGAATCGTTGCTCTGCAATAAATTTATAATTTAACCAGGTCAATGAATTGGATTTGGAATTTTTAGAAAGCTAAATATTTCTTTTGAACAATATTTATAGCATATATGCAAAGATTAACATTACGTCGATATTCTAAAGTATCTATTTTATTAGTTAGTTTTGGATCTGCAATCTGCAATGTATAGCTCGTTATTGAATAGAATTTAGAAGTTATTTATATCTGGAAACAATATTCATTAGAAGGCCGCATATAAGTTTTATAAACTCTTAGTTTCAAATGAAATGCACCACACATTGAACATTGTGCTATAAATTTGAAAACTTGATAGAATAATGCTTTATGATTAAATATGAATCATATTAAAAAAATATATAATTAACACACAAAAAATTTAACTTAAAAAAGTCAATACTGAGTGACATCTTTACGTGCATCAATGCAATAGTTTACTCTTCGTGGCATGTTTAATATAAGATGATGGATGTCTTTCTGGGTATCTTGTTTAATGCAACCTGAAGGTAGTGTCGCACGTTGACTAAATTGTCCAAAGACCTGGGCAATATTCTAAGCCGCCAATATTTACCTACCTTCTGGTAGTGTTATTAGTGTGTGGCGTTGCATTATTCTGCTGGAAGATGTCATTTCGTAATGTCTGCATGAAAAGCACTAATACGGCTTCTAATGCATTATGGATGTAACAATGTGCATTTACAGTACGTAGGATGAACACAAGAAATTACACCAAAAACCATAAAACCAGGTTTTTATGTTGTCTGACTTCATTCACCAAACTGCAAATTTTGTCGTTATCCTTGTTACCGACGAACCCTTACACGGCCATGGTGACTCCAACTTGCTGCTTTAGACTCTATACAAGCTTAGCAATCTTGTGAGGTTCAGTTAATTGAGGCTATGAGAGCAATAGTGGCTTAACCCACAAAAATTTCAAAATAGAGAAACTAATATTTTTGCAGTGAAATGATCAATTTTCTAAGATTCAATAACAACTAATTAAATGAATATAAATTATAAATATTTTGAATACTGCAAACATTTTGTAGATACAAAAAAATTAAAATTTACTTCTAAAAAATACCATTTAGCTCTATTAGATATGCTAGTGGGTTAGGCCACTGTTGCTCTCATAGCCTCAATTGAAACCTTTGATTTGGTTATTAAGAATGAATGGCAAAAGAAGATTTTGTTTGTAAATTGTAGCCAACACGATCAAGAGCTTTTGTCTAATCTGCAGCAATGGACTTTGTAGTTTGAAACCGATATCATGTGGTCAACCATCTTAGAAGTCTATTTCCACAAATATTGCTGCTTTAAGGACGACTTTCAGCTGGACGACTATGCAGATTATATTCTAGCAACTGTAGTGTGTTTTTGATTTAGCTTTCTACTGATTTTACGAACGGACACACGATTCTTTTATGCCGTTAATTCGCTTTTTGTGAAAATCCGAGATATGGGAGAAGTGTGGTTGAGAAGCACTAAAAAATCTGACATCTATCAAGTGACAATTCTTTAATTTCTAAGTAAAAAGTTGTCAGTTTTTCTGACATTAATTGCTGAAAAATAATGACAACTTGGGTTTTATCAATGAAACTTTGATCGATTCATACTTAAACAAATAGCATTATTTTAGCAAGTTTTTAGAATCATAGCACAATGTTTACTGGGTGGTGCATTTCATTCAAAACTGAGTGTGTACGCAAAAGCTTTAGAAGTATTTTTGAAGTAGTTTTCTAGATTTGAGGTTATATTAATAAAACATGGTTATTTTAGAGTAGACTGTGATGTTTTTGTTTTAAGAAAACAAATTAAAAAAGATTTTAGTAACAGATTTGTTGTTTATTTTAATATTTGATACGGTTGGGTTTTTACTTTAAAACAGTAAGAAGTTACTTTTTTAGTTAAAATTGTGTTTATAAAAAGCCAAGATATTTTATTGGTTTCTCCAATTTTATCTTTTTTAGTTTGTATTAGATTATAGCAATGTTTTCGAATTTTTTTATAATATTGACTAGTTTGATTGAAACGACTACTGATGAATTTGTTAAATTTTTGTTTTTTATTAACTGTTTGTTTTGTCTAAAGTATAAGTACTTTTTGTTTAGTTTAATAACAGAGAACAAGTTTTTTTAATAATTTTTTAAATGGTTATAGTTAGATTTTCTGCTACAATAAGTGTATTTTTTTAATGAATTATTAAGAAATTGATAATCAAACGAACTAATGAGGCATTCATCGGCATCATTTAGTATTTATGCAATTGGATTGCGTTTGAATAAGTTATTAATTTTTTTCATAATTAAGAAATTGTTTTATTTTTGCTACGTTTATCTGAGCCATTTAGGTTTAGAAGTAGCTTATCAAAACTATCAGAAAAATTATAAAACATTTTTTATTTGGAGACCATTATATGTCAATTACAAAAAAAGTTTATAAACAATGTCATGAATTGTGTATGTTGTTAGTTAAATATGCTTATTGTTCTACTATTAAAGTGATCTTTATTATTTACTTTGTTTTCAGTCAAAAATAGTGTATTGGGTTTTATGTTTAAGATGCTAATAAACAGAATCAAAGTGAAATTAGTTTTTTTTAACTATTTATTAGATTCAGTCCATGCATCTAATAAATCTCTATACGAGTTAGTAGTCGTTTTGATGACCTGATCCGAATCGGTTTTTACCCAGACATTCTATTGAGAGTTAGTTTTACATGCGGATTAAATCAAACCAAAACAAGCTATTCTAATATAGTATGATTGCGTTTTATACCTGCCACCAGGTTGGGATTATTAGTTACTATTAGTAAGGTATTGTTAGTAAGTGGTTAGGAAGTAAGTTTAATTATAGACAAACTATCATGGTCCCATTCATGGATTTAGGTACGCCAGGTCATTAGTTCTTGAAAATTATATTTGGCATTCTTGCGTTTATAATGAATGGGTATGAATGAATATTGGACTCGGGTGTTTAGGTACGCGAGGACACCACTTCTCGATATTAAAGCTGTTCACTCGAAGCCAGAATCTAGCTTGCATGACATTGATCAAAATATCAGTAAATTTATTTAAAATACAATTAAAAAGGCTAGGTGGCCAATTGGCAGACATAATGCTCTAGATATATATATAATTAAAGTACTTAGTTTTATTTTAAAATTAAATCCCGCATTTAGTTTTTCTAATTTACTCTGAATTTATGCAATATGTGAGTTTTATAGGCGACCTGATATCTACTTCATGCAGTTTGTGAGTTATTTTTAATGTTGCTATCTTTAAGATGATTTTTTTGTCATGAGAATAGATTTTTGAGGGTTTTATTATTTATTTTCATGTAAGTTTTACGCACAGATTTTGTAAGCTATATTTTGAATTTTTTTTAGAAATCGTTATGATTTAATTATTTTATTATCGATTTACTATATGTGCATGCTATAAGCAATATTTATTTTGATAAATTTATAAGTGATTTATTTTGTATGTTATACGGCTAATGCATTTTCGGGGTAATCTATAATTTTTATGCAGCTAAGCTAAATTTAAGTTTGACATGATGTCAATTTTCTAATGAATTTTAGTTACTGTTTTGGTGTAGAAAACCGTCCTCAATTTGTTAGCGGTTATCTTATCTTATTTGTAAAAGTTGCACGTAATATGTATTATTTATTATTAATACGTCAGACTATTTCTTCACATATTGTGTTGGCGCAAATATAACTCAAAATTGCTCACACGTATGGTATTAATATGTATTACCCCCCTTGTCTGATACAAGAATATATTATTTACAAAAATGACATTATCCAAAATGATAATGAATATGCAAAAACTAGCATTATTAGACACTTGCATAAATATATGTTGATATTACTTCGTATCCCACTCGAATAGAAAAACGTATTTTAAGAAAATTAATACATGCTTGAATGGCTGAATTTTTTTTCATTCAATGTATTATACTTGTTCAATAGTGTTGTAAATTACTTGTGCAACTACCAATTGTCATAACATCTTAATTAAAAATATAAATATACTACAATTAAAAAAAAAACATAAATTAAACAAAACATTTATTCATAATATGTATAATATAATTTAATATAATATAAATCAGGATATTTATGCATGTACGCTGTGATGTTGAATGTATTTTTATTTATTTATTATAAACATGTTTCGACATGGACTCGGTCATCTACTAGCTATTAGCTGTATAGACACATTTGTGATGGTTGTACTTAATGTGTAAATAAAATATTAACATCATCACATAATTTTACTGATCATTATATTAAAATATTGATAACAATTAAAAAAAATCTAAACAAAATATACTAATCTCACTTTGTATCTATGTTCATTTAAAATTTGTTGTTAAAGCACAATTAGCAATGTTGTTATTTCAGAAGATTATTATGAATAATATTTCTGCCTATTAACATTGACCTTAACCGGTCATTGTCTACAACAACTCCGCGAGATATTATAACTCCAGTCCTCAAACATCCTGTAATATGTTATGCCACTTAATGTTCTTTTTATATCAACTTTTTTTGTTGTTGTTGATGTTGAAGTGCCTGTCGGTTTAATAACTACTGTTGGTATTTGGTCTTTTTTTATCATAAAGGAAGACATGGTGACTAGGATATCCTTAATGATGCGTTTTTTCTTCTTCTGTTTGTTCTTTTATTTTTGTGTAAAATTATTCACGTATTTATCATGCAATGACATAACATATAATTCGATGCATCACGACATGTTTACAATGCAACTAGTATGAGAAATTTTACTGAAGTGTGATATAATAATTGCTTTCTAAAATTTTGTAATTGTCAAAGGAAATAGACACTGTTCAGTTTACTAACAAAATATCATCTTTTACTCATTACTGTAACATGCTCATTGAGCAATTGTTATTGCTACGGAAAAATATACTATTTTATACGTTTTTTTGCGCACGCATAATGCTTTGCAAAAAGTGAATTTTGCGCGTGTAAAAAGTGGCAGACCACTTCTCAAATGTCATAATGAATCATTTTGTTTGTATACAGTATAACTATTATAAGTATTATATAGTCGTAAAGAACATAGTATACAACTTTAACAGAGTTTTCATTTTTCTATTATGTGAATATAATATGTACCACACTACACGACGATTATACTAGTTGAATTGTGGAATGTGAGTATCATGCCGAGCTTGTTGCACAATATACCATTAATTAATTGTTAGTTGTTTTTTTTTTAAATTATTGTAGTCACAGAAAAAGTAAAGAGTACACGCACGTAATGCCCATTTTGCACTCATCTAAATTGCAGCACTTGCCAAAGCCTCGTTTACACTCGTGGGAAATAGGTATCATTACATGAAAGTTGTTGAACATACTAATTCAGTTTAATGAGTTATGTAGTAAATAATAATTATTGATTAATAACAAAAATGAATTTAATTATTAATAAAAATATTTACATACTAAGTTGTAAAAGAACTTATGTTTTAATTATCCACTTTCACACTGTGCGCAATCCTATCAAAAGATATGCTATAGCTTTCGATCAAACTTCAAATATTGACCTATCTAGATATTTGAAGTTTGATCGATTTTATTTAATTAAAAAAATCAACAAAAGAAAACTAATCTTTGTAATATCAAAAAGCGATAGAATTGTTTTACCACATAAACTTGTAAAAATGTACACGTTTTCAATGTTACATGTTTATTGTTTTAATACTTTCAATGAAAGTGAAGGCTAGGAACTATGAGCGCATCCACAGGATGCTGAATAGGTTCTCCTGTTAAATTAAATTAATTTTTATACACGACACTTTTATATGAATTGACCTATAAAGTACAACTTGCTTCAAATAACTTTAAGACTTGTATATTATTATTCCAATTGCAATCAATAAATTGATTGGTTGGCTAACATTTTTTACAACAAAATAGTATAATTTTTTTTATAAAATATTTTTTATAGCAAATATGACAAGGAATTTTCTAAATTTATATAAGAATTTCAGTTTGTCAAATGAGCTGTTACATAAAAATGAAAATAGTTCAATAATTATTTTCAATTTTATGGTACATTTTTTCAATTGCTTCCTTCATCAAAATCTTATATAAGTTTATTATGATGTAAAATATCTATTAATTATTTTAATGCGATATTTTTCCTGTTTATTTAATTTATCATTTCAAAATATGATATTTAAGAATTTCTTAACATGTCAACAACATAAAAATATCTAATTTTTTACGAGTGAAATCACACTTGCTGAAACAATCACATTGAAAAGAAGATTTGAGTAGTCTGTCGACATTCACCTTAAATAGTTGAGCATTATAAAATTTATTATTTTCAAGAAATAATAAATTCGAAAAATTTATTGTTGAAACAATCGGCAAAATTTTTGTTCTGAACAACTCTTGTGCTACCTAGCTTTTTATTGAATTTTATATTTTTTAATAGATATCCATGAGACCGCTTTTTTAAACACATTTCTATTTTTTAACACATTTGTGTTTGACTATTACTTTTACATTAACAGGTTAACGACAACATACCTTCATAGACTTATTTTGCATTGCAAAAAGTATAGAATGATAACTAATCATTTTCGGATTCTAATATCGTAATAAGTGTGCTATCGATACAGCCAATAATACCTAGCTACAATCAAATAAACTGTATTACTCATTTTCTTATCAATATTACTAATTATTACCTGGAAGTTCAGATCTCATTCCCGTCATATTTTTTAAACTTCTCCTTTGTGAATGAGACATCGTTAATTTAAAGCGACCTTTCTTATATTTATATTGGCACATTCACTTACTGTTGTCGCATTCAAATATTGATTAGAGAAATAGTATTGGTTTTTTCATTACACATAAAAATAATATTTTCCACACTATATACATTACAAAATATGCAATACAATACAATACAATACAATACAATACAATACAATACAATAGATTTAGATCTGCCTAAAATAAGGTTTAGTTTTTTTTTTAATTAACATTTATAGTATGTATATATTTTTATTTAGATATGCGAATTGAGTGCGTCACATAATACAATTTAATATGCACAAAAATATCATTCGCTCCATAGCACCACATCGTCGCGCGTTAAACATCTTTTTCTCCCGCGCACATTTCTTACATTTCATTTTTTTGAAGTTTTGGAGGCTAATCTAATAAAGAATTAACATTCTTTTATTTACATCACGCACCATTTTTTAATAAATTTACTAGGTGTCATATTTATGGTTTTTTTTTTAATATTTGTGAATAAAAATTAAATGACATTATAAAAATTGCTACGCCACTGAGATTAAATTGTGTACAAATCAATAGAATAGTATAGGAAAATTCCCGAAAGTAAAATTTAATTGCTGGGATTCCCTAATTTGCAGTCAGACCGTCGGGGAAGGATATCCAAATAAACGTCTTTGTTGCAACAAGCGCCTTTATTAGGCTGTTTTCGTTTGGTCTAGGCAGCCGCTGTATAGTGAGTTTAGTGAGCTTTTTGCAGTTAAATTAATTAAAATGCCAAGACTTTGGCAAAATAATCCAGATAATTTTTACTATGTGTGTGGTTATTTTGTGGTCAACAAATTTAGACGTAGAACTACATCACTGTTGAAACACCAATACTACGCGTATTTTAATGTAAAGATTGGTAATCAAGACAAGCATTGGGCACTAGAGTAATGGAACAAGGAAATCCCTACCCTTTCGAATACCAATGATTTGGCGAGAGCCAACAAATTACCATGATGACTGTTATTTCTGTATGTGCAATGTACGTGGATATAACACAATTTTTTTTAAAAAACATTAAGTATCCGAACTTCAAGTCTGCAATTAGGCCAGTGCCACATGGTCAATATCTGAAAAACCAACAAATTTAGAAGATGTTATAAGCAGTTCTGAACCCGAAGTTGGTGAAAACAACTTTAGCGATGCCAGTAAAATATCGAGCAATTTTAAGCAACCTCAGTTATTTTCCAAGGCCGATCTTAAAGACTTAGTTAGAGACTTAGGTCTTCCAAAGGATTTTTTTGAAATTTTAGCATCCAGACTTCAAAGTTAAATTTACTGGCAAAAGACGTTAAAATCTCGTATTTAAGGAAACGCAAGTCCGAGTATATAGGCTATTTTGAAAAAGTGGTTGTCAAATTTATTGCATCGACATTTCCAGTTTGATAAACAAAATTAGGGGCACATACAATCTCGATGGTTGGAGGCTTTAGTGTTTATTTTAACCAAATTGTTTAATAATTTATTTTCAGCATTGATAAAAAACCTTACGTGATAGGGCAAAATTACACTCATTAAAATCAACTTTTAAGAAACCAAAATTTGTTGGCTTGTGTTATCCGTTAGAATTTATTTATAATTTTTTGGCTCATAAATTAAAAATAATAAATGTTTATAAGATGTAAATTAACAACAGCTTTTCAGCATTTTTTGTGGCAATTAAAAAAATCAAACTTAACTCAAGGGCGGTCTACCTACATCTCACATCAACTAACAGTTTTAATTCCTGAGCCACAGGACTAACTAAGAAAAATATTACCAAACCAAATTTCAAAAAGTATATTAAGAGGAAAATTTTCATGTTTAAGACTTGATTTTAAGAGTCACAAAAGCATCTAAAATAGTCTTTAATATTAATATTTGATAAAACTTTAAATATTTTAAGAGCTTTAAATAATTTATTAAAAGATTTTGAGAAATTGTATATAAGATCAGAAAATAATAACTGCATTTATAATAGGTCTACAAAAACTTTGAAAAGCCTTTACGCGTTTATTATTTGACATATAACATCATTAAAAAAAGCTACTAAGACATAATATCATGTTATAACACAGCTTTTATTGGACACCTAATATAGGAGGAATCTGTTTTTCAACAGAAGAGCTTATATTGGCGACCAAGGAATTGTAGATTACAGCCATTAGTGCTTTTTTGATTATTTTTTTCTGCGACAGAAAAACAGTATTGAAAAAAAAAATTATGCGCATTTGCTAAGACTTGTATATTACTGAGTTTTATTAATACACATGGGAGTTTAGCAAACTACGCATCCGCATGTTAATAATTCACAATCAGAAATGAGTTAATTATATTTGATCGGTATTTTATTAATAATATAATAAAATATCAAATAAAAAATAATTTAAATTTAATATTAATATATAGCATTACACATGTTCATTGACGTCAGATACATTTCTTACTTATGCTGTATGCGTGATTTGCATTTGCGTGTGTGAAATATATTGTATTATGACAATAAAATTACTGAAACATTTTCAGTGAACAGCTAGTATGGATATGGAATTTGCGTTTTTCTGTAGCCGAGACAAAATAAAATGTTAGAACATTATTAATCACATCATGGGCCTTGCTACTAGCCAATTTAATCAATCAAACATTAACTTAGTTTGTGGTTTAGAAGTTATCTTCTTTAATAATTGTGATCTAAAAAAGAATATTAATTTTGTTCAGCATCTTGAACATAGAAAATTCCATATCTTCTTTTTGACTGAAACCAAAGTAACAATAAAGATACAGATTGCTTTAATAAATTTTTTAATAGATTTGATTTTTATGCTTATTGTTTACAATGAGGATTTACTTAAAATCAAAAAAATTATTCCATATTCTGATAATAAAGCAAAAAATAAAAGTACTTGTATTCAATTTAGGCAAAATAGACGGTCAATAAGATACAAAAAAACACTTAACAAATACGTCAGTAATTGCTATGAACAGACTGATCAGGATTATAAGAAAGCTTGTAAGCTTGTGACAGTTTTATACAATCTGAAAAATATAGGAATTTCTCAGCTTTCCATAAATAACAAAATAATGTAGATCAATCAATTTATTGCAAGGTATTATACTGTAATTCCCAGGGTGGATAATAAAAATCGTGTGGTTCTAGACAAATTATTGTTTTTAATTTATAATTTTACACTTCAAAACTATGTGGTATTCTGAGCCAGCGTTAAAAACTAAAACTAAATTTATAAACTCCCAATAACACAAATATACAATTAAACCATTGACATAAATTATATTATTAAATATAAAATAAAATAACTCTTACCTAAAACACCAGGTCCACAAATTAATTAGATACTTCATATAATATGTATACGTATAATATCGTGTGACCATAATGGCTGCTTAATGCGCGCCAGCAAGAGTCAGAAAGACCGAGGAATTGTCGTGATCCCCGGCCGCGGTCTCTTGCGTTGTTAAATAGTTAATTGCGCAAAAAGTCTACCGTACAAAAAAACTTGCGATATTTATTTGTTTTAAAATAAATATAAATGTATTTATTTAAACACAACATTGTGTGTTGGATTTATCCAGCACAGCCGCCCCCATATGTAGATAGATTGCATGCAAGTTAGCTTACATATTAACTAATAAATAAACGTAGATGACTACTATGAAATTGGCCTCGTTCTTGATCGGTTTCCGGGTTTACTAAAATAAAGGTGACGGGACCTACTTGTTTTGAAATTTGGTACGGTCCCTCAAATAAGGGAAGAAACTTTTTGGTTGTACCATCAAGTACGGAAGACAACGGATTGGCTTTTAGTAAAACTAGATCTCCTTCGGTAAAAGTGTTTCGCTCACGGATGGTACGACGGGATTTACGACTAGCCGCTTTGGAATTTAAATTTTTATTGGCTAAATATAATTTAACATGATTGTCACACAAATCGATAGTTGGAGGAAAATCAATAACGTCGGATAAAAGTAATTTAGGTTTTAACCACAGATGAAGTTCGTTAGCCGTATAACCCGTACTGTCATGGATAACGTTGTTTAGAATAGCTACAAGAAAAGGTATTTCAAAAGCCCACTAAAAGTGTTTACTGCTACAATAAGTACGAAACAACCGTCTTAATTCTCACATAACTTTCTCTACTGGGTTAGCTTTAGGGTGCCGTATTGAACAAAATGTAGACTCTACACCATACTTTTTTAAGGATGTTGACCATGCGGAAGAAGTAAACTGCGTTCCATGATCAGTTAATATAGTCTCCGGATCTCCGTAATTCAGAAAATTATTATAAGTTAAATGTCTCAAAATGTATTCGGTTTTAGGACGCTTTAACGGGTACAACGCCACAAATTTTGAAAAAAATATCTATGCAAACACATAAATAAGTAGCCCCCCGCGCGAATTTGGCAGAGGTCTATACAAATCCAAGGATAGAAGTTTTCCCGGAGCTTCAAGAATTATAGGTTGCATTTCCGGTCGTGGTAAAGGAACAGCTTTGGAAAACTGATACGATGAACAAGATTTTATAACCCGTTTTACGTGAGTTTGCATATTAGTTATCCAACATTCTCGTTTTAATGCACTCTAAGTCTTTGATACTCCAAAATGGCCAATGGCTTTGTGGAATGCCTTTACTAAAGGATCTACCAACTGTTGAAGAACGCAGAGCAACGGAAGCTGTCCGTATTTACGCAAATGGTATAATACATTGTTATGTAAACAAAACCTGGAGACGGTAAGCGCGTCATTGTTTTGTAAATTTTCTCGAATGTTTTTTAACTTAATATCCGATTCCTGCAAATTTGCAATAGGTATTAGATAGTTGGTCGGATATTGTAGAAGGTAACTTGATTATTTTAAATAAGGTAAATACCTTATCAATTAGGACGTATAGGTGGGCAACGTGATTACAAATCTGGTATCACATTATCTTGCCATTGAATATACTCTATAACAAAACAAAATTCTTGGATTGTTAAAACCCATCTAGTTATTCTGGGGGATAAAAGTTGACAAGTATTTAAATATGACAATGCGCGATGGTCGGTGCGGATTGTAAACGAATAAATATAATTGCCACTTCTGTAACGACCAGATGACTGCTAGTGCTTCTTTTTCTGGCACACTATAATTACGTTCTCTGTTAAGCAACACGTTTTTGGCCCTCTATTATTTGATAGAGGCTTGCCCCTAGTCCAACATCACTTGGTTTGAACATAAAACCGCGCACTGTGGTTAGGATGGTACAATAGAGTTTCTTTCGATATCTTAGCTTTTACTTGGTTAAAGGCATTTAATTGTTCGCGCCCCCAAGCCCATTTAATCGATTTTCTTAACAGTCTACTTAGAGGCTTGCATAGTGTTGAAATATCTTTGCAAAAAGACCAATCAATATGATATAATCCGAGAAATGCTTGCAGATGTTTAATTGTTTTTGGTGGCGGAAAATCTCTCGTTTCGGATCAGGACGCAATCCCTCTGAATTCAAGACATAAGCCAAAAAAGTAAATTCTTTGCAAAATAGTTTACATTTTTACAATACTTTAAATTGATAAGATTTATCGTTATGAAGAACCCCAGTATACTTTATATCATAAGACCTGAGTGAGATTTGCCACTAAGCGTGTGTAAGATCTAAAGAAGACAAACATTTTACTCTTTAAAAACTTGAAAAAATTGTCGATACGACAAGGTTGTTTGGTATCTGGCTTCATAACTTGATTAAGGCGCCTAGCGACTGTTGTAGGAAGTATTAGTTCGTTCTATTACTCCCCACTCTAGCATCCTATTAATTTGCTTCTGAACTATTCTTGCGATGTGCAAAGGGAACAGGAAATGGTCTTTGAAAAAAAGGTTTGTTGTCAAATAGGGATATTGTGTGTTCGTACTCGCGAGTGAGACCAGACATATCAGAAAAAAGATTGTCATATTTTATTAGAAGTTTGCGTAGTTTATTTCCTTTTTCTAAGTTTACTTTTGATTCAGCTACCGCCTGCTCTATTAAAATAGTATTATTAGGTGGAGCTATTTCTAATTTGCTAACGAGCTTAGCCTGACCCTGGTTTACCGCAACTGTACGTAATTTTGGAACTTCTGGCGGTAAGAAATTATGAATGGGGTTCAATGTATCAATATTTTGCCATTTCTCATCAATATACACGTGCACTAAAAAAGTGTGCACCAATTATAACTGGATAGTTTAAACCATTTATAATCAAAAATTTGTGTTCAAATTGATTTTCACCAATTTGAAAAGTAAATAGTAATTGATGACCATTTTTTGTCTTGATTTTAATGCCACTGTCACTCTAACTCCTGAAACAGGAAAAACTGGGAAATCTTTATTTAATATTTTTATTTGATTAAAAACCGTTTCTGACAAACAGCATATTTGTTTTCCTGTATCTAAAAGGGCTGGAAAATTAAATTTGTCAACTTTTAACGATACAGTAATATTACGATTAGTGTCAAGCTCATGTTGATAAGAGCATACGTCCAATAAGTCGTCTTTAGGATTATTATTCAAAATTTGAATTCGATTTTTTATTTCCGTTACTCTTTCCGATAAATCCGTTTGATATCTCTCTTGATCTACAATTTCATTACCCGGAATGTTCATTGCAAACACATTTCGATCACGCGTTGGGTAAAACCGTAAAGCGTTTTTAATATTGGAATTATTTTTATTATAATTATTTGCAATCGGAGGTTGATTCCGTTTAAAATGATTGTCTCTGTTTGGATGCAAACACAAACTTTCAGAATTTTGAAAATAATCAGCTTGCCGGAGACGCTGTAGTGCATCATTGATTGAACGCGCCTCCACTAAACATACCGAGATTAGTGGAGGATAATGTCTAGAAATAATTAAAATTAATACCTGCTCGCGATATGGTGGTGTAAAATATTTCTCCATTACCGCAAATTTCAAAAAATGGTCTACAAATGATCTTTCGGAATTGTGGTACCTGGCTGCTTCAAGTTCAAGTTTAGTTCGAGTTTGCATTTCATTTCCCCAAAACATTTCTAAGAATGAACTTCTAAAATGGAAATAATTTATAAATGTATCTTGTAACGCAGTTGCCCATACATTGACTTTTTTCTCAAAGAGGTTATCACAAATAAAATGAAAATCGTCATAATTTATTTTATTTGTTTTCATATAAATTAAAGTTTATTTAAAAAATCTACTGTATGTGTATTTTCAGAGTTATCAAAGCTTGGTAGAATCTTTTTTGCATTAACAATAACTTGAAAGGCATTATTTTCAAACTGAAGGTTATTGCTATCTGGCTGTGAATACATCATATGTTGGTTACAATATTTATCATAAGTATTTTTATTATAATTAACATTTGTATAATTAGCGTTTCTTGTAGCTGAAAACGTTGGTTCTTGTAATGTAATATAATTCGGAATGTATCCGAAACCAGTTTTAACCGGTTCAACTCTCATTGGTACCGAAGCGTAGAAAAGAGAAGCTGCAGGTTGAAACGTCCTGCTTTCCGGTTTAGAAAATGATACGTTCTTACCAGAATTATTCCATGACGTATGCACACTACTTTCCGCTATGCCAGTAGGTGCTACTATTGTATTGTTTATTGTTGATAGTGTCATAATTGGGCTTGGCGGATGTAGAGTTTCCCTTAATGGATTTATGGATTGTTACATGCCACGTGTTCTTGTTTCAATTATGCTTGGATCCATTATCATCGCTGCTGCTTCATCTTGCATATCTAGTTGATAATCCATCTGTATAATATTCTCATTCTCCCATTGATGTTCTTGTCTTGATCGGGTCCAATGTTGGTGTAATGGAAGAGTGCGTTTCATCCTTCACGTGTTGAGCGCCAAGTTGTACTGTATTTTCCAGCGTGGATAATAAAAATCTTGTGGTTCTAGACATATTATTGTTTATTTAATTATAATTTTACACCTTCAAACTATGTGGTATTCTGAGCCAGCGCTAAAAACTAAAACTAAATTTATAAACCCCCAATAACACAAATATACAATTAAACCATTGACATAAATTAAATTATAAAATATAAAATAAAATAACTCTTACCTAAAACACCAGGTCCACAAATTAATTAGATACTTCATATAATATGTATACGTATAATATAGCGTGACCATAAAGGCTGCTTACTGAGCGCCAGCTAGAGTCAAAAAGACAGAGGAATTGTCGTAATCCCTGGCCACGGACTCTCGCGTTGGTACATCGCGCAAAAAGTCTACTGTACAAACAAACTTGCGATGTTTATTTGTTTTAAAATAAATATAAATGTATTTATTTAAACACAATAATGTGTGTTGGGTTTATCCAGCACAGAAGTTTAAAGTCTTCAATACCTCTTCTACGAAATGATCAAAACAATTTAGTTACTAATATAAAGGAAAAAGCACATCAAATTGCTTCTAATTCTACTATTCTAAATCTTGTTACTGTTGTACCTACATTCCGGGTAGTGGTAAAATGATCGGTCAAATTTATTTTAGGCAAAGGGTTGTCAAAAGATATCTTCTTAAATTAATTACCAGAAAGGCACCAGGTACAAATGACATTTTATCTATTATTCTAAATGAACTAGCTCCCATTCTGACTAAAATATTTGTCTTATTATACAAAAAAGAAACATTTCCGAATTGTAGGAAGATTGCAACTGTTTAACCGGATTCTTAAAAAAGGAGACAAATATGATTCTTCAAATTATAGACCAATTTTATCAATAGAATTTTTGACATTAGAAAAATTATAGTTAACATTTATGGTTTCAACCCTGACTCTTAAATCATAAATGCTGGTGTTTTTCTCAAGGATTTGTTCTTTCGCCAAATTTATTTTTAATTTACATTAATGAACTTTTTCAAATAACTAAAAGTCTTATTCATAGTTTTGCAGATGATAGCACCCTTCATACTTTCCAAAGACTATATCGACAAATATGGTAGAACGTCTTGAAGTTTTTAGATTAGAATTATAACATTTATAAACAAAAACCTTAAAATAATATCTGAATAAGGCATTCTGAACATGGTCAATTTTATCTTTAAAATAGATCAATTTCTTACTGTTTTAAAATCAAAATCCGAGTTATTATCAGTACCAAGCCTTTTAGGATTTACAATCTCAGATAATCTCCTTTAGAACGGTTATGTTGTTAAAATGTTAAAATAGCTAGGAAACAAACACACAAAATAAAAGACGTTAAAGAGAAAGGAGAGAAACGAGAGATGCAAAATGGAAACAAAAAAACAGGGTTAAAGATCAAAAAGAAAGAAATAAGGACAGGACAATTGTAGAGATAAGGAGAAGGAGAAAAGAAATAACGATGCAAATACCAAATGGTAGATACGCTATCTTGAGTTTGACGGATAACGCAACTTTTGAAATGGTCAGGATATACCTGGCAACGAAAAGACACGAAAAAGTAATCTCAGATGGAGATACAAGGATATCACTGAAGGTAAAACTAACAAATCTAGGACTGCCAAAAGGAATACAACTAATGGAACTGCATAAACTATTCATGAAGGAGATAGGATACGATGAAGAAGAAGTGAACGAAGACCTAAGAAAACTAAGAACGTATCTGAGGGCAAACCAAATAACTAGAATAAATAACACACGGATTGGAGAAAGAAGAGAATGCAGAGCTGGATGTCGGTGTAGATAAAAAAGATACAAAAAGGCAAAAGAAACAGGCAAAGGTAGGGGCTATAATGAGATAACTAGCCCACATCGGCCAAATCTAGAAATATATTTAAAAAATCGTAAAATGAACTATCACATAGTAACGGCCATCACCATTCAATTTTACTTTAAAATTTTATATATCTGTGACTAATTTTAAATAAACTCATAAGCACAATTTAAGTTGAAACTGGAGCTTTTTTTTATTCATCAAAAGTGCTTTGACAATACGGAAAATGTTCAATCTTCCACTGAAGATTTCTTTAATTAATACAGATTGTTGTCTTGTTTAAGAGTTTAAAAATTGTCTACTCATTTTGCGCCTCATTGTTTCACATTATTTCTACTAAACTTTGTATCAGGTTTTAAATGCAAGTACAGTATAAATATTGCGTTATAATATATTATGTTATATTAATTTAATCTATGTATTAATATGTAAAGTAACTTGAGACGTTTATAGATTGTGGTGGATACAAAATAACTCGAGGCATCCACCACATGGAATGATAATAAATGGTACACGTGTAATTTATAAATATAAATTAACTAATTTGTAATATTGCATGAAGAGCGGAAGACCTTGAAAAATGACATTTGGGTTCAATGAAATATGAATGGTCTTACATTAAAGAGTTTTAATTAGTCTGCGTTCGTAGCATAATAAACCGGACTAAATTGAAAATTATTATTTGCAGATCGGGGACCAAATCATTCGAGTAAATGGGTTCACCATCGAAGATGCTGTCCACAAAGAGGTACTACAGCTGATTTCTAATCACACGCATCTGGCCCTAAAAGTCAGAAGTAAGTAATTTTTGCAATTTTATTTTTAATGCAATGTTTTGCAAGGAAATTATGTATCTAGCCATTGTCGACATATTATTGTCATAAGTAATACTATCAATATTTATTTCTCAACATATCAAATACATAATATTAATAAGCATTATATTTATGAATAAAATATAATAGTAATAGATACGTGCTAACATAAGAAACGCAAATTAATAAAATAACTTTATAAATTAAAAATAATAAGATAAACAGACATTAATATGTTTTTATTTAGTGTTTCGCGAATCGAACACCGAACGCATAATTGTAAGTTACATCTAGTTTATCCATTCGGTAATTTTTACCAATACACAAATCTTTATACTCGTATGCGATTGTGTATATATCCAGAAGCAGGAATGCAGAATCATTGGTATTTTTTCTGAATTCTTCCTACATTTGTTTATATTTTATGGCATTTAATATTTAATAAAAATTAATGAGTATTTTGCGTCTGCAATATCGTACAATACATTTTAGGTGTCTATTAGTATAGTATAATAAACACTAATGTTTAGAACATTTGTTAATTTATTTGATATTTTAATCTAACCAAAAACTCATCAATAAATTGATAGACGATTTGATCGAACCTATTTTGTAAGATATTTTAAATACCAGATTGACTAGATTATTTATTAAAATTAATTTAAAAACTACAAGCCATTCAATTTTCTTTTATTTATTACGTATAATATAAAATAATTGTAGATAAATATTAAAAGTATGAAATAACATAAGTACAAACAGGTGACACTAATTATACAGGGTGTGACAAAAAAACGCACATCTGCATATTTTTTTAATCTCCATGATATTCTGAACCCAACAAAAATATTGATATAAAAGTATATAATAATTTTACATAGTTGGATTTAGAATATTATAGAGATTAAAAAATAAAATAAAAAATTGGTGTATGTATTTAAAAAATGAGAGCTGTTTGTCTTTTCAAGAATACTAAAAACAGCAAAATGGTTTTTGTATTATTCATATTGGTTTAAAAATAACAAAGTTATTCAGCTGTACATTCTGAATAACTAAGTTTTTATTTTAATAAACATTTTTAAAATAAGAAAATTTTATATCTTTATTGATGTAAAACATTTCTAAAAAAGTTATTTTTATAAACTTTTAATTTACTGTCGTAGGAAATAGTCTTTCAAACATTTATACAAATTTGGAAAATCATCAAATTAATTTTGTTAATGTTTATGTTTAGGTATGTACTTTACACTCAACAATAATGTAACATGTCAACGAGGGTAATTGTGTATTGATAGTTTATCGAACGGATCATATAGATGTGACCCCGGGCTGCTAGTATACTAAGCTAACGATCTATTACTGATCTAACTTACCGAATTAAACAATATTAATAGAAACAAAACACATTTCAATGATATATATATATATATATATATATGATGGTTGAGATCTTTGCTAGTTGGCAATCCATAATAATGATGAAATAAAACGATAATTTTGATATATCAATATAATCAATCAATAGTTTACGACTTAAGTTTCGACTTTTGAAGGTTTAGTTATTGTGTTATTTTCTCATTCAACAATTAAATGATGATTGAGTATAATGTTTTTTTTTTAAATTAAAAAGTGTTTTTATTTTAAATTTAACAATTTAATAGACTATTTTGAGCTGTGCGACTTTCTTTACTTTCAGACTTTTTATATGATTTTATTTGCAAATCTCTATCGGATTATTTTTTTTTTTTAATCATAGAAGAATACTTACTATACAATTTTTGCGGAAATATTTGCAAACATTAACAAAATTGCAATATTATACTATATAAATTGTAAAATTAATTAATTTTTTAATATACTATTCACTACGTTCGATCTATGAAAAGGAATGCTGACATATTAGTGGAAAGGTGGGCGGGTTCTCTGTATGAGATAATTCTGCCATGGTTCGCCGGGCATCTGTACCCGAGTTGCCTTGGCCACATGAATAGGAATAGGAATTAAGATGAAATTGGACATTTTGTAATAGAAAATGTAACAGTGACAAGTGTTATATTATATCAACAATGACTTTATTGTATTGGCGATTGTATTATTGTTTGCGTTGCACCACTAGTGTTCAATTTAAGAAAGTACAGCTTCCTTATAAAACTATTGTTACTAATTTTAATTGGCCGTAGAAGTAGTGTTATATGATCGTTTGAAAATTATCTAAATATCTATGTTTTTGTTGCACATTTTTTAGTTTGGTTTTTTAATATGCTCTTAACGTAATATTTTAATCATTGCATATACAGGAAGTCATAGAAAAAAATCCAGTTGTGTAACTTATTTTTTAGACGACTTGAATCATTACTAACCATTCAAAATAGTTAAGTATTATAAATGCTTGTAAAATATAATTTGTTGTTTCTATTGTGTTTACAACAAACTTTGGTTATTTAAATGGCAACATATATTTTTATATCAATATATTTCGAGCTAATTTCGGGATAAGAAATCATCTTTCTACGACACAATAGGAGTTAACGGAACAAGGTAGGATAGATAAGACAAAATTTGCGAGATTTGTTCAGTTGAGAAATGAAACGACAAATCGAAGTTGGTTTTCTTGTAAGTAAGGAACTTCTTTACAAGTATATAAAGAAAGTAACACATAACTATGATAAAGTAATAGGGATGATTGACAAATAATATACTAAGATATGCAGCCCGGGATAATATTATGTTCATGACATGTAGATGTATACACGTCAAAATATTAATCAAATTATTAATGAAACTGTATTAGCATTTATTTTGCTAAATTAATATAAATATTATAATATAATTGCAATTGTAAACAGAATTTACATAATATAGACGTTTATAAATTTTTGTGTCAGTGCCTATCTATATCTAGTGAACGGTGTTTTATCCTGGGTTGCGTATGTTAATAAATTTATCAATCAACGTTAATAGCAATAAAATTAAACTCAACACTAAAGAACACGCTTTATATACAAGTATTTATGCCAAGAAGCGATTATGAGGATGATATAGTAGAAGAAGTGTACAGCAAAGTGGTAGGCAAGTATGGAATTGGAAAGAGCAATTAATAGAGTGGAATATGTGATAGAGTTTTGTAAAGATAGAAATATGAAAATTACCAACATCTGGTTCAAAAACTATAAAAGAAGATTGTATACTTGGAAGGCAACTAGAGACACATTTAGAAAACAAATAGTTTTTATAATAATAGAAAAAGGTATAGAAATTTGGTAAAAAGGGCATATGGGGTACCAGGTGCAGATATACATACTGATCATGTACTTGTACTGGCTAAATAGAACACCAACAAACAGAAAGTAGGAAAAGTTAAAAAACGTGGAAAAAGAAAATAGAATAAAAGGAACATGGAATACATATAGGCTAGAAAAAAGCAATAAGAAAAAAATTAAAATTTTATGAAAAGAAAACTAAAATATAGAATGCTTAATACAGCACTTTAAAAAAGATCAGACGATGCCAAGAAGAAATGGTTTGAAAATAAGTGTAATAAGATACAAAAATTTAAAGGCGCTGGTATACAACATAATAAACGGAATGAACTGGAAAAGAAAATTGAAAAATCACAGCAATTAGGACTAGCATGCAAATATATTGAAAAAAGAAATAAAGGTTTTGATTAGATGGAAAAGGTACATAGAAAGTCTGTATAAAGCAAATGATGAACTAGATGAGCTAGATATAGAAAGGAAATACTTAGTAAATCCAGATAGAATAAAAATGAGACAGAGGTAGACAAGTATAGCAAAAGAGCATTTTGAATTAAGTATAGTAAGAAAGATATTTAGTGAAATATTTATTTTTGGAAAATTGTTAATTGTGATAAGTGGAATAAACTACGGAAAAGGATTGGAAATGTTTTGTTTGGAGTATTTTTATTTTATAAATAGACGATCAGAAATAAACAGGAAACTAAATGCGTTTTGATGCATTTAAAATGTGTATTTAGAGAAAAATATTGAATTAGGTTAGATGGTCGGACGATGTGAGAAATGAAAAAGTGTTTAGAAATGATTTCTAGTAAATACAATTATAAATAGAAAGAGAGGATTGATAGGCTTTGCGATGAGATTGTTTGCTGCAAAACATTGTTGAAAGTATGGTAAAAAACAAACCAAAAAGAGAAAGACGAAAAAGCAAGTTGACTACTAAAAATGATGAAGATATTATGAGATAAGGAGAAGACTAGATGATTATGAGGAAAGAAGGAAAAGGGCATAGGTTTTGCAATAACCAAAAAACTAATGATAATGATTAATATATTGCTAGTTACCTTCTTCAAATTATAGCCCAATTTTAATACTGTCTAATCTAGAAATATTTACGTTGTCAAACTATTTTATTATATAATTTATCTTAAATATTTTATATGAATTCCGATCAAAATGTTGAATAGATCGGTTGACATATGTTAGTCACAAATTTAATTCTACTTTGTACAATCATGGCGTTATTGAAGTATTTGGTAGGGAGTGACATTCTAATCTTATTAACAATCTTTATTGTGTGACCACTAATTTTTGAATCTTATTAATGTATTTTTTATTATTAAATTAAGCATATTTATAAAAAAAATTATTATATTGTCGTTGGCCTCTAAACATTTACTGCTTTGTCTACAAAGAGCGTCGGTTGTTGTACTGTTTGCTTTATGTTTTTTTCTAATATTGGCTTCATGGTTTCTAATACGACGAGTTAGTGCATCCTGAATGTCGACTTTTACTTTATATATCATATTTGTGAAGCAGCCATTAAACATCAGTCCAACTGTGTGCGGTTTGGGTATTTCTAAATATTGCCTAACTCTTTATTTTAATAAAAGTTAAATCATTTTGACAATACACTGACGCGTATTAGAATAAACAAATCTACTGTATAACTTAAAAACACATAAAAATTTCTACGTGTATAGTACAATTCTGGAGTTTGTCTGATTATATATTATTATAGTGTTTTTTTGTAACTTTGTTATTTTAAAAGTTACTGAGTTATATAAAATATTGGATTAATCCCCTTTATGTATTGCTTTGCTTGGGACATGTGAGCGAACAGGACAGATATATTTAAAAGAAAGGTACACTATAATATGCAAAAATACATTGGTGCTGCGGCAAATTCTAATATTGTTTCATTTAACCACTTAACAGTAATATATTATAATTATTGAAGTTTTAATACTGTGTTATTTCAATCCACTTTTATGATTGGTACAAAATATCGATATTTTTGTGAAAGATTGAAACCCTTACTGCCAACTATGTTTTTTGACGACTGTAATGTACAAGACAATTTACTAAATACCATTTTTTTTTTGTCTATTAAGTGTTAACTCTAAAAACTGTAACATATAAAAATAATTTTACTAGAACTGGCTGTTTATCCGAAAAATGTTTACCAGATATGCACCTTCCTATAAAAAGGTGTTTTTTTTAATTGCAATAGAACGCACTGACGCATGGCATAATTAAAGAGATGAAGAAAAAGGCAAAAGAAGTTACTATGGGACACCTAAATATGAAACCAATAGTGATAAAGGAAAGTCCGTTTGCGGACTACATAGTCATATACGCCAGTTCCGAATGGGAGAATCTAATAATGGTAGGGTACGTTGAGTGATGATGTTAACAAATCAAGAAAAGTGATAAAAATAAAATGATCGAAAAAAAATGGAGCAGATGACGGAAGTGTGACTTCAAGGATGTATAACGCAATAAGGATGCCGTTTATAAATAAGAGGATGTATTAAAATTGACAAAGACAATATATGCAACAATATTAATATATGGAAGTGAAACATGGGTGATGAATAAGAGGCAAAAATTGAAGATACAGGCTGCAGAAATGAAAACCTTGAGAAGAGTGAAAAGAGTGACAAGGAGAGACAGAATGTGAAACCTAAACATAAGAACAAGACTATCATCAACAGCAGTACAAAAGAAAATAGATGAAAGACAAATGAAATGGTCATGTCAGCAGAATGAATAGAGACAGACATGTAAAAATTTGGGAAGCCAGACCCGTGAGGTAAAATAAGAAGAGGAAGGCCACAGCAGACAATGAATAGGGCAATCACAAGACTAGAAAGGACTGAAAAAAATGGATAAAATTTTATAAAGAAAAGAAATAGTTACTAAAGTATAAGCAAAGCCTTGATACTCTAAGGGTAAAAGAAGGAATTATTATGAAAGAAAGATAGCTAACAGTTTAGAAAACTAGATTAAAAAAATATTACAAATTACAAAAAGGGTTACATATTTATTTTTGTATGTAAATCAAAAAATAAGCAATAACAAACATTATTTGAAAGTTATCTACGAAATTATTGAAGACCGTTTAACATTTTAAAATTAAAAATGATATTACATGCAACAGCGTGTCGTATTACATGAGGTATAATTGTATTTTTTAAATGTTTGGGCAGGGATTGTTGATGATGAACGCCTAATTGGACCGTTCATATTGTCAATTAGGATGATTTTTTTTGTAATATTTTGCCTGTACTACTTGAAGACGTGCTCTTGATGGTCCGATTGCTGATGTGGTTTTTACACTATAGTGCACATTATCGTGTAAGTATGCAATTTTTCAAGTGCAAGAGATTTGTTTGATCAGACTGGATCTTTAGATCCTTTAGACTTTTATTTATAGAGATATTTAGAATAGTAGTACACTATATTATTGTTATAATACGTTTATTTAATTTATTGCGTAAATTTATTATAACGACTGTTAACAATCTGCGTCTTCAGGAACATCAGGATGAAGAAACATTTGAGCTACTGCAACTTGCTTGCAAATCAATGGTCAGCTTTTCTAAAAGTAAATAGAAATCTAACCCAGCCTAACAGTAATTAAAAAAAATATATAATTTTAACCATTTTTATTAATTATTATAATAAACAAAATGTAATACTTTTATTTACTTATATTTTTTTAAGAAATGAACTTCTTATGGAAAGCTGTGTATTTAGTTAAAAAAATTACGATAAATTAAAAAAAGAATTTGTTTTCTATTAAACATTTATTTGAAATTTTTTTAAGAAAAAATCAACTTTTTCATCTTGTATAATTAAATAATATAAAACTACACATATACAACATGATTTTGATATAATAATAAGGTTTGGCAGAATGAAATGAAACAGTGCAGGAGACATTAAAAGAATTTACTGAAAACCAGAATAACGCTATCATCACTATTTAAAAGAGTAAGGGTACGGGTAAGGGTTGACTCTTCTTTAAATCAACTTATTTTCTAAATAATATTGAAATAGAAAACAAATTAATCAATCAATTTACAGTCACACAAAATTTATCTTTGTTAAATTTTAAATTCATTTAACTTCTATAAATAAATATTCATCTAAACGTGTTTCCATTTGATTTGTAAAAAAGAATATAAATGTATTTCATTAATACTTATATGGCATTAGAAGCCGTGGATATACATCGCCATATGTGTCGAATGCCGAGATCAAGATGCAGCCAAATGATTATTCTATTCGCATTTTAAATAAACAACGTACTTATATACTAGTACTTACTTTAAACGTGTTTGTAAAAATCGCTTTTAGAAAGAAGGTAAAATTCTACTTAGCGCCTAGTTTATGTTAAAAAAACATTTTATCATATGTGTATATAAGTGTGCCATTAAAATTGAGAATGGTGTAATGATAGTGGTAAAGTGTTTGCATCTATTTTCTGAAAGTACTTGATAAATTTATGTACTAGCTAATGGTCGGTTAAACGTTTATAAATAATACTAGTATATTGATATATGATTGAAAGTTAATGCGGCGATTGCATGGAATGAAGGTGCAAGTAATTTTAAATAATCTATTTTTATTGATAACCGCAATTTTGATGATGTGCAAAATACATATAAACTCTTATTACTACCTACTTTCTACTTCCGGACTTTTAGTTCTCCTAAATTACGTTTTGTGCGTATTTCTAAATGGCGAGTAAATTTGAATATAATCGATCTTAAATTTGTTTCTCAATTTATTTGTTCACATTTTAGTTAGAGTAATTTAATTAAATATATAAATAGTTTTAAAATTTGTAAATTAAACATGTAGTACAGGGCTGTGCATGCGGCCCGCGACCTTACTTTTTGCGGACCTAGGAGTGATTTAGCAACTTAAAAAAAAAATTGAAAGAGAACGAGATTTTAGTTTTTACTCAGCCCCTTACAATTTCAGTTGATAATGTAAGCAGAACACATCTTTAACTGAAATTGTGTGATTTGCAATCAGATTCTTTTTCCAAGGAAAAACGAAACTGTATTAGACTTTTTCAAGTTGTTGTCAGAAGAACAATACCCCAACTTGCAAAACTTAGGGCTTACACTGCGCTCAAGCTAGGAAGCACGTATCTTTACAAATCAGCTTTTCTAACATGAAATTTATAAAGTCAAAATATAGATTCCCTCTCTGATAAGTCGAGTAAGTGACTTATCAGAGAGGAGAGCTGTTTTGTTTATCAACAACAAATATTGATGCATTAGTTAGTGAAAACCAACATCCTCAAATTTTCCACTAAATTTATTGTAATTTTATATTTTTTTAAATAAATTAAAACAATAATACAAACGCGTTTTTCTTTGTATACCATACCTTTTAAAATCACAGATAAAGTTGCATACAAAGTATTTTATAATGCGGCCCTCCAACCCGCATTTTTTTTTTAAAGCGGTCCTTGGGGCACTTGCAGTTGGACAACCCTGATGTAGTAGTAAAATTTTACGTTTTCTCATATAATAAAAGCAGCATGGTACACAAGACAGAATCACATACCAATTGCCAATATTACCTAAATGAATTGTTATGTACATAATAGTTTTAAATAATACTTACTAAAATAGCTTGAAATATCAAGATGGATTAATCAATCTAAAGCAAAAAGTCATGTACACATAGGAATGGCAAAAAAACTTTTTAGAAGGAAAATCAAGATTTTGAGTAGCAAGTTTGATATAAATATGCGAAATAGGATTGTAAAATATTTGTATGGAGTGATTTCTATACGGACGTGAAACTTGGGCAACAGGAAAAAAGATTAAAGAAACGCAAAGAAGCACTCGAAATGTAGCTCTGGAAGAGATTAATGGGCATTAAGTGGCCAGACAAGATCTGGAATGAAGAAGTGTTGAGAAGAGCAGAGGAGAAAAGAGCGCTAGCAGGTACAAGGATTAATCATTATTGAAAATATGAATGCTTGGTATTTAACATAATACTTATAATAGGCAATTGTACAAGATTGTGAATTGAACAATTAAATTATATGTACTATAGTGTTTTCACAAGAACAGAATGATTTTATAGTAAAGACTGATTATTGAAGTTGAACAATCAAGATGACACGGGCAAAATCTTTAATCCTGCTTCAATCAATTTAATAAAACTTTTTCTAATACAGGAGTTCCTAATAAAATATTTGTAAATCACAAATTATTGAACGATTTAAAGGAAAGATAGAAAATGTTCTTACAAAATTAAATTAAGAAACATGTGTTTTTAATTTTAAGTTCTGTTTTACTTTTTTAAGTTCAGCGCTAGCTATACCATATTTTAATTTTTTATGACAATAGAATCATAAAAAGGATAAATAGGGCATGCATTGAAAAAAGATTATTTATTGAAGCGCGTGATCAAAGAGATGGGGATTGTAAATTTGAAGAGAAAATAGAAGATTTAAAACAACAGGCGTCTTTTATCTTTTAAGGAAAGAAGAAAGGTAAAGCAAAATGAAGGACGGAGGGCCGAGAAAGCTGGAGGAGAGGCACGTAGGACTAGCTAAATAATACTCTTACTAATCAAATTACATATAACGCAATCTTTGACTTTTGTCTAAACAGACGTTCTTTTATTGTAGTTTAAAAAAGTATTTATTGTATCTAACATTATCAATCAGCTTATAGTGCATTTATAAAGAAGAAATTGTTAAGTTTTCTAATATTAACTTAACAATCTTCATCATGTTTGATTTTATGACACGCAATTAAAGCCTCAAATAATCAAACGATGATAGAACAAATGAAGATTTTAAAAGATTCAGCAGAGTTGCACAAAACATTTGATGACATTGTTAAAAACCTGACTTTAAACATTACTAGACTGCATTGTTACAAGTTGTTGAAATAAATAATAATTATATTATGTAACTGTAGCTTGTTTTATCAGAGCATTTGTTTGGTGACTGAGTAGTTATAAATCTAGTGGCATCTGGATAAAGACTAGTTATGCTGGTATGCTTTTTTATGGTGTGTATTGGTAATGGCATGATCGACTACACGCAGGTTGCTGTTTTGTTAAATAAGGCCATTTTTTGCACAGCTGAAAGACTATCTAACACTCAACATTATCTCAACTACCAGAAAGCTATTACCATCAAGAACAACTTTCAAGTTTTATAACTGCTGTCTCTACTTAAACCCCTTGTTAAGCGTATTTTAAATACAACACCCTCTAAGAGACGTCTGAATAAAACAGACTTTTTACAATATTTTAATAGTAGCTAGTCATTTGAAGGCAATATTTCCAGAACATATAAAATGCAACCGGACATAATTGCCAGATAAAGCTTTACACATTGTGCGAGCTACCTTCGATACATGCTTAACAGTGCAAAACATTAGATCGACTATATACCGACTGCGATCTAAATTGTCTACGTTGGAGATGATTTAGGTTATTGTAACTGGTAATTTTAGTTAAGAATTATCATAGGTAGCAGGTAAACTAAAAATTAGTTTCTACTTAAGTAAATAAAGCGGTTAACACCTAACAGCGCAGAAAGTTGGTTTAAAATTAAACGGAGCTAAACATTGCTCTTTGCATTGATAAATAACCTACTAAAAAGTCATAGAAGTATATGATTGGGAGAAACAAATTTGCAAACATGCGCAGTATTATTATTCACTTCGAATAAACAATGTTTTATTAGGATTTTTAAATTTAAATTTACTAAAAACAAAAGTATCTAGTTATTATTATTAGAAATATAGTTTTTGCATTCCAAAATATAGAGTTTATTAACAGACAAAACAGTTTTTTTTTACTTTATAAGTGGTGTTCTAAAGGGTTTTCCAATAAGTTTAATTTTGAATAGCAGGTTATTTGGGCAGCTGCCAGTTTGAAGCTATTATCTTTTGACATTTGACAAGTAAAAACTACGCCATTATTAAAAATGGAATAATATCTTCAACAACGCATTGAAATTATTAAAATGCACTACAAAAATGGTGAACATTTTTCAGTCACAGTTCGCAAAACTAAAGCACTTTTTGGTCGTCGTAAAGCACCTTCTTGGTCGGCAATAGTAAACCTGGTGGAAAAATTTGAGGTGTTGGAACAAGTTTGTGATGTGAAGAATCGAAACCGAGCACAAGAGCACATGAGAATAATCCTGATGTAGCCCGTGTCAAAATGATCCGGAATTTTATCAAAACATCATCTTTAGTGATGAGGCTCATTTTTACTTCAGAGGCTACGCTAATAAGCAGAATTTTCGCATTTGGGGCTCAGAAAATCCAAGAATGATTGTTGAAAAGTCTTTGCATCCTCAACGTGTCACTGTTTGGTGCGGTTTTTGAGCTGTCGGTGTGATTCGACACTACTTTTTCGAAAATAAAGCTGGTGCAACTGTTACGGTGACTGGATGGCGCTACCGAGCTATGATTAATAATTTTTTTAAGGCCAGAATTGGAAGATATTGATGTGGACGACGTTTAAGTTCAGCAAGACGGCTCTACGTGCCACACAAGCAACGAAACAATCGCAATTTTGCAAGAAAAGTTTCCTGACCGTGTTATTTCTCGAAGAGGTGATCACAATTGGCCTCCGAGATCTTGTGATTTAACACCTTTAGACTTTTTTCTTGTGGCCACGTGAAAGATAAGGTTTATGCCAATGCTCCACAATCGATTTAAGACTTTAAAGATGGAACTCGTGAAGTTATCGAGGACATAGCCGCATATGTGCAAATTGGTCATGGAAAATTGGTGGTACTGCAACCGTAACCGTGGCGGCCATTTGACTGATATTGTTTTCAATTGTTATTGGCATACCTTCCTCTTTACAATGAAATAAACATTTATTGATTTCTCTTAAAAAATACTCGTTTTTTTTTTTAATATCAAAATGAAACCTCTTATTGAAAAACACTATACTTTGCGCCGACATTTTTTAATGTTATTTTGTCTGCGTGTATAGCAAAGAACCCTTGTTTTATTACATTCTACAAATTTATTAAATAAGTCGAATTGTTTTTTATACTTGACAGTCAACACGTTTTTGTATGTTTTATAGGTTGAGGTTATATAATAATAATAATAATAATAATAGCGTCTTTATTTCTAATATAATTTATACAGAAAAAGGCGAAGTTCAGTTTTAGCCATGGTTATAGCACTGGTCTTCCACTTAACCTTTATAATTTTCACATTAATAATTTTGATCTAAATTGTTTACAAACTTCTTTTTCTTCTATTCCTGTTTCTTTGTTTCATTTAATACATGGTTTAATCTTACATTTACTACTGTAGGTGTTGTAGGCATTCCAATTACTATATAATTTAAACAGCAAAAAATTGTCAACTTGACATTATTTATTCTTCTCGTTGTTTTCTTACTAACGGGTGAAAGTTGATTGATGATAAATTTGATTTGATGAAATGTCAGATGAATAGACGTTTACTCATGGCAATTTTATTAGTAACGCTATTTAGCACTTTACTGCAAGATGAATAAATCGGCCTTTAGTTGTACAACTGTCAATCACTAAATTAGAAATTCGTTAATCAATCAATTAGAATTTTTTTAATGATAAAATTTAATCCCCAGATTTTACATAAATATAAATATTTTATATTTTATTATTGTATATAATTTTTAGTGGTCCATGAGGGGCAAAGCGTACCACCGGTGGGACGCGTACAACCAGTTTGGAATTGCTGCTTTAGATTATAAGTTACAATTATAAGCCACCTGTATCTAAACTTCATATTTTTCTTTTTAAATATTAACTTCAACCAGTAGCAATCACGATAGGGACAATAAATGAAAAATATGCAGAAAATGTTAATTGCAAAGATTATCCAATTAAAATATAATATTTTATTGAACGATAAGATTAATAAAATTATATCAATTCTCAGGTTAATAACATAAAATGATGTAAATACACAAACCATATGCTTAAGTCCATAAAAATAAATCGCAACGATATTTTAAATGTGTCATTAAATTTAATTAAAATACCAAAGCGGTGGTTCTTTTTTACAAACAAGGCAAACGTGAAAAGATGGAATACTTGAATGAATTTAACGAGTGTATATTTTCCGGTATGATCGTCGAACTCGCAAGTTTTGTAGTAAAAGACTCAAAGCAATTACACGAAAGGCAGACATTCCGCATGAGCCGGAGCTTAGATAATTGTGTTGCTTTAGAAGACGAATGGCGCTCGTTTCGCTCAACGAAATTGTTGATAATTTGCAATTGACGAAGCAAATTTTTAAATATAAATATAATGATATACTTTCAAGATTATTAATTGCTACTCCTTCAGGATATATTTTGCTTAAATATAAATTGTTACTAAAATTGATCGATTATTGCAAAATATACATTAAAACAAAACCACAATTAGTTAAAATATGATTACTTTTATATAATATACTACTATTATGTTATTATCAGTTTATAATTAATTAGTTATCAAAATAAAAATAGTCATTAAACATCAATAAATCAAGTTTTTCAACTATTCCCAAGGATTGAATACTATATGAATTTTACACACTTATAGTAATAAGGTTAAAACGTTTGTGTGAGAAAATTAATAACTTGATAGCATCATCAACAAATTCCTACCCTACAAGATACAATAGTTTCCTCGCGCCTCGCAAGACAATAAATCGAAACCAGCCGGAATGTTTAATTGCACGATAAATTATTTTGTTGCAGGTGTCGGCATGATCCCGGTCAAAGAGTGAGTACTTTTATATTTTATATATTATTACACTGATTTTTGCGGTCGTTATTAAAGAAGCGCCGTTCTAACAAGATTAATGGAGACACGAGGATTATAAATTGAAATGGCTTTTAGATTGTTTCTTTTTTCTCTGTTTGTAGTAAAAGGACGGACCCGTTGAGCTGGCAGATCATATCCGATTGTAATTCTTCGACGAGATCTTCGCCACAGCTTACTGAAAAGAATCATGATGTACGCATTAGTATTATGGTCGCTCCGAGGTCGAAACTTGGTTGTGGGTATGTATTTTTTTGTATTTTATTATATGAGTTAGTATTTTTTGGTTTTAACAATTGCATAGGCTATGGCATAATATATTTATCATAATTCAGAAAAAACAATAACATCTAATATAATAAAAAATTATCGAATGTTAGTCACTATACAAAAAATAGAAAAATATATTATACTATTATTAGCTCCCCAAGTATGTCATGCTTTTGTGCTCAGAGTTGGGTTTACAAAAATTTTAGATACTTCTTGACTTAACCAATGTGTAATCACCCATAATTAGTAATCTGCAATAGTATTTGTATTGGAGATAATTTCTACTTAGCTATTGAACATACTTTATATGTATATTATCTGTTTGTAGTGTTTTTGGTTTCCAAGTTAACAGATTATCAAATTTTTCTACTCCCTTCTAAATATTGTCACTTTTATTCACGCCTAACTGAATGGATATGTATCATATATTCACTCTAGTGTGGATATGAAATGCCGTACCAACCATAAAAACAAAAAATACAAATCACAATGTTTATTTGATTACGTCGCTAAATACAAATGGTTTTTTTATATGTAAAATGTCAAAAATAGATTAAGAACGTTTTATTTATTAACTGTTATTATACAATAAAGCTTAAAAACATTTTTAATTAAATATTTTAACAGCATAATTTAACCAAAATTATCGGTAGTTCTGAATTTGATAATTATGCGAAACGTCAAATGTCAAACATAACCTGAATTTATTTCAATATAAAATAATGTTAAATGATTAATTGAAAAGTTTTAAAATAATTTTTAGATTTTTATCAGTCGTAGAAAAAGTAAGCTGTACAACTCGAGTGGAATGCCCATATTGCACTTAGACGTTTGGAGCACTCGGCTTGCTGCGTCGTGCTACAAATTCGTCTTCGTGCGATATGGGCATACTATCCACTCTTGTTATACAAAATACTATTGTTTGACACATTTTGGTTAAATGCTATAGTATTTTTTTGATAAATACTTTTCTACTTTCAATTTGTAGAAGGTTAGATGTAATTCTTAGCTACCGAAAATGGAGTGTCAACTAAGCGAAGCGAGTGAGGGCTGTTAAAAGCAAAAGGCTGCTAAAGCATTTTGGCACAAGTTACACTCAATATTTTTTTGCCGAAAGAACGTCATTAGAGACACGGTGAGATTTTTGTTTTAAAAATAATTAAATTGAAATTTAAATTATTTTCCACGTTGAGAGAGATTATCCGATTTTAATAAAGACAGATTCAATGCTTAAATTTGCAATGATCTACGTCAATTTATCCGAGAATTAGATATATGATGAACATTTGATAAGTTACCAACTGTCGCAATGTAGGGCAAAATAAAACAATGTTTCTGAAACTTATAGTTCAACTTATGTTTGTGATTAGAAAAAAATGAATAAATTGGGGTGGTTGTTAGGGAAAAAAAAGAGTAAAGTTCTGAAATTTTAGATTCGTATAGAATTTTACTTACAAATTCAATGACAAAATAGTAATAAAAAATCTCCTGGATAAAATAGACTGGCATAAACAAAAAAAAAAACAAAAAATTTGCAACGTTTTGTTTTTTTGCGCTCAAAATTTACCTAGTCAAAGAAGACCGTAATATCATTAACTAATAGATGATTGTAAATTGTATTTTAAACTACTTTATTTTCTAACAGAGCCATGTCTCTATATTGTTTATTGTACATATATTAAAAAAAAGCATCCAAACATACACATGTCTTCTCTGTGACTCGGTGTGTCTGACACCTCGACACTTAACGGTATTAAGATGTTATAGATTATATATATATATATATATATATATATATATATATATATATATATGGGTAATTCCATTACTTTTCGACCAAACTTAAAAACTAAGTATCTCCAAACTGGCTCAAAATTAAATATGTGATAGTAGGTACCAAAAAAACATATTTCCCAAATTTTCAACTTTTTAAGTCATGATCTTAATTTTTGGGAGTCTCTCAAAGTTCTGAAAAACGCCTAAAAATCACATTTTTTTGCTAATTTTCAACATTTTTTTTCTCAGCGTAGAAACATTGGAAAAAGCTCTGCAAGGTCTGATTCTTTTTGTAATTTCTTGTACTTTAACTTGTTCTTTTTTTTTAATGTAGCCATTTTTTATTTCCTTTAGCGTAGGCCGTTGTAAAAATAGCCTAAAATTATAAAACCAGCCCCACATTAAAAATGCCATAACAAAATCAAATTTTAATCAAATTAGGTCTAGTTTAGCTTAATTTGTTTGTTTTGAATTGCTCTTTTAAATTTTGTATAGTTTTTTCCGATCGAAAAAGTAAATCGTGAGATACCACTTTTCAAAGATTAGTAATTTGGCCAAAAATGCTCATTTTTGTATACATTGAAACCGTTGTAACTTTTTTTTACCTAAATTTTTTTTGCTGAAATTTTCAGTAAACTTTCCTCATATATGCTTAAAACATTTCTTAAAGTTTGGTTCTTGGGAATGAAAATGGGCTCAAGCTACAGAACTTTCAAAATTTGTAAAAAACATCGTTCTATACGTTAATAACCAGGTAATAATTTTTACTTACGCTTTAATTTTTACAAAAAAACTACATTTTATCGCATTGGTTTAAACATATCATAGATTAAAAATGTGTTTTCAATAGAAAATATATATTTTTATTTATATAGATATATTTTTATCTTTATTTTTATTGTACCTGTAAGACAAATACATAATTTTTGCTAAAATTATATCATGATTGCCTTAATTCTAAATTTCATGAGAAAGCAGGCCAAAAAATACACAGGGTGTTTCCTAACTAAAAAATAAAACCTAAAGTCCTTTTTTTTAATTTGATACAGAAAATCTAAATATCTTTTTTGTCTATTTCGCTTCGTTTTCGAGATAATTGAAAAATACACATTATTAAAAAAAAACATTTGTAACAATAGTAATAAGAAACAGAACAATATTACATATTTTAATAAGTGGACTTATGATGTCTGAGATTGATTGCCAAGAGCTACTTGTAACTCTTCCGTTTCAGATATCCAACAATAATCGTCAAACTAGACAATCTCCATTATTTAGAGAATCTATACATTGGACCAACTATGGACTCAATAATCTATTGGCAGAATGTGTAGAATTGCAAATATCTTTCCTAATAACATCGATTTGTTTTGCGTTTTTAAATGTACATTATATGTGTTTATTTTGTATTTTTTATGCCCATTGTCTAGTTTTAAATATTACACATTGTTTGTATTATTCATCATTATTTATGTGCAGGATGATGTAGATGTAAATGGTTTTTTTTATATGCCGTTAGTAAAGAATTATTAAAGTTTTCAAAATGACTACCATAAGCGCTGATGCAAGCTTGTTTTTTAGCAACAAAAAAACAAACAAAACAGCATTATTTTAACAATTGTTACTTGTCAAAATTGTTTTATTTGGTTTGGTTAGTAAAATTTGTAAAAAATGCTGTTTAACAACGGAGAATACACATGTCATTTTTTTATAATCATAATTTCTTGAAAATCAGATGGAAAATTTGTTGGATAACAATGTCCCTCTTGCCTAACGTAACAAAGTGTAGTACCAGTACGTTGGAGCACCGCCCCCCTATGTTGTGCAATATGTAGTTCAATGGCTTAACAATAATCTTAAGGATAGATGGATTAGTAGAAGTCCAGTAAACTGACCTGCAAGATCTTCTGATCTAAATCTATTGAACGTTTAGGTGACACATGAAACAATTAATTTATGGAAAGCCAATAATCAACGTGGAGCAGCTACAATAGAGACTTGCAAATGCTGCATTGCAAATTCAACACATAACAGGTTTTGAAACAGTTTATTATTCTTTTTTAGTGTGTTCTCAAGCTTGCATCAACGGTTATGGCAGTCATTTTGAGAACTTATTAAAAATGTTCTGTTTGTTGATACCATTGTTATAAATAATCTTTTTTTACTTAAAATTTTTTAAATAAAAAGTTATCTAAATAATGTGTATTTTTAAATTATCTCGAAAACAAAGCAAGATAGAAAAAAAAAATATTTAGATTTTCTGTTTGAAATTTTTTGCCTGCAGTTAGGAAACTCCCTGTGTATTTTTTTGGCGAGCTTTGTCATAAAATTTAGAATTAAGGCGTCCATGATATGATTTTAGCAAAAATTATGTGTTTGTCTTACAAGTACAATAAAAATATACATTTTTTATTAAAAACTCATTTTTAATCTAAGATATGTTCAAACCAATGCAATAATATGTAGTTTTTTTTTTTTTTAAATAAAAGCGTAAGTTAAAATTATTACCAGGTTATTAACGTATAAAACGTTGTTTTTTACAAATTTTGAAGGTTTTGTAGCTGAGGCCCATTTTCATTCCCAAGAACCAAACTTTAAGAGATGTTTTAGGCATATATGAGGAAAGTTTACTGAAAATTTCAGCAAAAAAAATTTAGGTAGAAAAAAGTTACAACGGTTTCAATGTATACAAAAGTGAGCATTTTTGGCCAAATTACTAATCTTTGAAAAGTGGTATCTCACGATTTACTTTTTCGATCGGAAAAAACTTTGCAAAATTTAAAAGAGCAATTCAAAACAAACAAATTAAGCTAAACTAGACCTAATTTGATTAAAATTTGACTTTGTTACGGCATTTTTAATGTGGGGCTGGTTTTATAATTTTAGGCTATTTTCACAACGGCCTACGCTAAAGGAAATAAAAAATGGCTTTATTAAAAAAAAAAACAAGTTAAAGTACAAGAAATTACAAAAAGAATCAGACCTTGCTGAGCTTTTTCCAATGTTTCTACGTTGAGAAAAAAAATGTTGAAAATTAAAATTAAAAATGTGATTTTTAGGCGTTTTTCTGAACTTTGAAAGACTCCCAAAAATCAAGATCATGACTTAAAAAGTTGAAAATTTGGGAAATATGTTTTTTTGGTACCTACTATCACATATTTAATTTTGAGCCAGTTTGGAGATACTCAGTTTTTAAGTTTGGTCGAAAAGTAATGGAATTACCCATATATATGTATATATATATATATATATATATATATAATATATTTAAAAAAATGCATTTATATGTAACACGTTCAAATGTGCACGACCATAACATAAGGAACAAGGCAAATAATACACTCAAGCTCTCCGATTAGTTAGATCACAAACCATCCAGAAATATTATGCAATCAAGTTTGTTCATATTTTGCCGCATTCTATTAAAAGTTTACCAATGCCAAATTTTAAAATGACTATGAAGTCATTATTGAATGAAATATTATTCTATAGTTGGGAAGATATATAGTTGATGTTGTGTGCTAGTTTATTTTAAAATGTGTTATTTTTTTTGTAATAATTTAATTAGAGATTCTATATACATGTATCAATCATTTTAGTTAACTTTTTTGAGTTTTGTAAGATTTGTCTGTATTCCAAATTAGGTTAACTTCGAATCTGTGATATTATTATCTTAGTTATTATTTTACATCGTTTTTTAATCAATTTTTGAATAACATTTTTACTACACTATATTTGTGATATAATTATTAGTTTTTTTTTTAATTTTTAACTAAATTAAATATTGTGATTATGTATTGTTTCTTATTTCTTTTAAGTACATTATAATTTATTTAACTAAAGCTAAAATTACGCTCAATCTGCATATTATTTATTATACTTATCTGACTTGTGAAAAACTGTATGTTACTGCACCAATCAATTATTATTATTATTATTATTATTATTATTATTGAAATAAACATTGCAAAAAATTGCAAAATTTTAAAATGTGTTTTTTAGTTCTACTATGACTATACATTTTAACCATGCAAACAAAGGTGCTCGATATAGCTTGATACAGAACTAAAAGTTTACCTATTCCTACAAACACATTATTTTGCAGAAAAATTTGCAATGATTACTTCTAAACGTTTTTATTGAAGTGTTACTACTTCTCCACAAAATGATAATACAGCTCCATTACAAAAAAGGAAACTTTAATATATAATTTAACAAACAAAACACAGTTTTTAACATTTGCCCGACAAATCGTCTTAATTACATTGCTAAAAGCGGTATCTTAATTTTTTTTGTTTTGGATTTTTGGTTTTGGTAAGCATTTTATGAGCTCAAGTGTTGACTACACTAGACCATTAAGTTTTTTTATGTAGTATTGTTTTGAGAAAAAAATCACCGTGTTGTTTAGTTTCTTACAATTTAGTTTGAAAATGTTGCTTTAATATCAACATAAATAACCACTAAGTACAAAGAGACAATCGACTTTCTAACTAGTATTTTTCTACGCAAAGTAATGTTTTGTATCTGGTGGAACAAAGAAGTCGCACCAATACAAAAAAACTTTTAACACGGCATTAACTGAATATCTAATATTTGTGGTTTGAAATAAATTTAAATTTTTCCCATATTATCTTTTTGACTGAAACCAAGGTAAACATTAAAGATCAACATTGTTTAATCTAATAGATTCTGATTATCATCTTGAATTTTGACCAACAGGTTGTTTGAGTATTTCTTAAACTAAATTTTCCCGATAAAACTATTTTTGTAATAGGCAAGTTTTGTGATGACTTTGACTCTGCAAGTGTTTGTACATAGCACTAAATTTAAGTCACCCATTTTTTACATAACTATCTGGCCAACAAACAATGATTTTTGCTGCTTCTTATACTTTTACTCAACTTAATCAGCAACTCACTTATTTTTCTTGTTATTTCTTGGTAAACCAACGTTATTAGAACTATTCCAGAGCTTACAACAACTTCTGTTGAGGCCGTTTTGGGAATTTTTGATAATTTACTTATTACTTCTGTCATTATTTTAAGATGAACATAGTAAAAATTAAACATTTTTTGAATAATTTTGATACTCATTGCTTTTATTCTAAAGATTCGCATATTGCTGCAGAAAATCTCACAAAAACCATTTAAAAAGTCATCAAAACATGTGTTCCGTTCTCTGTTATTAAGCCCAAATAAAATAGTTTTTGTGCTCAATTTGGACAAATCAGGCAGCTAATAAGAAGCGGAAGGCGTATAACAAATTTATTAGTTATTCTTCTGATGAAACTAATCAGGAGTATAAAAAGATTGTATTTTAAATGGAACATCACTGGAGATGAAGAGAATTTACTTATATAGGGACAAACGGACAATCGGTAATAGACTACGTAGTTGTAAAAAGGAGGCGTGGGAAGAGATTGACAATTTTAAAGTAGGAATAAGAGTTAATTCAGACCACCAGCCTTTAGAATTCAGCTTAAATGGAGAAACTCTGAAGAGACAGGAAAATAAAAAGAAAAGTGAAGAGAGGATAATATGGACGGAAGAAAATGTTATAATGTACAAACAAAATCTGAGAGAAATTAGAAAAAACGGAAGCAATGTCGAAGAGATAATGAGGGATTTAGAGAAAACAATCAGGAAAGCGGTAGTAAAGAAAACATGTAGAAGAAATGAAGAAAAAATGAAAAAGAGCAAATGGTGGAACAGCGAATGTACTAAGAAAAAACTAGAAGCCAGAAAGATGTTACGGCACTGGAGAAATAACAAATGCACAAAAGAAGAATATCTAAACGATCAGAAGGCATACAAAAATCAGTGTAAAAAAGCTAAAAGCGAATTTATAAAAAAAAGAAGAAATAGAAATTAAAAAAAACTAAGTCAGAAGCAGAAGCATGGAAATACATAAACAAAGAACTAAGAAAAAAACAGGGAGATATTGAGGCAATACCAATGGAAGCGTGGAAAGAACACTTTTGAGTTTGTTTGGAGGACAAAAGGAAAAAGAAGAAAAACTAGACAGACAAGAGCCAATCCTACAAGCGGAAGAAATTTTAAAAGAAGCAATATGGGAGAAAATAAAAAAAATTAAAGAAAAGAAATGCGCCAGGTATGGATGGGATACAGAATGAAGCGTGGTTGTATGGTACGGAAGAGCTGATTGAGAGATTGAGTGAGTTAATAAATAGAGTATGGAAGGGAGAAGGGTTTCCAAATCAATGGAGAGAAAGTCTTATATGCCCTATACACAAAAGTGGAACCAAAAGCTAGTAAATAACTACAGGGGCATTACACTACTGGATACGGCATACAAGATCTACGCCATGATATTGGAAGAAAAGTTGAATAAGGAACTGGGTATGAAAGAGATAATTCCAGACGGGCAGGCCGGTTTTAGGAAGGGAAGAGGTACCATGGATAACGTATATATTTTACACCATATTGTGGAAAAAGAAATTGAAGAAAAAGGGGGAAAAGTATATGCGTTATTCCTGGATCTAAAGGCGGCATTTGATAGTGTGGATAGAGAGAAACTGTAGAAGTGTATGAGAGAGAAAGAAATTAGCGAGCACCTGGTAAGAAGAATGGAAGAAGTGTATGAGGAGACAGCAAGCAGAGTGTGGGTGAACGGGAAAATGAGTGAAAGATTTTGGAAAACAAAAGGAGTAAGACAGGGATGTCCATTGAGTCCCACTTTGTTAGCAACCTACATAGCAGATGCAGAAAAAAAAATGAGGTTAGCTCAAGCAGGAGGGGTAGTAGTCGGCAGAGAAAAAGTGTGGTCGCTAGCATATGCAGACGATATGGTAATTATAGCAAAAGAAGCGAAGGAAACGAAAGAAATGATTAAAAGTTTAGAAATAATTTTAGAAAAAAAAGTTTAGAAGTTACTGTAGCTAAAAGAAAAATTATGGTGTTCAGAAATTGGGGTGGGAGAAAAAAAGTTGAGGACTGGAAATGGAATGGGCAAGGTATTACGGAAGTAAAATCTTTTAAATATTTGGGATATGTTTTTTGCACAAACAACACTGAGAGCGAACACATTAAAGAGATGGCTCGAAAAGCAAATAAAGTAGTGGGACAAATTTGGGGGATAAGTGAAAGAAAATTTGAATGTATGAGAATAAAAGGACTTATGTTTGATAGTTTAGTTAGGAGTATGATATTGTATGGGTCAGAAATATGGGGATGGAAGGAACAAGAAAAATTAGAACCAATACATGTGAAATATTGGAGATGGGTGCTAGGTTTAAATAGGAAAACTCCAGCATATATTGTACTGGAGAAAGTCAAAAAAGATAAGTTAAGAGTAGAAGCAGGAAAAAGGCAAAGAAGTGTGAAGAAAGAATGAGACAGAGACACGAATGTAAAATCTTACAAGAATGCATGAAAGAGAAATGGAAAGATAGGAGAGATTAGGGAAAATTATTACAATAGGAATGGGTATGCTAGCCAGGAAATTGAAAGAATGAGAGAATCTGGGAGGGAAGAGATAGAGATATACAAAAGCAAGAAAGGAGAATACGAGTGAAAGAGTCTAGGTACAACGCAAATTATGAACATATTATAGAAAGCGAACTGCCAATGTACTTAGTGAGTGATAGATATAGTAAAATTGATAAAAAGATGATTGCAAGATTCAGATGTGGTAATGAAGAGCGAGTGACTAAATTTTTGATGGAAGAAGATTTGAAAATGTGCAGAATGTGCGGACAGACTAAAGAAACTATGGAACATATGTTGAAAGAGTGTAACGAAATGAGAGAAGAACAGATGGAAAAAAATGAGATATTGAAAGGGGACGGAAGAGGGATAGAATGGATGAGGGCAATTAAAAAACGAAGAAAAGAAGTAGATGAACAGAGAAGAAAATACTTTTAGTTGTATTAATTTTATAAGGATTAGGTTTTATAATTTTGGGAAGTTAAAAATGTATTTGTAAATGTAATTTTCAAGGCCGAAAGGCAAAAAATAAACGTATTAATAATAATAATAATAAAAAGTCAGGATTGACCGAGGATTGACAGAAATAAAACCGGTCAAATCACTCTTTCCTTAAACAACAAAAAATTGTGTAAAACAACAAATTGCAGGGTAGTTCAAAATCTACAATACCTTCTTTACAAAATAATAAAAACATTTTAGTTACTAATCTAAAGGAAAAAGCAGATATTTTTGCAAATGGATTTGCATCTAATTCTAAATCTCTGTATTGTTGTATATACAATTCCAGCTAGTGGTGAAATAATAGGTCTAAAACATTTTAGGCAACGGGTTATCAAAAATACCTTTTTAAATTATACACCAGAAATGCATCAGGTGTAGATGAAATTTCAGCTATTATTTTTAAAACACTTAAATATATAAATTTTATCTAAAATAATTGCTTTATTGTACAAATAAGACATTTCCGAGTTGTTGTAATTGCAAAAGTTCAACCTATAAATAAAAAGGGAGACCAATCTGATGCTTAAAATTGCATTTACTGTCTAATATGTTTAATTTAAAAAATTATTAATTTTCACGTTGTCAAGTTCTTAGAAATAACTATATCTTAGGTACTCAATATTGGTTTTGCTCAGAAACGGTCGACAACAGGTCTTCTGACGTTAGTCACATATGTAGTTCTACTTTAGACAAACATGAAAAAAATCTTGCAATAGCTCTAGACAATTCTAAAGCATTTAATAGAGTATAGCATCATACTCTTATTAACAAACTTTGTTGTATAGGTTTTGATCACAAATTTGTAAGTTTTACTAATAACTTTTTTGTTAATAGAAAAATTATAGTTAGAGTTGATGGTTTTAACTTTGACTCTAAAATTATAAACAACGACGACTCTTTATACTTTATACTTTCTAAAGACTATATCGACAAACAAGACAGAGCGTCTCAAAATCCGAAATATAATCAGTACCAAATATTAAACTAAACAACAAATTTTATCTAAATCTTTTTCAATTTGTTTTCTTCTTCTTATAGTGACATACTTGCTATGAGTGTTTGGCGTCCCTCTCGTATGTTTGTGGTGCGCGATAATAGTTCCACACAAACATATGGGACCTACAGTTTAACGTTGAATCCGAACCACACCACTAGAGGGGTTTACTAGGCAAATACTTTGCTGGTTTGCCATTGCCTTGCAAAGGAGACGACCTCAACGAAATATATTCGACAAATTAGATATTGCCGCTGCCGGGAATCGAACCCGGGATGCCTGCACAACAGTCCTCGCACTAGACCATTTGTTTTCTAAGAGTTACAATTTCACATAATCTTCTCTGGAACGACCATGTTGTTTACATAGCTTTGAAAGTATCTAGAAAACTAGGATTTCTTAATAGATGTAAACAGTTTTTTACTTTTGTTCAGCTTTTTTATATAAAACTTATATTTGTCCTTTATTAAGTGTTGTTCCCAAGTATGGGGAAGAGCATCCGAAACTATATCTTTTAATTTTATCCAAAAACGAACTATTCAAATCATTGCCGATCTAAAATTGACTAATAACTTTGATTCTTTTCCATTGCAGATCTTTGGATTTTCTATAAACAAATATTTACTTATAGTATAAGGTTTTTTTACAAATGTGTTTTGACATTTTAGAGTTGTAGAAACGAAACTATTAAGAGAAAAATTTTTAAACAAACTTTTGATACCTGGAATAAATTTCCAAACTCATTATTTTCCGAGACTTAAGAAGAAGCAGAAGATTAAACTATTGATTAGTTTATATTATTTGAATATTGAAAAAAATAAATTTTATTAATAAAATAATACAGTCTGTTTTTTACCACAAATATTTTATTAATATAAATATATATCCTTGAAGAATATATATCAATACAAACAAAAGTTCAAGACTTGTGTTTCGACTTTTGAAGGCAAGTGAGAACATTTTAACGAAAAAATACATTTATACAGAAAAATAATTATAGAAAAAAGTAAGGGAAAAATAGAATTACTGATGACCAAGAAGGATGTAAAAAGTGGTGATTTATATTGTGGCTTACCACTATTATTCTTTTTTATTCAGAAGATTAACAAGATGATGTTTTTTGTGAATTTTGGCGGCTTCTAACAAATTAAACTTAGTGCTTTTTGTACAGTTGTGTAACATTTTAATTTTAATAATTTTGGGGAAAGTATGATTAGAATTTATAATATGAATTGCAAATGAACTTGTATCGTGGTTTAGTCTAAACACTTTAAAATGTTCTGTATATTGTGTTTCAAAACTTTATCCAGTATGCCCAATAAATTTTAAATTTAATAATATCGTATCGAACTTATTCATTAATCTAATAGTAGCATCTAGCAGATTCTAATTTAAATTAGTCCAAGGAATAGATTAAGAATGCATCTTTTATTGTTTGATGGCTATAGAACCTACGTCTGATCACGGTCTTATATCATACAAGCCAAAAACATCACTTGTAGAACTTTCATAATTCTGTTTGTTGATACCATACATATAAATGGTGTAAATGGATTAGGAATGATTACTATATATCTTATTATTATTGTTTATATTTTTTATTAGAAAACAAATCTTTTTGTTATTTGAGGTTATGTGCATAACATTAGTGAAATAAACTGTATACTTTAGTGCGCTGTTGTTAAGTTTTTATTATTATAAGACAAGTTTTAGATGTTAACATCTAAAACTTGTTCTGAAATAATACATATACTCTCTAAAAAAACTATAAATCTTTTTGTGTTGCCATTAGTGAGGTACTGGTTGAACCAATTGAAGCGTGGTCTGTAATAACGTTGTAAGTTATATTTTGGTAAAAATACAGATTTTTAGAAATGAACGTTGTGTATACACATAAAAAATCTGGAAAGTTTAGTAAAAACGCTAAACTGCTTTTTAAACGAAACTTTTTAACAAGTTTAATGAAAATTGCTATTAAGTTCAGAATTCGAAAGCGCCTCAAATAAGATTAAATTAATAAATCTTTCTCATTAGTGTCTGTTTTAATTATTTTATTTATTTTATGTGCTTTATTTTATTAAATCTTTGATAAACATTTTGGAAGCGCTCAACCTTTTTTTGTTTTTTATATAAATTCTTGCTTTTTTTTAATTTTCCAATAATCTCTGTATTCGTTATGAAAATTTTTGTATTTTAATACGGACGGGGGTGGTCTAATTTGTCATTTTATGTAGTAAATTATTTAATACAAACCTTTTAATGATACAAACAATACTAGTTAATAATATGAAGAGTTCGCAATATATTCGTAGTTTAAACAAAGTTTTTGCTGTTATATATTATTTCATGAAAATTATTTTTCTTTCTGGAAAAATGCAATACACACTGCATAAAGGTTTCATAACCTGAAACATTAGTTTGAAATTGGATTTTAAGCAAAACATGCGAATTAACTTTTTTCCTATCAGACTTATTGGGACATAAAGTTTACTGTACTTTAATTTTTGTCCATAAAATTTTGCTTTGAAATAAAAAACTAATTTACTAGTTGTTTATAGTCATTTACTTTTTGTATTTTGTCAATAATGCAGTTTGGCAATGAATAATATGTCGACAATATTTTTGTTTACGGCTTTTGCAACGGCAATGCTTTAGAAAGTTGTTAGGAATATCAATGAATTTTTAAATAGACGTCAGCTATCACGCCGTGCATTTTTCGATGCTTTTCAAAGACAATGTGAAATTGGTAATCGTCACATTGGTGGTGTAAATCTACGATACAATACTGCAAGAGAAGAATAAATTGGTGCAGTGCTTGATGAATCAGGTATTAGTACTTGAAAAATTGCAACCCGTCTGCAAGTTTTTCAAAACTTTGTTCTAGAACTATAAACAAAGTGTTGCATTCCTATTATTATCACTGGATTCATTGCTTACAACCAGTAGATAAATTACAAAAATTAACTATTTTGCAATTTCTTCTCGAACAGCATTGTTTAAATGCTACTTCTTACTTGGTATTGTTAGATAACCACTTGCTCGAGTTATCAGCAAATGTTCTACTTCCATTGCGCAACGTGTTGTGGTATCAACACGATGGTGCGCCACTGCATGCTGCAAGGGTACTTGTAGAATGGCTAGAGAACCGTTTTAATGAAATATGGATGTGTATGCGTGGTCCAGTTCAGTGGCTTGCTATGTTGCCAGATTTAAATCTACTAGATTTTTATTTTTGGGGCCACGTAAAATAACTAATTTATGCAGAAGAAGTACACAATGAAAAGCAATTACAAGACAGAATTATGAATGCTGCACTTCTCATTAAAACTTTGCATCTGTTATGTTATTAAATAAAGTTATTACTATTAGTTTTTTGTGGAACTTAAAATTAATATATTTTTTAAAAGTTTGAACCTCGATCTTCAAAACAACGGCGGATCGGAAAAAAGTTATGTGTCAATAGTATTGTTAAAAAAATTTCTTTTAAAAATTTTGATCCTAGATCTCTGAACTGTTCGTGAATATTTGTTAGAATTCCTAGCCAGTCTTCTAACTACCAGTAAATATTTGTTTAGATGGCAATATGTCTTATATTTTGTTAGAAAAATGTCTATGCAAATATCTATAGAAAATGCAAAGATCTGTAACATTAAGCCGATGTTGTAAAGTATCTAAGTGATTAGTCAATTTTGGGTTAGCAATGAACCAAATAGCTTGATTTGAATCAAATTTAGAAGAGAAAGTGTAGTTTTGGATGCTCCTCCCCATACTAAAACAATATTTAATATAAGTTTTATATATATATATGAGAAATCTTGGTTTTCTAGATACTTTTGAAGCTATGCCAACAACATGGTTATTCCAGAGAAAATTATGTGAGATTGTAACCCTAGATGATTTAGATATGGATTTGTTGTTTAGTTTAATATTTGGTACTCGAATTTTGGTTTTCAAACAGTAAGAAATTTTTTTATAGTTAAAATTGACTATGTTGGGAATACCTTATTCAGATATTGTTTTGAGATCTTTGTTTATAGATTCTAACTTTGTTCTGCCATATTTGTCAAAATGGTTGATATGATATTTACTTAGAGAACAGCTTGTGCATATAAAGATATAAAGGGTTTTCAAGGAAGTTTTATTTTACAATATTTATTTTATTAAAGCGTTTGGTTCTTTTATTTTAATTCAAAGTATAAGTTCTATGATTGAACATGGAAATATAAGAACATCAGATACATGTCCTTGCTTTCTCAGGCAAAATGTCTTTTTGATCAAATTTTGCATTGTGTTTTTACATAACTATGACAGTATGGGAGTCTCTGATTCAAGAAATTAAGCACCTAGATTTTTTTACGCAATAATGAAATTGGTTTTACAGTTTGTGTGAATGGTTAGTTTATTAAAACACCAAACGGTAGGCGAAGAAAATATTTGATAATAATAATTGTTTGTGCAGAAATTATAGTTTTGCTTATTGGCGTATTGTTGCAATAGAAAATAGTACTTGAAACTTATGATTTTTTTTACCTTTTGCTTGTATTTCCAACACTTGAGCAACAACAAATTAATTTTTTTGACTGTTTCCGCAATATTTTAATTATATTTGCAACTTCTATACGATGCTTAATCGTATAACTGCTTAAATAAAAAACTAAGATATTGATTTGATGCGGCACATATATGTTGAAACTCCATATTATTAATTAAGAAAATAACCGTAAGTTTAAAATTACAATGATTGAAAACCTTTAATCAGATAACCATTATATAGATTAATATTTATTAATAAACATAGTATGAAAGAATAATTATTGTATTAGTAACTTATTTATTATTAAAAAAAACCTTTTTATATTTTTATATGAACTGCACATAATTTCTTTTTTTATCTCGCAATGGTCATTGTGCACTATCTGAGAAAAGATCAATGCAGGTGTGAGCTTTATAACAGCTTGACTGCCTTGATCTTCCATGTCACTAAGATTTCGCCATATTGAGGGTTAAATGTCAAATTCATAGCAAAGCCATTTTTTTACGAGAATTCTCGTTTTTATTAAAACCGGTGCACGATTTGAGTTTGCAATATTTTGTAAGCTTATTCCTAAAGTATGTATGATATTTAATTTGAAATTACGAATCTTATTTTTTAATTTTATAATCAAATTACTGGCAATATATATTTTCTCTATGTTTATTGAATTGGTTATATTATTTATTAAATTATTAATTATTTCTAGGATATGCAAGGGCCCTGAATGGAAACCGGGAATCTTCATCCAATTCACAAAAGAAGGTGGAATTGCTCGAGAAGCTGGCCTGCGGCCGGGCGATCAGATACTCTACTGCAATAATGTCGATTTTGGTGACATCTCTTTCAACGAAGCTGTAAACCTAATGAAAGCGTCACGTCAATTGGACCTTATTGTGCGTAAATCAGCTGGTTCCGAACTCTTTCCCGGTGAATCCAGCGGCTACAATAGTTCTGCAAGTTCAGTAACTGGCGATCAAAGTCCTTCTTGGTCGGATTCTAAAAGACTTTCGATAGTAAAAGAGGAATCATTAGATTTAGAAGACAGATTGTCTAATTTGGACCGATTTAAAAACAAAAAATGGGAGAAAATAGAGTGGGATGACATGGATGGCGATGAAAAGTACCATTTTAAACCTACAATAATAAATTTATCTGAGAACGGAACCACAATAAAAAATAATGGCTCGTTTGAAGATTGTCAGGAAGTGAAAAGTAATAAATTAATTGACATGTGTTTGGTTTCCGATCAGTATGAAACTAAAACCGTTGTTGTGGACGTACATAGAACAGACGAGGACAAAACGAAGACTGAAAATAAATTATGTAAGAGTCCGTCTACTAGCAGTTTTTCCAGTTTAGCTAGTAGAAGTAGCACTCACTCAGCGACTACTAGCTTATCTAGTGCCATTTCTTTAGAATTACAGAGAAGATCAGAAGTGTGTACATTTAATTTATTTATATTGATTGAAAATTAATTAATTTAATTTTAGAAAAATAAGCACCAAAGTAAACCAACCATTGATGAGCAGCTGCAGATGAAAAAAGTTCTAAGGTGTGTTGATTCTAATAAACAACAACAGCACAATAAATTAATGGACGAATTCAAGAAGGCACATAGGAAAATGTTCAAACCAAGTGATAATGATCCCGTCGGAATTGGAAATGGACATGATGGTCAGGTTAGTTAAAAAAAACATTTACTTTATCTAACACATTATGTATCTATTTAAATGCAAAATTGATACAAAAAGTTTAAACCCTTTCCAGAAGTTTATTATTATTTATTAATAAATGTATTAAAAACAAGAAATTGTCTCAACTAGGATTGCAAGTAAATAATTCCAAAGCGAATACGATAACTCAATAGTTCTAGGATTTGTATAATCTGTTTTTTTTTTCTCTATATATATTTTTTATAATATATTACAAATAACACAGTTACGTTAATAGCCATAACGTTTCTCGAAGAGAGTTGTAAATATTGTGCATTATAACTAAGGAAGAATATAAATATTCATTATTTTAATTGTTAAAAGTTTATTTACATTAATTTCTATTCTCAAGAAAAGTTCAAACACAATGGAACAATAATTGTGTAATTTAAATATGTTAATAATAATTAATTTATATTATATAAATGATTCATAACAACACAAAAAATGTATAAATTTTCACTGATATAACATAAGGAAATATATTTTGTGAAGCAGTACTTTTTTAAATGACCATTTAGGCCCAAAAATCATTAGCAGCCTGCGGCTTTTAGCAGCACGAAGAAGCGAAGCGAGTGAGCGCTACTGAAAGCTAAGGGCTGCTAAAGCATTTTTTGCCTGCTTCTACCGAAAGCATCTGTTTCCGCATATGCGGGCCGAAAATCACCTTTTCGTGAATCACAATTTTATATGATGACGTCATACCTTAAAATCTGACAGTATTGACAGATTATAATAAACATTGAAAACAAGGTTTTTAATTGGGGCAGGCAAAAAAATATTGAGTGTAACTTAAGCCAAATAGTATATAGTGTATCAAGGGCCGAAAATAGGCTTTAGCAGCCTGCCGCTTTTAGCAGCACAAACGAGCGAAGAGTTTATTTATTATCTGTCACTACTGTCAGATTTAAGGTGTGACGTCATTATGTGAAATTGTGATTTACAGCCAATCAAATGCTGATAAAGTTTTTTAAGTCCAATCTCAGTAATTGTACAAATATTATAAGAGTATTTTAAATTTTTAAAAAGAAACGCAATAAAAAGTATTTATATTGAACCAGACTATATATTTAACTCATAACTTGCTTATTATGCTCACATAGTTAAAACCAAAATAAATAAATTTCCAATTCTCAGTTTAGTCTCTTTAGGCATTATAATCATCATCATAAATAACAATTAGTTCAATGGTATGACTTAATTATAATTTAAAAAAAAAATAATGCATCATGTTTTTATCTTTTTTTTATTTGGAGTTTTGAGCAATGGCAACATTCTATCATTCAATTTTATTTTTTACCCAATACAAAGAGTTATGTTGAATAACAAATACGTATGTGCTGACATATATTTTTTAGTACTAATTAACTTTTAAACTCTACTACTACTTTTTTATTAAAAGTTAACGATGAATTACGTTTTCTACTTCATACTGTAGTGTGTCATTTATGAAACTATTGCATCTAATTCATGCAATGGTCTTATTACACACAGAGTCATTAACCTAAACATGTTATGTATGTTATAAAGGCTGATTCAGTTTGCGCTTAATATTTAATATATTTAAGAAAAACAGAAAAACTTTACAAAATATGTATTTTAGGTCAATTTATTACAATCACACATGAAAAATAACATTGTTTAAATGACGTAATCCATACGGCAGTTCTGCTTATTTACGTAGCCGCTTAGATGAAAATGCGCCTTAACATTTAAAGCGGATCTTTTGCGACATATGTTTTTTTGTTGCTGCGTCTATGACGCTGTAAATGATTTTTAGGTTTTAGTTTTTATGTTATTTGGATTTTGTAAGGATGTAAGTGTACATCCTTAGTCAAAAATTGTTGCGGAGTGGAGTTACGTAAGACCCAGGTGCGACAAATTGTTGTTCCTAGTTCTGAACCTTTACTCTGTGACAACACATTGGCAATATTTTGCACAGAGCAACTGCTATGAGTATGTTAATGTACTTTGGCGTTAGTTACAGATACTGCTCAAACTTTTGGACCAGGTTTTAAATAGTGCGCTCGGAAAGTCGATTTTCAGCAGCAAAATATTTATGTAAAGCACAACACGTTTTTTTTAAATCTCTCTTTTTTGTAATAGTTTTGGATAATTTTAATGCGTTGTTCAATCGTGTGTTTGGCCATGACTAAGATTGTTTATGTTACTAGGATACAAAACAACGTATAACATTAACATATAACTGCTTTAAAAATATTTATCTGTGGCATGTTAAAGCTCAACATAAATCATTAACTTTAATAAATAATTTATTTTTTGAATACTTTTTAATTTTTTTGAATAATTTTTTTCATTTTCTTGTGTGCAATTTTAATGATTGTTGCAAATTTTTATAACGTGTTTGCTACACAATATACTGTTATTTAATTTGTATTAATAAATAACTGACTAACTAACTGCTTTGTTTGTTTCTTGCATCAAAACCGTACTAACTCGGCGCGCGCATTTAATATTAAATGAAAAATCAGTCTCGTGTGAGACGGTTCTAAACTGTGATTTTTTTAGAGTATCAGTTTTTTTATACTATCCTCTGATTATCCACAGTTTCTATTGAGTTTTTTACAAACAGGAATAGAATCAAAATCAGCTTTTACAAACAATGTCAAGAGAAACAACGACAGGCTGCGTAAAAACAACAATGTCAGCTTTTACTTTTGTCTATCATTTTTTTACCATTTTGCATGTAACCAAAGTTCTATAAATGTAACTAGTTAATATGATAAGTTCGTAATTAGTTGATTAAAGCAATGATAACAAGATACTTATTTTCAAATTGTATGACGGTCGAACTTGAAACATTTATTATAGCAAAAAATGTGGACTGGGTAATTACAATGCTCCTAAAATTTCTTTGACACTTTGGCATGTGGTTTAGTATTTATTTGAACAACCATAATATTTCTCTGTGCGTACGGAACGTTTAAAACAATTTTATACATGGCATGGCCGGTCGTTTTTAAATTTTGAATGTAAGCTTCATTATTTCTCATTTACAAGCTTGCTTGATTGTAAAATAATAATTTAAAAATTTAATATTTTCATAAATGATGTATATTGTACGTAATGGTCAGTTTTCACGCTCAAGTAATTTGCGCAAATCGAGCCATTTGCACAAGTAAATTGTTGCGTGAAAACGATAATCGTTCATTTACACAAGCCAGAAAATTGGCTTGAGTAAAATCTAGCTTGTTTGATAAATTGCTTGTGATTTGCGCAAATGCATGAAAGTGTAAACAACACTCCAACTCGACGCAAGCGTAATAGAAAACAGCAACTTCTGATCTGCACGTCGCACGTGTTTTCTATTATAATTTGTGCCGAAACTTTCTATAATTTATATAGTTTATATAATTAGTTTGTGTGTTGTAGTTTTGTTTGTAATAATGTCAATGAGGAAAAAAAATAATTATGACGGAGTTTATTAAACTATATAAATCTCTTCTTTTTTTTGGAAAATTAAATCCAAACAATACACTAACCCTGAACCTCAGGCATATTATACGCTTGTCGAAAAAATTAGCATTGTGACGAGACTGCAAATAGAGAAACTGTAGTGAAAAAAAAATAATTTCATGATTTTTAGAATCCATGATCGTCTCCTAACTAAAAAAGTAATAAAAAATCAAAATAGTTTTACTAATATGGGGAAAAGTTTTTATAAATGAAACGATAAATGATTAGAAGTAATGTGTTAAGTATGATTGAAGTTCTCTGATTAAAGGTCATTGTAATAGAAAACTGTCATACGTTTTCATGCAATAGTATTACTGCACCATGTTTTTTGGCAATATTTGCCATCTAATTACCTCCAAACATAAATATTATGAAAATAAATTTATTTTTAAAGTAATATTGGTTATTTAATCAGCATCGAACATACTAACTTTTCCTCTTTCTGAGTGTAAGGTGTAAAATGAGGAGAAAGAATATTAGAAAGAGGTGCAAGGCTAATACATTTGTGAGTACTCTTATGCCGCTCACAAAGTAGATAACAACTATTTGCTGTTTCTAAATTCCGAATCGTTCTCGAGACTCGGAGATGACGGATAGTCGATAGTAAGTGTGTGAGGAGGACAGATACAAGTGCGGCATACACGAGTACGCACAATTGCCTTGCGTACTTTTTAATATTCTTTCACTCAACGCTAAAACCATAAATGTTGAAACGGTACAGAGTAGAATTTTAATTCGGTATTTGCATGAGAACCAAAATATAATTTTATGGAAGTTATTCATATTAAAATTAAGTAAAAAAATTGTCTGGCTGATCTGTGGGCATGAAAATATGTCTGGCGAGTGAAAAACTGAAAAATACTAAAAAAATCGTTGCTTTCATTTTTGCTCTATAGCGGATGGCAGTTTACATTATAACAATAGCTTAAAATATAACTCGAGAATACCAAAGTCTTGTCAGGCTCATCTAATGCTCGTCAGCCGCGCTCTATTCAGTACGTTCCATTATACAAACTTTTGGTGTTGTAGCTATTTTATAATAAATAGCATTAAAAATGCAAGTGCATACTGTGCAGAATTATGTTTTATTAGCTGAAGAAAAAATAATTGACATTGTTTATGATAAATAAATTTAAAAAAAAAAGGTGTAGAAAATAAATGGATTCCAACTATTCTTCTTTTTTGACATGTTCTTTGTCTTTGCTGTCACTTTGCTTGTGATAATTATCTTTAGTGTCATAATTGTTGTGGTTGTCATTATTATTATCACCTTCACCTGCACATGTTAGAATTATTCTAAACTTTGATGTAAAGTAAATATTTACCTTCTATCTGCCATTAGTAGTTTTTTTAGACTGATCTGCCATAAAGTTTAAACTCTTCTTCTTTGAAAGGCTTGACATTTTTTTATTATGAACTGTAACGGTTTTTAATTGTCAATATTTTGACGCATTTCAATAATGTCTATTCCGTAAATTTGGTACCATTATTTTTAATTTACGCGCACGTTGTTTTGCTATATGTAAAGGGTGTTTTTTTAGAGGTTTTTTTTTTCTGGCAACACTGTTTCTACTGGCAGTCAATTTGATAGGTGACAGCTGATTTCTGCTCAGTATGTTTTGCCATTTTATCATGAATAGACTTGCGCCAGAACAACTCTTGCAAATTGTGCAAATTTACTTCGAAAGTTGAGGTTCAGTTTGCGAAACTTACCGTGCACTAAGTTCATTTTACGGTTGACAAACTCGTCCATCTGAGCAAGTTATTTGGAAAACCATGGATCGTTTTTGCACTACGCATAGTCTGATTGATAATGTGCATCTGCAGAGAATGGACCGAAAACAAGAGTGTTCTTCAATCTCATTTTCACCAAAAAATGTTGTTTCAGAACCATTATGGAGAGCGCTATCGATCCATGATGTCTGACTTTTTCGTTCCCCAGTTGATCGGCGTATGTGGAGGAGCTTTGGTTTCAACAAGACACAACAGCGTGCGACACAATCAATTTATTACAGGAAACATTCGCTGACCGCATAATCTCGCGTAACTGACTCGTGATTTGGCTTCCACGGTTGTGTGATATCACATCTATGGACAACTTTCTGTGGGGATATGTGAAATCGCTAGTGTACGCCAATAAATCAACTACGTTGGATCAGCTGGAAGCCAACATTCTCCGCGTTATTGCCGATATACGGATCCGGCTGCTCGAAAAAATTATATTTAAGAAGTAATAGCATAAAATTATCTTTCCAATAAAGCTAATACCATGCCGTTAACATGATTTTTTTTCATTTTAGTTCAAAGTTGTATACCTCTAAAAAAACACCCTTTACAATTGTCACACCTAACTGCTGGCAACGTCTCAAATGCCATTGTTTTGTATATTGTTGTGCATCTGAAAACTGACAAAGATAGGAAATAAGAAATTAAGGTGTGTGTTGCTATAGTGTCTGTAAATAACATCTAGATTTGTTTCTTTTATGGAATTATAGTATAGACCAGTGATTCCCAAAGTGGGTTCCGCGAAAAAAAATTAGGGTTCCGCGTCATCAACGCCGAAACGCAAATACATTTGCAGACTCACCGGCGCTGCGCATTTCTGATATACATATATAAATTTTATTGTTAAATAAAAATAATAAAGGATAATTGAAACGTCGGCTCAAATAACGTTGTAACTTACATTTCATCAACTTTTCAGGAGGCATAAAAATCGATAAACTCAATTATTGGCCGTTTAAATTAGGAGAAACTTTGTAAAAGGTGTCAGTTATAACATCATTTCATGCTATATGCATTCATTTTGAGCGATTTTTCCATAGTTTACTCTGCAGAGCGTTTTACATTTAAAAAACTTGGAATAACGTTGTAACTGCTTTGTTTTTCCAATAAATTGCACATTTTTCAAGATATTATAAAGAATATCATGTACAAATTAAACAACGTGTTCTATTATTAATGTTTATTATTTAGTGTCACACAAATTAACAGTTCTTAGATTTTTTTAACATAAGCTCGCTCTATTGTCAAACTTTTGTAAAAAGGACGATACATGGAATCCATGTACTGACACATGTCTATTAAATCGGACTTTTTGGCAGCCGAAATAGGTAATGCTAAGGATAAATTTTTAATACTGGAAAATGTTGAAATGCTTGCCTTGTACTTAGCAATATTTTTTACTATAGAAAAGTGTTGCCATGGTCTTAGAATTTTATGGCTTTTCCTAGTAAACTAGTACAGTTACAACGTTTTTCCACTTACTCTTTCTGGAAAAGCCATTTCTAGAATAATCTTCATATTTTTACTTATATTATATACTTGCACCTAGCTAGCTTTGCTTTATTGTATTGTTACTGAGAAACATTTGATATGCGTCTTTTACTATAATTTAGTGTATTTTGCAATGAAGGTGACTTATTTATTGTCGACATGATCGAACAACTCACCGGGCCAAAATCTCGTACGTTACCACTTACAACGTTCTTCCACAGAAAATGGCAAAATTACAAACTAAATACTTTATTTTATTGGTCAAAAATTTTAAAATTAATAGTTTTTTATCTTAGCCAGTTGTATTATGTGCTTTACAACATTATTCCAAAAAAATTTGATTTGTAAAATATGCGAGTTACAACGTTCTTTGAGCCGACGCTTCAATTACATATTCCATATATAATTTTTTTTTATCATTGGGTTCCGCGAAATTTTATACATTGTAGAAAGGTTCCGTACCAATAAAAGTTTGGGAACCACTGGTATAGACTATCATGTGACAAATTTTCACTAAGGCAAAAATAAAGGCAATAATTTTCTGTTCTTGCAATTGCCTCCAGACTTATTTGCTCATTTCTTAACTCTATCATACTTGTTTTTAACTATATTTTATGATGTCAGTTTGTAAAATAATTTTCAAACAAATAAAAATCCGATCAGCGGATTCGTTAAAACACTTCCGCCAGAATTATTTTCTTCCATTGAAGATAAAATAAGATAGCCTTATTTGTGAATTTTATGATTTACTATAATAAATAAATAAAGCTAATAACTAGGAAAATAAGTTCAATTCATTGGAGTTTTTCGAAATAGAACTTATCGGAAAATGAGTATTTAAGACTATTATCACCCATAACTAGCTTTGTTTATTTATAATCACGATTTTTTATTGGAAAAACTGGAATGGTATCAAATTCGGAGTACACCTTTAAACTGAATAAAAAGTTACTTAGAATGTTGAAACCACTATGTTAAAATTAATAACAATCAGTGAAAATTGAACAAGGAATGCCTTAGAGCGACTACTTTATATTATACTCGTATACAGCAATTATTAAACTCCGTACGGATTTTAAAGATTCGAAAAACCGTAACGGATGTCATTGGCCTTAAATAGATGCTAATGAATACTGCAAAAATATATCACAATATCCAAGCATTACTCCAAAAACGCAGGACTACGGAATTCGTTAAATCGCTAAAAGCTCAACTAAAGTACGTGTATTATTAACGAATTATAATATCAACTATTATAGCAACTTTTGCATGTCTGCAATGTCTTAACTCAGCAAAACGTGCTTGAGCCTTCTTTGCTAACATATAAAATATTTACCTCTAACGTATAACTTGTAACAATTATAAAACTTTAAAGTGTTTTTAGTTAAACTGATTTATTCAATTAATCATAATTGTCTCAGTCTCGTAAGATATCCATAAATAGCGATTAGTGTAATTTATTGTTTCTTATAGAAGATTTAACTTTGTGTTTAGCAAATATATCATTAAATTGCGACGACGCAAATTTGAGTCACTATAAACAACATTTAAAACAAAATATTTGCAAATGGTACCAGATTTCACTGACAACCAAACAAATTTAATTGAATTTATTACAACTTACAAAGAAATTATCACGCAATTTTGCTGTTGTTAATTTTCAAAATTTACTTTAATTATTATTTAACTATTTAAGCCCCGATTTTAGCCACTTATGGAGACAAGCGCGATTTGGAAACTAACAATATAACTTTGCCAAACTTCATCAAAATAAAATGACACCGATCGAACTTTTAAATAAAGGCAATTTAAATCTGCCAATTTCTTATTGCAATACCCACTTTGCTCAAGAAACAGCAGTGCATTCAATAGAAAATGCAATATTATTTGGTTTAAGGATCTTCCTTAAAAATTTAAATCAACCTTTAGGTGATTAAGTAACAACTAGAAACCCTGATTCATTATAAACAGCATTAAATATTTTAATTAATGACCAGATCAAAATAAACCACAGCGCTTCTCAAATTAACCTATGTTGGAAAAGTGATATTCTTAATATTATCACAACATTAATCACAACAGACAAAGTGGAGACTTATGAAAATAGCATAATGGCTGACTTGCTCCTCCTATAAGAATATGAATGTCCGAAATTGGATGAAACAATAAAAATAGACTTTACGTGCATGCCAAACTTTATTTAAATAAATATTTATATAAAATTACTTGATTGATAGTGATACTTTATCAAAGCTATCTAAGTGACATAAACCAATCAAAATGTGTTTTTTCAATTAAATTGTTAAGTGTCAATTATTATTATGAAGTAGTTTTAATATTTATTTTTGAGACAATTTTTTGTGTTTCTACCATTAACAAGTGAGTGTGTTTTTTATCAAAACAAGGTTGACTACATATCTCAGTTTTGACAAGACTGTTAAAAACTCTAATGAAAAGTAATAACTGGACATGTTATAGAACAATAAATATACATAATTTTGGCGTGAAAGTGCTACACTCATTCATTTAATACGATGGAAAGATTGATTTTGGGTTGATTTGTGCATAATGTATAAATATTGAAACATCAAATGACTTACAAGATTGTCAAATCTTACTACATGTGATTCTTTTTGAGCATTTTTATTGTTAACTTAAGAAAAAAAAATTAAAATAGAATGAAAAACTAATGAAAAGTCACTATTATTCCGTTACATTGGGGTATGATCAATTTCAGCGACCGACTTCAAGAAAGCTTATAGTGATAACGAGGTCATTTTTTTAAAATAATTTTGTTTTTGGCGGTCAGAATTGTTTGAGGCTTACCTTATTTATTATTATTTATTGTTCCAAGATGCTAAGCGTTTGCAGTTGGTATCTAATAATTGTGATTTTTTGTCAATATTTCACACGAGTTATTCTACAAAAATATTGACACAATTAGTTTTTTAAGTTTTTTAAGAGTTAACATTATTTCCTTTTATCTTTTTGTTTATGATTGTAAGAATCTGCCAAAACGGCAGCTTATTCTTATGAGGTCGTATACGTCATCTTTTACAATTCAAAGTAATTATGTAAACTTATCTCTTACGTTTTAAGTGTACTTGCATATTTACTTTTAGATATTTTTAAGTTGCATTTATTTTTTCACTTTTAATGTTTTTTTTTTTTAGATTTGTATAACTCTTATATTCTATAACAGTATTTAAAACTAATTGAATAATTGTAATTTTTTTAATGTATGACATTCAACAGTGAAGACTACTTTATTCTTTTTATATTTAGATTATATTTAATATATGTATAACACATAACCTCTTTAAGTCGTTGAAAAAAATTGTTCGACAACAAATAAAAACTGCGCGCATTATTCATCCGTGTAAAATTAACGCTTCACTCTTAATTTCCGGAATATTATTCTCGTATTCATCTTAATGCGATAATTGTGGTTATATCATTCTTACATTACGGTGATTATAATTTATACGTATCGCTTGTAATAGAAGATGATGTGGTAAGTTTCATAATACTCAAAAAAAAAATAGTTTTTCTATTGTTACCATAATTTATGGAAGTGAATGGCAGCATTTACATTAATCAATTAAAATTCTTAAAAAACAAACATTTTTAGATATAGTATCTATTTTAGTTAATACCAAAATATAATTATTGAAAATGTTTTCAACTGAAGTAGATTACAATTACAGTCCTATAATTAAAAAAAATCGGTTTATATTTTGACAATGTCCAAAAATTAAATTGTAAAAAGTTTTCCAATTTTTTTGGTGTTAATATAAAATATAGCAGTACTTATTCTATTTAAAAGTCTATTTTTGAATATTTTTGTGCAAGTTAATATTATGTTGAATTTATTTATTTTATACAACTTGATATTAAGAATGTTGAAAATCTTTTCGAATGTTCGAAAAAATCATCACATCTATTGTAATGGCGAGAAACAAACACCAAGTAAGGAAATGTCGTGAATGCGTAACTATCTAGTCTCTTGGACATACGTTCGCTTTTTATTACTTTCGGTCTCACTCTCATCCTATACTTTTTTATGAGAACGTACACACATTTTAATTTTGTTTGTTGCATTTAATTACTAGATTTTGTATTAATGAATAAAAATATGAGCCGATTAATTACTTTTTAATATTTCTTTAAATGTGGCAAAATTATTTGCAAGAAAACACTAAAAAATTGTCGGGGTTTCATAGTTATTGTATTTCAATCAATAAAATATCTAGTATTGCTCTATAATAATTATATTCTACATTTTACATTCAAATATACATATATAAATTGAAAAATCATTGTATTTTTATTATTATATATTTACAGTGAACATTACCAACATTGTAAACAGTATGTAGCATAAAATTGTCTTTACTGTAGTGGGTGAAGCTTTATAGTCGTAATATATTAATTTAATAAGTTTTAAAAAAAGGATATATTGAAATGTATGAAAGAAGCATAAATAATCCCACTCAGGTGAAATTATTAAGTTACCTACACGCAATTAACATAATGTCTTATGTAATAGACTTCAGAGCCAAACAAAATCTCACAAGATATTCGCCAGAAGCATTCTATATGTACGGCTGTAGTGTACAGAAATGGTAATTCAATTGCGCAAGCTCTCCATTGTTTTAAATCATTTCAATTAACTTTTTCTTAAATCGATTAATATATCATTTTATTAGAAAGGATGGTTTTACTTTTTTACAGAATGTGATTCCTAATCTAAACAATTGCTAAAATTAAACAAAAACTGATGAATGTTAAGAAACGTTACATATTTTCTACATTAATGGTATTTGTTCTATAGATGTAATGTAAATGCATTATGATAACGATTTCGCATTTTATTATTATTTATTAGTAATATTTATTTTATCTATTGAGTCACTTACTATCTATGGTTATATATAACAATTAGTGTTCATTATTGGAAAAAAAATGAAACATTCCACCCGACAATCATTTAAATGACATTATCTTACACGTTTAATTGTTTTTGGTGATAATTTAATTTAAAATAAAGAAATCAGATTTGTATTTTTTTGGAAACCCAAAACAATGTCACAATATCTTTTGCATATCAATTTGGCCACAATTCTTTGATAACATTATTTTTTTAGAATAATGTTTATAAATGGTAGAGAAAGTAGAAGTTGTTATTGTTTTTGTGTATAGGTGTATTTTAAGTCGAAAATACTCTATATAAATTTCTCGCGGGTGAAGTCCTTCGACACTGTTGGTTGCTTTTTTGTATACTATTGCGTAAAAACGCAACCTGACACAATCACACAAGTTATAACTTTATAATTTGCAATTATTTGCAAACCATTTTATGATGGAGAATTGCTATTCAACATGACAATTTTTTTATAGACTGTAGGTTCAGATAATTAGGCAACGAATAATCGTAAATATTTTTTGAGGCTTTAACCATTACTGACTGGCCATGGTCATGATCATGATGGTTATCGGTCTGTTGAAATGTTTTCCTGACTTGATCATGTTTCTAGCGCACAATTCAATGTTGGCTATCTCCGCTTGAAAAATTCAGGCTCAAAAATGTGCGTCAACATTGTGACAATAAAATTACTAATGAACAATATTGGATGACAGTATTATAAAGTTTAATACCTATTGTAAAGTCTAACACTCACGTCAAACATTCTGTTAAATTATAAAATGCTCTACTAACAAGATAGTTTATAACAGATGCTTTAAAGCGTTTAATGTCTAAGTGTTTTATAGATTCTGGTAGTAAATTAAAATTTTTTGGATATTAATAGTTAACTCTATTCTGTGCTTTGACGAGACAGATGTTAGTGTTTTGTTTGGTATTATGATTGTGAATATGGTTATTCACAAAATACGTAGAAATATTCTTTCGAACATGCAGTAAACACTCCAATACATACAGTGATGACAAGGTTAAAATATTCAGTCTTATGAACTTCATTCTACAATTTTCCCTATAATCTTAATTTAAAATTACTCTTAATGCACGTTGTTAAAGTCTAAAAAGCCGATTCATTATGGCTGAATTATAATAATAATAGTTTATTTTCTTATCATTTGGTCTTGAAAAGTATTTACATTGTACAATTTATACATCACTTAAACAAAATCAATATTCGATAAATCTTAACATATAATTTATTATAACTATCTGCATTTACACTACGCAATCAACATAATATAATTACAATTTACACTACACAGAAAATTGACGAGGATTGTTTCTCGTCAATTTTCTGTCTTCTTTTAATGACGTTACTCATTCTTACTATTCCTCTTCCGTCTTCGTTCAACACATCTTTTCTTTCCATTTGTTCTTCTCTCATTTCAACACATTCTTTTAACATATGTTCTATTGTTTTATTGGCTTCTCCACACATTCTACACAATTTGCTTTCCTCATTCATCCAAAATCTACTAACTTTTTCTTCATTTCCACATCTAAATCTTGCTAGTATATTTTTTTTTGTTTTTGTATACTTTGAATTATTAAGGTATTTTGGGATATTATTTTCCATAATAATTGCATACTTCTCATTGTACCTTGATTTATTTGTTCTAGTTCTTCTTTCTTGCATTTCTATATCCCTATTACGCATTGTTATTTCTTTCCATACAACTCTTCCACTATTTGTCATTCTTTCTACTTCTTTACAGTCAAATCTTTTTTTATTATAATATTTCTTTCTTTCTACTCCTATTCTTTCATATCTTTTATTCATTTTTTTATTTTAACTTTCTTTCACCTATTCCTCACACTTGTCTTATACCACCTTGTTTGCCTTTCTTGCTAACTCTTGTATGTGCTTGTTTTTGCCGTTATTTGCAACGAATACATATCCTAAATATTTAAATGATTTAACTTCTTCTATGTTTTTCACTCCCATTTTCAATCTTCTCTCTTATGTCTTCCTCCTCCTTTTCTAAACATCATAATTTTTGTTTTATTCTTAACTCTTTTTTCCTGAAATATTTTTCCAAACATCTAATCATTTCTTTCATTTCTTTTGCTTCTTTTGCCATTATGGCTGAATGTCCCTATGCAAAAATACCGTATACCAAATGTGATTGACATATTGCAAAATATACGGTACGTAAATCATTTCCGGGAAGGTTATTTCTAAGTTGTCGTAATAGAAATATAGACTGACATATTTTTAATGCAATATTATTTCCATGATCCTGCCATTTTAATTAAGTATCCAAACATATTCCTAAGAAGGTAGTTTTTAGTACATTTTGATTTGTATCTAGTGCTGTTGCAAGATCTTTGGATTTATCTATAAACGTGGTGTCATCAGCAAAAATAAAAAACTTAGTTTTTGTAGATATTAATGGGAGGTCGTTTATGTATAATAAAAATAATAACGGCCCAAGAATTGACCATTGAGGTACACCACAATTTATATATGTTTTGTTAGATTTTTTTATTTTTATTTGGACTAACTGCTGTCTTTCCTGTAAATATGAATTAATCAGCCAACTACAGGGATGGAAAGTGTAGAAACATAACTTTTGTATCAGAACATTATGACAAATGCAGTCAAATGCCTTACTTAGGTCCAACCTACATGTTTACTATTTTTTCTAAAAGCTTTACTATGAAAAAGATTAAACTGATTGGTCTGTAAGATTTAGGCAGGGTATTTGTGGATAAATACCACTTCAATTACTCTTCAGTTGCTTGGTATTGGTACATGTATAAATGAGCTACCTTTGATAATCTTTTGAGATTTTTCTCAGCGCAATTGGTACTATACACATAATGAGAGCTGATAAAATTTGCAATAAAAATGATAATATACATTTTTTTCTGTATATTCAGCCGTTACAGGGGTATAGAGCGCTAAAGAATAGAAAAAAAAAGTGTTTCATAATGTTACAAACCAAGGAGCCGGTCTCTTTTGTCGGTCTTCCCCTTCTCCTCCAACTACATGCCCTTTCTTCCACATAGCGTTCACGATACGAAAAAGTGGTAATCAACAGTTTAACGATGTTTCTAAAAATAACTATCAACAAGCAGAATGATGAGGACTTAAAGAACTACTTATAGCATGAGCTTGCTTCTTACCCTTTATCTTTATTTGAGGAAACTGGAATGCGGAAAAAAACTTTTTCTGTAGTATAAGAAGAAGCCAATCTTCTCGGTTTTGACATAGTTTTAGATGAAGGATTACTGTTACACAATGTAGTGTGGCCCAAAAAATCTTCAATTTCAACAATTTGCCAATGTTATGTCGCCTATGTTTTTAAGCATTATACCGGCAAGAGCAGTACCATTGTGTTTGATGGCTATTCAACGGCACCATCCAGTACGAAGACAGCTAAACCGAACTGAAGTACAATCTAAATAAGTCAGTTGACATAAATTTTGAAAAGAAAACACAGGCAAACGGGATGATTTTCTTTCTAATGAACACAATAAATCGACACGACCATGAAATTAAAACAAAACAAGCATTTAGTTACGCTGATAAATTGATCATCCGCGCAGGAGTCATAAAATCCTTAACTAGTGACAAAGAAGCAATAGTTGGCAAAGATGTTGATTTTATTGTCTTCCTCATGGCTTTAACCTCACCTGAAAGACGGATATTATTTGTAGGAAGGTATATTCGAGTCAGCAAATGCAAACTATGGGAATGAAAAACATCATATATACATCGAAAAGGAAAACTTGTCTGTTTCAATTTGTTCAAGAAGCGAGCTACACTGCAAAGTATTATTGATGTAATATAGCTAAAGCTGAAAACAAAATAATCCTGTCATTGTTCAATGCACCCCACAAGCAAACTTCTTTTAACATGCATTGTTACAATGCTTTTACCAAATTGGTTTTGAATGCTAAATCAGACCTCTCTGCGCTGTCGCCCACAGATGGAACAGCAATGTAGCATGCTTTTCGTGTATACCACCAAATTTAAGTTTGGCTAGAAAATGATCATCTTCCAAAACAGAGGGGTTGAAAGTTTGAGCTAGCCGGTTAATCTCAGTAACTACAGAAGACGCAGCAGAACCTGAGGCAGTCCACAACCTCATTTTTTGTAAATGTATAACTAGATGTGGTTGCCGAAAAACAAGAATATTGTGCACAAACATTTGCCAGAACTGCTATGAAGAATGCTTGCTGTTACTTCCACCTCCGAAGAAGACTCCAATGACCCTGATGATCTGGATTTTGTCATACCTCTAGAAGAAACAAGCGACCAAGAGTTGATTGGTTATGCTGATCATTCTACTATTCTTCTAAATTTTCATATTTTTTTGTATTTAAAAAAAAAAAAATTATTGTAAATTTTATCAGCTTTCATTATGTATATAATTAACTTTTACCTCCGACCTACAGTTCTTGAGATATTAACAAAAAATCAAAAAGGTGCTTTGTTTTTGGTCATTGTCACTAGAGATATTCGTCAAGACTTTTAGTATATTCTTCACTTGGTACCTACAAATTAGTGTAAAAAGTTTTAAATTTTTTGGATTTTTTCAAAGGTGAAAAGCTACTTTGCCTGGACTATTGTTTAATATAATATTAAATTTTATATAACAAACTAAAAAAAGTTGACATCTAATCTAATTTTCTTACCTAATTCATGATTGAAAATAAAGTAAAAGCAATTAAACCTATTTAATTTATTAATAAGTTGGTTTTTAACGGAACAATACTAAAATCAAATAAATAAATTACTTTTTACTTTTGTTGATTTCTTTTAATATGTATGTATTAATAACGATTTAAAATAGAATATAATAACAATTGAAAGGGCTATTTTTATATTTTAATTATTTATTAACGATTAACCATCGAGATTACAAAATTTTAAAAATATATATAAATATAATTAGATTTAGATAATAATAAATAAATAATCATTTCCATAGTATAATATAAAAAATACAAAAGTTACAAAAGTTACAAAATACAATTAGTTAAAAGTTTGTTAAATCTAAATACCGGTCTTTTGAAGAAACATCATAGTTTGTTGCACAATGCGGCAAACGAATCATTTAATTTATCTTGTTATCCGATCGAAAATAAGAAAAAAAACGAAATTGACTTATCATGTTGGGTAATTAACAGTGGATGAAAAAATTCTATGCAGAGTTATAAGATCGCTGCAATTGAGACGACCTTCCAATGTTGGCAAGCATAACCAATTTAAAATTAGAGACGAACTGTAGTATTGAGACTGAATATTCATTTTAAATCGGCAAAATTTTTCAAGTGAGTTTTTATGTGCATCATACAAAGGAGACTACATTGATGCATAATCTAAAATTGAACGCACTAACGCATAATATAGTGTTCTAATAGCATTAATTGACAAGTCCGCAGCACGATTACACATATTATTAATGCATTACAAAACTCATTTTTACATCAAATATAATTTCAAGATCTTTTACTCGTACATGATCCATATCATTTAATTTTTTTGATGTTGTATGTATAAGAAAGTAAATGTTACAATAAAAACTAATCTACTACAATTGTAATGTGTTCCTAAATTATCAGCAAATAAAAGGTAAGCTGAGTGTTTGATGTGTTGCGGCAAATCATTTATAAATAATTAAAATAAAATAGGCTCACAATGAGAGAATTGTGGTAAACCTGACGAGACTGGCATAAGAGCTGACAGAAAAATCTGTTAACCAAATTCCTTTGAAATATCCATATAAATAGAATCTACCTTATGTTTAAATTCAGCAAAGATGATTGGTATTTCAATAAAGTTGGATGTTTTTGACAAAAACCATGTTGATGTTTATTGAGCAGGTTTTTGCACATTAATTGTTTTGGCAATAGTTGGTTTAACAGTTTTGGTATTGTCGATTAAATGCAAATGCCTCTTTTGTTTTCAATATTATCTCTATTAGCTAGTGGATAAACATTTGCTTAATATATACAGTTCTTTGAGTTATTCTGCAGCATTAAGCTGTTAAAATTATATAATTTGTGTATCTGCTAGTTCTACTACTAACTGTCATAAAAAACCACTCAAATAAAAATATTTTAAGGAATAGTTACTACATCTAACAAAATTATAGCAAATATCTAGATGATTTAAAAAAATATAATAATTTGTTTAAAAGTATAAAGTATTATGACATAAACCACAACATTATAGCATATACATTATAAAAGACATAAGTTTAAGTTCAAGATTTACCAGTATAATACTCGTAATCTAGTAGAAACGTGGAAATGGCCGGCAGTGGTAGAATATAGAACTCACTGGCGTCTGTAAGTATATATGGTCTAAGATTATAATACTTGAATATACTAAATAAATATAATAAACGTTAAAAAAATCATTTACTACAGATGTTCTACTTATTTAATACAATTGGCGGTCTGAATTATTATATTTTTGTTCCATGAACCCGCTAAAAGTAAAAGATCACCAAGAACCTGTTGCCCAATTTTTATCAAAATTTCAAATATGTAAATTATTTATACTAAAAAATGATTAAATATACAACAAAGTTTTTGAATAATTTAATTGAAGTATAAAAATAAAAGAAATTTTGTTGTTATTTTTCTGAACTGTGCAGTGACATTACAATATTATTATTTATTATTAGTTCCTCATTTAAATCAAAATATACTCCCACTTTGTCATAATATTTAAGCAATTTCAAATGCAGTAATCGGAAAAGGAGGTTTGTTAGTTTGTGATATTGCCCAACGAATTGGCAAAAGTGTCAGTGATAGACTTGGACGCCATAGAGACAATTGAAGATGTCTGAAGTGGCTTAATTAATCAAGGAATCTCCTTTGTTTGCCTTTAACATCTCGTCATAAGGGGTGCAGTCTGGAATGATGCTATGAAAAACAAGGTCAATTAATAGAGCAAGTTATCAAACTTTGTTAGTATGCTCACGCTGATATTAAGATGGTTAGACGTTGCCGAAGAAAACGAAAAAATTGACTGTTTGCTATGGAACTACATACACTGTTTACGCAGGTGGTTATATAAGAAACAATTGCTTATGGAAGTGTTCATTCTAGGAGAATTTATTGCAAATTGATACACGGTTCTAGAACCAACATTATTGCCTTACCTGAGAAAGCCTATTTTCTAACAGCATAATGATTGATGATTGACAATTTGTTTAGAATGCCTAGGCTAGTTGCTGATTGCTCCAGAAACCGTAGAGGGCAACTGATTATTGAAATTAAAGAAAAAAAAATTTCTAGTGTGAATATCTGAAATTTTCATATAAATTGAGCTACAGATTCTTGGTATTTTTTTATATTTAACCTCTTATCACACTTTCACTTCAAAGCTAATAAACTTGTAAACAGCTAATGCTGTTTATCCTATTTTGTAGCATAAAATATTCAGGTGTTGTTTGCTTTACACTTGCAAAATAAGGAGTAAATGGAATTAGAAACTCATAAAAATGGAGGGACACCAAGAAAAATTGATGAAATGAGATTGAAGAGGTGTTGATGTGACCGTGTCTTTAGTAGAAAAATTGTTAAAAAAAATGTGTATGAGTAAAATATTATTATTTCTTATGGAAAGTTTACAAATTATGTATGTTTGGTTTTATGAATTTTTAATTATTTAGTTTGAATTAGTTTGTCGCAATTTTTGCGATCAATTCCATACAGCAATAAATATGTTTACCTTTGATTTCAATAGAAGACTATAGCAAATGCATTTTAATTGCAAAATTAAGTAGTTAATGATAACAATATTTTGCCAGTATTTATGAATAAATTAATAAACATTTTAATACACACATTATTTGTGTTGATTACGTTCGGTGCAGAAATACGTGCTGCAAAAGCAGAAGCTTCTAAAATCGGTTATTACAGCCACATTTATTAAAACATTTATTATTTAAATTGCAGAAGCTGGATAAATAATACTTACTATGTACAAAAACAAAATTTTGAAACAATTAACAAATTTTGCACGCACGACAAAAATATTGTCTACAAAACAAATTTTTGTTTTAACACTTCGCGCGAGCTAGCTATTTTGTAATTTTGTCGGTTTTGTAAAATCTTAAGATTTACTAATAAATTCTTTAAATCGGTTTATATTTTAATGTTATGTTGAAATAAAGATACATATTTTCAATCACATGTTTTGCATGCCCTAGAAATTTTTTCACAAAAGCATGCCATTAAGAAAACTAAAAGGAAACGTCAATGTCAAAGCTGTATTGTGAATTATATTACCCATACAATATTATTATAAAAATATATTAAGTACCAATAGCACATGCTTTGTCTTAAGGTAAAAATTAGCTTTGCCATTTATATTATTGCTCATTTTATTGACATCGCATTGTAATGGAAATTAACCTATATAATTTATCTAGATAAAAACTGCAATACTGCAGATAAAAAGAAAATCCAAATATTAACAAAATATGTATGTACATAGATATAGATAATAGCGCGCATGTGCTTGTATCAAAAGATTAATAATGCTATAAATAACGTTGTTCACGGTTATTAGTAATTATAATCATTGTGCTGACTGTATATATAACTCTGTTATTATTTTTTTCATTAATTTTACCTGTTAGCATGGCGTCATTGTTGTGTAATGAGCTACGTTAGTTATACGCGAACCATTCAATTCTTAGATGCTCGGTAGTTCCGTCAGTTGTGTTCGTTACGCCGCGAGCCAGGCGACGTGCAAACGTGCAGTATAAATTACCCGGCCATCATCTCTTTATTTATTGTGTGGAAAATGGAGAAAAATAATTCCAAACCTCTGGTTGTCATACAAACATACTACGTAAGTGAAGCATGTGTAATTTTATATACATCTACCAAACGTAAAATTTTATTTTATAACTAGTTTTTTTATAAAACAGTTTAAAAACTTGTTTACTATTCAAATCCTTACCAATACAAATAATATAACAAAATGCAGACACATAGCTTTAATCTATATGGTCTTTATTTGATATACAAACAAACATAGATAAAATTATTTACGTATTTCATATACACAATATACATTGTCGCTTTAAAATAGCTTGTTCATTTGACTTTACTCGAAAAATTGGTTTCGTGGCGTCTCGTCATTTAACAATTATGATAATTTTTGTAATTTAAGCAAAATTACAAAATAATTATGTTGGTCTCATATCTAACAGATTTAAGAAATATTCTTACTTGCAAGTTAACAAATATCATTATAAAAAATGTGTTTTATCATTAAAATTGTAAATGTAAAAGCCGATTTATAGTGGTTTATCCAAAGCAAGTAGTTCGAGTTAAACAACATTGACATAAAATGAAAATGGTTAATACATAAAAATGTGTAAATATTAAAATATTTTATACATAGATACGGCCTGAAACTTCCAAAGTAAAATAAGTTATTTACTGTAACTTACCGCAAAATTCATAAATTGTCTCGCATAATCTATGATGCAATCATGCGAGAAACTTATTTGATTTTTTGTTAATCGTCTATAAATTCTGACAGTTTGTAATCAATCTTATTATAGTTTTCTAGTGGTACCAAAACTATTCATGTTATAATCTGTTGAGCGAAAATGTGAGTTCGAACATAACTTCTGGTCTCATCAATAAATGATTTATACTTTTCAGATTTATGAAAGCATAAGACTTTAAAGTAATTAATGAAATGTTGCTTTAAACTACTATAACATATAATAATCCGGCTATTTTACGAGCTTCTTAAGAAACACATGTGTTACACATTGAACAAAATCATGATTTAATTTAATGTATACTTAGTTTTAATGAAATAATAATCAACAATTTGCTTCTGATTTATAATCTTAAAAAAATGGTCGTGGTCGACAATCAACAAACATATAATTATAAGATATGAATACATTTTTTTTTTAATCAAGACTAGAAATTTTCTTTTTTTTTTTCAATGTCATTTTTGCTGTTTGATAAATATGTGTATAAATAGTACTTTTTTGACAATACCATCTACATAACATCATCTTTACATAACATTATTATTATTAAGTATGAAATCTATCAAACACTATTTTTAAAACTACATAGTTACTTCATGTATCCACTTGTTTTACTTTCTATGTGGCTAATGAAAGTAATCATCTTTATCATTGTCATCAGCATAATCTCACAGTAAAGTAAACAACCCACTAACATCTTAGAGACTGATCAATTATTTAGAAATCAAAACAAAACTTTCTGTGAGTGTAACAACTATGTTGTATAAAGTGGGCGTAAAATAACGTCGAACCTTCTTCTATCTATCAAAATAGCATTATTTTTTATATTTCTTGTAATCATTTTCAGCTTATAAAACAACTTAGGATATAATTTAAATATGTATTATCACAATTTTCAGTATGTCCGTTTGTTTGAAACTTTAAGATTATGTGCTAATAAAGAAGAGAAAATAAAAAGATTACTATACTATTTAATTCTATGGTAGAGCGCGGGAAACGTAGCGCAAAAGTACCTGTATGTACTGGATTAAGTATACATCTATCTTTACACGATATTGCATATTTTGCGCACTATGCATGGATGCTAAATGATAACATATAGAAGCGAAACCATATTTGCTACTACCATGTCTGCTTATAATATGAATTAGGATATTTGCGTTGTTGTTTATTAAAAGGGTGTCGTTACTTTAAACTGAAACGGCTCCGGCAGAGACAGTGTGAGTGATCTATTCTCACGTGTGTCTCTATGCACCTTGCTGATAACAATCAGATGAGTTTAGCATAGCATCAAATCATCTACAAGCTGGTAGATGAATTTGATGCTATGCTAAACTCATCTACCAGCTGGTTTCGTTTCTAGGCCTTAAAAGCAGCAGTGCCAGAAAACTTCGTATGGAATGCGCATGGCCCTGTAACTGATTTTATTCACAAAGAAACAGACCAACATAAATATGTAGCTGGTTTATTCTTCAATCTTAGTAGAGAATTTGACAGCATAAAAATATCATTTTTGTGGAGAAATAGAAAAACTTATTTGCGAACTGTTAGTTGGATAGATTCGTATTATAAAAATAGAAACTTATTGTACAAGGATCAATATTAGGTCCACTAATGTTTTTGTTATTTACAAATGACCTTTCCTTCTTTATCAATATAGGTTTATTGATAATGTTTGCTGATGACAAATGGAAACAAAAATAATGCATACCATTTTAGATTTTGCAAATTGGTACAAAATAGGCCTATATTAAACCCAGAAAAAAACAATAATTGTCTAATTTTACAACTTCAAAATTTTAAGTATGATTGCTAATGTTAAGCTATATCTCAATATAACTTATTAAATGTGTATTATGCCATGGTATATTTACATATTTATATTAGTGGTCTGTGGAAAAGCAAACAATCACAATTTTATTGTAATTTATTTTGGAAATTGAAATAAAACTTTATTATTATTATTTTTAATTTTTTTAAACTCGTAATACATAATACGAAAGATTATTTAACTTACCAACCTTTCGGTTAAAGTAAATAAATATATTATAGTGCTGATTATTTGAGTGTATATGGCACCTAGACTTACGAAGGTGGAGCATGAAGATATACGGTCAAAAATTAAATTGGATACGCGTTTATTTTAATATTTATTACAATGACGGATTTTAAGTTTGAAAGGTTCTAATTTGTCGACGGACAGATAGAAATTTGAAAAAAACTACAAATCTGAAATGCACATTTAGTAATGATATTGTATTTATCAAAAAGGTTGCTTTAAGTATATTCAACCTGATTTTATTTAATTTTTTTTTGTATTTTGAATTACGTTTAACGTCACAATTTTAGAATAATTCCACTTGAAATTTTGTGCTCAATCAGTTCTAATTTAGTAATGGAGATAAGATTTTAAATCACTTTTTATAATCCATTCTACCTAATTAGATATAATAAATTATATTTTTACTCTTATCGATTGAATCACAACCAAATGGAATATAAATTTTATGGTTTTGCTTTACAATAGTATCAAGTTATTTTATCAAAACGATATATAAATTGCTACGTAAATATGTTTTATAATTAATGTGTGAGAAACAAATCAATATAATATTATGTATTTCCATTTATAATTTTAATTATCGCAATGTAGTTAAACATGAATATGTAGAAAAACACCGGCCAATATAAACGGTAGCACTTGGTCACTCAGTGATTGATTACAGGCATTAGTGAGAATCTAAAATTGTCCAAAATAATATCACGGATAAACAGTATCTATAGTATCAAATAATATCTCAAACGCTTGGGAAAGTCTGCGAATTATATAAAACGAGTATAAACGTCATGAAAAACAAATCATAGTTCATACATTAAATTATTAAGAATGTTAATTGATTTTAAAATTTTGCAGTTACAGCGTTTTATACTATCGCGGCAGTATAGTAATCAACTAATTTTATATTTATTACCTTTCAATGCTCTCGGTAGTTGTAGTAAATGCTTATATTTTTATTATAAATATAAACATTAGTTGTAGATTTTGCTCTTAAGGAGGTAGGTTATAATAATATAGAATGATTTAATGTTTACTTATACAACTAGTCGTTCGTCAACATTGCTCTAATTATGATATATAATAATAGAGCTGCAAAATAACCGAACACATCTAATAACTAAAAAAATATTATTAGAAGCAAAAAATAAATGCCAGTAACATTGATGAATTACGGCTAATAGCACTTATTTTACATTGAATTTAACATTAGTTTATGAATGTTGTGGGTTAAGATTAGCTTTATGATTTATTGAGAAATTAATTTTGTTTGTATTATGCGCACCAAATAGAATAAATTTTATTTTTAATATTTATATTTTGCAGTAGGTTTGGCATTTATATTAATACAATCAGAGTCTCTTTTAGTTAAGTTATTGACAATTATAATTGTTAATGTTAGTGCATCATAATGAATTTTATTGTTAAATGCCTTTTTGAAGAAAACACTTCTCAGTTATACTTTATCAGAAATATCATCTAATTATAAAATTTAATATAGTTTGATCATTACTCGATGTTATGATTATTTTTTTACGTAAAACCTCTAGTTCTGGATAATAATTAGTTATGATCAAAAAAGCAGATTTGAATAAGTTAAACCGTTGCCAGTTTGAACATTTTTTTAAAAGCACTTTTATTATAAAAAACTATTTTCCTGCAATTAAAAATTTAAAAAAAGTTTTTTTTAATTATTGTAACAAATACAATAAAGTAGTTTTTCTAAAAAAATAAGTTTTTTAAATATTTGTAATTAAAAATGGTGTTTTTGTGTTCTTCTTATTGCACCAAAATAAAAAAATTGAAAATGTATCATGCATAAATTAGTTTTATCAACTATCAAATATGTCTATAATCTTACAACGTTTTTATTTCAACAAAATAAAAATACAAAAAATGTTAATCCATTTATCATTTTCAACTACTTTTTAGTATGTACACTTTTTTACAAGTTATGCTTTAGAATTGAGCGCAGAAAGAAACTTTTATAAAGTTTGTTTGTTGGTAAAGATAGTAATCAAATATTTTACTAAATAGAAATAAAGCAGTAATAAAGCTTTTGGGGTAGGCAGTAACACTGTACAATAGCCTACTTTGGTTCTTAATCCTTACTTTGTACAATTTGTCTCCACGTTTTTCTGCCTTTACACACTTATTTTGCTTCAGCAATATCCATACATCTAGTCATGCATGCTATCATATTTTTTTCACTTTTTCTTTTTCGTACTCTGCATTTTGTTCAAAATACTTTTCTATTTCATTCTTTCAACATAGCTAAACCAACGTAGAATACTACGTTTATACTGGTCTATGTTTATACAAGTTTTTCCACACACACACTTCTTAAGTACCCTATTCCAACCGCATTTATTTTACTTTTGTGTTTCTTTTGATATGCCCATGCTTCAGATCCATACAGCAGAGTTGGTGTCAACATACTTTTATAAACTGTTACCATATTTGCTTTCTTAGACAATTCTTCATTCTTTGCAATCATACACATACTTCCAACTACTTTTTGCAATGTATTTACTTGTCTCCCAATTTCTCTATCTAAATTACCATTCTTATTAAATATTTTTCCCAAATAAACAAAAGCATCCACCTGCTTTAAGCATTTACCATTTAACCCGATTCTACAATCACTGCTTACTTCGTCCTTATCAAAATCCATGATTTTTGTTTTTGCTACCTTTATTTTATTTGCTGCAACATTTATTTGGTTTAGTGCATTCTGTAGGTAATTTTTATTCTCACACACTATCACAGCATAAGCAGCATGAAGAAGCACTTTTATATATACATTAATTACATGGATAATGTATATATTTATTCGCACACCGTTAACGTCTTCACAAGTATTCCTTACACATTTATTAATAAATGTATTAAACAACCACGGTGATGTAACGCATCCCTGCCTAACACCTTGTTCTATGTTGAACCAATTGCTCAGTCTACATACCATGTACCCTAACGCACACTCTGCTACCATCATATAAAACAATAATGGCATTTACTAAACATTCTTTTACTCTATATTTTTTGAAAACGTTCCACAAAATACGTCTGTTCACACGATCATATGCTTTCTCCAGTCAACAAACGCCATACACTTTCTTCTTCACTGCCATATATTTCTCAATCATTTGTTGACGTGCAAAATTTTGGTCCATGCAGAACCCTACCTGGCATAAAACCGCATTGCACTTCCCAAATCTTCTCAGTCGTTATTTCACTCACTCTTTCAATCAATAATCTCTCAAACACTCTACCTGGCATACTCAATAAACTAATAGCACGATAATTTTTACATTTAGTGTTACTGCCTTTACCTTTGTACAAAGGAACAATCACAAAATTTTTCTAATTATTTGGCAGTGTCGATTTTATAAAACACTAATTGAATCAATCAATCTATCAATAAGTGATACTTAAACATTTTACCCGTAATTCCATCTACACCCTTTTTTCCAGTCTCTCTTTTGTCTGCAATAGAAATTACAGTGTTCCTATACAATTGCTCAAAATATTCTCTCCAGTGCTCTCTAATACCGTCCTTATTCCAAATCATTTCTCCACGACTATTCTGAATGCCACAAACTTTTTCTTGCATTACTCGTTTGCTTGTTTGCTCTTTCCACCCACTTCAAAAATTATTTTTTAATTCTTTCATCATTCTGCATTCTCTTCGGTTTTTCTGCAATCCATTTTTTATATGCTTCTATTTTTCATCCACTGTTAGTTTTACCTGTTCGTTCCACCATGCATATTTCTTTATAAATCTAACTACCGTCACTCCACACACATCTTCTGCACAATCAACTATTGTCACTTTTAATCTATTCCACATATTTTCAATGTTCTCGTTCATCATTTCCTTATTCTCTTGTTGAACTAATTTTTTTTCAAGAGTTTTCCATTTTTACCATAGTTCTTTCGCTCTTTCCTAATAAATTTACGACCAAGATTCACTTTTGATATGACAAGATACGACACGTGCCGTTTTTTTAAATATTTATTTACAGGTAGGTTATGTTTATTTTCACTGTTTAACTGTAAAGTAAGTAAGAAAAACTGATGTTTTTAACAACCAAATATTTGTGAGGTAATGTGAGTATTTTTGCTTTCCTTGGCTTACCGCACTTGGCAAAAGGAAAGCACGTATTATTGAAATTATTTAATAATCGTAAATAATGTCATCATTTAATTTGCAAATGTTTTCAAATTTTATTATGCTGATTTTACATTTGTTAATATATTATGCAATATTAATAATTATTCAATTCAACGACAATCATTTACAATTTATTATTTAATGTTCAATACAGTTTTGGTTAATTTGGTGTCAAAAATGAATACTACGATAGATACTATTGAAACTAGTATTGATAACCAGGTGATTTGTGGTTTACGTAAGGTGACTTTTAAAATCATGTAGATGTCTAATCTTAATTAAATGTTGGCTTTCATTACTTTATGTAAACAGGTATTCTGCCACACTGCCTGTTCACAGGTACGAGTTAGAATTGAATTAATTTATTCGACTTTATTTTTTATTATCGTAAATTAAATGGACAAAACACTTATTGGTAGTGAATTAAGGTTTTAAAATAATAAAGGATAATTACCATAATTATATGCATATATCAAAATTGTAAGGAAATCTATACTAGGAAAAATTTGCCAAAAAATTTATCATAATACAATTATCTTTATAAGATTTCTTGTATCTTCGTTTCTCTATTTTCTCTATCTATACTATTTTAATTATCTATATTACAAATTAATTCTTATTTTATGACATTATCTTATATTTATAATAATTGATCATAATACAATTATCTTTTTAAGTTTTGTTGTTTTCAATTTTTTTGTCATAACACTTATCTTGGAATTTCTATCTATACTATACCTATATTACAAATAATTGTTATTTTATGGCATTATCTTATATTTATAATAATTGATGTGCAATTGTAATTGTATCATAGAAATGCGGAAACGAAAGCTATTAAAATCAATCAATGATACCCAATAAATTCATAAAACACGAATATTTCCACGGAAATCGTAGAGTTTAATGTCATACCTATTTGATTTCCTTGCTAATATTCTTCAATTGTTATGTTATTTATCTGAAATATTTCCTCGTTCCTACTGGCCGACTTGTCGTGTTAGCAATATCGATATTTAAAGAGAGTTTTTATAATAGAAAACAGGAAGCTTGCGAAAGCAAAGAAGTATTTTTCAATAAATCAGGTGAACATGGTTATGTGACGAATCGATGCAGCGTTAAACCGTAAAATAATACTCTGTGTTTTCTATTTTGAAAGCTTTGGATGATATTAATGATTTATAGTTGTGCGGGAGTATGTCTATAGTGAAAGTAATAAATATGTAATTATCAACTAGCCTTTTGTTAATTGTTAATTGTTAATTAAACTTCAAAACATTCCTAAGATAATAACCAATCAGTATATTATTAGTTCAATCCATCTTCAGCAAATTCATAAATCAGTTTTACAAGAAGAATGAAAATATTTACTGTTTAGTATTTACTTCATGATTAATCTTTATATTTGCCTCATCTGATGACAGCTTATTTATACTTAATTTATCCAAAAAAAATGCGACATTGCTATATTAGTACTGTACATTATCAGACAATGTATTATACACAATTTTAATATTGAGAAAAAAATAGCGGTTTTATTATAATTAATTAATTAAAGTTTCTTGCACATCACAAGTTTTTAATATTTTGTTTATGATTTAGCAATGCATTGTATTGCATGTAATTAATGTATGTGCTTGCTTTTTATTTTCACTTTAGATAAAATATTATTTAAATAATTTGTGCCTTAACATTAATACTGGCATGTGGCTCGTGTAGCTGGTGAATAATAACTTTCATAATATAAAACAAAGTAAAAACTAGAAAAAGGTAATTTTTAAATTTAATAAAAAACTTAGTTAAACTATTTTGTGTAAACCGCTAATAAACATAACTTATTAATTAAAATATTAAAAATATTCGATTTACATGTTAACGAATTATATCAAATAAAGAAACTTTTATGAAAAAACATAACTGTAGTCTTCTATTCTTCACTTATTAGAACACTATGTATGTTTATTATAAAAAAAATTAAATGCCGAAACTGTAAAGTTTAATAGGCCGGATTAACATTATTGCAGTGAATTTAAACACGTTGGTTGCTAGCCAAATTTACACTATTAAAAACCAAATTTATAATTTTATAGATTGAATTTTTATTTTCAAAAAAAAAATTCAATCTTAAATGACATCTATCAATTTTTTGTAATTTTGAACATATATAATTTAAAGGAAAAATAAACCTTGCTTAATTTTAATATAAAAAGGTGAAAATTCAATATAAGATACATAAAAATAATATTTAAAATATCGGTTTCAAGTTTATTTTAACTGCGACATTTTATTTAAATGAAAGATATCTAGATAGATAGATAGATAGTCGATAGATTAATCATGATGAAATAAAACGATAACTAAGTTTTACCACAAATACTTTATTGATATAAATATACAGGGTGATTCATACAAGTGGAAAATAATAAATATTTTATTCTACATCAAATTCTGAACAAAAATAAAGAATAACATTTTTGCAAGGAAAAGCCGGACATTTAAAATAAGTTTTGATAATTTAGGTTTTGTAGATTAATTTATTTTATAAAAAAAAAAATACGAAACAGTCAATAACTCACAACAACACTCAAAAAGAATAGTTTTGAGATTAATTATTTAATAAAAATGATGAAAAAATATCATGTTTGTTTTGACATTAAGAAATTATTTTGTCAATGTTAGATCCCAGATAATTAATATCGCTATGTTTTTTTAAGAATCGTAATTTCGGGTAACTTTTCAATTTAATCGAAAAATGTTCTTATGGTATTCTATATGATTAATCAATCATATTATGAAAAATTGTTAATAATTATCATTTTATATATAATTCTTAACATTAAAATTTACTATTTAAAAAGTAAATGATCGGTTTGCACAAATAAACCACAATTCATAATCAACGGTGCACCAGAAACAGAGAATGTTATGGCTAAACATGAGTTTTATAAATGTATTATTAAATACCTCTATGCATCGCTCCACATAAAACAATTACGAGAAAACAGTTAACTATTGCGTGCTTAAAATGAAAATACTAATGTTACAATTACATCATTTAATACTATCAATTGGTAACGGATTTTTTAATTTAAAATAAAAATAATATAAATAGACTATTTTATATAATTAAGTCATACTGATTTAGATGGTGTTATGTTATGCTGCAATTATGAAATATTTTCTATTGTATTTATAATTGAATAAATTCTGCACAAAATTGAAATATTACATATTGCTGCAAGTCATGGGATTGTAATTAATAAAAAAGGCGTCTTAATTAAGATTATAGTTTTATAAATATATATTCTATTGTATAATATTATATTGTTTTTGTTGTATATTACACAATTTTAGTACACAGCAATTAATAATATGTCCAGCTAAAATTGAATTCAGTATTATTTAATAACTGCAGTGACAAATACTTTTGAAATTTATATAAAATATCAAACCGCATGATTTTATTTATAAATATATTTTATATTTCAGGATCGCAACATAAATAGAGAATTCACACAGAAAGTAACAGAGCGGCTATCAAATTTAACAAAAGAAACCCCACAAGAGAAGTCAACGACTCTAAGCAAGCAGGGTAATTCCAGTTCTACGCCACCGCCCCCTCCACCAGTAAGTATCAATTTAAATAATATTTGTTTAATACCACTACTATGTTATTATATCTTCTAGTTACCAATTGGTGAAACCCCAGAAAATCTTAAATCCGACGTAGTCAAATACCCAGCCGGAAATAGATCCAAACAAAAAGCACCCCCACCCCCGGTGCCGTTAAAAACATCAACATTATCTTTTCACCAACCACCACCATGTCCCACTCCAGATTACGACACAATGAGCATCACCTCAAATTCCACCCTTCCAAGAAATGGCCTTAAGAAATCGGATATTCGATCTAGTCAAATCGTAAACGATGCCGTTGAGATGGAATCATTAGATTCATACCATATCAACAATCCGACGAATAATAGTCCGAAGCCTCCGAATACTTATTTTCACAAGTCTGCGCAAAACGGCTCAATTTCTAGCGCAACTTTGAGAAAACCAAGGCCAGTTAGTGTAACTATAGGAGAATATCCATCTGGCAGTACTAGGAAGATGCCTGGAAAATTCGATTTTCTCCAAAACGGAAGTGATGAAGCTGATCGTGGAAAGGAACAACCCATCAGTAGTCAACTCGCTTCAGAATTAGCGCTAACTTTAAATAGATCGAATTTGAGAAAAAGGACTGAATCAATGGTAAGATTTAGTATAAAAGACATGCAAGTTGTATATAAGGTACACTATTAATCCTGGCACTTTAAAATAACTTTTTATTTTTATAATCAAATAACTATTTTAACAATATCATTACAAAAGTATAATAACAATACTCTTTAATTATTTTTTTTAATAAGATATTATACTACATAAAACATTTAAAATCGTTCTATAAATTCATAGTTAAAAAAATAAGGAATGACTGTAAAATGGTCTAAATGGTTCATTAATTATTTTTTGGTTTAATATTTACTAGTTAGATTAGTTGTGCGAAGAACTAAAATAGTTCTAGTTCATATTCATGAAAACTGGGATATTAAATAATAAAAAAATGTAAGAAATATAATTATCACAATTAGCAAGAAGCAGTCTGATTGTTTTGCACGTAAAGTCTATTTTTATTGTTTCATCCAATTTCGGACATTCATATTCTTATAGGAGGAGCAAGTCAGCCATTATGCTATTTTCATAAATCTCCACTTTGTCTGTTGTGATAATATTAAGAATATCACTTTTCCAACATAGGTTTAAATTAAAAGCATTAGTATTATTTGGATGCCGAATTTGATTCTGGTTTATTTTTTGTGTAGCGATATTATATTTTTTATTTTATTTTTTATTATTCACTTGCGGTTTCTTAATTTGAGAAGCGCTGTGGTTTATTTTGATCTGCTCATTAATTAAAATATTTAATGCTGTTTATAATGAATCAGGGTTTCTAGTTGTTACTTAATCACCTAAAGGTTGATTTAAATTTTTAAGGAAGATCCTTAAACCAAATGATATTGCATTTTCTATTGAATGCGCTGTTGTTTCTTGAGCAAAGTGGGTTGCAATAAGAAATTGGCAGATTTAAATTGCCTTTATTTAAAAGTTCGATCGGTGTCATTTTATTTTGATGAAGTTTGGCAAAGTTATATCGTTAATGTTTCTAAATCGCGCTTGGCTCCATAAGTGGCTAATATCGGGGCTTAAATAGTTAAATAATAAGTAAAGTAAATTTTGAAAATTAACAACATTCGGTTGATAAAATTGCGTGATAATTTCTTTGCAAGTTGTAATAAATTCATTTAAATTTGTTTGGTTGCCAGTGAAATCTGGTACCATTTACAAATATTTTGTTTAAATGTCATTTATAATGACTCAAATTTGCGTCGTCGCAATTTAATGATATATTTGCTAAACACAAAGTTAAATCTTCTATAAGAAACAATAAATTACACTAATCGCTATTTATGGATCATCTTACGCGACTGAGCCAATTATGATTGATTGAATAAATCAGTTTAACTAAAAACACTTTAAAGTTTTATAATTGTTACAAGTTATACGTTAGAGCTAAATAGGCAGTGAGTGTGTTTTAATTTTCTACGAGTTTACATTTTATATGATAGCAAAGAAGGCTCAAGCACGTATAGCTGAGTTAAGACATTGCAGACATGCAAAAGTTGCTATTTTTGGAGTAATTCTTGGATATTGTGATATATTTTTGCGGTATTCATTAGCATCTATTTAAGGCCAATGACATCCGTTACGGTTTTTTTTCGAATCTTTAAAGTCCGTACGGAGGCATACCTTGTTCAATTTTCACTGATTGTAATTAATTTTAACAAAGTGGTTTCTACATTCTAAGTAACTTTTTATTCAGTTTAAAGGTGTACTCCGAATTTGATACCATTCCAGTTTTTCCAATAAAATATCGTGATTATAAATAAACAAAGCTAATTATGGGTGATTATAGTCTTAAATGCTCATGTATGCAAACAAAAAAAATGAAAAAAAAATGAAACTGTATTCATGTAACTTCAATTTTACTGCTCTAGAATAATATTTACGCTCATATAATGCTTAATACGTTGAAAATAGAAATGCTAACATTATTTTATTTTTGTACTTAAAAGGCTTCTAAAATACGTAGGAATGGTTCTTGAGTAATTCCACGTTAGTTCGGACAAACGTCCCCACATCAACATCTCCGATTTGCTCAAATTTTGTACACATGTTTGGGGTACCAAAATATGACGATTCTTAAAATTTTAGATCTTTAGGTGCAATACAGTGTAAATGACGGCAATTTAAATTTTTTAGGAATATTTTGTCTCTTTTCAGTAAATAAGCAAAAAATAGTCAAAAATCATAATTAAATTTTCCAGAACACGGAAAATGGGAAAAATACCATTTTATTGAAAATTCGATATCTTCGATTCCGCTACACCTGGAGACTTGAAATTTGAATATGATACTCTTGAAACATAGTACTTTTGATCGCAAAAACTGAATTTGCTTGCCCTAGAGTGAAATATAACACTTAATTGCTAAAAATGGGTTACTTTTAAGGGATTTTCCGTTTTTTTAGAAACATTTTAAAAACGGACATCGCGTTTTATGATTTATTTTTTATTACACTTTTTACGATTTGAGCGAAATCGATGTGGGGACGTTTGTCCGAAATATCGTGAAATTACTCTTCTAGCAGTTTTATGTTTAATAAGCTTAATTTTTACTTTTTTGATGTATTGTCTTACATTTAATATTTGTATTTTAGGAGAACATACTGAATATTCCACAAATTAAGAACGAAACCAACGGATCCATCCGGATATCTGTTAACAACAATTTGAACAGATCCGCGACCCATCTGGAAAACCTCACAAAAGCACTGGAAAACCGAGTTACAATAAACATAGCATCCAATGAGAGGAAATTGGACTTGCCGAACGGTATTCTGAAGAACGGCAACGGTAATCACAGTTTATCATCAACATCACATAGACCACTGGTTCACCAAAAAAGCATTACATTTGGAGAGATGTAAGAAATAATAAAGAATTGAAATAAAACTTAACTATCTAAATTCGATTTGGATCTGACTAACATTGCATGCATTTCTCCAGTAATTCTTAGTTGGAATAGTTGGCTCATATTTAATTGTGCTGAATTTATATCATTATTTAATCCAAACCAGGTCTAGCTTTTTCTGCTTTTATTATTAAAGCTACTCATGCAACATAATTTGGAAAAGTAGATATAAATACAGCATTTAATTAAGATCTGCATAAATTTGCCATAAAAGTATTGGGTTTAATTCAGTACACATAAATTTTATATGTTTGTAGGCCAACAGTAATAAAAGATCCACTACACGTTACATGACGGATACAACTTGTGCTTGTCAAAACCAAGTGCTCTGCAAATAATTAAAATATTCCAAGTTCAAATATTGCCTTATCCAATAACTTAGTTTATATTACCTTAATTAAGTAATCATCGACATATTATACATACGATTTATTGTGATTATTATTTTTGTTTATTGTATGTATGTGCGTTATGCATAATTATGAAATTTATTTAATCAAGGATGTTCGTTTATTTTTTGTGCATTTCCGATTTCTGTGAATGTCATTTTATATGTCATTTGTGTGTATTATATTATGTAATAATAGTCAATAGTCTAGTAAATAATAATAATATCATAATGTTTTATTATTCGACGAAATTTAAGTCATGTCTATTAACAGGATACAGAAACTTTTATTTTCTGAGTATTGCGATTTTGAAGATATGGTTCTAGTGGAGAGTTCCTTTGCTGAAACTACAAGAGAAGGAAAGGGACTCAGGCAGGTACATCTAGGTAAGTATTCATATCAAATTGTATACTTTTTATCCATGTCACACAAATGTTTGTTCTTCAATAAAAATAATTATAATAAATCACATCATTACATTACTGATATGATATTAATGTATACCTAATATAAAGAAATATGTAATAAAATAGCTCATACATAATTAGTTTATTAGTGCATAATTACGTTTTTGTGATATGCACCACTATTTGAAAAGAAATGTTAAGTTTTTCTTCAAAACGTCATAATTTCCGCATCTTTTAGATCTCGTGTGTGTGTGCTTGTTTGATATAATTTATTTTATTCAATATTCATCAACTCTAATTTCATAGTTTAAATTATTTTTAGATTATAGTTCTAATGCTATGGGTAAATTTGCACTGGGTAGTATAATCATCTTTCTCAGTGCAGAACAGAATTAAGAGTATATTTTTTATAGTCTCTTAGTTTTAAGAAAAGTACATTCTGACTAAATATGCAGTTTCTGTTAAGTATGCTAGAAAGCCTGTGCAAAATCACTATTTATTTGTCATAATTGCAACATAAACAAACAAAATTTACTCCCAGCACTATGGTGTATCCAAAAATGTATTTGTGTATTATATTAATTAATAACTATTAAGGGATCTGCCAATTTATAACATTTTACGACACTATTACATCAATCACTTACTTTTGACTCGAATAACTTTTTTATGAATTATAATACAAAAATATTAAGCCAATAATCACCAGAAATTGTGTATGTACAAGTCACAAGGTGCAATAATTAAATATTCAAATACTCATTTATTGCCACACAAGAATGTAATGTACGATGGCTTTTCTTCAAGTTTCGTTAGGTTACTCGGTTGTTCTATTGAAGTGGCGCTTGCGCAATAGTGTTTAGTAATCTATCAGTACTTCCTAACTGGGTGTTCGGCCATTACGTAACTTAGTTTTTATGTGAGCGTGGTTTTATCATCGCCACTACAACTGAAGCTCCCGCCAATTGCGAGATTCGATCTGGGGGTCCGTTTTCTCCAAGATGAATGCAATACAAAACAAAAGGGGACGCATGTTGACATCAGGCATTTTTTAGTAGGGTAGGGTATTAAGGTAAGGCCAACTTCATTGGGTAAGGCTGTCAAAAATCAAACGTCAATGCGTCAAATATAAACAACATTTATTAGTTAATATGGCACAAGCTAATAAAAGAAGAAAAATTTTAGCTGTTGTTGTTCCATTAGCAAATGCAGTCAGAACAATGTGCATTATTTTTATCTTTGACCATGACTTGGTCTTGATTAATTAATTGAATTGCTCCTGTTTCTGTTCTTATTATTTCATGTGAACAAATGGAAATTTTTGTAATATCCATTTTCAAAATGTATATTATAATAACGACGTAAACAAACCATAGATAACATAAAAAAACAGACTAACTTCGGTCGGGTGTGATATTTCCCCCGCTCATAGAGGACGGTAACAAGGGTACGGTATGAACGCCGGCGAGAGTGAAATGTTTTCCCTTCACCCCTACTTTAGGAACGGCAAAGGTGATCATTTGGGTCACTCTCACCCTCGCCCAAGTACTTTAGGAACGCACCCCAGTAGCAACCTTAATTCCTATTACTGAGGTCAACCATCCAGCAAGCAATCACATCGACTCCTGGACTTGTGACGGTTGGGATATTCTTCAACAAAACTCCGTTTCGCTAACAAAGCTCCGTTTTGCTAACAAAACCCCGCCGTGCCAAAACTCCACCCACCGTCAGCTTCAAGGCCAGTAAATTAAACGTTGAGTCACCAATCAACTACTGAAAAATATCGTTAGGCTGAGATAAGCCAATACCACTCATTGCAAGAATCCTAACTCTGAAGGGTATCTCTGACAACCTCCCGCAAGATCTTATAGTAACTTAAAAAGTAACCGGTGCCCCCCTCTCCAGGACATAATTTCTTGAAGGGACACCTAACCTTTGCAACCGTTTCCAGTCCCTATTGCAATTTTCAAGAAAAAACAATAGCCAGAAACCCAACATTAAATTCTACCCTTTTACATTAACACCTGCCCAAAACGTAACGTCATGTCATGTAATAATAATAATAATAATAATAAACTTTATTCACGTAAAAAGTAACATATACAGATTATTAGAAAAAACTAAAAAGGAACGCAAATCAGTAGGCGAGATTCACTTAGGCTGTAGAAACAACCTAAATGATCTTCCATCTAAACCTACAAAAATTATAATAACAGTAATTATTGTACAAAGAAATTAAAAAAAAAAATACAAACAAATTACAAAATTACATCGGCTAAAATAAAAGTAAACAAAAAGAACGGTAGTAAACAAAAAGAACGGTAATATGCTGTCTTATGCTTTTGCAATATCAAAGAATACTGCAACGAGATGCTGATTCTGTAAAACACATTTTTAATTGCTGTGTTCAGCCAAACAACATTGTATATCAGCAATTAACCTTTGGAATCTAATAATCAATTAAGGCGGTTATTAATCAATCTATAGTAACTTGCAAAAGGATTGGTCTATAGCTCGTTAAGAACTTTTTATCTTTACTAGGTTTAAGTACTTGTACTATGATAGCAAGTTTCCACGACTTAGGACAATACCTTGATGACCACGTCCGGTTATAGAGTAGCAATAGTTGAAGTTTGGCAGAGCGACTTAAGTGCTTAAGCATAGCATATGTATCGAATCGACACCAGGAGCAGTATTGTGCGCTTCAGATAAAGTCGAGTCAAATTCCTAAAAACTAAACGTTGCGATATACATTTTATCTTTGTCAGAGACGACATGACAGATGATTTTTTTTATGTTAATTAAAAAAATTTAAAATCTCAGAAATTGTTGACTTTTTTCTACATTTTCCCGACGGGGGTTCTCGAGTTAATAGATGTAACGTATTCTGATTATGATTCTCTTTTAGCTTTTCTGCAAGTACTTCAATTAAACTAATAGGTTCTCTTTACTTGAAGAGTGATTAAACTTACAGTTTAAATTGTTCACAATTAAAATTTTACTAAGGAACCTTTGCGAGTTTTCCTTTAAAACAGCGGAATACTTGCATGTGCTGCCTGTATGATTTCATTAATTTTATGACCAACTTCTTGGGAAGTGATCACTATCATAAAGAAGTTCCGAGACTTCCCAATTCAACAATGCTGTGATACTTGGAGAACAAATTCAAAACCAAGAATGATTTATAAACACAAATTAACCGATGACTCCGCAGCATGTCAAAAAAAAAAAGTAGTGTGAGAGCGCGGACTGCAACAATAGTAAGATAGGTACATTCGTATGCAAATTCAAACAATTTACAACAAACTGTCAGTCTAACATGAAATGCGGTAACAGTATCATTAATTTATGTATATGCAGTGCAATATAAAATTATCCGGGCGGATCTTAAAAATCCAAGCACGAGATCAGATATTGCGTTTTTGCTTTTTTGGATAGTTTCCTTATGAACATGGATTCTTTTGTAAGAGGATCCAAGTGGTATACCCAAGTCTCATCCTCAGTTACAATTCTATAAAAGAAGTTTTCATCTTAGGATAAAGCAGTCAAATTCTCCTCGCAAATTTGTCGTCTACACAGTTTTTATTAATTCCTAAATTTTCATGTATAATTTTAATAACACTTTTTGTCTTTATTGTGCGTTTTACAGCTTTTTACATCGCCCCAGAGGTCTTGCGACTTGTTTTGAAAGGGTTTGATAGTACCAACGGCTTATTGGCTTATTAGGTGACTTCCGAATCACCCCGGTGGATAAAGAGCAAGTTATTATTTCAGTCATATTTCGGAGATCGTGCTACGCTAACGCTTTATAACTGACACTTTTACTCGGCGGACAATCAACACAAAACCTTGATGTCATCATACTTTAGATCACCATGAATTGGTTTGCTCCATTTGAACTGAACTATTATTTTCCCATAAATATAAAATGACAAATGTTAAGTGATTGGAACAAAACTTGAATGTGACTATAAAATGTCACAGAAGCTCCCCTCTTTATTATAACTACGCTTAAAATGTGTTGGTGCTATGCAGTAAAAAATAAAACTATACTTAAAGTTTAATATGATTTCAATTAGTGTGAATTCAAGCCAAGATGGTTAAATGGGCTTTATTTATTTATAATTTTTTTTTATTAATGTACCGCAAAAACCACTACACCGTGTACACCGTCATTGTTCAATAAAAAATAACGCAAGTAATAATAAAAATGTTGTGATTTTTTTATAGAAATTGGTAAGTTTGTTTAATTGTTATTAATTATAGAAGAAAATCACATTTTTGGTTGTTTGGATACGACGGTCTAATTATTGCAAAAGTTATGTTAATTATTTATTTTAAAAAGTATTTTTGGTACTAACCTAAATGCGCCGTAACGTATTTTACCTCAGTTTATGAAAGCCAGGCAGGGTTCAGTATATCTATGTTTTATACCAAAAAAAACTATTTATATTTTTCAACTTTAATTGCTGCATATTATGTTTAAAAAAATGTTTACAGGTTTAACACCATCGAAATTAGTGTTAGCTACTGATATTTTACCGCTCGCCAAAGACACCGAAGTATCTTACATACCAGGAATTGATCCCGACATTGAGACGTTTGAGTTAATAGCAGTTTATCCAATAGAATGCGTAAATTTAAGTATATTCCACAGGCGCAAACGCCAGTCCCTTAAGGCGCGTTTTTGTAATAATAAAATTTTGTACTTTGAATTAGGTGGTTTTGAAAAGCGCAATGTAAGTATAAACTATATAAATTAATTAATTAATTAATTGAAAACTAATTTTTAAGATGTTTTGGAATTTATGGTGCGAAAAAGTGAAGTTTTTAAATCCCGAAAACCCAAATTCATCCCATTCTGAAACATCGGTGGCCACATCTACAACTGATAGTACAATGTATTTGGTATCCAGTAAACGTTTTTTGAACCAAGTTGGTAACGCTCAATTATGGTGTCAGTACGCATCCGGTGATTACGCTAGAGTATGTTTTTTTTTTAATTGTGTTTATTTGATATTCATTTAGTATTTTAGTCTAGCCCACCACCCAAATGGCCCGATAAACATTTATATTTAGGTAAACTACTAGATGAAAATCCGTTAAAGTACACACCATGTCAGAATCCACCAACAGCAGACGAATTTATCAAAGATAGACAGGTGCAGGAAAGGTATTTTTAATAATAGTACCATAATGACCAATAACACTGTTATTTTAACAGAAGATACCGACATCTATATACATCAACATCTACAATGACGGCGAGTGGAAATGCCCAAATTAATAGATTTTCATCTGGAGTAAAAGAAAACTGCAGCACAGGTTTATTTTTACCCGCAGAAAATGTGCTGCTGCAACAAAAGTTTGCTGAGGAATCAGAAGTAAATAATATTAAATATTTTAATGGCACAAATACTATGCAGGATAACTTTGAAAGTGGGGATTTGGTCTTAAGTGATATTTGTTGCTTCAGTTTTTTTACACGCGAGATAATTTACAATTATAAGTTGGTTTTTCAACAATATATAATTTTAAATTATTTTTTTGGATATTACCTGTGTACTCTACAACAAACTATATTTGAAAAAAGTTGTCAAAATGGGATCAATCTATATATATAAACTTCAAAATCTATCAAAGTATACAGTTTTATATAATATAACATTGTCAACAAGTTATTAAATCATGTAAATCAACATAATCTTAACAATGATATATGAAAAAAACAATTTTTTATTACCATATTACAGTGCTAAGTAAATAACACGCAATAAATGAATAATAGCATAAGATTATCTTTGGCAAAGTTAGCAATATTATTTTTAAATTAAAAAAATATTTAACCAATATTTTGTAAAACTACTTATTTTAACACTACCTATTGTTATTTAAGAGAAAAGTTTCACTTTCAAATATACACTGTATAAAAAAAACATGAAAAAGTCTTAAAGAACATTATTTTATTTGTGAACTAAAGTAATCCCTGAACAGCGTGGTCCATAGAATGTCAGGAATGTAAGCGCTAATGAAGGATGTCAAAGCAAGCAAAGAGACAAGAACAACAGAGCAAACATAGTTTTTGTGTATATTAAATTGCCTATTACACCGACCGATCTGTTCTTGGGTTGCTATATTAACTAAGCATAAAACATAAAATGTTGTTACATGGACAACCAAACGCTTGTATTTGTAATCGTTCAACGTGAGGTTGGACAAAATATGTATTTAATATTAATTGTTTTTAACAATTTATCACAGGTTTAAATACATTTGACAAATAAAAAATGGATAATTCATACTCAACATGATGTTCTCAAAAACACTTAAAATTTTTTTTTATTAAAACAATTAATAAAATGTACATGATGATTGACAACAAATATAATTGATAAATTATTTCATTTCAGTCTATTAATGCATTTTTGCTGTATAAAACTATCAGTGGACAGTTCTTGGATATATCAGAACTTGCCGAAAATGCTATAAAAATGTGGGAATTTTATCAAGTTCCTTCAATGATGAGTGCTAAATCAAAGCACAGAAGACGTTATGGTTTCTCACCACTTCCACATTTTTTTCAAGGCTTAGGCCCTTGGAATGTTAATCACGGAGAACGATTTTCGTTACAGGTATACTCAAATTTTAAGTTTGAATAAAATTAAATCTTTTTTTAATTATAGATGAAACGAGCTGTTTCTGTAGTTTCAATTAAGCGACAACCGGTAGAACCAGAGTTGCGTTTAGCAGTTTCTCGAAGACAGTTGGTAGCATCTATATCATGTGATTCATTATGCGGTGATGAAAAATTAATCAATTATACGAACAATACAATCAGGTATATTATTTTAACAAATAAAAAATAAAACAAATATTGTTAGATTTAATTTTATAAAGTAAACGTATTTTAGAATACCACCAAAGAGACCTGTTATATTTTTTTGGACTCCCGAATACTGGTATAGGCCTAGAAGTGCTCACGACGCGTACCAGGAATTGCAAAATCATTTAAAGAAAATTAGACAATATCACCAAATTAAAGATTCTTTTAGGAGCAAATGTAATACATCTCATTTAGTTACATACCACAAGTAATTTAATATTAGTTTCTAAGCGAAGATTGACAAGAAATCGTATAGACGAATCTACTAGCACTTCTAGCGATTCAGATCGTGACATTATTTCCTACAAACACAACAGGAGGAAAAGGTTAATGAATAAGTTCAGACCAATTACAAAAAAAATAAATAAAATTAAAGATATAGGTAAGTTGCTCGGCACATATAATTATTAATTTCTAATAGTTTTTTGTTGCTGTTTCTTCCGTAAAGACGAGACAACGAGTGATCAAAAAGAAACATCAATGCAGTTCCTCAAACGAATCCTGCGCATGGAAGTAGCTTTAACGGCATGGGATTTCGATTCGTTTACATTAGCCTTTCAGTTGACTCTTATAGATAAAGAATTGTTTCTTAAAATTACACCGTCAGAGTTGGGAGTTTTAGTATGGCAGCAATCATCTAAAAATGCACCCAATGTAGGAGCTTTAATTGCGTTTTCACATAGAATTAGTTGTCTAGTTGTAACAGAAATTTTGAAAGATGATTCTGAAAAGGTGGTATAATTTAATTGATATGTCTAATTAATACTAAGTAAGTAAATTATTTTTAGATACGAGCTAGGTTGGTGGCCAGGTTTATTAATACGGCAGAGAAATGTGACAAAATATCAAATTTTCAATCGTGCAGAAGCGTACTTTGCGGTCTACAAAGTCCACCTGTTTATCGGTTGTATTCTATGTGGACTTACGTCAGGAAAAAACATTCGTCTAAATATGAGTAAGTTAAGATTAAATTGGTATTAATAATATATTTGTCCAACACTCATTATAGCCAGCATCCAATGCCTACTTGTGCACTATTGAAAATTGAAATAAAAGCAAAAATTCAAATTTTTAAATAACTTGAAATCTTTTACACTGATTATTTACATTCTAATATTATATACTAACATAAATACGTTAAAGCTCTTGTATGTTAAGTTTCATGTAAATCTAAACAACATTTGTCAAATGTCAAAATGTTGACAGCTTTACAATGATTACTTTATAAACAGATATCACCAATAATAGAAAATAAAAACGCAAGTTTGTTTTAATATGATATTTTAGTATATACTACATACTACGGTCAGTCAAGCCCTAGTTGGAAGAGGTGTCACAGGTGCGCCCTCTAACATGTCATGAATGCCTGGGTAGTAAAATGAATTTATAAAAACTAAACTAAAACTTTGTACGCAGAAGTATTACATATAATAAACCATCATAGAAGTTAGTCAGGGGTACGTTAGTTAAGCCCCAAGTACATTGAAAAGGGTAATTTATGTAATATAAAACAAACAAAAAATGTTCAGTCAGCTATTTAATAAAACAACGCTTGTCAGTCAGTAGAAAAAGTTAAAATATCGCGCGTGCACTTGGCTTATCAGGAGATGTCTCAACCTGTTTATTTTTTTTTTTTTAATTTTGTATATATAACAGATTCATTCAAAACTTTGGATTAGAATTTGAGATGCAGGAATTTGTTACAAATGTATGTATGGTATAATAATCTGTAAGAAAATTTCAAATTATAATAACAGTGCTTTTCAATTGCTTATCCCCTTTTATTAATTGCATTTCCCTATTTTTCAAACAGTTTTCCCATTTGTATTAGTAGTGTACTATGTTTGTAAAACAATTTCCTATTATGTTAAATGTATTTTACTGTTTATCAATTTAGTTTCACGAGTTCAATTGCAACTGGTTTAGTCAAAATATAAAGCACAATCAATTCATAACATAATCAGTGAAAGGCGGACGAAAGCTAAAATTAGTGATAAGGTATCGTTTCCTTATACTAGAGGGATCAATAGTTGGCGGCCATCATAAGACAGTTTAACGTAAGACAAGAAAAACTTAAGACAGTTATTGAGAAACGAACAGAATTAAGAAATAAAGTAGTGGATACCAGACAAAGGATGCTATTTGCAATTGAATTTAAATTGCACTCTAACACTTCAACAGGTAAAAACTAAATTATCAGAAGAAAATCTTTAATTACAAATAAGCATAACCCAATCAAAGAACTATTTAATGAGTGGAAATGTCTGGTTAAAAGAAGACAATAAACAACGAAGACAAATTATATACTAAACATTTATATATTCGTCAACAAAGTAGATTGCATTGGAAAAAATACGAAAGCTAAAATATGACATTTATCTAATTAAACCACGAGAACCAAAGGTTCGAAGGCTTGAAGGGTTTAATTTTTTGTAGAACAATCAATAAAGTTTCAAGTAGCATACGCAATCTGGAGACCTATTCCTGAAATGTGTTATAATAACACCGATAACATATCAAAATAGACGTGTTATTTTAATACGTCGTTAATATACTACTGGTTTAAACAATTAAATAGAAATAAAATTTTTAGAGATCAAAATAATTCGTTTGATTATGACTATTGGTTTTTTATTAAACTACGAAAAAAGTTTTATGTTATCTACCTAGCTATAAAAACAATATGCTATTGCAAATCATTTCCAAGTTTGGTTCTAATCGCTTAAAATTTGTCATTTTTATATCAGTTTAAAAAAACAACAATTTTTATAGAAAGACGGCAGTGGCCCAAAAAAAGTAGTGACAGTGTACGGAAAAAGAAACCCGTCTTATTTCAGTCAAATATTACTTTAAGCAGTTTAAATGGGAGATTCATGATGTCCCAGTTTTGAAGACCTCTGGAAGCACAAACTGACAAAATTGCCAACAAAGTTGAAGATTTGGTGTTGATTGGAGTAAAAGTTATTGCTACATAAAAAGAAATAATTGTCGGTGGATCTTAAACTGCTCAGTCGACGACAAATTTGCAAGAAAAATGACTGTTTTATCCTAAAATAAAGACTTATTTTATAGAATTGTAATTGGGAATGAAACCTGAGTAAGATTTAAACGTCTCAATATCCTTACCAATAGGGACACAATTATCCTCTACGACGAGATAGCCGGAATAATTCATGGGGTGATAAGAGTAGTAACCCGAGAAATATCTGGTAAAAACAGAGCAGCCATTTTAGCTATAAAGAAGCCTAAAATCACATTAAGGTTAATAATAGAATTCCATAGAACCTTTACTTTAAATGCTCGTGCAAATAACATTGACCTGTTCTGGATGAAAGGGAACTCCAAGACAATAGGTAACGTTAAGGCTTATGGATTAGCGTGCGAATGATCAAAATGTGTGAAATTGAACCATGGACCGCACTACCACTAAAAAGCATTATACTCAAAGCAAATACATACAATGCATTTAAAACACTATGGTATAACAACCCGGGCTGTAGACATGCAAAGCAAGCAATAATTGTTCCAAATCCCATAAAAACCTGAATACATACTGAAATTTTCCTACAAAACAATGTTATGGATAAAGGCTTTCCACCCAAAAAGGCAATAACACATTTTTTTACGCAAAAAGTTTTCTCGGACGATTAGGGAATTTTTTTAGTTGAGTATATGCCAGAAGAGACTATAATAATGCAGAATGTTTACAAAAGGTTCTACAAATTTCGTCAGTGTGCCTTGTTCGACCAAGGCATCGGACTTTAGCAAAAGACAAAGTTGAATAAATATGTCTGTGATTAAAATTATAATTTATTTAATTAGTTCAATTAATTAGTATTTTACTTCAAACCGTGTTTTTTTTATACGTATGCAAGTTTACATACAATTAGTGCTAATTTATCACAACTTTGTTGCATTTATAATAATTTTAAACTGTTCTATGCATGAACGTACTACATGGTGCACGACTAGAGGATTTACAAGAGTATTTTATTAATTATTTGATTTGTTTTTTTGGAATCGGACCATGTTTGAAGATGTGCGGCAATGATTTGATCTGAAAAATTGAACCAATTAGTTTGCATCGCCGTGGCGAGGATTATTACAAGCAGCCCAACAAGTGGCGATGTGCAACATAAATGGTCTCACTACAATATGTAGGTTTGTTTGTTGCCTAAGGCTGCGGATACAATGGAGATTCTTGCTCTGATCATAGCACAGCGCTCCGACCCTGGATCACTAGAATTTTGATCCTAGCTTCACCATCGTATTTATATTGAAGTAAAACTTTTTTAGCGACGTGATGGTAAAATCATTTCTTAAGTAATGAATGTCTATTAATTTGTAACAGGACTCGTATATATTACAAATCATTTGTGTCATTTCCTATTTCGACGCTCTCCAAAGACGAACTACAGACTAACAAAAAATATTTTTCAAAAAAATTATATATTTTTTATCATAAATTAAAAAAAAAATTGGTTTGGTTTTATCAAATCCTCATCAGTATATCTAGGTACTACATCGCTTGATTGAGAAGGACAAATTCAAATTATTGATTTACATTTTTTCAAAGTGAATTCTTTCCCAAAAACAGCATGATTAGATGAATTCTAATAAAAGATAAATGAGATTATTGTTTATATGATACAAAACATTTATAAACAAACAAATTTATTTTTCATATCTATCAAAACAAATAATAATTTATTGTTAAAATAAGGGCAGAAAACACTATGCATCTCTTATTTTTCACATTTTTTCAAATAGAATTGCATTATTAATAATTATGTATTAACCTAGTGTGTACTCTAAGATGCCATAAGTTTGTAGCATATTGTAGAAGATCACTTACATTGTATATAAAAAATAATAGTAAACTTCAATAATTACTTATTTTAGAACATTTGAAAAATTATGCAGGCTATACAGAGACCCTAGATTATGGACATTTCAACGTGCCTTTGTTAACGCAAGCAAAACGCCGCCGTATTTACCATTCATTGGTGATCTTATAGGAAGGCTTCTGGATAAAATACCAGAGTATAATTTTATTAGTAATACTAATGTTCTAGGTATGTTTTATTATTGTTATTAAAAGTACTATCTACATATTGTCTTTTTAGGTATTAAAGTTTCTGTAAAACAAAAAGAATTGAATGTAACGAAAAATGACAGCAAAAGAGAAGAAATCCCGACGATATTACAGAAAATTCTTAGTTCATTAAAAATGTGGCAAATGGAAGAAAAGTGCGAAGTTGGTGGCGATTATAAAACAAAAACTACAGATAGTAATAAGCTACTAAAATATAAGAGTCTTGGTGATTATTATAAGCCGTTGAATTGTTTCGAAGATAACAGACAATACAGATTAAATGAATGCGTACAGTTGCTCGTTAAATATCAAAAAGCAGCTTCGAATTATTTATATACAAAAAACGAAATGGCTAGAGAGTACTTACTAAAGGCTAGGTACCGAGAAGATAAAGATAACTTTATTTACTCATTCAATATCGAACCGCCAGTGCAGCTCGGCGATTAGTCGTAGTTGTTGAGTAGAAAATAAAAGTTAAAACGCTATTATTTATTATTAAATGAAGATTAAAATATATTTAGCTCATTATTGTTTAGTTATTAAAATTATAAACTAATACTGAAATGAATTACAAAAGGTATACAACATTCATTGATTGAATAGATATTGTAGTATCCATTTATAAGATGTTTTTATGATTCTTTTTTCATCATAAAATATTCATTTGTACACAATATTGGAAGGTTATTTTCCTGGTAAAACTTTAATACTAAAATATAATAAAATAAAACATAATCTATAGACATAAATAATAAATTCATTCATTTAAGAATGCTTTATTATCTGAGAACAATTACGCCTGGTGTATGACCATTATGTCGAGCATTGAGGCCCGTTTGTATGAACATCACACCTTAAACTGCCCTTAAAACGACAAGGGTGGTTTAATTCATTGCACCCTATATTTAGGGAAAGTTTGTTGCTTTAAGGGACCTTTAAACTTAAGGCGGGAATACACATGCCTGCTACTTGCACAGTTTCATACCAGCTTCTTGCACATGCCAGCTACTAGCATGTGTATTCTGTCAAATGGCATGCCTTTCGCTGGCATGCAAGTTGATTGAACCAAATCAAAAATATTTGATTTTTTGGCATGCAATGTGTGTAAGGTGGTGGGGGCAGCAAAAGGCATGCCATAAGAATGTATGAACGCACACGACAGGTACTGGCGTGCCAGTAGACAGTAACTGACAAGCTGACACAGAGGTGACCATTTGCATTTTTGTTTTTACATTTTATTTTCATTATGAGTCGATCGGGAGACAAAAAAATCTATTAAGTTTATTAGTTTATATAAAAATTTTGAATCTTAGCAGGCGTGTCAGGAGCAGCTTGCATGCAATTTCATTTGTACATGTATCTTTACTGTGCCATTAATTGTATTCCCGGCTAAGCGGTCAATATCGTCGATTTAGTAAAAACTTAATCTAAAAATATGAATCAACGTCAATTTTTAAACATGCATATTATTTGTAATTAGTTATTAGCGATTTTTCGAGACATACTATTGCTTACTTATAGTAAGGTGGTAAGTGTTGACAGACATACCATTGCATTTTTGCGAGCATTTAGTAACGAAGGAAAATTCAATGACGTATTCAAAACTTCATCGTTTCATACCACGCTATACCAAGCCTTACCTAGCTTTAAGTAACCTACACTGCTTAGTTATGTTTAAATTTGACAAATGTTTCACTAAATTATTTTAATTATAATATACATTTCTAAATTGCTTAGTAGGTAGAAACTATAATTTGTTTTATTATATTATTTTATTATCAGATAAACAATATAAAAATACAAACGTAATTTTATTTAAAAAAACATACCACTGATACAAGAGTGGTATCTCGCAAAAAATTGCTATATATTAGAGTTTGTAATTATTAAAAACAATATTTTTAACTATGATATTGAGTTTGTGGAAATTATGAAAAACCTAGAACTCAGACTGAAAGTTTGAGAATTAAATATTTTAGACTGATTTGACGGAGACATGTTCTGTTTAATGACCGGTATTAGCAATCTTTTTGCTGCAAAAGGCTGACTGTGCTCGTTTAATGTAGCAACAAGAGGCAATAAAAACTTGTTTATCAACTCATTCACGTCCACTGAGCTTTTTGATGCAGTCGCGTCTTTTGCGTATGACATTCCGGCTATTGGTGTTAAAACTGTTGCCAACTTGGGCGTTTAAAAATAATTTATTTTGTATTTTGTCATGATTTCTTTAAGAGCAAACTCTTTGTATTTCGGACAGTTACAAAATTTTGCGGAGTGTGCTTCACGTAACTGGCTTTACACATTTGCTACCTTCAAGTTAAGGTTTTCCACACTCGCAAATATGTTCCTTATCGCAACGAGGGGCTGTTTACCAATATGAACTAAGGGATTCTCAATACTGGCACTAGTAGTTAACAAAATAGATTTGCCAGACTTATTCCCTTTTGCCAAGAAAAAAACCTAAAGAAGGATAGGGGTGGAAATGTAAATAACATGAAAATAGGGTAGTAGCCAGAAATGGTTTGGGATACATTTGTTTTGGCTTCTGTTCATTGACCCATTTAACATGGGTGGCCCTGCAAGAAATTTAAAACCCCGCTGGCATGGCTCGAGCAGAAGTTACTCAGCTCCCCAAACACGACAAGGCAGTACACACAAGGGGGTTTATTATTAATAATAATAATATAAATATTTGTTATTATCAAGTTTAATTCACTTACAAGATATAAATTTAGATCAGGTATTTTTATATCTGTCCATTGCTCAGGTCCACACATTTTGGTAATTGATTTTTTGCACGCCAGCTTTGGTATTTTCTACTGTACTAGAGTGTTCTTTTACCCAGCTCAGCTCAATGTTATTTTCACATGTTAATAAATAGAGTGGGGACAGAGTGACGTTATAATATTAGCTTTAATGTAATCTTGGGCTTTATTATAGCAAAGATTGCTGTTTTGCTTTGTGTTATGATTTGCACATTTTTGGCAGATATGTATCAAGTTACTATTTCCAGCCATCGATGTATATTTAAATATTTTTATCTATTGTTTCTGCATCTGTACATTGTAGGGTTTTTTAATTACAAAATAGGGTGACATTGTGTCTGTTTGCACTCCTAGCAGAGTTCTTTTTTTAACAGCATCTTTCAGAAGGTAACAGTGTCTGCCAATTTTTAGTGCAGTGTACCAGTCCAATTATATGTAAGCGCTGTCGCCATCTTCTCAACGTAGATGTAAATGGTTGGTAAGCACAGCATTGCATCCATGGCTGCAGTTGGTGTTGTTTGCATACCGCCTGTTGTACTTATGCATGATGCCATTTGTTGCAACTGATTAAGTTGGTCTGCAGATGTTTTCTGTTTAACTTACATAGGTCTTATGACAGCTGTGTATAGCCATAGATAAAAGATAGTACTTTGAAGACAGTTTTGCCAACAGCTCATCTACATTGCCAGAACGACAAATATACTTTTTTGCACCTCATATTAAATCCCAATCTGAGCTTTTGTCAAAAGTCAACCCAGGTATTTCATCTCGGCTGATAGCATTAATACAGTTTTAGTAGGTTTTGTTGAGCAATTTTTCTTTTTTTGTGTGAAAAGGCCAGTTTGGTTTTATTTTAGGATTAACCGATTTTTAATTATCATGCATCAAATTACGGAGTATCTTTTCAAAGTTGTTACTTAGCAAGATTGTTATATCATCTGCGTAGCCAATTTTGTAAAAACCACCATGTGTTGCAGTTCTTATTTTATTTTAGGTGGTTTTGTCAAACGCGTCTTCAATGTCTTAACTTTCTCCCAGAGTGGACATTTTGTCCCATAGCTACTTCTCAATTCAATCTGCCACAAGATGTAAAGTCGATTGGGTGGATGTTCCACGAGTGCGTGCATGTTGGTACGTGGCTGAACTTAGCTACGGCTACGGATTCGTTTAAGAAACACATTTGTGAATCCGCGCTCTCGCTCAAGCATCGCCCAGCTAAATCATTAACATGCGTACCAGTATTGGAATTTAGCGGCGCTCTTATATTTGTTTTAGATCAATATAAAACTTAATAATTTAAACAAATTGCTCTGTTGTTTAACTAAATAGTATTATTTAGCAATAATTAAATAAATAATAAATTTAAAACAACTGCGTTGTCAACAAAATATGTAGATATAAATGGGTGTTATTAAATTATAAATATAACATTAAAACAGCGTTCAATATTTTTACATAAAAAATAATTTGTAGCTTTTAAACGTTTTTACATATATTTGCATCATATTATTTAACAAATAGAAATAAACTTATTTATGAAACAAAAATCTAATTAATTTGACTAATAATTTAATTTAAGGTTGGATGGCCATTGCTTAAGCTAATAAATATTTAATTAACCAATAATAATAAAACCTTAAACTTCTGGATATCCGAAAAAGATTTGTTTAAAAACGGAAAATGTAAAATATAGGAAAAATAAATTATTCAGTTTTTTGGCTGACACAACCTTATTTATAAACGGATCCGCAATGTTTTTGCTAATAATTGTTTCTATTTAACTAACAAATGAGAATACAATTTTAATTTTCCGGATATCTCGGGAGAAATTAGTTTAAAACCGAAAAATGTAAAATATAGCTAAAATAAATGATTCAGTTTTTTGGCTGACACAACCTTATTTATGAACGGATCCGCAATGTTTTTGCTAATAATTGTTTCTATTTAACTAATAAATGGGAATACATATTCAATTTTTTTGATATCTCGGGGGAAATTGGTTCAAAAACGGAAAATGTAAAATATAGCAAAAATAAATGATTCAGTTTTTTGGCTGACACAACCTTATTTATGAAGGGATCCGCAATGTTTTTGCTAATAATTGTTTCTATTTAACTAATAAATGAGAATACATATTCAATTTTTTTGATATCTCGGGGGAAATTGGTTCAAAAACGGAAAATGTAAAATATTGCAAAAATAAATGATTCAGTTTTTTTTGGCTGACACAACCTTATTTATTAACGGATCCGCAATGTTTTTGCTAATAATTGTTTCTATTTAACTAATAAATGAGAATACATATTCAATTTTTTTGATATCTCGGGGGAAATTGGTTCAAAAACGGAAAATGTAAAATATTGCAAAAATAAATGATTCAGTTTTTTTTGGCTGACACAACCTTATTTATTAACGGATCCGCAATGTTTTTGCTAATAATTGTTTCTATTTAACTAATAAATGAGAATACATATTCAATTTTTTTGATATCTCGGGGGAAAATGGTTCAAAAACGGAAAAAGTAAAATATTGCAAAAATAAATGATTCAGTTTTTTGGCTGACACAACCTTATTTATGAAGGGATCCGCAATGTTTTTGCTAATAATTGTTTCTATTTAACTAATAAATGAGAATACATATTCAATTTTTTTGATATCTCGGGGGAAATTGGTTCAAAAACGGAAAATGTAAAATATTGCAAGAATAAATGATTCAGTTTTTTGGCTGACACAACCTTATTTATGAAGGGATCCGCAATGTTTTTGCTAATAATTGTTTCTATTTAACTAATAAATGAGAATACATATTCAATTTTTTTGATATCTCGGGGGAAATTGGTTCAAAAACGGAAAATGTAAAATATTGCAAAAATAAATGATTCAGTTTTTTGGCTGACACAACCTTATTTATGAAGGGATCCGCAATGTTTTTGCTAATAATTGTTTCTATTTAACTAATAAATGAGAATACATATTCAATTTTTTTGATATTTCGGGGGAAATTGGTTCAAAAACGGAAAATGTAAAATATTGCAAAAATAAATGATTCAGTTTTTTGGCTGACACAACCTTATTTATGAAGGGATCCGCAATGTTTTTGCTAATAATTGTTTCTATTTAACTAATAAATGAGAATACATATTCAATTTTTTTGATATCTCGGGGGAAAATGGTTCAAAAACGGAAAAAGTAAAATATTGCAAAAATAAATGATTCAGTTTTTTGGCTGACACAACCTTATTTATGAAGGGATCCGCAATGTTTTTGCTAATAATTGTTTCTATTTAACTAATAAATGAGAATACATATTCAATTTTTTTGATATCTCGGGGGAAATTGGTTCAAAAACGGAAAATGTAAAATATTGCAAAAATAAATGATTCAGTTTTTTGGCTGACACAACCTTATTTATGAAGGGATCCGCAATGTTTTTGCTAATAATTGTTTCTATTTAACTAATAAATGAGAATACATATTCAATTTTTTTGATATCTCGGGGGAAATTGGTTCAAAAACGGAAAATGTAAAATATTGCAAAAATAAATGATTCAGTTTTTTGGCTGACACAACCTTATTTATGAAGGGATCCGCAATGTTTTTGCTAATAATTGTTTCTATTTAACTAATAAATGAGAATACATATTCAATTTTTTTGATATTTCGGGGGAAATTGGTTCAAAAACGGAAAATGTAAAATATTGCAAAAATAAATGATTCAGTTTTTTGGCTGACACAACCTTATTTATGAAGGGATCCGCAATGTTTTTGCTAATAATTGTTTCTATTTAACTAATAAATGAGAATACATATTCAATTTTTTTGATATCTCGGGGGAAATTGGTTCAAAAACGGAAAATGTAAAATATTGCAAAAATAAATGATTCAGTTTTTTGGCTGACACAACCTTATTTATGAAGGGATCCGCAATGTTTTTGCTAATAATTGTTTCTATTTAACTAATAAATGAGAATACATATTCAATTTTTTTGATATCTCGGGGGAAATTGGTTCAAAAACGGAAAATGTAAAATATTGCAAAAATAAATGATTCAGTTTTTTGGCTGACACAACCTTATTTATGAAGGGATCCGCAATGTTTTTGCTAATAATTGTTTCTATTTAACTAATGAATGAGAATACATATTCAATTTTTTTGATATCTCGGGGGAAATTGGTTCAAAAACGGAAAATGTAAAATATTGCAAAAATAAATGATTCATTTTTTTTTTGGCTGACACAACCTTATTTATTAACGGATCCGCAATGTTTTTGCTAATAATTGTTTCTATTTAACTAATAAATGAGAATACATATTCAATTTTTTTGATATCTCGGGGGAAAATGGTTCAAAAACGGAAAAAGTAAAATATTGCAAAAATAAATGATTCAGTTTTTTGGCTGACACAACCTTATTTATGAAGGGATCCGCAATGTTTTTGCTAATAATTGTTTCTATTTAACTAATAAATGAGAATACATATTCAATTTTTTTGATATCTCGGGGGAAATTGGTTCAAAAACGGAAAATGTAAAATATTGCAAAAATAAATGATTCAGTTTTTTGGCTGACACAACCTTATTTATGAAGGGATCCGCAATGTTTTTGTTAATAATTGTTTCTATTTAACTAATAAATGAGAATACATATTCAATTTTTTTGATTTCTCGGGGGAAATTGGTTCAAAAACGGAAAATGTAAAATATTGCAAAAATAAATGATTCAGTTTTTTGGCTGACACAACCTTATTTATGAAGGGATCCGCAATGTTTTTGCTAATAATTGTTTCTATTTAACTAATAAATGAGAATACATATTCAATTTTTTTGATATTTCGGGGGAAATTGGTTCAAAAACGGAAAATGTAAAATATTGCAAAAATAAATGATTCAGTTTTTTGGCTGACACAACCTTATTTATGAAGGGATCCGCAATGTTTTTGCTAATAATTGTTTCTATTTAACTAATAAATGAGAATACATATTCAATTTTTTTGATATCTCGGGGGAAATTGGTTCAAAAACGGAAAATGTAAAATATTGCAAAAATAAATGATTCAGTTTTTTGGCTGACACAACCTTATTTATGAAGGGATCCGCAATGTTTTTGCTAATAATTGTTTCTATTTAACTAATAAATGAGAATACATATTCAATTTTTTTGATATCTCGGGGGAAATTGGTTCAAAAACGGAAAATGTAAAATATTGCAAAAATAAATGATTCAGTTTTTTGGCTGACACAACCTTATTTATGAAGGGATCCGCAATGTTTTTGCTAATAATTGTTTCTATTTAACTAATAAATGAGAATACATATTCAATTTTTTTGATATCTCGGGGGAAATTGGTTCAAAAACGGAAAATGTAAAATATTGCAAAAATAAATGATTCAGTTTTTTTTGGCTGACACAACCTTATTTATTAACGGATCCGCAATGTTTTTGCTAATAATTGTTTCTATTTAACTAATAAATGAGAATACATATTCAATTTTTTTGATATCTCGGGGGAAATTGGTTCAAAAACGGAAAATGTAAAATATTGCAAAAATAAATGGTTCAGTTTTTTGGCTGACACAACCTTATTTATGAAGGGATCCGCAATGTTTTTGCTAATAAGTGTTTCTATTTAACTAATAAATGAGAATACATATTCAATTTTTTTGATATCTCGGGGGAAATTGGTTCAAAAACGGAAAATGTAAAATATTGCAAAAATAAATGATTCGTTTTTTTTGGCTGACACAACCTTATTTATTAACGGATCCGCAATGTTTTTGCTAATAATTGTTTCTATTTAACTAATAAATGGGAATACATATTCAATTTTTTTGATATCTCGGGGGAAATTGGTTCAAAAACGGAAAATGTAAAATATTGCAAAAATAAATGATTCAGTTTTTTGGCTGACACAACCTTATTTATGAAGGGATCCGCAATGTTTTTGCTAATAATTGTTTCTATTTAACTAATAAATGAGAATACATATTCAATTTTTTTGATATCTCGGGGGAAATTGGTTCAAAAACGAAAAATGTAAAATATTGCAAAAATAAATGATTCAGTTTTTTGGCTGACACAACCTTATTTATGAAGGGATCCGCAATGTTTTTGCTAATAATTGTTTCTATTTAACTAATAAATGAGAATACATATTCAATTTTTTTGATATCTCGGGGGAAATTGGTTCAAAAACGGAAAATGTAAAATATTGCAAAAATAAATGATTCTGTTTGTTGGCTGACACAACCTTATTTATGAAGGGATCCGCAATGTTTTTGCTAATAATTGTTTCTATTTAACTAATAAATGAGAATACATATTCAATTTTTTTGATATCTCGGGGGAAATTGGTTCAAAAACGGAAAATGTAAAATATTGCAAAAATAAATGATTCAGTTTTTTGGCTGACACAACCTTATTTATGAAGGGATCCGCAATGTTTTTGCTAATAATTGTTTCTATTTAACTAATAAATGAGAATACATATTCAATTTTTTTGATATCTCGGGGGAAATTGGTTCAAAAACGGAAAATGTAAATTATTGCAAAAATAAATGATTCAGTTTTTTGGCTGACACAACCTTATTTATGAAGGGATACGCAATGTTTTTGCTAATAATTGTTTCTATTTAACTAATAAATGAGAATACATATTCAATTTTTTTGATATCTCGGGGGAAATTGGTTCAAAAACGGAAAATGTAAAATATTGCAAAAATAAATGATTCAGTTTTTTGGCTGACACAACCTTATTTATGAAGGGATCCGCAATGTTTTTGCTAATAAGTGTTTCTATTTAACTAATAAATGAGAATACATATTCAATTTTTTTGATATCTCGGGGGAAATTGGTTCAAAAACGGAATATGTAAAATATTGCAAAAATAAATGATTCAGTTTTTTTTGGCTGACACAACCTTATTTATTAACGGATCCGCAATGTTTTTGCTAATAATTGTTTCTATTTAACTAATAAATGGGAATACATATTCAATTTTTTTGATATCTCGGGGGAAATTGGTTCAAAAACGGAAAATGTAAAATATTGCAAAAATAAATGATTCAGTTTTTTTTGGCTGACACAACCTTATTTATTAACGGATCCGCAATGTTTTTGCTAATAATTGTTTCTATTTAACTAATAAATGGGAATACATATTCAATTTTTTTGATATCTCGGGGGAAATTGGTTCAAAAACGGAAAATGTAAAATATTGCAAAAATAAATGATTCAGTTTTTTTTGGCTGACACAACCTTATTTATTAACGGATCCGCAATGTTTTTGCTAATAATTGTTTCTATTTAACTAATAAATGGGAATACATATTCAATTTTTTTGATATCTCGGGGGAAATTGGTTCAAAAACGGAAAATGTAAAATATTGCAAAAATAAATGATTCAGTTTTTTGGCTGACACAATCTTATTTATGAAGGGATCCGCAATGTTTTTGCTAATAATTGTTTCTATTTAACTAATAAATGAGAATACATATTCATTTTTTTTTGATATCTCGGGGGAAATTGGTTCAAAAACGAAAAATGTAAAATATTGCAAAAATAAATTATTCAGTTTTTTGGCTGACACAACCTTATTTATGAAGGGATCCGCAATGTTTTTGCTAATAATTGTTTCTATTTAACTAATAAATAAGAATACATATTCAATTTTTTTGATATCTCGGGGGAAATTGGTTCAAAATCGGAAAATGTAAAATATTGCAAAAATAAATGATTCTGTTTTTTGGCTGACACAACCTTATTTATGAAGGGATCCGCAATGTTTTTGCTAATAATTGTTTCTATTTAACTAATAAATGAGAATACATATTCAATTTTTTTGATATCTCGGGGGAAATTGGTTCAAAAACGGAAAATGTAAAATATTGCAAAAATAAATGATTCAGTTTTTTGGCTGACACAACCTTATTTATGAAGGGATCGACAATGTTTTTGCTAATAATTGTTTCTATTTAACTAATAAATGAGAATACATATTCAATTTTTTTGATATCTCGGGGGAAATTGGTTCAAAAACGGAAAATGTAAAATATTGCAAAAATAAATGATTCAGTTTTTTGGCTGACACAACCTTATTTATGAAGGGATCCGCAATGTTTTTGCTAATAATTGTTTCTATTTAACTAATAAATGAGAATACATATTCAATTTTTTTGATATCTCGGGGGAAATTGGTTCAAAAACGGAAAATGTAAAATATTGCAAAAATAAATGATTCAGTTTTTTGGCTGACACAACCTTATTTATGAAGGGATCCGCAATGTTTTTGCTAATAAGTGTTTCTATTTAACTAATAAATGAGAATACATATTCAATTTTTTTGATATCTCGGGGGAAATTGGTTCAAAAACGGAAAATGTAAAATATTGCAAAAATAAATGATTCAGTTTTTTTTGGCTGACACAACCTTATTTATTAACGGATCCGCAATGTTTTTGCTAATAATTGTTTCTATTTAACTAATAAATGGGAATACATATTCAATTTTTTTGATATCTCGGGGGAAATTGGTTCAAAAACGGAAAATGTAAAATATTGCAAAAATAAATGATTCAGTTTTTTGGCTGACACAACCTTATTTATGAAGGGATCCGCAATGTTTTTGCTTATAAGTGTTTCTATTTAACTAATAAATTGGAATATATATTCAATTTTTCGGATATCTCAGGGGAAATTGGTTCAAAAACGGAAAATGTAAAATATTGCAAAAATAAATGATTCAGTTTTTTTTGGCTGACACAACCTTATTTATTAACGGATCCGCAATGTTTTTGCTAATAAGTGTTTCTATTTAACTAATAAATTGGAATATATATTCAATTTTTCGGATATCTCAGGGGAAATTTGTTCAAAAACGGAAAATGTAAAATATTGCAAAAATAAATGATTCAGTTTTTTTTGGCTGACACAACCTTATTTATGAAGGGATCCGCAATGTTTTTGCTAATAATTGTTTCTATTTAACTAATAAATGAGAATACATATTCAATTTTTTTGATATCTCGGGGGAAATTGGTTCAAAAACGGAAAATGTAAAATATTGCAAAAATAAATGATTCAGTTTTTTTTGGCTGACACAACCTTATTTATTAACGGATCCGCAATGTTTTTGCTAATAAGTGTTTCTATTTAACTAATAAATTGGAATATATATTCAATTTTTCGGATATCTCAGGGGAAATTGGTTCAAAAACGGAAAATGTAAAATATTGCAAAAATAAATGATTCAGTTTTTTTTGGCTGACACAACCTTATTTATTAACGGATCCGCAATGTTTTTGCTAATAAGTGTTTCTATTTAACTAATAAATTGGAATATATATTCAATTTTTTGGATATCTCAAGGGAAATTGGTTCAAAAACGGAAAATGTAAAATATTGCAAAAATAAATGATTCAGTTTTTTTGGCTGACACAACCTTATTTATGAAGGGATCCGCAATGTTTTTGCTAATAATTGTTTCTATTTAACTAATAAATGAGAATACATATTCAATTTTTTTGATATCTCGGGGGAAATTGGTTCAAAAACGGAAAATGTAAAATATTGCAAAAATAAATGATTCAGTTTTTTTTGGCTGACACAACCTTATTTATTAACGGATCCGCAATGTTTTTGCTAATAATTGTTTCTATTTAACTAATAAATGGAAATACATATTCAATTTTTTTGATATCTCGGGGGAAATTGGTTCAAAAACGGAAAATGTAAAATATTGCAAAAATAAATGATTCAGTTTTTTTTGGCTGACACAACCTTATTTATGAAGGGATCCGCAATGTTTTTGCTAATAATTGTTTCTATTTAACTAATAAATGAGAATACATATTCAATTTTTTTGATATCTCGGGGGAAATTGGTTCAAAAACGGAAAATGTAAAATATTGCAAAAATAAATGATTCAGTTTTTTGGCTGACACAACCTTATTTATGAACGGATCCGCAATGTTTTTGCTAATAATTGTTTCTATTTAACTAATAAATGGGAATTTATATTCAATTTTTTTGATATCTTGGGGGAAATTGGTTCAAAAACGGAAAATGTAAAATATTGCAAAAATAAATGATTCAGTTTTTTTTGGCTGACACAACCTTATTTATTAACGGATCCGCAATGTTTTTGCTAATAAGTGTTTCTATTTAACTAATAAATTGGAATATATATTCAATTTTTCGGATATCTCAGGGGAAATTGGTTCAAAAACGGAAAATGTAAAATATTGCAAAAATAAATGATTCAGTTTTTTGGCTGACACAACCTTATTTATGAAGGGATCCGCAATGTTTTTGCTAATAATTGTTTCTATTTAACTAATAAATGGGAATACATATTCAATTTTTTTGATATCTCGGGGGAAATTGGTTCAAAAACGGAAAATGTAAAATATTGCAAAAATAAATTATTCAGTTTTTTGGCTGACACAACCTTATTTATGAAGGGATCCGCAATGTTTTTGCTAATAATTGTTTCTATTTAACTAATAAATGAGAATACATATTCAATTTTTTTGATATCTCGGGGGAAATTGGTTCAAAAACGGAAAATGTAAAATATTGCAAAAATAAATGATTCAGTTTTTTTTGGCTGACACAACCTTATTTATTAACGGATACGCAATGTTTTTGCTAATAAGTGTTTCTATTTAACTAATAAATTGGAATATATATTCAATTTTTCGGATATCTCAGGGGAAATTGGTTCAAGAACGGAAAATGTAAAATATTGCAAAAATAAATGATTCAGTTTTTTGGCTGACACAACCTTATTTATGAAGGGATCCGCAATGTTTTTGCTAATAATTGTTTCTATTTAACTAATAAATGGGAATACATATTCAATTTTTTTGATATCTCGGGGGAAATTGGTTCAAAAACGGAAAATGTAAAATATTGCAAAAATAAATGATTCAGTTTTTTGGCTGACACAACCTTATTTATGAAGGGATCCGCAATGTTTTTGCTAATAATTGTTTCTATTTAACTAATAAATGAGAATACATATTCAATTTTTTTGTTATCTCGGGGGAAATTGGTTCAAAAACGGAAAATGTAAAATATTGCAAAAATAAATGATTCAGTTTTTTTTGGCTGACACAACCTTATTTATTAACGGATCCGCAATGTTTTTGCTAATAAGTGTTTCTATTTAACTAATAAATTGGAATATATATTCAATTTTTCGGATATCTCAGGGGAAATTGGTTCAAAAACGGAAAATGTAAAATATTGCAAAAATAAATGATTCAGTTTTTTGGCTGACACAACCTTATTTATGAAGAGATCCGCAATGTTTTTGCTAATAATTGTTTCTATTTAACTAATAAATGGGAATACATATTCAATTTTTTTGATATCTCGGGGGAAATTGGTTCAAAAACGGAAAATGTAAAATATTGCAAAAATAAATTATTCAGTTTTTTGGCTGACACAACCTTATTTATGAAGGGATCCGCAATGTTTTTGCTAATAATTGTTTCTATTTAACTAATAAATGAGAATACATATTCAATTTTTTTGATATCTCGGGGGAAATTGGTTCAAAAACGGAAAATGTAAAATATTGCAAAAATAAATGATTCAGTTTTTTTTGGCTGACACAACCTTATTTATTAACGGATCCGCAATGTTTTTGCTAATAAGTGTTTCTATTTAACTAATAAATTGGAATATATATTCAATTTTTCGGATATCTCAGGGGAAATTGGTTCAAAAACGGAAAATGTAAAATATTGCAAAAATAAATGATTCAGTTTTTTGGCTGACACAACCTTATTTATGAAGGGATCCGCAATGTTTTTGCTAATAATTGTTTCTATTTAACTAATAAATGGGAATACATATTCAATTTTTTTGATATCTCGGGGGAAATTGGTTCAAAAACGGAAAATGTAAAATATTGCAAAAATAAATTATTCAGTTTTTTGGCTGACACAACCTTATTTATGAAGGGATCCGCAATGTTTTTGCTAATAATTGTTTCTATTTAACTAATAAATGAGAATACATATTCAATTTTTTTGATATCTCGGGGGAAATTGGTTCAAAAACGGAAAATGTAAAATATTGCAAAAATAAATGATTCAGTTTTTTTTGGCTGACACAACCTTATTTATTAACGGATCCGCAATGTTTTTGCTAATAAGTGTTTCTATTTAACTAATAAATTGGAATATATATTCAATTTTTCGGATATCTCAGGGGAAATTGGTTCAAAAACGGAAAATGTAAAATATTGCAAAAATAAATGATTCAGTTTTTTGGCTGACACAACCTTATTTATGAAGGGATCCGCAATGTTTTTGCTAATAATTGTTTCTATTTAACTAATAAATGGGAATACATATTCAATTTTTTTGATATCTCGGGGGAAATTGGTTCAAAAACGGAAAATGTAAAATATTGCAAAAATAAATTATTCAGTTTTTTGGCTGACACAACCTTATTTATGAAGGGATCCGCAATGTTTTTGCTAATAATTGTTTCTATTTAACTAATAAATGAGAATACATATTCAATTTTTTTGATATCTTGGGGGAAATTGGTTCAAAAACGGAAAATGTAAAATATTGCAAAAATAAATGATTCAGTTTTTTTTGGCTGACACAACCTTATTTATTAACGGATCCGCAATGTTTTTGCTAATAAGTGTTTCTATTTAACTAATAAATTGGAATATATATTCAATTTTTCAGATATCTCAGGGGAAATTGGTTCAAAAACGGAAAATGTAAAATATTGCAAAAATAAATGATTCAGTTTTTTTTGGCTGACACAACCTTATTTATGAAGGGATCCGCAATGTTTTTGCTAATAATTGTTTCTATTTAACTAATAAATGAGAATACATATTCAATTTTTTTGATATCTCGGGGGAAATTGGTTCAAAAACGGAAAATGTAAAATATTGCAAAAATAAATGATTCAGTTTTTTTTGGCTGACACAACCTTATTTATTAACGGATCCGCAATGTTTTTGCTAATAATTGTTTCTATTTAACTAATAAATGGAAATACATATTCAATTTTTTTGATATCTCGGGGGAAATTGGTTCAAAAACGGAAAATGTAAAATATTGCAAAAATAAATGATTCAGTTTTTTTTGGCTGACACAACCTTATTTATTAACGGATCCGCAATGTTTTTGCTAATAAGTGTTTCTATTTAACTAATAAATTGGAATATATATTCAATTTTTCGGATATCTCAGGGGAAATTGGTTCAAAAACGGAAAATGTAAAATATTGCAAAAATAAATGATTCAGTTTTTTGGCTGACACAACCTTATTTATGAAGGGATCCGCAATGTTTTTGCTAATAATTGTTTCTATTTAACTAATAAATGAGAATACATATTCAATTTTTTTGATATCTCGGGGGAAATTGGTTCAAAAACGGAAAATGTAAAATATTGCAAAAATAAATAAACACAACCTTGTTTACTGTCAGATTCCTAATGTTAACTAATAATTACTCACACACAAGATTTTTTTTATAACACATTAAAAAATTATCAATTTATTCGCATTAAATTTTATTTTTAGAAAATACCTGTTGTTTAAGCTTTAAAACGGTTTATTAAATTTTTTAATGAAACTTTGGAATACCCTGAATCGAAATTTTCACAGTGATTATGAAAAATTCCACAAGAAGAATAATATTCGGCGTTTTTAATCTTACTTAATCTTTTTTTATTACAATAATGCTTAAGTTGGCCAACTTTGCCGCCTTAATACTAATTATTTTTTTAACTTATTTTTGTAATAATGCTAACATTTGCATACCTGAATATCCCCACCTTTAAAATTTCCACTTCCACACACATTATGCAAAATTATAATAAATAAAAACTTTTTTTTTTACAATATTTATATTAGTAATATTTCTGTTTGTATGGTTTACTGATAGTGAGTTACTACTAGTAGTTTTATAATACTGATAATTGTAAGTACATGTTTTTATCTATTAGTTTTTATTACACATTTTTAAATAGTTTTTTGTAAGAATTGTGCACAACATTATAAGTAATATAAGTAGTATCTAAAGTACATTTTCATGTTTATTAATAAATTTGTAAATTCTTATAATGGCGAAAAAATAGCTATGGGTTTTAATAGGTTTCAGTTTGTATTGCTAGAACATAATATATTACTGTTAATTTATAATTAACATTAAAACCTCAGTTTATTAGATTCAGAAAAACACGCTGAGTTTACAGCATACGCCAGTTTTAATTTAAAGTCAGTAGTTTTGTTATTATTAATTAGTTTACAAAAATACGTACAAAATAGTTATAAACGCTTTCGTTCGTTAATAATTACTTAATTTAAATAATAAAAAACCTAAATTATGTTAGGTAAACTTATTTGTCACCTAAATTTATCAATTATAATTTGATTTGTTAATTATTATTTTATTTAGTTTAGGATAGAATAAGTTTATAAGTTCGGTCTTTTTTATTCTCAAAAGGTTTTATTTTTTTGCAGTCGTAAAATATGTTATCATGACAGCCGTACTCCCTCCGTATTGAAAATTTATGGCTTTCTTACTGACCTTGAAATAATATATATATTTGAAACCAAAAAATGCTAAAAATTGTTTACTATAAACTATCAAATAATATTTTTTTATTAATAAGTTTTATAACTTCAGCGTAAAATTCTCTCGGAATCTTAACCCTTGATTAGTTAATTATTAAACAAACGAAAGCGTCTATAACTATTTTGTACGTAAACTAATTATTAATAACAAAACTACTGGCTTTTAATTACATCTGGCGTATATTGCTGTAAATTTTCTTTTCTAAATCTAATAAACTGATTATGTTTTAATTTTAATTATGAATTAACAGTAAATTATAAGGTTTTATTTTATTGCTGGAACAGTAAAACCTATTGCTATTTTCTTGTCGGTCATTCTTATTTAAATCTCTAATGAATAAACGCAAATTTTAGTTTAGATTACTATCAAGCATATATGAGGCTATGAGAGCAACAGTTTCCTAACCCACTAGCATATCTAATGGAGCTAAATGGTATTTTTTAGAAGTTATGGTATTTTTTAGAAGTTATGGTATTTTTCAGAAGTTAATTTTTTTTTTCTACAATATGTTTGCAGTTTTTAATTTTTAATAATTTAATTAGTTGTTGCCTAATCTTAGAAAACTTTAACATTTTACTGCAAAAATGTTAGTTTCCCTATTTTGAAATTTTTGTGGTTTAGGCCACTATTGCTCTCATAGCCTCATATGTACTTATAAGTTATGATGTATTTTTGTTACATTCTGCTTAGTTTTCTCAAAACTCATATAATTACGTTTTTACATTACGAATAAAATTGTTCTTGCAACCAATTATTTTCATTCTATTTGGCGTGGACGTAAATGCTACTCTCATAAAGAGATTAAAACATACAATATAAATATAAATGGGTGGTCGGTACATATAAATCCATTTATTTATTAATAATAAAATAGCAATAAGCAGGCAACTAAAAAACATAAAAATTGTAATATTTTATTTGTTATTTTTACGCAAATATTACTAATATAAATGTTTATATTTTAATCGAAATGTATATTTTATAAAATTAAAACTTCTAAATAAGTAATCAAAATTAATAAATAAAAATTGCGTCATTTAATTTATAGCGGCGCACAACGCAAAATGTATTTAAATGAATCATATACATATAAATAATAACAAGAAACTAAAAAAAATATTATATGACACGGCCTTCAATACATATTTCAATTATTTAAGATCGACTAGATTAAATAAAAAGTATTTAAAACAAATGTTTGAAATTTTAAAAATAAAATAAAACGACACAATTACCTTTGCAACATTTGTATTAATATGTCAAATAAACTGAACAAACAAATATTTAAAACTTTGTGTTTCTGAGTTTCGTAATATCACCCCGCAACACGGAATAATTATTATTGATAATCAACTTTTAAAATTAAATTTTTTAAATGTGATTTATTAAGTTTCTATATTATGCATAATTAATAACAACATAAAAATGCCCTAAGAATTCGTTATTTCCACGGCCGGCTACAGAATTTCGATAGTTTTTAATGCAAAAAAAACAAAAAAATAACAAATAATATTGTATTATACAAAGTAGTAGTAACATAAGATTAAAAAAAAATGTTGTTTAAAAAACTAAAGTTGGTTGTTATTACAAATATACTAAAAACAACATCATACTTGTATAAAATTTAAAATCAAACACAAGAGTTGTTTATAAACTATCATAGCAAATAATTAATATTTGGTTATTACTAAAGTTTGTCTATACTGCTAGTTTTTTAAATTATTTATTTTATCTGTTATACTTACATACATTTTAATTTTCTAATCAGACATAAGACTTTATACAAATTGTAATAAAAAGCTAAGTTTTGAAAATGCCAAAAAAGCAAAAGCGATTTTGATTATATTGGTATATCAATATAGCAACACCATGTTCAGTTTACTTAGTCAAAATTTCACATTAGTTTATATCAAACTTTAACATTGGTGCATTACAGATTTTATACTTAATTTAATTTTATTTAAAAAAATTGTTATGTTACGTCTAAGCTAAAACATCTAAAGATTTTTGCTTGTTTAAATTTAAACTAATAGTGTACATTTGACTTTCTAGCTAGATCTCGATACTTTTCAATTACCTTTTAATATATTTACATTATTAAATTTTTAATTATAATACATAATATAAAGTTATTATATTGCTTTTAGATTTCCGATAAAGTATCTGATGGAAAAATTGGATAGAAGTATTTAAAGAGTACATATATTCTTTCCTGAATAAGCCATTGCGCAAACACTTCTCTAATACTAAGTAGAAGAATAAGTTTATGCGAATAATAAATATTTTGACAACCTTTTTTTAAGGATTAAGGCTTTTTTATTGTTGTTTTTTTTTTGACTAATCTTATTTGAGATAAATTTTTACTATTGATTTTGTTAGCTTCTAATTATTAGCTGTTAATTATTTTATTTTTAGTTACTAATTATTATTTTTTTAATATTTAGTAATCAATAATTATTTTATTATTTAGTTAATAATAATTATTGTTTAATTTTTTGCTAATAATCTTTTTTTTAAATTTTTTAGCCATTAATATTGGTTTTTTTAATACATAAATAATTTTTTTTTTAATTTTCAGATATTGTTTGTTTTATTTTTATTTTTTTAATTAATTATTAATTTATTTTTAACAATTTTTTTAAAATTTTTATATTTTTTTTAATTATTTGACTATTAACGGTTTTTTAAATTTTTTGCAATTAATTATTGTTAACTATTTCATTTTTTAGTTTTTTTTTTAACTTTTAGTTAATAGATATTTAAACTTGACAATCCCATATTAAGGGTTTACTTGACTTATTTTTTTATTATTATTTTGCGGTAATTTGATCAAGTTTTACATTATTCTTTATTTTAATTTATTTTCTTTAGAATTAATATTTACTATTAGTTTTTTAGTTAATAATTGATTTAATAATTCTTTTCAAATTATTATTTATTATTTAATTTTTTGATTGCCATTTTTAAACTATTTTTGTCATTTTTTTTGTTTAGTTTTGTTTTGTATAATTTTTAGTTTATCAATACTTTTTTAATTTTTTTATTATAGTTAGTATTTTTATTTCAATTTTTTAGAAAATAAATTTAATAAATCTATTTTCTTTATTTTCACTTGTCAACTATTTTTTGGTTAATATTTTTTCAAATAATCAATAGTTTTTTTAAATTTTTTAGAAATTAATAATTTTTTAGCAATTGTTCTTTATTTTTTTATTTTCAGCTACTTATCTTGTTTTATTTTTAGCTTTTTTTTATTTTTAGTTATCAATTTTTTTCTTTATTTTTTAGCTATTAATTATTATTTTTTTTTAGATTCAATTTTTTTTCATTTTCAAGTTAATAATAATTATTTTTTTCATTTTCAGCTACTAATCTTTTTTTCATTTTCAGCCATTAATTATATTTTTCTTAATTTTTAGTTATTAATCCTTTTCTTAATTTTTTAGCCATTAATTATATATTTTTTTCATTTTTAGTTATCAATATTTTTTATATTATTTTTTAGATAATAATAATATTTTTTTTTTAGTTTTTAGCTACTTATCTTGTTTTATTTTTAGCTATTTATTTATATTTTTTTAATATTTAGTTTAGTAATTATTTTTCTTTATTTTTTAGCTATTAATTATTTTTTTTTAGTTGTCATTTTTTTTTAATTTTTATGTTAATATTAATAATTTTTTTAATTTTCAGCTACTAATCTTTTTTTCATTTTTCAACCATTATTTATATATATATATTTTTTAATTTTAAGTTATTAATCCTTTTCTTTATTTTTTAGCCATAAATGATATATTTTTTTAATTTTTAGTTATTAATTTTTTTCTTTATTTTTTAGCTATTAAATATTTTTTGTAGTTATAATTTTATTAAATTTTCAAGTTAATAATAATTATTTTTTTAATTTTCAGCTACTAATCTTTTTTTCATTTTTCAGCCACTAATTACTTTTTTTTAAATTTTTAGTTATTAATCCTTTTCTTTATTTTTTAGCCATTAATTATATATTTTTTCATTTTTAGTTATTAATATTTTTTATTTTATTTTTTAGATAATAATTATATTTTTTTAAATTTTCAGCTACTTATCTTTTTTTCATTTTTCAGACACTATTTATATTTTATTAATTTTTAGTTATTAATCCTTTTCTTTATTTTTTAGCCATTAATGATATATTTTTTTAATTTTTAGTTATTAATTTTTTTCTTTATTTTTTAGCTATTAAATATTTTTTGTAGTTATAATTTTATTAAATTTTTAAGTTAATAATAATTATTTTTTTAATTTTCAGCTACTAATCTTTTTTTCATTTTTCAGCCACTAATTACTTTTTTTTAAATTTTTAGTTATTAATCCTTTTCTTTATTTTTTAGCCATTAATTATATATTTTTTCATTTTTAGTTATTAATATTTTTTATTTTATTTTTTAGATAATAATTATATTTTTTTAATTTTCAGCTACTTATCTTTTTTTCATTTTTCAGACATTATTTATATTTTTTTAATTTTTAGTTATTAATCCTTTTCTTTATTTTTTAGCCATTAATTATATCTTTTTTTCATTTTTAGTTATTAATATTTTTTATTTTATTTTTTAGATAATAATTATATTTTTTTAAATTTTTAGCTACTTATCTTTTTTTCATTTTTCAGACACTATTTATATTTTTTTAATTTTTAGTTATTAATCCTTTTCTTTATTTTTTAGCCATTAATGATATATTTTTTAAATTTTTAGTTATTAATTTTTTTCTTTATTTTTTAGCTATTAAATAATTTTTGTAGTTATAATTTTATTAAATTTTCAAGTTAATAATAATTATTTTTTTAATTTTCAGCTACTAATCTTTTTTTCATTTTTCAGCCACTAATTACTTTTGTTTAAATTTTTAGTTACTAATCCTTTTCTTTATTTTTTAACCATTAATTATATATTTTTTCATTTTTAGTTATTAATATTTTTTATTTTATTTTTTAGATAATAATTATATTTTTTTTAATTTTCAGCTACTTATCTTTTTTTTCATTTTTCAGACATTATTTATATTTTTTTAATTTTTAGTTATTAATCCTTTTCTTTATTTTTTAGCCATTAATTATATCTTTTTTTCATTTTTAGTTATCAATATTTTTTATTTTATTTTTTTAGATAATAATTATATTTTTTTCATTTTTGGCTACTTAACTTGTTTTATTTTTTAGCCATTAGTTATATTTTTTTTAATTTTTAGTTGTTTATCTTTTTCATTTTTTTTTATCCATTGATTATATATTTTAATTTTTTTATTTAATAATAATATTTTTTTTAATTTTTAGCTACTCATTCTTTTTAACTTTTTAGTTAATAATTATATTTTTTTTAATTTTTAGTTATCAATAATTTTTCTTTTTCATAATTTTTTAGCCATTAATTATATTTTTGTTTATTTTTAGTTATCAATAATTTTTTTTTAATTTTTAGTAACTGATCTCTTTTTATTTTTTGCCATTAATTATATTTTTTAATTTTTCTTTATATTTTAGCCAATAATTTTTTTTTTATGTTTTAGTTATCAATATTTTTTTTTATTTTTTAGAAAATAATAATAATTTTTTTTAATTTTCAGTTACTTAACTTTTTTTTTATTTTTTAGCCATTAATTATATTTTTTTAAATTTTTAGTTGTTTTTTTAACCATATAATTATTAGTTAACATTAGGAATCTGACAGTAAACAAGGTTGTGTTTATTTATTTTTGCAATATTTTACATTTTCCGTTTTTGAACCAATTTCCCCCGAGATATCAAAAAAATTGAATATGTATTCTCATTTATTAGTTAAATAGAAACAATTATTAGCAAAAACATTGCGGATCCCTTCATAAATAAGGTTGTGTCAGCCAAAAAACTGAATAATTTATTTTTGCAATATTTTACATTTTCCGTTTTTGAACCAATTTCCCCCGAGATATCAAAAAAATTGAATATGTATTCCCATTTATTAGTTAAATAGAAACAATTATTAGCAAAAACATTGCGGATCCCTTCATAAATAAGGTTGTGTCAGCCAAAAAACTGAATCATTTATTTTTGCAATATTTTACATTTTCCGTTTTTGAACCAATTTCCCCCGAGATATCAAAAAAATTGAATATGTATTCCCATTTATTAGTTAAATAGAAACAATTATTAGCAAAAACATTGCGGATCCGTTAATAAATAAGGTTGTGTCAGCCAAAAAAAACTGAATAATTTATTTTTGCAATATTTTACATTTTCCGTTTTTGAACCAATTTCCCCCGAGATATCAAAAAAATTGAATATGTATTCTCATTTATTAGTTAAATAGAAACACTTATTAGCAAAAACATTGCGGATCCCTTCATAAATAAGGTTGTGTCAGCCAAAAAACTGAACCATTTATTTTTGCAATATTTTACATTTTCCGTTTTTGAACCAATTTCCCCCGAGATATCAAAAAAATTGAATATGTATTCTCATTTATTAGTTAAATAGAAACAATTATTAGCAAAAACATTGCGGATCCCTTCATAAATAAGGTTGTGTCAGCCAAAAAACTGAATCATTTATTTTTGCAATATTTTACATTTTCCGTTTTTGAACCAATTTCCCCCGAGATATCAAAAAAATTGAATATGTATTCTCATTTATTAGTTAAATAGAAACAATTATTAGCAAAAACATTGCGGATCCCTTCATAAATAAGGTTGTGTCAGCCAAAAAACTGAATCATTTATTTTTGCAATATTTTACATTTTCCGTTTTTGAACCAATTTCCCCCGAGATATCAAAAAAATTGAATATGTATTCTCATTTATTAGTTAAATAGAAACAATTATTAGCAAAAACATTGCGGATCCCTTCATAAATAAGGTTGTGTCAGCCAAAAAACTGAATCATTTATTTTTGCAATATTTTACTTTTTCCGTTTTTGAACCATTTTCCCCCGAGATATCAAAAAAATTGAATATGTATTCTCATTTATTAGTTAAATAGAAACAATTATTAGCAAAAACATTGCGGATCCGTTAATAAATAAGGTTGTGTCAGCCAAAAAAAACTGAATCATTTATTTTTGCAATATTTTACATTTTCCGTTTTTGAACCAATTTCCCCCGAGATATCAAAAAAATTGAATATGTATTCTCATTTATTAGTTAAATAGAAACAATTATTAGCAAAAACATTGCGGATCCGTTAATAAATAAGGTTGTGTCAGCCAAAAAAAACTGAATCATTTATTTTTGCAATATTTTACATTTTCCGTTTTTGAACCAATTTCCCCCGAGATATCAAAAAAATTGAATATGTATTCTCATTTATTAGTTAAATAGAAACAATTATTAGCAAAAACATTGCGGATCCCTTCATAAATAAGGTTGTGTCAGCCAAAAAACTGAATCATTTATTTTTGCTATATTTTACATTTTCCGTTTTTGAACCAATTTCCCCCGAGATATCAAAAAAATTGAATATGTATTCCCATTTATTAGTTAAATAGAAACAATTATTAGCAAAAACATTGCGGATCCGTTCATAAATAAGGTTGTGTCAGCCAAAAAACTGAATCATTTATTTTAGCTATATTTTACATTTTTCGGTTTTAAACTAATTTCTCCCGAGATATCCGGAAAATTAAAATTGTATTCTCATTTGTTAGTTAAATAGAAACAATTATTAGCAAAAACATTGCGGATCCGTTTATAAATAAGGTTGTGTCAGCCAAAAAACTGAATAATTTATTTTTCCTATATTTTACATTTTCCGTTTTTAAACAAATCTTTTTCGGATATCCAGAAGTTTAAGGTTTTATTATTATTGGTTAATTAAATATTTATTAGCTTAAGCAATGGCCATCCAACCTTAAATTAAATTATTAGTCAAATTAATTAGATTTTTGTTTCATAAATAAGTTTATTTCTATTTGTTAAATAATATGATGCAAATATATGTAAAAACGTTTAAAAGCTACAAATTATTTTTTATGTAAAAATATTGAACGCTGTTTTAATGTTATATTTATAATTTAATAACACCCATTTATATCTACATATTTTGTTGACAACGCAGTTGTTTTAAATTTATTATTTATTTAATTATTGCTAAATAATACTATTTAGTTAAACAACAGAGCAATTTGTTTAAATTATTAAGTTTTATATTGATCTAAAACAAATATAAGAGCGCCGCTAAATTCCAATACTGGTACGCATGTTAATGATTTAGCTGGGCGATGCTTGAGTGAGAGCGCGGATTCACAAATGTGTTTCTTAAACGAATCCGTAGCCGTAGCTAAGTTCAGCCACGTCATGTTGGTTCGGGTGTATCGGTTTGGTTGTTAATGCCGCTTCGCAAACTAATTTTTTACACAGTCTCTCAAGTGTTTTCAAGAGGAAAGAACTAAGTAAGCAATAAGATTTTGCCTAGGTGTAGTGACTACGCCTTGGACTTTTTTTGAGATTTCTTTTTTGAGTATTTTGTTCTGTTGAAGAATTTTCTTGCGTCCGCCTTGAATCGATCAAGGTCTTCACTAATGTACGACAGAACCAAAAGCCGACCTAAGTGTATTTAATGGTTGTGTTAGAGATTGCTCCAACTTACCTGGTAGTTCTTGATTTCATCCACACTTACAGGTTTTCTTAAAAATCTAAATGTCTCTAGGTACTTAAACTATATAATAGATTGTTTCAAAAAACAGTCCTATTTTTCGGTTACTAGGGCTAATATTTTAAGTGTGTTAATATTGTGTTACTATCTCACAAGCTGCCTTTAAATGTGTAGCTGCAAACAAATATATACTACCGCACCTGTTAATTGAGAGAATAGAAGCGCTGTAGATACTGACGAGGCCTAGTATCTGCTGTCGTGAACACATGCCGGTCTTAATTTTTTTTATGCTTATGCTTGCCAATGTAATGTTTATTATGCCACGTTTACATTAAGCCATTGTCACTGCATCTCGCGCTGCTGCATTTCCTCCCCAAAATACTTCTGTGGCTGCATCAAAGGCTGCGAGTGGTTACATCTCCGCTTCAACCTTACTTCACGTTCTAAATCAATAATTAAACTTGTTTATTAATTTGTCTAATCTAATATTTTAATCCAACTGAAAACTGTTAAATAAATAAGCATTTTCATTCATTCATTTCAATACACACACTTATTAATTTGTAGATTAAAAAAGTTAATAAAAATAATAATAATAAATGCATACATAAACAAGATTTGTTATTGTTAATCATTTTTTGCATAATTTGTAAAATATGTGGTATTAGGTTAGAAAGATACTGTAGTATGCTGTTAAGTATTTACTTGAGATGGTGTTAGTAGTATTGTTCGGCTGATTAATTTTAATTTAAATTTATTTATCTTATCAGTTTTTTAGGAAAGTGTAAATATGTTAAATATTATTGTGAGTTTGATCATTTAGGCAAATCATATTTAAATTAATATTTTATTTGTCTATTTCTAGTGATTCCAAAATGGACATTATTAGTCTTTTTGTACAGTTATGTAAAAGTTTTAAATTTTGTTTAATATTGATTATATGATTATTAAAATGAATGTGTTTGGAAAAATTTGAAATTTGTAAAGGTGTTCCACTTTATGTTTGACGCTCGTCTTACATAGTTGTATAAAAAAACCAAAAATGTTGGTTCCAGGTATACAATACAAACATAATTGGGTGGTAATGAAATAATTCGCTGAGATAATTTAAACCCATGTCGTAAAGACATTATAGGTGTTATACATGTAAGCGCTTCATGTACTCGGTGCGTTATTTTTTTTTTTTTTTTTTGCAAGCAAAAGAGTTTCGCTTGACAATCACACCAGAAAATATTTGACCTCTGTAGGACATTCTCTATCTTGCAAAAACATCAAAAATGTAAGACGCGTTTGACAAATAAATTCAAAAATCACTAAATTAGTACCACTAAATGAGACTATTTTCTCAAATAGAAAACTGCTTATATCTATATCAACAATGCAGTAGGTTAGATATTAGTTGAATTTTAAGCAGTGAGCATATTATGTACTTTCCTTTAGCAGTTATTCTTACTTCACCTTACTTCATCTTATTTAATTATTTGTTTTTACGTGGTGAGGTGTTGGCCTCAACAAGTGGCTTTTAAAAATGACTTACAGATGGCAATACCTTCCAGTTTTCTTCTCTGCGTAAATCTTGTTATATCTCCTTATCAAACTAGTTTAGATTTGGCAGTAGTTCGAGGTAGACTAGTTATTGCCTTGCAGATTTTAACACTGAATATGTGGCACGAATGCTGTCCCCGGCCCCTCTCTCTCTATAACTTCTACCTTTTTTCTCCTATCCGTGTGTTATTTATTCTAATTATTTGGTTTGTCCTCAGATGCGTTCTTAGTTTCTTTAGGTCTTCGTTCACTTCTTCATTGTATCCTCTTTCCTTCATGAATAAATATGTAAATATATTATAATAAATAATTTAAAAAAAAATAGTTTATGCAGTTTCATTAGCTGTATTCTTTTTGGCAGTCCTAAATTTGTTAGTTTTACCTCCAATGAAATCCTTTCTTCGTGTCCTCTCGCTGCCAAGTATATTCTGATCGTCTTAAAAGTTGCGTTATCCGTCAACCTCGAGATAGCGTATCTACCATTTATTTTTACCTCGTTATTTTTGTTCTGCATTTTCGCATGCAATTTCGTTTGGTATCGAGGTCTCTGTAAATGTTTCCTGATCTTCCTTATTTTTTTTTTTTAAATCTTTTTTTCTGTTTTGTTGTTTCCATTTTGCTTCTCTAGTTGTCTTCTTTCTCTTCTATGGCTTTTATTTTGTGTGTTTGTTTCCATTGTTTGTTTTTTTTTTTTCTATATTCTTCCATTGTCAAACTCCTTATTTTTTTTCTTAGTACTCTTGTTGCAAAGTTTCTTAGCGCCCTCCATTTATTTTCATCTCTTAGGCATTTTTTGATGATTGTTGTTTTATCCACTTTGCTTTCCACTATGTGTTCTGCATTATCGTTTGTATTGTTTTTCCTGACACAATAAACATCTTTCGTCTTCCTTGATTTTTTAATTTTTTTGCAAAAACTTTCCAAAGGCTCCATGTTTGGTCAGTATTTGTTTTGTATAATATCACGTCTCGGGTTTGTTCTCTGCCCTCTCTTTTATCTTCGGGATTAGTTCTCTTGTCCATTCTCCCTTTTCTTCTCTATGCCACTGTCTCTGCCATCTTTCTATTGTCTTCTCTCTTGCTCTTAACTTAGCTTCCTTTTTACTGGTTCCTTCTTTTATTAGTTTCTTCAGTTATATCCTTTCTTCCGCTATCATATCCGCGGGAGGTGTTGCCGCAATCACCTCTACTGCCTCTTGTGACACCGTTCTGTAAGCACTGCAGATCCTAAACGAACTGGCTCTTGTAGCTCCTCTTATTACATTTCTGTTTGTTTTGTCTTCATGGTTTCTCTCCATTATTCTGCGGCGTATAACAATTTGCTTCTTGCTGTTGTTGCTATTAGCCTCCCGCTTCTTCTCGTGGACCTCCGTTGTTTGGCATGAGTCTACCAAGCTTTCTCTTCATTTCCTTTGTTCCCATGACTGCTTCCTTAACCTGTTCAATCGATCCCTTTGCTTCAAGTGTCACCCCGAGGTATTTGATTTTTTCCCTATGGTTATCACTTGGTCTCCTACCTTTATCTTACCTATTCCTCTATTAGTCCTCTTAGTCGATAGCGAGGCCACTTTTGTTTTTTGTGTTGCTAATTTTGAACCCTTATTTTTCATCCATAACTGTATCATATCTATTGCCAGCTCTAATCTTTCTTTTAGTATTTCCAGTGCTACGTCGTCCGCAAATGCCGTTATTGTCACGCTTTCCGGCAACCTCATTCGAAGTAACTCATTATAAACAAGGTTCCATAGTTTTGGTCTTAGTGCTGAGCCCTGTGGTACCCCTCTCGTAAGTTTGAATCTTCCGTTCTTGGAAATTTCTACCCTGTAAGTACCTACATATGATCTTGATTGTTTTCTTGTTCAGTTCTCTTTTCTTTGCCGCCTCTATAATTGCTTCCCATAACACGCTGTTAAACGCGTTCTGTATGTCCAACGCTATCATTGCACAGTGTTGTCCTTTCTTCTGCGTTCCGCTGTTTGCTTCTATTGCTATTGCTTTTACTTTATCTATAGCTTCTAAGGTTGTTCTTTTTCTCATCCTCCTTTTTCTTCTATTTCTTGTTCTATTCTCCGTACAATGACATTTTCCATTATTTTAGCTAGTGTGTTTATTAAGCATATTGGCCTGTATGAAGTCGCTTTTTCTACTTTTTTCTTTTTCTCAATCAGTACTAAGATGGGTTTCTTTCCAACATACTGGAATAATTCCGTCTTTCAAGCATCTGTTGATTATTTGAGTATTTTTACCTCATTCCCGTCTAGAGCTGCTTTAACAATCTCTGTTATTTCGTCCGGACCTGGTGCTTTGTTGTTAGGCAATTCTTTTATAATTTCCTTCCACTGTTGCCATGACTGTTTCTTCTTCTTCTTCATTTTATGGTTCTTCTACCGGTTCTCCCTTGGGAAACAATTTCTTAATTATGACTTCTTGTCCTTCGTCTTCTTTTAGGTAGACTCCCTTTGCTCTTCCTCCCAGTTTGTTCATCACTATTTTGTACGGTTTTCCCCAAGGATCACCGTCTATAGATTGCATCATTTCTTTCCAGCATCTTTTTCTGCTATCCTTGATTGCCTTTTTTAAGATTTTTCTGTCGTTTTTTAGTTCCTCCTCCGTTTCCTCTGTATTTTTTCCACTTTTTCTCTGTCTTTTGACTTTCCTCCCTGTGTGTATTGTTTTTTTCTGCATTCTTTTATTTCCTCAAACCACCAGTATGGTCCTTTTCGACCCCTTTCTCTGTACGTGGGAATTTATCCTCTCTTTGTACATTCTTCTTACGATCCATCTACCTTCTCTCCTGTACTTCTGTTTTCCTTTCTCCTTAGTATTATATTGTATATGTGTAAATTCCTCTTGTATCCTCCCTATCTCGGTGATTTTGCATTGAAATCTCTTCCTACTATGATTTTTTTGCTTTTCTGTTTTCTTAAACTGTTCTCTAATTTTTCTATCCACTCCCGATAGTATTCTATTCCGCAGTTTGGACTGATATAGCAGCTGTATACTATCATACTTTCTACTTCAGCCCACACTATTCCCTTTTTTGGTGTTCCCCATCTTTACTATAGCTGTTTGTTTTTTTCTATACCCTTTCTTTATAGATATTATCGTACTTCCTTCTGTGTTTGCTTTGTTTATAATTTCTTCCAATATTTCTCCTCTGATATTCTCCGGACTAATATCTTTGATAATCACTAGTTCTGCGAGTACGTTGTTGGCTTTTCTTACATTGTAGCCCTCCATTCCATTTCTTATTTTTTCTATCTCTTTTTTGGTCTCATTTCTCTTTGTTATTAGTAACAATTCCTCTTTTTTTGTTTCTCTTATCTCTTTGAATGTAGATCCTTTTATCTGTAGTTTTACCTGTCTCAGCAAGTCTGCATATATTACGCCCTGTTTGCTTACTTACTTTTGAATGAGTTCTTCTTCCTGCCATCTCCATAAATTTTTTTTTGAGCTTCCTCTTACGAACGTCGGTTTGTCTCCTTTGTTGCAAACTGTAAGGTTTAACCCGCCATCATCTCCTCTAAGATTATTCCTCTTAAATTGCTCATGTATCCTCATCTCGGTTTTGTGTTAAAACTTCCTACTATTATGATTTCCCGACAATATTCCCACGCTATTCCCTCCTTTGATGTTCCCATCTTTCTTCCCGTTTATATTGTCTTTGTCGACATTTTCAACCTTATTTTCTTTTTTCCGTTTTCTGTACTTCAAACTCCAATCTCTCCACGAGATTTGCCACCTTTTTTATTTCCAGTTTAGTGTGTATTCACTGTATAAATCTTTTAGCTCCATAATTAATTTCCCACTTCTATCATTGTAGGGTTATTAACTGATTTCGATTAGTTGCAACCGCCTGGCGAGTTCAATTCTCTCACTCTTTTTGCGGTTTGAGCAGAGTCCTTATTTTAGAAATATTTTTTATTCTCCCGCCTTGTCCTTGTTTCGCGCTAAATTTGCTGTTTTCGCGGTTTGTTTTATTGTGTCAACACGAAACGTATCGCACGTCATGACACGAGTGTGTTTTTAAAACACGACCGCACCTTTTTTTTAATGTGTCCTTATCACAGGTATTACGCCTTTTACATTTTCTTTCCAATGTTTATAGTGATTCACAGTCCTTCCTTTCTAAATACCATTGATAATAATCTGTTAACCACTGTCGCGAACACGTCCGCTCTCCACCTAACGTTAACCGCGAGTTGTCATAAAGACTAAACAAATTAAAAAAGTACTACGAAAATAATGTAAAAATCTATTTTTATTTTATAAAATTACAAATTACATTTATGATTTTTCACTCGTATATACAGGGTGTCCCGTGGCTCGATGCGCATAGCTTAATAACTTATTCCTTGGACAATTTTAAGTCGAAAATGCCTTATGCACTTTTATTCAAAATTCAATAGTTATGAGTTATATTAAATTCAAGTGAGAGTGAAGATAAAGTAAATGCCATATTGAATAAAGTAATGTAAAGTTTTATTACTTAACATTTTGTTTTATTCCTAACAAGTTTTATTTAAGTTTTTGTTTAAAATGTCCTCCCGCTACGTCACAACACATTCTTGCTCTTCTAACAATTGAAGAAGTAGCTTTTTGAATACTATCTGCGTTTTCTCGTATGAATGCAGCTGCAGCCATAATATTTTGAATTATCTCTGGTTTGTAGTTTATTAGAATACACCAAACACAAAGATAATAGTCGAGAGGCGTTAGGTCTGGTGACCTAGGAGGCCAGGAAACTGGAGCTCCTCTTCCAATCCACCGGTTAGCAAAGATGTTATTTAGATATGTTCTTACATTTATACCAAAATGTGGAGGTGCGCCATCCTGCTAAAACCACATATTAACTCTATTGTGAAGTGGTACATCCTCCAATAATTCTGGCACCTCGTTTTGTAAAAAAATTAAATAACGTGCAGATGTTAAATGTTCTTCAAATATGAATGGCCCAATAAGACGGTTATTAAGGACACCACACCAAACATTCACTAAAAAGCGATGTTGAAAATGTGATTCCGTAATTTCAAAAGGGTTTTTAATTGCCCATGAATGTGAATTTCTTGTATTTGTGATTCCATCTCTTGTAAACGTAGTTTCGTCCGTAAACAGAATTTGTCTACATAATTGTTGGTGTTCAATCAACCAACGACAAAAGGTAATACGCGCTGCGTAGTCTACTGGTTGTAATTTTTGAACAGATTGTATGTGATAAGGGTACAAACCAATTTTATTTAATGTTCTCCACACTTTCATTCGATTAACATGAAGACGACTAGATATTCTTCGTACACTAGTGGAGGGACTATGTTCGATCATGTTAAGAATAGCTTCCTCTTCAGCAAGTTCTTGGCATACGGGACGTTCTGCAGTAGCTTTCGGAACACTACCGTTTACTGTCAAATGACGATGCACATTGATAAATACTTTCGCGTTAGGTGTTCTTCGACCAGGGAACCTCCTTTGATATTCCCGCACTCTCTTGCATTTCCATTGCAGTATCTATAAATAAAGTGAATATCGCCATATTCTTGATTTCAAAACGTTGCCATACTAAGTTAAACTTAAAATGACAACTTCAAACTGTCATCAACAAAATACTTGACAAAAGAGTATAAAACAACGTCACGCTCACTTGAATTTAATATTGCCCATAACTCTATAATTATTGAGTTTTGAATAAAAGTGAATAAGGCAATTTTGACTTAAAATTGTCCAGGGAATATTAAAGTATGCGCATTGAGTCACGGAACGCCCTGTATATATGGGTAATTCCATTACTTTTCGACTAATTTGAAAAAGTCGACCTCTTTGATTTTGCTCAAATTTCCAAGGATCAAAATATAGATGAAAAAAATTAGATTTTCAAAATTTTTGACCTTAGAATATTGCCTGTTCAAAATGACACACATTTGAAGGTCAGAAATTTCACAATAAAACGTCTTTTTTAGCTTATTTTGTAACTCAATTTTTAGGCTTCTGGAAAAAGATAAAAAGGTCCACGATGGCTCAAATTATTCCTGATTACATGTACTTTAAAACCCATATTTTTATGTTTAATATCGTGGCAGTCATTTTGATATATTAAGCTTCAAACATTATTCCAAAAAACCCCGTAAGTTTAGCAAAATCGCAAAATTTTGCTTTCTTTAAACCGTTCTAACTTTGTCAAATCTTAACAAAATTTGATTCGCGTGGTCTAGATTTTCTTGTGTTTAATCTCTTTTTAAAGTGATTATACAATACTTATAAAATCAATACGTATACACCATTATTTTGATGCAGGAAGTTGCACATGTTTTTGCGATCTTCAAATCTTGTAATTTTCAGGTCCTGAAAAAGCGCTGTCACCCTATGTCGATTTTAGTGAAAACTTCAGTAAATACTTTTTAGAACACAAGAAAAAAAGTTATCTATATGAGAAATGGTATATCGGGCATTATCAAGAATTTATTAATATTCAAAAATTGTCAAATATGGCACAACAGCACATTTTTGTATCTCAATTTTTGGGCCTCTGGAAAAAGATAAGAAGTTCTACGGTGACTCAAAATATTTCTTATTGGATGTACTTTAAAACCCATATTCGTATATTTAATGTTGAGGCAGTCATTTTGATATATCAAGCTTTAAACATTATTTAAAAAAAACGTAAATTTAAAAAATTGCAAAATTATGCTTTGTTTAAACAGTTCTAACTTTGTCAAATCTTAAAGAAATTTGATCCACAAGGTCTAGATTTCTTTGTGTTCAATCTTTTTTAAAAGTAATCATACTAGACTTATTAAATCAATTAATATTCACCACTATTTTGATGCAGGAAGTTGCACATGTTTCGCGATCTTTAAAACTTGTAATTTTCAAGTCCCGAAAAAACGCTATGTCAATTTTAGTCAAAATTTCAGTAAATACTCTTCAGACCACAAGAAAAAAGGTTATTTATATGAAAAATGGTATATCAGGTATTATCAAGAAGCCATTGAGAAAATGCAACTCGTTGTGCTGCGTCACCTGGTTGTAGGTGTTGTAGTTTTGATAATAATATGAGTGAACGTTTCACTAAAAAACGCGTCAAAAAAGTTGCTTTCTATCGGGAAATCTCAATTGCTAGGGCATTACCATTGCAGAATCCGTAAACAAAAATGATATCTGCGTATTCTCCGTGACAGCATTTTTATCAAATTTTACTAACCGAACCAAAGAAAACACGTATCAAAAACTTGCATCAATGCACACTTGTTAAAGTAATGTTGTTTTGTTTGTGTTTTTTTGCTAAACAAAAAGTTTTTTTAAATATTTTATATTTGTTGACTATCTCAAAAACAAAGCAAGATAGACAAAAAGTGATTTAGATTTTTTGAAGAACAATGCCGATTTTGATGATTTTTGAATATAAAAAACTCTTGATAATGCCCAATATACCATTTTTCATATAAATAACCTTTTTTCTTGTGGTCTAAAGAGTATTTACTGAAATTTTGACTGATCGACATAAGGTAACAGCGTTTTTTCGAGACCTAAAAATGACAAGTTTTGAAGATCGCGAAAACATGTACAACTTCCTGCATCAAAATAGTGGTGAATATATATTAATTCTATAAGTCTTGTGTAATCACTTTAAAGAAAGATTGAACACAAAGAAATCTAGACCTCGTGGATAAAATTTCTTTAAAATTTGACAAAGTTAGAACGGTTTAAACAAAGCATAATTTTGCAGTTTTGCTAAATTTACGGATTTTTTGAAATAATGTTTGAAGCTTGATATATCAAAATGACTGCCCCAACATTAAATAAACAAATATGGGTTTTAAAGTGTAATAAGGAATATTTTGAGCCATCGTGGAACTTCTTATTTTTTTCTAAAGACCCAAAAATTGAGATACAAAAATGTGCGGTTTGCCAATTTTTGAATATTAAAAATTCTTGATAATGCCGGATATACCATTTCTAATATAGATAACCTTTTTTCTTATGCTCTAAAAAGTATTTACTGAAATTTTGACTAAAATCGACATAGGGTGGAAGCGCTTTTTTAGAACCTGAAAATGACAAGTTTTGAAGATCGCAAAAATATGTGCAACTTCCTGCATCAAAATCGTTGTGTATACGTATTGATTCTATAAGTTTAGTATAATCACTTTAAAAAGAGATTAAACACGAAGAAAACTAGACCTTGTGGATCAAATTTTGTTAAGATTTGACAAAGTTAGAACGGTTTAAAGAAAGCAAAGTTTTGCGATTATGCTAAATTTACAAGTTTTTTTGGAATAATGTTTGAAGCTTAATATATCAAAATGACTGCCACAATAATAAACATAAAAATATGGGTTTTAAAGTACATGTAATAAGAAAGAAATAATTTGAGCCATTGTGGACCTTTTCATCTTTTTTCAGAAGCCCAAAAATTGAGATGCAAAATAAGCTAAAAAAGAAATTTTATTGTAAAATTTCTGACTTTCAATTGTGTGTCATTTTGAACAGGCAATATTCTAAGAGCCAAAATTTTGGCAATCTCATTTTTTTCATCCATATTTTGATCCCTGAAAATTTGAGCAAAATCAAAGAGGTCGACTTTTTCAAATTAGTCAAAAATTAATGGAATTACCCATATACAGGGTGTAGATTAATTGGCGGACAAACGCCAGGTAACTTTGTAGATCGTGTCAAAAGAAAACAAAAATCTTAATTCCAAAATGCTGAGAAACTCTTTGTTTGGCCTCACGATGTCCTCAAAGTTTCAATTTTGTCAATACAAATATTGTTTTAATTGCGTATTTTATGTACCAAATACCTTCTTTTTTAGTATAATAAAAGATACGAGGTTTATTAAAAATTAATAATAAAAAAATATTGAAAAATGTGGAAATTACTTTCCAAGAATAAATCAAATTTAAACAAAAAATACACTTGGCAACATAGCAATTTTTTTAAATAAAATTCAAATTATAACCTAGGCTATGCAATAAATGTCAGTTGATATTTCTATTTTATTATGACATTTACTTTGAATGAATATGCAAATTGCGCCGGTGATGCTTGAGAATGTCATAAATTCAATACCTTATAGTGTTTAGAAGTAATCGGTGGCCTATATGAACAGTTGTAGTTTATAATAAATAATATTTGATGTGTGTATTAAGTTGCCTATATTATAGGTTTGAATAGAGAAATAGAAATTTTGCTACTTTGCCAAGCGTAACGAAACTTTGCAGATCTCGTGAGGCCAAACGAAGAGTTTCTCAGCATTTTGGAATTAAAATTTTCGTTTTCTTTTGGCACGGTCTACAAAGTTACCTGGCGTTTATCCGCCAATTAATCTACACCCTGTATATAAAGTATTGAAAGTGAGTTTTTTTAAATTAGGGATTGGATAGATTTTCTAAAATGTCCCCAATTTAAAATTCTCATAAATCCTAAAAACAGAAAATCATACTTCATAGATACATAGTTTATTATTTTAAATAAATATTTTATTGTGTATTTACCACATAACTTAATATAAATATAATTAAACCGTATACAATATTATTTATACTGTGCCAACCATAGAATAAGTCAATTTCTTGTAAAAACATTTGTAAATTGCTAACAGGGCTTCATCCTTATCGTCTTGTTCTTTTATAAGTATTATAATCAGTTTTAAGCAGACAAAACTTAACACAAATGAAGCAGTAGATATTTCATCAATATTATTATTTCAAATAAACATTTTATTTTACTACGTTAACTTAATATAATTAAATAATGTACAATATTATTTATACTCTATCGACCGTAGAATAAATTAACTTGCTCTCAGTTCATTCATTCTATTTCTAATTTTTTGAAAGCACTTGTAAACAGCTTTAATAGGGCCTCCTCCTTATCGTCATGTACTTCTATCAGTGATATAGAAGGTTTTAAGCAGGCAAAACTTAACATATATGGATCAGTAGATATTTCATCAATAGTATATTCAATCTTTTTATTCTTCAATATAGTCTCTTTTTGTTTAATAATGTCATTTTTATTTCTAATTTCCATATTATTATAGATATTTTTCTCAGTGCCATCTTTAAACGGATCTGCTATGTCAAGTGTATTTGGATTTTTGATTTTCAAGTCACTGAATATTGATAAACCTTTATAAACTTCAATGGTGTGTTGGTCGGAAATCGTTGATGGTATGTTATCTAAGTCAATTAAATTTAACACAGGTGATGTCTTTACCTCTGGTTTTTTTCCAAGCCTGCAAAATGTGTATATTATTATTATTAACAAAATTTTACTGTTCATATTTATAAAATACTATTTATTATTTAAAATATACTCCAAAACTGCAATTATTTTGACCAAAAACAAGCATGTTATTGTTAACACACTTCTGTATCCAGTCTTGTTATTGCAATTTCAAGTTGTCACTTTTCCCACATATTAGTAATTTAACACTGGTTTTTAGTAATTTCTTTAATAAGAACGTAGAAAAAACAATACATGCAAAAATACATACATAGTTAGCATTTTAGCCGCAGCATCCTGTTTGGATATTTTTACAGTCTCTCCTAATCCTTCAGAAACTAAGGATTGATGTCGGAGCTGCGTAACAAAAAGCTCACCTTTCTTCCCCATTTCTAAGTATGTTGGAGTTTTGTAGTGCCATTTAGCACAGTACTCATTAAGTTGTCCTACGTAATTATCAGTATTAGAAATTGTAATAGTTCTTTTTAGCTCCCTGTCACTGGTTGAAGATACCTGAATCAATTGTTTCTTGTCAGAAAGTACTACAAAAATAAATCATTTCAATAAAATAATATTAATGGCTTTTACTTCATCCTATTAAGTTTTCATCTTTTCGAAAATATACATAATACACATGAGGAGCGAAGAAGTAAAAATCGCCGTATAAAAAAGAACTGCTGTTAATACAAGGTGACTCAGAGGAGATTTCAGTTTTTAACACGTTATAATAACAGTATAAAAAGTGTTGGAATAATTTTAATATTAAATTAAGAAAGTACAGAGATGCGGATTTCATTTTTTAAACACAATGTTGTCCAAATGTCGACCATCCTTCTCATAGCACTCCTCCAATACTGCTCTTAAATGTTTAAATACCCGCCGACACATTTCAATAGGAATATTGTTAATGGCCTCTCGAATGTTGCTTTTTAACTGCTCCGTAGTGGCTGGAGGATCGGTGTAGACGACAAAATCCGTTGCACACTTGAGCGATGAATGTTCAGGGCCTGGCTATGTTTTCGAATTGACCGCCTTGGATTTCCAGTCGCAGCACGTCGCACAATCTCAATGTTCTCTGGCGTTCTGATAGACTTCTGTTGACCTGGGTGCTTCTGATTTGCCACGGAACCTGTTTGTCGGAATCTTTGAAAATTTGTCGACGGAGCATCACGTACACGCCGAATATTGTAATGGTTGCAAAAACATCGAATAGCCACTACATAGGAATCGTTCACTTTAAAAAACGCCTCTACCATGAAGGCACGTTGTACGTTCGACCACTCCATGTTTACTGACAATCCGCACGTATTCGCTGCAAATTGCCAGCGCTACCCCCCCCCCCCCCCACAACTTTTAAAGCGGTTGCGCAGGGCACGTTCGAAAACTGAAATCTACTCTGAGTCACGCAGTATTATGGAGCAATACGCGCGTCATCACATAACGTAACAAAACTCGACTTGTCCTTTCTATATAATGAACTGTCACTTTGATTCATCATTCTTCCTAAGTTCTTGTTCCGTGAGAGTTTTGTTTTTACACTAATTTAGTGTTAGCTATATTAACATTTTTGGTTAGATTAGTATTGTTAATGCAAAAACTTAAGAATTACCCTTTAAGAGCGCGGTTTAAGGAGTGTCATAAAACTACGAGCAGAACTCACGCAATTTAACTCCTTCTTAAAATCGGTTTTTTGCAACATATAGAGAATGAAATTTCCAATCAAATGAAATAAATAAAAATCCAAAACCTTCAATTGTCTATTAAAATTTGAAATTATATTGTAATTTTTTTGTCGAAATATTTACTTAAACTTTAAGAGTCATACTTTATTGAACATTAAATTAAGTAGATTTTTTATTGTGCTGTAAGTTATTTTTCTCAAATAACAATTGTTATAGTTCTGCTCGTAGTTGTAAAATTTGAAAATACCGCGTGTATTAATTTTTTTAACAGTTTGGTACTGCTGCTACATTAAAATCATAAAAAATGTCATATATAAATTGATACGGAAACCTATGGAAACGGATGGTGGCTTAATAATATAATATAATTGTGATTTATAATATAGTAATTTCTATAATTTAACTAATTGTTTATTTACTTTACTAGAATGACATAAACCGGTAGAATTTAATTTATAATTATAAAATATAAGACGCGCCTTCGTATCGCAATATCACTGAAATTTTAATCACTGGTGATGATGTCAAATATTACGTTTTTTTAGCCTTAAAACCCCACGCCTTGTCAGGGCGGGATGGGAAGTGGGAGAGCGTACAGGGTCCATTATAAAAGTAATGCGCATGATTTTATTCCAGCCCGGTAACCGGTCGGGAAATGTGGTGGAGGATCTGCCCTATCAACGCAGCCGGTCGCCAACTTGCTCCGACTGTCTGAGCGGGAAAGACGTGTTTTCGCGTGAAGTGTGTTTTACGACTTTGTAACACGATTTTGTAGCGCGATGTGAAAATGAACCGGATTTTCTCAACTCTATCGTAACCAGAGACGAATCTTGGATTTTCGAGTACGAGCCAGAACCAAAAAGGCACAAAAAAATATCCCCCCGCCCCAAGAAAGCGCGATTGAGCAAGTTTCGCATCAAAACGATGCTCATAATCTTCTTTGTCGTCCGAGGAATTGTCCATGTTGAGTTTGTAGCGCAAAGAGAAACTGTTAACTCAACCTTTTACCTCAAGGTGCTCAAAAGATTGAATCGCCAGATCGCGCGCGTAAGAACCTACATCAAAGACACGGTCAAGCTCTACCATGATAATGCCCCAGTCAAACGGCCGTCATCGTTACCAACTTCCTTTCCCAAAGCAACACCTCAGTGGTCCCTCAGCTCCTCTACAATCCCGACTTGGCTCCGTGCGACATTTTTTGTTTCTCCGACTCCGTAGCAGGCACGTCTCCGAAAGTGTATTGATGCAGGGGGAGAGTATTTCAAAGCATTTTAAGTGTTTGTACCAGTACGATCAATAAATCTATTTTTCATAGATAATGCGCATTACTTTCATAATGGACCCTGTATATACATGAAAAGTATATCACGGTATATGGGAATCAAACCTACGATCTTCGGTGCAGCGATCGGATGCGTAGACCACTTCGCCACGCTCTCCTCAATTCATTACCCGCCATATTTTTAAATTTATTTCACCGAATTGGTGTGTTGACGTAATTATTCAAATGGCGAGGACAGCCAACCTTGAAGTGCTTCAAATACTTTTTTGTAAGGTGTAGAATTTCATTTTTTTTTTTTCAAATCTAAAATCTAAATTTTTTTTGGCGGGAACTTTCTCAATATAAAATATACAACCGCCTTACAAAAAACTAGTTTGACCAGTGATGGATCAGTGTTGGAATCAGAATAAAAAAATAACTTATTAGTATTATATTTAATCAAGTAGATTCAATTAACTCATTTTTTTTTGTTACACAAACAATATATTTTTATTGGTTTTTGAATCTTATACTCATTATACTCTTTGTCCACTTTATAACTTTATTGATTTTTATATAAATTTTAAATTTAGCGCTTGTTTTATGGCGATCAAATGAATTTGGTTTAGAAGTAGTTTGATTACTTCCATTTCATAGGTGATATGACAACGCCGCACGTACAGTTTTACGAATATAAATCATTTTAAAATGAAAACATCAGTCAAACTAACGCATCTGCTAATGCGACGTGATCGAAGTGAACGCCGAACGCACAATATTATTAATATTTATCACTTTAAGTGATGGCCTGGTTACACAATACGAGTTGCTGACCTGACAGTGGACAGTTACTGCGAGAGGCGAGTAAAAACAAAAAAATGTTACTGTAACTCGGATGCTAGATACGGACTTGCACTTAACAGTAACTCGTGATGATGATCGAATGCTAGCTCGCTCTGTGTAACCAAGCCTTAATATGAAGTGAAAATATCAGACAACCGAACGCACATAATACCATTAGTTTTTATTTAGTTTAAAATATTATCAAAACACCGTCCGTCATAACCTGTCAATTCATAATATAACCATATTCATTTTAATTAATGTAGCCGCAGTACCAAACTGTTAGAAAATGAATACACACGAGAATTTCAAATTTTATATTTTATCATACATTCACAGCTACGAGCAGAACTGCATATAACAATTGAAGCATTGGGTGGAAAAACAGCGTTATATAAAAAATGGATTTAAAATAATCAAATTTGAACATTTTTAAAAATTATATAGTAGCAACTAAAACCAGATTTCTCAGTTAAATAAATAAATCTACATATATGTAAACACCTTAATTTAACATCAGAAATATTGGTTTTTGGTTCTATATAGTGCCATGCAAGTTTCAAATAAATAATAGGAAAAACAGCGTTAATTGAATAACGCTTGTTTTCCACCCAATGCATCAATTGTTATTTTAGAAAAATAACACAATAAAAAGTCTACTGAATTTAATGTTCAATGAAGTATAACTTAAAAGTTTAAGCAAATATTTTGACAAAAAAATTACAAATTAATTTCAAAACTTAATAGACAATTAAAGGTTTTAAATTTTCATTTATTTTGTTAAACTGGAAATTTCATTCTCTACACGTTGCAAAAAAAAATTGAGTGAGTTCTGCTTGTAGTTTTATGACACTCCTTAAAGCTAGCCAATAACTAGCAACTCTAAAGCTGAAAGTAAACCCACTTAAAATTAACAACTATTGTATACCTTTCGTCAATACTTTGCATTTGAGAACAAGTTGGCGATGTTTCTTCAAATTCAGAGACTACGTCCTACAAAAACATTAATTTTTGTGGTAACAGTAAAACATGTTTGACACTATCTATAATTATATATGCACAAATAATTAAAAATATTGCAGATTAAAAAATAAAACATGTTCTATTTTCTCTTTATAATCCACACATAAAATATGAACAATATCATTTAAAACATAACTTTACCGTTTTGTTAAAATTGTTAATGGGTGCGTTTTTATGGTGCAACAATTTTTCTACAAACAACTTTATTGTTTGTTTCACTACGTAATCGCCGTAATCGTGTACGGTAATTTAAAAACATCATATAGCACTCAAACAAATTTAGTAATGACATGTATAAATTTTATTATAATTACAGATAAAAAATAAATATATACAGGATCCATTATGAAACCGGTCGGAAAATGTGGTGGAGGATCTGCCCTTCCAACGCAGCCAGTCGCCAACTTGCTCCGACTGTTGTGAGCGGAAAGACGTGTGTGTCTCCGCGTGAAGTGTGTTTTTCGACTTTGTAGTCAAAAACTTTTGGACTTGATAAGTTTTGCATCAAAACGTTGCTCATTATCTTCTTTGACATCCATTTTGAGTTTGTATTGCAAAAAGAAACTGTCAACTCAACATTTTACCTCAAGGTGCTCAAAAGATTGAAACGCCGGATCGCGCGCGTGTGGACTGACATCAAAGACACGGTCAATCTCTACCATGACAATGCCCCTAGTCGTCCTGACTTAGCTCAATTCGAGTTTTGTTTGTTTCCCCGACTAAAGAGAAAGCTGAAAGAAAAGCATTGGGAGTCCGTAGACATCCAAAAGCATGTTACAAGGTTATTAAAAGACATTTCCTGTAGAGGAGTTTCAGGGTGCCTTCCAGGCATAGCAGACACATCTCCAAAAGTGTATTAATGCAGGGGAAGAGTGTCTCGAAGAATTTTAAGAGATTGTACCAGTACGATCAATAAATCTATTTTTCATAGAAAATGCGCATTACTTTCATAATGGACACTGTATATATATATATAAATATAAAAATATGTTTTCTAAAGTTATGTTTTTTGATTTGTTTACATTACATTTTTCAGCCTACAATAAAATTGATGATCATTTGCTTTTTACTTACACACTTTTAAATTTCCATTTATAATCATTTCTATAAAATAAGTTCAGTAATGTTCTTAGACTAAAAAAATAAATCAACTGAATTCAAATTTTCCACACACCTTTCTTTACTTCTTGTTTTTCTTATCATACTTATACTTCACATTCAAATAGCAAAGTGCGTTGACAACACTTTGTCTCTTTCGACATAATTTCATTCTTTTTAGCCTATAATCGCTATTATTTTCCGATATGCGTTTAGTCATCTTTCAAATTCTATCATTAAACATTCACATTTCAAACTGATTCAACAACCACTACTTATAGCATTGTTATTAATATTATTAATATACATACGAAACTAGTTGGCGAAGAGAATGAAAAGTTACTTCTTTTACAATCCACCATAGTAGGTAGTTTTCTTAATTGATTTGGAAATTCAAATTTTGGTTGAGTTTGAATGTTAGGACAAACAAATGAACTCGACTGTTCAATTGGTTCTGCGTTTCTATTTATGTTGGTCATACCACTAACTCCATTGCATCCAATTCTGAAAAATAAAATATATATTAACAAATCTAACAGAAAATGACATTCAAAATAGCAAGAAAAGTAATAATAAGTACTGTATTGTGTATTATAGTAGCATGATGATACACAAATACTTTCGCAAGAATAGTAGAAGTATAATAATAGTTAGTTTAATTAGGTCAGTAAATGTTTATTTTTGAAAGGTAACTCGGGAGTCCAACGGTTTAGTGCAATGACTGCTATGCCCGTAGTCTAATTTCAATACACCGGCCGGCGCAATATCAACTTGTCGAATATATTTCAATGCAGTTGCCTCTTTCACATGTCAAACCAGTGGTCAAACTAAAGGTCCCGTAAACATACGGGGAAAAGGGAAAAGAGAAAACTCTAATTAAACATATAAGAAAACATTCTTTAAAGAATTTCACAAACCAATAAAATATACCATAATAAATAATAAGTAAACTGTAACACATGCTTCCTATTAATTTGTCATTTTTTTCTGCTATTTTATATTACTAGTCAAAAAGGAGTTGATGTTAAAAATTAGCCAATAGATAAAAACCAAGTTGGCTAAATGTCAGAAATGTTAACTAAAAACTGCACATATCAAAACAATTTGATTTGATAACACCACTTTACTAAGTACTGCTTTTTTGTTCCTATTTTCACAGTGCGGTGCTAGCTCGATTCGTTCAGAGCTGCAGTCTGGATAATTCTGGTCTTCTTCGAGAGGGTTTAAGGCGCCACTCCAGTAAGGGAAATCCATCAGCCAGCACTAAAAGCCTATTTTACATATAATTATCTAGTGACCAAAGCTATGGATACCTGAGGTCAAAAAGTCGTCTCATCTGTTGACGACTCAAACTCGTCACTTCCACTAACCAATTTAATCAAACTAATACTAATTTTTTTTTAATATTTGTGGTCTAAAAATATTTTAAATTCTATTCATCAGCATCTTGAACATAGAAAACTCCATATCCTGTTTTTTACTGAAACCAAAATAAATACAGTAAAGACCGGTTATAACAAACTCGAAAAATGCACTAAAACCAGTTCGTTATATCAGAAGTTCGTTATAAACGGTAATTAAAAAAATTGTAATTTGTTTTATATATTTATTATTCTACATTAAAGTAAGTAACGTAAGGATCGTTTTTACAAAAAAAAACATTATGTTGACATATATGAAGACCTACAACTTGTAAAAAAACTTTGAGCGTTTAAAGACAATTTTCCCATGTTAATCAAATGGAAAAATTTATTTGCCTGCAGGCACGCGAAAATACGGTTACCGATGAGTTTTATTATTTAAAAATAGTTATGTATTTATCATGAAAAGAAGACTAGTTCTCTCAAAAAAATCGCGATTTGGGAAATAACGGACAAAACAAAATGAGGGTATATGATGTAAACAAAATACAATGCTTCCAAGAAAATACCGCGCAAATCCATAAATCGGGGAACCCCAGAAAAAAAAACGAAAAAGTACGTTATAACAGGAAAATTGTGCCAATTTTAGATATATTTTGGTTCGCTTTATCCGAAAGTTCGTTATAAGCGGGTTCGCTATAACCAGTAGAGTTTATAAGAAAATTATCGTTGCTTCAAATTAAGTACGTTATACCCGAAATTTGATATAAGCGGGTTCGTTATAACCGGACTTTACTGTAATATAGATCCAGATCACTTTAATCTAGTAGATTCCAATTATCATCTTAAATATTCATTTGCTGACCAACACCATGTTTGTGCCTACATCCACAAACAACAAGCATATTCTAAACTTACGATGTGCGAAATTCAAGACATTGGTTATAATAGCATATGTCTTAAACCAAATGTTCCCGATAAAACTATTTTTGTAATTGGCATATACCGTTCTCCAAATAAGACAACTCTAAACTTGTTTGATGACCTTTCTAAAAGTTTTGACAAGCTTCCTCAAAGTAATCATTAAAAAAAAAAAATTTGTGACATTTTAATGAACATAATACTGAAATTTTAGAAAATTCTGATCATTCACTTATTAGTTCTGTTGTTAAGACTCTTACCAAACCTAACCGCGCCTCATCTATCATTATTCTAAAATAATAGAAATAAAAAAAATTATAATTTCGATTTCAATACTCATTGCTTATATTCTAAGAATCCACATATTGCAGCAGAAAATCTCACAAAATCTATTTAGAATGTCATCGAAAAAGTTCCATTCTCTGTTATTAGACCAAAACAAAAGTACTTCAATTTAGACAAAACACGCAGTTAATAAGAAGCAAAAAGCATCACAAACATTTCTATAAAACAAAAAATGCATTGCAAGATAATCAAAACAAAATCTTCAATTTAACCTCTTCAAAATAATCCAAACAATCTAGTTAGTAATCCAAAAGCAAAAGCAGACATTTTTGCAAACCAATTTGCATCTAACTCTACTATTATAAATCCTCCTATTGCTGTAGCTACAATGCCGGCTAGTGGTAAAATAATGGGTCTAATTCATTTTAAACAACGGTTTGACAAAAAGCATCAGATATAGATAAAATCCCACCTTTTATTCTTAAAACGTAAATGAACTAGCTCCCATTCTGACTAAAATATTTGCCTTATTATACAAATAAAAAACAACAACCAAATTATTTGAAAATTGCAAATTTTCAAAAACACACAAGTCTGATTCTTCAAATTATAGACCAATTGCATTACTGTCCAATTTGTCCAAAACTTTTGAAATATTGATTAATATTCACAATGTCAAATAACTTTATCTTAGATACTCAATATGGATTTCAATCAAACCATTACAAATAAAATTCTACTTTAGACAAACATTGAGAAAATCTTGTAGCTCTAGACATTTCCAAAGCGTTTTAAGGATATTGCATCCTATAATCTTATTAACAAGCTCCATCGTATAGGTCTTCATCACAAACCAATAAGTCTTATCCATAGCTTTCTTAACAACAGAAAAATTATAGTTAGAATCCTCAAGGCTCTTTTGCCAACTCAGCTTTTGATTTACATTAATAAACATATTTTCTTTCTAGGTTAGAATCTGTAGCATCAATAAACAAAGACATTAAAACAATATCTGACTAAGGTACATTCAACTTGTTATGTATATATTATTAATTATGAATATATAAATAAAATCTATTACGTAACAAAATATCAAAATGTGTTGCAAAATACGGCTCCAGATAATATCCCTGTGTCTTTTTCTGATCGTCGTTTCACTTATAACCAACTTTACCACAAATATAAACATAATTTGTTAAACTCTATATTTAAACTAATTAAATTAAAAAATAAACCCAATGTACACAAACAAAAAATTATAAAATCACCCTAAAAGTATTGAGCCGTATTTATTAAAAATATAATTAATTCAACAAATAACGTAAAACAAAAACGGGTAATATTTATTACTACAGGAGAGACCACATTCATGTGTTGAAATAATTTTGACAATAATAATGTATTACGCAATGTTAAATTTAAGCAACTGTGATATTAGGTGCCTAAAGACAGTCGTAAGATGCATTAATTCATCAAGCGCATTCATTAAAGGCGCGGTTTTAACTCCTTTTTAAAATCAGTTTTTAACATGTAGAGAATGAAATTTCCAGTGTAATGATAATCCAAAACCTTCAATTGTCTATTAAATTTTGAAATTAAATTGTAATTTTTTTGTCGAAATATTGTATTAATTTTTCTGACAGTTTGCTACTGCTGCTGCTACATTAATTAAAATCATAATGAATCAACATAGTCATATTATAAATTGACAGATTATGCGCATTCAATTCGCGCGTTCATTATCGTGCATGTGTAGGCATAATTTGCTTGAAAACATCAACAGATAAACTCACAAATAATGTAACAGATTATATTTTCATAAATAACCTTACCTCAATTAATTATAAAATTTATTTGAGATTTTCAACGACCGTTTACTACCAATACAAAATCTGCTGCATCATTTAAATGCTGCGTCGAATTCCAAGTATTGTTGGATAATCACTTGCAGAAGTAATATTAGCATATGTTTCACTTGCATTGCGCAACGTGATATGATATCACACAATGCGCCACCGCATGCTGCAAGCGTTGTTACTGTGATTAAACAAAGTTATTATTTGGCCTAGTTTTTTTGTGAAACTTGAAATAAAAAATTAGAAGTTCGATATTTCCAAAACAAAGGCCGATCCAAAAAAACAATATTTGCTTAGAATTCAATCCCAAACACAAATATTCATTTTTCGCCTATTGGCGTGAATATTGAAATTAGTTCTGTAGTAAATTGATTATTAATTATAAAAATAAACACATTGTGAAATAAATATTTTTTATACGAACATTATAAAAAGACATACTAGTTGCCTGCTGTCCCTGTATCGCGTCATTATTCAACGCCGTCAGTTTGTACTGTTTATAGCTTTATCATGATTTCTGATTCAGTGATTTAGATCTTCCCAATACTCCACCAGAAACAGTAAATCAAGTTGGAAAAACTTCTGCAGACTTATTGTAAAAGATGACATTTTGTACTCTTGTGGGGTTATATGCATAAAGGCACACAGTTAAAAAACAAAATCTGAAAATATAATACAATGGCTAAGTGTCTCTTTGTTACTTCTACTCTTAAATTGTTAAAACTTATAAATTTTTAAATTGATATACTGCAAAAGCCACTTCTTTCTACATTACTCATATCGATTATTTCAATAAATGGCCCAGTCAATTATCCTCCTCGCTCGTGCAATTTAACACCCCTACACTTATTTATGTGGGTTTATATTAAGTCTTTAGTTTACGCCAACAATCTCTTTTAATTTAGAACACATTGTAATAAAATTGTAATTGTAAAATAATTACAATAGAGAGAAAGAAAGAAGCCTTGTAATAGCTCTCATCATTCAAATCATTTGTTAAAGCATAATATTCATAATGTATAACAAACACTCCAAAACCATTAAAAGTGGCAGAATGGTGATTTCAGAAATTATTTTCATTCCATGTTAAGATAAGATATGTAGGTAATTATTTTACCTTAAATTGAAGTAAATATATTTTGTTATAAATACAGCGCCAAATGGTGCCGAGAATTTAGCACACAATCAAAATTCTCGGCATAAATTGGGTATCATGTTTTAGCAGCACAATTTTGACAACATTATTTTTGAAAGCTTGTATTGTGTATAAAAACCTCTTAACTCAGAAGTTGAACAAACAAACTTTTGAAAGGTTATCACTGAATGTTAGAGAACCAAGAAATAAAGCGCACTTCCACTTAAACACGTACATTAACAAGCAAAAAAGTCAAATTTGATAAGCAGAGAATTCACGTTGTTCATGAGAAAGCACGGATACAATGCAGTTGTTACATGATAGATTCCCTATCCGCGCAATCTCACGCACTGGCGACCAGAATTAACCACAACCAACTTTTTCCAGTGTGGTTTTGTAAACCAACCAACCACAATTCCTAAGCATTGTGTCACTGGCAAAATTGAATATGCAAAAACTAAACTTTATCACGTAGCATCCAAACTATTTTGATTTGTATTAGTGAGCCTACACTGTATCTAAATACCAACAAATGTAAATGTGTATGTATAATCTAACAAAAAAGTGAATTTATTCATTACACAATATTCATCTTACATTTTCACAGTTTTCATTCTCAAAATAATGAAAAAAAAAAAATACAACAAACAGCAAAATCTTCAAGTAAAGAAACTTTATTTTATACATAATTACACAGAACATGGTTACTATTTTTAAAACTGTTTTAGTTTTATTTAATAATTATATTAAAAAAATCATTTTCATAAAAAATTCAATATACTTTTCTACATTTTAGGTCGTATTATATAATTAACATACATAATTGTTCACAGAAGAAAAAAGCACTTATCAGTTTTTATAATCAGATATTGAAACAGTGAGAGAAAGTTGCTTTTCTTTAGTATTTAACAAATCAAACATATCAATTAAAATACTATTTCCAATAACTTCTACAGAACTACCAACATTAAAACACTTAATAAATTTTAACTTAAGGCTTTCAATAATACTTTCCCTTTCTTTTAAATTTGTTCTATTAATATGCTCAATGTATGTTTCAATAATGTAGTCATGAATAGTTATCGTCGGTTTATGTATACGAGATGAAGTAATTTTAGAATCTATGTCTGAAGACCTTTTATTTGCAGATTTCATCATGATACTATGCTGTAACTCACTCGATTTAATTGGTTGACTGGGCCAGTTCCTGCACTTGGATGACCAAACATGATCATTCATATTGCATGATGTGCAAGTTTTAAATGAGTTCACTTTTTCATTAGTTTTCAAATAATCATCAGATATTTTCAAGACGTCTTCTTTAAGATGGTTGATTATTGCAGGTGGTGTAGGCAATGCAGTCGTCGGTAAAGATTCAAGTACCGGATATTGGTGGTTCTGATCTTCCGATGGCGTAATAATCCTGATTTCAAAAACATTACAAACTTAGTAGAACCAATACATCGACCAAACAAGATAAAACTTATCAACTACTTAAGAGCGCGGTTTTTGGAGTGTCATAAAACTTCAAGGAGAACTCACGCCATTTAACTCCTTTTTAAAATCAATTTGTTGCATCGTGTAGAGAATAAAATTTCCAATGTAATGAAATATATGGAAATCAAATTTTTCATTAAATTTTAAATAGCAATTGTTATATGAAAGGAGTGTAATTACATGAGTTCTGCTCGAAGTTTTATCGACACTCAAAAAAAGCCCCTCTAAAGAAATATTTCTCAAGCTAACTAGAATCCATATTTTTTAATATATGGAGAATTGAATACTCGTACAAACGATTCGCAACATTCTCAAATGGATGGTTCACTACAGTTATTTTATAAGCGCTCGTTTATTTGTAACGCTTACTTACGTTCGAAAAACCGGATCGTTGGTATATGGCGTGCAAACCAAGTGTGTAGATCACGTTACTATACCAAGCGTCAATTCTCGAACGATTGAATGTTATGAAGTAAGTCTTTCATAGAAAGTTTGTAATTGTTTATATTAGAAATTAGCATTTCAATAATTAGTATAACAAAACGTTTTCTGTAAATATATATATATATAGTGTATTAAAATAATAAGAAAAGTCCAACTAAATGTTTGCTGTATAATTAAAGCAAACAGCAATAAAACAAAGTTATGTTCATGTTGACATTTTTTAATGAGACTCACAAAACACATGGCAATAAGATATACCAGCCAAACTAATTACAGCTAACAAAAGTAAACCTCATATTAAGGGGATCTATTTGTTATTTTATTTATACATTGTGCTGTCCATATATACCTACATGTTAGTTTAGTCTATTGACAAACTATTTTAAAATGTTGTAATGTCTATATATATAAAAAAAACATGTGGAAGGAAGAATATGAATGCGGATGTGCATATGTCCCTAACAACAAAAATCGCAATATGTAATTGACTAAAGCTCAGAAGATGTATAAATGTATTATACGAAACGTCAGCTATTAAAAAATGTCAACATGAACATAACTTTGTTTTATTGCTGTTTGCTTTAATTATACAGCAAACATTTAATTGGACTTTTCCTATTATTTTAATACACAATATACCACAGTAAATTGTTTAAGGAACGCAACTGTCAATGAGTGTGAGTGTACAGGTAGGTACTCGCTCCTGATCAGTAGTTTTCGCTACTGATTGGAAGCTTTGCAAAATTCCGGAAATAAACAATAAAATGTCACCTCCCTGCTGCCGATTTTTAAAGCGTTTTGGGTGTGTACAAGAAAACTGTTACATTTGGAGCGGATTCCTCTTATTAGTTGTAAAACGCTACCAATTGGTTCTTCGTTACCGATTAGAAAAACAAGAAAAGGCAAGAAAGAAGAGGCGAGAAAGGAGTTTACAAAAACACAATATAAAAAAATCAGTAAGGTAACCGTCACAAAACTCAACAAAATAAAGAAAACAATAAGGACATAGAGAAAAACCTCAACAAAGACAAAGTATAAGTAATCATCAAAAAGGAACTCCTAAGAGACAAAAGGAGAATAAGCTCAGGCTGAAACAAATAGAGTGTGTAAAGAAACATATGACAAACTCAGCAAACAGGAGTGCTACTTATGCAAGATAGAAGGGTCACAAAACAAAAAACATAAAATGTCCTGTATTCGAGTGGCACTAGAATAGAATTGCCAACAAACAGAAGCAGGAGCGTTAGTCTTGAAATCAAATAAGAAAATGGTAGCTAGCAGAAAGAAATGAATCATGGACAAACAGAAGACGCGGCAATATACATCCCAGACAGTAAAATTTCAGGGTGGAGACACAGGATGCAGCTATGTACTCCTGTTACTTCTCCAAATAAAAGAACCAATCAGTTTAAAAAAGTGATGGCAGAACTAAGCAAGAATCAGGAAAAAACACAGGAAAAACAAGATTGTTGGCAAAGACTGCAATGTCAAGTCTGGCTCACCCAAGGACAACCAGAAAGGAGACATGCTATCGGAATGGCCAAACGAAAACAGTCTATGCACTCGCGGGGAAGCACCAACTTTCCAAAAAAACAAGTCCACGAAATTCGACGATTTGATGAAACAAAATAAAGAAATTAAAGATGAATTAAAAAATGTAAAACAAGATAATTAACTAAAAAATAAAATATCAACAATGGAAATCAAAATAAATGATATAGAACAAGAAAAAATCAAAAACAATCTAATATTTAAAGGAATTGATATACAAGATAAAAATGAAGATGCTATGGAAATAATAACTAAAATAACACATGGAATAGGAATGAAAATTAATAAAAATGATATAAAAAATTGCTACCGAAAACTAAACGATAAACAGCCAGGAGATATCGTTGATGAGATGAGAACTGAAGATCTAAAAAAAACAAATTATAGAAAAAAGAAAAGAAATTAAAACCATTAAAATTGAAGAATGTGAACTAAAAGGAAAGAAAAATAATAACATTTACATAAATGAGCAACTTACTAAATACAACAGCAAAGTATATTACAAATGTAGACAATTAAAAACAACAAAAGCATACAAATACATATGGACAAAAAATGGAAAAATCTTTGTTAGAAAATCTGAAAATGATAAGATCTTACAAATTCATTGTCTAGAAGATATAAAAAAACTAAAACAATAAAAACCAAAATAAATAATATACATTACACTATATAAACAATCACCCATCCAAAATGAACTCTTTAACGTTATATTTTCACAATATTAGAAGCGTTAAACAAAAACTAAACGAACTAGAAATTATCCCAAAGTTATATAATGAACCATCAATAATATCGATAGCAGAAACATGGCTATATGAAGATCAGGAAGACTACTATGAATTAAAAAACTACAACAGCGTACAAAACTCAAGAAAAACGAAAGGAGGAGGTGTAAACATGTATATTAAGAAAAATATATAATATAAAATAATAACTAACAAAACAATTAATTACAATATTTCTAACAGAGCTAAACATATACATAACATCAATCTATAAGCCACCAGAAATAACAAATACAGAACTACTAAATGTTCTTGAAAACAATATACTTAACACAAAAAAAACACACATTATAAAATGATGATAACAGAACAAGGATATCAATTAATGAATACGGCTGATAGTACAAGAACAAGCAAAAATAACAAAATATCAATAATAGACCATATAATAACAAATAAACCTGTACTAATGGAAAGTTTTGAAATAAAATATGCTCCATACTCTGACCACCATGCAATAATGACCACATGGAACATCAAAGAGATAAAAAATGAATATAATATAACAAAAAAATATAAAATAAATTACGTTAATATTAAAGAAACATTTGCTAAACATATTAGAGAAAAACAAATTGAAACTTTTGATACATTAATTGAAATAATAACAAAACTAATAGAAAATAACACCAGAGAAGTAAAACTTAAATATAAACAAGGAAATGATTGGATTAATACCGAAATACTAAACGACATTAAGAAGAGAAATGATTTATATAAAAGATATAAACAAAATCAAACAAACGCTATAATCAAACAAAACTACATTACAATGAAAAATTACGTTGATAAAAAGGTAAATGAAAAGAAAAAAATGTACTATCAGAATAGAATAGAACGTGTACAAGATAATAAAAAAAAAACATGGAATGAAATAAATCAAATTATAAAAAATAAAAAAAGAAGCAAAGATATATCAACAATCACCGACGAAAATGGAACAATACACACAAATCCTGAAGACATCTAATACAATTAATATATATTTTGCAAACATTGGAAAAAACCTTGCAAACAAAAAACCAAATAATTCCACATCACTCAAAACTATTACATTACAAAAGAATATAGACTCAAACGTAACATTTAACCCAACGACGGACGCAGAAATTGAAAACATTATAAACAAACTTAAAGATGGAAAAGCACCTGGAAAAGATATGATAACATCAGAAGTTATTAAAACTGTAAAAAATGAGTTGATGCCGCTACTAACTAAATTAATCAACAATACAATATTACAAGGTATATATCCAGAATGTCTAAAACCAACTGTTATTATACCTATATTTAAAAAAGGAAACAAACATCTACCGGAAAACTATAGGCCTATTGCATTACTCTCTATTGTAGCCAAGATAGTCGATAAAATAATTTATGAACGAATATTAAAACATGTAGAATCACATAATATTATAAACACTCGGCAATACGCATTCCAAAAACAAACCGGTACAGGCTCTGCAAGAAAAGAATGTCTTACAGTATTTATAGACATGCAGAAAGCGTTTAATACTGTATGTAAACGAAAACTAATTACAAAACTAGAAAAAATGGGAATTCGAAAAAAAGAACTAAATCTAATTCAAACTTATTTAAAACAAAGAACCTTACAAACAAAAATTAAAAATACACTGAGTGCAGTAAAATATAGTGACTACGGTATACCACAAGGTGGTGTGCTTGCACCACTTCTATATATTTTATATATTAACGACATATTTGAGTTAAAGCTAAACGGAAAACTATACATATACGCAGACGACACAACTCTAGTACATACAGAAATAAACAAAACAAAACTGCAACACGAAGTACAAGAAGACTTAAATAAAATTAATGACTGGTATAATAAAAACCTGTTAACAATTAATGAACATAAAACAAATTTTATGTTAATATCACGAAAAAAAAAATAACAACATCTTGCTATCTATAAATAACCAACAATTATGCGAAGTTTCACATACAAAATATCTTGGAATTACAATTACCAATAATTTAAAGTGGGACAAACACATACAAAACCTTATAAGAAAACAACACAATAGCTATAGGAGCCCTATACAAACTGAGCAACCTAACTACACAAAAAACAAAGAACATTATCTATAACGCTATCTTTAGCTCACAAACTAATTACATGATGACCGTATGGTCACAAACCAACATAAGAAACATAGACAATCTACAACGACAACAAAACAAGGCAATAAAAACACTATATCAAATGGACAAACTAACACCTACAAATGAAATTCACAAAAAAACAAACCAACTTACAATAAAAAACAAAATCTCACAACAATGTATTATCTTAATAAAAAAGATACAACTTGGTCTAACTAAAACAGAATTAAAACCAACAACTAGAAAAGAAATTCGTACACAACACACAAAGAAAAGGACACTTAAACATGGAAGTTAACCGAACAACATCAAAAAACCAAAGTATAACTGTCAAAGGCATTAAAGAATTCAATAATATACCAGAAGAAATTAAAAATATATGCAACATAAATAATTTTAAAATGAAACTAAAAGAATATCTGATGAAAAAACAAATAAAAAAGTTAAAACTACTAACACACATCAAAACACCACACAATGAAAAAAAAAAAAATTCCAATACCAGACCCCAGGATTCCTTACGGATGGATGGCGGTACTGCAGGAATGTTATATTTATATGAAAACTTTTTTTTAACAATTTTGTAAATATATATATGTATGTATAAATAATTTTAATAAATGTATAAAAAAAAGGTATAAAATAGTCACTCGTAAAATAAACCAAAGTTCTCTACTGACACTGACACGAGATGAATTAATGATTAAAGCAAGGGAACCATTTCCAAACCAAGGCAAAACAACATAGAAGGAGATAAAAGTAGAAGAAAAAACAGATAGCAAAACTTAAAAGAAAACCCACGACGTGATCTCGCCGGAATGCATACGACAAACTTATCAAGCAAGGCATCTTTCCTAAAAAATGGAAAAACGGAAAACTACTTCTAATCAAAAACCTACCGAAACGGACAAAGGCAAGACGTATCGACCTACTTACCTACTAAACTCAATGCAAAAGCTCTATGAGCACATCCTCAACATGACACTTATAGAGAAATTTGATTGGAGGCCCGAGCAAGAATCAACACAAGTTCAAAAGAGGTTAGTCTACACAGTTAGGCATGTCAAATTTGCCGTGCTGGTCACCTGCAATATAAAAAATGCTTTTAACTCGATGCCATGCAGGAGGCAAATATAATAACTAGAAAAAAGGGAAATATCAACATATACCAGAAAGATAAAATGCCACTATCTGCAAAATTGAACTATAGTGTACAGCTCTGTAAAAACTAGATATGACCTGCAGTGTTCCACAGAGCTCCGTGTTGACTACCTTGTGGAACATTGACTATGATGGCCTGCTGAGAGTACAGATGCCGCACAGAATTACCAGAACATCCTATGCGAACAATCTTGCCATGGCTGTCGGAGGTAGCAGTATAAGGAAAATAAAAGATAACAGAAAATGGGCATCCTATATGATTAGCATGTAGATCAGGAATATAAGTTTACAGCTGGCAACACAAAAAACGGAAAATGGTTCTGGTAAGCAGAAAAAAGAACATCATATTCGAAATCAATCTAGGGGATCGTACAATCAAATCCCAAGATAGCATTAAATACATAAGTAAATAAGTGCTTTATTCAAAACTTTAAAAAAAGTGTAGACATTAGCATTTAAAATAATACCTTATACAAAATATAAAAAGTGGATACATCATAAGTAAAATAATACTAACAAATAAAATAAAAATCATTTAAAATAGAATAATAATGTACTCTTCAATTGTATAAAATACTGAACTTAAAAAATACTCATTAGATTTTTGTTTAAAATTTTTCAAATTTGATAAAGTGTTTATATTAGGCAGTTTATTGTAAAATTTACACATGTTAAAAAGATAAGATTTAGAATATAAAAAAGTTTTAGAACTATTAGGTCTCAGAGAAACTTGACTTTTTGAATTGTACGTATGCACTACAAACCCTTTTTTATAAATTGAGTTTTTATTTTTAAAACAAAATAGTACACTCTCATATAGAAATAAGTTGACCACACTAAGAATAGACTCAATATAGAACTCAATAAAACTTTCTCTACAAGATTTCAATCTTTTTAATCTATTAATAACACGTATAGCCTCTTTTTTTGTTGCAACAATATTTCATTGAGGTGCGTGCTGTATCCCCAAAAAATAATATTATATCTTATTATAGACTCAAAATAAGAAAAATAAACTGTTTTTAAAGTTTTTGAGTCAATTGAGTATTTGAGTTGTCTAAGTATGAAATTAGCGGAGTTTAATTTATGCTTAATATAGTCAATATGAGCTCTCCAGTTTAAATTAGAATCAATATAGATACCCAAAATTTTACCGTGTTCACAAGAATTAGGAATAACAGAATGATTTCCAAATTAAATTATCTGAATTTTGTCAGTATTTAATTTTACTTATTACAAACACACCAATTATTATTTTTGTTTGTGCAGTTATTAATTTCATTAAACAGTTCATTTGAAGAGTTACTGCTTATACAAGCACTTATGCCGTCTGTGTATATTGTTAAAGGATAATCTATACTATATAATCCGTTAAATCATTAATATAAATTAAAAAGAGCAACGGACCCAAAATAGACCCTTAATGTACACCTATGTTAGTAGTTATAGTATTAGAAATATAACTTTTCCATCCAAAAATACCTCTACAAATTGTGTTCTGTCAGACAGATATACTCCTAAATTTTCTAATTTATAAAATAGTATTTTGTGTAAATCATACAGGTCAAAAGCTTTTGACATGTCGTAGCTAATACTTTCTGTAATTTTTTTATCATTAATATTATTATAGATGTTTGTTAAGATGTTGTGTAAAGCAGTTGTTGTTGACTTAGTCTCTCTGACTCCATGCTGGACTGAATTGAAACAATTATTCATATTTAGAAAATATTGTACGTGTAAATAATAATTTTGCAAATATTTTTACTAATGAGTTTATTAAAGATATTGGTCTATAGTTTCTAACATTTTCTTTGTCCCCTTTTTTGAAAAGTGGCATAATTTTAGAACATCGTAATAACGGAGGAAAGCTGGCAATAGAAAAGTAATAATTAGCCAAATGTGTTATTGATTCTGATAAATAAGTTTGTCCTATTTTGTATATTAGAATAGGTATTTCATCTGTTCCAACCAATTTTGTTGATTTTAAAGATGCAATTATTTCTTCTACTTCTTTAATAGTAACTGGATTAAGGAAAATTTAAATCAGTAGTTGATTGTTGCAAAATTAATACAGTTAAATTATTAACAGCGGGAAAAAAGTTTAGTAAAATGTTTGATTAAATTCGTTTACTATTTCAGTACCTAAGTATAAGGATAGGTAAAAACTGGGACCCCACATAACAGAAGTCAAACAAAAAACACAACAGAAGTCGATTTTGTTTCGTGGCCAGTAAATATACAGTTTAAATGGTTTAAACGTAAATTAATATAAATCAACTACATCTAACCATACTAGTGAAGTTAATAAGATCTGTGCAGTGCCATTTTAATTAAAAAACGGTGTAAAGTAATTACTTCATTATGGTTTTTACTCAAAGTCAATTAAAAGACATTGAAAATGTGCTGAAAGACGCATTTAAAAAACAAGATGTAATAGAATCGCTCTCATTAATAATAGGAAATATTATTGAAAGTAAAATTGGAACTATAATTAATAAATATGAAACTAAAATAACTGAACTAAATGCGCAAATAGAATCTTTAGCGATTGATAAACAAAATGGAACAGCCGAAGGTGAACAACGTATTGATAAGCTAGAACAATATACACGAAGAAATAATTTAAGAATATTCGGAGTAAGTGAGACAGAAAATGAAGACCCACAAAAATTAGTTACTGAACTATTTGCAAATAAATTAAGTATAAAGATGGATGCAAATAATATTGAAGGTGTACACAGGACTGGCAAGAAAGAAGATGGCAAATGTAGACCGTTGATTGTGAAATTTACCTGCAATAATTATAAAAACAACATATTTTACAAAAAGAAGATGCTTAAAGGTACAACCATAACCATTCGTGAAGATTTAACACCCTCAAGAGTCGCTAAAGTAAAAGAAGCAATTGAAAAATATGGGATCAGGAATGTTTGGACAAGAGATGGAAATATTTACACAAAAAAAGATGAAAAAATTATAAATCTGCAAGTAGCAGGGAAAGACGAATCAATTTAAGTACTTAATATGCTGTGCTAACAAAAATAACAAATAATTGTGTATATAGGTATGTACTATTTATGTAGTTTTATTTTTATATATTTTCACTTTTTTTATGTACTATTAAATTTATAAATTATTAAATATTTACTTTAGTTCTTATTTGCATATCTGTATATTTGCTTGTAATCTTTATTAGTTTTAATACTTTTTTATGCATTATTAAATTTATAAATTATTTAAAAAAAAAAAACGCTATATTTCATATTAGCATATCTGTCTATTTGCTAGTAATATTCTTTATAAAAAATATTTGTTTACTAAACATTTACATTTATATTTAAAATAAAACCATATTTACATATATTATAAATTAAACTTTGATGAGGCCATGTACTAAAGAGAATTGTTATTAACATAATGAACCAATTATCTGTCGCGCATATAAACATAAGATCACTTGTTCCCAAATTTCATGAAATTAAAGAACTTGTTAAAGATAAAAATTATGATATCTTAGCTATTACAGAAAGTTGGCTAAACGCAGATACAGATGTAGATCTTTTACATATTGAGGGATATGAGTTTAAGCATATAGGTAGGTTAGACCGTGGTGGTGGAGGAGTAGCAATTTATATTAAATCAAACATAAAGCAAAAAAGAATGAATGTGGAAAGTGCGGATTTCTATGGACAGATGTGGTTAGAGTTATTGACAAAAAACGCATATCATTTGGAGTAATCTATCGTCCACCAAAGTCTAATGTTCAAAATTTTATAGATAGTTTTGAGGAAACGCTTTCCACTGTTATTCCAACTTCAGATGAGATAGTGTGCGTCGGTGATTTTAACATCAACCTCTTAGAATTTGATAATGTGTATACTGTAAAATTCAATTCATTGTTAGAATCAATGGGTTTGCAACAAATTATCAATTCTCCCACAAGAATTACCGAAAAAACGCAAACACTACTTGACCTAATTATTACTAGCGATATAAAAGCTTGCAATTCTAAAGTAATTAATATGCATCATCTTACAGATCATTCATTAATACAATGCAACATTCCTTTAAAAATTAAATCGCAAACTACTACAACTTACTTATACCGTTCTTTTAAAGATATTCAATTGGATATTTTTAATATTGAATTGAAAAGTGCTCCTTTTAATGAAATTTATATAGTCAACAATATCAATGACAAAGTTTCACTATTTAATAATATCGTAATAGATCTGTTTGACAAACACGCACCAATTAAAAAAAGCACTTATTCAAAATTTAAACCACCATGGTTAACTGATAATGTACAATTGCTCATAAAATTACGTGATGATGCTCATAAGAAATTTAAAAAACAGAAAAAAGCATCCCAATGGGATTATTATAAACAGCTGCGCAATTTTACATTAACAGCAATAAAAAATGAAAAAAAAGCATATCTTAATTACAAATTTAACAAAACAAAAGGTAAAACTGTATGGAAAGACTTTGCAGATTTAAACATACATAACAAAAATACATCTTCAATCATTCCAGACCATCTTCACAATGTTAATGAAATTAATAACTACTTTAACAACATACCTTCAATCATTACAGAAACAGAAAAACAAAATACACTTAGCTTCTATGATAATCAGAGTAAGCCTTTATCTCAACAAAGGTTTACTTTCAAAAAGACAAATGAAACTGATTTACTAAAATTAATATCCAACATAAAATCAAAATCAATAGGATCTGACAAAATTTCAATAGATATGATCTATATATGTTGTCCTTTTTTATTGCCGTTTATAGAACATATAATAAACTATTGCTTTGAGTATTCTACATTTCCAGATGCATGGAAAGAAGGTAAAATTGTTCCACTTTCTAAGATAAAAACTCCTGTTGAATATGGCGACTTAAGACCTATAACTATACTGCCAATTTTATCTAAACTAATTGAGAAAATTGTGGATGATCAGTTAAGAGCATATATTGAACGGTATAATATTCTTCCCAAACTTCAATCAGGTTTTAGAAAAAATTATAGTTGTGGAACTGCTATGCTTAAAATCACCGACGACATAATATCATCATTGGATGCTGGACAGAACACCGTTCTTGTACTTTTGGACTATTCTAAAGCATTCGATATGGTAGATCACAAAATATTGCTTTCAATATTACGGTATAGTGGCTTGACTGAAGCGTCAGTGATATTTTTTAAGGAATATTTATATAAAAGAAGTAACCGAGTTGTGCTGAATGGTGTCTTGTCCGAACCAATGGCAATGAAAAAAGGAATTCCGCAGGGTGGTGTTTTAGGCCCATTACTCTTCTCAATGTATGTTTCAAATTTTTATTTAGCATTTAAACAAACAAAATATCATTATTATGCTGACGACACTCAAATATACTATTCGTTTGACTCTAATACCGATATTGTGTCAGTTAACAACACTATTAATACAGAATTGGATTATTTAGTTACCTTATCAAAAAACCACAATCTTAAATTAAATCCTAATAAATCAACCGTTATACTATTTGGTAAAAAAAAAAAAAGAATTGTCATTAAAAACAGTCTTGACATAAGAGTAATGGGCCAAAACTTAAAAGTTGTAGAAGAAGTTAAAAATCTTGGTATGACAGTAGATTCAGATTTGAGATTAAGGAAACATGTTAACAATCTTGTAAGCAAATCTTATTTTAAACTTAAAACCTTATATGGTCATAGAACGTACCTTAATCAAAATTTAAAAACATTGCTATGTCAATCATTAATTTTATCTAATTTTAACTATTGTGACTATGTATATGGTTCATGCTTAGATAAAATGACATCACATAAAATTCAATTAGTACAAAATGCGTGTCTTAGGTTTATATACGGAATACGTAAACGAGATCATATTAGTCACACACTTGCACTAGCTGAATGGCTGAATATGTCCAATAGACGAAAACTTCACGCTTCTTGTGCATATCTCAAAATAATTAAAATCAAAACTCCCAACTATTTATATGAAAAAATAAAATTCCGAACAGATATCCACACGGTTAATACTCGAGGTAAAAATAAAATAACTATCCCTGTCCATAGGTCTTCACTATTTCAAAGGTCATTTACATATAATATTGCTAAATGTTTGAACTCTATCCCTTTTAATTATATTGATCTCACTCTCAATTCGTTTAAGCAAAAACTTAAAAACCAGTTGTTTGAGGATCAAAGTTAATTTATGTTTATATTAGTATTGTATGTTAGTGTGTGTTTTAGGTACAGGAGGAAGAATAGATAACCCGTTTTAGGGCTAATCTAATCCTGAACCTAGTTGTCATAGATGCAATTGATTTTGTTAATATAATTCATATTAATTTTATTAATGTATATGTATTTCTTTGACAATAAATGTATTATTATTATTATTATTATTAATAGCCAGTGCCTACAGAACCCATATATCTCCTCGTCCAAGAACAAGCCAGAATAACATAAAGAAATAACTGAAAAAACAAAGGAAATCCAATAGAATAGAGAAGATGAAAAAAACAGGAGCAGGCCATGGAAACTTTTGTTCATATCTATAGAAAATATGTATTGCAATACTTGACAGCTGCCCCTATTAGTCCCTTCAAATTAGACATTTTTCAGAGAAATTTTACCCACAGCTTGGCGACCTATGCAAAATGCATAGGTTTTACTGAAATTTCAAAAAATCACTAGAAGGTCACAATTTGCAAAACTCGTCAACGCTCTTTAGCGGAAAATGCCCTCACTATCGGAAAATACAAATAACCAATATCAATAAAAAAAACACTTTGGTCTCTTATAATTTTTCACGAAAATGCAGTTTTGGCTTTAAGTGCAAAAAAATGAAATCATATATCCGCTCTCTAGCGGAAAAAACTGAAACTTATAGAAAAATTCAATTGACCTATATCGATTAGAAATTTTCCGCTCTACAACTTTTAATAGAAATATATTTTGCTGAAAACGCACTATAGGACTATATTGTGACATAACAGATAGCCCAAAGCATACATTGCTCACTGGAAAAACATCAGAATAGAGATGCAAAATAAAGTCGAGAAGATGATAACCATCAGCAATCTGACCCCACTTATGCCGGAGAGTCTAAACTGCTATAGGACCATTGAAAAGCATAAGAAAAATAATGGCAATAAAATAGGAAGAAAAGAGGATAAGACTTGGAAGCCAAAAATACAAATTGACTTGAATTTGTGAAGTAATATCACAACAGTGATTCCGCAAGTCCAGGAGGATATAGAGGTTCAGAGTTTTAGTAGGATTTTCCCCCTCACAAAAAAAAAACTAAAGGCCCTGTGTCGCTTCACGATTAATCGTAAACTAATTTTATTATATTCTGCTAGATATGATGGACTTTAGAAACATCAAATCATAACCATGACAAACCAAAGACTATAAACATATCAAACTAGTCTAGCACCCCCATCCACAACAAACGCATCTCACCATAACGACAATTAGTATTTTGTACTAAACTAAAAAAAATCTTTAGCAGTCCCAATCGCGGTCAACAAAATACATCAATGCACCACCAAAACTCTGTCTTAGTATCTCCAACCCATACCAAAGCCGGGACAACCCATGTATGCCCTGGATAAATAATAGAGTTCAATTAGCTCGACTCCCTTTATACAATTTTTTTTAGAAAAAAGTAGGCGACAGCTATGGTGAGATGGGCGCTAAAGACTCGGTCACTGTACCATCACCAGAATGGCTATTTAAGATCAAAATCTTGCAAATAAGCTATACACTAACTAGTTAGTAGGTGCAAAAATACCATTCATTCTAAAAAATACCTTTGGGTACCTTTCTAGAAATTGAAGAGGAATTTTACAATACTACCTTCAAATCCATAGCAAAAGCAATGGAAAGACAAGAACTCTCGTCCAACACTGGGTCAATTCTATGCAACCGGACTGTAACCATAACATTACATGAAAAAACTTTACTAACTAATAATGTGCGCCAACCTCGGTGGTGCAGCGGACATGTGCACAATAAAACTATAAAATAATAATAGAACAATATTAAAATATAACAACAACATAACTAGTGGCAACCATTGTTTACTTGCTGTTTTGTAAGATCGCCAGCACTACACCCAATGTTTAGTTTATAAATAAATTTTGCATCACCTCACCATAAATGTTATTATTGAACATATCCGGTGTTTTTTAAAACGAGCAATTAAAGTAACAGCAAAGTATAATGAACCAGATTTTAACAAAAATTGTCAAACTTTAACTTCAAATAAATAATAATAATTTAAGTGATAAAGATTAAAGCTGGATTATATACATAGTAAAACAGAAAATAAACATTGAAAAATAACAAAATATGTATTAAAAATAATATCTATAATGCCCGCACTAATAGTCAGAGATTAAATCTCAGATTGATCCCGGATTCATAAATTCAAGATTAATTTTGCTAATTGGCTTTAAGCCAATTCACAGATATTGTGATGGAAACTTTAATCAAGTTAAAAACTATGCAACCGTCAATATAATCCTAGATTCGATCTTTTGTTTATTAATTATTAGTGTGTCAGTTATTAATTCTGACGTTTGGTATCAGGTTATGTTCCAATTTATAATGAATTTTAAATAATGATTAAAATGAATAAATATCAATAATAATCTTGTTTTACAGGTACAAACAAGGTCTATAGAATATAAGTATACTACTATATACTCCACAAATTTTGACAAAAATCCAAATAAATAAATCTAGGATTCATGAATCTAGAATCAATCCTAGATTTAATCTCCGACTATGAGTTGAGTTCTCTAGAGAGCATCACTTCATTTTGGTCACAGTCGATAACCACTTCGTAATAACGGAACTTATCACTAAAGCCAAAAGTACATAAATAAAATAGCAAATATAAATTAAAAGTGTGCAGTGGTGTAATAAAGAAAAGTGTAACAGTGACAAAAACCAGCGACAACAACATTAAATTCCAAGCGGATAAAAATTGCCAGTAAGTGAAGAAGAGAGGACGACATATAGCAAGTGGGCACGGTAGGAGACAGGTGCGAGTGGTACAGCACAAAGCCACGCCACGCGCAAGGAGGAGAAGGATTTATATTTATATTTCTGCATTTATATTTATATTTAAGTTAAATTAACAAAATTGAAGAATTGAGTAAGAAAGAAAATATTAAGGAAGCAGAAGAGGTCTCTACAGACACAAAAAAGATGGACGAACTAAAGAAAATGGTCCAAACAATGATGAATAAGATAGATGAAAATATGAATGAAATAAAACAAGAGATAAGGTCAATAAAAGTAGAAATGGAGAAAAAAGAAGAAATCTGGAAAACAGAAGTGAAAAACCTAATAGATAGAATAGAAAATATCGAACAAAAAATTGAAAGAGAAGAAAAATAAATGGAATGAACTAGAAAAGGGGGTCACAAGAAGACAAAGAAGAACAAGCCGCGACAAAAAACAATTAACAAACAAAACAAACTGGAACAAATACTCGGATAACAGAAAAGCAATGAAAGGGAAAATGAGTACAAAAAGAAAAAAAATCAAAAAAATTAGACAGGGTACATGGAATATACGAAGCATAAAGGGTAAAGAGGAAGAGTTTGTAGAAGAAATGATAAAACATAAAATAGAAATTTTAGAAACTACAGAAACAAAAAAGAAAGAAAAAGGACTAAGAAAAATACACAAAGGATACTGGATGTTCTGGTCAGGAGTAGATGAAAAAGAAAGAGCAAAAGGGGGAGTTGGTATAATAATAGCACCAAACAAAATAAAAAACATTACAAAAGAAAGATCCATAAGCGAAAGAATCTTGTCAGTAGAAATAAAGCTATATGGAAAGGACATATAGACTATAATAACAGCCTATAGAGAAAACGAAGATGCTAAAAAAGAAGATAAAGATGCATTCTTTGAAAAGTTACAGAATGAAATAGATGAAGGACTGGAAAATGTAATAATCATGGGAGACTTAAACGGACAAGTAGGAAACCAAAACGCAGGAATAGAAAATGGGGAGAAGAAACCAGAAACAATAATGGGGAAAGAATTATAGAACTGAGCGTGGAAAACAACCTTATTATAACAAACACAAAATGTGAACACAAAAGAATACATAAATTTACGAGAGAAGAACCGACTAGAAACAAAAAATTAATAATAGACTGTGTATATATTAACAAAAATGGAAAAATGTTTTAAATGTAAAAGTATCAAGAGAGGCAGAAATCGGAAACGACCATTACCTGGTAAAAATGGACTTGAGAAAAATGGAAGAAAAAACAGACAAGAGAAGAAAGAAGGTAAAAGAGAAAATGAAAAGCTAAAAATTTAAAGAAAAAGAATAGAGATAGATTCCAAGAGATAGTAAAAAAGAAATGTAGTAAAATTAGAGAAACAAAGGAAATAGACGAAAAATGAGAAGCATTTAAGAACACCATACTAAAAGCAAAAATAGAGAACAAACACAATAAAAAAACTGAATGAAATAAAATTGAAAATTAAAGAGAAAAAAGAATAAAGAAAAATGAAAAAAATACATTAGTACAAAAAAGGAAGAAGACTATAAAGAATACAAAATTAAATGAAAAGAAGTAAATAATGAGGTCAAAAAAGCTAAAAAAGAATCATGGAATCAACTCGATAAAAAGATGGAGGCAAACTATAGAGACAACCAAAAACGATTATATGGAACACTAAATCAGATGAAAAGGAAGAAAGAATATAATATAATGAACATAAAAGACAAAAAAGGAAATATAACCACAAGAAGAGGATAAAATAATAAAAAGGTGGAGAGAATATTTCAAAGAACTGACAGAAGCAGAAAACCTAAGCCCGGAGGAACATAAAGAAGATGATACTGACATGCCAGAAATTGAGAAAATAAAGAAAGAGGAAGTTATAGACGCCATGCGCCATAAAGAAACTAAAAGTAGGAAAAGCACCAGGCATAGACAACATAACACCGGAAATGATCAAATACATGAGTAAGGAAGGAATAGAACAATTAACAGAACACATAGCTAAAAACACAAAAATACCAGCAGAATGGAACATGGGAATAATACTACCTATATACAAAAAAGGAGATAAAAGAAACTGCAATAACTACAGAGAGATCACAACCAGTAGTGTACCGGGAAAAATTCAAGCAAGAATCATAGAAAAAAGAATAAGAGACAAGATTGAAGATACCATAGAAGACACACAATGGAGATTCAGAAGAGAGAAAAGCACTCAAGATATTATATTCATAATAAGATAACTAAGCGAGAAATTTTTAAATAAGAAAAGGGATATCCATATCTGCTTCATCAATCTAGAGAAGGCATTTGACCAGATAAGAAGAGAATATATGTATATGGAAAATACTTAAAAAGCGAGGCATAGACGGAAAAACTATAAAACTATTAAAAGCTTTATACAAAGAAAATAAGAACATCGTTAGAACCAACAATGAAGAATCTCAAGAGTTTGAAACCAAGATCGGGCTAAAACAAGGATGTGTACTGAGTCCAATACTATTTACAATAGTGATAGATAAAGCCATAAAAAAAGCAAAGAAAAGTATGAAGACTCTAAAAGTGGGATATCGGAAGATGGAAGCAACAAAGATCATGGAATTACTATTTGCAGACGATATGGCAATAATGCCGGAAACGGAGGAAGATTTACAACACAACATCAACATAATAGACATGGAATTAACAAAAATAAACATGAAGATCAACATTGACAAATCCAAAACAATGATAATATCAAGAAAAAACAAAACCCATAGAATAATGGAAAACTTTAAATACTTAGGAATGATAATTAACAATAAAGGAAAGATTGACAACAAGATAAATGAAAGAATGGGAAAAACCGGAAAAATATTCAAAATGATGAAAAATACATTTTTTGGAAGAAAAGAAATACCAAAGAACATAAAAACAGATATAGTAAAGAAGGTAATAAGACCTACAATAATGTACTCCAGCAAAACATGGACATTGTCAGAAAAACACAAAACGAAAATAAATGCAACAAAAATGAGATTCCTAAAAAAGGTAGAAAATAAAACAAGAAGAGACTGAATAAAAAACGATGTACACAGACAAAACCTACAAATAGAACCCATGAATGAAAAAATAATGGAGGGACAACCAAGATGGTTTGGACATGTATGCCGAATGAAAGATACGAAACAAGAGAAACAGGAAAAAAAAAACGAGGAAGACTGAGAAAAACCTAGAACGACAATGTAAAAGATGAAGCGGAAAGAAAGGGAATACCGTAGGAAGAAATCAAACAAACAACTCAAGACAGGAAAAAATGGAGGAAACTCTATCAAACGAAATAATGTAAAAAGCCATACACCGAAAGGTAGATGGCATATGTTTAAATAAATAAATAAAATATTAGTACAAGCATAAATAATATTTACTCATATATAAAAATTGTATGAAAAAATGTCTGTTTAAAAACCTGAGTTTAACAAGTTATGATTTCTGCGGTTTTTAACATTTTGTTATAATAAAGTTTTGGCTTTGTTTTCAGAGAAAAAAGTTAGACTGACAGTAAGATGCCATCTGTGAGACTGCATTTTTGAGACCTTAAAAACTACAATATTTGATAAAATATCTTAATTATATTTTCTTAAAAATATTGATGCTGATGAGTTACTCAAAATCAAACGTAAACAGGTAAGGTGCAGTTTGACAGACTAATGCAAATAAACACCCACTAATTAATTAAATTAGGCAATATGCTAGAAAGTTGAAAATGATGTAGATAAAAGATTAGGTGAAGTTATAAGTTGCAGGTCAAGATTGTTTTGTAATCAACAAATTTATAAACAAATCAGTCTCACAGATGGCACCTAACTGGTTAAGGGTTCCAGTGGTTAATATTTTAATTTTTAAAATGCAAAACAAAAATCAAGTCATTTCTGTTAAGAAATCATAAAAAAAACTAAAAACAATATATGTAGAAGATGAACTAGACCATTATTTATGCAATTTTTACATAAGTTTAGCACCTTTTATTTATATTAAATAACTGCTAAAATAAATTGCTAACCGGTTTTTGAAATTATAAACAAAAATATTAAATAACATATGTTAGAATATGTGCAGTAAAATTCGAACAGATTCAAAATTATTGTAGCATTTAATATACAATTTAACTTAAACGTGGTTAACGTATTTCATAGACAGCACACAATTGATTGTATACCGATTCAATCATATATATATATATATATATATATATATATATCCATTTTAGATGAGCAAAAGAACACAGCTTATATGTTCTTGAATCAGAAAATTATAGATGAAATGCAAATTATAAATTAATATTAGTCATAGGTAAAATATATTAATTGTTATAGATTTAAGAATTGATTATAGTTTGTTTTGCATTAAGTCTGCAGTAATAGGAGTGGTTTAATATCACACAGCCGTAAACTTTAAATTAAAAAACAATAGTTTCAGCTTGCCCCATGATTGTGAGATAAAAATAGATGCTTAAATAATAATATTTAACAGAGATGTATTTATTTAATGTTTAAACTCTAGAGGATTGTAGATAGATAAGATATGTTAACTAACATTAATGGCAGCAATTTGTATATTAAATTTAAATACATAATTACAAATACGTAAATCTACTGACAGGATCGCAAAACTGAATTTATTCAAATGCGTTTAAATAGTTTTGACTTAACCTTACAGATATTCTACTGTAAATTGGAAAAACCTCTAAGCCAATAAAAACATTGTGTCGCAACTGCTAACAACTACCGCTGAAGTCTTAATACAGGCAAACTATATTTACCATAAAAACGTAATACTACATAAAATATACTTACAATTTCAACATTTCAGCAGCTGCTTTCTGCTTAGCAGCCTTCTTAGTGGTAGCAAAGCCATTAGATACAAAATTTAAATGTTTGCATTGTATTACAAAAAGATTATTTTCAAAACCCATCTCTTCGTAACTAGCATACGGATAGCCTTCTTTAACTAAATACTCATTCAGCATTCCAATTGCATTAAAGTCAACTCCTGAATCAGGTGTAACAGTAACGGTATTTATAAACGTAGAAGATGAAGGTTTCAATTGAATCACTGAAGTACTCACACCTAATTCATTTAACATTTGTAGCGCTGAATTTAATTTGGCTTCTTTTTTATTGGTTGCATATGCAGAAGTTTTGTTTCTGCCATAGGTACAATGACATGTAAATTTTGGAGCCATAGGACTGCAATTATCTTCAAAGTAATATTGAGGAATTGCAGTGCCTTTGGACACTGCATATTCCTGAAGGATAGAAATTGCGTTTTTCATTTTTATCAATTTTAAAGTTGAACCAATAAATGACTGAATCACTCTTAACAATTGAACATAGACATTAAACTTTCTGAATTAAAATGTCAAAATACTAAACAAACAAATAGTTGACACGTCAATGGTCAATGATTTATACCCACGGACATGGGCCAATAACAGCTATGCGGGATAATATGGTTTAATCTTTGAAGTCACAAAAATATGACTCATAGATAATAAATAGATCAGCAACTCCTATGTATTATTTTGGAACAGTGTTGCCAGTGCTACTACAGTTGGAGTACTACAGGGTGATTATAAATGTTTGGGATTATGTAACTATCTAATGTACATTTATGCCGCTCTACAGCTAGACACGAATTTTGTGGCCGGTATAATAGTAAAATAAACTCATGACTTTGCCCGTTTTAGCATTTTTCAATTTCAGAACAACGTCGCCAATAGAATGTGTAAAATGTAAGCGCAAATGAAATGATCTGTGGCTAAAACCATATACGGGCCACACTATTCGTGTCTAGCTGTAGTAAAAATGCATAAATAAAGTTGCCTATCTTAGATTTCAATAATAAAAATATTTTCATATGTTAACATTGTTTACATGTTTATAATTATCAGTTGTAATCTTTCGAATCAGGAATAGAATAGAGCCATTTCCCATTATCAAACCGCCCATTCCTAAAGTAGGATTCAATAATAAAAATATTCTCTTCATTTGTATACATTCTTATAACCTTGCTTGCTTGACAGCTGTCAAAGTTAATCTGTCAAAACAAATAGTCTAGTGGACAATTTAAAAAAGGCAGCATATTTAAAGTTATTACATAATCCCATTCATTTACAAACTCCCTGTATATTCAATATTCTTTACTACTCTACTACACAATTTTTTTACGTATTTTATATAAAAATAACGTAGCCGTATTGTTCAAATTGTCTCAAGTTCGCCTAGCTATCATTTTATTCTAGACCTCCGTATGTGAAAGAAGTAAGGTGCGCGCGCCGATTTATGTTTACATGTGCGTTAAAATAATTTAATTTAATACAATGGAACATTTATATACAAAACAACTACACGATTGTTTTCTGTAATCTCATAAAATAGATTAAAAAAATAATATGTTCATAATTATTGCTTATAAAATTGTCATTTGTAATTGTAAACAAAGTAATGGTTACTTTTTATTTTCTAGCGAGTAAGTTTTTGTAGACTTTTTGTGACGTTAGCGTATGACGTCGAATGTAATTGAAACATACTTTTAGGTAACTCAAGTAAGCAAGGTGACCAGATTTTTACAAGTAAAAAAGAGTATATATCTACTGCCACTACCATTAAATTTATATAAGTTATATGTTTTTAACCTTTCTACTTTACTACTTCTAAATTAAAAAAAACTATTCTAAATTAAAAAAAACTTGCACTCCAACATTTTTTTTTGTTTTAAAATATATTAAAATCTAATTATTAAACTAAAAAAAAAAACGCAATCTCGAATCTGACTCAATAGATTTTTGTAACATTTTTAGCAGAGAAATTAATATTTTAAAATTGGCAATTGAAAATTTTAGGTTGTCGATTTTGTTTTTATTTTTTCTAAATTGTTTTGTAATTTTTCAAAAAACGTCAATAACCGTAACATTTTTACAAAATTTGTAACGGATACACGAGTATTCTAACAAATATATCATTTGTTAAAAACAATTTCTTTAATCTAAGATGTCCAAAATTACTAAATCTTAAATTGTATTTTTGACAGCTGCTATGTCAAAAAATACAAAATCTAAAATGATATTCATTAACTTAATACGTCTAAAATTACAAAATCTTACATAGCAGCTGTCAAAATATAACCAATGAAAGATGATCAACTGTTAAAATACTTAATCTAAGATAGGAATAAGAATTTTGCACTTTTCAACCGTTTTGAGCCGGATTTTAGTTCTTTTTGATAACTTTTTTAATATTTTATGACAGAATTTTGCCATTTTTTTTTTTAAGTTTTAGCTGAATTTTGGTACTTACTGACAATATTTTTATACTTTACGGCTGAATTTTGTTATTTTTTACATTTTATGAATTCAGTCTTGCACTTTTCAACAGTTTATGGCCAGATTTTGCTATTTTCTACGTTTTTAACAGAATCTTGGACTTACTAAACAATTTATGACAAGATTTAATTGTTTCTAAAAATATTATTATATTTCATAACTGAATTTTGATATTATTAACATTTCATAGAAAATACACTTTTTGATGGTCATGTTTTTGATATTTTATTAATAGAATTTTAGACGTTTTGACGGTTATGGCCGGATTTGCACTTTTCAACCATTGATGGTTGAATTTTAGTGTTTTCTTACAATATTTTGATATTTTATAGTTGGATTTTGCAACTTTTCTTTTTTTAATGAATAGAATTTTGCACTTTTAAAAAGTTTACGGCTGAATTTTGCTAATTCATTTTAGAATGTTGCTCTTTTCAACCGTTTATGACCGGATTTTAGTACTTTCTGAAAATATTTTGATAGTTCGTAGCCGGATTTTGCAATTTTTATATTTTTATAAATAAAATCTTGCATCTTTTTACGGTTTATGGTCGGGTTTTGCTATTTTTGATATTTCATAAATAAAATTTAGGAGGTTTTGATAGTTTATGGCCGGATTTTGGTGCTTTTGAAATTTTATGAATAGTGTTTTGCACTTTTAACACTATGGCCAGATATTAGAGTTTTATAACAATATTTTGATATTTCATAGCTAGATTTTGCTACATTTCCTTTTTTAATAAATAGAATTTTGCACTTTTAAAAAGTTTATGGCTTAATTTTGTTAATTCATTTCAGATTTTTGCACTTTTTAACCGTTTATGACCGGATTTTGGTGCTTTTTGACAATATTTTGATAGTTCGTGGCCGGATTTTGCAATTTTTCAGTTTTTATAAATAGAATCTTGCATTTTTTAATAATTTGCACTTTTTTTACTGGTCGAATTTTAGTGTTTTCTGATTATATTCTGATAATTTATGGCAAAATATTTAAAATTATGTTTGTATTTTATTATATTACTATTGTTTTGGCCGGACCTGATTACTTTATAGACGGGTTTAAATTCTTTTACCGGATTTAGTATTTTATGACTAGATTTTTAAGAGTATGAGATTTTTATGTTTTTTTGACCGGATTTTAATATTTTAAAACAAGATTTTAATTTTTTTAGGCAGAAATTTGTATTTTATTGCCAGACTTTTAAATTTATGTCCATATTTTATTAATATAAAGCAGATTACTATAGTTTTTGACCGGATTTGATTACTTAATGTCTAAAATATATTTTTCTTAAAAGTCGGATTTTGTTTTTAACGGCCGGATTTTTAAGATTATAATAAAATTTTACCAATAAGTTAGTTACTTATAATTTTTTTTGTCAATTTTTGTATTTTTAGGGAAATTTTTGAAATAATGTACTTTATTGATATTAAGTACAAAGTTTACCAATTTTAAATTAAAATTTTGTGTTTATAAAAATTATGTGTAAGTATTTTGATACTTAGATTAGGTTTTAATTTTTTTAAGTTAGATTTTGTCTTTAATGACCAAATTTTTGAAATTATGTCAAAATTTTACCAGTTATAAAGATATTATTAAAGTTTCTTGCCGGATTTAATCACTTTCCGACCAGATTTTAATTTTTATATGCTGGATTTTAAATGTTATTTTGAGAATATATAAAATTTGACCAATTTTATTAAAATTTTTGTCCAAATTATTTTGTAGCCGAGTTTTAATCTTCTTTAACCGCATTTTGTATTGTACTCCTAAATTTATCTCTAAACAATCAAGAGATAATAATATTTTACATAAGCCAAGTACTAAGAATTTTTTTTGCGTTGAAATTTACGCTTTAATTTAATTGAGATTTACAACATTTTATATAAACTCAGCAAATCTCTGCCTGTCTGCAATTGCAAAGTCAACAAAGCTTTACTTTACTCTGAGTCTCCATTGAACCCACTTACCAAACAACAAGTATTTCCTTGTATTTCTCGTGCCAGAATAACACCAAAAACAAACTAAAAACTGCAAATGGAAAAAATTTTAAGGTTACGCTGTTATGCACTCATTCTCAAATCTGCTCTTTTCAAGTTTTTAATTTTTTTTCTCACACACACACACATACTCCTATAATACAACCTCTAAATGTGTGTAAACAGCACACTAAGAACGGACCACATCCGGTCTTTTCATAAATAAAATTTATACTTTTAAACATTTAAGCCGGGTTTTTGTACTTTTGACATTTTATCGCTGTAAATAACAGTTTATGGACAAATTTTCGGAAAATATTTTGATATTCTGTAGCCGGATTTTGATATTTTTAAACTTTATGAATAGAATTTTACTCTTTTCAACAATTTAAGACCGTTTTTTGAAAAATATTTTGATACTTTATGACCGGGTTATGTTGTTTTTAAAGTTTCATAAATAAAATGTTGCACTTTTTAAAAGTTTTTGACAATTTTTTTTATATTTCATGGTCAAATTGTGATAATTTGGACCTTTTTATGGATAGTATTTTGCATTTTTAATGGTTAATGGACAAATATTTTCCATTTTTGACACTTTATTAATAGATATTTTAAGGTTTTAATTTTTATACTTTATAGTCGGATTTTACAACTTCATAAATAAATTATTGCACTTTTTGACAGCTTAAAGCCTGATTTTGCTTATTTTGACATTTCATAAACAAAATTTTCTTTTGACAGTTTATGGCCGAGTTTTAATTTTTTCTGACAATACTTAAATACTTTTCTCAAATTTTCCTATTAAGGTAATAAATAAGATGCTAAATCTTGTGAATAAAATTTTGTACTTTTTAACAGTTTTTGCTATTTTAGACATTTAAAAAAAAATGCACTTATCAACATTTTGCTGTTTTTGACACTTTATAAGTAGAACTTTGTACTTTTAGACAGTTTATGAACGTATTTTTCTGTTTTTGACATTTTATAAATGAAATTTTACACTTTTGTTGCTTTCTGATAATTTTTTGATACTTCATGGCCAAATTTTGACATTTTGTGAATAGATTTTTGCACATTTCAACAGATTATGACCGAATGTTGATAGTTTTGATATTTTATAAAAAAATTTGCACTTTTTAACAGTTTAAGTTCTTTCTTGAAATATTTTGATACTTTATTGTCAAGTAAATAGAATTTAGCACTTTTTAACAATTTAGGGTTGGATTTTGCTATTATTGACATTTAATAAATACAATTTTGCATTTTTTAACAGAATATTGTTATTTTTGTTATTTTATTAAAAAAAATTGCTATTTTTCAACAGTATTTTAATTTTTTCTAACAATATGTTGATTCTTCTTAGCCAAATTTTGCACTTTTTGACGGTTTATGGTCAATTGTTGCTATTTTTGACAGTTTATGATTAGATTTTTGAACATTTTAACAGTATCATTTTAAAAAATTGTAATTTTATGAATAAAATTTTGCACCCTTTAACATCTTTTGCTGTTTTTAACATTTTATGAATAAAATTTTGTACTTGTTTTTTTTTAACAATTTATTGCCGCTTTTAAGAAATTATTTTGTTATTTTTTACTTTTTAGTAATAGAATCTTGCACTTATTAAAAGTTTATGACCGGATTTTAACATTTTTAACATTTTACAAAAATAAAAAATTTCAACTGTATCTAGCCGGATTTTGGTGCTTTCTGACAATAATTTAATGTTCCAAGACAGAATTTTGTTATTTTTAATATTTTATAAATAGAATTTTACACTTTTCAACCGTATTTGTCTAGATTCTTTAAAGACCTTTTTATACTTTTAATTTAATTTAAAAGCCAAATTTACTGTTGAGCAGATACATTTAACACTTTAAAGACCGGATTTACACTTTCAAAGACGGATTTTGCAGTAAATTTAAACACGTTAGTTACTGGGCTTTCAGTTCTAAAAGCCTTAATTACAATTTTAAAGACTAGATTGTTAATTTAGAAGCCGAATAAAGAGTTTGAAATTATTAGCTCTCAATTGAAAAAAAAGAGTATATTTTTTGTTATTTTGAATTATAAAAAGTTAAAATACTCTTTTTCTAACTTCTAAAAGAGTATATGTAACTAAAAAAAGAGTATGTCTGGTCAGCCTGCAAGTAAGCTCTCCAAAAAACGACTCTAATGTACGTTTGTGCCGCTCTAGTAAAAATGCGTAAATAAAGTTGCCTATCTTAGGATTCAATAATAAAAATATTTTCATATGTTTACATGTTTATAATTATCACTAGTAAACTCTCGAACACAATCCGGAATAGAATAGAGCCATTCACCATTATCAAACCGCCCATTCCTAAAATAGGATTCAATAATAAAAATATTCTCTTCATTTGTATACATTCTTATAACCTTGCTTGCTTGACAGCTGTCAAAGTTGAACTGTCAAAACAAATAGTATAGTGGACAATTTTAAAAAGGCGGCATATTGAAAGTGATTACATAATTCGATTAATTTATAAATAAGAAGAATTAAAACATAAAATGGTGCCCCGAATACGAAGCTCTGCAGCCATCCATATGGAGACGGTGTAGAGCAACAAGTGGGGAGAAAACAAAATGAAATATAAACTATAAATATGTAAATATATTATAATAAATAACAATAAAAAATTAAAAAAACTCTCTGTACTTAAGTATTGTGACTTTTGTAGGTGTCTGCATTAACAAATTGTGCACAAAGAATAAACAAATTCGGTACGCTTCTTTGCTGACAAAGCAACCCATTAGACACCAGAGTTTAATCTGCAAATTTATTTAAAAAAATTATATTGCTTATCTCTTATTGATGACTCAGCGCTTGCAAGTGATAAGTCGTTCTGAACGCAGCCAATGTATATACATTCATAACTTTAAGACTATAAAAATTATTATTTGAAAATAAATAAATTATAGCACAATAAAGAGTCTACTTAATTTGAGGTGTAATAAAATAATACTAATAAAACTTTATAAATTTTATTTTTTCAAAATTAATTAAAGAGTTGTAGATTTTAGATTTTCATAAATTTTATGTCACTGGAAATTTTAATTCTCTACATAGATTGTCTACTACGCCACCTATAAGTCTACTACTAATTGCACTAAAAATCTACTGCAATAATTTGTAGACTAGTGGCAACAGTGTACTGGAACTACGTTGTGTGCGACAAGGCCGGCGCAACAAGTTGTGGGGCCGGCCAGTTTCAATATCAAGGGAGCGTAAAAAAAACTTTTTTACTCAATTTTGTAAGAGTCAAATGATTAAGTTTTTATTAAATTATGGGCGCTGAAGTGCTCTAGTTGGCCAGTAACGCAGTCAGACGCAAAAGAGTTGCAGAAACTTTTTTCTGGAGTCACAATCGCACAGGTCGTTGTAGCCCTTATTTCATAATATTACGATATTGCTTATGACTTACTATTCATTTTAAAAAATCTGCCGTTGATCTATTTTTGTATTACGGCATCATTTAGGGCTGATATTTCAATCATAGTTTAATCCTTTGTTTAACTCAGTTTGTGAACTGAGATTAATATAATAAATGTATTTTAAGTTGGTAGTAAAATCTCTGAAATGTCTTTTATTTCTAACTTCATTTTATTTATGACATTTTATTCTGTTAAATGTTTGCAGCAAAATGATGAAATAAACATATCTAAACTGCATTATTGCTACGTTTTTTAAGAATATTGTAAATTAAAAGCATGTAATGCACAACGTTTTTAAACGACAACCCTATTATCACAATTTTATGAAAATTTATTTTAAAATTAAACGTCCCGCTTTTTCCTGACTCAAAGCATGATACATAACCTATTTACAAATAATGCATTATGACAGATTACATTGTAAAACTCAGTTAAACTGATTTAATAAGAGCTTAAACTTCAATCTTAGCTTAAACGCAAAATGAAAGACCGGCCCTTAGTAATATAAACTTTAAACTAATTGCATTTTTAAACATGTATTATTAATTATAAATTTATGATTCAAATGTCACATTTCCCCTCCTGTGACGTAACGCAATAACAAAATGAAGATGCAGAATAATCCCCATAAGTAATTATGGGGATTATTCTGCAACATTTGCGATATCTTTTATTTTGTCAATAAATGTCAGAGGCATCATGGGTTCCAAGGAACATCGCTACCGCCGGCCCTGGTGTCACATGTTTTTTAGTAGCCTAACAAAGCACCAAGCGTGGGGTTTGTTCGAAAAACTGGAGCGTTGTTATTTGGTGTGCAGACCAAGTGTGTAGATCATGTGACTACACCAAGCGTCAATTCTTGAACGATTATAATAATAAGTCTTTTATAGGCAGTTTGTAATTGTTTATATTACCAATTAGCATTTAAATAACTAATATAACAAAACGTTTTTTGTAAAAATATGCATATACAGGGTGTCCGGAAAATACGTGTACAACGTTTGACGACAGACTCCTGACGTCAAAATAGGTCGATCTAAGCCGACTTAGTTATATCCAAAATTGTCTCGTTTAGCCGGTAGAGGGCGTCAAAAATTTGTAAATATTAAAAAGAAATTACCTGTAACAATAATTTTTTAAGTGACCTTGTTGCTATGGCGTTTAATAATTTGACAATTATTGACAAATTGTCACCAGTCTATGAAATTTACTCAAGTATACGATCAACATTCTTGAATTACAAGTTCATTTTACCATTAAAAATGGAAAATTATACAAACTCTCAGAAAGTTGACATGCTCCTGGTATACGGGTTTTGTCAAGGAAATGAGCGTCAGAGTGTTAGGGTTTACATGGAGAGGTTTCCTAACCGTCGAATACCAAACCACCAAACATTTGCCAATATTGAGCGTCATCTTCGGGAAACGGGCAGTTTTGAGAAAAAGTTTGAAGGCAGGGGTCGTATGCAAACAACTCGAACTGTGGAAACAGAAGAGATGATTCTGGAAAGAGTTGAAGAAGAACCAAGTACCAGTATCCGTCTCTTAGAACGTGAGTTAAATGTTCCTAAAACGATTGTCAATAAGGTTTTAAGAGAACAGTTGTTACATCCTTACCACATACAAAAAGTCCAGGAACTTTTACCGACTGATCCCCCCATGCGGCTTACATTTTGTCAATTTATTAGAAACAAAAGAATCCTTGTTCCAAATTTTTGTAGAAAAATTATGTTTACTGACGAGGCATGCTTTACAAGATCTGGGGTAACCAATCTGCACAACGAACATATTTATTCCGATGACAATCCACATGCCATTAAAGTTGCACATCATCAGCATCAATTTAAAATTAATATTTGGGCAGGTATTATTGATCTCTACCTTATTGGTCCCATTGTTATTCCAGACAGGTTAGATGGAAATATTTATTTAAATTTTTTGCAAGACACATTACCAATTCTTCTGGAGAATTTGCCCCTTTTACTTCGGAAGGAAATGTGGTATATGCATGATGGTGCCCCGCCCCATTTTTCCGTTGCCGTTCGGCAATACTTACATCATCAATATCCCAACCGATGGATTGGAAGAGGCAATGATGCACCAGTAAAATGGCCACCACGTTCTCCTGAGTTAAATATGTGTGACTTCTTTTTGTGGGGCGCTATTAAAACAGAAGTTTACAAGACTCCGGTAAACACACGCGATGATTTATTGCAGCGGATTTTAAATGCAGGCAACCATTTTAATAATCCCGAGACATTAGATAGGGTCCAATATCATTTTTTAAAGAGTGTTAATAAGTGTATTCAGCAAGATGGCGGTCATTTTACACATTTGCTTAAGTATGGTTTTTGTTTTACTTAGTTTCTTACAATAGATACTTTCAACTTTGTTATACTTTTGTTTTTTTTGACGCCCTCTACCGGCTAAACGAGACAATTTTGGATATAACTAAGTCGGCTTAGATCGACCTATTTTGACGTCAGGAGTCTGTCGTCAAACGTTGTACACGTATTTTCCGGACACCCTGTATATACAAATGTATTTATATTGTTTTACAAATTTATATAATTATTGTTATCAATAATATTTATAATTGTGTTGATATTATTGCAAATATATAAATATAAGAGGTTGGGTTATATTATTTTTAATTATTGAGTATATACTTTTATGCTATTTTTTATTATTACAGATCGGCTTTGGCGGTTAGGCTATATACAGGGTGTTTTCTAACTAGATGCAAAAAATAAAACTTTAGGCACATTTTTTAATTTCAAACTGAAAATCTAAATAACTTTTTTGTCTATCTCGTTTCGTTTTTGAGTTAATCAAAAAATACACATTATTTAGAAAACTTTTGATTTAGCAAAATTTAAGTAAAAAAATACATTTGTAACAATGGTAACAACAAACAAAACAATATTACTTTAATAAGTTTTTAAAATGGCCACCATGCGCGTTGATGCAAGCTTAACAACGCTCTAAAAAGTAACGATAAACTGCTTCAAAATCAGTTGTGTTTTGAATGTGCAATGCAGCATTTGCAATTCTCTCTTGTAGCTGCTTCACATTGTTTATTGGCTCTGCATAAACCTATTGTTTCATGTGTCCCCACAAATAAAAATCCAATAGATTTAGATCAAAAGATCTTGCAGGCCAGTTCACTGGTCCTTTTCTACCAATCCACCTGTCATTAAAATTATTGTACCACATCCTGTTACGTAAGGACATTGTTATCCAGCAAATTTTTCATCCGTAAACAAAAATGATATCTGCGTATTTTCCGTTGTTGAACAGCATTTTTATCAAATTTTGTTAACCGAACCAAAGAAAACAATTTTGACAAATATCAAAAGCTTGCATCAATGCACATTTGTAAAAGTAATGTTTTGTTTGTTTTTTTTATCTCGGAAACAAAGCAATATAGACAAAAAAATTATTTAGATTTTTTCAGTTAGGAAACACCCTGTATAATATAACCTAACCTCTTAATAATATTTATGCTTTCAATTTATATTAATGAATGCGTACAGTTTGTAATATTAGATAAATTTATATTTATTTCTAATTTAAACAAATTATTTTTGCTTTAAAGAAAATAAGTTCAATAAGGTTATAAAAGTCGCTTCTTGGGCACTTTTACGGAATACGCATGGCCTAGCAAAATAAATTGTTTAATGAAAGAAATGCGTTGAATGTACGTTGGCTGCCAACAACTGACCATTTCAGTCAGCAGTAAAATTTTTAATGGATTTGCAACACTTGATAAGATAAGATAAGAAATTTATTAATTCAGCACATTGTTTTTTACAATATTAACAAGTCAAAATATATGTACATTTAAAATTAAACATAAATATTACAAACTATGATAAAACAAAAATAGATATTACAACTTATAATATACAAACAGATAAAAAATAATTAACAACAAAAGTCAAAAAATTAAAGAAACACTTTTGATAATCTTAAGTAAATAACTGTTCATAAAATCATTTATACTATAAAATGCATTTAATGATAGAAATGACTTAAGCTTATGTTTAAATTTATCAATTGTCAGTACTGCTATTGAATGTGGTAGTTTATTATACAATACCATTCTAGAGTAATGAGAAGATTTTTGAAACAATGTATGTTTGTGTTTAAACGTGACTAATTTTTTTTTTGTTGTGAGTTTGATACTTATGAATGTCGCAATGATTTTGAAATGTAGATTTATTAGATTAAATTTAGCATAAAATATTTAAAATATAAATGCATGGAAGTGTTAATAATTTATGTTGAATAAATTTTGGTTTACATGTTTCTGTATATTTTAAATTGAACATTAACCGAATCATTCTTTTTTGCAATATAAACAACCTGTTGAAGTCCATAACGGAACGGCAATAGTTATTAAAACGTCAAAATTCAAAACTGTGAAATGTTAAACATATAGTCTCAAACTTCATAGATTTATTGATTATAATTTATGGTTTAATGTTTGTCATTAGCGTTAGTAATATGTCTGTTCCAACTTGTACAGTTTGCAAACCGTTCAAACTATGCATACAAATAAATTATTGTGTATAAAAGATTGCTTTTTTCTTCTTCTTCCTTAGCGTATTTATATCTATTTTTAGATGTAGGCTTCTTCGAGAATTGTTTTTCATTGATTCTTGTTTGATTATCTCTGCGTCCAGTTGAATCCTGTTGTTAATTTTAGGCTGTCTACCCATCTAGTGCGTGGTCTGCCTCTTGGTTTAGTGTATTCATAGGGGCGCCATTGAAGGATAATCTTGTTCCATCTACCCACTTCAGTTCTAGCTATGTGCCAAAGCATATTTCTATTTAAAAGAGGCTGCTTTTCTTGCCACGTCTATTACTGTAGTTGTCTGCCTGATGTACTCATTTGTTTTTCTATTCTTGAGAGATATTCCCATCATGACTCTCTCTATTGCACGTTGGGTTACTTTTAGTTTATGGACGTGTTGTTAGACATTACCTAGTTCTCTGTTCCATAGTACATTACTGGTAGAATGCATGAGTTAAATACTTTGGTTAAAAAATGAATAGGTATTTTTTTTGTTTTTTAATATGTATCTGAGTTTGTTGAACGCCGCCCATGATTGTTGAATTCTTTGCTTAATATCATTTAATTTGTTCTAATTTCCAAGGTAATACTTCTTACAAGGTATATAAACTTTTCTACCTTCTCTATATTGTTATTCTCGATAGTGGTTATACGGTCATCTGGGTACATTACTTTAGATTTTTCCCAGTTTATCTTCAGTCCCACTTTCTGGGTTTCTTTGTAGGATTCGGTTGCATCTCTTTCAAATCTCCTAGGCTTTCTGCTAGTATGGCTACGTCGTCTGCGTATCGTAAACTGTTGAGGTTTTTGCCGTTGATATTAATACTCTTGCGTGACCGGTCAAGTTTTTGAAAACGTTTTTAAGAGCCAGATTAAAAAGTTTTGGTAATAGAGTGTCCCTTTGTCTTACTCCTTTCTGCATAATTACGGGCTCTGAGTTTGTGTGCAGTTTGTATGTCGCTATGGTTTGTTTTGCTATGTTATGCAAAAGGGTGGTGTTTCTGTAAAGGTAATGGCCATTTTTTATTAAGCAGCAAAATACGCACAATTCAAGCACAAACATAATCCATCAAAATGTCCAAGGATTGAGTAGTAAAATAGGTGAATGAGAAATGTTATTTCTTGATTACAATTGTCATGTGTTATGTGTTTCCGAACATTGGCTCAATACAAATCAGATCGAGTCAACTTGTATTAATGGATATTATATTAGTGATTGTTATGTTAGTAAACGTGGTGGTGCAATGATATTTGTGAAAAATAATTTAAAATTATAATCATCATAAGTCACCACGCAATAATGCCAGCAGAAGTTCGAACGGTAGTAGCCGGACTAAAAACTTCACGCTCCGCCGGATATGACGGGTTAAGTTCAATTATTATAAAACAAATTATTTATTCTATTATAAATCCGCTTACAAACATTTTAAATGCTTCCTTGGATCAAGGAAATTTCGCAGACTGCCTTAAAATCTCCAAACTCATTCCAATCCATAAAAAAGGTATGCTATGCACAATATCAAAAATTTTAGAAACACTTGTAGCAAATCGCATAATTTCTTTTTTTAACAAACACAAACTGTTTAACGGTTCACAATTTGGTTTTAGGAAAGGCCGTTCTACATCAGATGCAATTGTACATTTTCTAAATCAATTATACACAGAACTGGATAACGGTAAAACTTGTGTAAGAATTTTTCTTGATTTGAGTAGAGCGTTTGATCTAGTTAATTATAAAATACTGCTAAATAAATTGTATTGTCAGTCTAAATAAAACACCAAGTAATTATAGCATGCTAATAAAGTATAATCATAGCACAATTAAGAATGTTGCAAATACTAAATTTCTTGGGGTAACCATTGATGAACACTGTTCTTGGCAACTACATGTCCATAATATTTCTAAGCGATTGGCGTCTGCTTGCTACGCTATTAAGCAACTGCAGCCTATTGTTAGCTTATCAATACTTAAGATGTATTATTTTGCTCACTTTCATTCAATTATTCCATATGGCATTATTGCTTGGGGAGTAACATCTCATATAAACCGTGTGTTAGTATTACAAAAGAAGGCAATTCGTTTTATGCTGTCTGCAAATCAGTATAAATCATGCAAAGAATTATTTAAAAGTCTTAACATCTTGACAGTTCCATGTGAATTTATATTTCAAATTCTAATATATGCTAAAACGCAATTAAATACTTTTTGTTTTTTAAATAACTTTCATGAATACAACACAAGACATGGAAAGAAATTACTCCAAACTCCAGCTCATAATCTAACACTCTATGAAAAATCTCCAAAGTACTTAGCAATTACATACTACAATAAACTCCCAGACAGAATAAAAAACTTAAACTTAAATCGGTATAAGTTAGAAATTAAAAAACTTCTTTTCTGTAAATGTTATTATACATCAACTGAGTTTTTAACTGACACATTATAAAACTTTTTTATGTTTCATTTCGTTGTTCTTTTTTTTTAATTTAATTTGCATATTTTCTCATTGAAATTCTTTTAATATTATTATTTTTTGTTTGTTTTGTTTTAGGTGTTAGTTTTATATTTTATTAGCTATAGTATTTTATTATTTTATGTATTACTTATTTGTATTTAGTTGTTTTAATATGTACCTAATATGTATGACTTTTCCTATATCCTAAATGGATCTCCTGGAATAAAACTATTATTATTATATATTATTATAATCAATTCTACAGTTTCTTTATGCCTCTATGACTGCCCACGTCTCGATCGAGTCAAATGCTTTTTCGAAACCAATGAATGCTAGATATATGACGATTTTGTATTTGGTTGACTTTTCTAGGAGTATTGTGATTGTTAGCAGGTGGTCAGCTGTACCGTAACCTTTTGTAAAACCAGCTTGTTCCTCTGGTTGGTAGCCGTCTAGTTTGTTTGTAAGTCTGTCCGTAATTATTTCAGTAAAAACATTTATACAAATGTGATAGAAGGCTTATTGGTGTGTAATTATCTAACTTTGTTCTATCCCCTTTTTTGTGGAGTAGTATAACTAGTGCGTTATTCCAAGTTGCCGGTATTTTACCTTGTTGTAGGCACTCAATTAGTAATTTGGTTATTATAAGTAACAGTGTTTTGCTACCTAGTATTATCATGTCAATTGTTATTTCATCTTCCCCTGGTGCTTTATTGGGTTTCATCTGTCGTCATAGCGTTCATTATCTTATCTTTGTCTATTTCAAGCAGTTCTTCTGAGCCACTGTTCATTACTCTTTGTTTGTGGTGCTAATTTAATGCTATCTCAGGTGTTTTTGATGTATAGAGGTGAGCACTAATATTTTTGGTACAGTTAAGAATAAAAAGTTGTTGTAATTAAAGGTTAAAAATTTAATAAATGATGAGTGCATAGATTTCAAATAAAATAATGAAAATTGGAAGTAGCTGCGACTCTTGTATTAAATTTGTCAAATTAACAAAAAATAGACTATTTTTATTACAGTTTAAGTTTATTTGTAAGTAGAATTATCATCATATATGTATATATCATTGTCACGTGTATTTACTGAAATTTTTATCTTCTTTTATAAATGCTAATATTTACAAATAATTGTGTTGTGTTGTGTGTGAAGTTTTACTTTTAAGATTAGCTTACGATAATTAAGGTATTTATGAGTAATATTAGTTAATGTTAACTTAACCTCATTTCCATTTGCAATGTAAACAAAGCAAATTTTTGTAACTCGTTATTTTAGCAACTTTATTATTTTAAAATCTTTCTCTTCAATAGTCTCCGCGGCGCAATAGCTACGGTCTATTGTACTCAACTTAGTAATATACCCGCTCGGGTTCAAATCTAGTCTCATTTTATAATTGAAATCTTTATTTTATTTTGGTCTTTTTTATTGTTTATGTCATTTTACATTTTCAAATTATGCTTAAAACAATTTTAATTAAAGATAAAGTAATTAATTGAATTTTTATATTAATTATTTACTTAATTTTTATTGTACGTAACACCGTATTTATTTCGCCTATCCTTGGTTTTCATTCCTTCATTATTTTCCTTCACTTTTCCGCGGTCTTTTCTGTTTGTCTTTTTTGAAGTCGCCACAGTAGATCCCGTTGGCGTGAAGTGTGTCTTTTGTTTATAGCCTACATTCTGTGTATGATATATATTTATTTATCTATATCTCATTTACATTAATTTGATTTGATTTATTTACTCATTATATTTTAAACATATTGTATTTTTATTTATAACATGTCGCTTTCTAACTGTGCTAAGTGCATACTGCCAGGTCTGCCAGTGGAAAGCGATCATTTACGGTGTAGCGTTTGTCGTCACTGTTTTTATGGCAGCAAATGTGCGGGTCTAACTAAAACTATAGCCAAAGCTATTACGGATAATAAAGCAATGTCGTGGAAATGCGATCAATGTAGTTGTCGTAAACAATGATGTGCTTGATAATATTTTAAGCACATTAAAAGAGCACTCATCAATTATAAACAAATTAGTTTCTTCACCTACTTGCTCAAATAAGAATAAAAATAAGTGGAATAAGTGAAAGACCAGTGCTAAAGCCATGGCTAAAACTGAACTTTGCCTTTTTCTGTATAAATTATTATTATTATTATTATTATTATTATTAATCAAATTTGAACTTAAACTTGCGTGATGCTACCCTTGGTTCAACACCATCTGGACCTAAAAACTCTGGCTCATTAATTGATTTGATTGATCCTAAATCTCCAAATATGGAACCTTTACAAAACATGTCTGTGTCTACAAGTAATAATAATACCGGATTTCCTTCTTCATTTGCTTCAACAGTGCTTAACCACGCAAAGTCTACTTCTAAAGTGAGTTCTAAATTATCTAAGCGCAAAGCTCCATTAATCATCGGGAGTTCTACGACGGAGTTATTGTCATTTTGATCTGCAGAAAGAAGACATTGCCTTTATCTGGGTAGAGTTATGCCAGGAACAAAAGACACAGATATTATCAAATACATGAGTGATTCTCTAGGCATTAATGACGCTAAATGTTTCCCATTTACTAACAATGAAAATATCTGTTCATTCAAGCTAGGTGTGAAAGAATCACTTATTTCTCGACTCTTAGACACCATTCAATGGCCCGTTGGCATTTCCGTTAAGGAGTTTTTTTAAACAAATCGGCACCCAAAACGCCACTTCCTTCCGGACAGCAATTACCAAGGAACGCAGAAGCAGTAACTAACTCAAAATCCATCAACTCACAATTTACTATCAAAATGTGAGAGGTCTACGTACTAAGTTAGTTGATTTTTGTGTTTGACGGAAGATTTTCATGATTTGGCTCTAACTGAAACCGGGCTTCTCCCTTCTATATCCGATAACAAATTTATTGATGACCGGTACATTGTTTATTGGATGGACAGGAATGTTAACACCAGCTCCAAAAGCAGTGGTGGTGGAGTCTTAATATCTGTTAAGAAAAACCTAAAATCTACAGTGGTACCTTCAAATGATAACCTTGAAATGGTTATTGTAAAAATTAGTTTTGAGCTGTCGGAACTAATTGTTAGCTGCAGTTATATACCTCCCAGATTCCCTATGGATTTATTCGCTGGCCATGTAGAAGTACTTGAAGATGCGATCTTGAAGTTTCCTGACAGTAGAATAGTAGTCACCGGTGATTTCAATCTGCCCAATATCAACTGGTTACCTGATGATAAAAACTCAGCTGGCTTAGCTTCAACCAATATTTCATCTACGGTGGAAACGCTTTTTTGTGATAGTGTCGGTGCTCTAGGTTTAAACCAATAATAACTCTATACCCAATCATTTAAATACTATTTTAGATTTATGTCTTACCAATAGTGATACTATGCAAGTATCTAAATGCGCTTATATTATTCCATGCAACAGATATCATCCCTCTCTTATTATTAGTGTTGTAATCAAAGAATGTGCTGCTATTAATAATAGAACTTACTTAAAATTTGATTTCAAACGTGCTAACTACGTAGAAATTAATAAATTCCTGGCCCGCACTAATTGGTCTAATCTTAATCTATGTGAATCTGTAAATGATGCGCTTGCTATATTTTATGACGTTATTTATTTTGTGGTCGATCTGTATGTACCTAAAAACACAGTTAGCAAACGTTGCTGTTTTTCACTTTCGTTTTCCAGAAAACTAATTGATTTAATTCTATCCACGAAAAAAGCTCATAAAAAGTGGAAAACATCACTTTTAGCTTTCGACTATGCCGTCTTTACAAGATTGAGATCTAACTGCAAGTACGAGACTTTACTATGATATAGGAAGTATTTGGATAACGTTGAACAGTCTGTACCCAATAATTTAAAACTATTCTGGTCTTTTGTCCGGAGTAAAAATAAATCCAACGGCATTCCTTCCTCAATGTGTTTACACAATAATACAGCGGTGAATGGAGCTGACATTGCCAATTTTTTTACAGACTTTTTCTGATTGGTGTATAAACCTCCTACACACATTCAATCGACGTTTGTATCCAATATGTCTGTGAACTTAACTAATATTCTAGTCAGCTTAGACTGTGTGCTGGAAGCATTGACAAAACTGAAAGTTAATAGTAGTCCTGGACCAGATAACTTGCCTTTCTTGTGTACAAAACTGTTGCCACACGTTATCTTACCCACTTCACTAAATTTATTTGTTTTCATTAAAATTATGAATCTTTCCCAATTTGTGAAAACAATCTTATATTGTACCAATCTTTAAATCCGGTTCCAAATCGAATGTAACTAATTACAAGCCAATAACAATCTTGTCGGCACTGCCAACATTTTTTGAAAAATTAAATTATGAACACTTCTTTGGTGTTTTTAAAAATATAATTATTCATCAACAGCATGGTTTTTTCCCGAAAAGATCAACTCAAACAAACTTGTTTGTATTTACTAATTATATAATCAAAGCATTGGAAAGTGGTAATGAAGTACATGCAATCTGCATAGACTTCAGTAAAGCATTTGATTCTGTTAAGTATGACCTGCTAATTAACAAGTTATGTGCATATGATGTAGGTAATCCATTGCTTAAATGGTTAACGTAGTATTTAAGTGAACGTGTCCAGCAAGTTAAAATTAACAATTAATTATCTGTCTCATTCCATTAAGGCGACATCAGGTGTACCCCAAGGGTCCCATTTAGGACCTGTCTTATTTTCAATCTTTATTAAAGACATTTCTGACATTTTAAACTGTCACCACCTGTTATTTGCAGATGTTGTAAATGTATATCGTAAAGTTAGCACTATTGCTGATTGTCTTACTCTGCAAAAGGATTTACTAGCGGTCAATAAATGGTGTGTTCTTAATCACATGGATCTGAATATTAAAAAATGTCAGTATATATCATTTTCAAGAAGCAAAAATCCTGTTAATTTCATCTATACTTTGAACGGTACCGGTTTAGAAAAAGTTGACTCAATCCGTGACCTAGGAGTCTTGCTTGATTCCAAACTGTCATTCAATCTTCATCTAGATTTTGTTATTAATAAAGCTAACAAGATGCTCGGCTTTCTTAAAAGATCTACTTCTGATTTTAGTAACATACGGATTCTTCTTATCTTGTACAATTCTCTGGTGAGATCACATCTAGAGTACTGTTGCGTAATATGGTCTCCATCATACCAAACTTTTATTGATAGATTGGAGTCAGTTCAAAATAAATTTTACAAACTGGTATCATTTAAATTCAGCCTTACTGGTGTCTATTTATCTTATGAAAATATCGGGATTTATTTGGGATTATCTGCATTGGAAAAACGAAGAAATGAGATGGATATGAAATTCTTGTTTAAAGTACTAAACGGGCTAATCTGCTGTCGGCAGATCTTGGATTTGATAAATATTTTTGTTCCCCAACGTGCGGTTAGGAATTGCCCTCTTTTGCATATGTCCTATAGTAGGACTAACTATGGTCGGCACAGCTCACTGTCTCGTATTGCACGACACGCTAACTGTGTATCAAATTACGTTGACTTTGTCGTATTTCATACGAGACGTTCAAAGCTAACTTAAGAAGATTATTGTAACACCTTAGCCAATGTGTAGGAATGTATGTATGTATGTACCTATGTATTCGTTTGTTTGTTATACTTGTAATCACTGTTTGTAAACAATTTTTATGTAATTTAACATGTATATGCAGTTGCGTTAATAAATTATTATTATTATTATGACATAAAAATAAAATTACAAAATTTCTTGCAAATAACAGTGGAGTAATTATTTGCAATTTGCCGTAATGTTATATAAATTCATTTCAATGCTACTAGATCAAAATTTACGCATTGGATAATTTTTTTGAAGTCGGTGTATGAAAAAAAAAATTTTTTTTTGATGGAAATTGTGTGTGTTTGCTTATTTGCTGCATTTTTTGCAAACACACAACTTGCGAAAATGAATATTTCCAAAAAAAAAAAAATAATTTTGTCTATATGCAAGATTTAGTTTAAAAATAGACATTATGCAATCTGTATTTTGCTTTATTTTCATAATTTATTGATAAAATTAATTTAAATTTATAACAATGTTAAATTATTTTTTAAATAACTCAAAACGCACAGAAGTCAGTTTTAAGAATTACTTAATATGTACTTTGAGAGACAATAAAGATTTTTTTTTTTACATTTTATTGATTTTTTCCGTTATTAAAGGAAAGAAAGATGTAGATATGAAACCAAAATTTATATCTTAGCAAGAGCTTTAAAAAACATATGGGTTAGATGTATGACTTATTTTTGTGAGGCCGCGTCGAGTCAGAGATGAAGATTTGTCTATAGTAAATATTTTTTATTATCAAATGAATATAAAATTGTTGTGACGTGTCGACTGATAAATTAACAATTGTATGTGCACTTGAAAGCTGAGGATTTAATGCATGAGCGAATACAGCGTAGGCATTTGGTTTATCCTTTTAATTTAGAAAGAGAATCAAGTAAAAATGAATCTGAAATTTTAAAAATTGTTATTAAAACATTCGAAAACATGGTATCAAGTTTTTCAATAAATTTGTCTGTATCAAACATATTGATATTATTTTACAAAAAAAAAACGGGTCAGGTGAAAACGCAAGGTGTGACTGCTACTACTCAACTGCTTGTGTTTCTTGGTTTACACGCGGCGGCGTCCGGCCGATGCGGTGAAAACGCTCTTATGTGTCGCCACTCATTTAAAACCTTGTTCGGTCGACATTCTTTCAAACGGACGCATAGTGCTACACCACACTGTTCAAAAACTATATTTAAAAGTAAGCGCATAATTATTTTATTTGGTACTGCAAAAAGCGCATAATTATGGGATATATATGGGAGGTTACCATTAAATTGCCACTCCCCCTTCTAAAGTTGTTCAAAAATTATAGTTACACATGAGAACATATTTTTAGAAATAGATCGTAAAAGGGCATTTCAAGCTTTTCAATTGATAAAACAAAGTCTTATTATTACACAATTCAACAACGTTAACTTCAATAAATACTTATTTGTCCTTACACGTTAAATAATGTTCCAGAACAGTTCAGAACGATTCCGTGCGTGAAGCCCCGGGAGCGTGTTGCTCTTGAAAGGAAAGCATAATCACAGATCTCTATAATAATTATGTAAATCAATCAGAGTGCAATTTAGACGCCATTTTAAGGGTCTTCTGACAGGGCTTTTGGATGGTCCTATGGCTTGTTGTGAGATTTGAATGAACCAACCAACCAACCACTATTGAAGAGAATTCATCAGTCAACATTATCTAACCTATGAAAGTAACTTCATAAAAATAATCCTATAAATACTTACCAAAATCAAAAACACTTATAGTAAGTCCACAATACTTATGGGATTTATTGATGATGAGCTATCAGAAATCAAGAAATTATGCGAACGCAAAGTCACTGGCTCAAAACTTGTATCCTGTGTCCAGACTATGGTCAGAGTTGAAATAAAAAGGACAGATTACAAACACATAATTGTATGTATACAATTTCCCAAAGAATACCCAAATAGTCCGCTATTGATTGAACTAAAAAGCAAAACATTGTCGGAGAAATTACTGTATGGATTATCAAACGTATGTGAGCAGGAAGCCAAAAAATACCTTGGTAAGGCCCAGGTATTGCCAATTCTCATATTCTTAAGAAGTTTCATTGATGAAAATCCGTTATCATGCTGCTACGATGAAATAACGGAGCTCAAAAAAACTTTAACAAATACCGATGATGATTTAAAACTCCGCCAAAAATCTTCCAGCATTATTTTAAAAGTTGTGAATCAGAAATATCATATTGATGCAAAAATATTAATACCAGATAATTATCCAATTACAGCCATAAAGTAATAAATGTTAATTCTTAATTTACAATTACTTATATATAGCTTTATTTTAGGTTAGATACTGTAAATACCAATTTCCCACCTACATTTTACCGCCACATGCATACTCAAGCTACAGAAATTGGTAGAAAATGTGTGGAGGCTCCTTTAAAACCCAGAAAGAATGATCCTCCATTCAAACCTGGGCCTTCGTTATTGAAAACAATTTCATTTTTAATTGACTGTGTAAAACGATTGCCAACGGAAAAATGTCAAGTTTGTAAGAAACAATGTTTTCCTGATGATCCTACTGTATGTAAATCAGTATTATTTAAAGATTATTTAATATTTGTAAAATTTTAGGATATAGTGATGGATGAGAATGGTCCGATGCATGTAGAACGAGTTATATGTGGACATTTATTTCATTTAGAATGTTTTTTTAAGTTTATGAAAAAACCGCCATTTGGCAATAAGAAGTGCGACATATGCAAAGAGAGAATATTCCATCATAAATGGTCACTTAATGATAAATTGGCTGAAGATAGATGGGCCCATGAACAAGCGAGGGAAAGAGAACTAGCTGAAGTTGAAGACTTTTTTAAATAATAAATTGTACCTATATGGCTAATAATAATTAATTTAATTTACTTATAATTTTTGTAATGGAATTTTAAATGTAATTGAGTTCCCACTTAAAACATAAATCATTTGAAAAAGTATAATTAAACATTGCAGATCAAATTTTGATCTTGTAGTCTGCTGTTTTATAATTTATTTAGTAAATATTAATATTATATATTGTAAATTGTTAGAAAAAGTAAATTTTGAAGTTTCAAAAGTTATTTTGAATTTATACATTACCTGATTTATGGATATACAATATACTGTCAAAACAGTATTTTTTTTTAAATTTTATTAATTAGATGGTAGTTGTTTTTATTTTACAGATATTTCTGTGGTTAGATCATCTTTCATGTAATGCATGTACAGATTATTTTTGTATGTACAGAGTGTTAACAAAAAAGGTGCTGCTGAATAACTTAACGTTATTTTTTAACCGATTTGAATGATTCAGAAACCAGTTTAAATGTTTTTTGCTATTATAAAGATAGGGATGTACACACGTATTTTTAAACTGATTTGAATGATTCAATGATCATTTTAAATGTTTTTTTTTTTTTAGTATACTTGCTATAACGATCAACTTTTTTTAAATGGCAACGTATTTTTTATAGGGTGTTTTTAGGTTAAATTTAACTGAATTTTTAGTTATATAAAACAATAAAGAAATTAAACATTAGATATTTTCACTGCCAACTGTTCAATTACGATAGTTTTAAAAAGGATATTTATTGCAATATATTGATATATGTAAATGTTTATTATTATTTTACATAGCTGGATTTAGAATACTGTAGAATTTAAAAAAAAACTAAAAAATATATGTTGCCATTTAAAAAAAAACTACTAAAGTTGGCTGTCATTGCAAGTATACTAAAAATAAAAACATACATGTGTGTACGCGCCTTTATAGTACTCAAAAAAACCATTAAAATAGATTGTTGAATCATTCAACTCGGTTTAAAAATAACGCAGTTATTATGTATAAACATTTATTGATGATGATTTGTTTCCAATTTGACCATATGATGATTGTCATAAGGCGGTTACAGCTATGGACAAATTAACCGCATGGTATTAATAGGAAGAATTTTTTGTTAAATAACTAAATTAAAAAAAAAGATAAAATTAGTATTTAAAATATAATTCATTAAGATCGAATGTTTTTGCCATTTACACATATTTAACGACGATCCTGACTCGCATGCAATTTGAAACCAATAAAGTAATTGTGTTTGAAACGTACGGATTTAGTGCGTGATGCAAAATGGTAAATGGTGGGTGCGACAGAAGAGTATGACAAAAATTAATACAAATGTTTGTCTTGCAGGTTTGGAGCGTATGCTTCAAATGCACGAAATGTCTAGCAAAGTTCTGAATACCTTGATTTAACTATACAAAGAAAACGAGAAACTTTGGCAGTATTTTACTACAAATATATTGCATTTGTAGTAAAAAAAATACAAAAAGTCAATCTTGCTATTAAAACTAAAACAAATTGAGTTTGATGATTAGAGCTGACACTCGATGCGATCGACATGAAGGAGTGTCAGCTTAGGCTAAAATTTTGTTAGATATATTTGTTATTTACAGACAGAAAATGTTTGGGCAGTGAATTCAAAATTAGATTAAATGTAGTCTTCTATTGAACCTTCATAGAAAAATAAAAAACATATATAAATATAATAAAAGTTATTTAATATATTTTCTCTAGTTTTATACGTGTTTTTATGACTTATAATTAACATATAGACGTGGTGTGAGTATGGTTCTAATTATTATTATTATGAATTTAAACGCGTTTGCGGAGTAGTCAATGTAAAAAATACACATACAAATAAACAAAACATGTTTGAAACAGTATTGGCATTATTAATTAAAAATATAATTAGTAAACTTTAAAATTTTCTGGTTTCTTTTACGCTTACTATTTCCAGAACTAAGTTCCCACATTTACTAGTATTAAATTCTCATTTTTTTGAGTTTTTATGATCCAAGAAAATAATTTTTTTTAAAACAATTGTATCTTTTTCCATAATTAAAGTACTAAAAGAAATAACAATGTCTATTTCTTTTCAATCCCCCCCCCCCTCCCCCCCCCCCTCTCTCTCTCTCTCTCTCTCTCTGATTTTAATAAAATATGCCGTACTACTACCACCGCTGGCAACGCTACAAGTTTTTATTACCCATTTGACGTAATGCGCAGAGCGGTCAAAATGCGTCCTCGAAACGGACACACCGTTCTACTCACACCACGCGTATAGATAGCTCAGTTATAGAGCGCTAGCGTAGAACGCTAACAGTCCGGGGTTTGATCCCCGAACATGACTAAAAAATAATAGCAGCTTTTTATCCACCGCGCCGGGGTGATTTGGAAGTTACCTAATAAGCCGTTGGTTCTATCAACCCTCTTTATACAAGTCGTAAGACTTCTGGGGCGATGTAAAATTAAAAGAAATTTAAAAAAAACAATTTTCAAACAAATGGTAAATAATAATGTAAATTAATAGGTTTGTTCCAACCTACGATTTGGATAGATTGCAAACCGTGCACTATTATTTTTGACTTTAAAACATTTTGTTAAATTTAATAAGTTAGCTTTGATCAAATTTAAATTACATGCTACATTATAACTAAAAAATAATAAATAATGTTGTTGTGTACCAGTGCATGTAATGCTTCTTCATTCTTGTAAAGATGGTACGATATAATCTATGGCGTAGGCAAAGGGCTTAGGGGATATGGGTTACAACGTCCTTTCCAACATTTTAAATTGTGTCTTAAAAAGGTAAAATTTACTATATTTTAAAATTTAGGTTAGGTTAGTTTAAATATATGATGGCGTTTACAAAAACTAAAGTTGATTGCTATTGTAACCATATTAAAAACAAAAAAGTAAATTTATATAATGCGGCCACTTTAGCTTGGTTGCACTGTTACATTCATTCACTTGCGCATTCAAGCATCCATCTCTCATATTCCATGGGCCAAGCTAAAGTGGTTGTACTGTATGTACTCAAAATACCATTTTAAATAGTTAAAATTACAACGTTGTTTACTTGGATACTTTTTATATATAATTCAATTTGCAAAACTGCATAAATTTGTCATAAAAAAATAAATTTATTGCTTATAATAAAACTATCAAACTTACATCAGAAAACATAATTATTGCATAAATTTATGATAACCAAACTCATTCATTTATTGTAAGTAAAAGAATGTGTAGAAGATACCAATTTATTGTGTAAAAATTGTCACAAATCTTACTACAAATAAATATCAAAAATTAACGCGGATATTATATTAATAACAGAGACATGACTATTTATCTGGTACAAATATCGGTCTACTGTAGATCAGGGGTGGCCAACTTCTTTATATATATGATCGACTATTTTTCTTAAAAATGTGTCGCGATCTACCTACTAAAGTCTTGATATATATAACACTTCAAACATGCGGCTGGTGTACTAATGAGTAATGACGGGGAAGGAGGTATTAAACCAACATAATATATATTTAATAATCTTTATTATTTGAAAAGTAATCATTTTATTTTTAAGTTTTATTATTAATGAGACGTCTGTGTCTGCATGTTTCCAGCCAAGCGTTCAAAATTTGGTGTGTATCCAGATAAAGATAATGCTAATGTATCTTGAGTATGGGAGTCCGTAAATAAGAAACGATGTTTAGTTTTTGTTAACTTTAAATATGAACAGGCCGATTCACATAAGTATGTGGATCCAAAACAAGAATAGATGTATTCGCTACATTTGGTGATATTGGGATACTTTTCTTGATTGACGTGTTTCCAAAAATCTTTTTCAAGTTCTCTGGCTTGTAAAATTAAATCAGTTTGTAGAGTTATAGATTCATTTTCTAATTAGCTAATAGTTTATTAGATGCCTTATTAGGAGTTGGATATTACGGCCCTAAATGAAATTTAATTGCTAGGTACAGCCAGACACAAATAGACTGGCCTCTATAATAGGCAACTTAATATACACAAAAATTATGTTGAATGTGGTTAAACTTTTGCGTCTGCCCGTTTTAGCATCTTTCAATCCCAGAACAACGTCGCCCATGGAATGTTTAAAATGTAAGCGCAAATGAAAAATGCCAAAACGGGCAAAGGCATTAGTTTAACCACATTTAACATAATTTTTGTGTATACTAAGTTGCTTATTATAGAGGCCACACTATTCGTGTCTGGCTGTATAATTCTAATTCAATTGACGCTCTTTAAAATAGATTAAGTAATTGTTAGATCGGTTTTTTGAGCTCAAACAGGGAATATGACAACTTACTTTTAGAATAACACTTTCATTTATGAATTGAAGTATTTTTCACTACACAAGTAAACAAGTGAAATACTAACGCTTGCTTAAAATATTTCCAAATTCAGCGCCGGGGAATCACACGATAAACGCCGGGGAATCAAACGAGCACACGTTTGCACGCATACTAAAATGTTTATAGTTCCAATCATCTAAAAACCAATTTATTTCTTAGATAAAACTTTTTTTGATTGATTATTTTATAAAAAATCTGACAATACAAAAAATAAAATTATACAAATTATTTAATAATTTTTTTTCGCTCTTTTTAATTTTGTCTCTTGTCAGCTATGATCGACCAAAAATTGCTTCGCGATCGACCGGTCGATCGCGATCGACCTGTTGGTCATCCCTGCTGTAGATTATGGCACAAATCAACAGGGCAACCGCCTACAAGGTTAAACATAGTTTATGATACGATTGATTAAACTGGCAGAACAAAGCTTGGTTTGTTTTACAAACCAATCTATTCAACCAAACATCGACTGAAGGCCTGGTTACATAGTGCGAGTTAGCATCCGAGCTGGCCTAGTCAGTTACTGCAGTGCATCTACTCGCACCTTGTGACCGCATCATACGAGCTACTGTCATGTGCAAGTCGGTCGGTCAGTACCTAGCATCCGAGTTACTATAAATTTTTTTTTTGTTTTTACTTGTCTCTCGCAGTAGCTGTCCACTGCCAGGTCAGCAACTCGTATTGTGTAACCATTTTAAAAATAGAAAACTCCAAATCCTCTTTTTGACTGAAAACAAGGTAAAAAATAGAGATCTAGTTGCTTTAATCTAGTAGATTCCAATTAGCATCTCTAAAGTAGGTAAAGTAAAAATACACCCTAAAAGAGGGTAATTTGGGGGGGCTTAAAAACTGCCAAAGATCTAAATATTATAGCAGACAATCTCAAAAAAAGTTTACAACTTCATCAAAAAATTTATTCCGCTATATGTTAAGCTATAATAGTAAGCAAACAGGGTGTGAAATATGCAGACTTGCTTTGATAGACAAAAATACAGATGAAAAGATCTACATTCAAGGAGATAAGAGAAACAAAAAAGGAAAGTTATTGCTAATAACAAAAGGAAATAAAACCGAGAAAAAAGATGAAAAAAATAAGAAATAAAAAAAAATGCCGAAAGACTAGCAGAGAAAAAATGTTGAAAAAAATTATAAACAAGGTAAAAACAGAAAGTAGTACAATAATATCCATAAAGAAAGAATATAGACAAAAACAAACTGCTACAGTCAAAATGGACAAAAACCAACGAAACAGATAATAGTATATTAAAGAAAGAATAAACATAGAACTCATAAGACGCAGGGTAGAGAAAGTAACAGCAAACAAGAGAAAATGATACAAATGTTAAATGAATCAAATGATGCATCAAATAAAAACAAACTAAATGGTAAGTGGACAAACCGATGTTCATAAGAGGAAGTACAAAATTATTTTCTGACATACTATAGCAACGTGGTAAATGGCAAGAGTAGTAAATGACAAAAGAAGAATAACTGAGTTTACACAAAAATATAAAGAAGAGATACTTAGAAAAGCTGAAAAACCGTCAAATAAAGCAATTTCCAGGTACAGGAAAGAGATACAAATAATGCAATAAAAAACAATACAAACAGTAAAGAAAATTAAAAGACAGAAAAAGAAGAAGATGAAACAAAACAAACAGAGGAAAAACTAAAAAAATCGACATAAAAAAAGATGCAGGAAAAAAATTACATAATCTATAGACGGGGATTCTTAAGAAAAGCCGCACAAAATAATAATGAAAAATTTAGATAAGCAAAAAAAGTCTACCTAAAAAAAAAACAAAAGAAAAGAAGACAATTAAAAAATTGAAAAAAGGAAAAATTGGTAGAAGAACTAAGAACAAGAAAAAAAAAACAATTATGGCAACAGTGGAAAAGATAAAAGAAATTATAATAAAATTGCCTTAAAACAAAGCACCCAGTCCGCATAAAATAACAACAGAGATTGTAAAATCAGCGCTAGATGGAAACGAAGTAGAAATAACTCAAATAATCAACAGATATTTAAAAAAAAAACTTTTTTAGGACGCTGAAAAGAACCCACCGTAATACTGATTGAGAAAAAAAAACAAAATAAACAGGCCAATATGCTTAATTAACTCACTAACTAAGATAACAAAAAATGTCATTATGCAAAGATTAGAAGGATGACAGGAAATAAAAGAAAAAGGAAGATATAAAAGAAGCTTTACGGATTTACTAAAAAAATAACAACTAAGAGTTATAGAAAGCAATTGCAAAAAAAACAAACATTAGAACGCAGAGAAAAAAACACAAGAAAACGATCAAGATAATATGAAGCTACTTACAGGACAGAAACTTAGTAACCAAGACGAAAAAATTTAAATTGACCAGAGGGGTACCTCCGGGCTCAGCACTAGAACCAAAACCTAGTTATCTCAAAACGCGTCTATGGATGTTTTTAGTTTAGGATAATTTTTTCATAAATTTAATTTTTAATGTTATTATTGGGTTGTCCGATTGAACAAATAGTAGCGAGCACTACATATGTCGTTGTGGCATTCGTATAAATTTACCTATTTAACTAGGCTTTACTCAAAATTATTGCTTTACAACTGTCTCATTATAGGACATTGCGTCTCTTCTTTATATATTTTAAATACATTATATATTGCTACCTAAACAAATATTCACATGTAGTACAAGGTCATTATAAAAGTTTGGGATTATTTAACCATCTAATGTACGATTGTGCTACTCTAGTGAAATAGTGAATTCACATTAGGTGTGCGCAAATACAGCTAAAGTTAAACTGTCAAAACATAGTAAATAGTTTGTTTCACATTTTAAAATTTTTATATTTAAAGTGATTACATAATCCCAGACATTTATAGAGACCCTGTACAATGCTTTCTAGAAACTATAACAAATATTCATTGACCGTTCAAAGATGTAGACCAAAACTTATAAGATTTTTTTTAACTTCACATGAAATAAACTTCCTTACTCAGTATTTTCTGAGACTTATAAGCTGCAAATATTCAAGATCAGTATTTAAATTATAATTAACAAACAAAAAAATATAATTAACACAAAAAAGTCAATAATAAGTGGCATCTTCACGTGCGTGGATGCAAGAGTTTAAGGTAAAGTAAAGCTGGTGTTGCAAGTTGTCTAAATTGTCCTGAGGCCTGGACAATATTCTAAAATAATAAATCTGGTGATTGTGCAAGCCTAGGTAGTATTCGGAGCTGTACTTGCTCTAAGTACTTTCTGTACTCACTGTATGACCATGCATTATTCTGCTAAACGATGCCATTTAGTATTGTCTGCCTAAAAGACACATACTTATACAGCTTCCAATACGTTATGGTTGTAACGATGTGTATTCAGAATGTCTGGAATAAACACAAAAAGTGATCTTCCACTAATAAATATTGCACCCTAAACTATAACATCAATTGTTAATGCTGTGTGGCGTCTTACAGCAAACTGCAAATTTTGTTGTTCGACGCTTTTCAGCTGAACAATGTCACAATATAGTTTCCTCAGTCTATGGAGACTATATTTTAGTAACTGTAGTATGTTTTCAATTTAACCTTTTACCAATTTTACGAATCAAAGTTTGTTATATCTCCTTTTGTGTGCATTGTTGGTCAAGTCGAGGGTGTATGTACGAATATGTTTGTGTGGAACTATTATCGCGCATCACAAACATATGAGAGAGGTGCCGAACACTCGTAGCAAGTATGGCACTATAAGAAGAAGTCGAGGGAATTTTGTCTATAGCAAAGCAACTGTTGTATAGTTTTATAATAGTCAATGTACCAAATACATTTGCGTGAAGGTAGAGCCTATGACGTAGTTTTAAAAGTTGCCAAGCTTACACAGGTTATAAACACACTGGTATTAGAGTATATTTTCGGGTTGTGTTAAGTATACTATGTATTGATGTTATGATAGAGATTCTAGCATAATGATCTGTGTTTGCTAATTTTACAGAATATGTTTGGTAATTTTGTGCAGGTTGAATTTATTATTACTCATAAACAATAACAGGTCGAAGCGGTGACGCGCTTATTTGAGAAGAAGAGATCGCAATGGAGGAAATGCATACTAAAGTGAGACACAGAAAAATCTTAATACCTGCAGGGCTAGTTTGTTGGTGAAGGTGTTGTGTTGCATCCGCAGGGTCTTCACTAACTTGTCAAATTACAAAATATTGAAGATTTTTTTAACGTTTTATAGATAATCTCATAAGAACAAGAAGATAAAAATGTGAGTGTGTAACGCAAAATATAAATTTCATCAAGACCTTTAAGAAAATTGCTTTACCAATTTGATAACCACCTCTGGTGGTCCAGTTGTCAAAATGCAGTTTCCCAAACTCAAATAGTATAAAACGGTGAATAAGAAACAACAAATATAACAAATTCATTAGTATCCGATCTTATCATACCAGTTTAAATTATAAAAAGCTCGTTAACTTTGTGTCATCTTAATTACAATCTGAATGGAATGGAAAAGAGAGTTGTTGACATTTACCAAATAACATTAAAAGTTGATAAGAAAGTGAAATAATATTTAATAGTGATTATATAATTGAGAAAATCAAAGAAGGAGTTTCAGAGGAAGAAAGCGGTGTGCCTCAAAACGGAAAGATAAGAGAAAAATTCTAATTTAAAAGTTTATAAAACAACCTAACCTCCAAGCATACCGTATGTAAAACTACTGTAAGAATCGGTGGAAAAAATAAATAAATAGATATATTGAACAAGAATATTTACGCATACAACACAAAGAGCGCTCGGTAGCTGAGTGGATAGAGACGAGGATTGTAAACGCAAAAGTTGGCGGTTCGAGACTTGAGCGGAGTAAAAAGTATGTTATTGTACGGAGCGGAAATCTAGGGGTGGAAAAAGCAGGAAAAATTAGAGGCAATTCAAACAAAATACTGGAGATGGGTATTAGGAGTAAACAAAGACATTGTAATGAAAGTTAAAATAGACAAATTAAGAGTAGAAGCAGGAAAACAAGCAATGAGGTATGAAGAAAAAGTGAGAGAAAGAAATGAATGTAAAATATTACAAAAGTGCTTAAAGGAGAAAAAGAAAGGAAAATGCAAAAAAAATGCTAGTGAGGAAGTTGATAGATTGAGAATAGGTAGAAGTATGTGGAATGAAATTATTATAAGAGATAGAGATATACAAGTGCAAGAACGTAGAATACGGATAAATAAATTTAGCTACAATTCAAATTATGTACATATTATAACGGATGCACTATTAAAGTACCTAGAAAGTGTAAAGTATGAAAGAATGAAAAAAAGAATGATTGCAAGATTCAGATGTGGAAATGAAAAAAAAGTGTGTAAAATTTGAATAAACGAGGAAAAAAATGTGTAGGATGTGTGGAGAAGCAAGGGAAAACATAGAACACATGCTAATATGCAATGAGATGAGAAAAGAACAAATAAGGAAAAATGAAGTACTAAAAGAAGATGGAGAAGGAATAAAATGGATGATAGCGGTAACGGAAAGAAGAAAACAAATTGAAACGGAACTAATAAATAATTAATAAAAAAACAGGGTTTAAGGTAATTAAAATTAAATGTAATATTAGAAGTAAATTAAGTTTATAAGGTAAATGTTACGTTAAGTTGTAGAATTTTTAAGGCCAAAAAGCAAGAAATAAACGTTTATTATTATATTATAATTACAATCTGAAAAACATAGAATTGACAATATTAAAGTCAATCGAATTAACTTTCCATAAACAACAAAAATGTATATAAAACAATATATTCATTGCTAGGTAGTTCAAAATTTTCAGTATCTGCTCTTCAAAATAATCAAAATAATTTTGTTACTAATCTAAAAGAAAAAGCAGAATTTTGAAAATTAATTTACATCTAACTTTACTATACTAAACCTTCTTACTGTTTTACTTACAATGCCAACTAGCAATAAAATAATAAGTACAATTCACTTTAAGCAACGTTTTTATTGAAAACCATGATTTTCATCATATATAGCAATAATGGCATTAACTAAACATTTATATACCCGATACTCTTTTGAAACGTTCCAACAAACGCACAGTACACTTTTTGTTTTCACATCAATCAAAAGTGGTCTATGCAGCCCCTACTCCATTGTGCATAAGCGTCTTACAAAGACAAAAACAAGTTACTTAGAAAATAAGAGTAACTTGTACATTACAGTTAGTACTACTAATACTTCAACATTGAAAAATAAAAATGAAAAATAAGGTTAAAATTTAAAAAATAAAAATAAAAGTAAAAATAAACAAATTTAAAAACAAAATTAAAATATAGATGGAAAGGAAAAAATGAATTGGAAATTAATTAACATCTAGAGTATGCAACACTAGAACAAGTAAAATATGTTTGCATAAATGTACACACAATGTCTCAGGTATACTAAATGTAACCTGCAACAATGTCAAACAGTTTAAAAATTACAAAATGTAAATATATAATAAAATAGTCTAAAATCATCCATATACGCGTTTCGAAATTTATTTCTCATCAGTATGGCTTTACTTTAAACTTAAGAAAAGGTTAAATAAACAAAATAAATGCTTATAAAATTGATTAATTTTTACAAGAAGCAATCTAGGCGCTTTAAGATTATTAAAATTTGTACTGGTAAAATTATACAATTGTGCACCAAATAAGCAAAATTGCAATAAATATGCATCAAATATTCGCTAAATATGCACTAACATGCAACTTTTATGGAAATATGCTCAGAAATTTAAAAATATACAAATTATGCAAAAAAATAATATAAATATTATAAAATATGCAAATGCATAAAATCCCAGATTTAGTCAGAAGATCTGTTGACAAACGTTTTGGTGATAATGAAAGTAATATACTGCTTGCTAACAATATAAACTGTCATTTTAACAAATCTTGCTTGCTAACAATATAAATTGTCATTTTAACAAATCTTGATTACTTCTTATATAAACTGTCACTTTAAGAAAATATTTTTTATATTGTTACGCCCAGTTATACATTTTTTTTTTTATATAACTAACGCAACGCACGTTGATCCTCCAACCACCACTCCGTGCTTAAACGACGTGTACTAATTAACTTAACACTATTCAGTAATTATAATAAAAGAACGGCCTTTGTCGTCAAATCATTTGACCGCATCGCTTGACAATCTTTTGCATTATTGTGCAACCCCAAAGCCTTAACTGCCAGTGCACAAGCATACTCCCAACGACTGTTACGTATAAGACCTCAATGCTAAATACAGTGTCAACATACAACCCCAAAGTTTCATGCCAGTGTATGAATAACTATCTTTTACAGCCTAGTACAACCCCAAATCTGGCAGCGTACCTGGTATGCTACAACTGTCAAGTACTTCAATGACCTCAATGCCAATGTACTTTGTTTTATACACCTCCAAAATTCTTTTTAGCCTATGTGTGAATAACCTCAGACAGTTGTGAAGTACCACAATAACCTCTTGTCAATGTACTTTTTCACACCTCAAAGACTCACTTAATCTATGTGTGAATATCCCTCAGATTTTCAAACAATACATGTATTAAATAACATCATATACAATACATTAATAATTATAAGCAATGCTAACAAAAACTACGTGTAACAATATATATTATTATTAATTTATCTAGAAATTTGCCGCGCCTGCTGTTGTTATGACCGTTTATATTGTTAGCAAACAAGATTTGTTAAAATGACAGTTCATATTGTTAGATATCTTGCTTACTTCTAGCAATGTGCGTAGGAATAACCCTGAATAGGTCGAATTTCATCTAATCTTGCTGGTATTTAATTTCAGAATCAATCTTTTGACAACCCGTTACATAAAGCAAATTGAACCCATAGTTTTATTGCTAATCGGCATTGTAAGTACAGCAATATGAAGATTTAAAATAGTAGAGTTTGGTGCAAATTGGATTGCAAAAAAAACTGCTTTTTTCTTTGGATTATTAACTAAGTTGTTTTGTTCATTTTGAAGAAGATATATTAAAGATTTTGAACTACCTTGCAATGAATTTATTGTTTTATAAAAATGTTTGTTGTTGTATGTTTATTTTTTATAGTATTAACTGCCCGTTTTGTCTAAATATAGTACAAGTGCTTTTGTTTTGGATTAATAGCAAAGAATGAAACACTTTTTTATGACTTTTTGAGATTTTCTGCTACAAACAGTATCAAAATTATTTTATTTTTACTATGATCATCTTTGAATAATGATAGATGAGGCACAGTTTAGGTTTGGTAGTAATAAGAAAAGATGTTTTAACAACAGAAGTCGGAACCATTAGAAGTTTATCTGGGAGTGCCACAAGGAAGTGTTCTGGGCCCATTACTTTTTAATATCTATATAAATGACATTTTCAAAATAACACAAGAGTCTAATCATAATATCATAAGTTACGCTGATGACACAAATCTCTTAATCTCCGAGCCTAATTTTGTTGATCTAGCCGATAGTAGCTCAAGGCTTATAGTACTAATAAAGAAATGGTTTTTTAACAACCAATTGGTATTAAATGTGAACAAAACTAACTGCATTCTTTTTAAAACTAATGAAAATACTGATACCCCAGTTAGTATTAAACTGGATGGAAATGAGGTAAAATTTCAGAAGTGTACAAAATTTTTAGGTATACAAATAGATGACAAACTAAAGTGGACCGAGCATGTAAAGTATATGTCAACCAAACTTTGCAAAATATGCTACCAATTAAGAGTATTAAAACAAAATTTGACATTTGAAGTACTGAGAATGGCGTACACTGCAAATTTTGTCTCCATTTTTCGATATGGCATTGTATTCTGGGGAAACATGCCAAACTTACAAAAAATATTCATTCTACAAAAGCAAGCACTTAGAATCATTCTTGGTTTCAAACCAAATGAATCATGCAAATCTCATTTTAGAAAAAATAATTTACTTACTGCTCCTGCAATATATATTTTAGACTGCGTCCTTTTTCTGCTCAAAAATAAACATAAGTATACGAAAAATCAAATTTCTCATTCCTATAACACAAGGCACAAAACCGATCTAATGTTTGAGATTCATAGGCTAACCAGTACTGAAAAAAGCGTTTACTATACCAGCATTCGGTTTTTTAATCATCTACCACCTGAATTAAAATCTGAAGGTAACATTATGGCGTGCAAAAGAAAACTGTCACTCATATTAATTAATTTAGAACCTTATTGTATAGAAGATTTTCTCAATAACAAATTTTAAAGTCTATTTTTGTTTATTAATGCTTTTCTGACACTATTTTATACACTAGGTACCCATTGTAATCTGTTTGTTGTTGTGATGTTGTACATATGTAAAAAATAAAGAGTATTATTATTATTATTATTATTATTATTATTATTATTATTATAATAAGTGAATGATTGGACTTTCTTAAAGCGGCCCAACAATAGTTGCTGTAATCTCTGGAATAATTGAAAAATTCAGATCTAATAATCTTGGTTTGCAAATAAGTTGAGTAAGATTATGAGAAACAAAAAAAAAATCAGCTTGTTGGCCGAATAGTGTTGTGGAAAATGAGTGGCTTAACCATTTAGTATTATGTACATTAAAATGTCCGAACAAAACTACTTCAGCTTTTCTATGATTACCTTGAAGAAGCTTGTCAGAAAGGTCATAAAAAAGTATGAGGTTGTCTTATTAGGAGAATAGTCTTATCGAGAAGGTTTAGTTTAAGAAATATGCTGTTGCAACCAATGCCCAGATACGTCACCTTGTTTGTCAGAAAATAAATGTACAAGATAACTCTGAATCTACTAGATCTGGATCTTTATTGTTAACTTTTGGTTTAAGTGCAAAAGAAGATTTAATAGCAGATTTTAATTCTTTATTAGACCACAAATTTTAGTGAAGTTAATTTTTATCCCACAAACTAAGTCAATGTTCTGTTAATTAAATTAGTTTGTAAAACAGACTAGACTTTATTCCGCCATTTGAATCGTGTTCGTATCCTAAGCTATATTTGACCCTGTGGTTAGTTTGCTCTACGGATTAGTGCTACTTGCTTCACAGTCCAAAATAATCGCACTCATTAGATTCAGTCAAAGCATCTAATAATATCTTTTTTTTTTACTTTAGCCAGATTACATGAATATGAAATGTCACACAACATAAAAATAAGTACATAATCAAGTATAAAATAAGTTTTAAAATTAAAATCTAAATAGACAAAACATAACATACTATATATAATACTACTAATACTATATATAATAACATTAATTAATCACAGAATAAAATCATTTGTCACTTAAGTATAAATGTAAGTTTATTTTTAACTTTTTATGGTCATTAATTTGTTTACAGGCAAATTATTATATATATATATATATAAACCAATACTGCAATACTCAAAGAACTTTTTGTAATTTGCAAATGAGGTATTGCTGTTCTGAGATAATCACAATGTCTTATATGAATGATTGGCGCTATTAGTTTCATTCATAAGTATTGATGTTCTTTTTTACATGCGTAAAGCTTTAAATATATAAAAAGAAGGCATTGTTAAAACTTCATAAAACTTAAAATTTTCTTAGCATGTATTTTAATATTAAAAATTAGTTGTATTATCCTATTTTCTAATAACAATAATAATAATAATAATAATAATAATAATAAAGAAAATGCGTCAAAAGTATTCACTCATGTTATATGGTTCCAGTTTGCACAAGTAATCATACAACTTCAATTTGAACTGTTTTAAGTTATTAATTTTTTTAAATATTTTTGGAAGTTTATTGTACATTTTACTAGCCGCATATAATGGACCTCGTTCACTTATATTAAGCCTGTGTATAAGATAAGAATAATTTTGGTGGTTTCTCGTATTAAAGTTATGTTTAGTTGTGTTTGAGATTAAAATTGTTTATATTTAAAATTGTATATAAGCAATTTATAATATAGAGACCAGTTAAAATGTTAAGTCGACTAAAATAAGTTCGACAAAAGTCGGTGTATCTAATATCGGCAATAATGCGGACTACTTTTTTTTGAGTTTTAAATAAATGATTTGAAGAAGAACTATTTCCAAAAAAGATTATACCATATCTCAGCAAAGATTCAAAGTGAGCGTGGTAGACTGATTTTAAATTTAATGGATCAACAAGATGGCTCAAAATTCTACACATATAACAGGCCGTGTTTAACCTTTTGTTTAGTTTTTCACAATGTTGTTACCAGTTTAGTTTCCGATCTATTGTAATGCTTAAAAAGCTGACTGAGTCGACAATTGGAATTTGTATCTTGTCAAGTAAAATTTCTTTAGGTTCAATTGTATTGATATGTGTTGTACTAAATAACACCACCTGTGTTTTAAATGAGTTTAATATTAACCGATTTTCATCTAGCCAAATTTTGGTTTGATTAAAAATAGTTTTGCTCAAACCAAATACATCGTTTATTGTATCACCACTCACCAAAATATTGGTATCATCTGCATAATTTTAGATGGTAACATTTGTCATTTGGTTTGCTGTTAATAAATCATTTATATATACAACAAAAAGAGTAGGTTCAAGAATACTGCCTTGAAGAACCCCTGCTGTTACATACATAAATGAAGAATGTAAATTTTTTGAAGCTACTTTTTGTCGTCTATTAAATAAGTAAGATGTAATTAATTTATGCATAACACCTCGAATTCCATAACAATACAATTTATCTAAAAGAATTTTGTGACTTACGCTATCAAAGGCCTTGGACAAGTCTAAGCATATTGCAAGAGGATTTTTTTTACTTTCTAGGGCACATATTATGTCATTTATATAATCAAATGCTGCAGTTATTGTGGATTTTCCTTTTATAAAACCATGTTGGAATTTACTAAAAATTTTGTGTTTTTGAAAAAAATCAACTAGTCTATTATTAATGAGATGTTCTAATACTTTTGAAAAGATTGTTAAGAGACTTATTGGTCTATAGTTTGAAAAATTACAATAATCACCTTTTTTAAGGATTGGTTTGACAATAACAATCTTTAAGTTTTCAGGAAAAACACCATTTTCTAAACACAGGTTAAAGACATGTGTTAGTGGTGAAATTATTGATACAGCTGCTGACTTTAATACTTTAGCATTTATTTCATCCCAACCAGAACTTTGTTTATTTTTTAGTGACATTATGATATTGTAAACTTCGCTCTCAGTAGCAGGTTTTAAAAATATTGAGTTAACATAAAGCGGAATATTTACATTGGTGTTTAAATTGGGCAATGTGTCATTAAATGAGAAATAGATTCAATAAAATAATTATTAAACTCATTTACATTTTTGGCAATAAAATCTTCATTGCAAGTATTGATAGTATTTCTACCAGTGTACTCTGATACTCCATGACGTTTTATTCAAATTATCAGAAGTTGCTAATTTGTTTGTAATGATTTCTTTATTTCGATTGTGTAAAAGTTGTCGGTATATAATGTTTTGTTGATTATACATTATATTATATTTTTCATTATGGTTTCTAAGTACAGCTAGAGCATCAAGATCTTTTTTGCAAGAAAGTATTTCAGCACTATCATATTTTATTTTGGGTTTATATGTACGTTTTAATGGAACTTTAGGAAAGCAGCTATTAAAATTTAATGCTATTATGTTCATAAATATATCCCAGTTAACATTAGGATCAGAGTGATTTTTATATATTGAGTCCCAAGTAACATTTTAAAGGTTTGAGCTAAAAGATTGTATTTTTTCAGAATTAAACATTCTTACCATTGACACAGTAGGCTTTTGATATACTTTGCTATTAATACAAATTTTTTGTGCATAATGGTCCGATACACATGAAGGGAATACTTTTGTAGTGTAGCCACTTAACATATTAGTAACTATGTTGTCAATAATAGTTTCTGTTTTGTCGGTACAACGTGTGGGTATGGTTTTATTTGTGAGTATTGCGTTAAAACTATCTAATATGTCATAGAATTCTCTGCGCATTTTACATTTTATATCTAATATGTTGATATTAAAATCGCCAACTATAAAATAAATTTTATTTTCATTAGTAAGTAGAATAAGCAATTCTTCTAAAATTCTAAAAAAAATGCTTACATCTGACTTAGGAGTTCGATATACCACTGCGCATATATAGAAAACGTTATCTGATTTCCACTCAATCGCTGCTGTTTCAAAATGAGGAGATTGTGACATGTTGTTAATATCTGACCGAGGTTTGCACTTAAAATCATTTCTTACATAAATAACAGTGCCCCCATAATTAGTTTCACTTTTAAGAGTATAATTTTTGATAGGATATAAACTGAGATTGTTGATTGATTGCCAATGTTCTGTGAGAGCTAATATCATACAGTCTATATTATGTTCTAACATAACTTCTAACTTAAAAGTACTGCCTCTTATAGAGCAAATATTATTGTGTATAATACTAATTCTATTTCTATTAGGCTTATCTTTTGGTTTTTCTCTAAAAAAAAACTTTTCATTAAATCTAAATCTTGAAAATCGAACTCCTTGTGGCCAGAAATCTTTTTTATAAACGGTATCTATAAATTCAAATTCTACACCTAATCTGACACATTTGTTATCATTTCGATGATAAGGAATATCGTCAACAGAAAAAAATTTAACATTATCTAATTGTGTGTTAAGTTTATTGGCCACATATTTTTGTATAATATCATTTGTGACATTTTCTTTAATTCGTGATAGAAATAACCATATTTTTTTATTTTTATTTTCACTGCCGCAAAAACTGCTTTCTTCACTTTCACTTAACACTGCTGTGCCAATATTTTCTGAACGGATACGTCGTGGCTTTATCTTCTTGTTTTTAGGAAGCTTAAAACCATCTCCCGCTTCGATTCCATCCTTTGGTTTGTTTACATTTTCTTCTTGCTTGTTGTTGATAGTATTTTTATTTGAACTATTATTTTTCTTGAATAATTATTCTGTTATTATCAGTAACTTGACCCATACAACAATATTAAAAGCTATATGAGAATAAGCAAAAGCTTAATAGATAGCTAATAAAAAAAATTATTGTAAAATTGCAAAGAACGCTTTTGTTAAATTTTTGACATTTATTCATTAATGATAATACTAAAAGATATAGTTGATGCAGATAATAAATTATGGTTGTTATCAAATATAATTTTAAAATTATTAGTCAACTGTCTACGTTGATAAAAATGTATAATTACAGTTTTCGGGTATCTTTAATTTAAGTAAGACTTAATTCATTTAGAAGCTCTAATTCTCATAACTAAAAATTTAAGACAAACTGTGTCAAACGCCTTTGGCAAATCAAAAAAGAGACCACCAGTTTCAACTGAGTAATTATTTCTAAAACCGTGTTAACGTTAGTTGATATTATAATAAATTTATTAAGAAATTTTAAAACTTATTATACAGAGTGTTCAAAAAAGAATGTAAAATATGTAAGAGGTGGTAGTACAAACCACAACAAACAAAAAAGTCTTAATAAACATGGGTTGTCATAGCAACGGTTTTGGAGATATGGAACATTATTTATTTTTTAAATCAGGCAATCTTGCTGGCCATAAAACTGTCCGTTCTCTTCCTACCGACCTATGTGGAAAAGTTTAGTCTAAATGCTCTCTAACGGCAAAATGAGCTAGAGCACCACTATGCTAGACACATTTATTACCTGTGGGCCAAAGGAATGTCATCCAAAAGATTGTTTTCTGCAGAAAATTGAGATAAGCAGCGCCTGTTAATCGGTTTGGTAAAACAACAGGACCTAGAAACCTGTCGCCTGTTATAATAGCGTTAGATATACAAAATGCGTTCAACAGCATATTATGGGAAGCAATTATAGAAGCAGCAAAAAACAGAGAACTAACAAATAAAACTACTAAGATAATATGGAGAGAAATATACTGACCAAGAATGAAAAATTTAGGCTGATTGGAGTAGTACCACAAGGTTCTGCACTAGGTCCCAAATTATGGAATTTAGTTTATAATCAGCTACTCAGAATGCGGCTGCCGGAAGGAGTGACAATAACGGCATTTGCGGATGACGTAGTTCTGGTAGGTAGGAATATAGACATAGAAGTACTAAATGAAAGGTTAAAGTTGGCAATAAAGATGATCAAAAGATGGATGAGAAATAAAGGGTTAGATCTGGCTCCACAGAAAACCGAGGCGGCATAGCTATCGACAAAGAGGACAAACAGGGGATATAAAAAAATACAAGTAGGTGAACAAACAATAACCATAAGAAAAAAATTAAATACCTTGGAGTAACACTTGAAGCAAAGGGATGGAATGAACAGGTTAAGAAAGCGGTAAAAAGAACAAAAAAAAAATGGAAGAAATGCTTAGTAGGCTTATGCCAAAAAAAAGGACCAGGAAAAAGGACAAAAAGGCTAATAGCAACTGCGGCTAGAAGTAAACTATTGTATGCGGCAGAAACATGGGGAGAAGCTTTGAAGACAAAAAAAACAAAAAAGAAGTAAGAGGAGCTATGAGAGCAAGTTTGTTAAGGATCTGCAGGCCTACAGGACGGTGTCGCAGAAGGCACTAGAAGTAATTGCTGCGACACTACCCGCAGATTTGATAGTGGAAGAAAATTAGGTATAAAGAAAATGGTAAATGAAAGAACTAAAAAGCAAGAAACAAAGAGACACGCAAGAGAAAATATGATGGAAAGATGGAAAAGACAGTGGAAAGAAGGAGAAAAAAGAGAATGGACAAGGGAACTAATACCAGAAATAAAAGAATGGGTAGAGAAAAAACCGGAGACGTGTTACTATACAACACAGCTACTTACCAAACATGGAGTTTTTGGACACGCATGACAACGCAAAACATACGCTAGTAGAGTGCTAAGCGTGAGAAAAAGATAGAAAAACGCTAGAAAAAATATTAGAAAACAAAGTAGACAAATCACAATCATTAAAATAGAATAAAATAGATAGAGCAGTTTGAAGCTTTGAGATTTAGGTAAAACAAAATGGAAGAAAACACACAAATTAAAAGCCACAGAAGACAAAGGAAGGAAGAGCAAGAAGCTAAATGGAAGCAAAAGAATATGAAAAAAGGTAATAAAAAGAAAAGAAACAAAGAAGGTCAAAACAACTATGCCTGCCAAGCAATGGAAGATGAACAGAGAGACAAGAGAAGAACATATAGTACAAACAGAAATTGCAGAAACAAGGAGGAAAAGGAGAGAACTGCTCAAGGAAAACAAGTTGACGGAAACGACTAAACAATTTCTAAACGGAAGATACGCCATCTCGAGGTTGACGGAAAATGCAACTTTCGAAATGGTCAGAGTATATCTGGCAACCAGAGGACACGAAGAACTAATCCCAAATGAAGATTCAAAAATCTCACTAGAATTAAACTGGCAAATGTAGGACTACCAACAGGGATGCACTTAATGGAGCTGCACAAAATATTTATGAAAGAAAGACGATACGACGAGGAAGAACTTAATGAAGATATAGAAAAACTAAGAAAATACCTAAGAACAATGCAAATATCTAGGCTAAATAACAGAAGAATGGGAGAAAAAAGAGGAGAATGCCAAGAGACAGCATGTGTTGCCGCAGCAGACTGCGTGAATTCCACGAGGCCAAAACTAGCCCACCTCAAACTAGTACTACATTAGAGACAATGACTAGGACAAATTAACAGCAGGACTTACGCAGAGAAAAGAACCGAAAGGTATTGCCATGCGTTAGTTATTCTCAAGAGCCACTTGTCGAGGCCATTACCTCACTACGTCCTTAAAAAAAACAGAAAAAAAAGAAACCTGTCGCCTACAATAAAAAAAAAACTTGTCTGATGCCTACATTCAAATACAGCATGGGGATTATGAAAACTAACAACTCCATTTCGTGTGAACCAGGCTTCATCCCTAAAAAGAATTTTGGCAAGAAACTGGGAGTCTTCAGCATCCTTGCGTAAAAACCAGCAACAAAAAACCTGCCTGATGATCATTAAAATTTAAAGCCTGAACTCGTTTTACATGGTATGGATAGAGCGGTTGCTCGTAAAGGGTTCTCCAAACAAGAGTAGCACCAATTCCTACCTCGGCTGATATTCTCCGCACACTCGTCCCTGGATTATGCTCTATCCGTGCTATAATTTCTTGTTCTGCTCTAGGAGTAGATACCGACCTTGGTCTGCCGGAAAGATAACACTGTTTTCGAAGTGAACCGGTATCTCTCAATCTCTGGTGAATTCTTCCAAACATACGATGTGAAGGAATCTGGCAATTTGGATAAACTTCTGCGTTAAGACGTCGCGCTTTGGTGGCAATTCCATTAGCACGACCATAAATGCAATGCACGTTGGCTAGTTCTTCATTAGAGTAATCAGCCATAGCAATGAAAACTTGTGCACTAACAACAACTGTCAAATACTGAATGTTTATTTCACACATCAGCCAACTATGGTAAGAATGCACGTTTTTGCAAAATAAAAAACGGAGGAAAAAAGAATAAAAATAAATAATTTTCCATATCTCCGAAACCGTTGCTATGACAAGCCATGTTTATTAAGACTTTTTTGTTTGTTGTGGTTCGTACTACCACCCCCTTAAATTTTTATTTATATTATATTTTATATTATTTTTTGAACATCCTGTATACTAGAAAATGTTAGCAATTTAGAGAATGAATTTAAAATTGATATTGGACATTATATTTATAAATTGAAGTTATTGAAGCAAGGCTGTTTTATGTGCAAAATAATTAGATCCAGAACAAACAATCATGATATAATATTGCGTTTTATACTTACCGCCAAATCGAGATTAGTACTTATTGTTAGTAAGTGGTTTTGCAGACATGTTCAAACCCGTATACATTTGTTTAGCTCTTTCTCACCTTTACTTACATAAGTTAAAATGATAATCAAATAAAAGAAACTGCTACAAGAAAATAACATAATTTTATTATTATATAACTTCACAAGATTTTAGTAGATTGGGCATTAAAATAAAACAACATTGTTATAATTTATTTGTAATAATGATTGGCACACATTCTTTTACAACAGAGGGTTATGGCAATGTTTTGTACAATAATAAAATATCTAAAATAAAATTAAATAATCGAAATATACACAAATAAATAATAATCATCATCCGTATTTTTTTTGATTTTATACCACATGTTTAACAATGAACAGAATTATATTAGATAAGACTTAAGTTACAATAATAATAGTTATATAAATATAAAGAATGTTTGGTGTCATTGTCAAAAGCTCTATTTAAAATATGTATGTATTTCCCCAAAAGATGATGCGCAAACGTCAAAAACACTATATGTAAAATGAAATACTGATGTGTAAAAGTTAAAGATTATGTGCTCTATTTGAAAAACCTTTAGCTCAATTAATTGTCACCTATCAATATAATAATAATATCTAACAATACAATACTTTAGCATTGGTATTATATTCTTATATACAACAGTGAACTTCATTTATTTATTTTTATTTTTTTTGGTAAAAAAAATATTTGTTAAAATATAGGTACTGCGCCATAAATATACATTATGAGCAATAAATTAATATATTAAACAAATTTACAAGTTCGCTATCTATCTTAAAGACTGCATAAATTATTACAAATCAAGACAACGTATTTCGTTGTTCTGCAATATATTTTTATTGTAATGCAATTTTATCATTGCGTGGGTGTCATCGCATTTATTATTAATTCTAATTATCTTAATATAAACTCATCCCAATCTATTATAATTAACTTTAAAATTTGTCTTGATTAAATTAGGATTAGTTTATATTACATTTTTGGAGATTTTGATAGTGTTGATTTTAACCTACCTTATTATTATAATCCATTTGTGCTAAGTACATAATTAGTTAGTTTAGTTTTATTTTTACTTTTGTTAACAGTTGCCCTATGAAAGATGTCGTGGCAACGTACGCGGTCGCAGGAACTAATATTACATTTTTAATGGAAAAATTACATTAATTATTAGTCTCATTGAACAATATCACAATTTTAATATTGCAATAATTATTTAATATAAGTAGCTAGATATGCTTCCAATATTTTTTTTATTTTATTGTATATAATCTGTATAATTATCCAAGAATGTAGCTTGCGGAATAATGGCAAGCCTGCATTGACTAGAGTTTAATTAAATTTTATTTTATTTATTATTATTCTTTAGAGTATATGACTTTACAAATTTTACATTTATACATATCTGGCTAAACGTTTGCCAACAAATGGTATGTGCGTGTTCCTCTTTTAGTGTTTTCAATAATTGATTCGATTAGTATGGAAGGCACATACTACGTGTTGTTTATTTTAATTATTTTCACCGCCACGGCTTATTAATATCTATTATTAACTGGTTGTTGATTATTATATTTGGAACAAATGTGAAGCTGGCATAACGATGGCCCGCCTAAGTAGACTAGGAAGACTGTTGAGACCTAGCAAGCATTAGGCAAGAGAATAACATCAGTTTTTTTTAGGTTTATTGCACTCTGGTGTCCTTCAGGAATGTATGACCAAACTGTTCCAAAAAATCGTACTCACTCACCGGAAGGACTCAGCCTCTCGTAGACCCTTCAGTCTTGTGGACCCCCATCGAGTCACTGACGTTGAAGATATCAACACTACTATTAGCCACTCTAGAAGTTGCACTATATTGTTTATTATTGTCAATTTGCGTAACGAGTCCGGCCATGGGGGCCACCACACCATCATATCCCACTGTATGCGCATTGTCATCACAATCGAGATTATAACTGCAGCAAAGCACTCCGTCCTGTGGACATACAACAATAGGGGGTTAGTATTACCATTACCTCTTCTTTCCGCACAACAGTCCAACTCCCTTTCTAGTTTAAATTGACCAAACATTGAATGAATCGGTGTGTAAGAGAGTGTAGCTTGTTGTGAGACATACTAATATTAAAGGTGCTAGAGAATAATTGTGGTGGTGGCTGTGGTGCTCGTCTATTTGCTCACCAATAGACTTTGTGATTTTATTAAATAAGCATATGAGGCAATAATTTCTATCAACTACCATTTTGTCGTTAAATTTTATAGCTTAAAAACATATATTTTTAAACTATTATACGAGGCCATTACCTCATCTTCATAAAAATTATACATTAGTATGATGTTGCACTATGTTAATATGTTTTTACATTTGTCAATTTACTGTCCAATTTTAAAGACTTATTGACCTTGAAGTCGAAATCAAATTAAATTTACATTTGTCAATTTATTGACCATTGTCAGATCAATTTATTGATAAAATTAAGTGTTGCCAACCTCTGTTATATAACCATAATTTATTTAACAATAAATTTAAGTGTTTTATGTTGAACCAGTGTAGTATAATCTGTGTTATAATTCAAAATTAGCAATCAGCTGTTTAAAACAGTTATTATACAGTTGGTAGTATTGAAAATTGAACAATAAATTGAGTGTAAAGTGAAACAAATCCGCAATAAATTGCCGTAAAATTGATGGCAATTAATTAGATAAAATAAGTCATTAAAATTGAACAATAAATTGACAAATGTAAAAACAGCTTTAGATATCAAAAATCTTTTTTAACTTATTAATTTGTTATTACAAAACCCAACAATTAAGAATAATATTATATCAAGTCAGTTAAACTAATAAAATATAAGTAAAACATCATGTATCAAAATTAGTGAAGGTCATTTCTACCTAGGTACGTCTCAATATTGTTATTAAATACTCTATTCTCTATCTAATAAATAAATTACTTGCATTTTCACATCCACAAATTAGAGTAGAATTGAAACACATCTGCGTAATATTTGAAACAAGTGTTATACATTTTTCTTGCGTATCTTCCAATTACTTTAAAACTAAGGCACATTAAAAACAAATTTGTAATTTTGTCTTAAAATTCCAATAATTTATTGTAATAAATAATGTGAAAATAACATACATTTTCATTTATGAAAAAAAATGTTTGAGTGAAAAAAGTACCTTTTTTAGTGTTCTTAGATAATATTTCAATAATAAAAATAATCAAATTATTTCATAATTTTCTGCAAACATATTTTTTTTTTTCACTTGATCATTATAATTTTGGCACATCATAAACAACTATTTTCTATTTTACGTTAATAATAAAGTCATCATGATATGTTATTCATTATGCAATATGTTGTATAATAATTCGTTTGTAACCTTCACAAACAACAATAAAAAACAATTTAAAATGTTTGAGTTAACATCAAATAAGTCATCTTTGTTTAGGTTAGGTTAGAATAAATAAATTAATGTTAAATTAGGTACATATATGCCACCTTTGCATTTTGATTTTAATAAAATTAAAAAATATACTCGTTTTAGACGGATGCATGTACATGTGTTTTATAAAATTAGTTTTTTAATATACTATTTTATCAACAAATTTTAAGAGTAGACTAGTTATTTCTGATATATACAATATATATATATATATTATATCTTTATTAAAATTTAATTTTAATTTTATCAGTCAAAATACGCTATTTAAAGTTTAAATGCAATTATTTAATTGTTTTTTATTGTTAAGAATTTTCCAAAACATTAAAATTTCTTATCGTAACGACTTTAGCGATACTAGTTGCATAATGAACTCGCCATTATGGTACGCATTACATAATGAGCTCTCTATCATAATACGCGTAGCAATATCATTATAAACGCAAAACAGAAATGTAATTTAAAGTCAATTTTTTGTTTTTTTTAATTTTCAAAATTGTGATATTTAGGAATTATTTAATATTATTTGTAGATTTGTTCGTTTTTTGACACATAGTTTCAATGACAAAAAATCCCAAACATTAATTATCTTGCCTCATTGTACCTTTCGGAAAGACCTTCAACGCTCTTGAACCAGGCTGCGCGACAAAGTCGATAGTCGAGTGTAAAAAAACCAACTTCATTAACCTTATAGAACAATATTTGTTGTTACATGAATAAGAAAAAAAAATGCATTCTATAAATTCGTCGTCTATTCGATGTTTAAATAAACTGGAAACAAAGTTGGTATCTAATTTTGCTAAAAGATTTGCTTTATTAGTAAATAAGAATTAATGATTTAAACTATGCAAATTTTCAAACACAAAAATAAATTACACATAAAAGTTTCATTACTATAAATTAATAAAATTTATATTTTTTGTTATTTAGAATTATTTTGAATCAACTTTATCAATAAAATTGTTTAGCATATTATTTACAACAAAATATGAACAATAAAATTGCATATTAAGCAAAAAACAAAATAACTTATTTTTACATTTTTAATATAAACTTTTAAAACACGTCAAACTTTAAAGTTTTTTCGGATAAAACTATGATTTGTTAGCAACATGCTAGCTAATATTCTTTAATTGTCACTGTCATATTTCGAAAATTAGGCAAAATAATAGCTAAATTTTCTTCTATCCTGATAACTTATCTGATATTTTTTACTAGTTATTAATTATTTGTATAGAAAATTACATAGTTTAATACAAAAAAACTCTTGTTGTCTAGAATAGTGTAGGTGAAATTACCACATTAGTTCTAACAATCAAATTAGAAAAAATAATTCTTTAATAAGTAAAAATACACACAGCTCCCGTTAAGGATAACAGTTTAAGTTCCAAATGTCAAACCAAGTATTTATTTTGTGTGCAATCGCCCGCTAAGTGATCACTTCGCTTACGCAAAACAGACCGCAAAAATAGCAATAGCAATTTGAATTTTGATCCGTAAAAATGTAATGTTTTCTGTAATTTTACATATTATTTAATTTTTGCGTTTTCACAAAAAATACCATGGACCGCAAAACTGTTAAGTGACCTCCAGATTATCTTATCTAGGCAGCAAGCTCGACGTGCAAAATTTTCTAATAAAATGACTGTACACGTGTAATTTTAGAAATAACTCGTTTCTATTCTTCAAACAATGCTTATAGATTATGTTGGTAAAGATGATTTGCTTTTGTGCATTAACATTTGGTCTGCACTGAGTCATAAGTGAATGAATGTCTTGGGACTACTGGTGTAATTGTAGTATAAACGTAGTGTAAATTTTGATATTTGCCAGTTGTATGTATATAATATATAATAATTATAAATTAATTAATAAATAAATTCATTTATTTCTCTTTTTATATTTTTTTAGTTTTAATTAATAATTTTGCAAATAAAATATGTTTTAAACTCAAATACAATTTTTCTTTAATTATTAATAATAACCAAACTCTATGTTATCATAAAATAGTGAATATTTATAGTAAACTGAATGACGTTTTTATGACGAAAATTTATGACGCGCGCTTTTATATAATTTGATATACATATCATAGAAACTATACTTGCTTACGAACTATGATACGTAAACAATATTCTATTTAAGGCAGTCAGGCAACTCAGCTTTGTGTACACAAAACTGTGAACGCCGCAGCTTGGCTAGAGTCCTGGTGCTTAATTTGTGTTTTTTGTTTTTAATAAATATATTATTTAAACATGTCGAAATTATTTCAACAATATCCGTCAAAAGTGCAAACTAGTAAATTATCATTTCTATATTTTTAAGCCTTACAATATAAAGAATTCAATACTTACATTTTTGGAAAATACATCGGCTTGAGTTGATGGTAAATAGTGTATGTTTGTTGTAAGATACTCAAGTAATAATGAATGTTAAAATTATTGCCTCAAATACTTAATTAAATGTAACAAAAAAAAGACCAATCATTCCCCCGGTGCAAATTTCCCACAAATCCATTTTCAATGGCTTCATAAATTTAAATCCATGAATGCACATGCCAAGTTAATTTTTTTACAGTCACACACACCATAATTCATATCCAGATTATATTAATTATATAATACCCAAACTAAAACATGCAGTTAAAATACAATAGCAATACACATCTATAGAGTGCTGTGAGTCTTTTAAATGTACACAAAAATGCATAAATATATTTGGATTGTTAAAATTTATGCAGTTTTATGCGAGTTGGATTCCATTTACAAAACGTATTAAAAAATTTAATCGATAATCTTTGAAAATGCATGAGAAAACATTGTTTTACAGTTGCTTTATTGAAATAGATGATTATAATCTTATGCAAATTATTTCTCAAATGGCTTGATTTTATTTTTAACTTTTATTTAAATTAATTGATCCGAGGTCAACAACTTGCTTATTGCATTAAACGTTATTTTGATGTATTTAGTGAGTTTTAGCATTAGAAGTTTTCAAAAAGAAAGTTTTGCGTGTAAAGCACTCAAATAAAAAAAATTTGAAACATAATGAGATAAGTCATATATACCTGGTCGTATTCAACAAATAAGACTTTATTTTGAAAAATGATTATATGTAGTTGTCTAACAATGCTTGCATCAGCAATCAGCAACAAACATTTAAGTCAAATGTAACGTAAAATTATGAATTCTCATAAAATTTCAAAATTTTGAAAAAAAAAGTAAGTTGTGTAAATGGAAAAATGTATTATTTTGAACTACTACGTAAGTAATCTTTTATCAATCAATTCAAGCATTAGAAAGAAACTCTAACAAAATCGAATAGGGCAGGCACTACTAGAGGTGTGTATAGTTTTTCAGTGTAGTTAGAGTGATGTGTTTACCGATGCACACAACACGCGACATTGCTCACCAGTTGGGCGCAGAACGGCACCTGTAAGGGAAGGCAGTGTTAATTGTTAGTATTTGCCTAGCGTAGCCCGCCAGCCTCTAGCACTACCCAGTAGGCTAGCCATGCTATGTAAATCTCATCACTAATTTGTAGAATCTCAAACTATTTAATATATTATTTACTTTAATACACAAGAATTTAATTTTTAATGCATATAGGGATATTTGGACTAGGATTGATGAAAGGTCTATTCTTAATTATTATCTTTTGATATGGTAAAATGACTTTTAGCATTAACATAAACGGTAAGTATTTAGACCAAAGTATTAAACCTTGTAGTGTTAAAAACATTAATACCTGTGGTGGATCTGGTGGTATCCTCAATATAATTTAATTTAAAATGAAAATGCAAAAAACTTAAATACTTTCAATTGTTTCAATTAACAATCATAATTTGCGTAGACATTTGAAAAACTAAATGTTAATCTTCTTCTTCTTTAGGTACCTTCTTAATTACTGAAGGTTGGCAACAATCATTGCAAATTTTCTTCAATCTTTTGTCTCTCTAATAAGGTGTGGGAGTCTAGTAGTCCTGTTCAGGCTCTTATTTTTTTCAGCCAGGAGTATTTTCTGCGACCTGGTCCACGTCGTTATAAGTTTTAGCAGACTATATTATTGGTTCTAAAGATGTGCTCAAAGTATACCGTCTTTTGCTTTTTAACAATTCCTAGTAGCTCTTTGTTTCTTTCCATGCATGTAAGATCCTTAGCGGTTGTAATGTTACTAAGATATTAAATTTTGGCTGCATTTTGAACTGTTCCCCATTTTGCATTAAAATAATATAATAAATTAAAAAAACGGTAACTGAGTTCTATTTTTCACAAAGAAAACAACATTTTATGAGATACGCTATTTGTAACATATTTAATAAAAGTATGATTAAGTGTACAATATTTACCAAAATATAAGTATTATTTCATTGCTATTAGTTGATATACAGTTTTTGTCTGTGCAAACAATGTCTTAAAAGTTCACATCTATAAGTAAATTATTGTAGTGAAACATTACTACGCATAGAAGAGTAAAAAAACTTCAAACTGTAATTTTTAAGAATTACTTAATATGTCAGAACAACATAAAAATACCTTTAAATTTCAACGAGTGAAAACAGACTTGCTAAAACTGTCTCATTAAAGACTAAATTTCAGCAGTCTGTAAACATTGACCTTGAATATATGCGGCTTAAAAGTCTTGGGAAATACTGAATTTAGAAGATTATTCCAAGTTTCGGTCCTATATCTCTAAACTGTCAGTGAATATTTGTTAGAATTCCTAGCAAATCTTGTACTACGAATAAATATTTATTTAGATAGAAATAAGTCTTGTATTTTGTTTGAACAATGTCTATAGAAATATCTATAGAAAATGCAAAAATCTGCAACATTGTGCCGGTGCAGTATTTAAGTCATTGGTCAATTTTGGATCTGCAATGATACAAATATCTCGTGTTTGAATAGAATTTAGAAGAGATAGTGTGGTTTCGGATGCTCCTCCCCATACTTGGAACAGTGAGAAGTTGAGTTTAATTAGAGTTAAAATTAAAAATGTTGGGAGTACTCCATTTAAATATTGTTTTGAGGTCTTTGTGTAAGTTGCTATGGATTCTAACCTAGAAACCTTTGAAAAGTAAGAAGTTTCATCTGCAAACTATGTAGAAGACTTTTAGTTATTTCATTACAGTAAATGGAAAATAAAATTGGCAAAAGAGCAGAACCTTGAGGAACACCATCATTTATAATTTTGGGGTCAGAGTTAAAACCATCAATTCTAACTATAATTTCTTTATTGTAAAGAAAACTATTGATGAGATCAATACAAGTCCTATACAATAGAGCTTGTTGATAAGATTAGGATGCCAGACCCAATCAAATGCTTTAGAAATGATTAGAGCTACTGCAAAATTTTCTCCATGTTTCTCTAAAGCAGAATTCCATTTGTGACTAACATAAGTCAGCAGATCTGTTGTCAAACATTTTAATCAAAATCCACATTGATTATCTGAGATAAAGTTATTTTGTTCTAAGAACTTGACAGTGAAAAAATTAATATATATTCAGAAATGTTTGACAGATTGGACAATAATGTAATTGATCTATAATTTAAAGAATCAAACTTATCTCCCTTTTTAAGTATAAGTTGAACGTTTGTAATTTTCCCACAATTTGAGAACGTTCCTTTTTTGTATGATAAGACAAATATTTTAGTCAAAGTAAGAGCTAATTCATATGCAAATGTTTTAGGAATAATAGTTGGAATTTCATCTAAACCTGATGCCTTTCTGGTATTTAATTTAAGAAGATATCTTTTGCACCCCGTTGCCTAAAATGACGTAAAGTTTTGTACCTAAACAACTGTTGTTAAAAAAAATGTTGGTCTAATTGTCATTCTAATTGGTCGTTTGTTTTATTAATCATAAAAACACCAATCATGATTTTATTTTTATATGATATCAGTTACTATAAAACAATTTCTCTGTTCAGTATAGGTGCATTCCTCTTTTTAAAACTGGTAGTGTGTTTTGAAATTATTTTATATTACAATGACGCCTGTTGCTATCTTGATTGAGTAATGTTTTTATATAAGATCGGCTGCGTTTCTAATGCGTTATATTAGTGCATCCTGAGTGTCCACTTTTACTTTACCCCATAAACAATAAAGTGTTGTAAGGACTGGAGATCTTGGAAGCCAACTAATTAGACCACCGCGCCAATCAGCAGTGTAAACCTTTTGTCCAAATATTGCTTGACCTGACGAGAAAATATGTAAGAGCTCCATCGTAATAGTAGTAAATTTACATCCTGTCTTTAAAAGAACATCCTCTAGTAGTCCGTGTAATTCATTTTGTTCAAAAATTAAGTAGATGTTTCCTGTGAAGCAATTCTTTAAAATAAAAAGGCCATTTAAATCACTGTCTACTATACCACACGACACGTTTACCAAAAACTTTCGACTGTTGCGTGAAGATTTTCGTCTGACTATACATGACAGTTATGAGTATTATTAATAACGTCACGGGTGATAATTGCTTTATTTGTAAAAAGTATGCGCAATACAACACGAGGATTATTATTTATCCACCTACAAAATTCCATATGTTTAGGATAATCTTCTGGTTGTAGGTGCTGTACATGATATGGATGTAAGCCTTGCTCGTGGAGTGTGTTTATTACTTTTGTTTGTAGAATGCCCAATTTAATACTAATTCTTAGTAAGCTGGTTGTGCATCTTCTGCTACTGCTTCCAAAACATCTTCTATTTCTTCTAATAAATCTGGCTCGATCAGATGTTATGTTAAGACTTGGAAGTTTTCCGGTCTCGCACAGTTTGTTACAAACTCTTACATTTTTATTGGAATGTCTCTGATATGGAATCCGTTGACAATATTCTTCAACAGCAGCTGTAGCATTCAGATTACATAAACCATAAACAAACACATTCACTTTTAATTACGCTATAACTTCAAAACAAATAAAAATCGGATAACATCATTTAAGTTTTTTAACATTATTTATCTACCAATAAAATAATAAAAGGTGAAATGTTTTCGAAGTCCAATCTTACAAGCATATTTTGAGTTTTGGAAAGAGATAATAGTCACAAGGGGCAAAGTCGGCACTGTGAGGTGGATGTTGTAATTCCTTAAAACCCAATTCGTGCTTTATGCACGCAGAGTGTTGCAGAGCATAGTTGTAAAGTATAGTTTTATGTATAGCAGCTTTCAAGTTCTTAATTTTATCTTTGTAGATATTCCCGTTAGTTCGTAGTTCATTTTTGCATATTATACTCAATTAAGAAAATCCCCTCAGCGTCCCAGTAGAAATCACTTTTTGTGCAAAATATCCGCTTTCTTGGGTGGTAAAGTGGACTGTAAACCCAGGTCTTGTCCTCAGTTACATTTTTATAGAAAGTCTTCATCATGGAATAAGGCAGTCAAATTCCCTTCGCAAATTTGTCGTCTACTCAGTTTTTGTTTGGTACTGAGAAGCTGCTTGGGAATCCATTGTATCAACACTCCCAAATCTTCATGATAATTTTTTAAAGCACTTGTTTCTTATATTCAATCAATCAACACTAAGTCTCAATTTTGTTGATAATTTCGTCACTTCATGTTTCCCAAAGTCTTTCCACACTTAGGTCATCGTGAAAGGATTACCTTCTTCAATAAAAATTTTATGACGCTTTTGTGTTCAAGTCGCAAATACTCGTAACTCATTTTCGCCTCTTTAAACTGACACAAAAATGACAAAGGTAAAGCGATTGGCACCAACTTTAGAAATAACACTATAAAATGTCATTTAAACTTGACAATTTTGCAAAAGCATACTATTTTCATAACTAAGTAGATAACATAAAAACTTCCTTCCTCGTATTAGCAAGGATAATGTACGCCAAATGAGTACCGACAATAAAATTTTGATTAATTAAATATATAAATAACCATCAAAAAAGGTTTTTTCCATGATTGTTTTTGATGTCATTCTGCAATGTTCTATTCTATGTATGTTTTTACATGGATAGTTGAGTTGATCTAGAAAGACAAGACCAATACCAGTTATATTAAAGAAAAAAACAATATGTGTTAATTTTATTATTTACTATAGTTTTAACATGTGTTTTTTTAAGAACAATAGTTTTAGATTTCCATTAAAGAATTATTAAAGTAATGTATTGTAATAGTTTGAGATTCCATATTTATAAAATAATGAAAATATTTATAAAAAATGAATCTAATGAATGAATGAAACAATACTGATGATAACGTGTGATATGAAATGATTGTATGGGGCGACATGTAAGGCTCTCTAAAAAAACGCGCCTCTAAAGCGCTAAAATGCACAAGCTTCACTTTAATGTTATGGAATGACAGTCACTGTACCTGATTGTAGATTAGTACAAGGCATTCAGAGCACATACCAATCGGTTAGGTTATCAAATCATTCTCAAAGTCGTTGGACTTACCTGACAATTGCATGCGACACATGGATCATTCGGATCCGCGAATTGGGCGCCCGACTCGTACTGTATTCCCTCGAACGTACATGATTCCCCCGTGTGCGAACCGTTCCCCATTGGACAGAGGTCTCCGCACCGTGGACAGCAGTCATCAGGATCTTGGATAGGATTTTTACAAGGCAATTGGGGGCACTTTAGATCCCAACAGTCGACCTCCCCGTTAAGGCATTCGCACGTTTGACACTGGTAAGACCAGCGTTCACCGTGCATTAGGACAACGTCCGTTAGTTCCTGATGATTACAGGATAAATCAGTGTCGCACTGTGGACAACACTTGTTCTTTTCGCTACCCGCCAGCGAACAGTTGCACTTTGGTTCATCGCAACTAATTACCCCCCGGTTGCACTTGCATCTCGTGCATGGTTTCCCTGCCGGAGACAGCATGAGGCCGTTTGCTACCTCCGTACCTTCAAACATGCAGCTTTGTCGGCACAAGGAACCCCTTTCAATCGGACAGTCGCAATAATACGAACCGTTCGTGTTTCTGCATAACGCCGTTGAATGGCAAGTGTGCAATTGTAAATCACACTCATTCACGTCTAAAATGAAAGAAATACATTATTCACATTAAAAATAAAGCACAGCATTTATACCGTATTTATTGTACAAATGTGAACGCTAGCCACTGAAGTAAAGTGTCATGCATTCCTCACATACATGCATTTTTTATATTATACAGTGCTAGTCAAAATTACCGGTACACCTAAATAATTCTCCAACCGTAATAAAACAGTTTTAAACAAAAGTTTTTTGATTTTAAACAACCTATAGTTTAAATATATTTTTATTTAAATGTAAAAATATACAGATACATTTTATTATAGAAATTTGGTAAACTTATTTTTTTTTAAATAAAACACACTGTATATTTTTACATTTTTTGATTTAGTTTGATGAAAAAACTATAATTTAACTCATTTGTACAAGCTTATCAATGGAAGTAGACAAAATCCCATAAATACTAATAAAAACTTGATGACCGTATTAAATTCTGATACAATTTTACTTTTTATGGCAAATGTTTTGCCATTTTTTATTGTTAACAAAAAATATCTATAATTCCTAATACAATACTCAGTTTTCAAAATAATCAAAACTGTTTAAACAATTTGATTGTAAAATAAATAAAGCATAAAAATTCGGGTTTTATGTTTCAAACAAAATTTGTATTAACTAAATTGATCAGCACTTTTTCAATCTTGTTTTTAAATTTTGAAATACCTGTTGACTAGTAAATTGACAAAGGTGATATCATAACTTGCATATTCAAAATATTACAAAAATGATACTAAAGTGCTTCCGAATACCTACCCTCTAGACAGCACCTTAAAAACGCCACAAAATGTACTATTATAGTAATTTAATACATACCTTGACATAACGTTCCAAGATTATTGTCAAAGAAAGTGCTATTGTATCCCGATTTGCAGGCACAGTAGTACCAGCCAATCATATTTACACACACTGAAGAATTTGTACAACGATGCAAATTATTAGAGCACTCGTCCACATCCCTCTCGCAGCTCGATCCCGTGTAACCGTTCGGACAAGAACATTCTCCGGGACTTCTACACAGGCCACCATTCAAACATCGTTTATTGCACACGGCTAAAATTAATTATCATTAATTAATACAATTAATAAAACTAAGATATTTTTGGCTTACGCGAACACGTATAACCGTCGCCCGTGTATCCTTCTTGGCACACGCAGTGATAACTCCCTTGGGTGTTAATGCAATTCGCGTGTGGATCACAGTTGTGCTCTCCTGAGCTGCACTCGTCTAATTCTACACAATTAAATTTGTCCACCCTCCTATATCCGGGCAGACACTCACAAATATAGGAACCTTTAGTATTTACACATTTTGTATTTAAATGACAATGGTGACCTCCTAGACCACCTTCTTGTTGACATTCGTCGATATCTAAAGAGAAAACCATATTAATGCCACATTTATTATTACCAAATAAATCAATATTATTTATATAAATCATGCAATTCTGAGAATTCTGAATTAATAGTTTATCAAATATATAAAACTGCATAATAAGCAATACATTATTATGTAGTTTACTTGAACTAAACAAACATAATTATAAATTTATAATAAAGGTAATAAATGAAGACAGCTTTGCAAGATAGTTAAGCCAGAAAATTTAAATGCATAATAAAATTTTTATAAACTAATTCATGAATAACTGTTAATAAATTATAAATATTACATTATGTTATTTGAAATAGAAACATGCATGCACCAATCAGTATCTATGGAATAATTTTAAATGCTATATTTTATCAAACCATTTGGGTAGATATTAAAATGTATATACCACTGCACGAATCTCCTTCCCCTTGGAAGCCTTGATCACACTGACAAGCAAAAGTAGTTTGCAGATTCAGACAGGAGGCGTTAGCGTGGCAATTGTGTCCCTTAGCGCAGTAATCAACCCCTATTAAACGAATCCAAACACATAGCCATGTTATTGTTAGTTAGTTAGTTGCTTAAAACATTATTAGTTATTTATTAATCAATTAATAAAAAGCACTTAGAAACAATATTAAATAAAGAAATACCTGGACAGAATTTGCAACACTCTCCAGGAACGCTGAACTGTTGTTCGGGCGGACAAGTCAGTGTTGGACACTTCGTTTTTGGATCCATGTTGTCGCACTCCATACTTCCATCCATACACTCACACTCCACACACTGCTTTACAACAATTTGATCCCCATGGTCATAGAAGACACCGTAAAACAAACATCTTTCTGTAATAATAAAACATTTTATGAAAGTTTGATCAATACTAAATTTGAGTAGAACATCACATCGATACTTACTAAGACAACTTTGGCAGCATTCGCCAGTTTTATTCACTGGCTTTTTGCAGTTAAGAATAGGACATTCGACAGGACTACATTGAACTTCCCCGTGCTGCAACAAAATATTTTTGGTAGAAAATAATCAATAAAATGCATATCATCATCATATTAAATAATGTTGTATTTATTTAATTGTAATGGGTAGAATGGCGTTAAATAGGCAAATATTTATTTACTGGAATTATATCAATTTTAAAATAACAGTAAGACAAAAATGATAAAATTCTAATAAATATCTGTCCAGGCGCAAAATTTCAGTAAAAATAGTAAAAAAATATTATAATAATAATAAAATACTTATACAAGGTAACTTATACCAAAAGCAAAAAATAAAAATTTGTGTTTGAGATTGGTTTCTTAACAAAAAATACGAAATAACTTTTTTCCCGATCGGCCCGATATTATAAATAAAACAAAAAACTAATAGCAGGTCGTATGAAAACTTTATTCAGTCACCATTACTTTAAATTACAACTCATGTTCAAAAAGTCCCCCGCTGCCGCAAACCTGGCAACGGAAAACCACTGAAATTTCGTCTGCATAAACTAGTTGTTTTACGTAACCCAAAAGTAAAAATCTAGTAGATTTAGATCTGGCAATCTAACAGGCCACTGAACCGGATTGCGCCTACCCATCCACCTTGTATTAAAATGGTTGTCTTACAACCCTTTCAGCGTGAGGTGGCGGACCATCGTGTTGATACCACATCACCTTGCGCAAAGCAAGTGAAAGATTTGCTAATAGCTCGTGCAAGTGATTATCCAACAATTCCAAGTAGAACGCGGCATTTAAATGATACTGCAAAAATTGTATTGGCCTACAATACGTGTTAAAAACAAAATGCGTGCTGATTCTCTACTGACCATGCATGCTCATTGTGACAGTTATTGATACCATCACTGGTGTAAATAGCTTCGTCGGACCATAAATTGGAAGGAATACAGTTAGGATCTTTCCCTTGCTGTTCAAGAAGCCATCACAAAAATCTTTGTACTTGATCTCTTGATTGTAAAAGATTCTAAACGAAGTTATAAAAAACTTGTAGACTGGTTGTAATTCTTCCAATACTAGTGCTTGGTTCATCAAGCACAGTACCTTCTTCTGCATTTGCAGCGTTGTATAGTAGATTTACACCACCAGTACGACGATGCAGTCTTTGAAATGTATCGGAAAACTCAAGGCAAGATGGCTGACGTCTATTCAGAAAACTTTAATATTCCTGACTTTTTAAAGCATTGCCGTTGCAAAAACCGTAAACAAAAATAATGTCGACATATTCTTCATTCCGAACTGCATTCTTGATCAAATTTGTATTTTTTACACTAAGAATTTAGAGCAATACCCAAAGTACATAACAACTAGTAAATAAGTCTTTTGTTTCAAATCAATTACCGTGACTATTAATTGTATGGAGTATAACAAGAAAAAAATATAATTTTTGAGTTAAAAAAAACTTCTAAAGCAACATTTTTGCTTGTCTCAAAAATGCAATTGGCGTTACAAAACTCAAACTTTAACATTCATAAAATTAAAAAAACAAAACGTAATTTAAAAAATGTTAAGAGACTTATATGCAAATTTTATAAAACACTGCATACCAAACTAGAAAAACAAAAAGTAAGTAAAAGCATTTTTTAAATTAAAATATATGTTTTCCCTTTTTCTACTACATATACATATGTTATACGACAGCTTACAAAAAAGTTAACCTTCATAGTTCTTTTCTTAATTTACACTCAAAATTTTAAACATTTTATTATCATACCTACTGCAAATGAGTTGAATGTTAATATTAATTTATTTTTTATTATGTTAACTTAAAAAAAAATATGATTCAATCAGGTACTGGCAATTTTTGCTATCTCTTCTAATGTGGGCGCTCAAAAATTAGTGTTCAAACTAGTGGAAACTAATTCAGTTCTAAATGTTAAGGAAAATCAGACAATAACAATACAGCATCAGTTTTAATTCTTTATTCATTTTAAGAAAATTCCTAAACTTTACTTAGAAAATTAAAATTTCAAAATCATTTATTAAAAAAACATTAATTTTAAACAAACGGTGATGAAACTGAACAATTAAATTTTTGTTTGTGAATGAGCAAAAAAAATCATCAAAGAAAAGAGTATATTTTCCAATAAATCAATCACAATTACATATCATTATTAGATTGTATTTTTTATAGAAATTTGAATCAATCATCAAAAGTATTTAAAATGCTGCAAACCGTTCTTTAATAATAATGTGCCTCTTAATTCTATAAACTCGATCTATTTTCAATCGATGAATGCCCAGATCCATATCCAAATTAAAAAAATTCTAGAGATAGATTGAATGAAGTACAGTATAGTATATCAATTTTGTATCTATCTCAAAATCCCAATTTTACCATCAAAAACTTTTATTTGCGGGGCCAATTAAAACGTTAAAATACTCAAAACCATTAGATAAATATGGTACAATCCATATATCTACAAAAAACGTGAAAATGACAAGCGCTTTTAGATAAATTTGTATTGAATAAATATATTTTCATAATTGCAGATCAGCAAAAATAGCTGCATAACGGCATAAGCAATTTACGTGACGTCACTTAACATCGTCTCCCAAAAAAACTTCAAATATGGCGTTTAGTGAAAGAATATTAGAAAGAAGTGCAAGATATGCGTGTATACAAAACATAAATATATCTATCCTGCTCACAGATATGTTAGCAACTAACAATCCCTCAATTAACGTTGCAAATTTCTTTAGAATCCAGTCGATAAGTTCACAGTGGTGCCTAACATATAGTTCTTAATTTTTGTCAATTAAACTTTATACGAGTGTACAGTACACATTAAATTGTCTTTATAAATCTTTTCTTCTTTGAAGATACTTGATTGCTTAAAGGAAACAATGCCAGCCACACTTTTTAGATTTGCAAACTTGCATTTTCAGTAAATTTTCTTCAAGCACGCTTTTTACATTTATAACCGTAAATTATCTTCTATCAATTTGTGTTTTGCAAATCAATTAAACTAACTAAACTTCCTAGTGGGTATTATATATGTTGCGGACGTATTTAAAGGCTCTGCCAAATATCTTCTATTATTCAATTTGACAACTTGCTTGTCTCAATAAAAACTAATTTTGTTCCTTAAGGCTAGTACACACTAGTAGACACCGTCTAGAGACATGGTCTATAGACTGTCTAAAGACAATGTTCTTTGTCTCGTCTAGCGTCCACACTACGATGACTGTGACGTGTCTCACCTCTAGACGAGTGCCGTCCACATTGTCAAAATGTTGCGCAACATGTCTAACGTTGCATGCGGTCTCCCATTCCAATCGGAAGACTTTAGACTTGCAATTTTTAGACTCGCATCAGGCCCGTAAACGGGGATTGGTCTATAGACATGTCTACGTAGACAACCTGAGACACGTCTCAGAGACCAAAATCGCGCAACATGTCTACTGGTGTGTACTTTACAGTTTGAGGCTAACCAACTTGATTTCTGACAGACACAATTCCTATTAGCTATGTCACATTTAGCCTGGGCTGTCTAAAGGGTCTTACATTAATGCCCATTTGCACCGTTCTGTTGCTTATCTTAATTTTATCGTTTAAGGTTTACCTTATCTTAAATTGGTTTGCACGTGTAAATAATTTTGTTTTCTTAGCTTTAGAAAAAAAAGCTGTTTTCGATGTTATATGGTATATATTCCTAACTTCACGCTTATTTCTAGTTTCCATTATTATCGTCATCAATCAATTAATTCTAAAGCAGCCAGATCTATATCATTACAAAAACCAAAGACAAAACCCATGTTTATGTGCACTTTACAATTCTGAGGCTTAACTTGAGTAGTACTTAAGTATTACTTTGTATGCCGTGCAATCCGTTTAAAACTTTAAAGTCCACTTAAGTGGAACTCAATAAATAAGCTGAGATAAGTGAAAGCGGTGCAAACGGGCATAAGATTTTAATTTTAATTAAATATCAACAGTTTGACATATCAACATTTTTTGTTTTATTTTGTAACTTTGACAATGTTGTGTTCTGAATCTTTAAAACGTCTACCACGGCTTTGTCTACAGCGCCGTCTTGTTAAAACCAAATCTCTTTAATATCAATGTTCTCAAATTCTAACCACACAAATTTGCATACCATGGCACTAGGCACTAGTTCTCGCGACAAGTTTGTTTATTAACAAAGCGCTGCCAAAAATGCACTTAGAGCCGGTTTATTCATCTGTTCGGTAAGTTATTGATTAGTTACGTGTTCAATAAACTTATAGGTCACTTATATAAAATTTGGGTGTATTCATCCCATTTTATATGACAAGTAATTAATGAACGCTTATAATGTTTTTATACGGCTAGTACAACTTAATAGAAAAAGATATCTATATACATATCTGTAAAAAAGACAGAGATAGACTTACTAAAAAGAAAACGATTGTGGTACTACTGCTTGTTGTTATTTGTTTGTGGTTACATTCATGTAAAACAAAACGGCATAAGATTATGTTCTTTTAGTATTTTTTTTACTGACGGGCCAAAGTGATCTATATAATTTATCTGTTTTGTAAATTTAATTTGATGACAGGTTGTCATTATTGACAGATGAATAAACATTTATTCATGGCAATCTTATCAGTAATGCTACAGAGCACTTTATAGAAAGGTGAATAAATCGGCCCTTAGTCTGAGAAGATAATTAGTTTGCCAAAAGCAGAATCATTTTCCAACTGTAAACTGCTCAAAAATAATCAACAAACTTCATCGTGACCTTTTGGCTTCAACTCGTGAGTCAATACGACTTAGTAAAGACGTAAGCTCAAATGCAACATTTCTTCAAAATACCCAATTGTGGAGCTTACCAACAATACTGGCCGTTGAAGTTGCAAAAGTTTTCTCACTTAGTGCTTTTTGTTGTATTTTTGCTGGTTTGTGCACGAGTAGCTGCTTAGAATAACGGTGAGAACGACCTAATTCTCTGGTAAACAAACGGTGAACATAAACAATTTAGTTAAAACTTTGGAAATATTTTCTAATAATTTCAAACTATTTATATTTTGACAAATAAATATCAACAAATATTTGATATAATCTAAAGTATCACCTCTATTAACTCACCCTTAAATGATTGAGATGTTGGCAATTATGTGAGATAGTCCAAGAAATTAAAATGTTCTGGGTTAGTCACGCAACTACCCAAAGTTTTTAGATTCAAGCACAGACAACTAACGAAAAAAAAAACCTGGCAATAGCATTTTCGTTTTATAAATGTAAATCTAGATAACGCCACATTTAGTACAACTTCTTCGTTATCCTTGACATACAACCAAATAACAATATCAAGACACAACTACTAAGAAATTACCTGTTGAACTTCAACTTGGTTAAAAAAATCAACTCACTATGAGAAAAAGTAGTAAATGACGTTTAAAACGTAAATGCCGCACGGAGTAGAACGTGATTTTAGTGTTTTGCTTAGGTGGCTAAAAAGTGCGCGAAAATAGATAGATGATGCTCAGACGTACATAGATAATTATGTATTAACAAATACATTTAATAAAATAGATAGTCAACATAAAGTTTACGTCAATAATATTGTTTTTATCGTTATTAAAAATATATATTATACGCAATAAACTTCATTCAATTTCTTTTAATAATTACCATAAAAAAGCTTATATGAACGTAAGTCCGATTTATAAAACCCCCATTGAAAGTAAAGTGAGAAATTAAGTAATTTTGAAAAGCCAAAAGATGCCGTTACAATTTATATTTGAATAAATTTCTCGTACGTATAAAAGTACCAACAGCACACATTAGTAAAAACCCGAAACGTATATATACGGTAATAATAAAAACATACTGGCGCCAGTTTAAATTCGTATATACACGGAATTAGCTGTTAAATTAATCAATGGTACAAGCCAAAATTACAGTTAAACGTCGTCTTTTTACTACTAATCTACGAGTATTTTGCATATAATTTAAATTACTCTAAATACAATTGATGGTGTGACCTTTACTACGTGATAATTCATGTTTATAAAATAATAAAACAATTAACTATGTTTTTATCACAAATTTATTCTTACGAATACATTACTAGTTTCGACTCTACTAGAGTCTTCTACAGATGTAATAAGTATAAGTAATAACTTATATAACTTATTACATCTGTATAGGCTCTAGTAGAGTCAAAACTAGTAATATATTTTTAAAAATAAATTTGTGATAAAAAACATAGTAAATTGTTTTATTAGTTCATACTCTGAATACATACACAAAATCTCAAGTAACTCTACCAAAATAACAATAAGGAATAAACATTTTTGCAATATAGTTTGTAAAAATAACAAAACTGAACATTTATTAAAATTAAGTATATAATTTGAACAAATTATTGCAGAGCAACGAGACATTATCATTATAAAAACTGACGACTTTTACAGTACGAGTATATTTAAGTAAAAGATATTATTTTTCACTCCTCATTTAGCAGTTATTGATAAAACTTTTTTAAAATCATAATTTGTAAAGAAGTAACTAAACTATAATAAAAAAAACTTTATAAAATGTCAACTAACCACGCAAGTGCACACATTACAGCCTTGCTCCCATCTAGCACCGTCCGCGTGAGCTGTCTCGTTGACCCAGCATGATTTCTGGCAGTCGCATTCCTCCACCTTGCTGATTCGTCCTTCAGCCGCTACTAACTGCAAAACAGAGAATTATATACAATCAAAACATTGTACTGAACGCATAAGGGACGTTACATGGTAGTCCATATACCCTTTCGGAAAGTTCCTTAAGATGCCTCGTCAGCTCCTGCACGGTGCTCTGCAACAGGGTGAACTGACCGCACGTCGGACACGTAGCGTCCAGGCTGGGACAGAGGGACAGGTACCCATGCGGACCCGCAATCAGTCTCACGTCTTGCATTGCTCCCTGGAAAATAAATATTCATAATTAACATAGCAATAATATTAGGTAAGGTTACAGAAATATTACTAACAAAAAAGGAAATAGCAATTGAAATCCATTAAATTACAATATCATAAGCTTAAAATACATAGAAATATCTTTGATTTTCAACAAATAAAATTATAAAATTAAAGACAAGATTAATTAATTCTCAGTAAATAATAAATTTGAAAACCTTTTTCTTTATACGGTTGTAGTTTCTCTACATAAAATTAAGCAACATCGGCAGATTGTGACAACAATACTAAAAAAAAGACAACCAGAAATCCAATAGTAAAAAAGAATTACAATACACCTAAAAGATCATATAATAACTTAATCGTAACTTCTAAAAAAATACAACTACATTATTAATAATTCAATTAATAAAAAAATAAAGAAACTGTAAAAACAAAATTAAAAAAAAAAAAAACAGAAAAACTAATTACTTATATTGCTAAATAATGAGTTTTTAAATAATAAACACTAGCTTCCCATACTACTAAAAAATATAATTAATAAAATGTAATCATTCCTATAAATTTTAGCCCAATACAACTAGTAATATTTAATATTAAAGAAATATGTGCATCTACATATAATCGTAAATTCAAAACAATTCCTATTCACAAAAAAACAAGGAGAATTTTTTTAAAGATAATTGAATTTTGTGTTTAATAATTATCAGAATTGCATCAGAACAACTTATTTGCGGACAAACAACTTGGTTTTAAAAATACTTTCATAATAAAATAAACAATAAAATAAAAAAACATATAACTAGCATTTTTTTGTTATTACTTTTTAGTAATGACTGTCCCAATTATACAGTGAGATCAAAAATAATTAACCTGTCCGCTATTATCTTATGTGCCGCCTCGTTCATACAGTTAATTAAATAAATTCTTTACATTCGAATACATAAGTGAGGATAGCTACACTATAGTAGTGTACACCATTGTGCGTATATGGCAAAATTTTACTAAAACTCTGTTTGATGAGATCATTAGTCATTTTTGATCTCACTGTATAATGGTATTTATGTTTGCAGATAATATTGGAACATTCATGTAGAGGTGCTATTTTTCAGTAGGAATTTTATGACAGATCAAGCGTGCGTCGAGTCAAACTGTCAGGGTGTTTTTTTCAGTATTGTTTGATATTTCATCACGGGCTACAACACAACATCTACAAATTATTCAGATGTATTACAAAAATCAGCGCTCTGCAAGGAATGTATTTCGTGCGCTCAGATCAACTTAACTTAACACACAATTCGCTGTACCATAAAACAATTTGAAACTCAATTTTCATTATATTATATTATGCGATCAAATAGACCATATCCAGCACGTAGTAAAAAAAATATATAGCGACGGTAGCTAAAAGTGTGCGCAATAACCCTGATGAGTTGGTTCGGCGCCGTTCTCAACAGCTTGGCTTGTCGTATGAAACAACTTGACGTATTTTACGCAAGGATCTTGGTTTAAAGCACACACAATACAACTCGTGCAAGAATTGAAGCCGGGAAACCTTCGGAGTCGTCACAGTTTCAGTCTTTGGGCTCTTGGAAAGCTTGAAGAAGATCTACTGTTTTCGATCAACATTTTGTTCAGCGATAAGACCCATTCCTGGCTTAATAGCTACGTCAATACGCAAAATTGCCGTATTGGGCTAAAGAGCAACCAAAAAAGGTTCAAGAACTGCCATAACATCCAGACAAAACAATGGTTAGGTGTAATGTTCTGGTTGGAATAATCCGTCCATATTTCTTCAAAAATTATGCAGGCCAGAACGTAACTGAACAATTTATCGCGCTAAAATAACGGACTATTTGCTGCCTAAAATTGAAGACCGTAATCTCAACGACATTTAGTTCTTACAAGACGGCGTTACTTACCACACAACCCGCAAAACTATGGTTTTATTGCGAGAATGATTCGGCAAACAGTTAATTTCACGCTTCGGACTGGTGAATTGGTCGCCTAGATCATGCGATATCACACTTCTAGATGTTTTCTTTTGGGGTTAAGTAAAATCATAAGTCTACATGGATAAGCCGACTACATTTGAGGAATTGGAAGCCAACATTATATAAGTCATTTGCCAAATACCACTCAAAATGCTTAAACACGTCATCAAAAATTGGAAAAATGAACTATGTTAGCCGTAGTTACGACTGTTTTGCTATAAGTAAATAAAAAAAATCAAGATCAAACTGCGTTTAGAAATGTGCATTATTCCATAGCTTATTATAAGATGAGTTACAATACCATAATGTGAAAACAACCAACACGTTAACTGCCACAATAAAGATAATAAAATTTAAATCTTGATTTTAGAACAATCTTTTGTGGTACAGCGTATGTGACATAAAACCTAAGTGTCGTTTTTGTGCGCCGCATGACACATACTCTATTCTACAAATTTCAACATAAATATTCTCTGTTATTTAACCAAAACAAAAGTACATGTACTCAAATCTTATACAAAACAAACAGTAATTGTTCCGAACAGACTAACCAGGATAATACAATCTGAAAAAAAAAGGCTTGACAGAGACAAAGCTTATCGAGTTTCTCAGCTTTGCATAAACAACAAAAATGTCTATAATACAACAAAAAATCAGTGCAAGGTAGTACAAAACTTGGAAATGGTCAAAACAATCTAGTTACTAATCCAAAAGAAAAAGTAGACATTTTTGCAAACCAATTTGCATCTAATTCTACTATTCTAAATACTCCTTTTGCTATACAATGCCGCCTAGTGGTAATATAATGAGTCTAATATCTTCTTAAATTAAATAGATAAAACTAATATTCTTAATACATTTGCAAATAAATTAACTCCCATTTTGACTAAAATATTTATCTTATCATAAAAAAAACATTCCCATAATGTTGGAAAATTGCAAATGTTGAACCTTTACCTAAAAAAGTCTGATTCTTCAAATTATAGACCAGTTGCATTATTGTCCAACCTGTCAAATTTTGTTAAAAAATATATTAATTTTCACATTGTCAAGTTCTTAAAACAAGATTTCAGATACTCAATATAGATTTTGATCAAAACGTTCAAATCTATCAGTAGCTCTAGATATTTTCAACGCATTGGTCTTGATCACAAATCTGTAAATCTTATCAGTAGTTTTCTTGATAATAGAAATTATAATTTGATAGTTTTAAGTCTCGCCCCAAAATCACAAATGCTGACGTTGCTCAAGGTTCTGCTCTTTTGCCAACATTAATCTAAGAGGTCGTGTCGCTCAGTCAGTCTCTATCGTGATTGTTAAGATAAGTATAATCTACCTGTAAGCACTATGTGCAAATAGTTCTAATAGTTCTATTCTATAAGCGTTAATTTTTTTATTTAAAAAATATTGACAACACAGTAATTTTATTAATATACAATAAATATTATTTTGATAGTTATGAAAAAAATTAATAATTTAATCAAACTCAATCTAACAATCACATCGACCAAAGATCAAGCACAGACAATAGTTTCGGTTCTACAAACCAGTCAGTGTGCCTTGTATTACAATGCCATCGCATAATAGCAAAAGAGCCACAGTCGTTTGTTTGATTATTAAAATTATATAGGTGTTTTTATCGTTAAACGCAAGAGTTCTACATCAGTGATGGTAATAACTGTGTTGTGCAAAAACTGATAAGGGAATTCTACATAAACTAAATAACTGAAACGCCGCTGGAGATGATACTATACCCACTAAACTACTTAGGGCCGCTTTTACAATCGTCGATTAAACAGATAGCGCTATTCCTATCTAAGGAGTATATAAAAATACGCTTTTACTATCCATTATAACTTATCTCTAGTATACTAACTAAGTAACGCGCACAACAAATTAGCATATGAACAACGTATACGTCAATTTATAAGTCAGTTCCAGAAACGGCCATCTTTGTTATAAATGATTTTATAGAAAATGCAAAAACGCGTTACAGCTAAAGTAGGATTTGTTGCCAAAATTTTTGCACAGAAGAAAATTGATAATTGTCGAGCATTATTTCCTTGATTGACGTAATCATTGGGATCTTCAAGAGGTTCGTCTTTATTTCTAATTCTAATTTGGGATTCATTGAATAGAGATTCTACTCGAGTATGTGGGTGATTGAAATTTTACAATGGCCCCGATCACTTTAGGAGTCCTGGCAATTTCATAAAATTTTAATTGTATGTTTTGAAAAAAATAAACCAGGAATAACTTATTCGGTGCTTAGAGCTGTAGTTATCTCTAGTATAGTAACCAACTAACGCGCACAACAAATTTGCGTATAAATGATTTATACGTCAGTTTATAAGTCATCATTGACGTTTCAATAGGTTATCTAGACTGCATCAAAGGCATAACTAATATTATACCAAGTATATACTGTAGATAAATTTATTCCTGCTATAAGTTATCTGACAATTGTAAAAGCGGTCCTTAAACAATAATCAGCTTAGGTATACAGGGTTAGTCAAAATTACCGGAACACCTGTATATTGAAAATATTTTTAATCAATAGTTTTTTTTTTAAACAAACAACTTTTGTATAAAACTTTTTTTTTAATTTTGTATGGTTGGAAAATGATTTAGATGTTCCGGTAGTTTTGACTAACCCAGTATATAAAAAGTATTGGCATTTCTTTGTATCCTGACGTAGAAACTGGGAAATTTCCATCCAAACTAATAAATGCAGTAGTCATTCCACCTTAAAAAAAAACTGTATTGAGAATTACAGACCAATTAGTCTGTTGTCCAGTTTCTCAAAAATATTTGAATCCGTTGTAAATAAAGTAAACAGCGTATTTTAAAGAAGCGTGAGCACAGCTTTATTTATTTGTATTATATATTTGACAATCAGGAATTAGGTCTAAGACTATTTGTTGATTTATATAAGACTTTCGATTGTGTAAAGTGTAAACCATGAAATATTGCACTGCTACACCGTAGCCGTGTAGTGGTGTGGCAATAAAATGATTCAAGTAATTTCTAACAAACAGGTCGCAAGCAGATATAATTAAATATAATTGATGGTTATGACCTCTATTACGTGATAATTCATGTTTATGAAATAATAAAACAGTTTACTATGTTTTTTATAACAAGTTTATTCTTACGAATGCATTATTAGTTTCAGTTCTACTAGAGCCTTCTACAAATCTCACGTTTTTTTTTTTTTTTCTAATAAAAAACTAACATAGTAGCCACAATTTAAAAGTTTGAAACACTTTTATCAAAAAGAGGGGGTCGCCGACCAATTTTTTTATAAAAATAAACTACTTCATTTAAAGAAATTTGATATGAGACAGCTTTAGTCTGATTTTTTGTTAAATACAAAAAAATTACATTCTGAAAGATAAATCTATCAGTTTTTAAACTATAGGTCGCAACCCCAAATAAGGTCGTTTAGCAAAATTCTGGGGGTCGCGAGATTCTAAAACTATGTATATTGTTACTATATTTATATAGGGTCGCCTAAAAACTCACAATCATAAATGGAGTCGTGAATGAAAAAAGTTTAAAAAGCCCTGATTTAGATACTACTAATAGATACTAATGTAGAATTGTAATTTAAAAACATTTTATAAATTTTTGAGTAAAAAAATGAGATTTAAAACATTTTTCCTCCAGTACAAACAACCCATCCGCAGTCATGCTCTAGAGTGTCACACTCACCCGCTCAAATCTCCGTCATTAAGTAATTGAATATTACAACCTCCTTTTCTGACATAAAAACACTTGCAGAGAGAACTTCCAATCTCTTGGTAATTCATTCCAGTTTAGTTTGTACAAAATGGGTTTATTCCAAGTTTCTGTCAAAAATATCAAGTGTCTGCCAAAAATATCAAAATCAGGTTGTCAAAAAAAAAAAAATGGCCAGTATTTAACAAAAATATCAAAATTCCGTTTTAAAGTAGCAACATCGGTTTATTAAATGTCAACAATGTAAAAATCCAGTTATAAAATAGCAAGACAGTACTAAAATTCGTCCAATAAGTGTTAAAAATGCTAAAATCCTGCCACAAAACATAAAATTATTAATAAAAAGTTAAAAATATCAAATTCAAAATTAATTTATAAAATAATATAAATTAAAAAAACCTACAAGTAAATAACAAAAGTATCAATATTTCAAACTCCATTCATTATGTGTCAACAATGCAAAAAATACAGCAATAAAATAGCAAAAACAAATTAAAAACCGGCTATAGAATGTTAAAAACAACAAAATTAAATTATAAAAAGCTAAAATGTCAAAAATTCAGCCAGAAACTCAAAAAACTGTGAGAAAATACCAAATCTGGCAAAAAAATGTACAAAACACTATAATCCAGCCAACAATTTAAAAAAAATACTAAAATCCGGCTATAAAACGTAAAAATCATTAAAATAACATTTTTAGTATTTCGTAGATCATGTTTATGTAAAATTTTAAGTTGTAATTTTAAAGTTTGTAACTTCAGCATCAGCACTTTTCACATCATTACAATTTTCAATCATTTAGAAATGCAAATGGCATATTTAAAACAAAATAATATAACTGTATGAGACTTTTGACCATGAGTAAGAAATACTCAAAATTTGATTGACATTCTTAACTTTTTCAATCCACTTATTTTTGTATGACTTTTTTAGAAATTTATTTAACACTGTTAGACATTTCTTTATATTTTTAAACGTTTTGTCTGCATTTTACATATTTGATATTATTTAACCACTTTTAGACGTTTACATAACTTGTTTATAGTTTATAAATTTTTTTGACATTTTAAGACAATGTTTACAACATTTTGTTGAGTTTTAACTTTTTTGTCTACTTTCAGTCATTTTTGGCCGGCCAATAAATAACAAAAATATGAAAATTTCAATTTAAAGTATCAAAACCTGTTCATTAATGGCGTTTTTGGCTGTCACTCTTTATGCACTGCGGTGCCCTCGGTGCATATTTTTGGCTAACAACGCTCTTTTTCAAAACGTAGGATAGACGGATATGCACCGGCAAAGAGCAATATCTTCTTACGTCAAATTTTAAGGCGCCCCAGAGCAACCTCAAACGCCATAAGTGTCAACAATCCGACCCCCTCTCCGAAAAATTAAATTTGCGCACGCTATCAGCACGATGGCTAGTGGACGCAAAGTCGGATTGCGATTCGAACAGCTGGCGCCAAAGTCCGTTTGACTACCTTGTAAATCAACCACAATTTAAAAACGGTGCGTCGGAGAACCAAACGGCTTATGCTAAGCATGACTTCAAAACCCCTGACAAAGACGCTTCGGCAGACCTTGCGACAAAATTCGGAATTCGTCCGACTGTGGGAAGACATAATAATAAATGAAAACAAAAAAATAAACTCAGATACATTATTTAAATAACGATTTTTAAAAGTGAGGGAAAGTTAAAAAATTATATATAAAATTCAACAAAAACATTTTATACTTTTTTTTACTTATAAAATTTAGCTACCCTGATCGGCTACACCGATTTTTTTCAAGTAATAAATTTTAATTTTCCAGAAACTTTATAATTCATTATCTGGCTTATTATAAAACTTTTACTACATTTTTTAACATTTATCAATAATATTGATTGTAAACTATAACAATTAGAAATCTTAATCGTGTGTGCAGTTATGTTATCAACATACTACGTATTTTATTCCATTATGCGATATGAGATTATAGACTGTAGTAGTCTTCCCAAAGTAATAGAATATTTTAAACGCAAAAGCGTGTTGTGAGAATTATTTCCAATCTCAAAAGAGACTCCTGTAGAGAAGCATTTAAAAACTATCGAATTCTTATACTGTCGAGCGTATATATATATATTTGAAGTTCTCTGTTTTGTTAAAAAGTACAATGACAAATTCAACAGTAATATCTAAGGCCAGATAAACACCACTTAGCGTTATATGAAAAATCTTTAAATTATATGAGAAGTAAATTATTTAATAATCTTCCCTTCCAATAGAGCTAAAGTCAATTAAAGATTTTAAAATATTCAAGGCAAACAATAAAAAATACTTAATGAATTTAAATTGCTATGATAATTTAACTTATGTTTTGTCTTATGTATTTTTATGTTAAATGAAATTTTAATTAGAAAACTGTCTGTAAGTTTTATATGCTATTGCACTTTCTATAACTTGTTTCATTTACTGATGTACTACGTGTAATTTGTATGTGTTATTCAAATGATAATATATAAATAATATAGTAATACATTTTCATTATTATAAGCGTCATGACATATAATGCAAACCAGAAACAACAGCAATGTTAATTAATATTTTAGCGTTGCTAGGTAATATTTAAAAAACTTCATATGATTGACTAAAAATTGATATTAACAGTAATTTTAAATAAAATCGATATTCAAATTTTACAGAATATGCCCGCATATAAAAAAATGAAGATGTTAAAAAATATAATTTAATTAATTAAAAATGTTTTCAATAAAATTGGCTTCAAAAACATAGAGCAGTATATATTTTACAAATATGATTTTATTAAAAAACTTATCATCAAATATTAAATAATCAAACAAACAACTGTGATCTAATGCAATTACACTAGTTTGAATAAATTATTAATTTATTACAAATCAAATATTAAGTTTATTTAAAAAAAAATCATCGCATTTTTTTCTTAGAATTTAAATTTGACAAACCGTCGCTGGACTATTTGAAAAAAAAAATAATCAAAAAACTTAAGTGGAGTAATTATGGCCCAAAGATCAATTTAAAGCATGAAATTTTGTACAGCCCTAAGTGAACAGTGTCGCGCAAACTAATGATATCAAATTAAACACCATGTTTTGTGTTGTACACTGTATAGATCTACTTCATTAAAACACTAATTAATTTACGTGAGGTTATTGAACTATCAACCATTAAAGAGTAAATATAAGAGCAAACAATTCAACATTTGATTAATATGCATTTAATTTTATAACATTACCTGTGAACAATTACGTGTAAATGCATTAAGTTCATCGACTCGACAATATTGAAAGAGCGTAATTAATACGAACATATTTTTTTAAACGTCACCCTTCGACAGTTCTAAATGAAACAAACTAATCGTTTTCCAATATATTTCAAACAATTCAGCAGTCGCATAGACTATATATTTCAATAGTAAAATTTAATTTATTTTAGCCTGATATATTCGATCATTTTCTTTTTCTAATTTGAATTCATATTTATTATCATAAAACGCTGTTGGTATCGACAAAAAAAACAAGATTTCATTATTTAATACGAAATACGGAACGTTTTGTTGGTAACAGAAAACAGTATATTACGATAGAAAAACAGGCCAGCATATGTTTCATTGTAAATTAACAATATAATTTTATTAATTGTGTATTTCTTAATTATACATCTCATTTTTGTTTTGATTTATTTTCATTTAGGTTTAATTAGTTTGGAAAAAGGATAACAATATACTAATAATTAGCTTATGATTGAGTTTTTAATAGCAAAAAAACTTTAAAAGTGATTATAATGGAAACAAGTTTGTGGAATAATTATTTTAAATTTATTTAATTTTCGAGATATATTTGAAAAGATTATTTTTTTATGCCTGATCAAAAACACCACTCTGTTATTTAGGGTTATATTATTAAACATAATTTTAGCAAAAAGAAAGCAAAGAAAACAATTAAAAATTTTGAATGATCTCTTTTTAAAACTTACAAAATGTAGTACCCAAAGCAATTGTGCAGTCTTGTTCCAAATCGTTTTAACTACTGTTTATTTATAATCTCTAGAAATTGTTCCCATTATAATAATGATGGGATTGGTTCAAACGTATACATGTGACTCAAAATGTATTTGGGTAATTCCATTACTTTTCGACCAATTTGAAAAAGTCGACCTCTTTGATTTTGCTCAAATTTTCAGGGATCAAAATATAGATGAAAAAAATGAGATTCCCAAAATTTTGGACCTTAGAATAATGCCTGTTCAAAATGATACACATTTAAAGGTCAAAAATTTTACAATAAAACGTCTTTTTTAGCTTATTTTGTATCTCAATTTTTGGGCTTCTGGAAAAAGATAAAAAGGTCTACGTTAGCTCAAATTATTCCTTATTACATGTACTTTAAAACCCATATTATTATGTTTGATATCGAGGCAGTCATTTTGATATATAAAGCTTTAAACATTATTCCAAAAAAAACCGTAAATTTAGCAAAATCGCAAAACTTTGCTTTCTTAGAACCGTTCTAACTTTGTCAAATCTTAACAAAATTTGATTCGCAAGGTCTAGATTTCCTCGTGTTTAATCTCTTTTTAAAGTGATGACACAATACTTATAGAATCAATTCGTATACACCATTAGTTTGATGCAGGAAGTTGCACATGTTTTCGCAATCTTCAAAACTTGTAATTTTCAGGTCCCAAAAAAGCGCTGTCACCCTATGTCGATTTTAGTCAAAATTTCAGTAAATACTCTTTAGAACACAAGAAAAAAGGTTATCGGTATGAGAAATGGTATATCGCTCATTATCAAGAAATTTTTAATATTTAAAAATTGTCGAAATCGGCAAACGGCACATTTTTTATCTCAATTTTTGGGCCTCTGGAAAAAGATAAGAAGGTTTGCGGTGGCTCAAAATATTCCTTATGCATGTACTTTAAAACCCATATTTGTATATTTAATGTAAGGGCAGTCATTTTAATATATCAAGCTATAAACATTATTTAAAAAAAAAACGTAACTTTTGAAAAATTGCAAAATTATGCTTTGTTTAAACCGTTCTAACTTGGTCAAATCTTAAAGAAATTTGATCCACGAGGTCTAGATTTCTTAGTGTTCAATCTTTCTTTAAAGTTATCACACTAGACTTATAGAATCAATTCATATTCACCATTATTTTGATGCAGGAAGTTGCACATGTTTTCGCGATCTTCAAAACATGTAATTTTCAGGTCCCAAAAAAACGCTGTCACCCTATGTCGATTTTAGTCAAAATTTCAGAAAATACTCCTCACACCACAAAAAAAAAGGTTATTTATATGAAAAATGATATATTGGGTATTATCAAAAAGCCATTGAGAAAATGCAAGTCGTTGTGCTGCGTCGCCTAGTTGTAGGTGTTGTACTTTTGATAATAATATGGGTGAACATTTTCACTAAAAACGCGTCAAAAAAGTTGCTTTCTGTCGGGAAATCTCAATTGCTAGAGCATTACCATTACAGAATCCGTAAACAAAAATGATATCTGCGTATTCTCTGTTGTTGAAAAGCAATTTTATCAAATTTTGCTAACCGAACCAAAGAAAACTGTTTTAACAAATATCAAAAGCTTGCATCAATGCACACTTGTTAAAGTAATGTTGTTTTGTTTGTGTTTTTTTGTACAATAAAAAGTGTTTTAAATATTTTGTATTTGTTGACTATCTCAAAAACAAAACTAGATAGACAAAAAGTGATTTAGATTTTCTGAAGAACAATGCCAATTTTGACAATTTTTGAATATAAAAAAATTCTTGATAATGCCCAATATACCATTTTTTATATAAATAACCTTTTTTCTTGTGGTCTGAAAAGTATTTACTGAAATTTTGGCTGAAATCGACATAAGATGACAGCGTTTTTTTGGTACCTAAAATTACAAGTTTTAAAGATCGCGAAAACATGTGCAACTTCCTGCATCAAAATAGTGATGAATATGTATTAATTCTATAAGTCTTGTGTAATAACTTTAAAGAAAAATTGAACACAAAAAAATCTAGACCTTGTGGATCAAATTTCTTTAAAATTTGACAAAGTTAAAACGGTTTAAACAAAGCATAATTTTGCAGTTTTGCTATATTTACGGGTTTTTTTGAAATAATGTTTGAAGTTTGATATATCATAATGACTGCCCCAACATTGAATAAACAAATATGGGATTTAAAGTACATGTAATAAGGAATATTTTAAGCCATCGTGAACCTTTTTATTTTTTTCTAATGTCCCAAAAATTGAGATACAAAAATGTGCGGTTTGCCAATTTTGCCAATTTTTGAATATTAAAAAATTCTTGATAATGCCCGATATACCATTTCTCATATAGATAACCTTTTTTTTGTGCTCTAAAGAGTATTTACTGAAATTTTGACTAAAATTGACATAGGGTGACAGCGCTTTTTCGGGACCTAAAAATTACAAGTTTTGAAGATCGTAAAAATATGTGCAACTTCCTGCATCAAAATAGTGGTGTATGCGTATTGATTCTATAAATCTAGTGTGATCACTTTAAAAAGAGATTAAACACGAAGAAATCTAGACCTTGTGGATCAAATTTTGTTAAGATTTGACAAAGTTAGAACGGTTTAAACAAAGCAAAGTTTTGCAATTTTGCTAAATTTACGGTTTTTTTTGGAATAATGTTTAAAGCTTAATATATCAAAATGACTGCCAGAATATCAAACATCAAAATATGGGTTTTAAAGTACATGTAATAAGAAATAATTTGAGCCATCGTGGACCTTTATATCTTTTTCCAGAAGCCCAAAATTTGAGATACTAAATAAGTTAAAAAAGACGTTTTATTGTGAAATTTCTGACCTTCAAATGTGTGTCATTTTAAACAGGCAATATTCTAAGTTCCAAAATTTTGGAAATCTTATTTTTTTTTCATCCATATTTTGATCTCTAAAAATTTGAGCAAAATCAAAGAGATCAACTTTTTCAAATTAGTCAAAAAGTAATGGAATTACCCATTTATAATTGGATTTGAGAAACGTCAATAAATAATCTTATTATAATCATTCTTTAAAACTTTTTGCATACATTTATCTGATAATATTGCTATATCGTCCACAAATCTAAGCATAGATGGTTTCTTTAATTCTACTTATTGCATCTTCTTTATATAGGTTAAATAGTAACGGTCATAGAGTATACCCTTTCTTAACAACCGTTTCTACCGTTTTCCTAATCATCTTCACAGTCTATTCTTGTTTCTTTTAAAATCATAAACATTTTATTCTAATCAACATTATCAAAGACTTTTTCTAAATATACAAATACTATGAGTGTTTGTTGCTTTTCCTACTTTTATTTTAGCGCAAAAATTGGCTCTGGTGTTCTTATATTCTTCCTAAATCCAAATTAGTCTTCGGCATCAAAGTAATATTATTTATTCATGGCGATTAGCAATGTTAATACAATTTTTGGTTTTCAAAAAAAAGTAGACAACCTGTACAGGTCAAGAGCAAATAAATCTAATACAATTAATTTTGGTTTAAAAGTAAACAAACAAAATGTTCCATGAGCAACATGTTATAAAAAAAACATTGTCGGGCCTAATTTGGTTGGTATTAGGTAGTTCAAAAGTAAAAATAATTAGAAATAATAAAAAATCATAATTACATCACTACAAAAATATTTGTGCTCATATGAAATTCAGAGTTTATTATAGGTGTTATCCCAAATTTATTTTCTCATGATTGTACCTTATTTACCTTTCCTTCATCACATACATTTTGTTAAATGTTCCTTCACCAGAAACCTATGCAAAATCTGGCTACTACATGCTTGGAAAAATTACAAATTTCTAGTATAAAAAATAAATTGGTGTATTTATACTTTCAAGTTAGTGGTAAACAAGCAAAATGTTACTTTTACAAATATGACAATTTGCTTTCACTATGCTGAAACCATGAATGTCAATGGAAACAAACAAATCCACACACAATTTACAACTAAATGAGAAATCAAATCCGGCTTGTAGTATAAAAGCCAAGCACATTTGATATTTATTAGCATAAAATAATTGATTTTCTTAAAATCCAAATGAATGCAATTTGCTCCAACGATATTTCTTCTTGAGTTTATTTAAATATATAAGTCACAATCCATTCCTATCATTATACAAAGTAATTTAGAAGAACCGCAGTACACAGCAAGTAAAAGTGGCAAACAATTGGCAAGCTACGCCGGTGCGGAAAAATGTGCAGCATCGTGTGTTTATGTATAATAATTATGTTAAAAATGGTGAATCTATTATCCAAACACAGCGTCTCTTTCGTTTACATTTGAACGTTGGTTGTTACGGAAAAGTACTAGATCGCAACACCATCCCATTTTTTAAGGAATACGTTGCCACCGTCACCGTCACATGATCACCAACTTTCTTGTGCCAAAACTTTAAACATGAAGAATAGGCATTGAAAATATATGGTTTCAGCAGGATAGAACAATGGCCTCAATAAGAGTTCTTCTCAAAATTTTTCTAATTTCACGTTTTGAAAACGTGCCCTGGCCACCTCTTTCTCCTGATCTAATAACTTGTCATTTATTTTTGTGGACTTTTCTAAAGTCTATGAAAATAAGCCACAAACATTGGAAGTGTTGAAAAATGCATTTCGGCGTGAATGCAGAGAACTAATCGAGAACTATTAGAAGATGTTATGAGCAACTTTGTACATAGGTTTAAAATTTGTATCCAAAAAAGAAGTCGTCATTTAAGTGATGCCATTTTCTGCATTTAGTTAAATAAAATGGCATTCTGTAACAAATGTTAATGTTAATAAATAATGTAAAATCAACCAAATACGCAATATTTCAAAACCATGCGGTTCCCCTAAATCACCCTATAGTAGTAATGCATAAGTAGATAACTAGGACGTTTCTACCAATAATATAAGCACGTCAAAAACAAACTAGATATTTTTGCACTATATTCCTCTGTCATATTCATTCTCCATATATTTGTATTTTTTTTCTACCAGCCCAAAATTTGCACACTATTTTCTCATTTCCATATTTAAACCTTACCAAAATCTTTCTTTATCGTTTACCATGACTCAAATAAACAAAATATTTTGGCAATTTGTTTTGCACAACAAAAACATAACTCTCATTGTATCTTAAATCGTGTAAGGCATTCTCTTTTATTGCATTCCTATATCCTTATTTTTCACCATAATTTTCTCCATAATACTCTTTCATTCTCTCTCATTATTTCAACTTTCTTATAATTATATCCGTTTCTATTGTAATATTTCTTTCTATTTACACCTACTTTTTCATACTTTTCAGTCATTTTCTTAGTTAAACACTATTCCTAAATTTCGCATTAATTTTCCTGCTTCCACTCTTTATCTCTATTTTATCACCCATTTCCAGTATTTTGCCCGTACAGACTCTAGTTTTTTTTTGTGCGTTCTTTCCAATCCCTTATTTTTGTTTCATACAGCATCACATTTTTCAAGTTTTTGCATAAGCCAAGCAACTATTCATTATTTTAAATCGCAGTACTATCAAATAAGATAAATAAAATTAAAACTACTAAACTAAAACTAAAAAAAAAACTCAAATACAATACAAATACAGACAAATGTTTTAGTTTTCTCAGCCCCTTGTCAATATATCTCGATAGCATCGCTTGATGATAGTAAGAGACAAATTCAAACAAATAATTTAACAACAAGAACGTACAAAATAACGTTAACCATGAACAACAATTATCGTTTAAATTAAATAACAATAATGTTTGCGTTTGGAGAAATAAAAACTTACTCACGAGAGGTCTGCTCAGCGCTATATAGTTTATTAGCTGTACATTACTTCCATACATTGGCGGACAACTTAATCTGCTTATTTACAGAGCCGCATGTTCAGTTCAGCACAAGAACTCTTCTCGACAAACATGCCGCAAAATAAAAATATTTATCTATTATAATTTATTTATTATCTATTGCGGGATAATTTATAAACATTATATTGTTTTAACATTAAATAATCTGGACAAGTTTTAGTCAAAACAGATCAAGAAGAACATGGCTTGCACTGATAGAATTACTTTTAATTCTATGTCAAAACTTCGTTAAATGTAAAAAAAACATATTTTTAGATACAAAGGTTTACGCCCAAACCCCTCAACTATTTATATTACGCTATTTGGGCAGCTGTGTGATACACACTTCAACAACGCATTGAAATTGGTGAAAAATTTTCAGTCACAGTTCGCAAAACTAAAGCACTTTTTGGTCGTCGTAAAGCACTTTCTCGGCCGGCAATAGTAATCCTGGTGAAAAAATTTAAGGCGTTGGGACAAGTTTGTGATATGAAGAATCAAAACCGTGTGCATCGCTCAAGAACACATGAGAATATTGCTGTAGCCCGTAGTGTTGAAGAAAACTCAGGTTTGTCGATTCCTTGTCGATCTTTGGAATTAAACATTCCACAAACAACATTACACCGTATTTTGCATAAAGACTTAAGTCTTAAGGCTTTTAAAGTTCAGTTAACACAAGAACTCAAGTCGGTAGATCACCATAAAAGTCGTATCTTTGCTAATTGGGTCCTTCAAATGCATCAAAATGATCCGGAATTTTATCGAAAAATCATCTTCAGTGATGAGGCCCATTTTCACCTCGGAGGCTACGTTAATAAGCAGAATTGTCGCATTTGGAGCTCAGAAAATCCAAGAATGATTGTTGAAAAGTCTTTGCGTCTTCAACGTGTCACTGTTTGGTGCGGTTTTTGGACTGGCGGTGTGATTGGACCATACTTTTTCGAAAATGAAGGTAGTGCAACTGTTACGGAGAATGGATGGCGCTACCGAGCTATGATTAATGATTTTTTATGGTCAGAATTGGAAGATATTGATATGGACGACGTTTATTTTTAACAAGACGGCGCTACGAGCCACACAAGCAACAAAACAATCGCAATTTTGCAAGAAAAGTTTCCTGACCGTGTTATTTCTCGAAGAGGTGATCACAATTGGCCACCGAGATCTTGTGATTTAACACCTTTAGACTTTTTTTCTTTGGGGCCTCGTAAAAGATAATGCTCCACAATCGATTAAAAACCTTAAAAAATTCCATATTCGAGAAGATATCGAGAACATACAGCCGCAAATTTGCAAATTGGTCATAGAAAATTTCATGAAAAGAATGTGGTACTACAACCGTAACCGTGGCGGCCATTTGACTGATATCGTTTTCAAATGTTAATGGCATACCTTTCTCTTTACAATAAAATAAACATTTATTGATTTCTCTTAAAAAAATACCCGTTTTTTTAAATATCAAAATGAAACCTCTTATTGAAAAACCCTAATTATGCTAATAGAAGTTGAACATGTTATCTTTGATCATACCTGAGTAGAACACTAACTGAACGTTCTACTCTAGCCCCCATAACTATAGTTGGTCGCTAACACTCTGCCCGCGCTGCGCCTTATTATTTATATTACATAGTCGTTGACAGAGCCTCAGAAAAAAAGTGTGCATAGTATTATCTGCTATAGAACATTGGCTTTCAACAACGTCACGTTAAATTAAATTCTGGTTTAAAATTAAATTATCTTTTTTTGTTTGTAAAATGCATTTGAATTTGTAATTGTTAAAAAATTTATTAATTAATATTGAATCATTTATCATGTTCCAATTATCATTTTCATCAGTTTTATTACTTGTCAAACCTCAATAATCGTTTTTTGGCACGTTTACTTTACTTACCCAAAATTATGTTCCAGTGACATGTGACTTTTGACGTCACTAAACAGTACTAGCTAGAAAATAAAAAAAACCACTCATTTGTTTACAATTATAAATGACAACTTCATAAACTGTTTAAGATATCATTTTTTATTTGCTTTATAATTTAACAAGAAATAATTTTGTTGTTTTTAAAACATAAACACACGTGCAATATTTTTTTTGTAGACGTAGTAAGGTGTTAGCCTCGGCAAGTGACTTATGCATAACATTACTTTCCGGTTTTCTTCTCTGAGGTAAATCCTGTTTGTTGTACTGTCAATCTAATCTGGATTTGGTACTAGTTTAAGGTAAAATTAATTTCAACAAAACAGAATTTATGGATTCAAACTCTCAAGTTAATTTTAGTAAAACACAATGTTTAAACTCACAGGTTTAGCAATTTAAATATTTAACAGCTATTGTCACCCATAATAGTTTGGGCACGCACGTTCGCAACGTTCTGGGTTGTCTTAATACAATATGGTGAAACCAACATATATCTAAAATGGTTTAAGCACCTTATGCGCATGGCTGAGGATCGGTGGCCAAAGAAGCTGTTTAAGTAGGTCACTCCAGACAGACGTAAGCCACAAGTCCACAAAGGTCATGGAAAAAAAACTTAAAACAAGCCATGAGAATCCGAGAATTAAACAAAGACAATGCCCTGGGTAAAATAAAAAGATAGAGATTAAGAGTAGAAAGACAACTCGCAGCTGTACAAAAACCCCCTTATATAAACTTTCTAAAGGCTCAGTGCCCGGTCAGTATTTGTGTTGTACAAACTCGTTTATGTTTTATTCTCTACTTATTCTTTTATTTCAGGAATTAGTTCTCTCGTCCATTTCCCCTTTTATCTTCTGCCTTTTGTGACACTGTTTTGTAGGCCTTTCTGATCCTTGCTATTAGCCAACTGGCTTTTTCTTCTCAACCTCCGTTGGTTGACATAAGCCTATTGAGCTTACACTTGATTTCCTTTGTTCCCCTGACCGCTTCCTTAACATATTCGGACCACCTTTGTTTCGAGTGTTACTATAAACTAGATTCCACAGTTTTGGTCCTAGTGCTGAGCCCTGGGGTACATCTTTAGCCAGTTTAAAATTTCCCATGGCTACTAAGTTTCTATCCTGTAAGTAGCTCCATATTATCTTGATAATTTTCCAGTTCCTCAATTTTCTTCTTCTCCTTCTCCTCCTGCTTTATTCTCCAAAAAATAACTAATAATAATAATAAGCACCCTTCCTTCTTTTAGGCATTTGTTGGTTATTTGAAAAATGGTAATCTCGTTTCGGTCTAGCGCAGCTTTTAAAATTTCTGTTGTTATTTCGTCCGGACCTGGTGCTTTATTGTTAAGCAATTCTTTTATAATCTCCTTTATCTCTTCCGTAGCAGCCACTGTTTCTTCTTCTTCTTCACTTGTTTGTAGTTTTTCTACCAATTTCTCAAATATAACTTCTTTTCCTTTATCTTCATTTAGGTAGACTCCCTTTGCTCTTTCTCACAATTTGTTTAATCACTATTTTGTACGACTTTACCCGTCTATAGATTCTATCTTTCCAGCATCTTTTTTTTGCTATCCCTAATTGCCTTTTTCAAGTTTTTCCTGTCGTTTTTTAGTTCCTCTTTCGTTTCCTCTGTGTTTTCATTTGACTTTCCTCCCTATTTGTATTGCTCTTATTTCTTCGCACCACCAGAATGGTCCTTATGTTGCATTGTATTTTAACTCATATGTACACATAAACCAATCCGAGCACCTTACTTTTTTCACAGACCTCCGTAAGCTTCACTAACATGGATGGCGGGAGCGGACGGCTACATTTTTATTGGTATCTGTTGCTGCCGGAAATAAACAATAAAATGTCACCTTCCCGCTGCAAAGCGGAATCAATTAGAAACAAGCAATACCAATGTAACAAAAACCGGTACAAATGTAGCGGTTTGCTCCCGCGTTATCAAAGCAAACTTTGAGTAAAGTCGCGAGAATACGTGTAAAGTGTAATTGCAACTTTCTGGATTCTGGGTTTGAGTAGAAAGGTAACACCATTATCACTGCACTTGGGCTTAAGTGAGCCTTAGTGATGCAGACGCAACATATTTGAATTTAAATAATTCTATTTGCCATTGTCAATATTATTTAAATGTGACATTTAATTGGAAAAACTGCTCAGGTATTCCTTGTCTTATTCAGTATGTTACTAACAGTAACGTATGTATGCATATTTTATACTAATAATAAAATGACTTTACTTGCTGGGTATGGTAACACAATATGGAAATTATGATACGCTTGGAAAAAAATCATTATTTTGAAGCAAATATTGACGGCTAATGTTTATTAAAATGTAGACACCAAACAACTTGTGCTGCTAGGAATTAAACTGTACTGTATTGCTATACCAAGAATAGGAAATGAAACTTATAGAAGCTTCAATAACCCTTTATTAAAAATATGCAAAACAGATTGAATGTAATTGTAGCATATTTTTTCAGTCTTAATTATTTATTGGCTAATGTAAGGATTTACATTAAAATTAACTACATGAAATAAGAATTAAACAGAAATGTTAATAACAAGATTAAACATCGCATTTGAATGCGTGTGACAACATAATCTACCAAAATTACTGGTATTAGATTAATCATAAATAATACAGAATTGGAGCATGCCAAAGGTCAAATGCAAGCAATTCGAGGTGACAATTGACAAAATTGACACGGAAGTCTGCAATATCGACGAATCAAGAAATAGTTAAATAGTTTATAGCAGCTTGTTTTTTGTCTGGGGACATAAAAGCACTAAAAGTTGTAGCGTGCTTATAAAATAAAGAGTTTAGAGGAAATTATATAGCATACTCAATAAATCACAAATACTGTAAAGTTTTAGATCACGAAGAGCTATGTTAAATTATATACCTATATATAAATTTCAGCATAATTTTCTAGTTACACACCCCATTTTGCTTATGAGTTACACCTATATCAGCCTATATGTGATCTATCAAAATACGTACAAGATTTAATAAGTAATTTTTAAAATAGGCAAAAATCGAATTAATTAAAAATGTTACATATGTGCACTAATAAATATTATATCACCTTTCTATTCCTTCCTTTTAATAGATCTACAATTTCATAAATACTTTTAAAAGATGTTATAAAGATATCAATATTAAATTTTGTTTCTGTTGAATAATGCTTGTTTATCTACTTTCCACTTTCCACGTTTAATTTAATTAGTAATTACAATTAAAATAAAACTTTAGAATCACATAACTTACAATGTATGAAATATTAGGAATGCGGTGTAAATGACATTAAATTGTCTACTACAGATTACTTGCAGCTGATATTCAATTATTAATAGACAATGTTGTAAATTAACCCAGAACCATAGACGTGTTAGTCACACCTCATAATATGTGCTTCCATGTTAGCCCTGTGGGAAATTGCAACTAACATATGGCCGGCAAATGTTTGCAGGTGATTTATTAGATGGTTACTTAAGGGATTACTGCTGTAGGTGTTATAGAAATACAGAATAATAATGTGTAATTCGTTTTTTTTAATACTTAAAAATTTCTAATTATTATAAGCGTTATAAAAGTATCATTATTAATTATACACAATACTTTTATCTATATTTACATGTTTTACATTGGTTTTATAGATAGATACATGTATTTTTCCCTTAGCAACTAGACATAGCTAGTGTGATAAGTCATAATATAGAAAACAAGTAAATACTAAATAATATAAATTAATTAATATAACATGCAGATGAGCAAAATCAAATTATTGGTGTATTGTACAAGTAGCATGTATGATACTTATTTTCCACGAACAAAAATAAAACAACCTGAATGAAATATTGAAAAATTTACAACAGCCTAAATATATGAACGTGGTCCAATATAACCTTTAAAATAATTTAAGTTTCCTTAACAATAACAGTTTGATGACACAAATTTAAATTATATGATTTTTAATATTTATTTGACATATTTGACATAATATATATGTATATACGTCGGGTGGAAAAATGGCTACTCAAAATTAGATATTTTGTAGGTACTTTCGGTTGTAAAACTGACATAAACTTATTTAATCATACATAAGAGAAGACGCTTTATGTCATATTTACGTAATGTCAACATGTCAACAACGTTCGGCTGTAAAAGTGGTTTAACTGAAAATTACCAGTTTTGTTGCAGCAAAACTATTTTATATAATCGATTTTTTTACCTGAATAATAGAGCAGAAAAACAACATAGACATTGAAGCATACATAAGTTATTAAAATGTGGATGATAATAATTTTAACAATAATGATAAAAATAAACTACTAGACAATATTTTTGATAATTCTGACAATGGTCCCAATTGGTACCAACCAAAAAAAACAAATAAACAAAATTAACATTTTAAAAAGTAAAAAAGATTAATTACAAAGCAAAAATGCGGACTGATACGACGATTTAGCAGCCCAAAGATCGAAAAGTTAATACGCGTCATTCCCTAAAATCTAAGAGTAGTCACAGATTATAGTAAATTTTGAAAATTCCTAAAACACTGTTTTTATTTAGAGCAGGCAAAAATATCGAGTTTAGCTATTTCGTGCTGCTAAATCATATTTCGGGCCTCAATACACTATATACTACACTGACAAACAAAAAATAGAAAACATTTTAAGATTATTAAAATTATGACTTAGTTTTGGAATTTTTTGTTTTAACCTTATGTTAGCAAACTGTAAACATTTGTACTGTATTTTGCACACTAAATTAAAAATTCAATGTTGAATCGTAAAGCGTTTAGTTCAGACAAAGTTCAAATTTTTGTTCCTAGGACTAATATGGAACAAAAAATATGAAAAAAACTTATCACTAATAACAAGTATTGCCCCCTCTTGCATTAATGACTGCTTAAAGTCAACGAAGAATACTTTGAATTAAATAAACGATCACATTTTGGGTCAATATTATTCCATTCCTGCAATAGCAACTGTCTTAGCTCCTGAGCAGTGATTGGAGCAGATGTATGCTTTCGGATACGTCGTCCCAACACATCCCAGACATGTTCTATGGAATTCATGTCCGAGCTGAGAACTGGCCAATCAAACCGCAAAATTCCCACTTCATCCAGATAATTTCTGACAACTCTAGCAGCGCTCGCCCATAGTTGTCATGAAAGGCATAACATAATCTTCAAGAACCTCCTTAATGTATCTGTAAACTGTCAGGAAGCCATTTTCTATAAAGACCAAGTCTTTGCGTGCTTCGGTAGAAATTCCTAAACCATAACCAACCCACCGCCAAATGAAAGTTGCTTATCAGTACAAACAGAAGCGTATCTTTCTCCGCGTCTTCTCCACACATGCTGGACGTCCGTCTGATCCATTGAAGCAAAAGCGCGATTTATCTGAAAACAATACCCTGCTCCTGTTCTCATTATTCCAAGCCCGGTAATTTCAAAAGTCAATCTTGCAACACAATGTCGGCGATGTAAAGGTAAAGGTAGACCTGTAGCCATCTTTCTACAAGACAATCCAGCACCCCAAAGCTTACTCCTAACGGTCCATTCACTAAAATTTACATCTCTAACTTCATGGAGTTGATTTCGTAGATAGACTGCAAAAGCTGTACTATTCCGCAAACTTGTGGACATCAAAAAACAATCATTTCTGTTCGTGGTCACTTTTTTTGGCCATATCCTGATCTTCTGGTTATCAGGCCAGTATCCAAGTAACGCTGATACACCTTTTGTACAGCACAAAGGCTTTTAGCATCAATACTTGCAGTTTCACGTTTTCCTCGCCCATCTTCAATCGACGCTATAATTATTGCCACAACAATAGGGCATTATGACTGTTAAGTACAGTACACCGTGTGAATGAGTTTTGCAGAGAAAAATCAACACTAAGTAAAACAACCGTAACAAAATGTAGGTTTTCAATTAAAGCAAAATAGATGCTGTTTCATGAAAGTCTGTAACACAGTGATAATAACTGACAGATAGATAACATTTGTCAAGAAATGACTTATTAAACGCCTACTTTGGTTTACAATTTGCAAACATAAAGTTAAAGCAAAAAAATCCGAAAATCATAATTTTAAAGTGACCTCTATTTTTTGCTCGCCAGTGTATTAGCAAGGCGTGTTGCTACAGATTTATAGCTAAAATGGTAATTATTATTATTAAGTTTTAATTCTGAATTTAAAATAAAGTAAATAAATACTTTCATTTCAACACTAGTGATGTTATTATAACAAATAAAATGTTGACATTTCAATATAGTATTACATATGCATAAACTTAATTATGATTGACATACATACATAATTGACGTTTATGAATTAAAATTTGTCACTTTTGACAGAACGTTGATGTAATTAAACTGTTAAATTAAATGCTTTCCTTTTACTGTTCTGGACGGTTCCGAACAACTCTGTGCGGTACGCCCCATGTACTTTTCACAGAGAGCGCGACGCCCCAACTTGTTCTGAGTGTCTTTTCCCTCTCCCCTCAACCGCTGCCAAAAACGATGCAAAGCGGTAGTCAGCGAGCGCGTTCATTACGCATGATGAGTCGTTCTGAACGGGGCCACTAATTCCATAATATTTATTCTTTGCATAGATTATTTTAAAAATATTATGAAAATGATGTAAAAAGTGAGAGGGGTTCATGAGGTTACAAAACCCTTAATTTTTTTTTTTAAGGTTTCATACCCTCATGAACCGATAAATAGCTACTAATAAGTTATAGAAACAAACAAAAATATAGTAAAGCAAATTTCTTGATGTACCCCGCTCTGCTATGGCCCGTTTGAAATAGAATTGCCCATATACATATATAATTATAAAAAAATAAGTTGATTTGTAGTATTTTAACAAAAACGTCAACTTTAGCGTCATTGTTGTTTCCACATATAATTTGATAATCGATTTATTTTTCACCAGTACATACAGAAAGGACCAAACTGTAATATGTCGGAGTATTTTAGTCAAATAATAGTTAGAAAATAGACAAAAAAAAACTAATCAAATATAGAAATAAATGCGTTTTTATTTATTTTTAAATGCATTTTGTTGCTATTTGCAAATATAATTTGACAAAAAAACTCCGACATATTATAGTTTAATCTTTTCTAAATGTACTGGTAAAAAAATAAATCGATTATCAAATTATATGTAAAAACAGCAATGACGCCAAAGTTGCCGTTTTCGTTAAAATACTGCACAAAAAATTATTGTAAGACATTTGCTTTCTCCCGTAACATAATTTCTTTCTGCATTAGATAAACTACGGCTGGAAAACACAATTGGTTTTGACCATGTGTGAATTTAGTCAAAACTAATTCTGCAACATATAAAATTTAAGTGAATCATTATGTAACCAGTTCTAAAAACTTCTAACGTAGTCACATAGAATTATGTAATACTAAGGGCCGCTTTTACAATCGTCGGTAAACAAGGAATAGCGCTATCTAAGAAATATATAAAAATGCGCTTTTACAATCCCTTATAACTTATCTCTAGTATAGTTACTAAGTAAAGCGCACAACAAATTAGATTATAAACAACGTATATGTCAATTTATAAGTCAGTCAATTTTATTATTATTTCTTTTATATATTGACGATCTACCTAACAATATATCAGCACCAATTTTTCTCTACGCCGACGATACTATTATTCTTTATAGGTCAGCTCAGGTGGAAATAGCTAATTCACAATAATAAATTGATGCTAAATGAAGACAAAACAAACAATATGGTTTTTTAAGTAAAAGAATCGCATAAGTTCTATTAGATATTTAGGTGTCAGTCTTGATCCTAAACTCAAGTGGACAATACATGGAGATGATTTGTCAAAAACGTTGTCAACATCTGTTTTTGTAATAAGAATCTTGAAAAGAACGATAACTGAGGAATGTTTACGTACAGTTTATTTTTCATATTTTGAGTCATACATGTCATATGACATATTATGCTGGGGCCATTCTGTTATCCGGCATCGTGTATTCGGATTGCAAAGACGAGCAATCCGAATTTTAGCAGGTATTGAGTATAGGGACCGTTGTAAAAGTAGTTTTAAGACTTTGAAAATTTTAACTTTTACAAGTTATTATATTCTGCGTTTCTTGTGTTATATCAAAGAAAATTTGAGTTTATTTATTACACACGCAAACAATAATTATAATACTCGCAATGTCAGTAATATCTGTTTGCCGTATATACGCTTGAAAAAAAGTATGGATGGTGTCAGGTACATAGGTATAAAACTGTTTAACAAACTGCCCTCAGATATAAAAAATCTAAGTTATATTAAATTTAGATCTACCATTAAAGATATTCTTATAGAGAATTGTTTTTACGAAATTGACAATTTTTTAAATTTTTTTTAGATAATCTTTACGTGTTTGTTTAGTTTTATCATGATTGTTCATTTTTTGTTTTAATGTGTTTATATTACAGCACACCACATTATTTAATGTAATTTTAACTGTATTGTAATTATTATGTATGACCTGTGCAACTATTTTTTTCTAAAATGGAGCATTAATAAACGTACAGACAAAATACTATAAAGACTATAAAGTTAGTCGTCCCATCTTGCAAAAAAGATTTTTAAATTTAGAACTACGTAAAGAATACCAATAATTTATAAACAATTATATTCACTCAGGACATATGAAACAAGTATTCAGTTCACGTACCACACCAGGTTATTTTATTCCACACCATGCTATAATAAAGAAATTAAGTTTTAACAACAAAATTACGCGTTTTGTTTGATGCAAACAACAAACTGACAATGGCAAATCATTTGACTTGTTCTAAATCTTGTGTAGATTTCGTACACATGAGTTTGTTACTACGGTTGGCATTCAGATAATGTACCGCAACAACAAAACCATCAAATTGATTGCATATATATATATATATATATATATATATATATATATATATATATATATATATATATATATATATGAAATTCAAACTGTAACATATAGCACAAACTGTATGCGACTTCTTCTTCGCTGCAACAATGGAAAGTACACTACATTTGAGAGATCAGGTTAAATCTACGTTAACAGGTCTATTTTATAACTCATAACAATTTTGTTACGCAACGATATCGTTGAGAAACGTCAATTTGACACATAACCGTTTTTCATTAAAAATATTAATACATACACAGTAAAGGTTTACTATAATCCCGGTTCACCAAATTCAACCAAATATTTTTTTTGGCTTCTAAATGTGTAGATTTTACTAAAATTACAAAAAAATTGCGTCGCTCTCTTTGTTAAACAATTTCAAACAACAATTAAAAATCCGTTTTTTCACACATTATTAGTCAATTTTTGTTACAATGCTGCTAAAAGTGTAGTTTGAAGTTATACATAAACGCCAAAATACTCATTCTGTTTAGCAAGTATTGTTCACATAATAAAAATATTGTGCAAATCGGAATAAATTTACTAATTATAATTTAAATAAAATTACGTGATTTTTGACAAAATAATGTCAAAATTTTATTTTTAATTTTTTTAGGGGCCAGGGTAAAGTTTGCAGTCGCGCTCGCGTCAAAAAAAATTCTGTAAAAAAAATAATAAAAAGTGATGGGGCTAAAATCAAATTAAGTATTTAATTAAATTTTGATTTTGGTAAAGGTTTACTATAATCCCGGTTGAAAATTTTGAATTGAATCGTAATCTTCTACCAACACAAGGCGGTAACAACCAAAACATAATATGCTGTATTTTTTGTTTGCATTACGACAAAAGCAATAATAATAATATAATAATAATATTTATTGAAAAAACATAAATTTTGTACAATATGAGTCTTATAAGACTTACTACCTAGAAATATAAAATTCATTCATAAATAATGAAACATATAAAACTCCGCACAGTGTCACACAGGCACAAGCAAAACAAATACATATATAAACTTTTAAAACAGTCAATATAGCAATCCAAACCATCTGCTTCAAATTCTTTTAATAAATAGTAACATGCATTAATAAAATATAATTTAAGTCGATTTTTAAATTTGCTCCAATTTAGGTCACGGACATTTTTTGGGATACGGTTATAATAAAAAAGACCTAAAAAATAAATTATGTTGCGCACTAGAGTAGTACTGGTCAGAAGATTTTGTTTTGCAATTATGTATAGGGTTTTCCATTAAGAAGTGTCACTTTAAAGTTTGCGCCAATTTTGTACTTGTAAAGATATTAATGTTATTTTTTGACAGATAAAAAGTATGTTTCAACAAAGATTAGAAATAGTGGAAATTCACTTCAGATATGGTGAAAATTTAGCGGAAACGGTTTGTAAAGTTTGCGGTGTATTAGGTCGGAATGAAGAACCGTCACGAACATCAATGTAAAGATAATGAAACAATTTGATACATTTGGCCAAGTTAGTAAGGTTTAATTGTTGAGAAACCACTTTATCTAAAATAATAAAAGCAAAACTGTGCAGCGTTACCGTGCGATACTTACAGACTTTTTGTGGCCAATATTGCTAAGATAGACGCAGGTGATGTCTATTTTTAGCAGAATGAGGCTACATGTCACACAAGTGGAGAAACAATAACACTATTGCGTCAGTGATTTCCACGACGTGTGATTTAACACCGCTAGAATTTTTTTTCTCTTGAGCTACGTTATAGACAAAGTTTACATCAATAATTTCACAACAATAAAAAACTCAATAATAATATTCGGGCTAATATTTGCAAAATAGAGCAACCAATGTGCAACAGAGCGATGAAGCATTTCTTAAAAAGAATGGGAATTAGTAACCGCAGCCGTGGCGGCCATTAAACTGATATCAGTTTGTAATAAAGTCAGTAGTGCTTGTTGCGGGTTGCAAGTCTTCATAAAATCAATTAATTTCGACATAACAAAACTATTTTATTATGGTAACGTTCACTTTCACTTAAGATAAGGTCTCATATTTTGAGGAAATTGAGTTATGGTAAAAAGAGCTTTAGTAATGCAAAAAAGATCTAAGATTTAAAGAGAAAAATTATACGAGTGTATTAAATGCTTCAAATATACCAAGAGAAATATGGAAAATTATCGTTTTAAAAATATCAATTAAAAATATGTTTTTGCTGATTATCTTTCTACCATATCAAATATTAACCAATTGCATATTAAGAAAGAAATAAAAACAAAATTTATCATTTTTTTTTCTTATTTCCTACGGATTTACAAAAAATAAAATTAGCCATCGTTAATATACTAAAATTAAATAGAAAGCTCAGGCTCAGATATTATTAACGCGTTTGCAATTAAGAAAATACTAGATTCCACTTTAATAATTTTCACCAATATAATCAATGAGTCTTTTAAGAAAGGTTTATTACCTAATCATCTTAAAAAAAACGATAGTAATTTCTTGACATAGGGAGAAATAACCACTCAACCACTATCGTCTCATATTTTACTGTATTCATTATCAAAGATTATTGAATCGCAGGTAAAAGAACAAATTAACTAGGAAAAGAAATAGTCGTTTTAAGAAAAGCTTAATATGATTAACGTTTTGAAAAAAATAAAGAAACAAATTAAGTACAATTTTATTAGTAATTAAATAAACAATGTCAAAGTTGACCATAGTTTGGATGCATTTTACGTGATAATAATTATACATCTAGAAAAATTTATTATAATAATTTAAAACTAAAACCATTTTTTTATATTAATGTTTTGGCTTTTATATCGTTTTTTTGTTTTGTCTTATTCAGTTCAATGTATTTGTTAAACACTACGTTGTTACGGCCTACCCGTCAACTATTAATTAAAACTGGTTTAGAATGATTTAAACAATCAAACAAACGACTGTGGCTTCAGCTAGTGCAATTTATGTATTATTAACATCATCAATAGTGTTTATAAGAAAAGAATTATTTATTCAAATATATATTTTGCTATCATGCGATGCCGTAGTCAATTTAGAGAATGGACCAGGATCCCGTACAAAATTTTGCCGGTATACAATACCGGTATTAAACATGAAAATACCGTTTTTTTGGTATTTATTTTTTTATTGATGGGTTGGCATAGGCAAGTTTATTTTGCAAAATTCTCAACAGAAGTTGGGTGGGTTGAGTATCTCCAACAAGTGTAGAATCAGAACAATCATTTTCAGCTGCTTTTCATTTTCATATTTTCAGCACTAAAATAAAATCCAGACTAAGTGACACAACACTGGATCATATTTACAATAACTTTGCACCACTAATTATCTATAGCACGTAAATCAATTATTTAAATTTTTTCATCACCATAAAGAGATATCGTACCACCAAATGAAATTTTGTGAAAACCGAAACAATTGTCTGTATTTTGTTGGCCGCTTTGAAGTTGGATTAAGTTTGAGTAATTGATTTTAAACTTTTGGTTTTCATTAAAATAGTATTTAGTTTTTCTAAATTTTGATTTTTTAAAAATAATAATAATAATTAGTCTTTATTCATTACATTTTACATGTATATGAAAGGGCGAAGTTCAGCTTATTTGCTGCTCTTCCACTTAACCCTTAAATTTTACAAAAATTTTACACTAAATTAATTTCCTCCCTGCAGCAACTACAGCTTCTCCATGTTTTCCATACTATTATAAATCCAGGTGTTATTTTGATTTACATGATAATTTTCACTATACTTTCCAATTCTTATAATTTTATTGAATAAAATATTTTATGTCAATATGACATATTCATAATTACTTATTTACAATATAATATATTTATATATCCTACTGTAAATAAAATTCAATTTTGTTCTATTTTCAAAAAAAAAACCGGTATTCAATTTTTCCTCGGCATTGCATTCTTTAGTAGTCATACAAGAGACACTGACTAAGATTTGTAGAACCAAAACAATAGTCTGTGATTGACTCTTGGCCGCTGTGATCGTTAGATTAAAATTGTTTTATATTATTCTTGTTGTATAACTTTATATTATCTATGTATTTGTTATACATACAAGTAGAATAGTTATTTATGGAATATGTTTCAAAATAAAAGTGTGTTTTTCACTAGTCAAAATAAATGGTATACACAATTTTTTTGGAATTCTGTCAAAATCATAAAACTAATTGTGTTTTCGACTGTGTCACTCTTTGCGCACTGGAGTGCCTTCGATGCATATTTTCGTGTTCGGCTGACAACGCGCTTTTTAGAACAGCCACAGAAATATCATTCCAATGTAAAATTATTTAAAAAAACGCAAAACATAATTCCGGCAACATGTATAGTTGTTAGTGTGTTATACAGAGTAGATGAGATTGTTTTTGAAAAACTTAAACAAAGAATTCAAGAATTCAAATGGAACAAAAAAGTTCCTATACACACGTAACTTTATCTCTATCGAAATATAAATTAGTAACGCATATGTCAATAATACACATGTGTAGTCATCAGTAAGAATTTGTTACATGGTTTGACACGTGAATTGTACCATGCCAAGACAGTTCACTAATCAGGAATATACAAACATTTATTTTATATATAAATTTTGCGACGGCAATGCTGCAGCTTCTGTGCGTGAGTACGAAAGCCGTTTTCAAAATAGGAGGCTTTCGATAATTTTGTAAACTAGGTTTGAATTGGAATACTGACCCAAACAGAAATGAAAATCCAATTTGAAAGATAAATAATAATATTATTCATCGTTTATTTGATTTAAAGCCTAGACTCAACTATCAAAATGTAAGGTTCTACGTACATTACATAAAGATAGAAGAAAGCTTACTTATTACTTATTTGCATGCTATTCAAGATTTGCATCCTAAAAATGCGGAAAAAGAATAGCTTTTGTGAATGGCTTTTAAATGCATTTTTTGCATAAAATTCTGTGAACATACAAAGCTTCATTAACGAGAGCTGGAACTGTTAATTACCACAATCTTCATGTTTAGTCACATGCAAACCCGCACAAAACACAACCACGTTCTTTTCAAAATGAATTTAGTGTAAATGTTTAAATTGGTATAATTCATAATACTATTTGTTACCCTTTCTTTTTGCTTCCAAAATTTAACGCGGTTTTATTTCATGAGTTAAATAACTTGAAAAATATAAAGGGTTTTCAATAAAAAGTTTCATTTTGAATATCAGGCTATTTGGGCAGCTGCCAACTTTAAAGCTATTATCTTTTGACATTTGACAAGTAAAAACTACGCCATTATTAAGAATGGAACGATACACGCTTCAACAACGCATTGAAATTATTCAAATTCAAAAATGGTAAAAAAATTTTAGTCACAGTTCGCAAAACTAAAGCATTTTTTGGTCGTCATAAAGCACCTTCTCGTCAGGCAATAGTAAACCTGGTAGAAAAATTTGAGCTGTTGAGACTAGTTTGTGATGTGAAGAATCGAAACCGTGTGCATCGCTTAAGAACACATGAGAATATTACTGATGTAGCCCGTAGTGTTAAAGAAAACCCAGGTTTGTTGATTCCTCGTCGATCTTTAGAATTAGACATTCCACAAACGACATTACACCGTATTTTGCTTAAAGACTTAAGTCTTAAGGCTTTTAAAGTTCAGTTAACACAAGAACTAAAGCCGGTCAATCGCCATAAACGTCGTATCTTTGCTGATTGGGTTCTTCAAATGCATCAAAATGATCCGGAATTTCATCGAAAAATCATCTTCAGTGATGAGGCGCTTTTTCACCTCGGAGGCTACGTTAATAAGCAGAATTGTCGCATTTGGGGCTCAGAAAATCCAAGAATGATTGTTGAAAAGTTTTTGTATCCTCAACGTGTTACTTTTTGGTGCGGTTTTTGAGCTGGCGGTGTGATTGGACCCTATTTTTTTCGAAAATGAGGCTGGTGTGACTGTTACGGTAAATGGATGGCGCTACCGAGCTATGATTAATGATTTTTATGGCCACAATTGGAAGATATTGATGTGAACGACGTTTATTTTCAGCAAGACGCCGCTACGTGCCACGCAAACAACAAAACAATCGCAATTTTGCAAAAAAAGTTTTCTTTTTTTTTAATATCAAAATGAAACCTCTTAAACTGGTTTTAACTCGATGATGCTCTGGCACATTTTAAATTAATAGTTCGAGAATGGTTAAATACAAATTATCCACAGCGTCAGATTTGTCGTGCTGGACAAGTGCTCTAACCTCCAAGATCGCTAGATCTTAATTCATTAGATTTTATGTTTGGAGAACTCGAAAAGATAAAGTATATGAGACGCTAGTTATTACAAAAGGAAAATTATTTTTAAAGCCTGAAGAGGCGTAAAATGAGATGAAGCAAAATCGAATAAAAACATCACGCGCAATGGATGCATATATTAGGAGTTGCAAAAAGTGTATTGGTCGGCGGGTTTTCAATTTAAAAATTCGTTAAAATAGTTTTTTAATTTAATAAATAATTAATTTGCTATCTCTGGTGATAACAATAAAATAATATTATAAATTCTGTTAGTTGGACTTTTAGTATTAAAACTTTACCATGCGACATCTTCGTTAAGAAGCATTTAAAGATACATGTTTATAGGAACTTGTTCTATTTGATGAGTTGAATACACTGTTTACAAAACAATGTGAGTAGCTATAAACGTAAATTATCAATACGTAAAAAAATACAGAAAGGCAAAAAAACATGAATTCAATATTTTTTTAGGTTCACATGCCAGTGCCCCTTTCTGTAAATTGTCTCTCTGACTGGTAAAATACTAAGCATACTGATGAAAGATGAAACCCCAAATGACAAGAGAATGTGTTTCACAGTTTACCTCACGCCTGGGAAAAATTGAAAATATTTAAGGTAGTAGTAGTGTCAATCTTTTTAAATAAAAAAGTTCATATAAATATAATATAATTAACTTTTAATTGATGGAATTACAGATGTTAAATCTTACTTTTAAAAAATCCCACAAGATGCTGAGAAAAGTAAAATCACATTTTGACTGTATTTTTAGATTATTATAAATAGAACACCCAAATGTATAAAATTGTATTGATGTCTGTGGAAATACTACCTCAAAAATGCTTTGTAATTTATTTGCATATTTGGAGAAACGTTTGCTAGTGTTTTAATAAATTGTGAAAGTTTGAAACTAATACGGTACCATAAATTTATAAAACCTTCCAAACTATTCTCTACAAACACCAAGAACATTCCAGTTAGAAAACCCGCAAAAAGATATCAGACTTGCACATTTGTGTAAGAAATGTCATCATTGGCGCATTGTTAAATAAACACTAATACCGACCAGTATCAGGTTATAACTTCCAGGTGTTATTTGGGAGTGTTGAGTGCTTGACGTCTTCTATTGATTGGTATTATTAAACAACTTTAAACAGCAATATCTTCGTAACCTTTGAGAATTGAACATACCTCCTAAAATATTTACTATTTTCCCGCACCCTCTTGTATAGTACAACAATTAATTAAAATTATCATATTTGGTTTGGTCCTGCCCTATAAGAATTTAAAATTTATTTATTCTTTAAATCACAAGCAGTGTATTATTTTCCTACAGTAAGCTATATCTAACACGGGTGCTAGTATTGGCTAAATAGAAAATAACTTTATTAATTAATAACATGTCTAGAACCTGCACAAGTATGTTTAATATTATTATACATCAATATAATATTAATATTTTATTAATTAGTCGATGAACTTGACTATTACCATGTGCCGCTGATATTGTGTTTATATGTATAGTATGCCCATAGATATTAAAAGCCACAGAAGACAAAGGAAAGAGGAGCGAAAAGCTAAATGGAAGCAAAAGAATATGGAAAAAAGTAATAAAAAGGAAAGAAACAAAGAAAGTCAAAACAACTATGCCTGCCAAGCAATGAAAGATGAACAAAAAGGCAAGAGAAGAACATATACTGAAACCCTAGTACCAACAAAAATTGCAGAAATAAGGAGGAAAAAAACTGCTCAAGGAAAATAAATTGATGGAATTGACTAAACAATTTCCAAACGGAAGATACGCCATCTCGAGGTTGACAAAAAATGAAACTTTTAAAATGGTCAGAGTATATCTGGCAACTAGGGGACACGAAGAACTAATTCCAAATAGAGATTCAAGAATCTCTCTAGAAGTTAAACTAACAAATGTAGGACTACCAAAAGGGATGCATTTAATGGAGCTGCACAAAATATTTATGAAAGAAAGAAGATACAACAAAGAAGACGTTAATGAAGATATAGAAAAACTAAGAAGATACATAAGGACAAAGCAAATATCTAGGCTGAATAACACAAGAATGGGAGAAAAGAGAGGAGAATGCCAGTGTAGAAAGTAGGACAGAAAAATAGGGTATAGGGAGAGATGAGCCGGGGACAGCATGTGTTGCCGCAGCAGACTGCGTAAATTCCGCAAGGCCAAAAGCAGCTCACCTCAAACTAGTACCACATTAGAGACAATGACTAGGACATATTAACAGCAGGACTTACGCAGAGAAGAAAACCGAAAGGTATTGCCATGCGTTAGTTATTCTCAAGTGCCACTTGTTGAGGCCAACACCTAACTACGTCCTTAAAAAAAACAAAAAAAAACAAAATGCCCATAGATATAGTGTTTATACAACATAAGCTTAATTTATCACAACGGGTTATTTCATTAACAATCAATTATGATTGTATTATATACCTGGAACTCGAGGTAGTTTTCAAGGGTGCAAACAAACATAATTGCCTTCTCAAGACAATTGGTAATAAAGTAATCCGCTGTTAATTTAAGGCCATGTTGTAAAGACACTATATGTATGCGCATACTATAACACTCCTGGAAATTGGTCCGTTAATTTTTCTCTTAATAGCGTTGCTTTATTTTATTTTATATATCATTGTGGATAAAACATCTAGTTAACGTAATGTTACAAAAATGGTCTCTCTGAATGATTCTAATTTCTTTTTCATTATATCTACCTCTTGTTATATCTGGAACACAGTGTCCCACGACGCAAGAGAATAACTTCGTGAACGTAATTTTATTTTGACAAGTAAATAATCTAATAAAGTTATGTCCTAAAAAAACCCGTTTTTAAATTACAGAATGTTTAATTATCATTAACTGTAATTATTAATAACGATTTCAGAAAAAATCAATATTTATTTTTGGTGGTGCAAAGTAGTTGTAGCTCCATCATGTTGCTTCAACCAAAGAATCAAAATCATCGATAAAACTTCAGTATAACTGACAACTAAATTGCAATGTCTAAAGAGGTAGACAATCAAATACAGTTTAATGAAAAACAAAGATTTAAAATCAATTAACCAAACCAATATTTATTTTTGTTTTACTATAAATACTGTGCAAAATTACCACCGTTGCTCTCGAGACACATTCTGGTTCTTCTTAAGAGAGATCTGTGTGCCCTACATAACGTATCATTGTTACTCAAATTAGTTCTGCTCAAAAACGCATCTCCTAAGATCTTCAACAGTCTCTGATAGTGTTTGTATAGCACACCGGTCATATAACCTCACAAATAATAATCTAAACAAGTTAAGTTTACAGATCTTGGGAACAAAAGGTGCTGTTCTTCTCTACCAATTACACTTCCTTCAAACTGTCTTACATCATATAAAAAAACCTTGTAAATAAAAAAATTAAATAGCTGTCGGCGGTTAAATAGTTCTAAAAATGAATAGACCAATGAGCATGTTATTAATAATTCCACACCAAACATTTGTTGATGTTGATATTTTAACACTGTGATTTTGTGTGGATTTTTTAAATCCCAAAAATGGCTGTTCTTTCTAGTCGATATTCCTTGTAAATGTTGCCTCATTCGTGAATAAAAGGCAAAATTACATACGATTAGCAAAATCTGTAGGTAAGAAGGCAGGATGGATATGAAACAATATAAATCATAACGTATTAATGTTCTAAAAACTCGCACTCGTGGTACATTAAATTGTACATACACACGACAAATAGAAATGCCGGTATTATCAAATTCTCTCAGTGAATTGTGCTCATCGTCTAGTACATGCTGTATTAGACGCATTGGAAAGAATTTCGTGATCACAAAAACCTTAAATGTAATGGTTACCAGTGTACTAAAAGTAATTAACACTGGTAATAAGCGCAAAAACGCTTTACTGTCTGACATACAAGGGATGTTTCCATAGTAACATAACTACGTTTTTATCAAATACCACATCATTTATTGTTTTGGCTACTTCAGTATTTAACTATAATAATAATAATAATAATCAAATTTATTTTCAAAAGGTTACAAAAAGGTACATTTAGAAAACAGGTCAATAAAAAAATACAAATACAATTTAATTTATGGTATTAATATAGTCATAAAACTCTGTTAAGTTATATGGCTCCACTTCACATAAAAAGTTAAAAATTTCAGTCTTATAGATATTATAATTTTTAATGTTTTTTATATACACTGGTAGTTTGTTAAATTATTTACTACACATATATGAAGGATGCTTTTCGGTAAGATTCAGTCTATGTATTGGATATACGTAATCATATCTATGCCTTGTATTATAAACATGATTCGAAAGGTTATCTTTAAAATAAGAAGCATGTTTAAAATTTAATTTCAAACATTCTAAAATATAAATTCCTGTACAGGTGAGTAGTTTATTGCTAACTAACTAAAGGCTGACTAGAAATTAGTCAATACACTGATAGATATAAAGTATCAATTTAATATGATTGAGACTTCATGGTCAGTTTTTAAAATATAATAAGCATAATAAATTAAAAAATGTAAAAAAAAATAGTTTTATTGTGATAATTTTTTTGAAAATGTTTAATTACGTTCGCTATTGTTTTATTTAGTTCTATCAACAAAGTAGCCTTTTTTAAATATGCTATTGTAACTAAAATTTGTAATTTGCTAAGTGGTCAATATTTTTGTTAAATTGTAGAAGTATGTTCAAACATCTTGTTGGTCAGCAAAATAATTTACAAAAGTTAAGCGCTGTGAATATTTATTATATATACAATTCAGATTTTTGTGTCATGTATGTATTAATTTAATAAATTAAAATTTAATTTTTTGGTAAAATTATTGTAAATGATTCATATTGATTAACTAAAAATCTATTGTTTATTTCTAATGCTATTTTATCTAATTTATAAAAAGTAAACTACAAGTAATTACATTTAGACCAAGTTAAAAAAGAAATTTAAAACATGTCAGAAAATTGCCTCAATAAAATGTTTTCTTTCATAAATATAAACACATAATAAATTTACAAATATATTTAAGCATGCATGGCTTAATAGTTTTATAAATATGTCTGATTTTTCCCCTTCTGATTAACATGGTTCCTAAATAAAATTTCATTAATTTAATTTTATTGAGTTAAAAAAAGCTTATAAGTATATTTCTACAACAAATTTATTTAATTTTACTTTACTGCACAGAAACAAAGTTACAACTTATTAATCTCAAAATTAGTTTCCTATACAATAGAAAACCTATATAGCACCAACTATATTATTCATTTCCCATAAATATGTTAATTGGAACTAATCACTAATTCATTATCAAGCCACATAGCTTGTGTAGGCTGTTAATATGACATGCTTTATCAAATATTTATCTACAAACAATTGTTTAATTCAAAGCAGTGACATTATCTATTGATATAATAAAAATTATTAAATATCTTCCCAATTCAATAAAAAAAGATTTAGTAACTATACCTACTACTTAATGAATTGTATAATATTCAAGTTTCGACATTTTGGTTTTGATTAGAAATTGAATGAACAAAATAATGTATTGTTAAAACGAAAACATCCATCAAATAGCACGTGTCGTATTTAGGGCACTCAATAACATTAAAATAAAATGTGACCAATAATCGAAGTCACGCAACGCTTGTCAAACTTTTCGATAGACATTGTAATTTAATGGATTTATATTATGGTTCATTAAACTTTGATCGATTATATAGTTGTAATATAAAGCACTTACCTTAAAATGAAAATGCTGATTCCTCTGGCCCAACCACAGCTGCTGAGGTTCGGAAAAATTTCTATTCGGCGCACCGGGTCTAAGTAGTCTTTTATACAGTGGATGGCAGTCCACTAGCAGCTCGGCTTGGGAGCCGCTGACCGATATAGCGACATGGTGCCATAGATTGTCGGCAAGTTTATAATGGAACGTTTCCACATACACTTTAGAGTCCACTCGCGACATGTAGTGCAGCCTAATTTCGTTCTTTCGGCCGCTCGATTGAAGTTCTAGATAGCGCGTGAAACCGTGCGCGAAACTAACTATAGTACCCGTGTTGCCGACTTCTTGCCTTAACCAGGCAGATATCGTAAATTCGGGACTTCTGCTTACCAACTCCGAAACTTGCTGAAAAGCAGCTGGTGGAAGTTTCAAGTCTCTGTAATCTCCTGCAACAAAAAAAAATCTAAATATAGTCAATATCGTTTGAAACATTACACAATGAAAAGTTAGAACTATGTTTGATTAATTATAATATAATAATGTTAAAAATAATGATATATTTAACTTTGAGAACTATATTTGGTTACTTTTATATTTATGTTTTAAATTAACATATGTAAGGTCAAAGCATTAAAGTCAATGATCCGTATTAATTTTATAAAAATTGATATTAACTAATAACGTTTTTAGATGACAGCACTAGCTGCACTTAATGTAAATTATTCAAATAAATTATTTTTGATTTGCAATATTAACGTGTATTTTTTTATGTTTAACTGTCAGTGATTGTCACGAATTGATAGTGCAGTAGTTCGAAAACGTTATTAGTTATTAACAATTTTAATAAAAACGGTAAATATTATTTTTGTAACAGTAATGTATATTGAATGGTAATGAACCTTACTATGTAATAGTTCATTATAAAATAAATGAAACACATTTACTATGTACTGTATCACAAATATATTTAAAAAACCGTAACTAGTTTCAACCCAACAAGTTGTTTGTATCACAGCCCGATGATGGCCTTGCAACGGTTGAAACTAGTTACGGTTTTTTAAATATATTAGTAGATAGACTGAGAGTTCTGTCGCAAAATCCCATAAGGTTTACATGAGGGTTCTAAACTCACATTTCCGCCATCTTCGATTTTTTATATACAGAGTGTTTCAAAACATGTGTCGGAAAATAAAGGGTGGAATTGGTTGGCTAATTATAAGAAAAAAAGTTTCCATTAACATGGTTCCGCAAACGCACCGTTTTCAAGATACAGGGTGTAAATTATTTATTTTTTTTATTTTTTGACGATATTTCAGAAACCGTTTGAGTTACAAAATTCAGCTTTTGTACACATCTTAGCATTCATATTAGCTACTTTTTAAGCGCATATTCAATTTTTTTCATGTGCCATTGACGAAGATTTTAAGGTTGCCTGAGGTTTTTATGGCTCTAATTTCTATGACACTTGGGAAATTGACATTCTGAAAGCACATTGTAAACCACCAATATTTTCTACACTAAAAAGGTATTCCTAGTCAAAAGCTCTAACGTAAACCGTTTTAGAAAAATACGGCATTTTATGATGGAAAACATGAAAAAAAGTAGCAACATGTTTTGTTGTTGATAAAAACAATTGTTTTTGATCTAGTCGGCAGCGTTCATGCACTTGTTTCATGCATTTGAGTTATTAACAATTGTCGTTTAGTTGTTAAATAACGTTTTTTCAAAAGGAATCAATATCGCGGGAACTTATTATTTTATTACCTAAGAATGGGCAAATTACCCATTCTTAGTATTTTGCTTGCGTGGTGATAGCAAAATAAATAGCGAGACGTGCAATATGCATTTTGTTTATGGCGTTGCCGATGGAAATGCTGCAAAAACTCGTCGAATTTATCAAGAAAGGTTTCCAAACCGACAGGTACCAAATGAAAGAACATTCATTCGTATTCACAAACGTCTACATCAAACTGGAAGTGTACATAAAAAAGCTGCAAGTAATGGGAGACCTCGCCTGATACCTCCGCAAATTGAAGAAGATGTTCTTCAAGAAATCGAAGACGATCCATCAACTAGCACTAGAAGAATAGCTTTAAAACTAAACCTTAGTCACGTTACAGTGTGTAGGATAATAAAAAGCCAGATGTTATATCCATATCACATACAGCAAGTACAAGCCCTTTTACCAGCGGATTTTCCGCAAAGATTGACTATGTGTCAATGGTTTCAAAAAAGAATTGCGCAAATTTTTCTCGCAATGCGATTATAAACTTCCATAACAATCATATATGGGCCGACAAAAATCCACATGCCATAATGAAAGGCCATCATCGGCAAACATTTTCCGTTCATGTTTGGGCAGGTGTTGTAGGAGACCATTTATTTGGTCCATATTTAATGCCGTTTAGGCTAAATAGTCAATCGAAATGTAATTTTATTGAAGAAGACTTTTAGAGGACGTTTCGGTTCAATTAAGAAACAAAATATAGTTCATGCACAATGGTGCTCCAGCACATTTTAGTTTAGTTGCGCGTCAATTCTTAAATAAACGGTATAGGAACCGTTGAATAGGTACAGGCTTGGTCTCCTCGGTCTCTAGATCTAAATGTTTTGGATTTTTTTTGTAGGGTCACTTAAAAAGTTTAGTTTACACTACATCAGTTAATACTGATGAAGAACTAAGAAATCGCATTATTGCACTGCAATACAATACAAAACACTCCAGGCATTTTCAAACGGGTACGTCAGTCACTAAGATGTAGGTTGAAAGCCTGCGTTACCGTAGGAGGAAGCCATTTTCAACAATTTTTGTGATTTTTCTTGTTTTTTATGTTATTGCTTAGTTTTGTAAAATAAAGGTTTTATGATCATGTTGCTACTTTTTCTTTCCGTTTCTGAGATATCGTCAGAAAATTAAAAAAATAATTTTTTTACACCCAGTATCTCGAAAACGGTGCGTTTGCGGAACCATGTTAATAGGAACTTTTTTTCTTATAATTAGCGAAGAAATAATACCATTTATTTTCAAAACATGTGTCGGAGTTTTGAAACACCCTGTATAAAATTTAAATATAAATTTATTTTAATGATTATTTTATTGATAAGATATAATAAATAATAATAACAATATAATAATAATAATGATAAAAATAATAATAATAATATTAATGATAAAAATAATAACATCTTTTTTGCAGGAAATTATGAGTAAATAGAACACCGTAATTAAATTAAAATCAGACGATCTACAAATAAATACTAACCATATTCACATAAAGCAAAGTATATTTCAAGGTGATTCTTTGAGTCCGCTCTGATTTTGTCTTGCTCTCAATCCTCTATCCCAAATATTAAATGCCACTGTTTATGCGTATAATATAAAACATCATAAAATAACTCAAAATAAACTGCGGCACCTAATGTACATGGATGATATTAAATTATATGGTACCACCCAATCTCAAATAAACCAATTAACAAAGATAGCATCTTTTCAACTTTTTCAAAAGATATTCGAATGGAGTTTGGCATTGACAAATGTAAAGTACAAAGTATCAGTCAAGAAACTAGAGAAATGTCAGTTTATGAACTAGAAAACGGAGAAGTCATTGAATCTATGAAAGATGGAGAAGTTTACAAGTATCTAGGTTTTTATCAACCAAGACAGATAAAGCACAGTAAAATTAAAACTAAACTGATCAACAAGTATAAAAAACGACTTCACAATATATTAAAAACCCGTTTAAATGGCAAAAATATCATTAAAGCCATAAATGCATTTGCCGTACATGTACTTACATTTTCTTTAGCATAATAATTTGGACCAACACAGATCAAGAGTGCCTAGAAAAGTTAACTCGGACTACTCTTACAAAGCTAACACAGATAGGCTCACTCTACCAAGAAAACATGGCAAAAAAGGTCTTACCAACATTATTGCACTTCATTATAAACAAATTGTATTGTTAAGGTAATTCTTTTATTCCAAGCAAGTTTCATCGCCTTAGCATAACGCTATAATTCTGGCAGATGTTAAACATACGCCATTAAATCTACAAAACAGAACTACAGATTATTCGTTACACATCTCTACGGATCTAACCATAAAACACAAATGAGCTCAAAAATCCTTGCATGAAAGACATTGTCATGATTTAGATTAATTTTATGTCGATATAGAAGCGTCGAACGCATGGCTAACTCATGCCAATATTTTTCCTGCGACTGAAGGGTTTATGTTAGCAATACAAGATCAAGTCATTAACACTAACAACTACAAAAAATACTAATAAAAGATTGTAATGTGCAAACTGATCAATGTAGGCGATGTCATGGGCAGTCGGAGACTACACAACATCGGGTTGTAAACTACTGGCGCAAACTGATTATTTATTAAGACACAATCAAGTAGCAAACATAGTTCACCAACAACTTGCAAAAAATAAAACCTTAACAACAGACCAGAACCCTTACTATAAATATATACCTGAACCAATTTTAGAAAACGGTACTCACAAGTTATATTATGACAGAGCAATAATAACTGACAAAACAATACATCATAATAGACCGGACTTCACATTAATAAACAAAAATAATAAAACTACATATATTATAGATATTGCAATCCCTAACACCAACAACATCAAAAAAAATACAACAAAAAAATGGAAAAATTAACAGCATTGGCAGATAAAATACTCTGTATCCTCTGGATACAAACAATGAAAAAGTGGTAATTGTGCCACTTATAATATCAAGCACCGGAATTATTCTCCATAATTTCCATAAAAACATAAAAATCTTAAACTTACCGGACAACATTTATATAAAAACTCAAAAGTCTGTAATTTTAAACACCTGCCGTACAGTCAAAAAAAAATTAAATAACTTTTAAAATTATTTTTATATAAACTGCTACCGGTGTTAACCGAGAAAAACAAGATACTAAAAGTAATAATAATGTTTTTTAATTATACCAATATATGTAAAAACTAAATTGACATCAAGTATCGTAGGAACCTGGCACTATATATTTCTTGTCATTGTGCGGACTTAGTGCAATTTTAGTTTGCTCAACGGTGTGATTCTCAAATTGAAAAAGTTTTTGTCTAACATATAGTTCCTTGTTCTCACGTAAACACTCAAGATAATCATTAAATTATAAACAATTTTAAACAATGCTACTCCTTTTGCTTTCTTGCCTTTCTCTTTAGCTTTAACACGCACCGCATACATTTTTTATCTTAATCCTACAAATTCCGTCATCACCTTACCGTAATTCTCGTCTTTCATCATCCCCAATAGTTTTTTATTAACACGTAAAATACCGTAGATGTTGTCAGCAACATTTTAAATGACTTTATATAAATCTTCACATTCTACTTCATAAATGAGAGAATCGGTGTCTGTATGGCACACTCAAGCTTTTTCTCCAAATCGACTTTTCATATACGTGTAGTAAATTGCTAGTTTGGGAATGTCCAAAATACACATGCCAATAAAGATTAGTTTGTTGAAGCAAACTTCAGTCTAATTTAATTCTATCGCTACTAAATTTAAATCAAAGGTTGTAGAGCTTTACAATAAAATGTTTTCTAATATTTTCTATAGTTTTACCAAATATTTGTATAAGTTTTTTTCAAAATAGTTTAAAGCAGTTATAGATAATAATTAGTAGTGCAAAATTAATTGTAACTCCATCATCGACCAAAAAAAATTAAATATGTACTATCAATAAACTTCAGCATAGTTGGTCAACAACTTTTTTTAATTAAATTATATTTGATTATCTAGTTAAAAGTATGATGCTTTATGGGTCGGAAATTTGGGGGTAAAAAGAACAAAATAAATTAGAAGCTATACAGGCAAAATACTAAAGATAGGTACTAGGATTAAATAGAAAAACCCCAGCATACATTGTATTAGAGGAAGTAAAAAAAAGAAAAAATTAGAGAAAGAAATAAATGCAAAAATTTGCAAGAATAAATGAAAAAATGAATAAAAGGTATGAAAAAATAGGAGTAAAGAGAAAGAAATATTACAATGAAAAGTGATACGACTGTAAAGAAGTAAAAATAATGAGAAATAGTGGAAGAATTGTGTGGAAAGAAATAACGATGCGTGATAGGCATATAGAAATGCAAGATAAAAGAACAAGAGTGAATGAATCAAGGTACAATAAGAAATATGCAATTATTATAAAAAATAATATTCCAAAATACAGAAAAAAAATACTTGCAAAATTTAGATGTGGAAATGAAGAAAAAAATTGCAATTTTATATGAATGAGGAAAGCAAATTGTACAGAATGTGTGGAGAAGCCAATGAAACAATAGAACATATCTTAAAAAAATGTATTGAGATGGAAAAGAACTAATAAAAAGAAAGGATGTGTTAAAAGAAGATGGAAGAGGAATAGTGTGGATGAGAAGCGTCATTAAAAAAGAAAAGAAATTAATAAAGACTGTTTACTGAGTTTAAGTTGTATTATATGATATTATGTTGATTACGTGTTGTAATTTGTAGATTGTTACAAATTATGATAGTATAAGTTTTGTTAAATAAGGATTTCAATTAAGTTATGTATAAATTGTAAAATGTAAATACTTTTCAAGACCAACTGGCAAGAAAATAAACTATTATTATTATTTGATTGTCTACCTATTTAGACATTGCAATTTGTTTGCCAGTTATTATGCTAAAGTTTATCGATAGTATTCGGTTTCTTTGGTTGAAACAACACGATGGAGCTACAATTACTTTGCACCACTAATAAATAAAATTGATGGACTGGGGCTAGTTTTTAATTGTTTAGTTAATTATTATCAAAATATTAATTCTTATAATGCTAGTATATTAACAGCTATAACTGATCGAATTAGAGATGTTGCTTTTTTAATAAAAAAGATATTAAATAGTAAATTATGGAAGATAAAATTATGTTTTTTATAGTGATTGTTTACTCAATTACAAAAAAAATTAAGTCCTTTTCAGAATAATTAACCAATATTTTAGTTTTATTTTTGGTGGTAAAATATGATTTTAAAAAACAAATATGATCCAGTGTTTTGTCACTAGTTTGGATTATATTTTAGTACTGATCTAAAAATCAGCTGAAAATGGTCGTTCTAATTCTAAACTTATTGGAGATACTCACCCCACCCCAACCACTGTTGGGAATTCTCCAAAATAAACTTGCTAATGCCAACCCATCAATAAAAAAAATAATATCAAAAAACCGGTATTTTTATGTTTAATACCGGTATTGTATACCGGCTAAATTTTGTACGTTTTGTCAATTCTCAATAGTTATAAAGACATTGCTGTTTAAAAATGTTTAAACATGTTGATCAAAGAAAAATCATAAACTTAACATATAATAATCTGTAAATTAAAATTCTTTCAAAGTATCTGTATTTTCATAACTATAAGGAGTTTAACATAATAGTTTTAAATAAACATTTGATCAATTAAACACCTTGTATAAGAACTAACCACGTGTTGGAAAAAAGCGTTAAGCATGATCAAAATGCTTGGCCAGTATTAAGTCGGGGACGCAGAGAAAAGTAATGCTGGTTAAAAGTACTAGACGCTGTTCACCATGTAGTCATTAGATACCCTACAAAAGTTTTCCTGACACGTCGAGTCTCTGCGCCGATGCTGACAAAAAGTTCAAATATTTGTATTCCTATGGTATTCAAAGGACTTAAAAAACGCAATACTTGTTCAGGTGTCATTCGTGCAAATTTTTGGACAACATTTCAGAATACTCAAAAAAGTTACACTTACAGAATACCAATATGACCTTCTGCTATAAACGGCAACCCGTAACCAAACCCAAACGTTAAAATAATAATGATAATAGTACAATTTATTATAATAAATTTTTAAAAAGCGGTAATACCCAACACATGCTATATATAGTGCAGTCGTTATTAAGACAAAACTATAAATATCTCATCTATTGTGCGACCCCTAGACGTTCAATATTATAGTCAATATATTGTACAATAATTGATATTATACAATAATATTAAACGTCTGTAGGTCATATTGAAAGATTGCACAATATATTGAGTCAATCAGAAAGAGTTTGATTTTTATTGTACAATCTAACCTAAAAGTCATAAAGATGGTTGCGACGGTAACTATGTGGTACTTCATATTTAATAAGTAAATAAAACAACTACTATGTTTTTACCACTAATTTATTATTGTAAAATTATATATATAAGGCATATACAATTTTACAAAATACATTTCACGACTTAAGTTTCAACGTTCTACGGTTTTACGGTTTACGTTTTACGTTTCTCACTTGATAATGACCGTAAAACGTTGAAACTTAAGTCGTGAAATGTATTTTGTAAAATTGTATATGCCTTATATATAATTTTACAATAATAAATTAGTGGTAAAAACATAGTAGTTGTTTTATTTACTTATTAACCTAAAAGTATTTGTTTCTTTTTTTAACCATTACTTCATCTATCTGCGCCTTTTTCTCCTTCTTTTTTAAAGCAATAGTCACACAACTTGCTTTATTTTATTCTACATGTTGACTGCAGAAGTGTCAGTAACTAACAAAAAGTTTGCGCAATTATATTGCAACGTCTAGGTGGTCCTAGGAATATATTATGCAATAGATTGTTCAATATTATTGATCGTCTAGAGGCACCTTTACAAAAATATTGCACTTGCTCATTTTTTCCATAATTTTATTTTTCTATACCTTCCATTAAATTATAATTTAAAATATTCAATCATAAATGGTCTTTTGTATAATGATTAGTTAAAAAAAAATCTGCAAACAGATCTCAAATCAAAATTTTAGGTTATAAAATACATAATTTGTTAATCTGAATTTCTGTATAAAATAATTCCGGATTCAAGTAGTTCATTTCTTCGTTTTGAGACTTGTATTAGTGGAATTTTTAGTATAATTTGTAGATTGTAATAATACAAAATATTACTAAATTAAATTTAATTTTAATCAAAATAAACAATCATTAATTTATTTTTATAAAAATGAAGAATATAAAAAAGACTAAATAAAAATATTAATTAAGTTAATTGATGTTTGTGGTAGCAACTGACAGTGAAAATTTGTTACAAATGATAACAAAACCTATTACCTAAAGTCATAAGTGTATATTTGTTTTATTTTATGTAAATACGTTTGTTTGACAATATTAACGATTAGTGAGAAACTATAAAAAAGTATAATTAAATCAACTTTAATATATAAAAGTATTTGGTTATTAATTACTTTAATCCAAACAAAATAAAAGTAAAGTAATATATGATATGATGGTAGAGAGTGTGGCTCAGTGGTCTAGACTCTAGGCATCCGGCCGCTGTACCAAAGATCGTGGGTTCGATTCCCATATACCGTGATATACTTTTCATTTTCTATACGCTCTCCCACTCCCCAAGCCGCCTTGCCAGTGTGGGGTTTTACGGCTAAAACATTTTCTGATGTAGTGATGAATTCTCTCCAGTGGTTCCGGGAATCCATTTAAAACTGTAGGTCCCTTGTAATGTAAGTTGCCAGCACTACAAGCAGAGAAGAGGATAAGACGCCAGCTGTGGCGTATGAATGGCTGACAAAAAAGAAGAAGAATATATGATACAAATAATGCACAAATAATTTTCCGATACATTCAATATATTTTTAGTTACGCCATTCTTTTTAACTCAATCCAAGAGTAAATTCTCAATTGTAGCAAAATTTTCGACTAGTACGGGCATTATACTGATATCAAAATTTCACATGTAAACCACAATCAACAAGAAACCTTATTAAACACACTTCGATATCATGGTACCTCATTGATTTTTCCTAGCGGAAGAGAACGTATCGACAGCGGTATTCTGGCACTTTCTTTTAATACCGATTGACGCAAATCAACGTCATCATATGCGTCTGCAACAAGTTACATAATAAACGGGACAGCTCTCATGCTGTTGCAGAATCTTATCGCAAAATAATTTTGTTAACTTCTATATAATAATCTGATTAATTATAAACATGTAAACAACATTAAAATTCAATTAACTTTAAAATAAAAATTAGATAAAATACCTAGTCAGACCGTTCCCTTTCAGGGTAAACAGTAACTCTGTACAATATCCTCCTTTGGTTATTAAACTTTACTTCAAACAATTTGTCTCCACATTTTTCTGTCTTTACATACTATCTTTGCTTCAGCAATATCTATACATTTGGTCATGCATGCTCTCTTATTCTTTCCACTTTTAATTTTTCTTTTTCACACACATTCAGCTACAACATTGAACCAACTTTTACGCGGTCTTCCTCTGCATTTTGATCTAAATACGTTTCCATAATAGATTAGTTTTGTTGTTCTACCCTTCCTCTTTCTCTCGACATGGCCAAACCAACGTAGAATTCAACGTTCGTACTGGTGTATCGGTGTTACTTTCAAACCACATTCGTGCATTACCCATTCATTTCTAACTCGGTCCATACGAGTTTTTCCACATAAACTTCTTAAGTACCCCATTCCAACCGAATTTATTTTACTTTTGTGTTTCTTTTGACATACCCATGTTTCAGAGACAGTAGAGTTGATGTCAACACACTTTTATAAACTGCCATATTTGTCTCCTTCAATAATACTCCTTTCTTTGCAATCATACACATACTTCCAACAACTTTTCTCGATACATTTACTCGTAACTCAATTTCTGCATCTAAATTAAAATTCTTATTAAACATTCTTCCAAGATACACAAAAGCATCCATCTGCTAAGCGTTTACCGTTTAACACAATTCTAAAGTCAATGCCTATTTCGTCATTATCGAAGACCATGACGTTGACATTTGCTACATTTATACAGAGATCCATTTCATTTGCTGCAACATTCAGTCGGTTTAGCGTATTTTGTAGATCATTTTCATTCTCACACACTATCACAGCATAGTCATCATACAACAGCACTATTACATTTACATAATCCATCCGTACACCTTTAATGTCTAAACAGGCATTTCTTACGCATTAATCCATAATTATATTAAACAACCACGGGGACATAACGCATCCCTGCCTGACACCTTGTTCTTTGTTAAACCAATCTCTTAATGTATCATCCACTCTAACGCACACTCTGCTACCACCATATGTAGCAATATTAGCATTTACTAAACATTCATTTACTCCATACTCTTTTAAAACGTTCCATAAGATAAAATAGTATTATAACTAAATATGCCTTTTAATTTCATAATTTTACTCTTTATTTATATTTATGTTTTAAAATGCAAATAATTAAAGGTTTGCTAAGTTTATAACAAACACCATACACATGTCTTTTCTGTGGTTCGGTGCACACAACACCTCGATTGACAACCCCAAAAGAGAACGGTGTGACTAGGTAGACTAGGTATTTTATTTAAAGCTTATAATTAAATCGTCATAAAACGCCACTTTTAAAAACTTCCTTTTTTGTGCTTGTTTGGTAGCGGCTGAAATCAAGTCTTAATTTAAAATTGACAACAGTAATTGGGTGCGTACAGGAAGGTGAGAACGCTCGCTTCAGATCGGAAGCACCCACAGTGAGGTAACATCTTATTGTTTTTTGCAAACTCAAAACCAATCAAGTTTTCTTACCTTCCTGTACGGTGCGTACATTGTCACTTCAAAATGAATTCTTTGAAAGAATGTCAATTCAAATTAAAAATCATACATAAACGACATTTATTTGTATTAATATTTATTTAATAAACTATTTATTTTACTGAAAATAAATTTGGAATACACAACTTGTATTCCTCTGTAAACATATAGGCCTTTTCGGCGTTGTAATTATTGCTGATCGACCACATTGTCAACGACTTGTATTTTTCTGACAATTCCTGCAAATATGCAAGCATAACTCGTTCGGTTACACTTGCCGTTTTTTCTTCTTCAATCAATTTAATAAATCTGTTGTACCCTTTTTTTATGCCCCTTCCAACTTCTGCAGAAATAATCTATTTTCAGCTTTAGCCCTTAAACTATCAATCTTTGATTGCATTTTCTAATTACAAACACTATTGGCAGATATATATTAAAGTATAAGGGGATATCTGATCGTTAAAGCACTTCCTCAAGTGCTTTAAAAACCTATTTATCCACTATATTGGTTGTAACGAATGTAAAAAAATCCGTTCAAGAACGCAAGCCGACCGGAAGCGGACCGCTATCTATATAGCGTTATGTTAATTTTGAGGTTATGTTTCAAATTTTAATAAACAAAAAATGCAAAAAAGAAAAAGTGTAAATAACTCGTTTCGTAAGAAAACTTTAATTTCATTTGTTATTAAAAAACTTGTATTCGGATCCTTTTTTTTCAACTTGGCATGTATAAAAATATGTCTTTATGTAACTCGTTTTTAAAATATCCTGTCAACAATTACTCAATAACTACAATTAAGTTTAACAAAATAATGACAAATATCACAATATTACTAGAATTTGCTTGAACCTTATTGAAAAATACTAAGAACTAAGCAACATCGATTTCTTATCTCTAGTAAACATTTATACTATAACTATAAAATTATATCACAATTTTATTAAAAAAAAAACAATATTTATAATCATTTGTTTGTATATTATTTCAAACACCACCATGTTACCCATTTCGTTCACCTACAGCGTATCGATCAACGTTCTAGAAAATCCAATAAAACATTGTTATTGCGCCCTGTTTTTATTCTTTTCTGTACTAACACGATACAAATATTTATTTTTCAAGCCGACATCGTGTCAAATGAACGACTTGATAGTAACAAATGTCATTGTAATATTATTAAGTATGTAAATAAGTATTAAGTTTAAAATTAATAAAATGCTTAATATTAATAACAAAAATACTCTTTCAAATCAAAATAATTACAATATGAAGATTTTAGTGATTATTAACTTTATGTACAGAATTTCAAGAAATTTTGCGTTTTATTTTAAATTTTAATTATTCAATAATTATTTTGTAATTCTAGGTAACATTATTTAGAAAACATAGAGTTAATATTTATTTCAAAAACATCATACATATACTGCATTGCAAAAAAATAAAACAGCAAACATTTACAATTAAAAAAATAAATCTAACACTTTGGTGAAAACCAAAAAATAAGTTAATAACCAAAAACTTAATTGTTTTGGTCGTTATTTAAATAGTTTTTTTATTTTTTCTTTATGAAAATGGCACCCTTACTCACTAAAATTAAAAAAATATTTAAATTTTCATAAATTAATAAATCAATTTACTATGTTCTTTATCACAAATTTATTTTTACAAACACATGACTACTTTCGGCTCTACTAGAGCCTTCTACAAATAAAATAAGTTATGTAAATAAATGAAATAAAATAACTTATTTCACCCTTAAGAATAAATTTGTGATAAAAAAAGCAAATATAAAATTAAAAAATATTTAGTCTTAGTATAAAGTTTGACAGGAATTCTAATTATTCAATTACAGTTCAGAAATGTAAAACCTAACCTTTAAACATAAAACAAATTCATTACTTTGCAAAAATTATAATCCGCAACTATTCAAGGTCAATGTCACAGACTACTTAAATCTCGTCTTTAATATGATAGTTTTGGCAAATGTGATAATTAAATTCAGTTTATTTTACTTGTTTCAATATACAATTATCATTTTCAAGTATAATATAGTTATAAATGATTGATTAAATAAAATTAAACTTTTATAAAGCATTTAAATATTTTCATTACTTATTATTCTTTTAGAAATACTAAATTGTTTTTATTCATCAAAAAATGTCATTTATATTGTTAATATTTAAGAGATTTATATCACAATTCTTATTTCTATCAATACTTTGAATACCAAAATTAAATTTGCAATAATTCTTGTTCATTAGTTCATAAAATCAAAGTTTATTATAAAATAATAGATGCAATAGAATGTGGCAATTTAAGTTTTATCCCAAAATTCTAATCGTAAAATATTAATACTGTATAGACTGATTGTGTCATTCTTGTTTACTTATGCAACAACCTGTATAAAGTTCCAGAGTTAATGTGTAACAATTAGTTTAAAAAACATGCACTTAGTTGTCTACGTTCAAACTAACTGATTCAGTATTATTCAGTTAATAACCTTTAAAAAATAATAAAGAATGTTTTTTTTTAAGATTATTTATATTGAAAAAAGTTTACAATTATACTTAGTATTCGATAAAGTACAGCAATACAAATAAAAATGAAATTAATTAGATTTTCGCACGAAAAAATGATATAAATATATTTTCTAGGCCCTTTAAAAAAAAACTTTGTTAAAACTTGTGATGTCATTATAAATTATATATTTTTTATTTATGACTCAAGCAACTAGGATATTATAAATGCCATTGCTTGGTAAGGATCATTGAACCTTTAACATATATTTTAATTGATCGACAATGTAGTTAATTTGGGCTAGTAAATAAAAAATAATAATGACATAAATATGATTTATCGCAAAGAAAATGGTAATACTTTTTTCTGTAATTACTGTTGACTTGATACATGACTACGCTTAGTTTTATTAATGATATAATTATTTTGGTATGACTTAATTTTGATGACAAATTATTTCGTGATTACTTGCAATAAGAAAAAAAAACAAAATATATTTTCACGTGATATCTCCTTTAGTATTTTTCAAATAATTACCAACTTAGAAACCCTGTGCTAGTTATTATTAACAATATTACATGGTCCCAAATGAAATAAAATCCTAGTTGAAATTAATTATTATTTATTATTTCTTTATGATAGTTTAATATATTTTAATACACTTGTTATAATTAATACATTTTCAATTATGGGAATGTTTACGGCACTATTACATTCCGATTAAATGTGTTCAATATTATCCTGCAGCTTAAAGAAATGGTGAAGGCACGGGGCACGGCTATTAAAATTAATCTTATTAAAGTCATATTGTGATTATTTTAGTTATTAACAATGTCAATAAGCAATAATTCTTTTAATGTTATAGATCAAAAAAATATAAAATGTTATTTGCAACAAGTTAGAAAAAATGTCCAAAATGAAGTTCCATCTTCAATAGAATTTTCATTTTAAACACTGATGTACTGTTTTGATGTGTTTTTTAATAATTAGTTTTCTCCAAAACAAACCATGTAAAAATAATAAGAATATAATAGAATTTTATAAGCATATTATAAAATAATGCCATCTAAAAACACTAATTCATAAGAAAATATCTTTTAATACTTGTGCAAGTATTATTAAAAAAAGGTTAAGCCAAACTTAAACATTTTCTTTGTTTTTCAAACTAGAAATAAAGACATAATCAGGGCTACTCTCTATGCTAGGAACTGTCATTTTAACCAATCTAGCTTGCTAACAATATGAAGTGTCATTTTAACAAATCTTGATTGTTAACAATATGAACTGTTACTTTAACAAAATAAGTTTTTATATAGTATATTATTTTTATTTTATCTTGAGATTTGCCACGCTTCCTGATGTGATAATCTTGTTTGAGTACTACTTGGAGTATGTTTGCAACAATTAAATTATCCAGTAGTAATAATCTTCTAACGCATTGCGTTTTGATTATTGATTAATATTTAATCTATTAACGTTTGAATAGAATCGCAATCGACGTAAACTTTGTATAGTAGTTGAATTATATTGTATTAAAAATAACCACAGTTTTATAATATAAAAATATTCGTTGATTGAATAGTAACAATTTTTGAATTAACAGAAATTTTACAGTTTGTCTAAACCTACAAAAACATTAATTTCCTTAATACATGTGGGAAGTATATTGTATAGAATTGTGCATCTATGTTTAAGTTAATTTTCAAACATAGTAGATTTATGCAAACTTCCAAATGTCTTTCTGAACGAATCCATAGATTTTTGTTATAAATCATAATGATAACATAGACGTTTGTCATTTATTTACTTGTTATATAAAACAACGTTTGTTTTAATTATTATTCTAATTATATAAACACCCGGCTCTTGATTTACAGGATTAAGGTGGATTTTCTCGTGGTTTAAATTCGAATTGTCAATGATTGTCTTGCATTGACAATTCACATTAGTATTGTAAATCAAATTCCCGTATTCGCCATAGCAAAACATGCATTAAAACTAATGCCATTATGAGATCTATGTTCCAGAGACCAAGTGACAACCATGATGGCTGTAGTAGGAAAAAAGAACAAGATCCGCATACCTTCTCTACAGCCAGTAGAACTTAAAAAATGGTACTACAAGAACGCAAAAACCAGAGAAAAACTAATTGAAATTTGTATAACAAAGTACTAATTAGTCAAATCGGTCACAAACTTTTGTTAACTTTCAAATAAAGCTACCCAAGCACAGTTACTTGGTGAAATATGAAGCTTAACAGAACAAAGACGTAGACTGAAAAGCTGTTCAAAAACCCTAAAAAAAATCAATAACTAAATCTCTTACAAAACCAGTCACATCATATAACAATGCTATACAAAAAAAAAACTACTGGAAAAGATATTGTAAAAGTGTTTAAAACAAACCCTCATGTTTCGCCTCCAGAAGGCGCTGAGCAAAAATTGCACTGCAAATACTGGATCACTGCTAACAAAAAAAGTATTACACAGAGTCGGTTAAAAGAACTCGGCAGGAGCAACTAAAGACAGACTCTTCCGGCTCTACGTTGGCAGAAGCTTCCAACCAAAAAGTCCTTAAAATGTCTAAAAAAAAACAAACAAAAAAGACAGAACAGAAGCAAATGCTATAATAAAAGCACCTTAAAATAAAATCAACTTAAAATAAAAAATCTGCACGTTTTAACCATTCAAGTCAGCAGGTGTTGACAAGATTCATTTTGCTGCCCCCAAAAAGATTTGTAAAAGAACAGAGGCAAATGCTATAGTAAACAAAAGCATCTTAAAATAAGAAATCAACACGTTTTAACCATTCAAGTCAGCAAGTGTTGACAAGATTCATCTTGGTACCCCAAGAGGACTTGTAAATCTTCAGAGCTTTCGTATATATCAAACAGCTGAAGAGCAATTAAAGTAGTATTTATACCAATTCCAAAGCAACTCACCTAGTCTTGGCTAAATCCTACAGACCAATCAGTCTAACATTTTTTATATTAAAGCTACACAAAAAATAATCGACAGATACGTACGGGATAAGACACTAAAAGCTCCGCCTATGCACTTATATGCAAACCGGTAAAGAAATCCTTCAAACTGGCTAGTCAAAAAGTGCAAAAAAACTATACACTATAAAAAAATTGCCCTGAAAGCCATTTAAGATAATAAAAGAGCGTTTGACAACACTACCTTCGCATACATTGCTACGGCACTGAAGCCAGAATATATAAAAGCAGAAGCCGGGAGACGTCAATCACGTGATCCCTGATTTGCCCTCATTTTGTCAACTGCCATTGAATCATTTGTTAAAAACCTGGTCAAACTAGGACAACACATCAAACAGATCTATAACCATTATGTCGAACAGCCATTCGGCACTACCAGCAATACGCTCGCCAGTAATAAAATCTAAACTGGTAATAAACTGCATAACCAGTCTGAAAACATTAGCCACAAACTTTTGATTTGGATACGCAAGGCTATTCCTAGCAAGACACACATTACCCAAACTATAGTAATAAAGATGAGCAGAATATTATTTGCAAAAGCTTACTAGAAGCTGAGGTAAATGCTACAACTGCTACGAAGCTTACAGTACGCAACGTAGTGCCTGGTTAAGAAATCACGAGCTAACTAAAGAAAAACTGGCAAAAAAATCTGAACTTCATTAAATAAACAAAACTACTCTAATAGAAGAGTAACATAACACAATAAGATCAAAAAACCGCAGTGCAAATATTAAATATTTTTTTCAAATGCTGAGTCAGTTGTAGATAATTTAATAAATAATTAAAAAAAGCACCAATTTAAGATAAGATGTTACCAAACTTTTACAACCCTAATAAATTTAGAGAAGTCGACAAGAAAGACAAAACAGGAAACATCGTTTCCTGATGAGTTACATATTATAACAAATATATATAATTAATAATATATATATATATATATATATATATATATATATATATATATATATATAGACCAAGCCAAAAGACACAAAACGTTGCAAAATGCAACACAAACAAAAATCAAGCCATAATTAATCCAGTCAGCCAGTCAGATAATCAGAGCATTTTATAAAGTTCATTTATAACATTTATCCAAAGTTTCAATAACAAACAATAAATAAATAAAATTATTAGTTGCGTGGTGGTACACTCTAAATAGCATATTTTTTAATACGTAACACCATTTTATTTTTCAAGATGTTAACATTGATGTTGTGTATATAAGAACCTGTTGAATGATAAAAAATAATATAAAATTTTGTCCATTTAGAACTCTTGTTCCTGAAAGAGTTAAATAATTACATTAATAATAATGCATAAAGGTTTCTTTTTATAGACAGAACGGTTCGACATTTGAATTTATCATTTTGATTAATGTATTAGCTGTCCAAATAATTAGTTTGACGGACGTTTACTTAACGGCTTTTCACTTTCATTATTTACTGAATAATAATGAAAAATATAATAACAATAACAACGGAAAAACCATATGACAATTGACAACCGTTATAAACTTAAAATAAAACAATATATATTATGATAAGTGGGCAAAACAAATAAGCCTCTTATTATGACTACCTTGTTTCACGGTCAAATCACTAGTCGTAAAGCCACATATCGAGATTCGAGCCAATTACCAATTTGGCCGTGATTTCGCATGCTTGATAACTCCCGTTATCTCTTATCAGAATTAAGGCACTATAGACTATGTAAATATTGGTAATAATTTCTTAATTAAATACCCATGTTTATATTAGTGCACAAATATAAAAATATTTTGTTTCAACAAAAGCATTTCAAAATCAATAACTTGCAAGTAGCTAATAAATCCATTTAGCAATTAATACCAGACAATAGGTAATATTAATGACATTCATTGTGGTGTTCAGTAATTGCAAACAGCATCGCATTTAATATTTGCGGTTGGTGTTATGCTGAATCGGTCCCCTTTTAGCTGTCAAGAATCCCCCTACTGAAGTTTCACTATTCACCCCCATAAGAACCGCAGGGAGCCGTGATTGATTTCTTTTAATATAATAATAGCTTCAAAACTTCCAATACTTCGTACTTATATAGTAGTGTTATAAGTAAATATTACATAAAGAAAATAAGCATTTTCAGTGACTTAATAAATTATGTAATTATATATAAGTAGTAAACGTTAAAGTAGTTGGATTGTAGAACCCATTATAAATAATATCAATCTTTAACAATTATCCGTTATATAATAAAACTCTTTCAGTTGAATTATTAATCCCTATGGAGAAATAAGGAATTCCTCGTTCGTCCATATTTCGGGAGTATATAAAAGCTCATAAACTATGCGCAATATAAATGCCATACATTTTATGGCACATAAGAAAATTCTGTATATGAATATACAAATATTTGTATCACGCAATTCAAGCATAGTTTATTAGTAAATGTTTGTAATTTTAACAAAATCTATATTTCATTTTAATGAATAAAATTTAGGCGTAAAATAAAAATAATTTGACTTTTACATTTAATATTGTATCAAACATAATTAATTGCTAATAGTAACCTAACAAATTGAAACGTAAATAAAAATAAAAATTCTTTTCTTGCATTTATTTTTTTTATACTCGTTTTTTTTTTAACTTGGGGCTTTGTAAAAATGTGTCTTATAATACTTGTTTTGTAATATATACTAGTATCTATTGATAATTAAAAATAAATCTTTAATAACAAAAATAAAAATAAAAACATTTACTTTATCTACTTTATTTTTGACTATGTCCATAATAATCTACTTTATAATATATAATAAAATGTAGACTTATGTTATATAGTGAATAAATGTGTAGTGTATGTGTTCGTAATGTGTCTCTGCCCACATATCCGCAACACTGCTGATCAACTGTTTCTACAAACACCAATAATCTGGTTAAATAATAACTAATGTAAAGTGTAAATTAACAAAAAAAATGTTCCAAAACGTCTATTCCGTCTAACGTATATTGAGTAGACTTACTGATACGTACTAAACGTACATATACTACACTATAAAAACAAACTTGCTTTTGCTATAAAATCTAACAAATATTCACTGATGTAAAACCGGCACTTTTAAGAGAGATTTTTAACCATATTTTCGACACATAGAATAATTTTCCAAATTCAGTGATAGTTTCACCGAGTTTGGTTTCACTCGTTTAAATTCAAAAGTATTTTTCTGTTACTTAACATACATACATGTATTTATAATATAATATAATAATAACAAAATAAGTAATTCCAAAATATAATATATAAATAATTTAAAAAAAATAGGTTATCATCCAAATTTATGTTTAAAGTCAATTGATTATAATTCGGAAAACGTGGCATCATTTCTAATTCAGTATGAAATACGCAAATTTTTTTTGTAATTTAATTTTTCTTAATCTTATTCTTAAATTAACTCTGGCTGTAAAGGGTCATTCTTTTGAAGAAATTTTACAAGACATGTTCGCACTACTGAAACTCTATCTGACAAATAACAGCTTAAATATTGTCTTTAAAAGCTAGAATGGTTTACGGGGCACTAGCGTAAACTCTTCTGCTTTACGTAGCCCCAAAGAAAAAAGTCTAGCGTAGCAAAATAATGCGACCAAAAAATTTTTCATGCAGTACTGCAATTGTTTAACAACTTGTGTGGCTTGTAGCGCCATCCTGCTAGAAATAAAAATTGTCTATGCCCAAATTGTTTAATATAAGCCAAAAAAAGTCAGTCATTCTACATTAGCAATCCGTATTGACTGTAAATGCAACATCTTCGTCGTCTCAAAAAAGTAACGTCCCATGTCAACGCAAAAACCGCACCAAACAGTAACTCGTTGGAAATAAAGAAGATTTTCTAGAATTTCCAAATCCTAGATGCGGCAATCCTGTCTATTAACAAACCCAATAAAATAGAAATAGGCTTCGTCGTTAAAGATTTTCCTGATTTTCATGATCAGCGGACTTCAAGTCCTGTGTCAGCTGCAATTTATAAGCATCTATGCTAAGTATGCAATAAAGGGTGGACTGTGAGATTCTTAGTTGCTGTAAACGTCTTGGAAAAAACCTGAGTTTTCTGCAACACTATTAGTGACAGTGGCAATGTTTAGGGCTGACCCAAAAGTTCGAGTTCAAACTAGCAATTTTAGATCAGTAACTTGACTATTTTGCTCAAATTTTGCGATTAGATTTACAATGGCTTTGCGGGAAGATGATTCATACTGACCAAAAACACCAAAATTTTCACCGTGTCTATAATAAATTTTTATTATTTCTATACGTTAATTGTTGGAGCGTGTATCGTACTATTTTCTTAAATCGTATAGTTTTTAATGACAAATGTCAAGAATTCAAAACTTGTTATTCAACAGATCAAAAACGCCGCAAAATTTAAACCAGGACTTTTTATTGAAAAACTCTTTATTTTGTAAATTTATAAACCACGGTTGGTAATTGTATTGTAAAACTTTATCACCTATTTGCGCTCGCGGTTCCATACTCAAACTAAATTATGGTCTAGAACAGGGATCGGCAAACTTAGTTTGAAACGGGCCGGATCGTAAAAATTTTAAGTTTTAAATAAAGAAATTTCTTTTTTTCTTGTATCAAAATTCAAAAAACGTCTAGAACATAAATACAGTGGTATCCTGCAACTAATTTCACAAAATCGAAAATTGAAACACGTGGTATGTATCTACTCAACAATAACCTATCTCGGATTGTCATCTATTTGCACCATCGCCTCTACATCCTACCAGGAACCATCAAATAATAGATAAGTCATTATAAACCAATATTATTTTATATGATCGGTTTGCAGGGCAGCTGCGTCTGACGCACCACACAGCGGCTAAACAAATAAAGCGACAAAAAATGTATTTGAATTGAATAGGGTTATTATAAAAATTATAAACAAAATAAACCAGCAAACTTTACAAACTTAGTGAAGGCGATGGTCTACAGTGTTTAATATACTTTATGCAAAAAGTGGGAGTTTGTGCAAATTTTTATAGATTTTATGCTATAAATATATTTTATGCGTAATGTGGATGACTTTTTCAGCTATTTTTGATGTTTTTGTCTAATCTCGTTTATTATAAATTTCATGCAATAAAAGTTTTTTATACATAATATTTGGTAAATTTTGTAATAAATAAGTCTTATATTATATACAGGGTGTTAGACAATAAACGTACGGCTGAATAACCCCATTATTTTTTAACCGATTTATATCATTCAAAAACCATTTTAAATGGTCTTTTGAGTATTATAAATTCAGGTAGACACATGTATGGTTATATTTTTAGTATGGTTGTTATGACAACCAAATTTATTTTTTTAAAAGGCAACATATTTTTATTATTTATTTTTTGGAATCTTTCTGATATTCTTAATACAACCATGTAAAATAATAATTTTTTTTTATAACAAAATTTTTTGATAAATTTAAAAAACATAATATTTGTTTTTATTTACAATGTTCGTAATTGAATAGTTGGCATTGAAAATAACTAATGTCCTCGAGCGCATCTCATATATAAGATTCATAACACAAAAAGTTGGAAGATGTTGATTTGCCAGTTCAAAAACCGTGTTGATTAAGAGCAATTTATGATTGCAGAAAAACAGTCAATTGACAGGTAACTAACTTTTCAAAAACTTTTGAAATGGATAAATCTATAGTTTTTTGACTCATTTTTAGCACCAAACTTATGAATCGGAGTGATAATAGCTTGTTTTCAGTAAGTAAAAAATAACCATAATCAGAGACAAGTTAAATAAAAGCCGAAAACGCCGGCAAAGAGCAAACGCACATTTTTGAAAAAGAAGCAGTTAACCTATCAGGCCCTGGACATTTGTTAAGCTTTAATACTAATAGTTCGTTAAGTACATCAGATATCTTTATAACAAGATGCAATTCATTTATGTGGTATTAATAGATTATCGAGAATAAGAGCTGTGTGAACTTGTAGATGCCAAACTATTTTATAATTTTACAACAAAGAATCTTGTAGTTTTTGTGGATATAAATATATGTGCAATTGTTCTATTGTAATCAATTAAAACATTTTAACGCAAATGTAAACATTTTCTTTTGTCATTCAATTAGCAAAAAACGAAATCGGAAATTTTAATACTCTTTATTTTAGTATAATTAGATCTTGTTCATATACCTCCGCAAACACAATGGCAGCGATCAATTCTTTGGAGCCATTTTTCTACCACTTTTTCACAATATCGGCCAAAACGTTGGCAATTTCGCATTTGAGATCCTCTAACGATATCGGCCTAAACCAACAACTTAACGCGATCCCATAAAAAGAAATCCATTAAATCGCATGAGCAAGGTGACCATTCGACCGGACCATTTTTCAAAATTACACAATTAACAAACTTTCTCTTTAGTAGATCAATTATTTGACCAGCTGTGTGACATGTGGCGCCATCTTGTTGGAACCACATATCACTGATGTGAAGTCAATCTAATTCTGGCCAAAAATAGTCTTGCAACATGTTACGATAGCAATCATAGCAATCATTTTCAATTCAAAAGTAAATATCATGTTGACTCAAATTTATTCACCATAGCACACACTCTTAAAGTTGCGACCACAAACTCAAAACTTTGGTAGTAACTTTTAATATTAGATTCGGGGCTGATCTCAACAGGTTGGCTTCTCGTCTAAATCTTAGTTTAAAAACACACAACAATCAACTCGTGCAAGAATTGTCGGCCTTCCAAACCGTCACCGTTTCAGTGTTTAAGCTCTTGAAAAGCTTCGACTAAAACTTTGTTCAGCAATGAAGTCCATTTCTGGCATAATAGTTACGTCAATAGGCAAAATTACCGCATTTGAGCTAAAAAGCAATAAAAAAATGAAGAACTGCCATTACATTCAAACAAAACTAATGTTTGGTGTAGTTTATGGGCTGGTAGAATCATCGGTCCATATTTCTACAAAAAATAATGCCGGCCAGAACGTAACTGTAAATAGAGCCCGTCATCGCGTCATGCTAACTTACTATTTGTAGCCTTAAATTAAAGCCCGTAATCTCAACAACATTTGAATCCAACAAGATGACGCAGCTTGCCATAAAGCCCGTGAAAAATTGGCTTCATTGCAAAAACAATTTGGTAAACAAATAATTTCACGCTTCAAACCGGTAAATTGGCCGCCTAGATCAAGTGATATTATACTTCTACATTTTTTCCTTAAAGACTACGTAAAGTCTAAAGTCTACATAGAATAAAACAGTTGCAATTGAAAAATGAAATTTGAAAACTAACATTACTCGTGTCATTCGCCAAATATTAATAAAAAATGGTTTTTTTATATGATAATAACCGATAATTATTTTTTTTTTTAATTTTAGTAAAAAGTACTAGTTATGAGTCAAGTGTACTGAATAAATTTTTTTTTGCTCAAACCACTCAAAATGCTTTTTTTACGTAAATCCTGATCATATGAATTTTTTCAGATGTTTTGAGATATTAGTTATTATAGTATACAGAGTGTTTCAAAAGAAAGGGTGAGATTTCTTAGCTAATTATAAGAAAAAAGTTCCTATTAACATGGTTCCGCAAACGCACCATTTTCGAGATACAGAGTGTAAATTTTTTTTTTTTTTTGACGATATCTCAGGTACTTAAAGAAAAAGTAGCAACATGATCACAAAACCTTTATTTTACAAAACTAAGCAATAACATAAAAAACAAGATAAATCACAAAAATTGTTGAAAACGACCTCCTACAGTTTTGTATCGTATTGCAGAATGCAATAATGCGATTTCTTAGTTCTTTATCAGTATTAACTGATGTAGTGTAAACTAAACTTTTTAAGTAACCCCACAAAAAAAAATCCAAAACATTTAGATCTGGTGACCGAGGAGACTAAGCCTGTGGGCCTCCTCGACCTATCTAACGGTTCCTATACTATTCAAATAATTTAAACTAAAATGTGCAGGAGCACCATTGTGCATGAACCACATTTCGTTTCTTAATTGATCCGGAACATACTCTAAAAGTCCTAGCAGTTCTTCTCCAAGAAAATTACGATATGATTGACCATTTAGCCTAAACGGCAAAAAATATGAACCTATTAAATGGTTTCCTACAACACCTGCCCAAACATTAACGGAAAATGTTTGCTGATGATGGCCTTCCATTATGGCATGTGGATTTTCGTCGGCTCATACATGATTATTATGGAAGTTCACAATTGCATCACGAGAAAAATTTGCTTTGTCCGTAAATAAAACTTGATCTAAGAATCGAAGATTTTGCACAATTCTTTCTTGAAACCATTGACACATAGCCAATCTTTGCGGAAAATCCGCTGGTAAAAGAACTTGTACTTGCTGTATGTGATAATGATATAACATCTGGCTTTTTATTATCCTCCACACTGTAACGTCACTAAGGATTAGGTTTAAAGCTATTCTTCTAGTCCTAGTTGATGGGTCGTCTTCGATTTCTTGAAGAACATCTTCTTCAATTTGCGGAAGTAGCTGGCGTGGTCTCTCATTTCCTGCAGCTCTTTTATGTACACTTCCAGTTTGATAAAGACGTTCGTGAACACATATGAATGTACTTTCATTTAGTACTTGTCGGTTTGGAAACCTTTCTTGATAAATTCTACGAGCTTTTGCTGCATATCCATCGGCAACGCCATAAACAAAATACATATCGCACATCTCGCTATCACTGTAATTATTTATTTTGCTACCACCACGCAAGCAAAATACTAATAATGGGCAAATTAATTGGGTAATAAAGGTAATAAGCTCCTGCGATATTGACTCCTTTTGAAAAAAGGTTATTTAACAACTTAACGGCAATTGTCAATAACTCAAATGCATGAAACAAATGCATGAACACTGACGATTAGATCAAAAACAAATGTTTTCATCAACAACAAAACATGTTGCAACTTTTTTTCATGTTTTCCATCATAAAATGCCGTATTTCTCTAAAACGGGTTACGTTAGAGCTTTTGACTAAGAGTACCTTTAAAAAAAAGTTATTTTTCACACAAAAGTGTAGAAAATACTGGTGGTTCACAATGTGCTTTCAAAACGCCAATTTCCCAAGTGTCATAGAAATTAGAGCCATATAAACCTCACGCAACCCTAAAATCTCCGTCAATCGCACATAAAAAAAATTGAATAAACGCTTAAAAAGTAGCTAATACTAATGCTAAGATTTGTACAAAAGTTGAGTTTTGTATCTCAAACGGTTCCTGAGATATCGTCAAAAAATAAAAAATAAATATTTTTTTTACACCCTGTATCTTAAAAACGGTGCTTTTGCGGAACCATGTTAATGGAAACTTTTTTCTTATAACTAGCCAACCAATGCCACCCTTTATTTTCGATACATGTTTTGAAACACCTATGTATATAGTAATAAGCAATCAACATTTGAAAAAATAAAAAAAAAAAACTTTTTTAGTTCGTTTGCAACTTTTTAGGGTTGCATTTTTAAGAAAAAGTTGGAAGAAAAATTTTCTTAAAAATTATTCAAAGAATAATAGAAATAACAGAAATACTTAAATTTTAAGCCTTTTTTGCTATTTTTAAGTATTTCTGTGAATGCATTGTAAGATATCTCGGATCGTAGTGCACGGCACTTCCTGAAATTCAGAGTATCTTTTGCACAAATAAAAGCACATTTTTATCTATATTTAAAAAAAATATATAGTTTAAAGTTTTGAGAAAAAACAGTTTTTCTTAAAAAAAGATGACAGGTATTTTCTTTTTTTTCTCAAATATGGATGAAAACGTGCTTTTATGTGTGAAAAAGATACCCTGAAAATTTCAGGAAGTACCGTGCATTACGCTCCAAGATATACTTGAAATACTATACAGAAATACTTGAAATTTAAGCCTTTTTTATTTATATTTGAAAAATTGAGAATTTTGGCTGTGAAATATTCTTTGAACAATTTTAAAGAAAAAAGTACCTTACAACTTATTCCTAAAAATGCAACCCTAAAAAGTTACAAACGATAAAAAAATGTGAAAAAACGCAAGAAAATTATTTCAAATTTTGATTGCTTATTACTCGGAAATGGCTAACAAAAAAAAAATTCGTTTCGTACACTTGACTCATACATGGCCACATATATATACAATATATACGTATATTTATAATTAAAGAATTAGTTATTTAAATTTGTCGTTTGCTATCGAGCGATGCCGTAGTCATTCAAGGCACTCTAACAAAAAACAATTGTCTGTGTTTGAGCTTAAGTTTTGGCTTTTTTGATCGTTGTTTGAATAAATTATTTAATTAATACTGCAGTCTAAGTTTACTAGTAATTACAACAATTCAAACTGAGAGAGAAATAGAATCACTTCAGTATTGGAACACGTTACTTATTAGAAATGATCCTTTTAATGTCTACAGTTACTTCTTAATTATCAGAACTACTTTCATATATTATTTTCTTTTTTTTTGTAGTTTAGAGTGACAGCAACTGTAGCGGTCAGCCATTGTAACAAAATAATTCAACAACTACTTCAATAGATACTTAATTGATAAACAAATTTGCAGTTATATAAATCTGAACGACCATATTGATAAATCTATAAAAGTGATTAAACATAATAAGATAAATATTAATACAATATTAAAAAATAGTTTCAATCACAATATAAATAATATATTTATGATTACATGATTTATATGACTATCAATTTTAGTATACAAAATATCTCATAAAGTATGCAAGTCTAAAGTTGTTGTTTTTTAGTATCAATAAATACCATCCCACTGTATACATAGTTATGAGATTCATGACATATTTGATATCTTTCCCTTTATGAATCGAAATGCATAAAAGTTGAGAACGTATCCGTCTAGACACAGTAGTTAAGTCCGCATAAAGTAATCATCCAACTTTTTATCATAATGGCATGATAATTAAAATCTAGATCAAGTACTAAATACAAAGATACAAACTCATTTATTAAAAAAAAAATACAATCCAATTACGGTCAAAAATGAAGTCAGTCGAATACAAAATTAAATTCCCCTTTAGAGGGAACGAGCTCGTTAGTAAGCGTTGAATTGATTTGATTCGATTATAACGCTTCAACTGTCATAGGATCAAAAATTTCAGAAGCTGACGTTTAACGAGGAGCGTGGCTTTCTTTTGTGTTTCAGATTATACTAAATGCATTTATTATCTTTTTTTTGCATTATCTCATTCAAATAAAATAATGAGCTGCCTTTGCGGAATAAAATGGGACGATACAATAACGAACAATGCTTCATTTTGTTGATAAGAGAAATCTGCAGAATGGTGACAATAAACGATTGCTTGAATTCGGCTATATGCCAGCTATAAATCTTTGTTAATTGATATTATTTATTATATCCACAAAAAACATAATGAATTTATTGAACTGTTAATATAATTTAGATAAATTATGAGCAATTGATATTGGATTAAAACCATAAATTTTGTTGAAGCAATATCAGTAAAGTGTAATTATTATAAATACAATTTACTTAATTTATTTAATATATAATATCATTATTATCTTTAAAAAATATTTATCTAGTTTCATTTTTTTTTTTTCGAGTGTGACTTCTCTAAAGATGAATAAGTTATATAACTGAGGGTGGAATCGAGCCGACACATTTCTTCTGACCTACTTTTTTCTAGGAATGCGTTGCGGTGCTTGAGGGAGTCCTAATTTGTTTACGAGATACTACAACGCATTCTGAAAGAAATATACTTGTTTTATATATTATATAGTATCATAAAATATATAAAAGCAACATTGCTAATTTTTATTGTAGTATCACTTATAGTTTTATTGTGCTTTTATATAATATAATATATTATATTATAAATAAATAATTATATTGATTATAATAATTTTTCTTTTTACTTAGCCGTAATACATAACACAATTGTGTTTATTCGCTGAGATCTATTGTTCTTAATAATATATTGCATAATAATTGATATTATACAATAATATTTAGCGTCTGTAGATCATATTAAAAGATTGCATAATATATTGAGTCAATCAGAAAGAATTAGATTTTTATTGTACAATCTAACCTAAATGCATTTATTTCCTTTTTTTAACCATTCCTTTGAGTTTGATTTTTATTGAACAATCTAACCTAAAAGTATTTATATCTTTTTTTTTAACCATTCCTTCTTCCTTCTGCGCTTTGTTTCTCCTTCCGTTTTAAAGCTATAACTAAAGCAATGATCACACAACTTGATTTATTTTATTTCACATGTTGACTGCAGAAGTGTCAGTAACTAACAAAACGTTTGCGCAATTATATTGCAAGGTCGAGGTGGTCCTAGCAATATATTGTGCAATAGATTGTTCAATACTATTGATGATAATATTGATCGTCTAGGAGCTCCTTCAAATAATGTATTACACTAGTACAAGGTGATAAAAGAACGTATGGCTGTATAATATATTTTTCAACCTATTTTAATTATTCGATTTCAAAAAGTTTTTAAAGTGCTCCAAAGTCATCAAAAAAATGTGTTCCATTCTCTGTTATTAAATAAAAGTACTTGTACTCAATTCAGTCAAAACAGACAGTTAATGAGAAGAGATTTATTAAAAAAAAAACGCAAACAATGTAACAATCTGAAAAAGATAGGATTGACAGAAACAAAGCTAACCAAACCACAGCTTTCCATAAACATCAAACATGTCTATAAAACAATAAATTTATTGCAAAATAGTACAAAATGTTCAATATCAGTTCTTCAAAATGATAAAAACAATCTAGTTACTAATAAAAAAACAAATATTTTTGCAAATCAATTTGAGTTATGTTAGTCACAAATAAAATAACTTTAAACAAACATGAAGAAAATCTTGCAGTAGCTCTAGATAGTTTTGAAGCATTTTATAGAGTATGACAACAAACTCCATTGTATAGGTCTTGATCATAAATCTGTAAATCTTATCAATAATTTTCTTGACCACGGAAAAATTATAGTTAGAATTGATGGTTTTAACTCTCGAGCCCAAAATCATAAATTCTGGTGTTCTTCAAGGTTCTGCTCTTTCGCCAAGAGGTATCATCAGTATCAAATATTAAACTACACAACAAATCCATATCTAAATCTTTTTCAATTTGTCTTCTAGCGGTTACAATCTCACATAATTTTCTCTAAAAGCCCATGTTGTTGACAAAAGTATGTCTTAATAGATGTAAACAGTTTTTTTCTGTTCAGCTTTTGCAAATATAAATATTGTTCTCAAGTAAGAAGAAAAGCATCGGAGACTACACTATCTCTTTTAAATTCTATTCAAAAACAAGGTATTCGGATCATTGTCAATTCAAAATTGTCTAATGACTTAGATACTTTACAACATGTTGCAGATCTTTGTATTTTCTATAGATGTTTCCATAAACATTGTTCAAACAAAATACAAGTCTTCTAAACAAATATTTACTCGTCGTACAAGGCTTGCTAAGAATTCTAAAAAATATTCACTAAAAATTTAGAAATGTGGGAATAAAACTTTTGAAAGAATTTTTTTTTAACCGTACTATCCACGCATAGAATTAACTCCCAAATTCAGTGTTTTCTGACTTATAAGCCACAAATATTCAAGGTCAATGTTCGCAGACTGCTTAAATCTAGTCTAGATAGTTTTAGGAAGTATGGATTCATTTGTGGAAATTTAAAGATATTTTTATGTTGTTATGACATATTATGTAATTTCTAAATATCACTTAATAATAATTACAAAAAAATGTAACCTAATCTACAAATAATTATTATATATAGAGATCAAGTCATAGTAATTGACTTATTGAATTATTAAAGACCGACTTGACTATTTAACACATTAATTTAATAATTAATAACTCCATTTCTTAATAATAATAAAATAAAACGCTGTTGTACGTTTCATGATTTCAAATAAGATAAATCAATAATTTCGGGTTATAGTTGTAGCATTATCAATTAATTATCCTATAATCCTTTTGTATTTATAGAAATGTATAATATCAATTGGGTTTCGTGTTCGGGAAACAGTTTGTTTGTAACAGTAATTGATGATTGCTGTATTTCAATTAATTGAAAACACATTCGTAAACAATATGTATAAAAGTAATTGTTTTGTTGTCAAGCAGGAAGTCATTGACTGAAAGTTATAGTTGTTTAAATTATTTAAAACTATCAATGTTGTTGCAGCCCAATGGTCCTTCATTTCAGCTTTCCGGAGTATAGATAATAATATTAACATTAATGTACAAATATTATGCTGAAATTAAACTAGAGTAAAAAATACGATAATTGTATTTATTAATCATTATTATTGTTATAAGTAGATAATGTATTTGTAGATTGCTTACACATTTATTAATAATTAAAAATTATATCTTTAATTAATTTGGACAAAAAGAGCTAGTTGTGCGAGAGAATAATTTTAGAGAACCTGACTTAAAACACCAATCAAAACAATATTTAAATCGGTCCGGCACATCTTGTCTCGATTGCTAGGGTCCGCCATCAGTCACGCGTGCCTTACTTACAAATTAAGCATGTACATAATTGTTTAATACAGCTTAACTAGTAATTATAAAACCTTTTTAGAACCAATAGCTGTTGCCAGTGTTTATATAACTGCTTATAACAACATCCGCATACAACATTAAAGCCTCATTAGCCAGTTTAACAATTTCTTCAAAACTTCAAATGCCAGTGTATACCATGCTCTCAATAGCTGTTAAATACATCAATGCCAAATAAAGTGTTAACGCACAACCCCAAAGCCTCAATTGCCAGCGTACCTATCATGCTGCTGAGTATGTCAATGATCTCAATGCTATTGTACTTTGTTTTACGCACCTTCAAAACTATTCGGTTTATTTATGAATAACCTCAGACAGTTGTGAATAAAGTAATCCTAAAGCTAAATATCAATGTACTTCGTTATCACACCTCCAAGATGCACTCGGTCAATGTATGAATAAACTCTTCACACTCAATATGTATGTGGGAAATTACTTTTCGACAAATTTTAAGAAGTCGACCTCTTTGATTTTGCTCAAATTTTCAGGAATCAAAATATGGATGAAAAAATGAGATTCCCAAAATTTTAAACCTTAGAATATCGCCTGTTCAAAATGACACACATTTGAAGGTCATAAATTTCAAAATAAAACGTAATTTTTAACTTATTTTGTATCTCAATTTTTAGGCCTCTGGAAAAATATAAAAAGGTCCACGATGACTCAAATTACTCCTTATTACATGTACTTTAAAACCCATATTTTTATGTTTAATGTTGTGGCAGTCAATTTGGTATATTAAGCTACAAACATTTTTCCAAAAAAAAACCGTAAATTTAGCAAAATCGCAAAACTTTGCTTTCTTTAAACCGTTCTAACTATGTCAAATCTTGACAAAATTAGATCCACGAGGTCTAGATTTCTTCGTGTTTAATATCTTTTTAAAGTGATCACACAAAACTTATAGAATGAATACGTATACACCACTATTTTGATGTAAGAAGTTGCACATGTTTTCGCGATCTTCAAAACTTGTAATTTTCAGGTCTCGAAAAAGCGCTGTCACCCTATGTCAATTTTAGTCAAAATTTCAGTAAATTCTCTTTAGAGCACAAGAAAAAAGGTTATCTATATGAGAAATATCAGGCATTATCAAGAATTTTTTAATATTCAAAAGTTATCAAAATCGGCAAACCGCACATTTTTGTTTCTCAATTTTTAGGCCTCTGGAAAAAGATAAGGTCCACGCTAGCTTAAAACATTCCTTATTACATGTACTTTAAAACCCATATTCGTATATTTAATGTTGGGGTAGTCATTTTGATATATCAATCTTCAAACATTATTTAAAAAAAAAAACGTAAATTTAGCAAAATTGCAAAATTATACTTTATTTAATCCGTTTGAACTTTCTCAAATCTTAAAGAAATTTGAACCACAAGGTCTAGATTTCTTTGTGTTCAATCTTTTTTTAAAGTGATCATACAAGACTTATAGAATCAATACGTATACACCACTATTTTGATGCAGGAAGTTGCAAATGTTCGCAAATGCGATATATCATTTTTCATATAGATAACCTTTTTTCTTGTGTCCTGAAGAGTATTTACTGAAATTTTGACTAAAATCGACATAGGGTGACAGCGTTTTTTCGAGACCTAAAAATTACAAGTTTTGAAGACCGCGAAAACATGTGCAACTTCTTGCATCAAAATAGTAGTGAATACGTATTTATTCTATAAGTATTGTGTGATCACTTTAAAAAAGATTAAACACGAAGAAATATAGACCTCGTGGGTCAAATTTTATCAAGATTTGACAAAGTTAGAACGGTTTAAAGAAAGCAAAATTTTGCGTACGGTTTTTTTTGGAATAATGTTTGAAGCTTAATATATCAAAATGACTGCCACAATATTAAACATAAAAATGTGTGTTTTAAAGTACATATAACAAGGAATAATTTGAGCCATCGTGGACCTTTTTATCTTTATCCAGAAGCCTAAAAATTGAGATACAAAATAAGCTAAAAAAGACGCTTTATTGTGAAATTTCTGACTTTCAAATGAGTGTCATTTTGAACAAGCGATATTCTAAGGTCCAAAATTTTGGGAATCTCCTTTTTTCCATTTTTGATCCCTGAAAATTTGAGCAAAATCAAAGAGGTCGACTTTTTTAAACTAGTCAAAAAGTAATGGAAATACCCATGTACAAACTAGCATCATACGAGTTTTTCAATTATCCTTGTTACAAAATAAAAACTTCTTGTCCAGCTAGCGCCATATATTTTAATTCGTGCAAATTGCAGGATAAGCTTGATAAGCCGAGGTTACTCAGCAAGCGAGTTTAGAAAAAACTTTTCAATACATGTGAGGAGAATTATACCTGCAAACCGCGCAATTATTTATATTAATAATAAACTTTTGGTGCTGCGCTCTATGTGCATTTCATACAAAACCACTGTCGCATCTGATAGATAAACCGTCAAATATAATTATTTTTTTATATATTATTAGTTATTTAAGGCTAAATATCCACAATACTGCTAAGCTACAGCTTTTTCGCAAGTTTTTTTACAAAAGTAAATCCACATTGAAAAAATACGTCGTTGCTTTCTTGGGCAATGGAAAGCCCTTATAAACCTATTGCATTATCTTTTTTTTTGTGAAAAGATCCCAGTGGTGTACCCAAATCTCATCCCCAGTCTTGGAATAAAACAGACAAATTCTCCTCACAAATTTGACATCTACACAATTAGTGTTCAAGACTGAGCAGTTTTAGAACCCATCGTGCGCCAATACTTTGCTCATTCCCAAATCTTAACAGAAAACTTCAAATACACTCGTTTCTGATATTCCTATTTCTCTCTAGAAATAACTTTGATTATTAATTCGTCCGTTTGTGTTTCCAGAGGTCTTCCACAATTTAAGCCATCATATATAGATTCCTATTTGAACCAATATTTGATTTGAAAATAAGACGGGCTATTTTCTCCATATACTTCCACCATTCTCTCATGTACATTCTTCAAACTTTTAGAATGTTTCAATAAAAAATATATGATGTTACTGTGTTTAAGCTTGCAAATATGTTTGCCTCTTTAAACTGATATAAAAGTGACAAATGATCGGGACTGGACTTGTAGAATATTTTTGCAATAGTATATTGTTTTTATAGCTAGGTAGATAACATAAAAATGCTCCTTGTTTTCCTTGTTCGGTAATTCAGGCTAAATTCTTTACATTAAGGGCACGATTGACGCGCGAAAATCAAGCAAAATCATATTTGCTTAACATGTGCTGGCTCCTGATGGTAAATAGCTGAAATAAGATTGTACGCACATATGACATCATCATTGCTGGTATAGCACGCATCGTCGCCGATCACATACTTATTTATAGACTTATCACCCCTTACCCCACCCTGGTACAAAAACAATTCGTATGTTTAGAAAATAATTGATGAAATTACGTATTTATATAGATTTGAATAAAATATTTATTATTATTGAACCTTTATTATTGTTTTTATAATTAAATATGTATATTATGTATATATGTATATATTTCTTTTAAAATATTTTATTAAATTAATTTATGTGTGCAGTTTGTATTGAAACAGTGTCGAATAAAAATTGCAGTTTTACAATTAAGTTATTTTTGATTACTACATAAAGAATAAGTGTTGAACAAAAAACTCTAAAAATTGCATTTTTTTTTTATATTTGCGGGCATCTATTGTGTTTTTAAGCTAAGATAAAATTATACTAAAGCTTATTGTAACATAATAATATGATATTTTATGAATTAAAAAATAATATTGAGAATATTAGGACGTTTAATCTATTTTCTTGTTAGTGTATGTTATTGTTTTACCAATTTTATATATAGAATGTTGTTTTAATTATTGTATTGAAATGTTTATATTTTTGTATATAAATTCCATTCCAAACGGACCAGAGCAGGGAGGGGGGGGGGTGCATTGAGAAACTTGCTTTAGATTTTTTTTTCAGTTTCTATAATTTATTAGTAGTCTTTTGATCGGTTCATGAAGGTATGAAACCTTAAATAAAATTCTACAACTTTTTTAGTTTTAAAAATCGCAAATTTAACTCAAATAAAATAAATTTACTAATGAAATCAATCAGACATTTTTTGTAGAATCTAAATCTGGCGCCATTTGGCCTACTTTGCAGATTTTTCAAGTTTTAAACCCTTAAAACCCAAATACATAAAACAAATTTATATTTTTCAATCAATTTACATCAAAATACGTCAACTTTGGCGATTAAAAAAAATTAAAAAATGCTTTTTTTAGTTAAATTTTTGATTTTTAAACAAAAAAAGCAATTAAGTTAAAAAACGACAAAAAGTTTCATACCCTCATATACCAATCAAAACACTACTAATAAGTTATAGAAACTGAAAAAAAAAAAACATAAGCAAGTTTCTCAATGCATTTTTGTCTAAATGTCTAATCTTATCTTTGAACTTGTATATGTCATTTAGTGTTGGTGTTGTTTTGCAATATCTCGTGTCAATTTGTATAAAAAAATTTGTCTACGTTCTTTTGTTTATCAAATAAAGAAAGTTTTATCTAAATATTTTTCAGAGTTACTAAAAGAGATGTAGACTTTCTACTCTTTAAATTTTATGTATTATAAAATTTACGTACGTAAAAAATGGGTAAGAATTATAAGTATATTATAAGTCAATTTTTTTAAATCATTTTCTGTATATCAAAATTTAACTTATACAAGGTTAGTCAAAATTGCTGGAACACTTAAATAATTCTGTATCCGTAAAAAAAGTTTCAAACAAAAATTTTTTTTTTTTTTGGTTTTAAACAAACTCTTGTTTAAAAATATTTTTATTATAGAGGATGTTGATTTTAATGTTGATATTTAGCCAACTTTTTTTTTTAATAGAACACTGTATATTTTTATATTTTTTGATTCTAAGATTAATTTAGATTATTTTTTTGTAAAACCACCATTTTTAAGTTAGAAGCAATTAATTCAAACTCTTGAACATTTTCTACACATTGATTTTATCCAAAAGTTTAAAAAGAATAATAACATCAAAAACAAAAATGTAAAAATATACGGGATGTTTATTTTGTTATGGAAGTTTAAAGCTTTTTAATTTTTTAAATACAATACCATATATATTTTTACATTTTTTAATAATTATTTTGCTATTTGTTTTTTATGTTATTGTTCTTTTTATCTATTTGGTTAAAATAAATGTGTATGTGAGAAAACGTTCTTTATTTGAAGTTCAGCAGTTTGAATTAATTGCTTAGTTATAACTCAAAAATGATGCAGTTTATAAAAAAATATTTCTACTAGAAGATACTCAAAATTATTTTAAAATTAAAAAATGTAAAAATATGCAGTCTTCATTCAAAAAAAAGTTTACCAAATTTCTACAATAAAACAAAAATCCTATCCTAAATATTAAAAATATATTTAAACAACAGTTTGTTTAAAACCAAATAAACATTTGTTTGTTTTTTTGATTTTTTTACGTTTCGAGAATTATTTATGTTCCGGTAATTTTGACTAACCCTGTATATGTATTTTTGTTATTTTTACATCTAGAATGCTAAAATAGTATGTTAAGATACATAGTCAGAAAATGCATAATTTTTTTACTAATTTTAAAATATAAATAATTCGTATATTATTTTTTGTATTATTTAGGCCGATGTCTGAAAAAATGCAATTCCCATTCAAATAAATTTCACGACGCGAGAATAATGCAATCCACGACAAAATAATACATTACACAACAAATAATATACGTTGCACTTCAGAATAATACATAGCCCGACAAAAAATATATTCTACAAAAAAATAATTCTGTATCGTCAATATTAACCGAATACATAAACTGAATATGCATCCCGAATCCAATCAATAACTTTCTTCACCATCACATCTAATATTAAATAAATTATATCAAAATAAATTACTCTTTCAAAATAATTAAATATTTAACATAGAATCAAAAAATTACGTGACACGGCTTGTAGATGAATTTACAACCTTGCTATATAGATACCAGCTTGGCTATAATCGCTTTGCTAGTGACAAATCTCTACAAACAAAAGTAAAATATATCATTGTAATAGTATTTGTTTCTGATTATTGCACAGTTTAAAATAATTCACAGTTTCAACAACAAATTTACAGCTTTTCATTCCCTAATACATAGAGCACTATCACTTCCACTATCATCTACACATCTACAGCTTGAATATAATACAATAAAACAGCTAGCTATAAATAATCAATTTTCCCTCAGCACAATAGACAAAATAATTAAGAAACATACACAAAAAACACTACTTGACAACATAACACTTCTTACACACAACACCAAAAACACTAACAACTAATACAGAAAGTTAACATATTACAACAACACCAGTAACAAAATACAAAAACTATTGTACAAATACGATCTTAAAGCTTCACTATCTAACCCTAACACCATCAAAAATAACATCTGCAATCAAAAACATACATCAGAGAAACTGACTAAATCAGGAATATACCAAATCAATTGTCAAGATTGCACAGCTTCATATATAGGACAAACTGGTAGAGCACTTAAATACAGACTCAAAAAAACACACTCACAAAAATCACAACTCCACTTTTTCCAAACACTTACAAATACACAAATACACTTTCAATATCAAAAACAAAAATAATATAAAACTCCTACACCAATGTAAAAAAGACTTAAAAATGACAATACTAGAATCATATGAAATAGACAAATTAAAAAACAATAAGAACTACAGATGCCTAAACGAACAAATCAATAACCCATACCAACATATCTATACATTTTTAAAAAACAATAACCACACTACAGTTAATCACTCGACAACAATAACCACAATACACAATAACCAATTAATGTAACAGTAACCACAACAAATTCACACCACCCGCAACACACAACAACACCTGTGAAAAGAAAAGTAAGTTTTGTTAAAATCATCTATGTAACACATATATATTTATAATTTATGTAATATTTTTAGAACTGATGATGGCTTAACAGCCGAAACCGGTCTTAATATATATAAAAAAGTAAAATCAGCACAATAAAGTATATAAATTTTTTATTAAAATACCCTAACCTCAAATATCATTGTAATATTATTATGCAAAAAGAAAAGCAGAAATATAAAAAATAACTGGTTTTTGCAAATTAATCTACAGCAAATTAATAATTAGAATAATGTAGACTATTGCTTTAATTATTAATTAGGATAATAGTATAAATTATTCTAATTATTAATTTGCTGTCGTTCAAACATCCTATTATGTTGGCATTTGTTTTATTTTGTTATTATGTTCTATTCAACCGTTCATGTATTATCGTGGCTTTCAAAAAATCAACTTTTGATTGCTCTACGATGTTATGCAACTGACTTTCAAAATGTTGTAGGGGATTATGGTAATATAACAAAGGCTACAATACAACACATCAATAACTACAATATTAAAATAACATATAAATGCGGTGTTGCAATTCCTTATTTTACGAATAGTTAATTTAGTTTATAATACCGGAATACATTTATTCGTCAAATATAATTAAATATGAGATTTGTTATTCGGTGATTTATTTTGTCTTTATAATACCGGCCCTTAAGAATGTTATTTAAAAATGTTCAATCAAATTTAACTTAAATTGCAATTGTATACATTTTCTACGTCAGGGACTATTTCTTTTGCAGTTTGCCGATAACATTCGAAGATATGCATAAAAAACACGATCAGTAAGCCAATGCAATATTAGCACCACATACGAGATAATAGAGGAACTAAACGACTTAACATTGCACAAAAAGTTGCCTAGTAATTTAATAATTCAACGTTACAAAATATTGAACATTTTCTAAAGAGTTTATTTAAAAATTACTTGGAACAGTTTTATAAAAATGGTTTTAATTCAAAGATATGTTACTAAAGTTGGATATAGTTTAATCTGATTGTCATAGAACATCAAGGATATGAATAAACAACGTATTAACAAAGATTTTGGAAGTGCCGGTTTATAATAATTAATATAAAAATCTATACTCAACTTAAAAAATTAAATCTTCTTTTATGACTTGCGCAAAAGTTCAACATTTCAATCTCTACATTGCATGACATGATCAGTTATGTAATTTGCTTGTAAAACGTTGTAAACGTACTGTATAATTTCCCATATACGACGCAACCAGTCGTACGTCGGTACAGCCACCTTAAAACTATTAAAATTCTTCTGGATTCATTTCCTTCTTCTTATAAAAAAAAATGGTCCCAAAATATTCATTCTTTTAAGGTTTTTCTGATTAAATTATTATTATGTAATATGATAAAAAAAAATCATAATACTTCAATAGTTTTATATTTTAAAAATATTATAAGTAATTCCACGTTAGTTCGGACAATCGTCCCCACATCGGCATCTCCAATTTCACTCAAATTTTGTACACATGTTTAGGGTACCAAAATATGACTATTTCTAAAATTTTAGATGTTTAGGTGCAATACAGTGTAAATAGCGGCCATTTAAATTTTTTAGAAATAATTTGTCTTCTTTCAGTTTTTGTGCTGTAAGTAAGCAAAAAATAGAAAATGTTTGGTAAAAGACGATCATGCCCTTGGTTTTTCGAAATTTTCCGCAAAAAATGGAAAAAATACCATTTTATTGAAAATTTGATATCTTCAATTTTGCTACACCTGGATACTTAAAATTTTAATATAATACTCTTAAAAGATAGTACTTTTGATTGCAAACATAAAAAAACTAGATTCGCTTGCTCTAGGGTAAAATATAACACATATTTGCTAAAAATATGTTACTTTTAAAGGTTTTTCCTCGGATTTTCCGTAATTTTACAAACTTTCCGGCTTTTTTCAAGAGAATTAAAAAAAACGGACATAAAGATCGCGTTCTATAAGAAATTTTTTTTTCGATTACACCAATTCAATTATTTTTACTTGTTTTGCAAAATTATGAAAGACAAAAAAATAATTATTTCTTTGTTTTTTATAGTTTCGCAAAAAAAATTTTAAAAAAAAAATTGATTTAGTATAATCGAAAAAAAATTTCTCATAGAACGCACATAAAGATATGTCCGTTGTTTTAAATTCTCCTAAAAAAGCCGAAAATTTAGTAAAATTACGGAAAACCCGAGGAAAATCCATTAAATCCATAAGCAAATCCAGTTTTTTTTAATTTTTGTAATCAATAGTACTATGTTTCAGAGCTTCTCAAATTTCAAGTCTCCGGGTGTAGCCGAATCGAAGATATCAAATTTTCAATAAAATGGTATTTTTCCTATTTTCCGCAAAAAAAAAATCGGAAAACCAAGAGCGGGATCCTATAAGATACACCCTTTTAAATATGATTTTTGACTATTTTTTTCTTATTTACAGCACAAAAACTGAAAGGAGACAAATAATTTCTAAAAAATTAAAATAGCCACCACTTACACTATATTGCACCTAAAGATCTAACATTTTAGAAATCGTCATATTTTGGTATCCAACCATGTGTACAAAATTTAAGCAAAATCGGAGATGTGTATGTGGGAACGTTTGTCCAAACTAACGTGGAATTACCCTATACCAGATTGAAAAAAAACTGGTCTGTATAATGTAGCTTTAAAAGTCAAACTGTTTTTTTTTCATTTCCACAGTAACAAAATTAAAAAATAAAATACTTTTAGCCACACTTTTTTTTTTCAAATACAACTTTTTGAACACCAAAAAAATTCATTAATATTGAAGCTATGTCATGGGATTTGAGTATATCTCTTAGTTGATTGCTATTTTGGTTTATTTCGAGAGCGATTATATTTAGGTCACTGCAGATTATGGTATATTTATATTTATTTGTTATTTGAGTTAATATGTCTTCTAGTTTTTGAAAAAAAATGGTGATTAATAAATTGATATTATGCAGACAATTTTATTTATAGATATTGCAGAACACTTATCTGTTGATAGATTTTTTATATTAGTTATTTCTTGGCAGATATTATATATTAGGTTGCTGACATATATTGCTACTCCCCCACGTTGATAGTTAGTGCGGCAATAGTTACTAATTAGTGTGTAACTGTTAATATTGCAATATGCCAGTTCAGGCATAGTATGTCACTTTTTATAGTGTCCATCAGAATGTTCAACATATCTACTTTGTTATTTAATGAGTGTATATTTAAATGGTTTAGTCTCTTCTGTTAGGGATAGTGAAAAAATTGAAATATGTTTTATACTGCAGAAACTATGCACGCGGGATGTATTTGGTAAATTATAGCATATAGTACAATTTGGATTAGTTATTTGTTTGGGTTCTATTTCATATTTGAGACTTTGGCATATAGCTCTTTTTCCTGAAGCGTTTTTTTTCCATGTTTTGTATAGTGATATCGATTGAGAATTTTACATCACATCTAAATATGTTATATTTGATTTATTGGAAGAAGTCAATTTTATAAAATTGTTTATGTCGGTAATAATACTGTTGAGCTCTATTTTGTCGTGACGCGAGAGCACCGATGTAATTAGCAGAGAGATATTATTAATACTATCAATTTTTGTTTTATTTCGGTTTTCAATTTCATCAAATTCTTTGAGTTATAGCAATTTTCAATGTCGCTAGATCCTGCCATAAGTATGAATAGTTTGTCAAAGCTTATATTGTTTTTTGGAAATGGTTGAAGTTGTTTAGCAATATGATTAAATGGTGCTCCTGGTTGTGCTATTCCCCATATATTATAGTATTATAGCTGGTTATTTAGTAGTTTTGAGATATGTCTTGAGATACCATCTTCTAATATTGTGATATTATTGCATTAAACTTCGTTATATTTTTTCTAACAATATTTAGACCATTCTGCGGCTGTAGATTATTAATGTTTGTTAACGTTGTTTTCATTGATGTTAGATGCTGAGTAATTTGTGATGGTAATTTATAAATAGGTGATTATATAAATATACAATACTTTCACCCTTGAATACTGTAAGCTATTTAGCTTCTAAATATATAATACAAAAAGGAGGGAGGCCTTTCTTTTCTTTCTATCGTTTCTTTGTTTTTTCTATTACTATTATCTCTTCAAACATAAACACATTTGTAGCGTAAATATCATTATGTTTGAAGAAGACATGAACATGAACTAAATGCGCTTTAAGAATGCAACCATTAAAATCAAAATCGAGAAGAACTGCTTGTAGATGTTTCTATTCATTTTGCCGTAAATTAGCAGCAGTATGCTCTCTAAATAAAGACATATTACATTTTACATTTCTTAAAAAAAAAAAAAAAAAAATTAATTTTCGAAGTAAATAGATCTTTTGTAAATGATAAAAACATATTGGAATTTATTAAAAATTTATTTTTTTCTTGTAAATCTAATTAATATTTAATAATATAAATCTAAAATAATTATGAATTATATAAAACAGTTTCATCATACAAAACAGTACAAATATAAACTAAAGTGATTGTTTTAATTAAATTTTAAAAACTAAATTTATATATAAACCAAGTTGTAATATGCATAAGTTCCAGAAAATATAATAGATTTCGACTAAGAAATCCTAATTTCCTTAACTCTTTACAGAGATAATAATGAGTCTTTGTAATCAACAACACAAATTGAAGTAGATTTATATATAGATTTGTTGTTTGGTTTAATATTTAAGTTAAAACTTTTAGAATTAAATTTGACCATACTGGAAATACCCCACTCAAGTTATCAAAACTGTTATTTATAAATTCTACAGATTCTAGTCTATGTAGTCTAATGTAGACATACTGCCATACTTTTTCAAAAATTTAAAGTATAGAAGCACCATTGTTTTTGATTTTTGGATTCTATAACAAGTTATTCTAACTATAATTTTTATAAATCAGAAAGTGAGAGCTGTTGTAGAAACAGATAAAAAAATTTAAAAAATAATTTAATGTGTTATTTCTAATATTTATTAAAAAAAAACTTAATACAAATATAAGTGAGGCACTAACTCTATACTCCTATAGAGTCGCACTGAGCGAATCACAAACTTGAACAGTCATTAAATAATTAAAAAAATTGTAATAAGAATTTAAATTTGAATAAATAAACTTCAAGGTCAAATATTTACAATAATGCAAACTATATCTGCCGTTTCTTAGACTCCAAACAACTGTATCTGTCTACCATATTATAGGCCGGAATGATTTGAAAAATATAACTTTACAAAGTGAGAGTTAAAATTACCAAATTGAAATGAGTTAAGCTTACGACCACCTATAAATATTAAACCGTTTTTGTATAAATTGATAGATATGTTTATCGACTGTGTTTACCGTTAAGAAAAAGTCGTATGTGTATAGTATAATTTAAAAAAATAGTAAATAATATTTTCTGACTTATGTTATGTTAGTTAACACTATACGGGAATTATTTGAATAATTATCTATGTATTTATACATTTAAGTCGCATTTAAGCTTAGTTTCGTCACCTGATGTGACTAACTGAAACAACGGTTCAATCTAATAAACTAAAATTTAAAAATAAAAGTTATCAAAGACTTTCTTTGTTTTATATTTGTTTCATTTATTTTGTAAAATCTTGCAATGATATTCATTTACTAATAAAATATAGATGATTTTACTTTTTATTTATTATCTTGTATGTTTCTTACTGACTAGATTCGATATTTTAATATCATTTTTTTTAAGAATTACCTCGAGAATTACTTAATATGTCACAATGTTATAATATCTTTAAATTTCAACGAGAGAAACCACACTCGCTGAAAGTATCACATTGAAGACTAGATTTAAGCAGTCAATGTAATGCAAACTGTTTATGAAATAACAAAACAATTTTATGTGTTTATTTATCACAACTTTATTTTTACAAATACATTAATAGTTTCAGCTTGTCTAGAGCATATGTGAATAAGTTAATACATATAATGGGAATTAAGCGCCTATACATGCTTATTCTACATCTGTAGAAGCTTCTAGTCGATCCGAAACTAGTAATGTGTTCGTAAGAATAAACTTGTGATAAAAACCATAGTAAATTGTTTTATTACTTCATAAACATAAATTATCACGTAGTAGAAGTCACACCAACTATATTAATGTAAATAGATTAATTTAAATGATAAATAGAAAGTTGAACCATTTATATTTAATTAAAAATGAATACGATTTCTTTGTTAATTGAAACTTGTTTTTTTTTTGTTTCATTTTAAAAAGGTGGTATTTTATATTGTAATATAAATTAAAATAGTTGCGTTAGTTTAGTTCTACAATCATAACTAAAACCCGACACTGTCTATAATTATGTCTTGAATTATATATATATAATTTTTATTAGAATTTGTGCAATAATTCCATATATAAAGTTTATATCCTGTATGACACTATATAATTCTTTATATAATTAAAATACAACGCATGCGCTTTATCTATGATCTGTCAAATCAAGTTTCAATGTTTACTATATTTTGCAGGTTATGTCATTTGTTTTGAATTGATTAATGCTACAGTTATTTATAGAATTAATGAAAATAATAAAAAAATGGAAGCAGAACAAATTAAAAAAGTGGTAGCAATTTATATATGTGGAGCTGCAGTGGTAAAATTGAAAAAATATAAGAAAATACAAAATGATATGCGCACATCACGTTCGCGTCGATTATAGATGCGAAAATAGAACATGTTCTAATTTTTGAAGATATAATTGTGACCTTGATAGTTTGTGCGTTTTACACACGTGAATGGATTGATATATAATTATATATATATATATATATATATATATATATAATTCAAGACATAATTATGGACAGTGTCATACGGGTTTAATGACTACATTCCGAGCACACATATAATAATACCCATTTCCCACGAGTATAAATCATTTATACGAGTTCAAAATTTACATTTAACAGTACGTGCGAGTTGTAGATTATTATGTTTTTAAGACTACAATAAATAAATGAAAAATTAATTAATGGCATATTGTGCAACAAGCACGGTATGACAACTATATTCCACAATTTCTCGAGTACAAACGTTGCACTTGTAGAGTGGTGCAATTCATACAAGTGAAAAATGAATACTTTGTGCACATTATACACTGTGTACTAATTGAACAAAATACTTATATTATATTATAACGTATACAACAAAAATTAAACTATTAAATGTTATAATAATAATAAGATTTGGCAAGTACGAATAAAATAGTTTACAGTTGCACATTGGATATACCATTGATATGTGCCTTCTAATAATATGTATTCTGTTTAAATTAAATTATTGTACCTTCTAGTAAATATGCCGGTCTAAGTTGCTGGGGCCCTAGAGTGATTTTGACTCCTTGCCAGGTGTCATTGTGCAACCCCAAGGCCCCCAAAAGGTCGATTGATTGTCCAAGAGAGGTTGCAGAATTCAGCAGTTCAGTGGGATCCAGGCCGGTTGCTGCAATAAAAAGAAATACTTTAGCCGACATTATCTAATTCAAAACTAAACTTTAAATTATTTTTTTAACACGAATCATTATGGTTACCGTTTTTTTTTTGTGTTTATATTACTTTTATAGATATTTTAGCTTTTTTAGTCGCGACAGTATGGTTTATAAAAGTAGTATAAAAAATAATTTTTAATTTTAAACTTTTCGAATTTTTTAATCTATTAAAGCTTTAAACAAAGTAAGAATGCATTATTACAAACATCAATATTAAAGTCGGTTCGTCGCATCGCAACAAGAAAACTTTTTCTATGCAATTTATGAAATTGATATAGGAATGTCTGATCTGGAAATAGAATTTATCCGAGCGGGATGAAATCCAAAGATTTTCAGCACGATTTGAACGCTTAATAGAATGAAGTTGTAGCAAACGTGAGGCAATTAATCCAACGACATGCGGATTGACAGAAGTTGTGGAAAGATATATTAAATAATAAAATGTATGTGACAGGCAATAGCAGAGATTTGTTCTGTAGGGAAACAGTAATTGATTGGACATATTAAGCCAGATTAATGAGTAAATATTATCTTCAATTCTAATATTTTTTATTATAATGAAAATGGAAATATATCCAGTACCTACAAATATAATTAACAAAGTTACTAATTTTAACAAAAAAAACATTTCATAGTTTTTATCAGATCAGTGCGCGTCAGAAATTTGTTTAACAGAAGAAAAAAATTACCAAAACAGAAAATATTGTTGAATCATTCAGAAATCTTATGTATCATTTTGATAAAAAATGTGCACTACAAACAAATTACCACAAACTACAAAAGTAAATTGGATAACAAAGTAAGTAAAAAGTCAAACAAAAAGCTTAAAACACAATTTTTATTGTAAAAATAAATCCAGTCAAAAACAAAATAAAAAAGTACACCAAATAAATAAAATTGTAAACCTAATTATCTACTATACACTATCTTTAAAATCTATGAACACATAATATTAGACAGAACATGAAATTTTAATCAAATATAGATTAGTAAAAATCAAATCCACCTAATCCCTCTTTATTAGTTTATAGACAATCACAAACATGTTACATGTTTTCAATAGCCTTCCAAAAAGCAGCTAAATTAATATTGTACGCAAACAAATTTAATTTTGCATTTTAGCATACCCTCATAACTTCAACTAGAACTATCAGTTATACTATACAAATTTCTAATAGATTGATGAAGTATTACATCAGATGAAACAAAAATTTACAATTTTAATTCAAAATTTAATGAATAATCAAAAACTTTAAAATCTCTAATATTTCCTGATAATCAAAGTTCTATTCTCTACATGTTGCAAAAAACCAATTTTAAAAACGAGTTATAATGCGCCAGTTTTACTTAAAGTTTTAAACCTTTTTACAATACAAATTTTTAATTATACGCTTTTCTTCGTGCGTCTTTCTGTTGTTTGAATTTAGCGTTTAATTAAAATGCGCATCAAAAACCATACATACCGCCGTCATTTTTAACAAAAAGCATGCCAAAAGTGTCGTTTCAAAAAGCTTAGACGACAAATCAGGAAGAAGTCAATCTTTGAATTTTAATTACCTAGCCGTTCTGTTGGCCGTGGAGGACGTCAAAAGTTGCATAACAAGGCTGAGAACTTCAACATCGATCAGTCTACAATTCTTCGTCATCTCAAATAACTCGTCAAAGTGTGGAAATTGTCCAATTGTCTCTCATGAGTTTTTTTACCAATTTGTGAAATGACCAAAATCATAAAATTTTAAAATTACATTAAATAAATAATTTATATTGTCAACTGTAATAAATTCCCTTGTAGTAAATAATAACAAAAAAATGGCAAAAAGCTTTAAATGTAACAAACAAACATTACATTAGGTACACATTTCATAAATAAATGTTGTTTTTATTTCTGTTGAAATGAAATGCTATCATATTACAATTTAAAAATAAAGTAAATAATAATTTTGAGGTGATCATCTTTATTTCCTAAAGGATGGCCTCTGTTAAAAAAATTGTTTAGTTTCTTTCTTAATTCTGCCGACTGTAAGTTGACAAAATTAATGAAAAAGATTTTACTATAGCAATAGATATAGTGTCATTACCAACCAATTATATCTGGAACCCAAGACAATTCAAGAGTAAAAATATTGTATACGAGGAGCACTGCTAAAGCTCGCGGAATCAAAAACTGCCTGTATTGCCAGCGTTCTGCAATTGTCATATTTGTATAATTTGACGTTTTTCACCTATAATTCAGTTGACAGTTTGATTTCAAACTGCTCGGTTTCGTTACAACAAAATTTTCGATACGGTTTAACACCGCAGCAGTATGTGGAAAAACTTAGTTCGTTATTTGGGGATAAAGCACTATCCAAAACTATGGTTTACAAATGGTTCGCAGAATTCAAGCTTGGAAGACCAACGTTGTCACGAAAAATATTGATGCTAAGCGTGAAATGATTTTGTCAGATCGGCATGTAACCTATAGTGAGATAGACGCATTCGGCATTGCAGCGAAACAAATACATACAATTTTGCACGATCATTTGCATGTCAACAAGCTTTGCAGTCGCTAGATCCCACACAATTAAAAAAAAAAACTAAAACAGACACGTGTCAAGTGGTGCAAATGCTAAAAAAATTCGATAGGGGTCGTTCAAATTCAGTATATAACATCGTAACAGGTGACGAATCTTGGATATATTCATATGAGCCTGAAACTAAACAGCAATCAACTGTATGGGTGTTTCAAAATTAACCTAAACCCACAAAAGTGGTGCGTTCACGAAGCGTTTCAAAAAAATGATTGCTTGTTTCTTCGGAAAAACGGGTCATTTTGCAACTGTTGCATTAGAGGATCGAAAGACAGTTAATGCTGACTGGTATCCTTCAATTTGTTTGCCCAAAGTTATCGCTAAAATCAGAAAAAAACAACATCATTCATCGCCTGAAGAGGCCGTTGTAGCATTTAAATCACTTGTTTTGAAGGTACCTCGCTCAGAGTGCCAAAGTTGTTTTGAAGATTGGTTTCATCGGATGCAAAAGTGTATAGATTTTAAAGGAGAATATTTTGAAAAGCAATAAAGCAATTTACATAACGTAAGTTGTGTTTTGCTTTTTACATTTAAATAATATTTTCACTTTTAAATACCAAAGTTCCAAGAATATAATACAAACATAATTGCCTCCCCAAGGCAATTAGTAAGGAAATAATTTGGCAAAATAATTTAAACCTAAGTTTAAAACACTATATCTATGGCTATACTATAAATGCTTCAATTGGCAATAATCCACGCAAATCAACTAAAAAATTGGGTAATATGTTAAAATGTGACAAATCAACTATCATACAATTTGAAGTGTTTTGGTGCCATCCGTTTTAAGCATAAGTAACAAAAACTAATTTTGCCATTTGTGCTTCTTCATAGAGCTCATTTTTTGTTTGCTTTTGTCTTAAAATCAAAAATTTTCTTAAACGTTAGCAAATCTCGTAGAAAAGCTGTAATATTACAAAAACGTCTATTCATGTGTCTTACACTCTTGATCCGCTTTCATTAATCTAACAATGTTTCAAAATGTATTTAAAAGAAATTCGTAAACACTATACAGCTTATTTTTTATTTCATGTTTATATACGAGGCGTGTTTTTAAAGTAAGTGCCGTTTTGTGTTTTGGCCGCTGCAGCGCTGCGATCTGCATTATGGTAACATTTAACCGTGTTTACATTTTTTGTAAGTAGTTAAATAGCCTCTTCCTATTGAGAATGCCGCCGACTGTGAAATGCGCGCTGTGATTTGTTTTCTTAGTGGTAAAAGAGTTCAGCCGCTTTGAAATTAATCGTGGGTTAGAATTTATAAAGATGACCGAAATAATGTTTATTACAAGAAACAAAGTGAGCAACCTTCTGTCATCACAAAAGATTTTGTGCAAAAAGTTGACAAAAAAGTAAAATAAAACAGACTCTTTATGATTTTTTGCTATCTGATGACTTTCCTCATATTTAAAAATGTCCGTGATGCAGTGGTTGTCAAATCAGGCGACAGATTTCTATGAGAATGGGATTTTTATAGGAGGCAATTTCAACGCAAAATCGCCAAGATGGGGATGGACCAAGTGCGACAGGAGAAGCCAAATTATTGAGAAGATGATAGCAGCCGTAATTCTTTTACAATATGCAATCAAGGAGATAAACCAACGTTTGTAAGAGAAAGATCCAAGTCATACATTAACATTACCATATCAACATGGGAAACGGCTAGAGTGGTAAGGGACTAGACAGTGACAGAAGAAGAATCGCTGAGTTTACTTATGTAAATACAATACAGCACAAACGGGAAAAAGAGAAAAAGAAGACAATAGAGAAGAAAAAAGAAACATGAAAAGAATGAACAGAGAAAGGATAAATACAGTTATGACAGCAGAGGAAGTGACTGAAAACGAAAACATAGAAGAAAAGGTACTCGGAAAAGATAAGAAAGACAGCGAAAAAATCAATTCCCAGATACAGAGAAGGTGGAAGAAGAGGACCGTACTGGTGCTGCAAAGAGGTCAAGGAGAGCAGGAAGAAAGCAATACAAACAGCAAGAAAAGTCAAAACACAAAAAAGAAGCGGAAAAGATTCTGATAAAACTAAAGAATAACTGAAAAATGATAGAAAGGCTTTAAAGATAGCGATCAAACACAGTAAGAAAATATGCTAGAAAGAAATATTAAAATCCATAGATAGGGATCCCTAGGGCAAACCATACAAAATAATATTAAATAAATTAAGAAGATTGAAAGCAGTGTGCTTAAAGAAAGAAGAAAATTAAGTAGTAATCATTGAAAAATTGTTTTCCACTGGAGGAATGGTAGAAGAACCAGCAAGAATAGCTCAAAATCAAAAGCAGTCCTTGCAACAGTAGAGAAAATAAAAAAGATTATAAAAGAACTACCTAATAATAAGGCACCAGGTCCAGACGAGATAACAACGGAGATAGTAAAGGCAGCACTAGAGGAAAATGAGATAGAGATAACACAAATAATAAACAGATGTCTAAAGAAAGGAATTTTTAAACCTAGTACTAATTGAAAAAAAAGCAGGCAAAACAACGACGTACAGACCGATATGCCTGATCAACACATCAGCAAAAATTATGGAAAAAGTTATCGTGAGGAGAATTGAACAAGAAATAGAAGAAAAAGAAGAATGAAACAGAAACAATATAGATTTACAAAGGGAAGAACGACCCTAGGAGCCATTGAAAAGGTAAAAACCATAGCAAAAGAAGCAAACAGTAGACCATACAGAAAAAGACAACACTGTGTCATAATAGCGCTAGATATACAAAATGCGTTCAACAGCATTTATTGAAGCAACAAAAAAAAAGAAAATTAACAAATAAAACTACCAAGATAATATAGAGCTACCTTCAGGAGAGAAAACTACTGACCAAAAATAGAAAATTTAGGCTCCGCAGAAAACCAAGGCGGCATGACTATCGACAAAGAGGACAAACAGGAGAAGTAGAAAAATACAGGTAAGTGAACAAATAATAACCATAGAAAAAATTTTTATTAAATACCTTGAAATGACACTTGAAGCAAAGGGATGAAATAAACAAGATAAGGAAGCAATAAGAAGAACAAAAAAAAATGAAAGGAATGCTCAATAAGGTTATGCCGAACAAAATAGGACCTTGAGGAAGAGCAAGAAGGCTAATAGCAACTGTGGCTAGAAGTAAACTATTGTATGCCGCAGAAACATGAAAGAAAGCTTTAAAGACAAAAAAACCAGAGGAACTATGAAAGCAAGTTCGTTAGGGATCTGCAGGGCCTACAAGACTGTGTCGCAAGAGGCACTAGGCACAGATTTGATAGTAAAAGAAAGATTATGTATAAAGAAAATGATAAATTAAAAAACTAGTAAGCAAGAAACCAAAAGACAAGCAAGAAAGAATATGATTTAAAGTTGGCAAAGACAGTAAAGAGAAGGAGAAAAGGAAGAATGAACAAGGGAACTAATACCAGAAATAAAAGAATGGGTAGAAAAAAAACCGGAGACGTGTTTCTATTTAACACAACTACTTACCAAACATGGAGCCTTTGGAAAGTACTAACAAAAAATAAATAAGATGGAGAAAGAGGGAAAATGTATATTTTGTCAAAAAAACACACATGACGACGCAGAACATACGCTAGTAGAGTGCAAAGCGTGGGAGGTAGATAGGAAAACGCTAGAAAAAATATTAGACAAATCTACAATCATTAAAATATTCTTAAGTGACAAAAACAAATAGAGAACACTAAGAAACTATGCAACGACAGTACTGAAAAAAAAGATATAGAAGTTTGAAGCGTTGAGATTTAGGTAAACCAAAATGAAAAAAAAAAACACAAATTAAAAGCCACAGAAGACAAAGAAAGGAGGAGCAAGAAACTAAACGGAAGAATATGGAAAAAAAAAATAAATAGGAGAGAAACAAAGAAGGTCAAAACAACTAACCTGCCAAGCAATATAAGGTAAACAAAGAGACAATAGAAAAACATATACTAAAACATTAGTACCAACAGAAATTGCAGAAATAAGAAAGAAAAGAAGGGAACTGCTCAAGGGAAACAAGTTAACTTAATTGAGAAAACAATTTCCAAAAGAAAGATACGCTATCTCGAGGTTGACAGAAAATGGAGATTCAAAAATCTCACTAGAAGTTAAACTAGAACATGTAGAACTAGCAAACTTAATAAAGCTGCACAAAATAATTATGAAAGAAAGAGGATACAACAAAGAAGAAGTTAATAAAGATATAGAAAAACTAAGAAAATACCTAAGAATAATGCAAATATCTAAGCTGAATAACACAAGAATAGGAAAAATAAGAGGAGTATGCCAGCGTAGGAAATAGGGCAAAAAATAAGATATAGAAAAAGATAGGCCGAGGACAGCATGTATTGCCACCTCAAACTAGTACCACATTAAAGACAATGACTAAGAAAAATTAACCGCAAGACTTACGCAGAGAAAAAAAAAACAAAAGGTATTGCAATGCGTTAGTTATTCTCAAAGGCCACTTGTTGTAGCACACATCTAACTACGTCCTTAAAAAAAAAAAAAACAAAACAAAAATCCACCAGGGTGATTCAAAAGTCACCTAATAAGCCGTTGCTCCTATCAAACTCCTTTAAACATGTCGTAAGACTTCTAGGGCAATGTAAAAATTTGTAAAACGCACAATAAAGACAAAAAAACTAAAGCTTGCTATTTAAAAATATCAGAAAACAATGCCAAGTAGAATTTTTGCATTACATAAAATTTCTAGGCAAGTCCAACTAATTTTTGCACTAATTTACATTATCATAGTCTAATCATACTTAAAAGTTTAATGTTTATTGTTTTAGTATCAACTTAAAATACTAAAATCATTTGTTTAATCATTATCAAAATGATATTGTATTAATAAAATTCGTTATTAAATTGCGTACAATTTGATGGTAGTTACATGCCAATCGATAGTAATTACCTGACCGAGTAGTGTGTAGAAAATAGTCAAGCTAATATACTAACCAACTAACATTAATAGTTTTATCAAAGCCATTTCAGCATACAAAAACTCCAATCAAGCATTATCTATTTCCCATAAATAAGTAGTTCACAATCATTATTTTGTATTTCAAAGTTGCCAGCATCAAGATATCAAGTAATCTGATTGCGATTTTCAAAAGATTCGGACCATAGACACCGCGTGCATTGTCAGTTATTAACGTAAACACCACATACATGATTGGTTCAAAAGTCAATAATAATATATATAACAATATTATTCATAATCATTTTAAATGTCTGTATAAATATAAAAATTCAATCATAAATTAAATTTAGATTTTTCAATCATTTTGCAATTAGTAATTTATAGTATATTCGGTTATTATTCTAGCTATAAATTTTACAGTTTCTTTTTTGCTAAGTAAACATTGATAAAACTGTTTTTGATGATGTCTAATCATCAAATAAATTTATTCCCCAAATATCATTTATTAAGTATTATGCAACATTGAAAATGCTATAACAAATGCAAAATTGCCATCAACAAATATGGCAGAATGTCTTGAAATCTAGATTAGAATTTTGTAGCATCAATAAAAAAAAACTTTAGAACAATATCTGAATGTAGGAGTACCTCATGGTCAATTTTAATTCTAAAAAACTCAACTTCTTAAACACTTGTTTCAAAATTAAAACCCGAGGTATCATCAGTAACAAATTTTAAACTAAACAACAAATTCATATCTAAATCTTCTTCAATTGGTTTTCCAGGAGTTACAATCTCACATAATCTTCTGCGAAACGACCAAGTTGTTGACATAACTTCAAAACGAATCTAAAAAACTAAGACTTAATAGATCCCTTTAAAGTTTTAAAAGTAAACCCTTACCTTACTTAAAAAAACATTATTAGAATGCTACAAATTTAGACCAAACGCAAAAATACGTACAATACGTCATTTTAAAGGTTTTCTAAATTAAAAAAAAAAAAAATAGATCTAAGCCTCAAATTCCAATCATTTTTGTTTACAAGTCTAATTTTGTGTTCAAAATTTAAAACATAATAAAAATACTATTGTTAATTAAAAAAAAAAAAAAAACAGAGTATATTGATGTAAAGTTTCACGTGGAATCTAATTAGCAAGTACTCAATTGATTTTTTGGGGACCCAGCCTATGCACCTGACTAAAATCTGAAAGCTATAATACTACTATTAAGTATATTACTTTCAAAAACTCAAAAAGCTAGTACAACACGTGTTCTTTTGAATCTTAAACGCTGAAATTTGGCATAACTAACTTTTTTTGCACAAAGTTCACTTTCTGAGAGTGCACACAAAAAAATATTAAAGAACCAGTCTAACATATATATATATACCGTGTGTCCCAGGATAGATGTAACAAGCAAAAGGTATAATAAACACAAAATTTTCGAATTTCGAAATGGCATTTGAAGATCAAGTCCTGCATAATGTAATGTAATTTTCTATATATCCATAGACATTGTTCAAACAAAATACAAGACATATTGCAATCTAAACAAATATTTACTCGTAGTACAAGACTTGCTAGAAATTCTAATAAATATTCACTGACCGTTCAAAGACGTAGAACCAAAACTTTTAAGAGATAATTTTTAACCATACTATCGACTTATGGAATGGTCTTAACAAACAAAATAAACAAACATAATTGCATATTGAAGCTGTTTCATCTAAGCTGAGTTTTAAACTGTTTAATCTATAAAAGCTGTCAACAAATACCGCTTAAAACAACCAAGATTATAATACAAACAATTGATAAGTCGTATTATAGTGTTGTCTTCCAAAACTAATCAAAGATACAAAGAATCTGAAACAAAACCGACTTCAGAACACTATTAGAAACTTACCTTATCCAAATACCACCTGAATACTTATTTGAAACAAACATAAATTGTCCCACCCATGATAATACCAGAAGTCCAACTTCTTAATAAAAACTCCATTCAATGCTAATAAACTAATCATTTAAAACATTCCATTGGACAAAATTCAAGAACTTCAGAAACAACAAAAAGAAGTTCAACCAGTCATTTCGTGTTCACATAAGCAAAAATATACTCTTATTAGACATTACCATTTTGTATCGTAATTTGTTACATATTATTAAAATAAAATAAAAATTAAGCAATTTTCACAATATTGGACTATCCACATCACAACACTTGCATTTTTTACTCCCTAAAAATATGCTCCCCTCCGAGAATGTTGAAATTATTTTACGACTCCAAAGAATGATGCAAGATTCTTGCACGTGCATTAATTAAGATAAAGCACGATGCACAAACAACGCTTATTTTAATGATTACTATTGTAATGTTTACGCATGCAGTTTATTAAATATATGCATGCTCCCATGTCTTAACATAGAATTTACATATATTAATAATAAATTTCAATAAAAATTAATATATTTAAGAATCGGTCAAAGCAGTTTGGATACCATCACCAAAGGTCCGCGGCGTACTCCATCGCACCCAAGCAAATTTTTAACGAGCATTATTCTTGTAGTTAAAATAGTTTCAATAAAATCGGTTTAACAAATAAAATTATAAAATGTGAATCAAACAAAAGTTTATCACATTTAAATTCCCGTCAAAGTGTTTTACATCCGCAAGATAATACATATTTATATAATGATACATCACGTGTTAATTGTAATAATATTCAAATTATCCGGCAACTATTTATAATACTAGCAATGCAAATTAAAATTAATTTGCGGCAAGATAGCTCTGTTAGCTTAGCACGCTAACAGTCCGGGGTTCAATCCCTAAAATAATACTAAAATAATAACTTGTTCTTTATCCACCGGGGTAATTCAAAAGTCATCAACCCCTTTCAAACAAGTCGACTTCTAGGGCAATGTAAATTAGCTATAAAATGCACAATAAAGAAGCATTACTTTTGTAAAAAGACCACAATCAAAGACTAACGTTGTAAATGTTGAATTAAATTGCAAAATTTGTACGTTTCCAAATGCAAATAAAAATAATAATTCTCATTATTTTTGTAAACCAATTATTAAAGCAAATAGGATTGAAAACAATTAATTAAATTACTTCCTAAGTTTAATAGACTCATTCAGTAAAATATTAAAAAGAATAAAAACAGTATTTTATTGCAAATATTATCTTTCAAAAACTTACATCTTTAATGCTAAACATGGGTTATTTATTAGTAATTATAAAACTTTTTCAACGTGAATTTTTACTGCAATTTTGGATTTAAACAGTCACAATGTCGGTTCGACAGTGACAGAGACAAATAGATACAAACGTAATCTTTTGTTGACTATTTTCTGAATGCCTTAACAAATGCTAAACACTTAAGACCTTACCGACCGCTACCTTGATTTGTAGTATTTTAACAAAAACGGCAACTTCCCCTTCATCACTGCTTCTACAAATAATTTGATAATCGATTTATTTTTTTACCAGTACATTTAGGAAAGATTAAACTATGATATGTCGAAGTCTTTTTTGTGAAATTATATTTGCAAATAGCAACAAAATGCATTCAAAAATACAGAAAAACGCATTTATTTCTATATTTGATGGGTTTTTTCGGCTATTTCCTAACTATTATTTGACTAAAAGAATTCGACATATCATAGTTTAATCTTTTCTAAATGTACTGGTAAAAAAATAAATCGATTATCAAATTATTTGTAGAAGCAGCGATGAAGGGGAAGTTGCCGTTTTTGTTAAAATACTACAAATCAAGGTAGAGGTCGGTATGCTCTTAAACCAAAGCTATTTAAATGTTTTAACTACAAGATCGGTCGAAGTTATCCACCGCAAACAGCTTAATCCCTTATTAAAAAAAAAAAAACGGTTTAGTAATCATTGCAACTATGACCACCAAACTGAAAGACATTCGCCTATCATAGATATCAACATACACGATTACAACTTTCCGTCTCTGTTATATACCGGTAGTGTTCTCTTTCAAAGACCAAACTTAGTTGTCCAACCAAAATCATATTTTTTTATTAATATTCGAGTATTAAGTTACCCGGTGACAATTGGAATTGATTAGCTGAGATTGAAGCTAGCCCATATTATCTTGAATAAATTACATTTGTTTCACCGAAAATTAAAAACGGTAATTCCAGAGATACACCATTGCATCAGTTTGCACCAAACCAATTAAAACAGCAAAACTACAAATTTGTGATATTAATAGTAATAAGTTATTGTAAACACAAGATAAAACCACAGTTGCAATAAATTTTACAATATCCTGTACTTAAACAAACGTTCTTAGATCAGCTATAAATGTACAAAACATTGGTATCCTTTTCAATACTGTGGTAACCCATATAAACTTCAAAATGGACGTGCTTCCAAATCTATTTTATCGTCTTATAATGTACAGAAATATACTTATAATCATAGTTATTATAAGTATATTTCTGTAAAGTTATTTTTGTCTAAAAAAAACTGAAATTATTATATTCAATAAATGAATACGAAATAGCACCCTCAAAAAATTATATTTTATCCACATGTGGTCTGCAAAATACTAGGAGCAACTAATGGTAAGCAGACACACGTATACTGCAATTTTATTACACCAAATCTTTAACATCTTTTTTTAAATGATAAATTGTAATTTCAAAGTTTGGTAATATCTACTTGTTCCCAAAAGTTTACATCAAATGTATTGGGGACGCTGTTTATAGAGTATTGTCCGTCTTTGATAATTATATTGGAACAGAATTAGTTGCAACATTTGGGCAACGTCATCCTTATTTATATTATATATAAAAACATTGCTATATGAAGATAAAGTTTTACGGCAAATTAAAAACAATTGTCACACTCATTTGTATGGACAGTTAATAAAATTATATTCAAATAGTAAAGACTAAAAACATTTACGTTAATTAGTTAATTGCCGAATAACTGAAATAAAGCCACAATACAAACAAAAACAACTTAATTAATAAATAAAAGGTCAATAAAAAGACACTAACCAATCACTTATAAATTTCAACAGTACTTAAAATGTTTCATTAATTATCTTTTATATAATATCTATACAAGGTTAAAGATCTAAGGAAAGCTCTTTTTTATTGAAATCAAACGATTAAGTGGATCATAGTTCAGTGATGTATAGATTTTTTCAAAAGCAATTCATTGTTAGAAAATTAATATCCAATTTTCTTGATGTGGGGCTTCTAGGTGCGCAATTTTATCGAGCTCGAGACACTTTCAAGAATGGTGTGTCCGCCTTGTATAAATATATGCGATTAGATAAAAGTACTAGAGGCGGTAGAAATAATCGCGATCGTCGTAAATATATTCGGGTTGACATTTTTATGTGAAACATTTATTCTCTCTATATGTGCGCCGACTAAATTAAATAATTGTGTTTGAAGGCATATAGGTTTCTAGAATTGTGTTGATATAGGACCCATTGGAATGTTGCTGTTGACGGTTCTTACACTTTACTTTCAGTATTTCCATTAATATATTGTAAGTCTAATTCAAATTTAATAAGTTAAAATTACCATAAATGGGATCAAATGAAATTAAAGAGTAATGTTATAAACAAAATTTATAATAATATTTGTTTCTCATAACAAAAAAAAATTGATTTAAGAGATATTTACATATTTAACAATTAAGATATAAACCACTTCATGCATTTTACTTCAGTTTAATGTTTTAAGTTGTTTATTTTTGCATATATTATAATCATTTTAAAATAATACATAACTGGCAATTCATACTTAGAGTTGATTGCATGTAAATTCGCATTGTCGCATGAATAAGATTATTCAGTGAATTTAAAATTCCTCATTGTTCACTTGCCGCAAATGAAATGCAAATAATACCCTTCCGCAAAAATACACTTTGAAAATTGCAATTTCCACTTAAATTTTATTGATTGATTTCATTTTTCTGATATAATAGCGGTATGATATAATCGTGCGCCACTATTCCGGCATGTACGAATATCTGTGACAACGGGCGTGAGGCGCGACGGCGTCCAGCGTCGGATTTACGACGGCGCTACAGCGCTGTACTTGCCAGCCAAACTGGCGCCTTGTCTGCGTCTCCTTTCAACACGTGCTCCGACAAATCCTGACTTCTTCCTCGGCCCTTTAATACTTTCACTAATTGACATTTATTTTTCAATTGCATAGACGGCGATTATTCTATTGGTTATAATATTTCCTGGACTTTTAAATGCCAATATTATAAGAAAACAGAACAATAAATATTTACACATAAATCTTGTAATTATTAAAAACTATTGTGTTTCACATAATACTAAGCAATTGATAAAATGTGGCAAGGTAAACATGAATTTGTTCCTAGCTGAAACTAGAAACTTCGTAACTCAGTTAAAGCTCTGAAAAAATCCACTTATATAGGTTGAGTCCAAGGCTGAGTGGGATTGTAAGCGGAACCTACATAGTGGATGTCAACCTCATCTAGTTCACTAACACCACAGTCTCGTTTACTCTTATTTTACAATAAAAATATCAAATTCTATTATACATATATTCTGTAAATTCTGTATAAACCTGGCCATCAAGCACAGATCTATTTTAATACAATCTCATTTAATCAATTTAATTTTATTGTAACTAATAAGCAGACATTATTCGCATGGGCTTATGTAGAGTATAGAATATTATTTTCTTAAACTTAACAAATTACTTTACTACAAATTACAATATCTAATACTGCTATTTCTTAGAAAAATTGTAAAATAATTATTTCATTTTCCTTCTTTCTTATCGATTTTCACAGTTATCGCCACCACTAAAATATATTTTCAAGTTCTACTATTTATATTTAGAGCAGTGAGTAAGATTGAGAACAAATTTAATACAACGTTATTTTCAATAAAAAAAATTATTGTGAAATAAACGTCCTTACAAAATATTAAACAAAGTAAAAGCTCAGCTAAACTGATTTCAGAACCTAACTAAAAACAAAACAAAAGCAAAAAATTACATGTCAAAAAAGGTTAAGTTTCAAACAAAAGTGCAAGTTCTAAAAATTCATTCATTATGGTTAATTAAACCAAAGTCCTATTATATTAAGAATCTCACTTTACTTTTCAAACATAAAAACGCCAAGCTTAAAGTAAAAATATTTGTTTATAAATTCCAAATTTTTTTAAAAACTTGTGTAAAGTTTCAAATTGAGGTAAAAGTTAAAAGCAGCACTACTAGACACGTATGCAAATAAACTACAAATTACAGTTATAAACGTTGCGTAGACATAACAAAACTAAAACAAAAAACAGATGGTAAATTTATGTTTTTTTATTAAAAAATTAAATTTATGAAAAAATATTCTAAACTAAAAAACATCCATAGACGCGTTTCGAGGTTTACCTCTCATCAGTATGGCTTTATTTATTTAAACTAATTGATTTTTAACTTACTTCGTTAACATTGTTCACCACCACAATTCAAAGTGAATATTTTAAAAAGTGTATTGACTATTTATACTAACTTCTTTATATATTTTATTTATGTTTTTTTCTAAAATGCCTAGCAACCTGCAAAAATTAAAAAAATGAACTAACAATAATAATAAATATGCAAAACTAATTTTTGTAAATGCAAAAAGACATATTTAAATAAATAGCCCTAGTAGATTATTCAACACATCATATAAAAAATTGGGCCTCCAACTTCCTACCTTTCGACAAGAGTAAAAATTTGAACAAAAAAATGTACTTAATCTTCAATTAGTACTAAGTGGTGTCATGGAATACCCGTGTCTCGAGTATAACAACTCATTCCTATTAATTCTAAACGCTGGGAAGCTAATCTAGCTTGCGAAAACTAGTAACCTTCGGGTATGCGCCGCCGGGACTATAATACATTGTTCTTTATAAAGCTTACTCCTATATACTATAAGTGGTTAGGTTACAAACAAACAAAAACTATTAATCCCGACATGGCAGCAGATACAAAAAAACAATAATATTATATTATAATGGCTTGTTCTGGATTATATTATTCCCCACTTAACACTTAGATGTGTGGGCAGATGCCAATTTGAAACGGATCATCAAAAAGACTAAAAACGTGTATAGAGTTTCATTAAATGCTTCAACTAAATCTGATGAATACAAAGCTACGGAGCAAACTCCCACAAAGTTTGTGATAGTATCATGCAATTAAATTGGCAAAGAAAACAATTTTTTTTTAATAAACCTTGACTTAATTTACAGTTTAAAACTTTATTTGAAGATCGACCTCAATTTATCAAAGAACAAATAAATATTACGGTGGATAGAGAGCCCATTGAAATTGTAATAGATATGTACCATAAAAGCAATAAAGAACATGAAGAATAGAAAGGCGAGTGGACCGGGGGATGTATCTGCGGAGATGTTAAAAACGGGACATTAAAGCTTAATGAAATGTTTACTAAATTACTAAATAAATGTATCAACAAAAATAAAGTACTTGAAGAATGGAAAAAGGTGTTCATGTCATCTATACTTAAGAAAGGCGACCCTCGCAAGTACGAAAATCACACAAAAATAACGGTTACATCAACATTTAGTCGCTTGTATGGAAGAGTATTACGCAATCTTGTTGAAACAGAATATGAGCTAATAGAAGCAGAGAAACAAAATGATTTTAGGGCAGGTCGATCATGCATGGACAACTTATTTTGCTTAAAACAACTAATGGAATAGAAAATTAGCACAGGAAGAGAGTTGCACCTACTTTTCATAGACCTAGCAAAAGCGTATGAAAGCTCTAGAAAACACCAATATTAATACTAGAGTAATAAAAGCAATTTAAGAACTTTACCGTGATACTAAAATTAAAATGAAGATGGGAGAATCAATCTCAAATGGAATCAGTACATCTAAAGGCCTTAAACAAGGATGCTGCGTGTCTCCAACTTTATTTAAAATCTACATTGAACATTCCTTGGGGACATGGAAACGGAAATGCAAAGGCATGAGAATAAATATAGGAGATAATAACATACACACTCCAGTTTGCAGATGACCAGGTGTTCATAGCCCAAGACAAGGACGACCTTCAATACATAACCAGGAAAATTAAAGAAGAATATAAAAAGCAGGCCTTTCGATGAACCTCGACAAAACTAAATACCTATGCATTGGGGGAGAATCCGACGACTTGGAACTTGAGAATGGAGAACTAATATCAGCGTGCAATAGTTACCAGTACTTGGGGGTAAAAATACAAAAAGATGGAAAGGACAAAAAAAAATCAGGCAAAGAATCGAACAAGGTAGAAGAGGTATCAATAGACTAAACGGCATATGGTGGAGTAAAGAAATTACAAAATAAAAAAGTATAACATATACAACATAGTTATAAAAAGTATCGTACTCTACGGAGCAGAAGGATGGAGGTGGACAGAAGCTGACAAAAGAAGACCAGAGGCTCTGAAAATGGATGTTCTTAGAAGATCATGTAGAATATCGAGGTTGGATAGGGTACGCAATACAAAGATAAAAGAACTAATCGGCTTGAAAGAAAACATCGTACAGGAAGCAGGAAAACGGCAACTTATCTGGTACGGACACGTGAAAAGGATGGCAGATCATCGACTACCAAAAATTACGCTCGATTGGGTCCCTTCCGAAAGACGAAAACGAGGCAGGCCCAGAAAATCCTGACGGCATCCAGAAATCGATGAGCGAAAGAAATCTGCAAGACAATCAATGGCAGGATAGGTTAGAATGATGGAAGAGTCTGGAGATCGGACAGCGTCGACAGACGTTTTAAAACCGATGAAAAAAAAAAACATTTTACTAATATTTGTGGTCTAAAAAATTAAATTGCTTAAAAAATAAATATTCAAATCGCTTTTTTAAATCTTGTAGATTTCGATTATCATCTCAAACATTTATTTGCTGAATAATTTGCCTACAACCACAAAAACAAGCATTGACTGACAACTAAAAAAAATGTATGGTATAGTATCACATTTTTTAAACTAAATCTCCCAATAAAACCTCTTTGTAGTAGGTATATATCGTTTTAATATACCTTTTCAAGATACTCACAAAAAACTACAATTATTTTGGAAGATGATTTTAATTTTTGCGGCTTCTCATAAACTTTCTCAAATTATTTTGCAATCCACCTATTTTAATTGTGATAACTTCTTGGTGAACCCAGGTTACTAAATCAGTATCTTTTAACTATACCCAAAATCACAACAACTACTGTTCCGATCATTTACTTATTATTGTTGTTGTTAAAAATTTTCTTCCTATTACTACCAAACCTCATCTATCATTATTCTAGAATATGCATAGCAAAAGTAAGACAATTTCTTCAGAAAATCTCACAAAAACCATTAAAAAAGTTATCAAAAAATTTGTACCAATCCCTGTTTAAACAAAATAAAAGTATTTGAGTGCAAGACACAATTCGGACAAAACAGTCAGTTAATAAAAAACAAAGAACAAAAATTAAATTCACTTTGCCATCTAGTTGCAATTTTTAATAAACCAGTCTTTCGTTTGATTATTTATAATATCAATTGTGTTCATAAGAACAGAAATATTTATTCAAAATTGTCTTCGCTATCATGCGATGCCGTGGTCGTACAAGGCATACTGACAAGGTTTTTTTAGAACCGAAACAATTGTCTATGCTTGACCCTTGGCCGCTGTGATTCGATTGACTGATTTTGAATAAATTATTAATTCATTTTATAATTTATTGGCGATTCAAAATCGTTAAAGCCGCGAAATGACTGCCAATTGCATAAATGCTAAAATGATACCGATTAATGCGGACATTTTAGTATTAAAAATTGCAACTAGATGGCAAACCAGGCTTTCGTTTGATTATTTATAATATCAATTGTGTTCATAAGAACAGAAATATTTATTCAAAATTGTCTTCGCTATGTTCGCTATCACGCGATGCCGTGGTCGTACAAGGCATACTGACGAGGTTTGTAGAACCTAAACAATTGTCTATGTTTGACCCTAGGCCGCTGTGATTCGATTGACTGATTTTGAATAAATTATTAATTCATTTTACAAAAAGTTAAGTTAAAAGTCATAGTTTTAACCCCTAAATTGTTAGTGTTCCTCACAATTCTGCTTTTTTGCCAACTCCATTTTTGATTTACATTGCATTTGAAACTACAACATCGGCGTAATGTTGCAGGTCTTATATTTTTTATAACTTTATAACTATTTTTAATAAAATTGTTTAAAAAAAAACGAAATCATTACTTGTAAGCTTTCTAGGAATTCTACAATTATTCACGATCAGTACAGAGATCTAAAACCAAAACTTTTAAAAAAGTTTTTTTTTTTATTTTAGCAATAAATAGAAGCTTCCAAATTCATTGTTCATTTATTATTTAAGACTCATAATCTGCAACTATTTAATGTGATAGTTTTAACAAGTGTTGTTTCACTCTTTAAAATTTAAAGTTATATTTACTTGTTGTGATATATTAAGTAATTCCTAAACATCACATTTTGAAATTTCTTGATATTTCTCTTTACATTCTGATATTTTTTGTAGATAAAAAACGACTTCTTGTGGTGTATAATATATGTAATATGGCTCTACTTTATTTCAATTATTTTATTGTAACTATTATTATTTGAGTTATTGTATCATTAATTTTGTCACATTTTCTACACTTATCAATTACTTTCTCTTTTAGTATGTTTGCGGTAGTTCATAGTTGTATATTGGTTAATCTTGAATAACTCATATAAAACATTCTATTTCCAAAATTAAGAACCATCATTTAGCCAGTTGTTGTTCTACTCAAGAAACATAGTATTTTTGTGTGTTTTGTATAAATGTTAACCATGCTGGTATTTGCTTTCTCATTCTCTCTCCTACATTAAAATAATTGAGTCGTTTCGTGGTATTAATGTTGTTTCCCTTTTAAATTCAGTGATGTATAACTGTTATCTCCATGTATTAATAAAGAGTTTAACCTATTGTTTGATAGTGGAAGTAGTATTGTTTTTTTTTAAGTTCACAGTCTTCTCTAGTTAGACCTGATAAGGCCAAGGCATTGTAATTTATTCAGAAATTTTCTAACAATAAATGTAGTACCTAGTAAAGTTTATTTTGCATCCATTGTATGATGTTACCTTCATTTCTCATTTCTTTTAGATGTGGTGTTTTTTATGAATTACACCATTTGCCAATACTATCACAGAAATTATTTTATTTCTATCGCCTTGTTCTGTATTACATTTCAAGTCAGATCTTTAATTATATACTTTTGGTAACTTTAAATATTTAGTACTTTATCTTGAATTCCTTGTATGAAGCATTCCGTTTCCGGGTATGCAATCTGCAAAAATTTGAATGTTTTAGCTTTATCTACCTCATTTTTATAGTTGTGTTTACATCTGTAATGCAATTGCTTTGTTGTCCACTTTCTGATTTTGTCTTATTATTATATATTTCTCTCGGTAGTAATACGTTATACGCCTTTCGGCATTGGAAATTACATCACATTTACAAATATATCTATAACTCCCCAAAATAATAAAATATTATCTTTATAAATTAACACAATTAAATTTGTTTGCTTATTTGTTCGTCTTCGTTTTTTTAACAGCCTCATCCACCCTACTCCTCTTCCGCCTCTTTTCAATATCTCATTTTTGTCCATCTGCTAATCCCTTATTTTGTTACAATCTTTTAACATATGTTTCATTAGTCTCTCCGCAGATTCTGCACACTTTCAAATCTTACTCGTCAAAAATTTTGTCGCTCGCTCTTCATTATCACACCTGAATCTTACAATCATCTTTTTATTGTTTTTACTATACCTATCGCTCCCTAGGTACATGGGCAGTTAATATATTCATAATTTGCGTTGTACCTAGACTCGTAGACTACATTCGTATTCGCCTTTCCTGCTGCTGTTGTATATTTCTATATCTTTTCTTAATTTCGTGCCATGTCTTTCTCAGATTCTCTCATCCTTTCAATTTCTTTGCTAGTATAACCATTTCTATTATAATATTTTTTCCCAGATCTCCCCTAGCATTTCTTTTCCCGGTCTCATTTTCTTTTTCATGCATTCTTGTAAGATTTTAAATTCGTGTATCTGTCTCATTTTTTTCACGTATTTCATTGTTGTTTTTCTTGCTTCTAATCTTAACTTAACTTTTTTTGTCTTCCTCCAGCACAATATAATATGGTGTTTCTATATATATATATATATATATATATATATCCAGCACCTATCTCCATCTTTCTGACCCGTATAATATCATACTCCAAACTAAACTATCAAACATAAGCACTTTTATTCTCATACAACAAAATTTTCTTTCACTTATTTTCCATACTTGTCCCACTACTTTATTTGTCTTGCAAGCCATCTCTTTAATGTGCTTGCTCTCGCTGTTGTTCGTACAAAATACATATCCCAAATATTTAAAAAATCTTACCTCCACACAATACCTTGCCTCCTCAAATTTGTTTCTTCCCCCCTTTCTAAACACCATCATTTTCGTTTTTTCTACATTAACTTCCAAACACTTTTTTTATATCTTTATAAACTTCATATTTCTTTCATTTCTTTTGCTTCAACTACAAGTAAATATGATTATTATTATTACTATAAATCATTTAAAACATACTACATTTTGTGTTCTTATTTTAATGATTATTCAAAAACCGTAAGTCGTAGACCCATAATATCATATCATTGTAATTGTTGAAAAAATGTCTGTCTAAAAATAAAAAAATACTGGGTGTTCCATTTAAAAAACTGATGATGACGTTAGAGCATGCATTAAAAATCAAAATTCGTCACTATATAGATTAAAAATATACAAAAACTTTTATTAAGGTCATTTCTGAAATAAATTAAAAATGTAGTTAGAAATTGGGTGTTCCCATACATTTACCCAACCCTGTATAATAATTATGTATTGTAGTTTCTACGCTCACATACATTTTTTATTATGATTTTTATATTACCACATGCTTATCGGTTCAAATTAACATAATATCCCGTTTTGATTGATTTGAATGCGATAAACATTTAACAAAAGTGTTATTAAACCAAGCCGATAAATGTGATTAAAATGCCAATATGCAATGATTTCATTTGGTGTTTAAATGCTACAGCTAATAAATCCTAATTGCATAAACACGTACATTAAATTTTAACCGTTTATAAATTGGCCAAAACCGTGTCGCACAAATAATACAAATTACCATTCAATAATCGACCAATTTAAACGCACTTCGCAGTTGTTAAGAGAAACGCATCGCATTATTTTTGCACGATAATAAAATGTAACGTAGTATTGCAAAGAGTGCCCCTTTAATATCAAAAACCACGTGTGTGGTCCGTTCTATTTAAATACCACACCGGCCTTGCCCTGCAATTTTGGCAAATGTAGATATAGTAAATATTGCATTTACTTTATAAATCGTCTGGCACTTCAGCCCATCTGATCGTAATAATCGCAGTTTCTTTTCAAGTTTTGCCGCTCTCTCCTCCACATATGTAATTTTGAATATCGGTGAGTATTATTAGAAAATTGGAACGGGAAAATAAAACTAGATACAGATGGATGGAAGATCCGTAAAGGCAATCATCCTGTCGCTTTCAAAAGGAACCGACGCGACCCTTCAGTGGAGTCGTGCGCGTTAGATAAAGGCATGTGCAAAATGTAATAAGAATATAGGTATTACTTCTTAGAAAAAATCATTCAATATCTGTCTGGTAATTTTTAGTTCATTATGCATGAATTAAATGACAAAAAAATAAATTTCAGTTGTTATTTTATTTTATTTTTTTATTAAATTACATATCAAATTTTAATAAAACAAAGTTAAAAAAAAATATCAAATTTTGTAAGCGTAATATGAAATTGTTACATTTGTGTTTGTGTTTTTCGTCATACATATAGACCTATATTAAAATTTGTATTATAAAAAATATTTTGCTACTAATATAGTAAACACATTATTCTGGTAAAAAAAACGCACGTCAACTTAAAATTCGAAGAAATTGAGCAAACAGAAAATATTTTTTGTTGTTTGACGACAGAGTTATAAGTGGATTAAACTAATTGACGTATCTACTTTTATAAATTCCTAGAAACACAGATAATTATTATACTAATCTTAAAAATTTATTGGTTTTTCTATTTTTAAACTAAATCATTAAAAAAATCAATAAGTTTATTACTTACATTTATATTATAATTATAAATGTATAAAGTAATATTTTTGTCAAAAATATATATTATATATACTATATATTATACCTTTTTTATATTTTGGAATAATTAATAGTCTCATTAAATATATGTGTTATAAATTCAAAAACTTAATTTATTTTAGGTACAATAAAATAATTGATATCACACTCAAATTTAAATTGATATTTTTTTCTGTTGTATTAACAAAAATATGATTGTGCAAAATATAGTATACCATACTTATTCAGTAAATACTACATTTCTCAAAAATGAACAATCCTCGTCAATGTGGGTCTTGTTTTACTATATTATTTTAAGCTGTTAACATTAAAAAATCAATTAATAATATATAGTGTATTAAAGCCCAAAAATAGATGATAAGCTGTTTCAGAAAATTTCAAAGTATATTTTATAATATACTGTCAGATGTGACATGATGATTTACAACCAATCAAATGCCGCAAAATTTTTTTGGCTCTTTTGCCGCCAAACCGTCGTTTCGGTCCGCATTTTAGAGCACAGATAGTTATTTTTGGGCTATATTTAACAATATAATAAACTTCAATATAAATTTGCATTATTATTTTAATAAATAAAGTAATTTGTCCTTTAAACACTCTCCTTGCATAAAACTGTGTCTTATAAAACTCTCTCTTTAATATTTTTATGTTGTTGTAGCATATTATGTAAGTCGTAAAAAAGACATAGTGCAGAAGTCGCATGCCCATTTTCGGTATCATACCGTGCTTCTTGCACAATATACCAATTCAAACAGTTTAAAGTAAGATGCTTAACTCGGGGTCAATATTATAATAATTAAATATAAATTATGTTAGTAATCGTTTCTAGCAATAATGATATACACCGTTAATAAACCATTCCATTATCGTTTGATCAACACATTTCTAAAAAAGTGTTTAAATTATTCAGATAAATCTTAAAGAAGCTAAATACCTGTTTACTATATGAAACATGTTTCAACTTTAAAAATCAATTAATTTATCTTACGCGTACAGAAATTTGTCTCTGTTTGCAAAATATTTGTAACACAACAATCTTAAAAGAGTACTAAAAAATTTTGTGGTGAAGATGTACAAAATAATTTGAAAAACAAGTATGCCATTTATAAATTTTATTAAAACAGTTTTTTTTAACATGAGCCCGGTTAAAATTAATGAGTTGAAATAGATAGTAATTATATTATTTAATGTTTCCTGTAATTAAACTAAAATTAAATTTTAAAAAAATGTCAATTATTTTTTTAAATTCTTTTTTGGGCATAATTTCGTGCTTTTTACACACTTTACACACATTATTGTGCAATTGTAAAAGTATACACTAACGAGCAAAAAATAGAGGTCAATTTAAAATTATGACTTAGTTTGGAATTTTTTGTTTTAACCTTATGTAAGCAAATTGTAAACAATTGTACTGTATTTTGCACACTAAATTAAAAATTCAATGTTGAATCGTAAAGCATTTTATTGTTTTTATTGCGTATTTTAAAAATATCACAAATTTATTTCAGACGAAGAATTTTTTCCTAGGACTAATATGAAACAAAAAATATGAAAAAAAAAATTATCACTAATAACGAGTATTACCCCCTCTTACATTAATGACAGCTTGAAGTCGACGAGAAACACTTTGAATTAAATTAAGGATCACATTTTAGTCGATATTATTCCATTCCTGCAACAGCAACTGTCTTAGCTCCGGAGCAGTTCTTGAAGCAGGTATATGCTTTCAGATACGTCGTCCCAACTTATCCCAGACATGTTCTATAGGATTCATGTCCGAGCTGAGAGCTGACTAATCAAACCGCAATATTGCCAATTCAACCAGTTAATCTCTGAAAACTCTGGCTACGTGAGGTCTAGCATTGTCTTGCATGAAAATGCCGCGCTCGCCCATAGTTGTCATGAAGGACATAACATAATCTTCAAAAATCTCCATAATGAATCTGTGAGCTGTAAAAAAACATTCTCTATAAAGACCAACTCTGTGCGTGCTTCGTTAAAAATTCCTGCCCAAATCATAACCGACGCACCGCCAAATGGAAGTCGTTCATCAATACAAACTGAAGCGTATCTTTCTCCGCGTCTGCTCTACACTTTTCGTTGTCTGTCTGATCCATTGGGGCAAAAGCGCGATTCATCTGAAAACAGTATCCTGCTCCAGTGCTCATTATTCCATGCCAGGTAATTTCGGACAAAAGTCAATAAACTATTCCACAAGTTTGCGGAATAGAACAGCTTCTGTTCTATTCCGCAAACTTGTAGACACCAAAAACGGTCATCTTGCCACAACAATAGGGCTTAAAAGCATTATAAACTGTTAAGCACAATACACCGTGTAAATGACAAATTTCGCAGAGGAAAATCAACACTAAGTAAAAAAACAACAACGAAAGTAGGTTTTCAATTAGAGCAAAATGGATGCTGTTTCATAAACTGTAACATGGTGATAATGACTAACAGATAGATAACATTTGTTAGGAAATGAATTATTAAACGCCTACTTTGGTTTACAATTTGCAAACATAAAGTTAAAACAGCAAACATAAAGTTAAAACAAAAAATTTCCAAAATAAGTCATAATTTTAAAGTGGCCTCTATTTTTGCTCGCCAGTGTATATATATAATTACAAAAATAAGTGACTTAAATGTTGCTATAAAGATAACAAAAATAAATAATAAAACATAATTTATTCAAACTCACAGACAAAAATTAAGCACATTGTTCAAGTTTTACAAAGTTTCAGTGCTCTTATATGAGGTATAAAAGGTTGACACGCAAAAATACAAAAAATAAATTTGTCCTGCAGTCTGCTGTGTGAAATGTTTTGCAACAAAATATACAAAGTCCCAATACGTTAAGAAGTCACCACTGTGAAAATAAATAAAAACTTAATTTTCTCTAAAGCAACTATTAAAATAATAATGGCCTGTTTTAGTTATATAAATACTAAAACAGCTAAAGCAACAAATGATATTAAGTGGTATTTGAAACACAGTGTCTACGTTGCTATGTACTTACTTGTATGTCAAACAGTAAAGCACCTTAAAGTAAATTTCTCTGTTTTTAAAATTTGGAGAATACACACAAAATCTCTGCGTTAAATTATGAACACTTGTTTTCAGTGAATGTCTAATCATTTGTTTTTTAGAACCATTTAACAGCCGACAGCTGTGATCTAAACTTCAAACTTCTAGAAGATCATTTGGGAAGATCGTTAGATCGTCTGGAAATCAGATATAGCATGACATTTTTCAAATCTAAGGTTTGAATGACGTGTAATTGAAAACAGCATTAAATTCTGAGGACTTAACTAGTTCAGTTTAATATTTGTTCGGCCATATGTCTAAAAAGAAGCACTTTTTAGAGAACAAGGTAATTCAAAATAATAATGATATGTTACGTAAGAAAACGAGATCTCTCTTAAAAATGTGTCTTAAGAGCAACGGTGGCAATTTCCAACAATCTTTATAGTAAATTTAAACTAAAATAAAAATAAATATTAATTTTTCTGAAATTGTAATTATTTAATCAATAAGAATTATACACTCTGTATTTTGAAAACAATTTATTGAATGGCATAACTTTATTAGACCTTATAACTATATTTGTAAGTAATGACCTACAACTATCTAGGCGTTGATATCTCTAGCGCACGTGATCTGAACAGAGAGGTAACAAAACAATCAAACAAGGGCGCCATGGTATCGGGTTGCCTGCGAGACGCCATATGGAGGAACAAATACATGTCGGTAACGAACAAAGTCAGAATCTACAAAAGCATAGTAAGACCAACACTGACCTACGCGAGCAAAACTAGAGCTGAGACAAGCAAAACAAAACAAAAACTTAAAGTAACCGAGATGAGAGCGCTAAGGACAATAGTAGGGGTAACTCTCCACAACTAAAACTTAGTCGAGAAATCAGGAACAAATGCGACATCCAGAACATAATCAAATTTGCCAAGACCATAAGGAAAAAATGGAACGCACACGTCGATCGTATGGATGAAGATCGGCTACCAAAAACCATGCAAGACGGAATCCCCCTGGGCCAAAGATAACCGGAAAGACCACCAAAAAGATGGGCCAAAAGTTAGGCCAAAAGTTAGGCCAACAGTTAGGCCAAAAGTTAGGCCAAAAGTTAGGCCAAAAGTTGGGCCTCATCATCTGTAGAACCGCCACCACGATGGGGCCGAATGTTAATAAAAAACAAGCAAAATGCCTAAAAGAAAGAGAAAGAAGAAGAAAAAAAAACTATATTTAGTCTGAAGATTACGTACAAAAGTTGTAATCTCATGTCGTAGGACACCCTGTATAATACTTTCCTATATTCTCATGTAAGCATAAAACGATTAACTAGATTAATTTTATACATTATACAAAAATATTGTTTCAATTAAATAACCAAACAATGGAAAATAAAATTTCATACTTTTTATATTTTATTGACCATTTTCTAATTTATTAGGCAAACAAGATGTTTTCAATATAATTAAAAACAAAAATAATTAATAAAAATAGAAACTTTACTACGGTTTCATAAATTGTAATACATTCAAATTATTTAAATCCAAAATATTAGTGCTTCTCCATTTCTAGTAAATTCTTAATAAGCAGCTTTGCATATGTTAAGATGTTTCATTCTATTTGCTTGTCGCTCCCTCGTTGAGGGTTTCAACTTAAGTATGCATTGAGCATTAATATTGTAAAATGTATTATACCCCTTTGAATTTTTCAGATTAATGAAACAATTTCATAATTTTAACATTATTTACATTAATATAAAAACTGCAAAATTTATTAATTAAAAACAATAAAGTTAATTATTAATTATTATTATTATTAATTTAAATTAATTAACTAATCAACGGATAGAAGAACAATGAACATGTTACCATCGATCAAAATGAATAGTGCATTGAAACAATTACCTAACCTAAAATAGAACGTAATCTTACATAACCTAACCTAATAAGCTATATTAGGTTAGGTTTTGTAAGATTACGTTATGAATATTAGGTTACGTTATATGTATATGTATAACGTATTCAATCTTACTTATTTTATGACAATAATAATTTAAATATAAAATATTATATGTTGTACATAACCTCAATGTATGCATCTCTGAATAACAACAAAATAACAATGGCAAACTTATCAGAGTTTATCTTAAATTTGAAAGAAATTTAAGAATCCTGAAGATGACTAAAAATATTAGTCAAAACTAGTCGAAAATAAATAAAGAATTTAAGCATACAAGTATATATTATATTATTACTTTCCCAACATAACCTCAATGTATGCATCTCTGAATAACAACAATAAATACGCATTTAATTCGTTTTAATACTCACTCATTGATGTTAAGGTACTAATATTATCTCAACCTTAATAATTAAAAATAGCAATTAAATTATTTTATTTTACAATACAAGTAAGTGACGGTTTTTTTTTTAGAAATGTAACCGTGTCAGTTATTGTAGATTAATGTTTTAATTACGTGTGAAGATTATTTACACTAAATATAATTTCAAGATACATATACCATTTAAATTTAACAATGTGTTTTATGTAAATTGCTTCTCCACGTAGTGTCAGAAACATATATTTCAGAATATGCCCCTCTATCAGCATCATAATAACTTTTATACATTTTATACATAAAATTGTGCAAGAGGTAGTAACGCAATGCCCTCTATCACGAGAAACGTTAAACTGTGTGTGCGTGTAACTACATTTTTGACTGCATTTTATTTAAATCAGATGACATCTTTATCATTTAAATTTAATAAATATTAAATCCTAACACACACCTCTCAAAACTCAATATGTTTTACATTTTTATATATGTAGATTGACATATTTAACTGATTTTTACTTTTACTATAGTTTACTATAGTAACACATTTTTGCAAGTATGTCATATTCAAATTACTTAATTATTGTGCACAGAATTATTCACCTTGCATATATACATAATTACGCTCACAAGAAAATAAGAAATTATATTCCAGAGTGTATAATGGGATCGTAGGGGTGTTCCCTTTTAAACTCTATTCAATGTTTGTTACACCTGACGTTGTTCCCACCGGAAAATTCCCGAGTGTTCTGTCGGCTTCACTTATCCAATTACAATTACACCGTACGGCACTGAACAAATTAAATCCTATTTATTTTGGCAATGCACAGTAAATATTGCGGGCCTTTTCGTTCTACCGCCTCGACAATATTTACCTTTTAAATTACCGCATTACAATATAGTACCAATTTTCTAAATAGAATTAATTATAAATAATTATAATTTTGTATTCATTTCAATGTTAGATAGTTTAACTGAATCAGTATGTCTACGTATTTAAAATTATTCAATTATTAGCTATCGAAAAAAAAAAAGTTCTCTATAATCTCATTAACATCAATTGTACGTTAGAGATTAAAAATAACAAACAAAAGCATAAAACTCTTGATATTTTTCCAAAACTCATAAATATACACTGCCTTCCTGCTCCTATCTCCAGTATAAATTATTATTCAAGTTGGAGCGAGCTTATTCTATGGTTTCTATTAAAATTTATACGAATAAAGTTTTATAGTTGATCATTATTAAGAAGCAAAATGCAAATTCATTTTATTATAAATCAGCTCTCTTTGGGAAATTTATACAAATTAATGTTAATATTTTTAGCCACAGGTTGTAAATAGAGAAAAACAACGTCTTGGAATACATCCAATTGTTTACATGTAGTGCATGAGTATATCATAATTTGAGTTGCAGAGACTAAACCTGTCAACGGATTAATTGGATCTTACGAGTTGTTTGTACTTCCACTTTAGTTTAAGCAAAACACACTGAGAGACTTTATAAAAATATAATGAACAGTTTTATATTTTAACTTTTTTTACAAATTGTTAAAATCATCTTAATTTTTATTTCATAATTCATCAAATCCAAGTACAAAATGACATTTTCTTATATAAATATGTGTCGGCATTTGTTTCCGAGATATTCAAGACTCTGCTCTTTTGTCACCCCGTCCTTAAGCATCTCATTCGTATTGTAATATTAACTTACCGGACTTATAACGTAAACTATTATTGGTTTAAATTATTTTTTTATATTTTGCGTAATCATGTCATAATGGCACTGTATTTCACATCGCCATGGAACTTATTAAAAAACGGAATTTTATTACAGCAAAGTTTTTATAAGACCATTTTTTAATTAGTGAGAAATGATAATTAGTACTAATAATAATTGATTGGTAATAAAAGATTAATCAAAATAGTTATCGGCTTAATCTAAATTTAGCATATAAAGCAACTTTTTTAAAATAAAAAAATCTTATAATATCTGTATATTTATTTAAAATTTCAATAAAAAAAAACAGTTAGACGTACATATTGCCAAATAGAAAATATTTTATTTGTAGTGCTAAAGTAAGCAAGCTTGAATCTTTCTTATTTAAAACAGATTAGAGATTTGTATCTTTTCTTCTTAATTATTGAATAATATTTTACTTTAAATAACAATTCCGCCATAACTTTTTAATTTTTTATTTATAAAAATTTACAAACTTAATAATGTTTGTGTTCAGTTGAAAATATACATGCAAAATATAAATTTGTTCAACTGATTAGTATCAGTAGTTAAGGTTTAAAATCGTGTGATGACAACAAGTTAGGAAAAAACAAATACTATTTTCGTGCAATATAATAGACGCTCAGTATACATAGTTTTAAGTATGTTTTAAACATACTCATTGTTTATCAAATACATACTTTTAAAAAAATTGCAACATACAAATTGAATATAAATTACACAGGCAAGATGTTGGGTAGAAAATCGTATCAAAAGTATAAATCAAGCGCTATCTTAGCAAACACAAAATTATTAATGTACTCCATTTCAAATAGGAAACGTGATAAAAGATAGGGAATTCGTGCAATTACATGACTCCAGTCTTTCGATACCGCAAAGCCCAACCAAGAGTGACTATTGATTTAATATTAAGTTACAATGTCTAGAACTGTTTCTACAAATTGTAAAAAACTAACTAATTGTAATTAGAACAAGTTGATTGTAACCAATACATTATTGATTAATATGAATTAATGTTACTCATAAAACAAACAATTAATTGTATGGTAATCATTCTCAATATTGATTAAGCTTTCTATAACCACTCCAATTAAATATAAGTTGTGTCTATCTAAAATTCTTTATTTCAATAGTGTTTTTAAATAAATTACTCAGTTAATTAACTTTTTATAAAAAGCACATACACACAAAACATCACTTCACTTGAATGAAGTCAGAACAAACGTAATTAATTATTTAAAAAAATGCTTTTCTAACGTTAAACAATTAAATTAAAAAAAAAAACATTGGACTTGGTAACATTATGCAAATGGTCTGCCCGACTTCCTTCATGCCTGATTTCTCAAGCTTCGCATACAACATACAACATACAAACTTAGTTTGTTCAAGCCAACTTATACAACTTGCATAAGCGTATGTAGCGTCCTCTACTTGTTTTAAGAATTAAAAATAAATAAAAAAAAAAATTAAAATATTAAAGAGTTTTCAAAAGGTAAGAAAAACCTATAAAAAGTTCCTACTCGCAAAATCATAGAATATGGGTACAAGGTACTGAGTTGTACAATATAGTTTACCTATTGCACTTGTATGAATTGCAACATAAGCCTTTAACGTGTGGGAAATAGGTATCATTGCGTAGACGTACAATATTGTAAACGTAGTAATCATGTAACGCAATATTTAAAATAAACACAAAACTATTAATAATAGTATTCTCAAGTTTTACTAAACAATCCTATATGTATGTCACGCATGTAAAATTATTCAATTAAAAAAGTTATATTTTCATAACTTTATAATAAATAGAGAACTAATTCGTTAAACACTTTCAACATCTACACGTAACTGAGACGCTAACATTTATAAATAGAATTAAATAGCGGAAAGTTTTATTCATTTCCACGTTGCATTTTCAGACATTTCCTTCTGGCGCTTGAAAAAATAACCTTGTAGAGCCAAGGACTTCAATGGCGTAACCTTCACACTTTGGCAAGGTTCACCTAAATACATGCGATCGAAGCAAATACTACTTTTGATTTAGGTAATTTTACATCGCTTGTATTATAATATAGTTATGCTTATAAAAACTACAAAAAGATAGTGTATTCGAAGTACTAATAATATTTAGCTTGGTAGAGTAGCCGCAGCGATAAACATCTGTCATAGGGGACATACGATAAAGAAGCTTCTGAGCTAAATTATCTGACTAATGCCAATAAGGTGTGCGATGAGATGTGAAATTAGTTTGGACAAGGACCATTTGTACAACAGCTGCTCTTGTTTCTATGAGATGCCATACGATATGGCATGTCGTCGTGAGCGTGTGCCAGGCTTCGTTGTTAACACTGCATTAATTATGCAGGACGGAAAACCCAGCTCCACTGAAACGTATTCATCTTAAGTGTTAACATAACTATGATATATTAAAATGTGATCATTACAATTGAATTATCCACTGATGTTTATATTTTCGCATGACCTTACGTCTTAAATTCCTCGAGTTTGACACATACCCATTCGTAATTTTTTGTATCTTAAAGTACGTTTTTAGCGCTTCAAATTCTTTCATAGAAAATAGAACTTCAAAAGAAATAATATTATTCATGCCGACATATTTTGTTGTTAATTTTCTGTAATACCAATTTCAAAGACCAAATTAATTAATTATTAGTATTGATAACGTAACTTTTCTATTATATGTATACGTTGCTATTAACGTTTAATCTCATTAAATATAATGTACCTAATGTAAATAATTAATGAAATTTTGTATCGCACTATAATTGAATCGGATCCAATTTTAATATCCACCATAAAACTGGGTTGTATATAACTTGAATGAACGTGATTAATTAAATCCCCATTCATTAGCGCCAGATCGATATTTTATACAATTAAGAGGTATTTATATAGTCACCGCTTAACCTAAAATTCATTCCGCAATTAGCACGCAACCGCCGTTAATGCAAATTTTATTGTTACGGTGTTATTCATTTTATCTTATTTGCGAGGTTACAGGAACAATTTTTGGTATGAATATAATAGGGTGGAAGGTTCAAAGCCCGGTTTAGTAGGATATAAAATGAAACGGATTAATTAAATTTTATTGTTAGAAATTCTATTATCATTCTTTTCAACTGAATTTTGATTTATCTATTTTTTAATATAAGGAATAATAATTTAAATTAAAATAAACTTAAATAAATCATTATTCTTATTTTTTAATAAAGAAATATAATTGATTTATAATCGGTCAGTAATACATCAATCTCGGACTTTTAAAAAGTTTGAAAGTTAGACATTTATGATCGTCACTTTTCCGACCCGGTTAATAAATTCCTATTTCCTCACCTCTTGCTCAGTGGTCATTTGGTTGTTTAATTATGTATGATGTTACGAATATTTTATACGTATAGAAGTTATTTAGTTAAAAATTGGCTACAGCACATGTACATTAATTATAAATCCCTTGCAAAATAGCATAAAGTAGATACAAATATTTATTTATTTACATATTATAATTGATATTTATATTAGGTATTTTAATAGATCAATGATAAAATCCGACAATAGTTCATTAAAAGAAAAATGTATCCCAAAAATATTTCACCCGAAAGGGTAAATGTAGCATTTTAAATATAATAATTATCCATTATTTAAGATAATTAGTTAATTGTAAATTAGACTAAGATAAGTTATTGATAGTTAAGTTTAAAATGTAAAATGTCCAATTAGTTAGAAATATCATAAAATTATCTAATAAAGCAAAAATTAAACATAGTGTCAAAGTGACATCTAATGCCCTCTGATTTTCTTACTATCTATCAATAATCTTTTAAACTAAATCATGCAGATACTATTTAAGCAAATAAACTAAAAATATGAATTGTTTCTTGTTAACAAATTAATAATGAATTCAATGAAACCAACACATTTTTTAAGCATGCATCTGAGGTCTAAGTTAACTTGCGAATGACACAACAATAGCAATTAAAATAGCATATAAAAGTAAATACAGACTTGATATTAAAAAATGTAACCTAACCTCTTATATTCACAATCAACACAATTATTAATTGCAATTAAGTTATGTCGTATATGTATTTACTTAGGAATCTTAAAATTATGATAAATATTACATATATCCTCTCGGGTTGAATCTACGTAAATCGACAAATGCTACAAAATACTATGCTCATTCTTTAATGTTTTTCATAATTATTTTAAAGTATCGCCCATCGACTAATTTAAAGAGTTAAAAACTAATATGTCCAAACAATAATGTAATATTTTTATCCAAGATCACTTTTTATATATGTTTACGTGATCTGCTTTTAATAGGTTGTAAATTGTACTTCTAAACTTCTTTTTTTTTTAATTATTTTTATCATTATCCTTGAACTCTATAATTTGGGGACAGGAGATAGTAAAACCAACACCATTGCACGGTAATCTTGTTTCAGCAATGTGACACCACTATTTCCACTTATTTCTTCAATGAACTGTCGACCTCCCTTGGTCAAAACTTTTCGATCTAACCTAAACTCCTTTTCGGCCACCAATGCTATTAGGCTAGAGAACCAAAACACATCTACTAAAGACAGCTTTGCAAAATACAAAAAAAAATAGTTTGAAGAAACTGCTAGACCAAAAAGAAATAATTTACAACTAGAACCGGCTATCCTGTTAAATAAGCTAGAGGTGAAAAACAACATATGAACCGAGATTTAGCAAGTGGTAAACTCAAAAGTAAACCCAAAAAAGTTCCAAAACACATCTTACTCATGAACAAAAAAGCCTGGAAAAAAACAAAAACACTAAAGAGCAAACTTCAACTGAGTTTCTCCAAAATATTCCGTCAAAAAGCCAAAGAAAAAAAAACGACAACGAGTAAAAATACGGTAAGTATGTTTGAAAGTTGTGCAGATCAATCTCACAAGAACGTGTAGGTATCATCTCTACTGTGATTCCCTGCCATGGACAGCCTACTACAGATAATAAATAACATGAGCGTCTTTGCTCTAGCTAATGGATTGACTATCCTGATATGCAAAAAGGTTAGATGCAGAATAGTCTAAACATTGTCAAAAAGAGGTGCAAGAAAAATAGACTATCAGTAGACTAAACCAAAACGGCAATCGACCCTTTTACAAAACAACAAAAAAAAAACAAAGAGTTAAAATATTTAGAAATGTAAATAGCCACACTTAGTATGATAAAGAAAGTAAAATACCTAGAGCTCACGCTAGATACTAAATTAACCTATCGTACTCATCGACTCAAAATGTTACTACAAAGTGCTTTTTGCAATCAAAATAATAGTCGGACAAGCATAAGGATTAACACCCAATATACCCAGATAGTTATACACCGTGGTGATTAGATACGTCATCACGTACGGAGCTCTTGTATGAAGTAAAAAAAAACACCCTTAAAAGTACGTCTGCTGTTAACAAGAGCAATGAAAACAACTCCCATAGCTCCCAGAAAAATACTACTATTAATACCACCACTGCACCTAGTCGTGATGATAGAGGCAAAGCAAGCAGCGTACTATAAATTTCAAGATTCACAGACCAATAACAAACGTGCTACATAAAAAAAACATAAAAACAGACATAAAACATACAAGTCGTTTAATGTGATTATACCGTCTTGAGAAGAGTAGATAAACAAAAAATACAACATACCAAAAAAACCATCTAGCACCCAGATGGGGCCAAAAATCACCGGAGCCGAAATATATAAATAGAAAAGCCAAGGAATATCAACGCCCTGAGCAAACGCTTCAGTTTTTCAAACAGAAATAGCTGTCATTAAATGAAGCAATGAGAACACTACTGAATCGGGAATACGTCAACAAACCAATAACTATCTTGTCCGACAGCCAAGCAACGCTTCAGGAAATACGCTCGCCAGTAATAAAATCCAAACTAGTAATAGACGCCTGGTCACCAAAGAATCAAGGTATAGAAAAAAAACTGTAAGCGGACCAGCTAGCTAAAAAAAGACCACAAAGAGAACATTAAACCCAAACCTGGTTTCAGGATTCCATACTAGACCAGAAAACAAATATTCTAACAAAAAATTAAAAGAAAATACAGCAACCTGTGGCAAAACTGTTAGAAATAAAGCACATAAGATCATCATACACTACCCAAACTATATAATGCAAATAAGCCAAACAAAACTGCAAAATCTTACAGGAGATAACTGTACACTAATACAGCCAAACGCATACATAAAATAAAATCCAAAAAAATCCCTGCAGAATAAAGAGCATCCGCTGTGCAAGTGCAATCATTACAATAACATTGAAACTACTAGAGAAACAACAACCAGAAGTGCACAACAAAACCAAAAAACCGCAAAAACCTCAAGAGAATAAAAAAAATCATCGTTATTATAAATAAATTATACTAGCAAAATAACTATTGAGGCTACCAATTTTTATCCAAAATACAAACCAAAAAAACTAATTATTTATAAAATAATAATATTATTGATCTTCAAAGTGTTATGTAGAGCTACTACACACTTTAAATAATGTTGGATATCAGTACCAGCTATAAAATGGAATTGAAAGTCACTTCCCGTACACTTATTTTCTAATACTAAGTAGCGCAAAAGTTGTCACCCGATGTTTTTTTACTGTATTTTTTTTAATAAATAAAAAACTTTAGTTTTGCTTTTGGATTGTGTTTATTTGATGTCTAAATTTTTTTTCATTAAGTAGAAAAAATTATGTCGGCCAAGTGGCCGCTGCCAAAATTGATGACCATACGGGATCGATTTATAGCATTTTCCATCACTCTTGCCACAACTTCCAGCAATAAGTTCCCGTATTCCTGACGATTATTCTCTTCGAGGGCTTCAAGAGTTTGAGACTTGTTGACATAGACTCGGGACTTCAAAAAACCCCACAAAAAGAAGTCTAGAACGGTTAAATCAGGCGATCTTGTCGGCCAATGCAAATCAGCAAAACGAGAGATTAGGCAACCCGGAAATGCAGCGATCAGAATTTTGGTTGTGGGTCGTGCAGTATGCGCCGTTGCTCTATCCTGTTAGAACCATATGTTCTCCAATCCCAATTCGTCCAGTTAAATTAGAAAAAAGTCGTTGAGCATGGCTCTGTAGCGCTCGCCGTTCACAGTAGTCGTTTGACCCGCGGCGTTTAAAAAACAAAATGAGGCCCGATGACGCCTTTACCGTAAACACCACACCATACAGTAACTTTGAGCAGACCATTACACGGCTCTTCAAGTGTTATACGCGGATTTTCGATACCCCAGAAGCGATTATTCTGCTTATTCACGTATCCACAGAGATAAAAATGGGCCTCGTCGCTCATAATAATTATCGATCAAAAGTTGTCTCCTTCGTGGTCGAGATTCAGGAAAGTTTGAGCGTAGGTTACACGCGCTTGTCGGTCAACGGCTAGCAGCTGATACACTCTCTGCGCTTTGTAAAGAAACATCTTCAAATCTTTAATCAAAATTCTATGTACAGACCACAACCGCAATATTCTCAGCAGAACGGCTGCTCCGAAGCTGCCTAGACCTGATCCACACTCTTCTAGGCGAAGAGCTAAAGGCCGTAGTGTTTGCACAGTTAGTGTCGGACAACCGGGAAATCTACGTCTAAATTCAGCTGCGCCAACACCAGCGACAAATTATTACGCAAAAAAATCGAAACTATTATTCCGCGTTCTTAAGGAGTATAGCGATTCATGTCCTATTGACAAATATTTTGTATCTGTTTACTTCACAAATGTTAAAGCAGAACTGATATTTACTGTCATTTGCAAAAATTATAGCATCTTCCAATGGGGTAGTGACTTGCGCCACCTAGTACATACTTATATAGCACCAATTGCCAAAAATGATACTTTCTGAATAAATTAAATTTAGCAAAAGAAAAAATGTTTATTTTGTAACAAACTGTTGAGTTTGCAATAATTCCATTTGAAAGTTATATACAGGGTGTTACTCAAGATAAGTACAGAAGAACAACTTCGTTATTTTATAAACAATTTGAATAACTCAAAAACCATTTTAAATGGTTTTTTGAATCCTATAAAACAGGTACACATATGTATGTTTGTATTTTAGTATACTTGCAGTAACAACCAACTTTAGTTTTCTAAACGGCAACATATATTTTTTTCATTTTTTTTTAGAGTCTCCATGATATTCTAAATCAAAATGTATAAAATAATAACAATATGTTTCAATAAATTAAAAAAAAACTAGTTTTTTGTTTGTTTTCTAACTGAATAAATTAAACTTTGAAGGCAATTAAATTTTTATTGTCATAAAGAAAACACCATCAATTTGTTCACATTTGCAGAATAAACAAACATGCTTTTAATTTAGAGGAAAGTACAAAAAATTGCACAACTGCTGTTCGAAAAAACGTTAGAAGGCATTCCAAAACGTCTTAGGGAAAACTGGCATGCTAAAGCCACAACAAATAAAACGCTGGTCGCCAAAGATTTCGATAAATTGCAAACTATAATGTTGTGCAGTTATCTCCTAATCTAGCACAAAAAAAAATCACTTTGTGTCAAGTTACACCTCTGCAAGATGTTACCAGTAGATTATGTGCAGAAATTTCTGTCTGTGGTTAATTCGACAATGTACACAAAACCCTAACTTCCTGGTTAGCCTGTTGGTTACCTTGCACAAAAAAAAACCTTCATGCAAATGCTATTAATCATTTCCAACATCACTTTTCAATAAATGTCTGGTGTGGTTTTTGTCCAACATGACTTTCAAGAATATCTCTTACTTGCATTTTTCACAAAATAATATGTATGAGCTTCTAGAAGACTTCCCTATTACCAATAGGTAAGATATGTGGTTTATGCATGACGGTGCCCCTGCTTCAATTGTTTTATTGTTGAATAAATAGCTTTTAAATTCGATATTTTAGTAATTTTTATTAATTTAAGCCACATGTTTGTATTTTGGTTTGTTCATTTTGTGCTGAAGAACACATTTCTAAAACAGTGACGTGCATTTCTTAAACACTCTGTATATATATATATATATATATATATATATATATAAAACTTAAAATATTTTATTGCAATTATCGTTTTCTAGTGTATACCATGGGTTAGAATACTAATTACATGAAAATCAGAAACTATTATTAGGAAGCAGATATCATCGGTTGATAACCTACATGTTCGAGAACAATACGAATCGATAAGTAAAACTGATTTTTCATTACGTGCCTAGTATCTGAATGTATATTTCATGAAGCAATTCGAAATATTGTTTTAAACCAATGCAGACCATTAGCCCTTGTTATCGGTGCTCCAAATCTGAGGCGAACGTGCACTAAGGCAATTTGTAAGTTGCCTCCTAGAAGAATCAAACTGTTTTGCATTGTTATAAATTTGTAGCAGCTCCGTAAATAGTATTATTGAAATTATATTTACGTAACAAGAAATATTTATTCGAAATGAAGTTGCCCGATATTTAATCAATAACAATTTATAATTTATAAAAAAAGTTAAAAATTATTTAGAATTAGTCGACATTGTCAAATCTGCACATAGAATGTCACAAGCTGAATAATTTTTTTTTAATTAATATGGTATAATTAGTGAGCATTACACAACAAATTACGGCATGCTAATCATTTATATGGAAAACTTTCATTTACTTACATAATTATAATAGAAATGGTATCATTGGTACTTACTACTAGATCTGATCATTAGATAATTAGTTCACAGAAAAACTACAAGTATTTTTATTAAATTGTTTTTAATTAAAATACTCCCCGTAAACTATTTGTTGTATTCCTCTTTCCCTTTTATGCAAACACAAATTTGTAAGTAATACCTACCGTATATAATATATTCTAGTTCAAGAAAAAGGGGAGACATGCCTTGATGTAGTTTAGATTGTAGTTGTAAATTTCAGTGCATGTACTATTACCAGGGTATTTACCTCGACATATATGCTGCACCTAACGCATCGTTAAAATGAATGTATCTTTTTTATTGCTTTCCACGTTATAGAGAAAAAGAGAGAGAAAGAAATAGGGTATTTTAAATGAGCCCGAGTATCTGTAATTAGTGCACGGGTATTTGGAAGTGGGCTCGGCTGTGACCTGCTACAGATATTGATTTCCGTATCTTTATCTTTCGTTAGGGGTAATCGAACTAATATTCCCACATTAAGACAAAACTTTAAAAAGCTTATGTGATAAGCAATCTTAGCATTAATTTGGAAAATTTAAGTTGTAAAAACTGATATAAATTATTGAAATTCAATAGAAAGCAGAATTTATTAATTAAATTAACTGGACTGATTAAAAATTACTATATCATCATTAAGGGTCATTAAATAAACAATCTAAACATTATTTTAACTTAAAAAATCTGCAAAAGTCTATAATAAATGATATGGCATAAAATTATAAAAACAACTAAGTACACATAACTATAATGTATTTTATAATAGATACATTTTTCAAACAAATAATTATCATAGTAAACACATCTGTTCTTTGCTATTCTTAAGATATAACAAACCAAAGTTAAAGATTATGATAGAGAACCACAAATGTACTCTGTTTATCTGATTTAATGTAACTTTTGCAATAATACATTTTCTATTGTAATTACATTAAAAATAACTTAAATATACAGTATTAAGCAGCATAAAATAAAAAAAGTAAAATAGACTGTTTAAATCTCGTTTTCAATGTGATAATTTGACTCGTCAAAACTCAAAGTTATTTTTATGTTGTTGTAACATGTTAAGTAATTTCTAAATACCTCATTTTAAGATTCAAATTTGTTGTTGTTTGTTTTGTTCTTATTTTCCTCTTTCGATAAGATGCTGCAGTTTTTCGCAATAATGATAGTAGACTTTTGACTATTCACAAAATTCAACTCTTGGAGAATAATATGCTCGATAACTCTAAAACTTGTGTAAATTAGAATGAATATATACACACTGTGATGTAAGAGTCACCAAACAGACATATGACATGTGTTTTTTGCACATTTTTAAAATTGTGATAAAATAATTATCTTCAATAATTTAACTAAGCATACTTAAATTATTGTTTTATATACGAATCTCAGACACCACAGCCTTCAACTCTGTTTTGTTATGTCTCAAAAATAACAAAAAATAGTGCTGCCTTTTTCACTTAAATTTGTTCTCCAAATCGCTATAGACTGTTTCAATCGGTCTATGATTTCAAAATATTTGAGTTAGAAAAAATTCTTCTTTCTCTGAAGCACTTGTTAATTCTTTGATCGGTTGATAAGTTACTTGACATTTCGACATGTTGCTGTATCTATAAAATACGCTTAAGTGACTATAATAAAAGAAGACCAAACTTTATAACATCCCTATTTAGTACAACAGCAACAGCAGGTGGTTAGCCTAGGCTCTTTCTTAATCAAACTCTATTTTTTTTCAATGACTCAATATCTGACACAAGGCCAACCAAAAAAAATGTCTACAGATGCTTCATTAATGTTGCAAAAAGTTGTTGTATGAAAACCTCCTCTTCGATCAATTCTTAAAACATCATTTTCTTCTGTTTCTTCGGTCTCTTCGTCGATTGAAAGTAAGTGTTGACCGTATTCCACTGTCCGTCGTCATAGGTCTTCATAGGCACAATTATCTCGCTCAGAAAACCTTCTTTTGAATCAAAGGCGCTTGCCACAATGCTCACCTTCCTCTTCATCAACAATTTCAAAAGATAAATCTGAGTTTGAATAAATTATTAATTTATTTCATAAAATATAAAAGTGATTGTTTAAGAAATTTTTTTTCAGTACAAAAAAATCTATCTACTTTCAAATGTTGTTGATTCATACTTGTTACACCCTAAATAGCAAACTAAAGTCATTTTAAAAATATTGGATCCTAATCTTATTAATAAGCTTCATTGTATGTGTCTTAATTAAAAACTGTAAATCATATTATATATAAAATTATTTGTTAAAATTTATAGCTAAGATTACACGTTTTCTTTATGCTCAAAAGAACAAGAAGAGATGTAAAGGGTTATTAGGGTGGTAACTTTTGGTGATAGAGTACGGCAAGTTCTTTCTGCGATATACAAGTAATTAAGAGTAGGTTTAGTAAAATTTAAAAATTAAACGTAAGTAAAAGACGACAGATAAATTTATATATAGCGTAGATTAATTGGCGGACAAACGCTAGGTAACTTTGTAGACCGTGCCAAAAGAAAACAAAAATCTTAATTCCAAAACGCTGAGAAGCTCTTCAATTGGCCTCACGAGATCCTTCTTTTTTTCAAATATGGATAAAAACGTGCAAAAAATTGTTGGCTATAATAACTTATAATACTCAACTCAAAAATTTCGTTTTTTTTTCAAATTTTGATTACATATTTCTCGAAAATTGCTCACTGAAAAAATCAGAATTCATGTAAAAAAAGGTATTTTCAGTGATTTAAGCAAAAACAAATTTTCATTCCGTACACTTGACTCATACATAAGTTGCGCATGTAGTAATAATTTAGTTTAATAAACTACGCTAACCAGTTTTGGTTAAATTGTTATAACCAAAACGTTATTGTCAATAAATTCCTGATATACTACTTCTATAAACTTCTTCAAATAATCAAAAGTTCTATCTACAATTCTGCAGATGACAGACAAAAACTGCAGCATGTAAAACAAGAATCTTAAAAACTATCTGAATGGGATATTCCCAACATGTTGTTTCAATTTATTAATTTAACCAACAAATCTAAATCTAAATCTTCTTCAGTTTGTCTTATTAAGATTACAATATTGAATATTGTGCTATGAAATTACCATGTTAAAATTTACCCCTACGCCTTTAAACTGAATATTGTTTCCTAGTTTGTAGAAGTAGAGTGATTCATTTAGAGGTACTTTTTCAGTAAAGGTTTTATGTTAGATAAAGTGTGCGCTAAGTCAAACTGTTATAGTATTTTTGTTCAGTAATGTTTGACATTTTATTATAGAAAAAAATAGCCCGGCACAGCGTCTACAAATTATTTAACTCTATTACAAAAATCAATGCTCTATGAGGAAAGTGTTTTGTACGCTTAGAGCAAGTTAAGGTTTACATAATCGGCCTATCAAACGCACAATTTGCTGTACCAAAAAAAAATTTGAAACTCAATATTTATTATTAGATAACACGCAATCAAATATACCACATCCAGCACGTAGTGAAGAAAATATAGCGTCGGTAACTGAGTGTGTACGCGATGACCGTGATGAATCGATTTGGCGCCATCAAAGTTTGGCTTGTCGCATAGAACAACTTATTTTACGTAAGAACCTTGCTTTAAAAGCATACAAAATTTCTGGCTTAATAGCTACGTCAATAGGCAAAATTGCCGTATTTGAGCTTGGTGTTATGGGTTAATGCAACATATCTTTAAAAACAAGGCCGGAACGTAACTGTAAATGGCACCCGTTATCGCACAATGATAACAGACTTTTTGCTGCCTGAAATTAAAACCGGTAATCTCGACAACATTTGGTTTTAACACAACGGCGCTATTTGCCACGTAACCCGTGAAACCATAGCTTTATTGCGAGAACAAGTCAGTAAACAGTTAATTTTACGCCTTAAACCGGTGAATTGGCCGCCTAGATCATGTAATATCACCACTAACTTTTTTTTTTGGGACTACGTCTAAAGTCTACATGAATAAGCCGACTACGATTGGGGAATTGGATACCAACATTACTTCCGTCATTTGCCAATTACCACTCAAAATGCTTGAACGCGCCATTAAAAATTGAAACTTCAGAATGAACCATGTTAGCCGTAGTTACAGCCAACATTAAAAAAAAAATAATCTTTAATAAATAAATGTACATAACCATTATTTTTGTATGATCATAAAGATTACCCGATAAAAATGTTTTTTTTTTTTTTTTATTTAAAAAAAGTACTTCTAAATACATCACCCATTACATCTTTTAACTTCTCATCTAAATTCTATTCTCAAAATCTAACTAAGATACTTTGCAACATTGTCTTAGTATAATATTTATTATCATGGTAGTTCTTCAATGAAATACATGGCATTTTGCCATCTGACTATATATATATATATATGTAGATTTGGGTTCAAAACTTTAAAAAATGCTTTATCAGCTAAACTAGCAACAAATAGAATAAGTTTCCAAATTAATTATTTTTCAAGAATTATAAACAACTCAAGATCAACAAGCTACTTAAATTCGACGTCTAAGTCCAAAAAGTGACTTTTAATTGAGTACAACGTCTAAGTAAATAAAACAACTTTTTTAGGCCTTGAAATGTAACCATAATTACATTTATATAAGAATATGGGTTAACTAGATACTAGGCTTCATCTGCAGTAGCTTCTTTCTCTGAATTCGGTAATGTAAGTTTGCAGGTACATATTCAAATCCATTTGCCACTAAATCAAACAAAAAATGCTAATAAAGCGCTGTAAATTGATTATTCTAATACCTATCATATCTCCGACGTGTGACACAATAAAAATAATTGTCTTGTAATAACTAGCGTGCATAATTTTTCTAAAAAAACAAGATTATTATAAACCATTTACGTAAAGCACTGGCACTGGCTGCAAAATGTTTTCAATCAAATTAGTATAAATCGCGTTTAAACTTTAGTCTACAAAAACTAGAAAATACCGATTACCATATGCTATCGCTCACTAAACTATAACTCCATGAGAACAGGCACACACATACAGTAAAAAAACTTCACTAAAATTAATGTTATTCCATTAGTGTATTCAGTGTTGCTTTTCCATGCACCAATGTTCAGAAGTAAGGATTCTTTTGGAAGCAGTAAAAATGTTAAAACCTATGTGATAAAGCTAAAAAAAGTTCTTTATAGAGCGTAAACCAACAGCGTACAATGATCAAAACAAAAAAGACTACCTGTTAGAAAGTAGCGCAAACCAGAAGACATTTAAATATTCTTTAAGGCTGCATGTCAACACTAGCCAAAGACTACATACATGGTTTTAAAAGGAATTAAATTAAAATTTAAAATAATTAAATTTTGGAGCATCGGCATATTTTGTTGAGTTTATCAAACAGCGTTAGTTTCGTTAAAATCGTTTAATACATATTTAAATACACAATGCTCTTCTAACTACTATTCTTTGTGTTCATACAGTCATACCAATCCTCAAATTATTTATATGTATACGAAAGACACTGCCAAAGTTCGCGGAAAATGTAAAGCAAAATACAAATTACGTTATGTAAATCGCTTTACTGCTTCTCAAAATATTCTCCTTTAAAATCTATCCACTTTTGCATCCTATGAAACCAATCTTCAAAACAATTTTGCCACTCTGAGCGAGGTACCTCCAAAACAAGTGATTTAAATGCTTCAACGGCTTCTTCGGGCAATAAAAAACGCTTGCCGACCACTTTATTATTGCTATGTCAAAATAAAAAGAAGTCATTGGCCAAATGATTTATGGCCCATAAATCAGGCAAATATGAGCAATGAGTCATTAATTGGATGTTGTTACTGGTCAAAAACTCTACAGTTCATCGTGTTGTGTGAGCGCTTGCATTGTCATGATGAACAATGATTCGCCGGTTTATGTTGTTCCTTCTGATTTCAGCGATAACTTCCGGCAAACAAATTGAAGTATACTAGTCAACATTAACTGTCCTTCAATCCTCTAATGCAACAGTTGCAACATGACCAGTTTTTCCGAAGAAACAAGCAATCATTCTTTTCAAAACGCTTCGTAAACGCACCACTTTTGTGGGTTTAGGTTGATTTTGAAACACCCATACAGTCGATTGCTGTTTAGTTTCAAGCTCATACGAATATATCCAAGATTTGTTCAAATTTGGTATATAACATCGTAATAACGATGTTATATACCAAATTTGAACGACCCCCTTCAAATTTCTTTAGCATTTCCTTGCACCACTTGACACGTGCCTGTTTTTGTTCTTCTTTCAAAATGTGTGGGATCTAACTACTGCAAAGCTTCTTGACATGCAAATGATCGTGCAAAATCGTATGTATATGTTTCGCTGCAATGCCTAAGGATGCCTCTATCTCACTATAGGTCACATGCCGATCTGACAAAATCATTTTACGCACAGCATCAATATTTTTCGCGACAACAGAGGTGCAAGAACGACCTTCGCAAAAATTGTCCTCAAACGTTGGTCTTCCAACGCTAGAATTCTGCGAACCATTTGTAAACCATAGTTTTGGATGGTGCTTCATCCCCAAATAACAAACTAAGTTTTTCCACACATTGCTGCGGTGTTAAACCGTATCGAAAATCATATAATATCATCACTCGGAAGTCACGATTTAAAATTTCCATTTTTCACACAATTATTACTCTCGTTAAATTTTGTTGAAATGAAACCGAGCAGTTAGAAATCAAACTGTCAACTGAATTATAAGTGAAAAACGTCAAATTTTACAAATATGACAATCGCAGAACGCTGGCAATACAGGCAGTACTTGATTCCGCAAACTTTAGCAGTGCCCCTCGTAATTAAATAGTCAAACAATAATAGTAAAATATCAGATAAAGTATAATACGTCTGACATGTTGCATCTAGACAGAAAAGGTTCTAACACCCTCTTCCTTCTATATTGTAATGTCTTTATAAGAATTACCTTTAGACCAGATCAAAATTACAATTAGAATATTAGAACTCGTTATTAACCCATCACTTTATATGTACATATCTTAATTAAAATGCGCCAAACTAGTAAATCAATACAAACTTAAATTTAAAACTAAAATTGTCCACTACAATAATGTCCTTGGATGTAATAGCATCATCTATGTTTTTTTTTTATTTAAAACAACTTTCAAAAGATTTATCAAATTAAACACCTTTCAAATAGCATTAAAAATGTCTTTTTGAACAAAAATGCAAAGTTAACGCTGTAGCAATAGGAAAATTAAGAATGTCATTTTCTTTATTATTATTTTTTACTACGTATACAAAAAGATGAGTGCAATAAAAAAATTATCGCATTTGTTAACTAATATTTTTTGTGAAGCTACTTTTGTATCAAATGAAGCTTGTGTCTTTATTGCCCCGTGCCATTCAAATACAATTTCCACAAAAACCACCCTCAATCTTTATTTATCTAAATTTTATAAGCTACGACAATTATGCGCTACAAAAAAATATAATTTATTAGATTCCAATCTTGATTGAGCAAAAAAAAAATCAACCAATAGTTAACTTTAATTAGTTTTTTAGATTCGGTATAAAGGTTAGTTTCGCCTACTTGAGATACCATGTATTCAGGGTGTTAGACAAAAAACGTACGTACGTACGTATTTTTTAAATGGCAACATACATCTTTTTTTTTATAATCCTTATGATATTCTTAATACAATCATGTAAAATAATAATATGCTTTTATAGTATGCCCATACATATAATATCTTTACGACATGGGCTTAATTTATCTCAACGGATTATTTCATTAGCAACCAATTATGATTGTATTATATACCTGGAACCCGAGGAAGTTTTCAAGGATGAAAATATTGTATATTTATACAATATTTTAACCCTTGCATAGCGAGGTGTTATAAGCTATTTATGGTATATAATACAAACATAATTGTATTCTCAAGACGATTGGTAATGAAGTAATCCGCTGAGATAATTTAAGGCTATGTCGTAAGACACTATATCTATAGGCTACATAACAAAATTTTCTTATAAATTTAACACCCTGTATGTAAGTGATGAAAACTTTACGGGACGTGTGAGCAAATTTTAGATTAGCCAAACACCGCAAACAAATTACATAAACTACTATCAAACGCAGTTTGCTTTTAGCTGTTATTTATTGTTTGCTTTAATTAACTAATAACATTTACATTATTATTCATTCCTTTGCGGCTCAAGTCAACTTTTATATCGCCGTATAAATTCATTCATCATTTTTTTTTTCAAATCTTTTAACAAAACAATAATATGATTTAATTACAGAGCATTCGGGATTCCTAAATTAAATTAGAATGGAATTAAGAGGCGGCCCTAAAGTACTTCGAAAAGTTTAATGAACAAATTAGTTTGAAATTTTGCGCTTTATAAGATTTCATTAGAGAAAATTATTATGGGTTGGCCGCGAGCCGCCTACAAATGCCGCAGGGGGTATTTTCATCAGATATTGGGGAGTAAAATGCCCTTTCGTGTGTTACGCAACTCTTACAGCAGCAGTATATCACTTAATATATATCCGGGAACCCCACATTACCATTGAATTTGTTAACGAATATAAAATCGATAGAAAACAGCACACAGACACATGATGTTGCTGACCTTCAACTAATTAATAGTTGCAGATTAATGAGTCGGGAGTGATGTATTATTAGATAGTGCGAGTCGGCTAAAATTAGCAAACAGTTTTAAAAATAAATTTACGCTACTTAAATTGTCATAAAATATTGTATTGTCTGCACTATTTTGAGATGTTCGTTTTAATTTTTTTCTCTCGTTTGGTGCATCGGCCCAAAACCGCTGCTATAATTAAATGTTTTGTTTTGACTACTCCAATCCTAGTTGTAACACATACTATTTTTGGTTTCCAGAAAATAGTACTACACCATTCATGGATTCCTTTCACTATTTTTCCAGAAGATCTATAATTAGTTGTTGCCGATCATAATAAATAGAATCAATAAATAAAACAATGATTGGTAGTATATAACAAATTATTTTGATCTCTAATTAAGTACTTCATCTTGATTTCATTTTAATTATTATTATAATGTATTATGCTATTTATTAAATTTAAATATTAAAAGTTAATTCCATATTTAACCAAATAAAATAATATATTCCACAAAATATTTATATTAGGTAGGTTTAGGTAAAACAAACCATCGCATGTACTAAAAATGTAAATAGGAGTACGCAAATTAAATAAATATAGTTTGTCTAGTTCTGGGTCTAGGCAATATATATATATATATATATATATATATATATATATATATATATACAGTAAACGACCTTGGGTTGTCTGATGTACTTTATTTATATCGGAGATGCTCGATCAAGATTATAATTGTAATTAGATTTGAATATAAACTCATCTGCATGTAGTTTATTTTATATAAATATAAGATGTAATTTAAATAATATATTACAAAACATTATATTATAGTTTATATGATTAAAAATTATAATTTACTGCAACAACAACGAGTGCGTTTGATAAAATTTATTACAGTTTAAATTGGTCTTTGATGAAATGGATTTTGCGCATTAAAAAAAATAATTGTTTTTATTGATGTTAATCAATTTTCATAGAAATGTAGCGGTATTATTAATAAAACATAACTACGTGTATTATGATAATGGATTTCATAAATAAAATAAACGGTGACGAGAGAGAAAATATTGAAGGAGACATGCATATTATCGTTTAAGCTTCCAAGAATTAATAAAACAATTGCCACTAAAATTAACATATGTTTACAAAACGTATTAAAGTAGCGCTGTAAAGCATATGCACTAAAACAGTTTAAATACTTATTGTGCCGATCTATATATTGACGTCTTTATTGTTGTTTGTTCTGGAATTATTTGAGTTTCTTTTTGTGGAAAATTTTAATTTCCCTTCCTGTCTATCATTAATATTTAAACTAACTTTTTTTCATTTAATAAATGTAAGTTTACACTAATACCGTGTCTATAAAATTCTTTTAATAAATTTATACGTCCCGGGATTCGAACCCAAGACCAATAAGCTAATAAATATTTTTTTGGTGTATAAATAAATCGTGTATCGTTGGTAGTCAATAAAAATAAAAATAAAAATTAACATTATATATATAAGCAGTGACGGATTGTCTGCGCAACAGCTGTTATGGCTAACATTTTTAGTCAGTTTAAATACAAGCCTAATTAGTCCCAAATGTATTATCTTCAAATAAAAAAAATGAGATCTTGTCTAAACGAGGCTAAGACAAAAATGTAGGCAAATGCAAAGTTAGGTTAACCTTGTATTTTCTTTTATTTTCAGTAAAAAAAAAAAACAATTACCATAATCTTAGACTTGCGGTTTTCAAAATATGCATTACAATAATATAACAAAATGTAGAACGTTTTAATTAATTTATTAAATTTAAACTCTTAATAACAATCTTATTTTATTATAGTTTACTCTTTGTTTCAAATAGACTTATATTTAAACTTTTTCAAATTCTATTAAGAACCGCAAAAAAATAATTATTATTTTTTCTTGTTGGTATGGCAAGTACACTGCTACTCAAAACATGATGTCACTTCACTCTCGTATGCTAAATTTCATTCAAATCCATAATAAAGAATAAATGTCAAAATTTTTAACAGCACTACTTACATACCCAAAATCTGATTTTACCGTTGTAATCAGCATACTTCAAAATGCTAGGCTAAAATATTATTTAAATTCAAATATCATGTGCATAAACATATTAAGTAGAATTGTAGATACAAAAAATGAAGTGTTTCAAATTGTGTTTCAATCATGGAATTTTAAGCCGATAGTTCTCAATAAAATTATTGAAACTAATTTTTTTTAATTTGTTTTTAATAATGTTTTGCAAAAAAAACAATTTCTTTGAGAAAAGCATTAGGAAAACGTGGAAGACAAAGATTCAAAAGATTTAGCTGTAAACCAAATAAAACACAATGCCACACGAATAAATATAATTTGGTTTTAAGGCTAATTTTAAACGCAATAGCAAATGTGACTTAAGCAAATCTTGTTTAAATAAATAAAAATATTATCCTATTTTTTGTTCCTACTACTTATAGTTTTGAAATTAGTTAATTTGGAAAATAAATCCTATTTTTTTTATTAAATTATATTTTGGCACAAGTAGTGATAAAAAAATATTATTATAATAATATAATATAAATTACCAAATTTATTATAATAATTTTGATTATTATACAATAAATTTATTATAATTAATATAAAAGTCCATAGAAAACCCCAAGTAGAACTAGAAAATAATATTTATGTCAGTTATCAGTCAAATTAAAGACAACAATGAATCAAAAAAAGGTTTATCGTATCAAATGTAGACCACATATTAGGCAAAGACTTAGATATCTATGGTAATCGGCAAAAGGAGCTAGTTGTAGTAATAACCAGAATAGAGCAAAATCTTTTTGAGATATTACTAAATAAGTTTGATCATTGCAAAGGCTCCTTCATGAAAATTGAAGTTTTTTATATATCATATTAAGTTGAAAAATAAGAGATGACGTATCTGCTATTTGGAGAACATCAATAAACGATAAATAATTGTAAAACATAAAATTTTAATATGAACATACTTTTAAATAAATATAATATTTTTTATTTTATTTTGCGTTTATAATCATGTCACAAACAAGCTGTTCACGAAACAATTAATTTTTAAAAGTTTGGTAACAGAAAAACCAATTAAATTAATTGATATAAGCGTTTTAATAAGTGAAATAACTAATCAACATAACGTTCGCATTTTGATTTTAATAAACTATATAGTTTTATTAACTTGGACATGCTATACAAATGTTTTATAGAACTCGTTCTTTAATATAATATTATATTACATTGAACAATATAATACAAATTGAAAAATCGTAAATAAAAATCGATTCCAAATAAATGATAAAAATTTTAATAAAAAAACCATATTTAATAATTAATCCACATAAATCGCAGTAAGTAAAATTAATTACATTATATCGTTTAGAAATTAACAAACCATTTCTTAACTGTAGAACGCAATTAATTGAGATAAAAGCCTAATTGCAAAACAACCGAGGTTTATGTTGATGAATTCTGAAAATACAACATTGTATGGTAATTTAAATCTGCTGCAAAATGAACAGGCGGAAAAGCGACGATCCCTACGGTAAATTAGGCCGAAACTCTTTAAAGCTTTAACGTAGATAAGGGTTGTTATTTCAGTTCGACAACGTAAATATAATATTTAAGCGCATACTATGATGTGTTTTCCTTCCTTAAGCGCTCTACATTTTTTAAAATGCCATGGCATATTTGATGAGACACATGATAATATGCTTTGGCTTTAGAAACGGATAATAAAATAGAATTCTATTTTGTTATCACATAACAAATATTATTTCGTTATTAAAAAATGTTATCTACTATATATCTAATAAATGTTAACAAAACAATGTTTTAAATAGTTTAAATAACATGTACTCTAACCAAGTTGTTATTAAAAAGCATCGACTTAATTATTTCGACAATAAACATTCAGAATAAATTTATCGTTTTCGCCCTACCGGAAAAGAATTAAATATTTTAGTGGTATGTAGTACTGTACTATCAATAACATAATAAATATTATAATAACACATACGGGTATATAATTTCTAAGTATTTTTGGCCTATTCAGTGGCAAGTGAAAATAGTCGAAACAATCTCTTCATTCGCGTGATAGAAGTAAGAATCAATATTAACACTGTTCCGTGTCGTGTTGTGAACCATAAAATAAAATAGTAAAATATTTTTATACTTAGAATGCTCACTACACATAATACATGTACATATTTTATATAATAGACTATAAAATATATAGACAAGCTTTATAAAAGCTCAACGGAATAAAATATAATTAACGCAATTACAATATTTTTTTTGTAATTTTTAATCCCTTTTTTTTCAATTAAACACTTTTTTGTTCAAGCATCTTTAATGACAATTTCCAATCAAGAATAAATGCGTGGTAATTCATTCAGTTACACACACAAAAATATTATATATTATAACTAACATAAAATTTAAGACCAAAACTTTTCATCTATTTAAATCCATGTTCGCTCTTAAACTTTTTGGTATTATTTTTGTATTTCTTTTCAACGTTTTTTAGAATTGCAATATATATGTTTTCACGTATCGCATGATATTCCAGAAATACGATTAATATAAATAAATATTATGTAATATAATTGTGCTAAAAACTAAACGTTACTGCCTACCAGGCAATAATTTTTTTTTTTTCTATCCAATCGACCAGAATCTGCACTTGTGGTCATAACAACCTTAATGTTGGTGATTTGATCAAACGCCGAAAAAACAGTTCATGTTCAAGGAAACCAAAGTATCACGCGTTTATGATTGGTTTAACCATATATCATAGTTAAACCAATCATCAACTAAAAGTATATTTGAAAAAATTATGGTGTTGAGATTCGTATTGAAGATGAGTGCCAATCTATAACCACTATCTATTTAGCACACAAGTTTAATTATGCAAAAAAAAGCATACAAAAAAAAACTTAGATTCATTTTATGTTAAAATTTTTAATTACATTTTCAAACATTCTTCGACTCAAGGTACATTAACTTACATTAAATATGCAAACAACCTCTATATTACATTTATTATTGATATATACAAATTGAAACCTTAGCATGACAGAAACGAGAAAGTATTTGAATGTTAATATATACGATTAAAATCCATATACTATTTTTACCATTAAATCACGAACATATTTATATATAAAATGTATATATTCACAAAAACTGTTTTATATTTATTAAAAAAAATTAATTAACTTAATTTAATTATATCTTAAATTAATTCAAACTTAACAGTTGCATGCATTTTTATAAATTACAAAAAAATGACATAACTAATTAAAACTATAAACAAAATATCTTTGAACAATATCGACAACTTCATGCACATATTGCCATCTAAACAAATATTTACTTATAGTACTAGGTTTGGTAGCAAATTCTAACAAATATTCAGAGATGTAGGATCAAAACTTATAAGATTTTTTTTAACCAGGCTATCGACACATTGAATAAGCTACCAAAATCATTATTTTCCGGAATTTATAACCCTCAAAAATTCAAAGTCAATGTTCACATACTTCTAAAATTTTGTCTTCGATGTGATAGTTTCAACAGGTGGTGTTTCACTCATAGAAAATCAAAAATATTTGTATGCTGTGACATATTAAGTAACTCCTAAATATCAATTTTGAAATTTAAAAAAAAAATCGTTTTTCTTTTACAAACTTAAAACTACCAATTTAGAATTAACTTCAAAGATATCAACATAAATTAATGAGTTCTTTAACATGCACACAAGACCAAAATACTATAAAAGACCTACTAAAGTTTCTTTTATTATTCCAAAGAAAACAAACTCATCACAAGTAGATGCTCCAAATGAGAGACTCGTAGTATCTGGTTTCGACAGTTATAAATATTTCGCCACGAGTTTTAGCGTCTCTTCGCTCCTGGGAAGAAAAAGTTTTTATGTATGCTGATGACACCACAATTCTTGTTGAGAGTAACACAATGCTTGAGTTAAATAAAAAAATTGAATCTGTAGTAAATGACTTCTCAAACTGGTGCAAGAGAAATCAATTAATGATTAATACAACTAAGACAACCAGCATACTTTTTTGTAAAAATCAAGAAAACCTTTTAAACACTGAAATTGGATTAACGAACTCGGCTAAATTGCTAGGCGTGACAATTGATTCACAGTTGCAATGGAGCACTCATATCGATTCAGTGTGCTCAAAACTTGGTAAAGCCACATTTGCCATATTAAATTTAAAGAAAGAACTTGTCACTGAGCAACTTATGACGGTATATTACGCGCTAGCATACTCAGTAATTAAGTATAATATCCAAGTTTGGGGACAAGCCGTTGATGTGCAGAGAGTGTTTATTATGCAAAAACGAATTGTTAGGGTCATTTATAACATTCCATATAGAGAAACTTGCCGTGATACATTTCGTAGCAAAAATATTCTAACTGTTTGTTCTATATACATTTATAGTATATTACTAAACATTTTTCAGAACAGAAAAGTACTAAACGTTGATAAAGAAAACCATGATCATAATACTATGAATGCTAAACAGATTTATATTCCACATTATAATTCATCTAGGTACAAAAAATCTCCTACTTGTGCAGGTAGCTATATTTATAACAATCTGCCAGATACAATTAAAAATATTAAAAATTATAATCAATTCAAAAACAGCATTAAAAAGTATTTAATTGATAAAACATATTACTCAATGGACGAATTTTATAATAGTTTATAAGCTATCTAGAAATTTATGTATGTAATTTTTATAATAATTATTTTTTTTTTTTAATTATATATATATATATTTTTATACTGACATATCAAACATTGTTCTAATGTATTTATTTGATGCAATAAAATATTATTATTATTATTATTATTAAATAATATCTAAACAAATTATGACGTAGAGTTTGTAATTGTAATGTGTGTAGTCTATGTATGTTGTATATGACCGTATTATTATATCTACCTGTATTGTATCATGTAGCGCAAGTTCAACTTAAGAGTGCTCCGGAAGAAAAAGGCAAGAGCAGTGTGTCTTAAGAAGTCTCGAGGGAGACAGAAGTAAAGATTTATTGAACGGCCCCCGTCTGTAAACAACCGTTCGAATTCGCTCAGCGGACTTAATAGTATTGTGTTGTTAATAAATATACTGTGTGTAATTTCGCAATTATTATTTATCTGGGTAGTATTACCCATTGGCGCCCTAACCCCAAACTATCCTCTGCCAACCAACCCACACCCAGTAGTCGGGTAACGACAAGCACCTGGTCAGCAGCCCCAACCAGCGTGACAGAATCCATATCTAAATCTTCTTCAGTTTGTCTTCTAAGGATTGCAATCTCACACAATATTCTTTTGGACAACCATGTTGTTGACATAGCCAAGTATCAAAAAAATAAGATTTCTTAATAGATATAAAAAGTTTTTTACTTCTGTTCAACTTTTGCATATATATAAAACTTATATTTGGCCTTGTATTAAATATTGTTTTCAGTAATGAGGAGGGAGCATCAAAAACTGCACTATCTCTTCTAAACTCTGTTAAAAAACGAGATGATTTTGATAATTTACAACACAGGCGCAATGTTGCGGATCTTTGCATTTTCTATAGATATTTCCATAAACAAACATCTACTCGTAATACAAGGCTTGCTATAAATTCTAACAAACATTCACTTGCAATTCAGAGATGTAAAACTGAAACTTTTAAGAAAAATGTCTTTAACCGTACTATCAATACATGAAATAAACTTCCAAATTCGGTACTTCCTAAGATTTATAAGCCACAAATTATCAAGGATCAGCTTCAGCAAGTGTGGTTTCACTCGTTGAAATTCAAAGTATTTTTATGTTGTTGTGACATATTAAGTAATTCCTAAATATCACATTTTTGAAATGAATAAAAATCAATAAACAAACAGATAAATAATTTAGAAAGTAGCATACAAAAATGTGTTATTTTCCAGTTTTTGCACGTTTTTTTCACGTCGTTATAAATCTTCCTGTAGTTTTGCAAGTATGTTGCATTGTCTACCATTTTGTATAAAAAAATGTGTTGATCGTATATTTTATTATTATACAAATGTGTTAACTTTTGAAATAATAGTACACATTTGCTATAAATGTAAAGTAAATATAAAAAATTACCTTGATATGCTTTGAGAGTACAGAAATACACATTTTTGTTGTCTCCCATAATAAAAATTACCAAGGCATACTTGATTTTTTATGTTCGATTTAGTATTGGATTAGAGTTGAATAACTGATTTTAAACTTTTAAACTTTTTTTATAAAATATTGTTAATACTTAACTAAGATTAAATTTAGATTCAATTGTTATTTATTGTTAGTAATCTTTAAAAAATAAAAGAAATCATAATCATTCGTATCATAATAAGCCAACTATACGCGTTTTTGTTCTAAAAATGTTCATAAACATATTGTGTAAAAATAATGTATGAACAATACCCGAAATTTATTAATTAAATCTAATGATAATGATAAAATAAAACAATAACTAAGTTAATTAATTATTAACTAAGTTATTGTTTTATTTCATCATTATTATGAATTACCAAATAGTAAAGGTCTAAACCATCTTATTAAATCTAATGATAATTTGAACTTATATTTTTATATTTTATAATACAACATTTCAAACAGGAACTATTTAATTTTCAACATTATGTAATTTTCTTTAATTAACTGATTTTTATCTCTGTTTTCCAAACAAATAAACAAATTGCGCTTTATGGACATTTCTTTGGACCCGCGGGACGCAAATCTGTCGAGGATACAAGAGAATAATTACGGTAGTGAAATTACGAGGAAATCATGTTGTTTTCCCGACCTAGACTATATGGTATATGCAAGTATATAATGCATCTTAATTTTTAATAACAACTTGACATTGAGTCACAATACGACAAATTGTATCGTTTCAATGATGGAATGCCTGCTGATATAAAACGCGCAATTATATGATTGCCATGTTATGATTTTTTTATAATTTATTTGTTTGAAATTATTAATCATGTATATTATACTAGCACATATACATAGATTAACCTGATGCAATTATATGAATACTAATATATATATTTCATTGTTTAATAAATAAATAAATCGCTTTCAGTATCTTACAGCCAATCAATGAATTAAATTTTATCTACAAATTACCTTATGTAAACCATAAATATTTAAAAACAAAAATAATATTCCTTACATATTAATCTTTTATTATCTGCCAAATCACCAATAAATGAACATATAGAACAATTAGTATGTTTTTATATCAGAATTTATTTCGTTGCAGTAGTTTCGGCTAAAGCGCGGCCTTCTTCAGACAATAAATGAAATGAATTATCACGCAGTAACGGTCAACTCCATCAACTATATTAAATAGACATATTACGGACAAAATCTGAAAGGTCATTATTAGTAATAACCGACCATTATAAATAAATATTCAAAATAATAAACAAAAATCTATATTTTAAATTTATGCCGGCCGCCAGTTATTAATAATACCAACTTTGCTTTAGCCAAAATGTAAATGTAAGAACAGATTTTATTATTCAACTTTTATATACTAAAATGTAAAAATGTATAAAAAGCAAAACAAATAGCTTCAAAAATACAAAATCTAAAAGAAACTGAAAAATTAATTAAAAAAACAAAATAACTATATTTCAAAGCGCAAAAACCTAATCCAGTCTAGCATAACATATTATTATGTTAAACTAACCTTTAACAGTCATTTCAAATAATAGGTGGCCAATACGCATAATGGCCGGCCAATTTCAAACTTGGGCCGTAACAGATATACTAATCCTTCACTTTCCTTTTTCATTGTATAACTTGATACTAGCATAGAAAGTTGATATTTATATTGCAGCATAGATTAAATAAGGGTTGTTTATTATTAGTTCTAAACAAACAATTAGTAATAAATATTTCATAAGAATAATAACCCGCACACCTTAATATTTGAATAAGTAGGGTGCAGATTATTTTCACAAACACTAATTTCTTTTCTCCCATTCCAAAGATAATAGACCAGAATTGTGCACACGACAATGGCATTTAGTAATAGGGGTGCCGAAACCTCCGTGTGTTTGCATTTAGCACCCTCCCGTTATTACGTTGCAATTTGCAGGGAGGCAGTAGTGTGGACGCTGATTTATTGCGTTCGAATTGTTTCGTTTTTGGATTGTTCTCCTGGCATGCGTTGGACTAAAATAATGGAGAATGTTAACATTGCCGCAGTTTAAGATTTATTGCATGGAACGATTATGCAATAATACTTTAATACTTTAAATGTGTAGTTTTCAAAATCATAGCACAATGTTCACAGGGTGGTGCATTTCAATTAAAACTGAGTATCAATATACTGGTTATTAGCGTCATTTGATAAGTTTCCGGCACATTTAAGTATACATACATACATTTAATCTAACGTAACAACAAATCTTAAGAACATTTTTAATTACATTTTAATATAAAAAATTACATAACATAAAAAAAAAATTATTGACTAAACGTTACATCGACGGGTTTTTTTATGTTATTTACCTAAACATGAAAACAATACGCGATTGCAAATATTACGTCTGTCAAATTTCAGTGACATTTCATAGTGTAATCTCCAAGTTTGATTCTAATCGCTTAAATTTGTCATTTTAAAATTTAAGATCCGAAAATGAGTTATTTGCACTTTGTATAAAAAAAAGCTTTAGTCCAAGAATTATCCATGAAAGAATAGTGGCTGCGTATAGAGAAAATAACCCGTCCTATTTTCAAGTCAAATATTGATGCAAGTAGTTCAAATGAGACACAAAATCCATTCATAATAACCCAAAGTATGAAAGCTTCTGAAGAACAAACTGAAGAAATTGTTAACAAAATTGAACATTAGTGTTGATTGACCGCCAAGTAACAGTTTCAGTTATTGCTAAAAAAATATAAATATCAGAAACATTTTTAAAATTCTACATAAAGATTAAGGAATGACCAAAGTGTCGGCAGGATAGATACCAAAGCTGCTCAATCCCGAAGCAAAACTGTATAAACGACAAATTTGCAAAAAAAATGTAACTGCTTTGCCCCATGATGAAGACTTCTTCTGTAGAGCTGTAACTTCTACCAGAACTAGGTACAAAAAGGCAGCGGAGGAATCAATTCCCAGGTACAGAGAAGGAGAAAGAAGAATGCCGTACTAGTGGTGCGAAGAAGTCAAGGAAAGCAGAAAGAAAGCAATACAAACAGCAAGAACGGTCAAAAGACAAAGAAGAAGAAGGGGAGAAAATTCAAACGAAACTGAAGAAAAACTGAAAAATTACAAAAAGGCTTTAAAAGAAGCGATCAAGGACAGTAAGAAAAAATGCTGAAAAAAAATGTTAGAATCCATCAAAATAGTAATAATTAAATTAGAAAAAATGAAGGCAGTGTGCTTAAAGGAAGATGAGAATAAAGTAGTAATCATTGAAACATTGTTTCCCACTAGAGGAATGGTAGAAAAACCAGCAGGAATAGCTTACGAAACAGAAACAGTCCCTGCAACAGTAGAGGAGATAAAACAGAATATTAGGGAACTACCTAATAATAAGGCACCAAGTCCAGACAAGATAACAACGGAAATAATGAAAGCAGTGCTAGAGAGCAATAGAGATAACACAAATAATAAACAGACGTCTGAAAGAAGAATTTTTTCCGGATTGCTGGAAGGATGCAAACCTAGTACTAATTGAGAAAAAGAAGGAAGCAGGCAAAACAACGACGTATAAACCAATATGCCTGATCAACACATTAGCAAAAATTATGGAAAAGGTTATCTTGAGGAGAATTGAACAGGAAATAAAAGAAAAAGGAGAATGGGAACAGAAGCAATATAGATTTACAATAGGAAGAACGACTCTAAGAACCATTGAAAAGGTAAATTTAAGCCATAGCAAAAGAAGCAAACAGTGGACCATACAGAAAAAGACAACACTGTGTCATAATAGCGCTTGATATACAAAATGCGTTCAACAGCATACTATCAAAAGCAATCATAAAAACAGCAAACAAAAAAAAAACAACAAATAAAACTACCAAAATAATATGAAGCTACCTTCAGGAGAGAAATCTATTGACCAAAAATGAAAAATTTAGGCTGACTAGATGGGTATCACAGGGTTCTGCACTAAGTCCTAAACTATAGAATTTAGTTTATAATCAGCTACTCAGGATGCAGCTGCCGACAAGAGTGACAATAACGGCATTTGCGGATGACGTGGCTCTGGTAGGTAGGGATATAGATATAGACGTAGTAAACAAAAAGTTAGAGTAGGCAATAAAGATAATAAAGAGATGAATAAGAAATAAAGGGTTAGATCTGGCTCCGCAAAAAAACAAAGCGGCATAGCTATCGACAAAAAGAACCAACAAGAGAAATAAAAAAAACACAGGTAGGTAAACAAATAATAACCAAAGGAAAAAAAATTAAATACCTTGGAGTTACTTGAAGCAAAGGATAGAATGAATAGGTTAAGGAAGCAGTAAAAAGAACAAAACAAAAAATTAAAAAAATGCTTAGTAGGCTTATGCCAAACAAGGGAAAACTAGAAGAAGGGGCAAGAAGGCTAATAGCAACTGCGGCTAGAAAGAAACTATTGTATGCCACAGAAACATAGAAAGAAGCTTTAAAGACAAAAGAAACAGAAAAGAAGTAAGGCAAGCTATAAGAGCAAGTTCGTTAAGGATCTGCAGGACCTACAGGACGGTGTCGCAGAATTTACTAGAAGTAATTGCGGCGACACTACCCGCAGATTTGATAGTGGAAGAAAGATTAGGTATAAAGAAAATGATAAATGAAAAAACTAGTAAGCAAAAAGCAAAGACACGAACAACAAAAAATATGATGAAAGAATATGTAGAGAAAAAACCGGAGACGTGTTACTATACAACACAAGTACTAACCGGACATGAAGCCTTTGGAAAATATTTACAAAAAATAAATAAGATGGAGGAAGAGGAAAATGTATATTTTGTCAAAAAGACACGCATTACAACGCAGAACATAAGCTAGAAAAGATATTGAAAAACAAAGTAAGACAAAACTAAAATCATTAAAATATGCCTGAAAGACAAAAACAAATGGAAAGTACTAAAAGACTATGCAACAACAGTACTAAAAAAAAAATTAGAGTAGTTTGAAGCTTTAAGATTTAAGTAAACCAAAATAAAAATAAACTCAAATAAAAGCCACAAAAGACAAAGGAAGGAGGAAAGATAAGCTAAATGCAATCAAATAATATGGATAAAAGTAATAAAGAAGAAATAAACAAAGAAGGTCAAAACAACTATGCCTGCCAAGGAATAGAAAGTGAACAGAGAGGCAAGAGAAGTACATAAACTAAAACATTAGTACCAACAAAAATTGCAGAAACAAGAAGGAAAAAGAGATAACTGCTCAAGGAAAATAAGTTGATGGAATTGACTATTTCCAAACAAAAGACACGTCATCTTTGACAGAAAATGCAACTTTCAAAATGATCAGAGTATATCTGGCAACCAAGGGACACAAAGAACTAATCCCAAATAGAGATTCAAAAATCTCACTAGAAGATAAACTGGCAAATGTAAGACTACCAAAGAGGATGCACTTAATGGAGCTTCACAAAATATTTATGAAAGAAAGAGGATACGACAAGGAAGAAGTTAATAAAGATATAAAAAAAATATAAGAAGATACCTAAGAACAATGCAAATATCTATGCTAAATAAAAAAAAATGGAGGAAAGGAAAGTGGGATGCCAGTATAGGAAGTAGGGCAGAAAAATAGAGTATAGGGAGAGATTGGCCGGTGACAGCATGTGTTGCCGCAGCAGACTGCGTAACTTCCTCGAGGCCAAAACCAGCCCATCTCAAACTAGTACCACTTATGCAGAAAAGAAATCCGAAATGTATTGCCATGCGTTAGTGATTCAAGTGACACTTGTTAAGGCAACACTTCACTACATCCATAAAAAAATTATTTTTTTTAATTTTTTTTTAAATACAAAACTGAGTCTATGCAATGAGTTCATATAAGCTCTCCATCACCCAAGAAACCAATTTTATGTGCAAAAAGTGATGGCCACAGATTTCTGAGAGGCTGAAAGAATTCTCATAATCAAGATTAACGGTGAGATAGTTCAGTTATAGAGCATTATCGTAGCACGCTAACAGTCTAGAGGTCAATCCCCGAATATGACTAAAATAATAACTTGCTGGTGACTTCCAAATCACCCCGGTGGATAACACCGAGGTGATTCGGAAGTCACCTAATAAGCCGTTGGTCCCATCAACCACCTTCAAACAAGTCGTAAGACTTCTGGGGCAATGTAAAATAGCTGTAAAACGCGCAATAAAAAAGAAATATACGCTAAACAAAACTACAAAAACGGAGAATGTCTACAAAAACACAATTAAGAACTTAAAAACGGCACACAAAAATTTCCCACAATTATGTTCAGAAAACTTTGCTTCTTTCTGCACAACAACTGCAAGGTGCATAATGCACAAATTGTTCAAGAAGTAATCAATAAATGCGGCTTTAATCCACCATACAGTCCTGACCTCGTCCCCTGTGACTATTAACTCTTTTCAAAACTAAAAAAACATTTTAAGAAGACGATGCTTTTTATCGAATGACAACTTTAGAGTAGTATTTTTTCAAACATGTTAACATATTTTTTTCGAAGTCTTAGCGTTACTAGAAAAACGTTGAAATAAGTGTGTCAGTATTAATAGTTCTTACGTTTAAAGTTTTGTTTATCCTGTTACTTGGATTTTTGGTTGTAAACTATTAATTAAGAGATGCTAGTAGTAAAATTCAAAACATGTTAATCAAAGTAATAACATATGCAACAAATGTCCTAGCTACTAATTTAAAAATTAGGAATATTAAGTTTATTCGCCACTTCAAGTATTGTTCTATTACGGCAATATTTTTTAAGCACAAATTCTTCAGTTTTGAAACTTGTAGAGATACCACGTACCATTTTAACAAGTAAACGCAGCAATTCACCCAATGCAATAAAAAAGCAGTTTTGTTCTGCATTGTTTTTGCAGCTTACTTATTTTATTTTGCTTTATTTTTAACAATAAATATTTTTCTTGTTAATTAGAGATGATATAATAGAATAAAATAATAATTTTGTTATATTTGTGCTGCTGATTGGCCCTAATTGTTGTTAATTAACTAACTATATAATATTACATTTTAAAAAGTATTAAAAAATATAAATAAACTCAAATACCTAAATTTGATTTAGTTGTTAAGGCTCGTATATATATTAAATTTAAATAAATAGAATCTAATTTGGCGCCGTATTTTGTAAGTATGTTTTCAAAGTTTTAAAAACCAGTTTAATCTAGTTTAAAAATTCTTAAAAAATAAACTATAGTTACAAATTCACCTTTAAATTCAAACATAGTAATTTTTAATTTAATGTACATAGACGTACAATTTTTTTAAATTTTGAGTTAATACACCATTTTAGTATAAACATTCTGGAATGGACAATTTCATATTGGTGCAATGTTGTAAATACAGCTTGCGTAATTCATTCAGATTCGTGTATATAAATAAAGTTATGACATATACCAGAGATAAAATAAATATGCCTACAAAAGTCAAATGACAGTTCTTAAATGGTCCATAGTAAAATATCGCTACTAAAGTTGCAACACTCCATTCCAATATAGCCAACCAACTTCAGTTCAGGGCAGTGCTTTGGAGGTCATTGCAGTAAACAACTGATCGATGGCAGCATGGCAACCTGTCACTGTAATTGTGGTAGATCTACTCTAATTTAACTGCAATTAGTTAAATTAAATTAATATTTTCAAAATACCTAAATACATATACCCAACATAACAACTACAATTAAATGACAGTGCATAAATCTATTTATTCCATATTTAATTAAAAAAACTGGTCCTATATCCAAATTATAAATACCATGACCTTAAATGTTAATATAAAAACATATTATGTAAAGTACAGAAGAATTACAACAATATGATCTTAAAGTTGTAGTATTTATGCAGTTATGATTCACTCAGATAAGGTATCATCAGTTTAATATTAGAAAAGTAATCCGCTTTTACTTGGTGGTGTGTAAGAAATGCAAACAGACAGTACGGCACCGACGTCTGCGACGCTTGCCACTTGTTCCTGTGCCGGCATTTCAGCATCACTATCTATTTATACTAGATCCGTAAAATATACTCAAGAATATTATTATACAATGCCAAATGACAAATAAACAATATATTAATGTTTTTTAAATTTATATACTGAAGATACATGAAACTGCAATTTTCTTTTTATTTGTTAAATTTAAACTTAATTAGAATTTACTGTAAATACAAAAGGCGGTTAAAAAATACAAAAATGAAAACAACGGCTACAAAATGATTAAAACCAAAAAATGAATTTTAAAAAACCTTTTAACTAGCAATAATGCTGATAATATGATGATGATAAAATCAATAATTTTAATGTTAACACAAACCAAGTTTAACTTTTAACAAACATTAGTTTAGATAAAATATTATAATAAATAATACGTTAATATTAATTAAAAATAATAAATAAATCTGTATTCTATATCAAAGGGCTATACACTAATTATATTCAAGATTTTGCTTTGCCCATTTTTAACTTTATTGTAATTTTAATTAATGTTTAATGAGTGGTTCAGATTGTTTTTGGAGAACTTAAACAGTGTACTCAACTCATCAAATGGAACAAAATAGTTCCAATAAACATGTATTTTTAAACGCTTCCTAACAAACTTTTTTTTTTTGTTTAATTGTTAAAGTTAGCTTTGGAAAAATAAATTAGTAACGCATTTGTCAATAATACATGTTTGTGTAGTTGTTGAGAATTTGTTACATGTTCACTAGTAAAGAATTTGCAATTATTAAATTTATTTCTGGATTTTGCAACGGCAATGCTCCAGCTTCTGAGAGTTAGTACGAAAGCGATTTATAAAAAGGAAGTGCACATCAATGAATTCTTAAGCTTGATTTGCACTGACCTATTCAAGATTTGCAATCTAAAGATCCGAAAAAAATAGTGTTTTGAACACGGCTTTTAAATGAATCTGAAGTTAATCCAGATATTTTGCATAAAAATCTGTGAACAAATAAAGCTACATTCACAAGAGCTAGATTTGTTAATTACCACAATCTTCATGTTTGGTTTAGTGTTAATATTTGGATTGGTATAATACATAGTACGTAAGATTAAACGCGGTTTTATTTCATAAGTTTCTTATAAATAACTTTTTAGATTTACCAGTAGAAGAAATAAAAATTGGTTTCAACAGAATGATAGTTTAAGATGGTTAAATACAAATTATCCACAGCGTTGGGTTGGTCGTGCAGGATCAGTGATTTAACCTGCTTGGTTGCTAGATCTTAATCCTAATGGATTTTTATATTTAGAAATCTCTAACAGATAAAGTATATGAGACGCCAGCCAAAAAGCCAATTAGTTTTACAGTTTAAAGAAGCATTCAATAAAATGAGACAAAATCAAATAAAAATATCAAGTGCAATTGATGCGTTGATTCGACGTTGTAGAAAATAAATTGATGTCTGCGGATTTCAATTTTCAAAAATAGTTTTTTTATGCAATTTAGAATTAATTTGCTAACTCTAGTAATAATAATAAAATAAATTCTGTTAGTTAGACTTTCAGTATTACAACTTTACCACGCGACATCTTTATTAGAAAGCATTTAAAAATACATGTTTATAAATTATTTTTTTTAGTTGTACACTGTTTAAGTTTCCCAAAAACAATCTTGGTTGCACTGGTCATGGATACTGTGGTTTTCTGCTTAACAAGCTACTAGGAAAATCGTACTCATTGTGTAAAAATTAATCACTTTTGTCTCAAATCATTACTGACCCATCCCAAAAGTGCTGCCATAAATGTGTCAATACAATCTTGCTTTTCATATTATATCTATTTATCTTCAGATGTTTTATTTGCTAATTTATTAATAAATTAAAGATTATTATGTTTTACAGAACAACTTGAACTCTGTTAATAATCATCTGATCTATTTCTCATCATACTCAAAATACTGCTGTATTGTGCTCTAGTGCACTCACATCATGTTCTCCCAGTATGATGCCCATCTTATGAAATACATATTCATAATATCACACATATTCAAAAATTTTTTTTAGACTAATGTCTTATAAATTAGGTTTTTTGATTTCATCAAAATTTGACTTCCCTGCAATTTAATCTTCCCTCATTGCAACGGCGCGCCGGAAGAATGCAGACTACTTCTTTGTGTGTAGACCTGTAATATTTTCAAATAATAGACGTACTCAAATAAACCAGTTGTAAACAGTGTCCTGGTATTATAAATTGACCACCAAAATTTTAAAACTATAGATTAAGTTTATTTTAAAATTAATGTTGTGTTAATTATTATGCTATTAGATATGGCTATTATTAGTATCGAGACAGGAAAATTATTAGAAGTTGAATGTTTCGTTCTAGTTTTAAAATTAAAATACATTGTTTAATAATTTTAATTTAAAACACATAATTTTTTTTTAAATACTTTTTCTAGATACAATAACGCATTTTGATCTGAATAACAAGCCTTGAATCATTGACATTTGTCATTAAAAAATAAATGATTTAAAAAAATAATACGATACACGCTTCAACGTACAAAAATAAAGAAAATTCATTATAAACCCGATAAAAATTTCGTCAAATCATGTCAGCCCAAATCATTGCTGCTGCCACTAACAGTGTCGCAGAAAACCCAGACGTTCACAGCAATTAAGGATCTCACAGTTCAGCCTTCATTGCGTACTGCATAAAAATCTTAGCCTACATGCTTATAAAGTGGAACTGAAACCGGCTGATCATGAACAACGTCAAACTTTCGTTTCTTTGCTGAAAATGCAAAGCAGAAAATCCAAACTTCTTTCAAAAAAACATTTTTAGCAACAAAACCCATCTCAGTGGGTTCATCAATAAATAAAACTGGTGTTCCAAAAATCCTAGAACAATAGTCGAGAAACCTCTTTATCCCCAACGAGTTACTGTTGAGTCGGCGGAGTCATACCTTACTTTTTCAAGAATGTCAAAGGTGTTGCAATTACAGTGAATGCGGATCGCTACCGTAGAATGCTAACTAGCTTTCTTTGTCCTATATTAGAACAATTTGGGCAAACAATTGCAATGCTGTAGGTACAAAAAATTTCTATGATGCATTACTTCACAAAACTCAGGCTTAAATTTGCCACCCATTGAGCTACATAAAAGAAAGAATCCACGCTAATGCGCCAAACAATTCCAGCCATCAAAGAGAATATTCGAGCTGTTATTCGCCAGATAAAGCTTAGGTTGTGCAAAAATGTCTTGCAAAACTTCCTCAAAATAATGACCTTTTGCACTTCAAGATGGGCATTTACTGGATATCATTTTCTACAAGTAATCGCAGAGTTTGTACTTTAAATTAAAAAAAAAAACGTACTACTTAAAGCATTCAAGTCTTAACCCAAACGATATTCTATTGTTAATTGAAAAACCTTTAAGCCAATCAAAGCATTGTTTCCAGTTGCTATAGCAGCTAAAACTGCAGTCTTAACGCGGATAAACCTGGACCAACTATAGTTTGTCTGAACGAAACTGATTGGAATGACGTAAATGTACAAACAAAATAAATAAAAGTTGTGTGCAGTTGGCAGTGTACACATGTTATTAAGTATTTTATGACAACGTAAAAATAAAATAACTTTTAATATAACTTTATAAATGTAAAATAACTATAAAACTGCCAAACAAACTGGCCTTACGTGTTTGTTATATTCATTATGACATTAATAATATAATATAATAAATAAGAATACAACGGGAACAATTGCTCCAACCCTCGCTTCGATATTGTACCTATGCTCATCGCTCAGCCCTTTGACCTTGGAACACTGGAGCTTTAATCTTACCATTGTATCCTTGCTTATTACTTAATATATATCTGAATAAAAACTCATAGTCGGAGCTCTGAGTAATAATAAATTCACATTGTTTTAAAAGTATATCTAAAATATGCTTTCCTCCATAAATATATTTTTTTATATAATCGCCTTCGAATAAAATTATTCGTTCATTTTTCATACAGTAATTATCTAATCAATAGTTCCGCGTTATCGATCGGTTGAATGCCAAGCACAAACTATTTTTCAATTATTTTGAACCAAAAACTTTCTTACTTTTATTATATGAAATTTATAAAATCAAACTACTCACTATTCAACCACGACAAAATAAAGTAAAGTTATATCAATATTTGCAGAAACATATTTCATATTTTTTCACACTGCTGATTTACAACTTTAATACGTAATAGAGGTGTACGTGTACCAAATTTTCTAAAAAATCAATATTTTTTATCGATAAAATTACTACTTCGAATGGTATTCGAAAGATTAATGCATAAAACTAATTATTTGAAAGATGACACTGAATATTTTTTCTTAATATTATAATAAATATGATTATTTTTTTATTACAAACATTATTAAGTTATGAAAACTCAAAAACTATTTTTATTATAATTTATTATAATAAAATTATGATTTAAATTAATTATTAATTAATTCATCAAATATTCCCTCTTAATAAATAATAATTTGCATTTTTAAAGTTTCCTGCCTAAGGTACGTGGGATGTACCACAGGCACAGCATTTCTACCACACATCTACAAATAAAAACACTAAGAAATGGGTTTTGTTTTGCTTGCACAGCGCTAAAGACATGTATTGTTTGTCGCAAATCAAAAATAATACTAAAATGCAAAAATAATGATTTTAAATTTTATTTTTATGATAACATTGGCATATTTTTTATCATCTCCATTATGGCATTTAAAGTGCTAAACTAGGTGCGAGAAAATATTGTTCAAGTACTGTGTTCGAGCAGATTTAATAATATTAAAACTAGTGCGTGTTTGTTTCATTGTTCGAGTGTTCAAATTTTTTTGCTTGCTTTTAATTTTGTATGCATTAATCAGATTTACTTTCACTTAAACTAACAGCAAAGTTAATACACATATATAATTTAGTTTAAACAATTCAAATTAAGTAGTTTAATTATAATTACAATGAAAACCTATGTAAAACACAAACAAAAATAAATATTATTAAAACCAGTTTAAGACGGTCCGTTATTTGGTTGTCCATATTTTGTCGCAAGATAATATTTATTTGAACAAATTAACAATAACTGTACTTGAAACCTTAATTGTAAACTACAATTTGGCAAATACAAAAAAAACTTGAGTTTTCTACAAAGATAACAGTAAATCTTAAATACTTACATGTAAAAAATAATTTGCATTATTGATTTTTATATTCCTTTTGTAGAACATACTAACTCATAAACTCGCCGTATTCTGGCTAGTCTGACGTTTTGTATTATTTAAATTTTAGATTCAGCATAATAACAATAATCCTTACTACAAACAATCTTTACAATCTCTCACAATTCCAAATTGACAAATGCTTTTTGCTTATAATCGGACAATATAACTCCAGTAAAAAATTTTGCACTCGGTAACTATTTATCACAATTTCAAAAGTTGTTTAGATCTTTACTTAACTTAACCATTAATCTATATAAACTAATATTAACATTTCCAATATATTCCAAATAAACACCAAAACTTAATATTTTTACATAAAAAAGCAACAACTACACGTAAATACATAAATCGAATCGTGTTGAAGCTTCTTAGTTTGATCTTTTTAATATAATTTAATGTTTACGTCATACTTTTTGATGATAACATTAAAAAACCTACCTAACCCATTTAATAATAACTATTAACAAGTAATTTAAGTTTTCTTTTTTCTTTGTAATGTTTGTTTGGTTAGAAAATAATTGTTCCAAATATATGCTAGCAACGCAATACCATACAACAAGCAGTTTTTTTTAGTTGTTAAAATTATTTAGTTCTGCAATGTAATAAAAATAATAATTTAATTTGCATTCACAAACAATGTGTATGAACAGTAAAACTAACAATTTTAAATTTTAATTTAAATTGTTGTATAATCTTGCTCTATGGGTTGTTGGTACCTAAGATGTACGACATAAATAACATCCCAATTTAAAATAAAATTATGATTGTCAGCAAACAAACCGAATAACAACATCTTTATTTATTGCCCAGTTCTACGAGCGTGGTCTTCTTATAAGCGCTTCTCATTTCATATTTGTTATTTCAGAAGAAAGACATGACTTTTCAGGAAGTAACAAACTAAATGTACTTTGCGGAAGATAAATCAGTCCCGAAAGAAAATAATATCTGAACAAGCAAAAAATGCTGACCATGCATACTAACAGCTTATATGAAATCTTATCCATCGCTCATCACTTCGTGTATGTAGCAGCGCCGATTTAAGTTTAATTAAAATAAACCATAGCGTAAATATTTATAATAAAAAAATAAAGCTGCTTTGCGTCCCAGCTATTCTAGAAAAATCCGACGGCAAATATTTGCCACGTGATTTTGCGAAATTTAAATATAAATTTATGGACTCCTTAATAATTCCATCATTGCATGCTACTTAAGGGGATTTCAGTCTGAATACATTTGAATAAATATGTATCGATTATATTTTACCCCTTAAGAATATGTAGACTGGATCGCGTTTCCTTATATTTTTCAACGTTTATTAACACGTGATGTGAGCCAAAAAGAGGGCCTTTATCCATAACAATAGATATCGTAAGCTTAATTCTCGGTATCCTTATATTTTACGTTTTAATAGGGGGTTTCAAGATTTGGGGAAACTTGCATTCGGTATAGTTAGGGGAGATAATATTTTCCAACAATACTTTTTTGGTTCAAATTCGTTTATGCTGGCAAAGCAGATTTCGAAATGCAAATATTATCTTTCTGCAAATCCAGATTCGTAATACGATTTTTTAATATAGATTAAATAGATAGCGAAGCCCGTTAAAGGCATGGGTAACCTTGTGTAGGTAATTTACAGATACAGTTTCATTTATAATTTGCAGAATTTAAAACATACAATACAAGTTTGTACATTTTTTTATACAATTAGTAAAGTGTTAATTATTGTATTATACAGGGTTAGTCAAAATTACCAGAAATACCTAAATAATTCTCTAACCGCAAAAAAATTCAAACAAAAGTTTTTTTTTTATTATTTTATTATGGAAATTTTATATTTTATTCTTTTTTAAATAAATAACACCTTGTGTATTTTTACATTTTTTAATTCTAAGATTAGTTAGAAATATTTTTGTATTAAATTCATCATTTTTGAGTTATAAGCAATCATTCCAAACTCCTAAACTGCAAATAAAAATACTTTAACCATACCACAAAATCAACAACAAATAACAAATAAAATTAAAATAAATGTTTAAACTGCCATCGCTGAGCGGATTGACAATGCCCCACTTCTCAACAGCTTTTTGAAAGAATTGACAAATTGTCATTGAATTGAATTAAATGATAAACCTTTTGTTGATGTTGTTGTTTTATTTATCTAATTAGTTAAAATAAATGTGTATGTTTATGGAAAAATATTGTTGATTTAAAGTTCAGGAATTAATGTATTTTATAAACAAGGTTATTTTACAAAAATATCTCAAAATAAATCTTAGAATTAGAATATACTGTTTGAAAAAAGAAAGATTAACAAATTTCCATAACAATAGATTATTTAAAACCAAAAAAGTTTTGTTTAAACATATTTTTGAATTTTGTTGACGGTTTGAGAATTATTTAGATGTCCCGGCAATTTTGAATACTTGACTATGTACTTGGTTATTTTGCACACTAACAGCATATACTATGCTGTATTAAGTTATAATCCTGGAAGGACAAAACAATGATTAATTTTAATAATATTTTTTTTAGTTCGTTTAAAGTTTATTTGTAAATATTTTACTTTTTTAAATAAACCCAGAACAGATATGGGGAGATATTAGAAGCCAAGTAAGTAAACACAGGAACAAAAAGAATAAAATCTATTCAATTTGCCAATGATATGATAGTGTTTGCAGAGATAAACAAAGAATCAATGTATAGACTGAGTATAAACAAAAACAAAACACAAAAAGAATTGAAATGCCATTGAGAAAAAATTGAAAGACGTGATTGAAAGAGTGGTGAATGTAAATGCAAATAAAAAGACAAAAAAATGATTAATGTTCTAAGAAAAGAAGAAAGTTACAGTGAAATTAAAAAAAAAGAGGAAAATAGACTGGCAAAACTAGAGAAAATACACGTAGAACCTGCAAAAAGCAGAACACCAATAATGCTATTCAGAAACGCTTTTTCTGAAATGCTCTTACTTATTTTCGCAGTTGCCAATACCAACGCCTTGATAGCCATATTATTCCTACTGCAATTTTTAGACTTAAAATAAAGCAACAATTTAAACCCAAGTTAAAATAGTTTTGACAGTGTTTACGTCTTCTAATAGTGCTGTACCATAATCTGGCATCCCTCTCGTATGTTTTATGGTGAGCAATGATATACAAGATATCAAATATACAAGATCTACAGATTAATGTAGCATATATACCACACAACTAAAGAACTTTTTACAAACTGCTTTATTAGTTTGCTAATCCCAAAAAAAACAACAACCGCGTTGAAATATATTTGACAAATTAGATATTTCCGCTGCTAAGATTCGACGACCACTTAAACTGCCTATAATTTATTATCTCATGTAAATATATAACCCCAAACTATATCCTTTTCTATATTTAATCGCAAATACTGTTTTTTATACTGAAATAAAAATATCAACCCTTAAAAAAAAAACGTTGTATTCATTAGAAATCGGATTTAAGCTTTATAATAATATATAAAAATGAATTAACTCAATTAATTTTAAAAAGTTTTTAAAGCAATATTTATGGTTGTAAAGTATAAAACAAATAAAAGAATGCAAATAGTATAAATAATACGATTGGTATTAACCAAATGGCTAATTAAATAAATTATTATAATGATGTTCAATTTATTTTCGGAAAACTCTAAGACAAATCTAATAAAAAGATTCATCAAAGATATATCCAAATCGATGTTGTTAAATTATAATCAATAATTAAAAAAAAAAAGAACCGGTACTGTATTAATATATAATAACGCAGTTATTAAGATAGATGTTGAAATTAAAATCTGCTATATCGTAATGTATTCAATGCCTCAATTTCATCTATTGAGCTTGATATTTGCAGTGAATTTTGTCGCACACAGATTGTTTCGTAAGGTTCACTGCACGTAAAATTCATCAAGTACGTATGTTACGAGCTAGCCAAATTATTCCAAATAGTATATATAGCACTCCAAAGTGTGCTGAAGTGCCCTAAGTGAATCCAACTTTCATTTATAGGATTCGTAAAATAATACCGCAATCAATAATATTTTTTACAAAAGAAATACAGTCGCTGTTAGGTGGTACCAGTTTATTTTAATATCGGTTTTTTCCCAAAAAACATCTTGTATCTCAAATATGTTTATTATTGTTAAATAATTTTCAATTAGTTTGAATAGAATACGTTGCTGAAGCTTCCGATAAAAAAATTAAATCAATCTGTATATCATTTGTAAGGAATAGATATAAGTCGTCGGAAGTGTAGTATGATTAAGCTCAAATCTGAACAAGGTAATCAAATTTGAAAAGAATGTAGACTATTTTAAACATTTTAACGAGATCATGGTTACTACCAGCTCCTATTTGATACTCTTGACCAAAAGATATTGGAATTGAAGACTACAGCTGAATGATACCAATGTTGGATGTCCAATTTATAGTGAATTATATACTTAATGCATCATTAATTAATTTAATACAATAAATTAAGTAATATTATGTCATGTATTTTAATGTTAGAGCACCCTAAAAAACTGCAAACCCTCTTTGTATTGCGTATAAGTTATGGGTACTTAAGGGAACATGAACAAAACCGTATATTTCATAACCTCTTAATAATAAATTATATCTATCTTGTTCCCCTTTTCCATAATCACCACATAACATATATTCTATATTATTTATTCCAGTAACATTCATATCAGATGACTAATGTTTCATTAAATTACAACAAATCAAATAATAACATATAAATCTCTTAAAATAGCTCTCGTTTATTTATTTTCTTATCAAGTTTAATGATTCATTTTAATAATGTTCATCAAAGTATGGGAATTAAATCTGAAATATACATACATAATATTATGACAGATTGGTGATGCAATTTATAGTTAGTGCTATTGTTCTGTATATTATAATCAATATTACTTAACTTACTTTTTAATTAAGTATTTGCCTAATACTAAAACTTAAAACTTAAAAAAATTACATCATTATGTATTGATTATTAAAGATGTGCAATAAGTTCAACATTGTTTATTGACATTGAAAATATTTAAATGTGTCTAAAGATATGATTTTTGTATATTCTTTATTATTACTTATAAAAGTTCTGACAAATGTTTCTATATTAATTGAAATGTTTTAGTATTTTTAAATCTGATGTAACAACATTAAAAGCAAACATCATTTCATTTGGTTAATGAAACTCAATTGGCGAAAATATTTTAAGTGTCTCCATAGCCGGTCCAACAATAAACAAATGTGATAATTAAAATAAAATACATCACACTGTGAAAAATTCGCTGACATTCAATTGAACATTTTTAAACGATCACATATTTTGATATTATTTTTACTTTGCCAAGCGTTTATTTTTTTAGTGTTCGGAACACGCCAAAGCAGTCACGTGAATTGTTTGACAGGAATGGAAAAATAAAATATATTATATGAATGGAATTGATGAAAAAGTCACGTTTTTCACGCAACGGTATAAAACTATGTTAATGAATAAATAAGATTTGTGAAAGTATTTGATTGCTACCGTAAAAAAAAAGAAAACCCGTGTCTGTACCTCTTCGGAGCTATGCTAGCCTGGTGTTTCGGCACAAATATTGCCGTTTTAATTTCAATAAGTATTTGAATACAATTAAATTACGTTCAAAATCAATAAACTAGTGTGTAAACTAGTAGTGTGTATTTTATGTAATCGACAAAGTGCATGGTTCTCTCCTCCGGTGACCGTTTTGCAGAGCGAGAGTGAGAGCGTGCGATTATATCGGCGGGAACGACAAATGCAATTCGAGGGTTGTTGAGACAACTTGACTCACCTGAGGCCAGCCAGAAAAGGGTGGTCCACGCCGCGAGTAGCCAGTCCATGGCCGCGGCCCCACTTATTACTGTCAGCCCGAATGGTAACCCCTGATTAACCTCCCCATGGCTAAAAAGAAGAGGCCAGCGGCAGCAGCACTGCACCACTACTTCACAAAAAACCCTCAGTTGCCCGCCGCACTGCAGGATCACGTCAGAGGGGGAGGTCCAGCTATACACATGGTGTACACTATGTTGAAGATGACTTATACTTGGTGAAGATGCGCGCTGATCCGTAGCCCGTGTTAGACTAATTCGTACCGGGTGCCGCCGCCTGCGCCGCGGATCGGGGCAAGGGGCCGTGCGCCGGCGCCGCGACGCTCAAAACCTCTCAAAACACTCTGCTACTGGCCTTCTTACACACAACACCTTTTTTATAGTATTTTATTATTGAAATCATATTTTATTTTAATTTACATTCAATTCCTGCAAATTACGCACCTTCGCAAAACAATGAGGAAGCGTTAATACCACGCACTTTACTTGCCAACGTACACCGGTTAAACTGTACCGGCTCTTTTAGCTAGTCCGATGATATCGCCAAGGTCTACCGACCACACCACCACCTGCGAATTCAGAGCCAATGAACGGCTCTCTACCTTCCGCGACTGGTGGATGCATGTCACATTAGGGGTTGCAGGTTCACGATATCTCTCCCTCTAATTTTATTCAACTAACAATGATTTTTATTTCCTATAATATTTATTTTTATTTTATTATAAATTTTTATTATGTCAAAAATTATTTGATTCTTTAATAGTAAGAACAAATTATACAATTATTTATTAATAGATAATTAATCAAACTGTTTATATATTATTGAATATTTCCTCTACAAATATTTAAACCCTACTTAAAAGGATAATAAGTTTTAAATAATATAATTCAAATTCAACCAACATAAATTTATAGAAATAATTTAATTTCAAATTAATCAATAATCAATAATTCCAAATAATTTGAAAACTTATTCTTTCGCACAAAACGACCCTGAGTTTTGTCGGTCAATGTATAGTATTGAATAATTTAATGATCTTCAAAAAAAATTAAATTAGTAGAGATTGTGCAAAAATATTAGAAATTAACTATTATTTAGACTCACAAAAGTTGAGGAAATAATTGTTATACATGAATTTTCTACAAATTTGTAATATATTTTACTTTATTATACTATTTTATTGGAAATAATTTTAAAAATGAAATATTATTCTGAGAATAAATTGATTTTCAACGAATGAAACCATACTTCTTGAAACTATCACATTAGAGACGAGATTGAAGTCTGTTGATATTAACCATAATTGCGGATATATTTTTTGGAAAATAATGAATTTGGAAATGGAATTAATTTGTCGATTATAAAAAAAAATCTATTAAGTGCGCAATATTTTAAATGTATTTTAACAGGATCGCTTTTTAAATTATAAAATTAAATTGTACTTCAATTTTTTGTTAAAATTTTTGTGTATAAACTAGAGTATTACTTTGTTGTGCTTCAAATTTAGTAGACTTTTTATTCTGCTAAAAGTTATTTTTCTAATATAACAATTGTTATAGTTCTATGAATGTATGATTTGAAGTTTGAAATTTTTGAATACGTAAGTCTACCGCTTTAAAACAACATAATAAAAATAATAATAATAATAAATCTTTATTCACATGCTGCACAGTTTAAAATACAGGTACAAAAAGTCAATTAAAAATAATACAAAACAAGTCATATAAACTATACTTAAAGAATGGACAAAACAAATATAAAAATCACTTTTAAAAACTACAATTTAAAAATATTATTATTATTCAACTAATACTAATAATGTATATACATAATTTAGTCTAAAAGATATTCGTTTGTTTACATTATAGTATACTTTTTGAATTAGAAATTCTTTGAAACGTACCTAGTTATTTCTCGAATATGTTATGGCAATTTATTATAAAATGTTATTCCTGCGTATTCTGGCGATTTTTTGTACAACTTATGAGCTTGTGAATTTTTGTTTCTTATGTTATGCGAGAGTACATCTTCAGATTTTGTAAATAATTGTAGATTTTTTTTAAATGAAATTAACCGAATTGTATATAAAGATGCATGAAACAGTAAGCACATTTTTCATTTTAAATACGGTTTTGCAAGTCTCACGAGATTTTATATTAAAAATAAGTCTCAACACTCTCTTTTGAAAAACAAAAATTCTGTTAATATAAGACGCGTTTCCCCATGTACATATATTAAAATTAATATGGGAATATACTAGTGCATAATACATGCTTAACAGAGCACTCTCGTCCACGAAGGGTTTTAACTGCAAAATGGCAAAATAGCTTTTATTTAATTTTTTGCAAGTTTGGTTAATATGTTGACTCCAGTTTAAGTTTTCATCCAAAATTGTGCCAAGAAATTTTACAGAGCGACTAAGTTTGTGTTCTACATTATTGTAAAACTCAGAGTAACTTTGTAAGCAATTTCGAAGATAAAAGTTTATCATTACAGTTTTCTCGGAATTTGCTATTAGCCGGTTTTTACTACACCATTTCTAAAACTCATTAAGTACGACTATTGTTTTGTTTTTAATACATTCAACACTTTTGGATAAAATAACAATAGAAATATCGTCAGCAAACATAATAACTTTTCCTTGTGTTGTAACAAAGACAAATCATTAATAAATAAAAGAAAGATCAGAGGGCCTAAAACAGACCCTTGCGGCACACCTAGATTTAATTCACGTTCTTTAGTTGTTTTATCTCCCATTTTACGACCAATTTACGCTCTAAAAGATAGGATTGAATCTATTTTGAAACTATTCCTTGAATACCTAGTGCATCTAGTTTACTCATAATAAAATCTAAGTCTACTGCATCAAATGCCTTTGACAGATTAAAAAACAAACTAATTACATAATTACTAGAATCTAATTCTTTATAAATACAATTCAAAAATTTGTTTGATGCAGTTTCTACCGAACAACTAGCTTTAAAACCATGTTGGTTTTTGCAAATAATATTATGTTTATTTAAAAATGACATTATTTTGCTATATACAATCTTTTCAAAAACCTTTGATACTGTACTTAAAATAGTAACTGGACGATAATTTTCTATGAAATGAACATTTTTTAACACAGCAGTCACTTGGTCTGTTTTTAAGATTTTTGAAAATTCACTAATCTCTAAAGATTCATTAAATAAATAAATAAGGGGGTTTAGAGTAACTGTTTTAAGATTTGTAAAGTTATGTCATCAGCCCCTAACGAGTTTTTATTGCTTAGATTATTAATAGTTTCTAATAGTTCAGTTTTGTCTACACGTTCCAAATACATGCTATGTTTTATGTGCAACATCAAAGTGCAACCAGCACTATATTTTGATTTAGAGCCATATTTAACATGTTATCAAAAGCAACCGTAGAAAAATAATCTGCAAATAATTCGGCAACTTCAGCCTGCTTACTTATAAGTTGATTATCACTTTTTGGTTCAATGTTATTAGTTTTATTTATAGACTTTCCTGAATTATAATTTATTTGTTTCCATATTTCTTTTGGTTTATTATTTTACTATTTTATTTTGTATATAGTTCCTTTTTGCTTGTTTAATTTTTAGATTATGTTTTCGTTTGCCTTATATTTATTTTTAATCAATATATCATTCGAATTTTTGACTACCTAGTAAATATTTTGTAAATTTCTAAAGTTTACTTTAATTTCATTTGTAATCCAGTTTTTGTAATGATTTAAATTGTTATACGAAAGAATTTGTGCTAAATGATCTGCTATAAGGACATCTTTGTTTTTTACTACAATAGTATCATTTGAAATGTTAGGTATTATGTAGTCTATAGCACTTTCAGAAGTGTCTCCATTTACATTAGTAAAGACTCTAGTTGGTTTGTTGTTGTTCACATTAAGCTCAACGAATTGAACAAGTCGATTAATACGTTTTTATATTCTGAGTTATTTTTTAAATCAATATTTATGTCTCCACATAGAACTATAAATCTGTCTTTATTATATATATGAAGAAGCGAAGCTTGTAGAGCATTTACAAAAGATACACAATCGCCTGAAGAAGATTTATAAACACATATTGCCATAATTTTAATAGAATTAAAAACATACGTGAACATTAAAGATTTTGCCAGCATTCAAAGTAAAACCTAGCAAATACTAAAATAGTTTTTTTTTTATTTAATTGTAAAATAAACAACATCAAAACAGCGATTTACTATAACCTATCAACTAATAATATGGCTAAGTAGTCAATAAATAATTTTAATAAGTGTAGCAGTTCCAAAACTTAGATACTTAGATACATTGTTACAAAGTGAAATTTTAAACTTGACGAACATACACAATTTTCAACAAAACTATAACAATTGTTATTTTAGAAAAAATAGCTTATAGCACTATAAAAAGTTTAAAATTTGGAATGCTATAAAGTAATATTATCAAAGTTTAGACACAAATTTTGATAAAGTGTAGCACAAGAAAGCTTATCAATAAGCTGATGCACATCAATACGCCGGATTATTATATCCACTTCATCTTGCCATATCTAATAGATAAAAAGACATTACTGCGTTTTTGCTTAATCCTGGGTAGCTAAAGTGGCTATCAGGAAAGTGCAAACGCAGCTGCTAAAACTTTAGCGTTACACAAGTAGCGCATCAAAGTTATACCAACAAATGCAAAGCGGTTTTGTTCACAAAGCGGTACAACCCTTTAAACCTAAGCTACGTAAGCCTAAGTGCGGAAATCAAACCCTAGAAAATAAAAAGTAAATATTTAGGAATAACCCTAAACAAGCAACTAAGTTTATAAACTTACATCATCAATGTCATTGGCAATTCTTAGGGACAGCTTTTTTTTTAAAAGAAGTTTCATTTTGAATAGCAGACTATTTGGGCAGCTGTCAATTTTGAAGCTATTATCTTTTGACATTTGACAAGTAAAAACTACGCCATTATTGAAAATGGAACGTTACACGCTTCAACAACGCATGGAAATGATTAAAATTTACTACAAAAATGGTGAAAATGTTTTTGTCAAAGTTTGCAAAACTAAAGCATTTTTTTTAGTCAACGTAAAGTACCTTCTCGGTCGGCAATAGTAAACCTGGTGGAAAATGTTGAGTTGTTGGTACAAGTTTGTGATGTGAAGAATCAAATGTGCGTCGCTCAAGAACACATGAGAATATTGTTGATGTAACCCGTAGAGTTGAAGAAAGCCCAGATTTGTCGATTCCTCGTTGATCTTTTTAATTAGACATTTTACAAACCACATTACACCGTATTTTGCGCAAAGACTTGAGCTTTTAAAGTTCAGTTCAAATGCATCATCATGAAAAATCATCTTCAGTGATGAGGCCTATTTTTACTTTGGAGGCTACGTTAATAAACAGAATTGTTGCATTTGGGGCTCAGAAAATCCAAGAATGATTGTTGAAAAGTCTTTGCATCTTTAACGTGTCACTGTTTGGTGAGGTTTTTGGGCTGGCGGTGTGATTGGACACGACTTTTTAAAAAATGAGGCTGGTGCAACTGTTACGGTAAATGGATGACGCTACTGAGCTATGATTAATGATTTTTTATGACCGGAATTGAAAGATGGTGATGTGGACAAAATTTATTTTCAGCAAGACGGCGCTACGTGCCACACAAGCAACAAAACAATTTCAATTTTGCAAGAAATTTCTGACCGTGTTGTTTCTCAAAGAGGTGATCACAATTGACCAGCAAGATCTTGTGATTCAACACCTTTAGACTTTTTTTCTCTGTGGCCACGTGAAAGATAAGGTCTATGCCAATGCTCTACAATCGATTCAAGACCTTAAAGATGGAATTCGTGAAGTTATCGAGGACATGGTCATGGCAAATTTCATGAAAAGAATGTGGTACTGCAACCGTAACCGTGGCGGCTATTTGACTGATATCGTTTTCAAATGTTAATGGCATACCTTCCTCTTTACAATAAAATAAACATTTATTAATTTCTCTTAAAAAATACCCGTTTTTTTTTTATATCAAAATAAAACCTCTTATTGGAAAACCTTATATATTGAGCTATGTTGAGCATTTTTGTTAGCATTGTTAAAATGTATAGGTATAGTAGAATTAGGGCACATTTTAAAATTTTGCAATTTTTGTTTTAATAGTTGCAGTTTTTTGAGTGCGAGAATTTTAGTTTTATATAAAAAAAACTCAAAAACTTTTTTTTAAACTCTCTTTTAAAGTACTGCAAAATTTTCAAAACTGAAAGAAAAAAAATTGACATTTGCTTATTACTCGGAATAGGTTCACTAAAAAATCTGAAAAAATATCACATAATCAAAATTCATGTAAAAGAAGGCATTTTTAGTTGGTTGAGGAAAATAATATTTTTGTTCCGTAAACTTGACTCATACATGACCATATATATATACAGGGTGTCAATAATCTACGTGTGTTCTATGGGTAACTTTGTTATTTTAAATGTTACAGAGTTGGTTAAATTAGCAAATGCCATTTTTAAATTTGTCAACTTTTTTAAATATTCCAAAAAAACTAAAAACAGTTGTTTTTTTTCAAATTTTTTTTGGAACGGGCCAAATCGTAAAAGTTTTAAGTTTTAAATAAGGAAATTTCTTTTGTACTTGCATTAAAATTCAAAAATCGTTGTTATTACTGTAGTTTAACTTTAGAAAATATATCCGTCGCAATTTTTTTTTTGAATAAAAACTTTGCGGGCTGAATTAAAAACATGTGGCGGGCATGAATTCGGTTGATATTTTTGTGTAGAATTCAAATAAATTAACAAAAAAGGCTTTGCATTTTTGATTTTTGAGATATAAACCAAATTTACTTTAGTTGGCTATGAGTTCATTAAAAAGCTTATTTTTTTTAATTTCAAAAATGTATAGTTTGTTATATCTTATTTAATTAGTTTTTTTAGAACTTGCAAAAACAAGAATTAATTAATAAAACATATATTACTACATACTATAAGAGTGCCTTGAAATTAAAAACAAAATAATAATAATAATAAAAAATTTCATTTATTCATATAGTTGTCAAATTTAATTGTTTACAGTTATTCAAAGAAAACGCATTCATTTAAACAACATTTGAATTTAAAACTTTTGTTTTTATAAAGTTAATAGTTAATCGACGGGAAAAAATAATATGTTGTTTTGTTACTACAATTGTAATCGTGATACAAACGCAGCATCTGAATTGTATCTACAAATATACATGGAAAGAATGCAGCCAAGTAAAAGCTTGTTTGCAAAACTTGGAAAAAAACTAAAAGAATATGGATCATTTTGTAAACCAAAAGAAGCCAAAATTAATTTTAATAAAGATTCAGAGATACATGTTTTGACATACAATACTTTTAAATCAACCGCATCTGTACGAGAGATTGAACTAGAGTGTAACGTATCCAAAGAGCAAGCAAGAAAAATTATAAAACAAAATAATTTTAAGCTTTATCATTATCATATTGAAAACACTTTGTATCCAACAGATTTTGAAAAAAGATTAATTATGTTTCATTGTTTATTGAAAAAAGTCACAAAGACACAAACTATTTTCTCAATCAGTTTTATTTACTGACAAAGCAAAATTTACAAATAATGGATTATTCAATCAAAAAAATCATAATTCTTTTTCAAAAAAAAATCCATACTTAACAATTGAAAAACAAGATCAACAAGTATTCTCTATTAATGTCTGGTGTAGCATTTTTAGAACAAAAATATTGGGTCCGTATTTTTATGAAGAAAATCTAAATTCCAAACGCTATCTGTCATTTTTACAAAATGAATTAGAAGAATTACTAGATGATCTTTCGTTGAACTTGATCCAAAATTTCAAGTATTTTCTTGCTTACAATGCACACATCGTATCAATTTATTTGTCAGAAAAATTTCTTAATTACATAGGTAATTAAGGTTCAATTGCATGGCCTCCTACCACGACCTTACGTCTATTGATTTCTTTTTGTAGGAAACTATTAAGAATAAGGTTTATAAAAAAAAGCCACATAATATCAATGATCTGAAAACTAAAATCAGAAGAGCTTTAACAGAAATTAGACATAATACTTTATTAAATGTACAAAATAATATATTAAAACGTTGTCAACTATGTATTCAAGAAAACAGTGGTCATTTTGAAGCATTATTACAATAATAATTAATTTACTTTATAGTATTTTTAATTATTATTTAGTTAGATTTTAATAAAGCTATTCTGTACATGTATTATTGTTTCATTAAAATATGTTGGTTATTAATTTTAACTAATTCCAATAATAAAAAAAAAACTGACATTGTTCTCAAACTCTAAATTTTGTTTTTTGTTACATCACAATTACAACGATAGTAACAAAATAACATACGAGTACAATTTTCTTCTTCCGACAAATAAACTCATATTTTTATAACAATTAATATGAATAAATGAAAAATTCCAAGGCACTTTTATTACAAGAATGTAGAACACAAACTTAGTTGCTCTGTAAAATTTCCTAGCTCAATTTGGGATAAAAACTTAAACTGTTATCTTCATATTGACCAAACAAACAGCTATTTTGCCATCTTGCGGTTAAAACTCTTTATGGATGAGAGTGCTCTGTTAAATATGTATTATTGTTAGCATATTCACATATTAATTTTAATATATGTACATGAGGAAGTGCGTCTTATATTAATTTTTCTTTTTCAGAAAAGAGTTTTAAGACCTATTTTTAATATAAACTCGTGATACTTACAAAACCATATTTAAAATTAAAAAATTGCTTAATGTTCCGTGCATTTACATATACAAGTAGGTTAATTTTATATAAAAAAAATCTGAAGATAAACTCTTGCATAATACAAGAAACAAAAATATTATCCGTCCACAAGCTCATAAGTTGTCAAAGTACAAAATATTGCCAGCATACGCAGAGATATCATTTTATAATAAATTCCTGAATCATATTCGAGAAATAACTGTGTATAATGTTTTTTTTTTACGTTTTAAAGAATTTCTAGTTCAAAAAGTATGCTATAATGTAAACGAATATTTTTTAGACTAAATTATGTACATATATACTATATATATATATTATACATTATTAGTATTAGTTGTACAATAATAATATTTTTAAATTGTAGTTTTTAAATGTGATTTTTATATTTGTTTAGTCCATTCTTTAAATATAGTTTATATGATTTGTTTTGTATTATTTTTAAGTGTTCGGCATGAATATGTTGAATAATAAGTTTAGAAGTTTAGAAACCGAAATGTTCTTACTTTGCGCATATTTAAAATATCTTTGCTTTTGCAATTCAAATACGAATCACCTTGTTTAAAAATGTTTTTGTTGTTGTGTTTATCAAATATTTAAAAACTGTTTTGTTTTTTGATAACAAGAAAATTAAGATTAATCTAAAGTCATATTTATTTTTTATTGATATGATTATTCTATTTTGAAAAGTTTGATATAATTTTCTTATTTGTGTTAAACATGTTTTAAAAACAATATTAATAATTAAAACTTAAAAGTATTTAGTCTGTAAAATTATACATAAATATTTAAAAGTTTATTTATAAATTTAAAATGAAGTCAAAGATAATGCAAAACTTTAAACTTTTACATAAATTGTTATTAATTTTGTGCCATTATTTTTTATTATTGCCTACTATTTTTGATTAAAAACGCTAGCTTGAATTAATATATGTAATTTAAATTGTAAATAGGGGTTTGTCGATCATGTGTTTAACTTGCATTCTGGAGGTCCTAAATTCAATTCCATTTACAGGCTAAATTATTTATGGATTTGTTGACCGCTGTAACTGTCTGTATATGTCGTAACGTTTGAAAACATCATTAACATTCACAGACATTAATTAATAGTCTCATTTCATTACAGTCCGCTGAAAACTGTTGATCTGTACAATATAACTGAATTAATATCATTTTTCCAATTGAGTTAATTTCACAATATTTGTGAGTAAAAACAACAAACATACAATCGATTAGGGAACATTCAACATATCTATTTTTTTATTAATTCAATTCATGTAAATTTGAATGAATTACTTTAAAAAAATTGGCTGGTTTAGATCAGTTGGTAACATACAAAAAATTTATTGATGAGACCCCTGCATACAGTTATTTAAAATATGCTGATAATATGTACGCATAATTTATTTCAATCACAAATATATTATGAAATCTTAAAATTGATTGCATTATCATACCAAAATGCAACACACACACTTACTATAATAATATACATAAGCATTAATTTCTTGAATGTGGTATCATATTTATAAAAATAACTCAAGCAAGCAAAATATTTTAGGTCAATGAAAATGCAATTACAGAAATTTTGTACGATTAACTGCATCACTACGAGCTATATTTTTTGTTATCCCAAATGTAATGACTTGAAGTTACTACTACGACCTTAAATAAAACTACGTTTAATTTTATTGCAGTGTAAGGAGCAATGTTACATTCTTATATTCAATTTTGTTGTTGATATATAAAATCAATATTTGGACATATTTTATAGTAACTGTGGCTTATGATACTCTAGATTTAAATCATTTTAATTAACGACAAGAACTAAAATTATTTTTTTATGATATTTAAGTTTTTTTTAATTATATAAATATCCTACCCGTTTTAATAATACGTATTTATTTATTTTATTGATTCCTATATTTATGTATTGCTAATATTGCGCATTGTTGTATGTTAGTATATGGAAATTCTAATATTCTATTCTATTAGAATGCATATGGTCCCGGCATAATTGTTATAAATAGAAGATGAGGTAATAAAGCGTGAAGCATCCAAGGGGTTGTAAAAGAGCGCACGTGCCATATGTGTGCGTGGTTAATTATGAAAATTGCGATCCGGGTACAAGACGGACGGCGGTGGCAAACGAACATTGAAAGGAAGGAAATAAGATGGGCTCGTGTGTAACTTATACCCAGTACAATATGGTATGTCATGGTACGATAGACACACTTTCTACCATCTGACATTACTAAGGGTGAACACCTGTCTGTGTTATGGGAGTCGTTGCATTATTACAAAAAAGAACACTTTATATATGAATAGATAAAAAACGTTAAAATTTATATTTACATATTTTCTTCATCTAAAACTTACAGGGTGTTGCAAAAATATTTCAAACACTTTAAGTGGCAATAACTGATAAAAAGCTATTACTAGTATTTTGTTATTATTTTCGGCATCTCATGATAAATGTAAAAAGCAGTATTATTTATTTTTAGAGATTTTCATAATTTTTTCCAACCTTTTTGTGACATTTTTAATTTTGCATTTACAAATATTAAAATAATAATCAAATATTTATAAATATGCAATATTTTACTATATGTACGCAATATTACATGCTTATGCATTAAAACTGCTGCATAATTTCAAATAATTATTTTCAATATAAACATCAGCACAATATTGTAAAAACAATATTTAATGTTATTATCTGTACTCTTTTAGAATTTAGTTGAATGTATTTGAACAGTACTTCATCTTAAGTGACTTAAAAAATATAATTCATAAACATTTAATATATACAAGGTTGTCCATATTTGACGAAAAGATGTTTTTGTTTTTATCATAGAAAAAAAAAACACATTGTAGGCTGTTCATGTTAAAAATCATTTAATTCTATTGAAGCAGATTTGTTTACATCACTTTTTGAATATGATATCTCTTAAATGGCCGTCTACGGCGTCTTGAGCCCGTTTTGCAGCATGTTTTATGGTTTTAGTCAAGATTTTGGTCAAAATGGCGGCTATCTCCTGCCGAATGTTGTTCTTCAGCTCTTCTAGGGACCGTGGCTTGTTGATATAAACCTTTAATTTCAAATAACCCCACAGAAAAAAATCTACAGGCGTTAAATCTTTAAACTTTATTCATTTTTTTTATGCACGTTGCGTTTTCATAATTAACTTGTTTTGTTGAATGTAAATTTCAACAATCTTTCACGTGGCGTGTACTGTTCCATGACGACAATCTCCATAAACTGACGCTTCAAACGCGGTATGACATTAGTCGATCTAGCATCTCTGTCAAAAGTGTTTTCCCATCTTTTTGTCGAATATGGCCAACCCCGTACATGATGTTGGACAAAAACTTACGGCTGAATAACCCCGTTATTTTTTAACCGATTTATATAATTCAAAAACCATTTTAAATAGCTTTTTTATTTTTTATTATAAAGGCAGGTACACACAGGTATGTTTTTATTTTTAATACAATTGCTATGACAACCAACTTTGTTTTTTTAAACGGCATCATACATTTTTGTCTTTTTTTTAAATTTTTATAATATTCTTAATACAAATGTAAAAAAATAATATATTTTTATAACAAAATTTTCTGATAAGTTTAAAAAATGTATTTTTTTACTATTTACTATTGTGCTGTAACTTATGTAGATTATACGTAATAACAATGCGGCTTAAAAAGTCAGCACCCTCTTCAGAACAAGCACAAATTTTACAATTGCAACCATTTTAATAAAAAAATTGTTCTTATCTAAATCGACGTGAACTAAGTGATCAACGCGTTTATATAAAATATTGTATGGCTTAAATATTTGTTTTATCTCAATTGGATAATCTGATAACATTAAATCATAATGTGCATTGATTCTTTTAATAATAATAATAATAATAATAATAATAAGTCACTTTATTTAGCATATAGCTACATATACAAAAGAAATAAAATAATACAGTACATATACAAATACACACATTTTAAAATATCGTAATGTTGATATAAAACATATACATATTAAAAAAAACAAAACAAAATTATGATTAAAACTTTCTTAAATATAGCAGATAATTAAAATTAAAATTTCTATTATTTAAATTAAGTTAAACTATCTATTGTCAATAATATGACCACAAAGTGGTTTTTTAAATTTGTTGATGTTTGACGCGTTTTTTATATCATTGTGCAAATTATTAAACTGAACAAATCCGTTGTAAACCAAACAGTTAGATGTGGCAGATTTTTTAACTCTAACTACTCTAAAATCATTTCTACTTCTAGTTGGGTACTCATAAATATCAGTGTTCATATCACTGTTAAGGTATTCGGGCAACATTTTATTTTTTATTTTAAAAATAAACAACATAGTATAAACATAAATTGTTTCTGAGATTGACAGCCAATTTAATGTACTCAGCATAAGAGAAATTGGTGTATACTTATTACACTTCAAAATAGATCTCATTGCTCTATTTTGTAGCATGTTAAGTTTCTTTTTTTGTGTTTCATTTAACATGTATAAAATTGTTATGCTGTATTGATAGTAAGGCCTTATGATAGTATTATAAACCAAAATTCTGCTATGCATTGATATATCACTTGATATTCTTCTAAGAAAACCAATTTTGTGACTCAGTTTTTTTACTAGTTCTTCAAAATGCCTATCAAATTTTAATTTACCATCAATTATAATACCTAAGTATTTGATTTCTGTAACCCATTTAATTTTATCGTTGTTTATGACTAAGTTAGATTGAAAATCAAATTGGTTTGTTGAACCAAGAACCACTCCTTTTGATTTTAATACGTTTAGACAAACATTATTATTAGCTAACCACTTTGACAATGCTTCAAGATCTACGTTAATGTTTGGAATTATATCATTAATAACATCCCCAGAGAGATATAATAATGTGTCATCAGCAAATAATTTTATTTGACAATGTTTGATAATACTGCATATGTCGTTTATATATATAATAAATAAAAGTGGTCCAAGGACACTACCAGGTGGCACACCATGTTGAATTAATATTTATTTTTAAGATTTGACACAGAAATTGGTTGTTCAAATCTTTTCTTATCTTCAATAAAAACTTTACTGTTTTTAAATAACGCATCTTTGCTACTGTTACAAGTAAAAGACATTGAGTACTAAGTATATCAAGCATATAATTGTAAATTTACTTACTTCTTAATTCATTAATAATTGCATGCTATTCTAATTTTTCAATTTGCAAATTGATGCTCTACATTTTTTTTTAATTTCAATATGTGATATTTAGAAACTACTTAATATGTCACAACAACATAAAATTACCTTTGAATTTAAATGAGGAAAACTACACTTGCTGAAACTGTCACATTGAAGACTAGATTTAAGCAGTCTGTGAACATTGAACAGAATATACTGAATTTAGAAGTTGTTTCCATAAGTCAATATTATAGTTAAAAAAATTTAGTCTTACATCTCTAAACCGTCAGTCTTGTATTTTGTTTTAAACAATGTTTAATGTCCAAAATGTCTATAAAAAATGCAAAGATTTGCAACATTACGTTGGCAATGATGTAAATAGCTTGTTTTTAAATAACGTTTAGATGAAATAGTGTATGTTCCAATGCTTCTCTTTATATTTGCAAATAATATTTATGATAATGATAATGATAATGATAATAAACTTTATTTCTACTTATAAATTACAAATAGAAAAAGGCGAAGTTTAGACTAGGTCTTCTACCACTTAACCTTACAAAATTTAAACAAGTACATGTTTTATATATGTATATTAGACTGTTTTTTTAATTATTTTTTTTGCATTTTCTTTGCGTGCATCTTCAGAAAGTAATCTTTATGCAAAAAAAGTAACCCATGCCAAATTTCAGCCTTTAAGAATAAAAAGAACACGTGTCGCACTGCCTTTGAAGTTTTAAAAGTAAACCCATTACCGTAATTTAAAAAACATTATTAGAATGCTACAAATTTGACAAAATGAAAAAAAATATGTACAATACGTCATTTTAAAGGTTTTTTTAAATAAAAAAAAAATTATAGACCTAATCTTCAAATTTGAATAATTTTTGTTTACAAGTCTAATTATATGTTCAAAATTTCAAACATGAAAAAATATGTTAATTAAAAAAAAAATCGAAAAAAAATAATTTAAGAACTAATCTAATGTATATATATATATGCAAAAGTTAAACAATAGTAAAAAAAACATCTGTTGAGAAATCCTAGTTTTGTAGATACTTTAAAAGCTATGTTAACAACATAGTTGTTCCAGAGAAGGTTATGTAAGTAACTTCTAAAAAAACAATTTAAAAAATTTAGATATAAATTCACTATTTAGTTTAATATTTGCTAACAACAACAATAACCCTGTCTAGCAATACTCCTAGATTTAAGAAAAGCTTTTGATCTTGTATCGCATCCTATTCTAAAAAGCATATATTTATGAAATTAGAGGTAATGCCTATAATTGGTTAAAATCTTATCTTTTAAATCGACGCCAGTTTGTAAAATGGAATAATCATAATTCAAATATAACTCAGGTGATTACAGGTGTGCCACAAGGCTCTATTTTAGGTCCATCTTTATACATATTATTTGCTAACGATCTTTTTCAAGAAGTAAGGTCAGGTTTATTAGTCGGTTATGTTAATGACACCACTATAATACTACAGGAAAGTTCTATAACTATTTTAATAAATGCTGCAAATTTAGCTTTTTTAAAAGTAAAAAACTGGTTTATTTTAAATAAACTTATCTTAAATGACAGTAAAACAGCAGTTGTACTTTTTAAGCACCCACAAACGAGCAATGTTACATCAATTAAAATTGACAACATAGATGTTCAAATAAGTGATACAGTGCGGTTATTTGGTATTAATATTGACAGTTCACTAAAATGGGGTGCACAAATAGAGTACGTGTGCAAAAAATTAAGTTCAATGGTTGGTGCTCTGAGAATGGCATCTAAAGATTGCAGTAGAGATGTTGTTAAAACATTATATTTTGCAAACTTTCATTCTGTTATGAGTTACGGTATAATTCATTGGGGTTGCTGTAAGAAGAAATTTACCAAAAGGTTATTTTTAATACAAAAAAAGCTTTTCGAATTATTGCTGGACTTAAGCCAAAAGAATTTTGTAAAATGTCTTTTGTTATTTTAAAAATTCCAACTTATTTTAATGTATACATTTATGAAGTATCAAACTTTGTCTTCAAAAATCTAAATAATTTTAAAACTCACGGCCATTATCATATGAATAATTGTTTTCAATGTAAATTGTACACCCACCGGCACAAAATTTGATCTACGTACTTAGATAAGTTTTACAACAATTTTGATAATCATTTATTATTTTGAATAATGTAATTTATTTGTAAAACATACAAAACAATGCTAATGTAATTAAAGTTTTGTTTGTTTAATAACAAAAATAATACAAAACACTTTATGACAAATAGAACAATTAATTAAAAATTAATAGTAAGCTCAATATACAGTTTACATTCTTTTTGGCGTTTTATCAATAAAGTGTCAAAAGTCATTTTAGTCATTTTTTCTTTCATTTCTGCAATAGCACTGCACTTAAGTCTTCTAAGAACCTGGAGCAAAATGTCGACTAATCAATAAACTCTATTTTTCAAATTTTTAGTTTTAGTGTTTGTAAAAAAAAACAATAAGAATATTATTTCACAAAAAAAGGCTTCACATAAAGAACATCACTAAAATGTATGTTTATTATGATAAAAAATGCTACATTATTGTTAACTAATAATGTTGACTAACTACAGTAATCCCAAAATTCCCAAGTACAGCTTAAAACATGCAAAAGCATGAGTGCAACTAAGCAAATAATATTTTTGTGTATATTTAGTTGTCTATTATAGCGGCCAAACTGGAGTTTCTATTCATTTTTCATAAAACTTGACTAATTAAATTTTATTATTGTACATAACATTAGAATTAATTATTTTATACTAAGTGCCTTGCGATATAAGTTCCAATTAAAAAATAAAATAGTATGTTGATAATTTTGACCTCTACTACATGTAATTTATGTTTATGAAATAATGAAAAAAATTATTATGTTTTTTTATCACAAATTTATTCTTACAAATACTCTATTATTTACTTATTAGTTTTGGCTCTACTAGAGCCTTCTACAGATGTAATAAATTGTATAACTTATTACATTTGTTTCAAATTACTAGGTTTCGGAAATCCAAGTATTTGTTTTATGAATATATTTGTAAACAGATTATTTTTTAATCAAACAATTATTGTAGTTGTAGTATACCGCTCACCAACAAATTATTCAGTTATGTTTTTTTTAACTGTTAAATTACATTGACACAACAAAATAAACCATATTTTATTGTTGGCGACTAAAATATAGATTTTTAAAAAAAGAACTGTATTGTGTTTCAAAGTGTTTTAAACGTGACAATATTATTACTGATGCATGACAGAAAGTACCTACAGCAAGATCTTTGTAATAATTTTTTTTAAAAGACTATGTACACGCTAAATATAAAAAGTTTATTCATGTGTTTTAACTTTAATTAACACTTTTATTTAAAATCTGTGCAATGTCACAAACATAAAAATTTTCAGCCCGAGACTTTAAAAACATGGAAAGGAAATCTTCTAAAATATCAAGTAATATTGCATCACATGCCTGAGTATTTAGTTTTTATTTATAAAAATTATCAAAAACTATAAGACAACTTACTAATAGCGAAAAAACTGAGCAGACTAAGTTTAAATTAAATAATTTACAAAATAAATCAAAAGTTTCTTGAAATGTTGTTAAAATAAACAGAATTAAAATCAAAAATAAACAACATCAAAAACAAATAACAAAACAATTTTTTTAATGACAATTTGACAATTGTTTCATAAAATTGTTAAGAAGTTGCTCATTGTCAAGTTGCTTAGTGATAGCAGTTTAATCATATTATTTTATTTTATATAAAAAAATCAATTTTTATAAAAAGTTCTTAGAATTAAAAAAAAATTGCGTTTAGTTAACTGGTTAGAATTTGGGGGTTAGTACTAAATTTCAATAAAATTCCTATATTGTATGTTAATAGAATATTTAATTTTTTAAATTTCTAATCTATAAATTGACTCGTAAAAAAATTTATAAATAAAAAAAATATTATATTAACTATAATCAATATCAAGCAATAAAATATAAATAGCAATAAGTGGCTCAGAACGACATATTTTTCTAAAAAAGAAGAAAGTTTCTTAACTGCTTTGGGCTTTTGCCATACTTGCGCACTTTTTTGTGTTTTTGGTATTCTTAAATCGGACGAACCAAATCTTATGCGACTCTCGTATGATATTGTTTTACTGCTACAAACCAGTAGATTTGCTCAATTCTCGTCCGAAAGTGAAGCGACAAACTTAAACTATGATGGATAATAGCAGAAAAAATTAAATAACCGGGTTTTCGTTAATATTTACTTGTTTAATACCGCATTGTAAATAAAGACTTATGAATTTTGTTAAAAATATAAACTAATTGAGCTGTTGTAAATTTACAATCCATATTAATTTAATCTTAATATATTTTTTACCTAACAAATTTTTTGATTAAAGAAAAGGTAGATTAATTAATAGATTTACTACAAGAATATATTGTGTCGACATGCAGAAAATCTGGTTTAGATATTAAAAAAAAAAAACATTTTTATCAATATTAATTATGCAGAAATATTTTATAATGTGAATTAGATTTAGAATTTGTTTATCTTATAAAATTTGTTAATTGTAGACATTTTATATGATAAATGATTTTATTTTTAACATTTATTGTGTTTGGTATTTTAATACAAACCAGTTTCGATAAAAATCAATATATGTATAATAATTCAAATTATCATTAATTAAAAAAAATAATCTTATGTTACAATAAGTCACCAACTGGCTGGTGTATCCAGAAAGAGATGCATTTGAGAGTATAATTATGCTTTAAGTTACATTAATTAATTTAACTCTAAGCCACTAAGAATTAAATTAATTAATATAAAAAACACAAAAAAATTAAATTAGTTAATATAACCTCAAACATAATTAATCAAAACAAACTGACAGTATAATGCCGTGTTGCCAAATAGTAATAAAGAAACGCGCATGAGTTATGTTGATGAGATTCTACGGGTGTTAAAGAATACTAAAACGTACGGCGCTTGTTCTCATGCGAAAATTTTTACTAAAAGCAATCTCAGAAAAAGAAAAAACAATATAGAATGTAAAAAAATAAGCAAAAAATTTGCAGATGAATTAAATTTTATCTGAGGAACAATACAGGAATTATTCTGTTCTAAAATTTAAAGAAAGTATGTTTTTGTCGCTTTTTTGTACAGGGAGTTTATAAATGAATGGGATTATGTAATCACTTTAAATATGCCGCCTTTTTAAAATTGTTTACTATACTACATATGTTCATATGTTTGCTTGACATTGTCAAAGTTAATCTGTCAAAACAAATAATATAGTCGACAATTTTAAAAAAGCGGCACATTTAAAGTGATTACATAATTCCATTCATTTATAAACTCCCTGTATATTAGAGTAACTGCAGAAATCTTTAGATCGTCTGAGTAAATAACATTTAAGATACATATAGTTAAGATTTAAGTTAAAGAAATATAAATAGTATTACATGAATCAGATTTGCTTTTTTTTGCTTTAAATATTTGCGTCTATAGTTATTTCTCATTTCTTTAGAGTTAACAGTCCGTAAGTAGTCTGCATATTAGAAATATTGTGGTCAAACCATTTTATGCTAACTTTATTTTTGAAATTAATATGAAAAGGAATTTTTATAGACTCTGTTTAAAATATTTTGAAAACTGTTGAGTATATGCACCAACACTTTCACATACTTGATTATAACTTTTAATATAATACACCCATTACTTATAAATAACATCACATATAATTTGAAGTTATATAAATTGCTAGTTAAAACGTTAAACGCTGTAACAATTAAATTTATATTTATATATTAATAATATTAATTAGCTACTGTAACAATTAAATATACGACAGTTATTCATTTCATCAATATCAATAAAAAAATAACATAGATTTTAATAATAATAAATTCCACGAGGAATGTTGTTTTTATTGTTTCCACAAATAAAATTTCACGGTCGCGAAAAAACTGCAAAAACATATCCGCGAAATTCTTATTGTACGCGCTGCAGAGAGTCTTTTCTGTAGCGAACCTCGAAGCAACCCAGTTCGGCGCGGTATTAGCTGCACAAAATAATCTTCACGCACTGTGTGAATCGCGTTGAAGTATAGCAATTATTGCTCTCTGTGTGCAACTCTAATTACCTGTCACGGCAATAGGAATGTTGATGAATCCTGGCCACGACGACATTAGTTGGATTTTAAAGCCGAATTGGATCGAGGAACTGATTAGAACAGATTTAAAAAAAATAGGAACAGACCGCGTGGTATGTACAATGATTTTAACTTTTTAATTATTGTTGTTACAATTTAATTGTTTTAATTATGCGTAATGTGCGAGTATATCAATAATTGTTTTAATTATGTCTAATTTGCGCGTATATAAATTTTAGTATATATTGAGCACGTGTTTCGGTCCCACAAATATTGCTACCCGTTTCTGGAGATCCGGTCTACCGATGATCCAACCCTTAAATACTGTGGAAGTGGATCCTAGATTAATTAAGGAATTAATCCAATAGAGATACAATAATTGTTCCGGAGAAATCCAGCCACGTGGCCGCTCGTTTGGAAGGACCCAAGGACATTCAGCTAAGAGTTTATAATTTATTTCTCACTTTTATTTATAAGATTTGGCGAATAGTTAACTCACGAATTTTTGAATTACTTTCATCACTTGAATATTTTCTTTACCCCCCACAAATACGGTAGCTACCCTATTAGTGCATGTTTAATATTAAGATATATATATATACATTCTATTTTGGTTAACCATAGAAATGAATTGAGTTTCGAAATCGAAACTTGGTATAAATTGATAATTTTTGCTTTATATATAATATCAGATAATACTTTAATTTATATCTTAGTTTTAGTGTGGTGCACGCTACAATTAATTTTGTTTTATAATTATTTTTTTTTTATGACGCATTAAATAATTAAGTTGAGGGATACCAAATCTTTTACTGATTATCCTTTTTTGTGTACTTTTGTTTTTATCATAGTTTTGCATAATTTCGTGATTTCTCAGCACCGCTGTATGTTTGGATATAATATTAAATCACGTGGAGCCCTGTTTAAATCCTTTAACTCACGCCCATCTCCACTTAGTCGGCGGGCTATCCAAACACAAGAATTCAGCGAGGTGATACAACTGAATCTGTATTTTGTTGTACCTAATTAAAAACTCTATGTGATCAATTGCAACGTCGCAAATTGGAGCCCAACGTGGGGCCCGAATGTAAGAAAGTATTGTTAAAAGAAAATATTTTGATGAAAGGAAATATCTTGATTTTATTATATTTTTTTTAAAATTTTTGTTTAAGTGATAAATTGAGAGATTCTTAGCTGGTAGGGCAAATAGTTAGAATTCCATATATTTAAAATTTGATGATAAACGTGGACTTATTAGTTTGACGGGTAGTAATATTTTGTGTTGTGTTTGAAAAATTAAAAAAAAAAAAAAAAAAAAAAAAAAAAGATTATTACGTGTAGTATCGCGCTATTTGTGGAAGTAGTAAATAGACATTTATCATGGATGGTCGTACAATAGAAATCAACCGGCTTAGTCAGGACGAGTTGACTTATCAGTTGCACCTTAGAGGGTTTAAAGATGTAGGTACTTGTAGAGAAATGCGGGCAGCCTTAAGGTCAATTCGTAAGTTAGAGAAATCCGGCGGAAAGCTGACATATCCCCCTTATACTATCAAATTTGATGTTGACTGTGCTGCTGTTGAAGAAAAGATAGCAGAATTAAAAGTGTTAGTAGACGATTTAGATACGGGAGCTGAGTCAGGTCCATATAAGAAAATTTTGACAAAATTAAACCATACCGTTGAACGTTGCAATCGTGCAGTCGCGAAGACGGAAGATGACCGAACGAAGAAGTCGCATCTACTGTTAGACCTTATGATGGTACATACTAACTGCGAGAAGAAAGTGAAAACAGCATCGCGATTACTCATGAATGACTCCACCGCACTAGAGTTATCGACCGCCTCCTTGGCAGAGGAGAATGAAACTGATGCTAGTTCGGACGAGGAACCGCCAACCGTAAATCAAACAAAATTTACTGGTACAGCTGCAAGTGGATCTGGTAGTTCAGTCCCAGTATGTAAGTGGAACCTAGTCTTCGATGGAAACAAATCGGGTCACTCAGTAAACTCATTCCTGGAACGAGTAGAAGAGTTGCGTGTATCTCGCCGAGTGTCACGCCAAGAATTGTATGTTACAGCCAGCGATCTCTTTGAGAAAGACGCACTTTCCTGGTACCGTGCCAACAGAAATTCTTTTATGGATTGGTCTGACGTAAGAAAAGCTCTACAAGAAGAGTTTCAGCCGCCTTTCTATACTGATAAGTTGTTCGATGAGATAAAACATAGGACTCAAGGTCGAGATGAGTCTACGGGCATGTACCTATCAAAAATGGTAAATCTGTTCTCTCGTTTGAACGTATCCGTTCCCCAGTCTACGCAATTACAAGTGATGATCAATAATTTAATGCCGTACTATCAAGACAGATTGGGATATGCTACAATAAAGTCCGTGGAAGACTTGAAAGGAATATGTAAACAGTTAGAAAAACGTAAAGCCGCTTCGGATGCATACGCACCTCCGCCGAATAAAAATAAAAGCCTAGAGCCAGATTTAGCTTATGTTGATACTTATCCTAGTAGAGTATCGGAGTTGCAAACTGCGACAATGACAACGGCCAGAACGTGTTATAATTGTCGACAACCGGGACACATAGCTAGGTATTGTACAAGTACCAAACCAAAAGTAAAATGTTATAAATGTGGCAAGGAAGGTTTTAAAGTAACAAATTGTCCCAACTGTAGGTCTTCGGGAAACGGGAGATGAAGGCATTAGAAGTCGGTCGCTCAATGCCTTCTACAAAAAAATCGAAGACCTATAAAACCAAAACCATTCTGGATTACATACTATCGCACTACAACGAGGATCAAAGGCCATACTTAGAAATTAACATTCTAGGTAGAAAAATTATGGGTTTGCTAGATTCAGGAGCTACTCAGACAGTTCTTGGCCGTGATGGTTGGATAGTATTAGAAAAGTTGGGGTTGAAAGTTAATAAGAAGGAACCTGCTTACGTAATAGTCGCAAATGGCGAAAAATGTATTTGTTTAGGGACTGTTAGTGTACCGGTGTATGTATTAGATAAGTTCTGTGTGATTGAAATGATAGTGGTACCTGACGTCCCGCGTATGTTAATTTTAGGTATTGATTTCTGGAAACAAATGGGTATAGTACCCGATTTAAGAAATGATAATTGGCACTTTACGCCAAGTGAAATAGCTACGATAGAGCCATTAAGAGTGTTGACAACTGTTCAAGAAACAAGATTGAACGAGTTATTAGAAGTCAAATTCAAAGAGATGGGTAATAAATTAGGGTGTACTAATTTGGTGGAGCATGTCATTGATACTGATTCCCCACCAATCAAACAACGGTATTATCGAGTTTCACCGTACGTTCAAAAATGCATTAATAAAGAATTGGATGAAATGATTGCTCAAGGGGTAGTCGAGAGGTCAAATTCGGGTTGGTCGTCTCCAGTCCTGCTAGTCCCTAAGAAAGACGGAAGTTTTAGATTTTGCGTGGACTTTCGTAAATTAAATAGTGTCACGAAGAGGGATGCTTATCCGCTGCCCTACATAGCAGGGATTTTAGACAATCTAAGAAATGCTACTTACTTGTCCTCGTTAGATATAAAGTCGGCGTACTGGCAAGTCCCTGTTGCAAAGAAGTCGCAAGAGTATCTAAGTTTCACGGTTCCTGGAAGAGGATTATTTAAGTTTAATCGAATGCCATTCGGCCTCCATAATGCCCCAGCCACTTGGCAACGCCTAATCGACCGTGTGCTAGGCCCGGAGCTGGAGCCTTATGCGTTTGTTTATTTAGATGACATCATTGTAGTCACCCAAACGTTTGACAAACATTGTGAAATTCTGGAAGAAATCTTTAAGAGATTAAAGGCAGCTAATCTTACCCTGTCTCGAGAAAAATGTAAGTTTTGTCGAGAAAACCTTAAATATTTAGGGTATGTGATAGATAGTCGAGGACTTAATGTAGACCCTGAAAAAGTGACGGCAATATTAAATTTACAAACCCCAAAAAGTGTTACAGAAGTTAGACGCGTACTAGGTATGGCATCCTGGTACAGGAAGTTTATTGCTGACTACTCACTTATGGCAGCCCCGTTACACGATTTACTAAAAAAGTCAAAGAAGTTTGTTTGGACGAACGACTGTGAAACTGCATTCCAGAAAATAAAAACTGCATTAGTGTCTGCTCCAGTACTCAAGTGCCCAAATTTTGAAAAACCTTTTGTGCTACAGGCAGACGCCAGTGGATATGGAATTGGCGCGGCGCTAACGCAGTCAGATGAAAATGGAGAGGAATATGTTATTTGCTACCTAAGTAGGTCACTGAGCAAAGAAGAAAAGAAATATACGACTACAGAAAGAGAGTGCCTTGCGGTTATATGGTCCATTGAAAAGCTTAGACCCTATCTGGAGGGGGCGAGCTTCTCAGTAATAACCGACCATCATTCATTGGTGTGGTTGAACCACTTAAAAGACCCCCATGGTCGCTTGGCAAGATGGGCAGTACGCCTACAACAATTTAGTTTTAACGTAATCCATCGTAAGGGAAAAGACCATGTGATACCAGATGCATTATCCCGAGGTGTGCCAGAGTTAGAAGTAATAGATTTAGGAGAAGCTGTAGATAAGTGGTATGACCAGTTAAGAAATAAGATTTTAGAGGACCCTATAAAATACGCAGCGTACAGAGTTTCAGGCAATGATATCTTTAAATACGTTGAATGTAGTTATCCAGAATTACGAGATGAGACAGACTATTGGAAAAAAGTAGTGAGAAAAGGAGACAGGGAGAAAATATTGTATGATTCTCATGATAACCCTACTTCTGGACACCTAGGTGTCTTGAAAACATTTAAACGTGTTTCTCTCTTGTATTACTGGCCGAAAATGAAGTCAGATATAGCGCGATATGTAAAACGTTGCACAGTTTGTTTGGCAAGTAAGCCAGAACAACAGAAAATAAAAGGATTTATGAAAAGTCACCCGGTGGTAAGTCGCCCCTGGGAGATGATCTCTACAGATTTGATAGGACCATTCCCACGATCAACTAAAGGCCATAAGTTTGTACTGGTAATTTCAGATTATTTCAGCAAATATACCGTTATGTATCCTCTTCGTGCGGCTACCGCTGACAAGGTCACGAATTTAATTGAAAATGAAGTGTTTCTAGTATATGGTGTGCCTAAATATGTGCTATGCGATAATGGAGTTCAATATAAGTCGCATAAATTCCAGGGTATGTGTAATTCCTACGGAACGAAAATTATTTTCAATTGTTTCTTTCACCCCCAAGCTAACCCGTGTGAGAGAGTCAATCGGGTTATTAAAACGATGATGATTTCTTACATAAAGAATGACGATCAAAAGAAATGGGACTCAAATCTACCAAAAATAGCGTGTGCCATTAGAACATGTTATCACGAAGTAACAGGTTTCTCGCCCTACTTCATCAATTTTGGTAGAGAAATAGAACTAAACCCTGAAAGAACCGGAGAGATTGACCCTCAGAATGTGGACTTTGGTAAGCGCAATCCTCAAATAAAATCAGAAGTTTTGAAGAAAATATATGAGCAGATTAAGGGTAAAATAGGTGACGCGTACAAAAAGAACTCATCTGCATATAATTTGAGAAGACGGAACATTGAATTCCAGGAAGGTGACTTGGTCTGGAAACGGAATTACGTACTGTCTGATGCATCGAAAAATTTTAGTTCGCGCCTGGCACCAAAATATATAGGTCCCTTTAAAATTAGGAAAAAGATATCTTATGGAGTATATGAACTCGAAGATAATGACGGTGCTTTACGTGGACGGTGGCACGTTAAAGATTTGAAAGCTCATCCTACAGATTAAAAAAATTGGAATTCGCTCTGGTCGCAGGGGCTGTAGGAATACTCGGCCACGAATTCTCCGTAGAAGTACAAATCTTCTAAGATTGACGCTATGTCATGCGATGTGCTAGTTACGACTTACATGATTTGGCTACCGTATTTCTTCTACAGCAAAATGTTTAATTAAGTAAATATATATGTATTGCATACATGTATATTTCTTTTAAGTAAGGGGGGAATTTGTAACAATTAAATTTATATTTATATATTAATAATATTAATTAGCTACTGTAACAATTAAATATACGACAGTTATTCATTTCATCAATATCAATAAAAAAATAACATAGATTTTAATAATAATAAATTCCACGAGGAATGTTGTTTTTATTGTTTCCACAAATAAAATTTCACGGTCGCGAAAAAACTGCAAAAACATATCCGCGAAATTCTTATTGTACGCGCTGCAGAGAGTCTTTTCTGTAGCGAACCTCGAAGCAACCCAGTTCGGCGCGGTATTAGCTGCACAAAATAATCTTCACGCACTGTGTGAATCGCGTTGAAGTATAGCAATTATTGCTCTCTGTGTGCAACTCTAATTACCTGTCACGGCAATAGGAATGTTGATGAATCCTGGCCACGACGACATTAGTTGGATTTTAAAGCCGAATTGGATCGAGGAACTGATTAGAACAGATTTAAAAAAAATAGGAACAGACCGCGTGGTATGTACAATGATTTTAACTTTTTAATTATTGTTGTTACAATTTAATTGTTTTAATTATGCGTAATGTGCGAGTATATCAATAATTGTTTTAATTATGTCTAATTTGCGCGTATATAAATTTTAGTATATATTGAGCACGTGTTTCGGTCCCACAAATATTGCTACCCGTTTCTGGAGATCCGGTCTACCGATGATCCAACCCTTAAATACTGTGGAAGTGGATCCTAGATTAATTAAGGAATTAATCCAATAGAGATACAATAATTGTTCCGGAGAAATCCAGCCACGTGGCCGCTCGTTTGGAAGGACCCAAGGACATTCAGCTAAGAGTTTATAATTTATTTCTCACTTTTATTTATAAGATTTGGCGAATAGTTAACTCACGAATTTTTGAATTACTTTCATCACTTGAATATTTTCTTTACCCCCCACAAATACGGTAGCTACCCTATTAGTGCATGTTTAATATTAAGATATATATATATACATTCTATTTTGGTTAACCATAGAAATGAATTGAGTTTCGAAATCGAAACTTGGTATAAATTGATAATTTTTGCTTTATATATAATATCAGATAATACTTTAATTTATATCTTAGTTTTAGTGTGGTGCACGCTACAATTAATTTTGTTTTATAATTATTTTTTTTTATGACGCATTAAATAATTAAGTTGAGGGATACCAAATCTTTTACTGATTATCCTTTTTTGTGTACTTTTGTTTTTATCATAGTTTTGCATAATTTCGTGATTTCTCAGCACCGCTGTATGTTTGGATATAATATTAAATCACGTGGAGCCCTGTTTAAATCCTTTAACTCACGCCCATCTCCACTTAGTCGGCGGGCTATCCAAACACAAGAATTCAGCGAGGTGATACAACTGAATCTGTATTTTGTTGTACCTAATTAAAAACTCTATGTGATCAATTGCAACGTCGCAACGCTTATTTCCTACTAGATAACTATCTAGTTATTTTAATCTACAGTTAGCATTAAACCATTTATGTAATACAAATCAAATTAAGTAAACTGATAATTAGCCTAACTAGACTAGTGGTAGCGCACTAGAATATGATAATGCAATCACTAGTCTTTAGTGTAATTAAAACTCTGTTAAAACAACAAGTAGTATTCAATTGTTGACACAGATAAAACAATTTTTAAATTTTTTATATTTTTAATAATCATCAACTTTAGTCGTTTTCTAGCAAGCTTACTTCAGTTACTTAAAAGTATGTTCGTACGTCATGAATGTCTTTGAGAAGTTACTCATTAGAAAATAAAAAGTGACCACTGTTTTGTTTACAGTTTAGATGACAGTTTTAAAAAATATAAATTAGGATTTTCAAGATGTTAATTTTATAATTATTTATTTTAATGGTTTTATAATAAATTATTTTCTTTTTGTGTCTATGAACACCCGTGCAATGTTTCATTGTATTAAATTAAATAATTTTAACGCATATTTGTAATTCTCATTTGTAGCTTTTATACTTTACTTTATAACTAGTAATTTACATTACCGTGTGAAGAATATTGATTGGCATCGTCGTGAAGGTAAACAATTTTGTTATTGCTAAATACAATATAAAAAACACAGAGTAAGATAAATAATAAAAATAATAATTAAAAAATTTAACTTTAATTTTATCCAGAAACAATCATTTGTCAACTGAAAAAAATCCGTACGCAATAAGTGAACAAAATTTACAAGAACTATTTTTTGTGAATGCGTGGGCTGGCATAATACGAGATGTTTTAATAGAGCCAAAAAGACTCAACAGACAATTATATCTTAAATTTGTTTAAGAGTATCTCTTTGACAGTATCTCACTTAACTTGAGAAATACAGACTAGTTTATGCACAACGGTGCAACTACACATTTCAGCATCGAAATCCGTCGGTTTTTGAACAGAATATTCAACGATTGTTGGATAGGTTGAGGAAGAACTCAACCGTGGCCTGCTAAGTCTCCTGACCTAAACAGTCTTGATATATTGTTTCGGGAACACTTAAAATGTTTGGTTTATAACTGGCTAATAAACACAGAAGAAAAGCTAATAAAATCAAAGCTTCATTACAAACTATTCAAAACACCAATTGGAGGATCACTTTTTCAACATCTTCTATAATTTTTGTTTTAAACTTTGTATGCATTTTCATGTTTCTTTTTTAATGTTTTTGTTAATTATTATTGTTATTAATAATGATAATAATTAATTATTGCACTATTACAATTAAATTTTAAATCAAATTTTTTATAACTGTGGTAAAAAAAATTAGCCTGTATTTTAGAAAAGAAGCATTTTAGACCATAACTTTACAGAAAAATTTTGTGTTAGACGAGGAATAATAATAATAATACCTTCCCGACATTTATTAACACCTTATATATGTAACACCTATATATATATATATATATATATATATATGTATATATAAATGGTTCTTAAAAAAAAATGGTGGAATTTGTTTGGGTGCATCCTCAGAAAGTGATCTTTATGCAAAAAAAGTAACCCATGCCAAATTGATGATTTTTTTTTTAATTCTCCGTAGTTTTATTGCTAGAGAAAATCTAGGAATTTAACTGAATCTATAATATTCATAATTTAATTGTTCAATAATTATTGAAACAAGAAAAATTAAAATTTCACGTATCACATAATAAAAAAGTTGAGAAAATAAGGATAAATATCATTGTAAAATTCTCAAGTGACTTTTTATATTTATATTTTTTTAAATTTGTTTTTATTTATTTTTTTTCTGATTTTAACCAAATGTTTCTGCTCATCAAATGATGTTCTTTTTATCTCTATTGTATTTCCATCTACTGGTATGAAACATGATGCTTTCTAGTTCCGATAATAGTCTGAGCTTGGTCAAATGTGCATTTTAACTTCCGTTTATGTTTTTGTATGTCTGAACCAGGTACCCACAAGCATCTGAAGAGAACAATAACATTAGAACTTGTTAATACTTTAATGTTCACTGACAAAGATTACAAAGTATAAAAAAATTGATTATTATTAATTATATTAATTATTTTACCTAATACTTTCAATTGCGAATTGAAACATCTTAAGAGAAGTAGTGATTTGCTTCTCTAGAAGAGATCTTAAACAATAGTTCATGACAGAGACCATCACATTCTGTCATCTGTCATCTGTCATCTGTCATCTGTCATCTGTCATCTGTCATCTGTCATCTGTCATCTGTCATCTGTCATCTGTCATCTGTCATCTGTCATCTGTCATCTGTCATCTGTCATCTGTCATCTGTCATCTGTCATCTGTCATCTGTCATCTGTCATCTGTCATCTGTCATCTGTCATCTGTCATCTGTCATCTGTCATCTGTCATCTGTCATCTGTCATCTGTCATCTGTCATCTGTCATCTGTCATCTGTCATCTGTCATCTGTCATCTGTCATCTGTCATCTGTCATCTGTCATCTGTCATCTGTCATCTGTCATCTGTCATCTGTCATCTGTCATCTGTCATCTGTCATCTGTCATCTGTCATCTGTCATCTGTCATCTGTCATCTGTCATCTGTCATCTGTCATCTGTCATCTGTCATCTGTCATCTGTCATCTGTCATCTGTCATCTGTCATCTGTCATCTGTCATCTGTCATCTGTCATCTGTCATCTGTCATCTGTCATCTGTCATCTGTCATCTGTCATCTGTCATCTGTCATCTGTCATCTGTCATCTGTCATCTGTCATCTGTCATCTGTCATCTGTCATCTGTCATCTGTCATCTGTCATCTGTCATCTGTCATCTGTCATCTGTCATCTGTCATCTGTCATCTGTCATCTGTCATCTGTCATCTGTCATCTGTCATCTGTCATCTGTCATCTGTCATCTGTCATCTGTCATCTGTCATCTGTCATCTGTCATCTGTCATCTGTCATCTGTCATCTGTCATCTGTCATCTGTCATCTGTCATCTGTCATCTGTCATCTGTCATCTGTCATCTGTCATCTGTCATCTGTCATCTGTCATCTGTCATCTGTCATCTGTCATCTGTCATCTGTCATCTGTCATCTGTCATCTGTCATCTGTCATCTGTCATCTGTCATCTGTCATCTGTCATCTGTCATCTGTCATCTGTCATCTGTCATCTGTCATCTGTCATCTGTCATCTGTCATCTGTCATCTGTCATCTGTCATCTGTCATCTGTCATCTGTCATCTGTCATCTGTCATCTGTCATCTGTCATCTGTCATCTGTCATCTGTCATCTGTCATCTGTCATCTGTCATCTGTCATCTGTCATCTGTCATCTGTCATCTGTCATCTGTCATCTGTCATCTGTCATCTGTCATCTGTCATCTGTCATCTGTCATCTGTCATCTGTCATCTGTCATCTGTCATCTGTCATCTGTCATCTGTCATCTGTCATCTGTCATCTGTCATCTGTCATCTGTCATCTGTCATCTGTCATCTGTCATCTGTCATCTGTCATCTGTCATCTGTCATCTGTCATCTGTCATCTGTCATCTGTCATCTGTCATCTGTCATCTGTCATCTGTCATCTGTCATCTGTCATCTGTCATCTGTCATCTGTCATCTGTCATCTGTCATCTGTCATCTGTCATCTGTCATCTGTCATCTGTCATCTGTCATCTGTCATCTGTCATCTGTCATCTGTCATCTGCCATCTGTCATCTGTCATCTGTCATCTGTCATCTGTCATCTGTCATCTGTCATCTGTCATCTGTCATCTGTCATCTTTCTTCTGAAATTAAAAAAGCGGCATATTTAAAGTGATTACATAATCTCAGACTTTGTATAATGTAAACACAGTTGTAATAATCAAGCGTTGTTTTAATCTCTGTCAACAGTGCAGTGTTATGCTTTACCGTCTGGGTTGATTTTATGTGATACGTGAAATTTCAATTCTTTTTGTTTGAACTACTAAACAAGTTAATTATGAATATAGATTATCGTTATCTTTTAGTCAAATTCGTAGTTTTTTTTTTGTCTGCCCTCTAGCGATAAAACTAGTTTGTATCGACAGAAATTTTTCCGTTCTTCAACTTTGTTTTCTTAAAAGTTTTGAAAAAAATGCATACTTCTTAATCAGAATCTCAAAAACAATGTAATGCAAACGAATTTTTAAATTTTTTGACCTCATATTAGCTACTTCAAACTCCGAGTTTCATATCCAAACTTTCAGAATTTATTTATTCATGTTGGAAGAATATTTTCCCAGAATTACAAGTCAATTTATTTTGATAGAAAAATTTTACGCTTGTTTGAAAATGTCTCTGCGTTTTTTGTCAAAAATGGCCAACTTTGAAACACTATATCTCCGGAAGTACTTAAGTAAACATAAAAAACCTTAAACATTCAAAATATATATTAAATAAAGAACATTTTGAGCCCTTGTGAGTCTAATTATATTGTGATTTTGCAATGTGGCACTACTTTAAAGTGACTCCAATCTGTCAATAGAAGTTTAGTAGAAAGGGGGACAATATTACGCTACAGTACTCTAGATGTGATCTCACCAGAACATTGTACAAGATAAGAAAAGCCCGTATGTTACTAAAATCAGCCGTAGATCTTTTAAAAAAGCTTAGCATCTTGTTAGCTTTATTAATAACAAAATCTAAATAAAAATTGAACGACAGTTTAGAATCAAGCAAAACTCCTAGGTCACGGATTGAGTCGACTTTTTCTAAACCAGTACCGTTCAAAGTATAGATGAAATTAACAGGATTTTTGCTTCTTAAAAATGATATAAACTGACTTTTTTAATATTAAGATCCATGTGGTTAATACACACCATTTATTAACCGCTAGTAAATCCCTTTGCATGGTAAGACAATCAGCAATAGTGCTAACTCTACGATATATCTTTACATTATCTGCAAATAACAAGTGGTGTTTAAAATATCTGATATGTCATTAATAAAAATTGAAAATAAGACAGATCCCAAATGGGACCCTTGGGGTACACCTGATGTCGCCTTAATGGAATGAGATAGATAATTCTTAATTTTAACTTGCTGAACACGTTCACTTAAATACGACGTTAACCATTTAAGCAATGCATTACCGACACTATATGCACTCAATTTGTTAGTTAGCAGGTCATGGTTAACATAATCAAATGCTTTACTGCAATCCATGTAGATTGCATGAACCTCTTTACCAATTCTCAATACTTTGATTATATAATTAGTAAATACAAACAAGTTTGTTTAAGTTGATTTTTTCGGGAAAAAACCGTGCTGTTGATGAATAATTATATTTTTAAAAGCATCAAAGAAGCGTTCATATATTCATTTTTCAAACATTTTTGGCAGTACCGACAGGATTGTTATTAGCCTGTAATTAGTTACATTCGATTTGGAACCGAATTTAAAGATTGGTACAATATAAGATTGTTTCCACAAATTGGGAAGGTTCCTCATAACAATGAAAACGAATAAATTTGTTGGAGTGGGTAAGTTAACGTTTGGCAACAGTTCAGTAGAAACAAAGAACGCAAGTTATCTGGTCCAGGACTACTATCAACTTTCAGTTTTGCCAATGTTTCCAGCACACAGTCTAAGCTTACTATAATATTAGTTATATTTACGGAAATATTAGATACAAACGCGGATTGAATGTGTGTAGGAGGTTTATACACCAATGATAAAAAGTCTGCAAAAAGATTGGCAATGTCAACTACATTTGTAGCCGTATTATTGTGTAAACTCATTGAGAAGGGAATACCGTTAAATTTATTTTTACTTAGGACAAAAGACCAGAATAGTTTAAATTTATCGGGTATAGACTGTTTAACATTATCCAAATATAAAGTCTCGGATTTGCAGTTAGATCTCAATCTTGTAAAGACAGCATAGTCGGAAGCTAAAAATGATGTTTTTCGCTTTTTATGAACATCTTTTTTAGATAAAAATAAATCAATTAGTTTTCTGGAAAACCAAAGTGGAAAGCAGCGACGTTTGCTAACTGTGTTTTTAGGTACATACACGCATCATGTACAGATTCACATAGATTAAGAGTAGACCAATTAGTGCGGGCTAAGAATTTATTAATTTCTACGTAGTTAACACGTTTAAAATCATATTTCAAGTAAGTTTCATCATCAATAGCAGCACATTCTCTGATTACAACACTAATATAATAATTAAAATCACCGGTGATTACTATTCTACTTTCAAGAAACTTTAAGATGGCATTTTAAGTACTTCTACATGGCCAGCGTATAAATCTATAGGAGATCTGAGAGGTATATAGCTGCAACTAACAATTAGTTCAGATAGCTCAAAACTGATTTTGACAATAACTATTTCAAGGTTATCATTTAAAGATACGACTGTAGATTTTAGATTTTTCTTAACACCTATTAAAACTTCGCCACCACTGCTTTTAGAGCTGGTGTTAACATTTCTGTCCATCTGATAAACAATATCCCTTCTATATTTCAGTAAGAGCCAAGACATAAAAATCTTCCGTCAAACACGAACAAAAAAAATCAACTAACTTATTACGTAGGTCTCTCACATTTTGGTAATAAAGCAAATAAAGAAGGAAATCCGGTATTATTATTAATTGTACATTATTCTTATTTAAGCAAGTAGGTGAAGAAACTAATTTGATTATAATTGATGAGTGCTCTTTTAATGTTTTTAAAATCTTATCAAGCACATCATTGTTTACGATAACTAAATTGATACAGTTATTGCATTTCCACGAGATTGCTTTATTGTCCGTAATAGCTTTGACTATGGTTTTAGTTAGACCCGCACATTTGTTGCCATGAAAACAGTGACGACAAACAGTGCACCGTACATGGTCGTTTTCCACTGGCAGTATGCACTTAGCACAGTTAGAAAGCGACATTTTTTAAATAAAAATATAATATGTTTAAAATATAATGAGTAAATAAATAAAATCAAACTAATGTAAATGAGATATAGATAAATAAATATATATCATACACAAAATGTCAGGACCGTAGCAAAAGGTACGGCTGCCTGTGTGCAAAACTTAAATATGCCGCTTTTTATAGCATATAAAGTAAAGCTCATGACTGTTGCTAAACAGATTTAAATGTATTTTGAAATTTTTGAGACTCACCGCAAAATATTCAAGTACCATCAGTGCTTTATCTTTTTTTGCACAAAATCACATTTTTATTACTTTTTGGACTAAAAAACAGCATTTATTGAAAACTTTAATCCAAAATTGCTTTTTTTGTTTAAATGTTAGTCTAAAACAGTATCTTTTACTGTATTTTCTTTCTTTTTTAATTTTTTTTATATTTTGTCAAAAACAGCATTTTTTACACTTTTTAGTCTAAAATTGTTTTTTGTTTAACTTTTAAGCTAAAACAGTATTTTTATTAGTTTTCTGTAACTTTTTTGCACAAAATCACGTATTTTGATTACTTTTTGTTCTAAAATGCAGTTTTATTAAGTTTTTAATCAAAAACATTATTTTTTAACACATTTTAGTCCAAGATTCATTTTTTTGTTTAATTTTTAGTCTTTTTTTGAAGTTTTTTATAACTTTTTTGCTCAAAATTACGTTTTTGATTGCTTTTTATTTGAAAATGCAGTTTTTATTAAGTTTTGATTTAGAAATAGCATTTTTTGAACACGTTTTAGTAAAAGATTGCTTTTTTAGTTTAACTTTTAGTCCAAAAACAGTCTTCTTTATAGGCTTTGTGTAACTGTTTTTGCACAAAATCACAATTATTATCACTTTTTGGTCTAAAAAGTTATCACTTTCTAGTCTAAGAAAAAAAATTTACTCAAAAACCTAATAACATTTTAGTCCAAAATTGCTTGCTTTGTTTCATTTTTAGTTGAAAACAGTATTTTTATGAGTTTTTTATAACTTTTTTGCACAAAATCACATTTTTTATTACTTGTTGGTCTAAAAATCATTTGTTAATAAGTTTTTGGTCAGAACCAGCATGTTCTGAACACTTCAATCTAAAATTGTTTTTTGTTTGTTTATTTTATAGTTCATAACAGTATTTTTTATGAGTTTTCTTGTACAAAATCACATTTTTAATTATTTTTTGGTCTAGAAAGCATTTTCTGTTAAATTTTTAGTCAAAAACAACGTTTTTAAAACATTATTTTTGCTAAGCTTTTTTTAACTTTCTAGCACATTATTACATTAATTTTTGGTCTAGAAAGCATGTTCTATTAAGTTTTTAGTCAAAAACAACGTTTTCTACACACTTTAATTCAAAATTATTTCTTTTATTTAATTTTGAGTTTAAAACAGTATGTTCTAATGATTTTTTTGAACCTTTTTTGTATAAAATCACATTTTTAACATACGTCTATAAAGCATTTTTTTATTAAATTTGTAGTCAAAAACAACGTTTTCTAAAAATTTAATCTAAATTTGCTTCTTTTGTTTAATTTTGATTTTAAAACAGTATTTTCTGAGTTAAGTTTTTTTTAACTTTTTCGCACAAAAACAGGTTTTTAGTCAAAAATATCATTTTCTGGAAATGTTTAAAATTGTTTTTTTTTTCTTAAAGTGGTACGTCTAACGCAATCCCTTTTTTCCATTTGTGCACCTTTGATTGTTACTCTTTTGATAGTTGCATTAATCAAAATCAGATTCAAGTACATTAAGCATTTTTGTGGATTTTTATTTGCTAGTCCGCTTCAAGATTAACTTCTTCTTCTTCTTGTTTGCAATTAAGAACTGTCTTGTTATCTGCCTTCTAGCTTTCTATTGACGTCCAGCCTAAAAGTTTTCTACTTTGAGAAATTTGGTTTTTATCTCATTTGGCTATTCTGTTGTAGTTCATTCTATCCACATGGTCTTCTATTGTCATATTTGTAATTTGACCAATCTATTATTTTTGTGCTCCTTATTAATCTTTTAGTTTTAAATGTTTCTGCGTTGGTTTTAGCGGCGTAGGTTAGGATCAGCCGCACACAAGTTTTATAGATTCTAACTTTGCCCATTTACCTTCTATACTCCTTTGGAATACAAATGTGTTCCTAATGTTTGACTACAAAGCATTAAACAAGAAATTAACAACAAAGTCTAACCACCATTCAGCCAGAGAGCTATCTACGACAAAATAAGTCTAAAATGACAAAAATAATATTTTGATAAAGCGACTATCTCATCAAATTTAAATAAAATACATTTTTGGCCGCTTTAATTATTTGGCAGCCGTGTGCACCGCACACACTGCACGGCCTTGCAGAATGTAGGCGACTTCGAAAAAGACAAACAGAAAAAGGCGCGGAAGAGTGAAGGAAAATATGAAGGAATAAAAACCAAGGGCAAGCAAAATAAATATGAGGTTACATAAAAAATAAAATTAAGCAAATAATTAATATAAAAGCTCAATTAATTATTTCATCTTTAATTATAATTGTTTTAAGCATAAATTAAAAATGTAAAATGATACAAACGATAAAAAAACCTAAATAAAATATAAAGTTGAACTATTTGATAAGCTTGTGATGTTTATCATTTAGATTAGCATCTTACCAACTGAGTAAATAAATGTGTGATAGTCCAGTCTATTTTAAAAATGAAAGCATATTGTTGTATCAAAATTACCATTCAGAAACTAAACCACATCATTGTAGTATGAACAAGAGTAATTAATATTTTCTTCATTTATCTTGTAGAAATTTTTTATATTTAACATATTTATTTATAAATAATAAAATATTCTACTATTTATGATTAATATGGCATTGAAAATGCAAATAAATTTGCGAAACATGTTTGCCATAAATAAATAATTTTATAGTAGAATATTTTATTATTTATAAATAAATATGTTAAATATGAAGAAAAGTAGATAAATTTAAAAGAAGATTTTTATAATATTGCTTTTCAAACAAACATCAGATTTTATATCGGCTTGGTCAGTTTCAAAACTTTTGGATTTTTAAAAAGGTGAAAAGATATTTTGACTGAACTATTATTGCAGTAACGTTTTAATAATTTAATAGACTGAGCATTTCTTAGTTAATTTTTTGTTCATGCAATATATTATAAAGTTTCTGTTATATTAATTATTTTTTTATGATTTGAAGTATGAATTTATTATTAAGCTATTACTGATTTTACCATATAATTTTGTATAATTTTTATCGAGCTTTTGTTATATTTATTGACACGTATTAATCATATTTATCTAACGTTTATGATATTTCAATCAAACTAATGAGTCGTGTAAGGTACAGTTAAACACGAATAGTATGACCTCTATAATAGACAACTTAGTATACACAAAAATTATGTTAAATGTGGTTAAACTAATGCCTTTGCCCGTTTTAGCATTTTTCATTTGCGCTTACATTTTAAACACTCCATGGGCGACGTTGTTCTGGGATTGAAAAATGCTAAAACGGGCATAAGGCATAAGGTATAAGTTTAACCACATTCAACATAATTTTTGTGTATACTAAGTTGCCTATTATAGAGGCCACACTATTTGTGTCTGGCTTTAATAAACATAATTTGCTATTGTTTGATAAAATGATACTAGATTTGAAAATAAAAATGTTAGCAACGAGTTATAAAAATTTGCTTTGTTTACAATGCAAATGCAAATGAGGTTAAGTTAACATTAACTAATATTACTCATAAATACCTTAATTACCGTAAGCTAATATTAAAAGTAAAACTTCACAGATACTTGCTGGACTATTAGAGAACTGAGTGTAGCAATTTCACTAATTATTTGTAAATATTAGTACTTATAAAAGAAGATGGATAAGTAGGTTTCAGGTCTGTATCACATTATATAAACTACTACATTATATTTTTTAAATACATTATTCCTAATTATCTCCAAAACTTTTGTAGCAAACATTTTAGAAAATATCTATAAAATTATATTATAAAATCAAGAGGGTTTTTAAAATGTCTCATTTCAAATTTGTTGTGGATGTCTACAAAACGTATTACTTATTGTTCCACCGTCTGCGTTTGATGCAAGGCTACAGTTCTAAATCCTCACCCTACCGTACGCCATCCATTCCATGGAGTCACTAAAACTGACTAAAACACTCTACATTCGCCGGCGATCGATCTCGCACTTCCTTGCATTTACATTTGTTTCGAGTTCAAACTGAGTTTTGATTATATTTGGCCCAGTGCTCCACTGCCACTGACACAACTGTTTCAATATGATTTACGATTCCATCGGCGTTCCGTAATCTGGAATTCTGCCATATTCCCACAATATCGCATCATGTACAGTCGAATTAATTCGGATGTTACCGACGTGTCGGATAGCGGGGCGATTATCACTAAATTATGCAATGTTATTCGGCCTCTGGGGTGTGTTAATCAATTACAGTCAAACGACAATTAATACAATTGACCTGTCCGCTGAACACACATTGGTCTATTTTCCTAGATAATTAAATATTTCTTTATGTATTGTTAATATCATTTTAAATTATTAACAAATTAGTTTATCTCTAAAAGCATCAATGAACTCAATATCAAATCGTATTTATGTAACAAATCTAACACATTAAAAATCTGCTACCGTGTTTTGATAATCATGTTAATTTTTAGAACAATAATACTCATTGACTTTGCTTCAAAAATAATTGCGAAGACTTGCAATAATTATTAATATAGAACTTTTTATGATTATTGCTTTACAGTCAAGAAGATTTGATTTAAACTGGTCTTAGTTAGATAAAAACCGTGTTCAAAAATCAACTTTTATATGATGCACGGTACTACTTAATTATCATTTTTTAATAAAGTATGTAAAGCACACGGTTTATCAATAAAAATGTACGACAAAGACAATTTTTTAGTTAGTTAGTTTAGATTTTTGGCATATCAGCCTAAGAAGACTATTAATGCCAATTCTTTCCTCTAACTATAAAAATAGCATATTTAAGAATAAAATTAAATAAATAAAAAAGATAAAATAAACATTCACAAACTATTAAAGACCATAGCAAAAATGACTAGATAATTCCAACAGTGTCTAGTGTGTAAAAGGTTCTAAACACTGCTGAATTTTACAATACTCAAACATCACAATAAATTAACATTTATATCTATATACCCAAATAAATCGATCTGATTGCTCAAGACAATCGACAAACTGGGTGATAATTCAGAAGCAGCTCTATATTTCGGAAACTGCTGACAATCCAATAAAATATTACAAACAATTAATGGAACATTACAGATATCACAGACAGGCGGCACGTCAAATGCCTACAAATGCCTGTAAGTCTATCGACAGTAACCGATGCAAAGTTGCGTGAGAATAACCTCTTCCCTACGCTTTGGCCTGCATGACAAACTTTACGGTGTAATGTCACTTTTAGTATATTGCAGCTTGTTGTCTTGAACAGCAAACCACTTTGTCTGCTAGCTAGACAACATCGGTTGTTGTAAAAAATCCCTAACTTAAGCTTTTTCTGTAACATTATCAGCGCTAGCCAATTTGGTAAGCGCCAACTTTTTCATTGGCACTGATACCTACGTGACTGAAAATCCAGACAAAACAAAGAGTGGCATTTAATTCAGACACCTGAAGCAAAACCAAATTAATTTGCTTTAGTAAATAATGATCAGGATATTAATAATCTATGGCATTTAATGCACTCAACATATAACATAAAATGTACCTGCATTTAGTTGGATGTAGAAAAGAGCCTGGTAGATAGCATACAGTTCTGCAGTATAAACACTGCTAACACTTGGCAAGCCAAATGTAAATTGTAGCTCATCTACTAAAAAAGCACAACTCACATCGTCGCTATTTTTTGAGCCATTGTTAAAAATTAATAAAAAGTTGCATTTACGTGCCTCTCTTGAATTCAGTTCGATATCCAACTGGTAAAGTTGATGCTTAGCTCATTCTCGATAACTCCATATTTAACGTTGAAAGGTCCAAGTAGAATTGCGACAGTAAGGCAGTTCGTAGACATCGGGGAGTTAAAAATCTAGTTACCGTATCCTAATGTTGTATAAATTGTAAAAACCATTATTATGCACGACAAAAAACGTTAAATGCAAACGTTTAGCTTTTAGTTTTGCAGCGTACCTAACAGTCAAAATCTTACGCCATAGACAGAGTGATGGTTCAGCTGCCTCGCACAAAACATTAGCAATAAAGCTAGTGCGGAATGCGCCAGTGCTAACCAAACTTTTGTATGGCAAACAGAATTATCAATACGTAATGTGGATAGAGCTGCTGAAACATAAGTTATAAAACCTTAATCTAGTTTTGAACGCGCCAAAGCGCGATGCAAAAGTAGCATTGTTTTCCAATCCGCTTTTCATGACTTGTCACTTAACGACCTGAGCAAGTTTAGTGCCGGAACACATCTTGAACTCATATTTATAAAATGGGGACGCTAAATCAACGCACGGTTAAATTGCAACTTTTTACTAGTAAAAAAAGTGAATCCATTGTTATTAGCCCAGTTCAAAACGTAGTTGATTGTTAACTGAAGTTGACGCTCTATGTTGGCATGTTTCTCAAAGCACAATAGATAGGTACGTCATCAACATACATACATCCGCTTATCGAATGCTTGATATTGACTTTTAACGTTAATTGCTATCATAAATAGTGTCACGCTTAAAATGAGCTTTTGAGAAATACCATTCTGTTGTTGACGCATGCCTAAAATGCTGTCACCTACACGTATTTTAAATGAACAGGACTTTAAAAAACAATGCCATGCTTCCTCAAATACCCTACAAATGAAGTGTTTGTTAAACTTTGTATTTCCTTGTCATGTCATATGCTTTTGCAATGTCTAAAAATACAGCGACAAAATGTTGATTCTGTACAAAAGTATTTGTAATTGCTGTATTCAGCTAAACAAGGTGATCAGTTATAGAACAATGACGCTTTAAACCTCATTGTATATGATCAATTATACCCTTTGAGTCTAACTTGCATAAGCAACTAGTTAGAGAGATAAGCTTATAGTTTGTTAGGAGCATTTTATCTTTATCAGGTTTAAGTACTAGTACTATGATAGCTATCTTCCACGACTTAAGGCAGTACCTTGACAACCATGCACGGTTATAAACTGTTAAAATATATTTTGTTTTTGTCAGAGACAAATGACAAATATTTTTTCTCAATGTTAGTTTTGATTTCTTAAAAATGTTCATCGTAATCCTCATTACTGGCAGCGTCAAAATAAACATTGACCAAAACATTTAAAAATGTTGAAGAAATTGGTAATAATTTGATCACCTGACAATAACCCATTAACAAGTGCAAATGTAGTTTGGCCAGATTTTTTTCTGACTTATCCCACACCTTTCCGATAAGAGTTTTCAAATTGATAGATGTAACGTGTTTTGACCATAATTCTTTTTTAGTTTTTCTGCAAGTTTTTTCTACTTTAAATAAGCTAACAGGTTTTCTTCAGTTGGAAAATGATTTAACCTTAAAAGAAACATTCACAATCAAAATTCCACCAAGGAACGGGCTCTTTGCAAGGTTTTTTTGAAGACATGGGAATACTCGCATGCGCTGCTTGTATGATAGAATCGGTGAAAGTTTCAACATTTTTGTTTATAGTGGTCTAAACACAGTTATCATAATCAAACACTTGAACAAAATTATTCTAATTAGCATCTTTTATTTTCCAATTCTGATGACGGTTTTTATAGATTTTATGACCAAGCACGCAAATAAATATTGGAAAGTGGTGGGAAATGTTTCAAACTTTCTAATTCAATAATGCAGCAACACTTGGAAAACAAATTGAGAGGTCAAAGGCCAAAAACAATCTATTGGCTACGAAAAAGTAGGTATTGTTACTTTTATTTAAGATAATTAAATCCATTTTTGAAAATAGATTAGCCAAGTTACCTTGCACATCAGTTTGAGTTGAGCCCTACAAGGTGTTATGAGCATTAAAATCACTCATAAAAAAATGAGGACAAAAGTTGTTCAAGTAATTGATCAATCAAACTGTCAGTGAAAAAAAGAGATGTAATTGAACGGCTACTGTTTTTAATGAAGTGTTGATACAAAGTTCTTTGTTAAAAACCTTGAACACAATCAACGTTTATACGATCCTTTTGATAAATAGTATAACTACAAAGATTAATTGAACTTTTAACCTTGAAACTAGTTTCCTGTAAAAAAACGCAGATAGGTAATTTTTGGTTAATAAAATTTAAACAAAATTGTAATATGTATTATATCTATTGCAGTTTCTTTGTATAATGGTTAAAACCGTTTTTAGAGCGACGTTAAAAACGTAATTTTAACTCTTTGTTTATTAAACTTTTTTCTGTTCTGAAAAATCATCTGAGAAAGTAGAACTTTTACTAGTTGACATCATTTCATCTCTCAGAGTAGGTTGCGCAAAAATAACTTCCACACCTATCGACTCTGACAACACGTCAATATTGGAGTGTACGGGCGCAGGATAGCTAGAAACCTGCACCTCAGGGAACTAAGCCAACACCTAAGATAGTTTAGGTTTAAAATTAGCCCCCATCTTGAGTGGTTTTTGTCCGATTCGTTGTGATATTAATCCAGATTAGATTGATTTTGACTCTTTATATTAGAGTCCCTTTTAGAAAAAGTTTCTGCACTTGCAGAAAATGTCATAATTGGTGGTAGTTAACCAATTTATCTGGGAGCCGTTTTGAATTGAATGTTAAGATCATAAATGTTGTATCTCTAAACTCATCATCTTTTCTGCGGGTTAGTTTTTTTATATCAATAAAGCCTTGCAACGCCAGTTCTTATTTGCATTCGTCAACAGTTGTGTACTCAACTCATACCATTAAATAACTTTTTTGAAAATATTTAAAGATTTATGCGGCTCAACTGTCACCGCAATATTTTCTGATACCTTATTTTACTGCTCTGCAGTCTATCTTTAACTTCAATAAGTAAGATACCATCTCTCAACTTCTTGCACAAATTTAATGTTCTATTGATAACGTTGGAAATGCTTCTATAAATTAAAAAGAAAAAAACCTTTTCTAGACTCTGATCACTTTTTAAACATTTAATAATCAAATTCTTTACAAACTTTCTATTTTTTTTTTTCTATTGATTTTGTTAACTCTCTCGTCTGTAAACAATTTAATTTTTTTTGTTAAAGATTTTAAAAAATTTGCCACAATTAAACTCCGTCAATTTCATCACTCAATCTCTTCACCCACGACGGAGTTACATATGAGACGCTACATCACAAACTGATGCAGTCGCCAAGGTTAATCAAGTGATATAGGTTTCATAAATGTAAGTGAAAGACTTTTGCGAACGCAAAGTAATATTGGCATTTAACCGTAGCACAATGCAAACTTTTCATCTATCACTACATAAATAACTCCTCACCTTAAAGTTAAACTAAACAAGCCAATTGATTAAAACAGGGTTAGGTTTAACCTCCCATTTTACCGAAAGCTAGAGCCAAAGCAGTGAGTTGAAACTAACACTCTTCTAAACCTGACTATTAACCCCTCAACTACCAAGATTTCCTTTTCCTGGCTTTTGGGTCACCGCGCACAACAAACACGCAGGTGAGTTTCAGAAGATGTTCAGTGAGTTATGCCAAAAATAAACTTTCAAATAAGTTTGACTTGTCCCGGATGATCTGTGGTTTTTTATACAAAGTTGTTTTGTTGCTTTTTACGACCAGCAAAGAGGCTAGCGGAAGTATTATTTTGTATTACCACAGTTTTTTGTAAGGTTATTTACCAAGAAAGCAGGGTCAATTAAAGCAAAAATAAAATACAAGAGTTCTATAAGTTAGGTTTATTATTGTAAAGTTAAATTACAAAAATTATCTGTTTTATTAGTTTTATTTTACAATATTATCTGCAAATTTTACACTCAATAAAAATATGCTAGTTTTATAATAAAACTTTATTCAAATCCAATTTCAAATCGTTGAATAAAATATGTTTATGTACTGCTATTGTCTACACTTCTATGTTATGAATAAAGCACTATCTATCTATCTATCTATCTAAATAAATTATTTTATTGATGCTATGCCGGAAAGTTTGTTTTAAATTATCCACATTTGGCCGCTTGGAGTTTTTGCCGCGTGGGTTGTGACGTCGGCATTATGTGGCCGCGAGTTTCTACAGTTCAAGCAATTTTGAGCAATTTTGCCGGGCTTTCTCGCTTTAGTGTAGACCCGTCATAAAACATCTAAAAATAAAAACTTGAATCTTGTAGATTTTTTAAATTCCTTCTCGTGGTCAGTTGATAAAATGCTTGCGCTGGAATAATCTACCAGTTAATATCCAAATCTAATAGCAGTGCTATTGTATAATTTACTATGAAACTAAAACTAACAAAATATGCAAAATGAAAAATGTAAGCTGCACTGCTTTAAATTCTAATTAAGTGGTAATTGTAATTTCTATTATTTAAAGTCTCTTTAGAAAGAATTTGGTTTTACTAGTTTTACCATGCCATTGCATTGTCATATAGAATTATATAAATAGATTTATACACAATAATTAAAGCTGAATTACTGGGTTTTACCTAAACGTTGTATAACAAATAATAATATAAATATTTAATTATTTTTGTTAATTAATGACAAATTGTATTAATTTAATAACAATCAATTACTTTTCTATTTAAAATTGTTATATTATTTTTTTTTAATAATTTTAATTTAATTAAATGTTAATTATTAATTATTTATATCTAAAAACATAAACAAAATTTAAAAAAATTTAAAATTTAAAAATTTAAAAATTTAAAAATTTAAAAATTTAAAAATTTAAAAATTTAAAAATTTAAAAATTTAAAAATTTAAAAATTTAAAAATTTAAAAATTTAAAAATTTAAAAATTTAAAAATTTAAAAATTTAAAAATTTAAAAATTTAAAAATTTAAAAATTTAAAAATTTAAAAATTTAAAAATTTTAGTTTTGAAAATCTGAAAAAACATAAAATTAAAAAAAAAAAAAAACTAAAAATTAAAAAAAAATTAAATACTCACTAACAAAATTTCTTTATCGCAAACATGCCACTCATGCCCGTATTAATAGTCGACGGTTGATCCGAGAGTCAGAATCAATTCACGGATTGACTAAAAATATACCCAATAGCCAATATAATCCTAGATGTACGCTATATAACTATATTTAATGGTTACACTCAAAATGCTGACAATCTGGATAAGTTTTATGATAAAGATGAGAAACAACAATGAAGCCAAAGTTACCGTTTTTGTTAAAATACTACAAATCAAAGTCTGGTCTCCAAGATTGCCAGATATTAAATGTAAATGTAAAAAATGTGTTAATAGCCAATTTGAATTTAAACATTTACTAAAATAGTTTTTTTATTTAATTGATAATTAATTTGCTAACTCTAGTAATAATAATAAAATACTCCCTTGTGGGTACTACATTGTTGTGGTAAAAGGGTTAAGTAACTTCTGCTTAAGCCATGTCGGCGGGAGTTTAAACTCCTGGCAGAGCTACCCATGCCAGATAGGTCAATGAGCAAAAGCCAAACCAAATGTACCCAAAGCCATTCCTGGCTACTTTTTTCTAATTTCTTGCCATTTACATTTTCACTTCTTACCTTTTTTTCAGTTCATTCTCAACCTGGTTGTAGGTAAAACGCAACCTCCTAGTTATGATGTCATAACATAATTAACGCCCTGCGTCCGTTAAATCTGACAAAGGCTTTAAAATCAGTACGGATCAGTCAACGACCGGAGTTGGAGAATAATGCTCCGGTAGAGCAGTAGCTAATTGTTCGAAAGTTGGTGCAACTAATTGAGTTGTGCTAATGAATAATGCCACTCGGTCTCAATCCGATGGCAAATTGAATCTCCCAACTTCTTCTTTGGCAAAAGAGATGAAGTCTGGCAAAGCTATTTTGTCAAATAGTGCCGGTAATGCAAAGGTGGGTCTGGTCTCTCGGATTATCTTGGTCACTAAAGAAAAAGGCAACTTTGACAAAATTTGTTCTTTCTTAATTAGTAGAGCGTGGTATGAATTGATTGGTAATACCAAGTCTATCAAGAAGGTCAGAGATGGCCTTCTTGTAGAAACGGTTTCAGTCGCTCAGTCAACAACCGTATTGTGGATATGAACGTGACAGTTTCAGCCTATAAAACTTTAAATTTTTGTAAAGGCATTGTTTATTGTAGAAAACTGCACGTTGGAAAAATTTGTTGAGAACATGAGTGGTCAAGGGGTAATCAAAATGCGTCGCATCTCTAGCAAACAAGACAAAAAACGCAAAAAAACCCTTAACACGTTTAACCGTTCATAACTTTCTACCACCGTAAAAAGGGCTTTTTATAGCATCGCAGTTAGGCAATAAATTTTGACAAAAGCGTTGCTTCCAATGTCAGAGGTTTGAACACACAGCTGCTCGTTGTTCCAAAAAGCAGATCTGTGCGTGTGAAAAACTTCTGCATAAAAGAAGCAAATGTCAACAGCTAATTGCAAAGGAGAACATTCTGCAAAATTACGTAATTGTCCAATATATAAACAAGAATTTGCTATCAAAAAAGTTATGACTAAACACAAATTATCGTATTTTAAAACACGTAAATTGGTATCAATCTTTACATCAATAGCCGGAATATCATACTCCAAAAGAACGACTGCATTAAAAAGCTCAGTAGACATAAACAAGTTAATTTAATAAATTTTTACCGCCTGTTGCACTAAGCGGACGCATTCAGCTTTCTGCAGCAAAAAAACCACCAATACCGGTTAATAAGACTAACATGCCTCAGCCAAATTTTCCGGGGCAACAACGGTTGAGCAAAACTGTAATTTTTTTAACTAAAAACGGAAGGAGAACACTGCTCACACATTTTCAGGTTGGCCTTAAAACTGACCTAACCAAATTTGTTTAGCAAATACGCCAAAACAAACAGATATGGATCAGTTTGATCCGGTTAAAATAAAACGGGATGACCCTTCTTCCAGCAACGGTGACGACGGATTCAGTTTGGCATCAAAACTTTCTGTTGTTGACAGTGGCAGTAACAAAGGCAGAATAAAAAGGAAACCTGGCTGAAAAAAAGACAGATCACGCTACCAGCTATAGACTTTCTATTGAGTTTTATAATTAAGTGTTGTTTTGTATCAGCACTGCAATCCTCTACAACTGCAGTGTCATTTGTGTACTTGAATTGTTCTTTTAATTTATTTTTTTAAATTTTTTTTGTCATTTGTGATATTAGTTTTAAGTTTTAGTTTGATGCCAGAACCATAAGGTTCAGGCATCATAGTCTTTTACAACTTTGATGTCATCTGTGATATTAGTTTTAAGAATTTATCTTTTACCTTGTCTACGTTCAAACATCAAAGTCTCTTCACTACTGGTGTTTTATTTGTTTTGTGTTAACTTATTTTAATAGCTTTTAAATGTTATTTATTTTTTAAATTATTTTATATATATATGTATATACAGGCTGTTTCCTAAAAAACGCCGGAAGCTATATTTTCTTATTTTAAATTTTAGACCCAACAAACTATATATATTCTTAAATGGCAAGAAATAAGCTATCTTTTGACGTTCTCAGTTTGTAAATATATTTTACCTGTTTTGAGTAACGATAAAATTTAAAATAAGAAAATTATAGCTTCCGGCGTTTTTTAGAAAACAGCCTGTATAACATCTTTATTCAAAAAAGAACAGTACAAAAAATGAAATAAAATATACATGTAGTCTACATAACTAAACATTCTGTTTTGAAATGGCCATCGACCTTAGTCTTTCGCCTTAAATTATTTTATTTATTTAATAATTGTATAAAATTATAGAGTCAATAGTACACTAAAACTGCAACGGTTGCAAACAACAGCACATGCTCTTTTGCGTGTGCTTACAGAAAACGCATTTCAAGCCCTAAGAAAATTTCATTCTTCAGAACTTTACATGCACAAAAAGTAACGTTTTGCCAAAAGTAGAGTGGTGTTTTTTTGAGAATAAAATTATCGTTTACAAAAATAATCTTCAGAACTAGACTCCAGGCAATTGCAATTTGGCTTACCATTTCAATAAAAGCCACAATATGCAACTTATGTCTTTCTGAGTTTGATTGAACTCTGGAAGATATACAAGAACTTATTTTGCAGTTCTACAGCTCTATCTCCTGATGAGCAATTTTAACGCCCATAATCCGCTCTAGAGTTTCTTGAGAGAAGACACGCTAGATTGTTTGATAGAAGATTTTCTATATACATATATATATATATATATATATATGTGCTAAAAAACTTAGCTTAAACAACTTTACTAAATACTGTAAAGTTAGCATATTGTGAACTTATTCAGTCTAAACTGATTTATGCAATTAGTGAATAAAAGCACGCACCAGCAAGCAGTAGGTTGTTTAAAATTTAAAGAAGGGCAATAAGAGTTATTGCTGGACTAAATTATAAAGAAGATTGTCGTTAAGCATTTAAAAATTTGGAAATTTAATTACTACCTTGTTTTTATATATTAAAATGTTTGAAATATATTATTTAAAACATTGAACTTTATACGCAGCACAGCAATATTTATTCATATTAGACACAACAGCAGTCTAATTTAAGAATTGACTTTATACGAAAGTCTAGACATGTATATAATTACTTTGCACCCAAATTTTTAAATGCTATACCAACTTACATAAAAATCAAACCACCGTACATTTAACTCAAAATAATAAAAAAGTTTTTAAAACTCAAACTCAATTTGCAACTGTCAGTAGCTCTCAAAACTACAGTGAACAATTTCTGCGTAAAAAAAAACAATTAAAAAACTCCGTTAAATTTCTCTTTCCCGGATTTCTTGCCCTACAACTTTTTTTTTAATCTCAAAAAAGTTGGAAACGGCAATTAACGGTATGAGTACCTTCTCCGCACCGAAACCAGACAACGTGCTTTATTAAGTTATCCGGCAGCTTTCCTCTCGCATGACGGAGCGGTTGCTGGAAATCTACAATCTAATATAGGAAAACGGCGTCTACCCGGAATGTTGGAAAAAAACCATCATCTTGCCGTTGCTGAAACCGAGCAAAGATTTAAACAACGTTAACAGCTACAGATCAATTTTACTTACCTGTTGTCTTAGTAAAATTTGAAAAAAAGAGTAAACAACCTGGTGTGAATGCTGGAAAGTTGCAATCTTTTAGCTTACTACCAGGCAAGTTTTAGACAATTGACCATCTAATCTACTTAGAAAATGCTATCTAAAGTGCTTTTTAACAAGAAAATAGCGTACGACATAATTTGGCAATATGGAATTTTGCAGATGCTGCACGCATAGAGATTCAAAAGCCGTATGCTTTCTTTCTTAAATCTTTTATGAGCAATTTCACATTTAAAGTAAGGGTGAGAACCACTAACTCAAAGACAATATGTGTAAAGAACGGTGTTTTTCAAGGGTTGCAATAATGCTAATTGCCCTGTTTGCAATCGCGGTAAACGATATTGCAGCTTCTGTAGTTACACCTGTCAAAAAAATGTCTGTACGTCAACGTTTTATTAATCTACATGGTAAGAGATACCATACTTGCCATAACACGTTAATTCTAAATCACCATAGACAAAGTGAACAGAGAGGCAGAGACGAGAAGTTTTTGCTTCTCTACCACAAAAACCTCGGCCGCGCATTTTTGCCGTCTCAAAAGACCTCATTTAGGCCTCGCGCTTGTTTTGCGGGATTTCACAATCACGTGCGTCAAAACAGTCCGTTTCTTCGGGCTCGTGCTTTATAGAACTCTTTCCTTTTGGTCACATATTGATGAATTGGTCACAAAATGCAAAAAAGCCTTGAACGTGATCAAGTGCTTGACAAACATTAACAGGAGTGCGCAAAGAAAAACATTGTTGTGGCTCTACAAGGTCTTTGTTTTGTCCAGGGTCGACTACGGCTGCGCAATATACTCATCCGCCAGAAAATCCCGGTTGAAAGCACTAGACGCAGTCTACAACGCAGGCATTAGATACGCCACAAGAGCATTTTGGCCAAGTCTTGCACCGAGTTTTTACTGCGAGTCGGGTGTACCTCTTCTAGCCGCTCGTCGTAGTCGCTTTGTACTCACGTACGCCGCGGCAATGCAAACAGAGAGAGGTCACAACAACCGACTTAAATTTACCGCCGTGTGCGTCCAAGCGCAGGAGCTAGAAGAGTGTCTCAATGTTAATTATTCAATGGTATTTGAAATTAGCTCTGACAAGTTTCCACATTGGTTGATGTCTAGGGTTAAAGCTCGTTTTGATCTGACATCCCAGAGCAAACAAGAAACTTGCCCCGACGTCTTAAAGAGCAAGTTTCTTGATATTGTTTGCCAAATACCCAGACTCTCCGCGTTTGTATACGGACGGTTTAAAAACGGATTGGTGGGTGGGAAGTGTCTTTGCTTTAGACGGTACGGCCCACTCATAAACTTTCCGTATATACCGCAGAATTACATGCATTGCATAAAACCCTGCTAAGTTGTGAGACGTCATCTCACAGTTCATTGTTTCTTTGTTCTAACTTGCTGAGTGCCATCCTAAGTATACAGTCTATGTACTCGGTTAATCCGCTGGTCCAGCTCGTACAAGCTACAATACTCCGTCTGGCCGGGTTTGAACAAAGAGTTATTTTTGTCGGTTTCAAGAGCAAATTAAAAGAAATTGAGCTCTCCGTGACGGCATGAAAGTTGTCGGTAGCTCTCAACACGAAAAAGAAGGTTGCTTTATATCGCTTGCGCAAAGGTCAAACCAACTTGAACTCTTGCCTTGTAATGATTTTGATGATAATTTATTTATCTATTTTTATTGATCAATTTGTGTTGTTGGATCGTTTAATGCACCGTAGTTCTAGTACAACTTTGGTGCAATCTGTGATATTAGGTTTAGTTAGTTTTTAAGGTCTGGCATTGAAGCATTTTACAGCTTTGATGTCATCTGTGATAATAGGTTATGTTGTGATATTAGGTTTAGTTAGTTTTTAGGATCTGGCATCGAAGCATTTTACAGTTTTGGTGTCATCTGTGATATTAGGTTAGGTTAATGATGTATAGGTAATGACATTAAAGTCTTTTACAACTTTGTTGTCAGTTGTAATAGTAGGTTCTATGATAATAGTTTTAAATTTAGTTTTTAATTTTAGCAACTGTGATGTTAGGTTTAGTATTTATTTATTTAACTGTTTAAATGTGTTGTTTTGTTTCCTCAGGTTTATAACTTGAGGTTATTATTATTAAATTAAAATAATTAACAAGTAGTAAAATAATTTTAAAAAAAGAATAATAATAATAACATAATACAATAAATTGTGTTAGTTGGACTTTCAGCATTAAATATTTACCACGCGAGATTTTTGTTTGGAAGCATTTAATGAGTTGAATACAATGTTAAATTTCTCAAAAACAATGTAAAGCACTCTGTATATGTAATTGTAAAAATAAAATTGTAATTAAAAAACTAAGTAAATTGTTTCATTTTATAAAAAGTATCATGTCTTTTACCATTAAATGTAAATAGTTATTGAAAACAACTTTATGTATTTAATTATTTAGATTTGTGGGATAAAAAAAACAAAGACGTCTTACATTTTTGACGTGTTTTTTGAAGTAGGAGCACAAATGCTAAATAATTTAAAGTTTGGAAATAATTATAAATTAATCTAATTATTAAAATTATTAAACTAAGGTGTTGAATTTAGTAAATATGAAAGATAAAAAAATATTTTTAAAATAACTTCAAGTTCTTTAAATCATTAAATTTAATTATTAATAAAAAACTATATATAAGATATGATGGGCAAACTAATAAATAAAGATAAAGTTCTTTGAAAATTTTAAGCGGAAAATATCGCAATATACATCAAAAATACATAATCGCACTTGACCTCTAACGCACTGGGTGCAAAAAGCGCTCAAATGGAAAAAAAAACTTATTATATAATAAAATAGTATAAATAATTTTTATGTATAAACCGACTTCATTCTGTAAATGTGAATAATGTTTAAATAGGTTAGGTTGTTATTTTAGGTGCTTTTTTTTAATTTGTTTATTTATTTAACTAGTTTTGAAGTTTTTGCTCATTGTCACAAACCTTATATCAGTAATAAAATAGCATCTAGATAATATGTTTTAACAACATAATATAACAACTTTTTGATGATAAGGCAAAATAATAAAACTAATCAATAAATTAAAAAAGTATTTTTTCAATAAGGATTTTATGACAGATCAAGCGTGCGCCAAGTAAAATTGTCAAATAGTATTTGTGTTGTTGTATGTATTGTTCGCTATTTTATAAAAAAACTTATCCCGGCACAGCGTGTACAAATTTTAAACCCAATTTTTATTATTAGATAATAAGAATAAGAAATTATAGCAGTTGAGTGTACGCGGTGGCCTTGTTGAATCGATTTGGAGCCGTCCTAACAGCTTGGCTTGTCGTATGAAACAACTTGGCGTATTTTACGTAAGGATCTTGGTTTAACAGCATACAAAATTTATTTTTTGCAAGCTGGCCAATCTACTAAATTATCAAGGTTTCAGTTTTTGGATTCTTGAAAAGTTTTAAATTTTTTTACTGTTTTTGACCAGAAAAGGTTTGAGGACTGTCATTACATCCAAATAAAACAACGGTTTGGTGTGGTTTGTAAGCTGGTGGTATCATTGGTCCATATTTCTTTAATAATAAGGCCGGCTGGAACGTAATTGTAAATATTGCCTGTTATCGCGCCATAATAACGAATTAACTGCTTCCCTCAACAACATTTGCTTCCAACAAGACAATACTTGCTACACACTCAGTGAAATAAAACGGCATTATTGCAAAAACAATTCGATAAGCAGTTAATTTTACGCTTCGGACCGGTAAATTGGCATGTTTCTTTTGGGACTACGTAAAGTCTAAAGTCTACATGGATGGACATTTTTTTCAAATATCACTCAAAATGCTCAAACGTGTCATTAAAAATTAAAACTTCTGAATAGACCATGTTAGCCGTAGTTACGACCAACGTTTAAAAGAAATAATCTTTAAAAAATAAATGTAAAAAAACGTTTTTTTTTTATTTTTGAAAAAAATACCTTTAACACTAGAGAATTTCCGGGTTTAGTCCGCGTCCGTATGTCGTGCCGCTAGTAGTATTGATATGGAAAAATGTTCTTAACAAACATTACATACTAAAATCCTATTACATCTACTAGAATATTGATGAACTTTTTCTTCTAGAAAAATGTTGACACGTACAGCGCCGTTTTTAAACTAACATTGGTTCTTATAGAAGATTTTTCTGACAACACCACGTTTAAACAATAAGTTTTTCAATCAACTGTTATTTTAAAATATAAAAAACATACAACCATCTATACATTAATACTTTTGAACAAAGATTAAAAGTTATATTTAAGTTATAGTTAAGAAATAAATAAATATACCATACAAAAATTCTATGTTTTTAAAAACTAACCACATTACTAATCAATAGAAAAATTAAAAGTGTTAATGTATAGCTGAAACGTTCTTCTATAATGTTTCAACCTTTGGGGTTTGTCAGTTCCTTTATGGGTGCGTGCCGTGGGAATTGGGGAACTCTCGCCGGCTTGCCATAGGAAACCGGGGAAATATAATACCTGGCGTAAAACAAAAACTGACCAGACTGGAACTACAAAAACGACACGTGCAAAATGCCTGCATTAAGAAGATTAAAATTGAATAGACACGAGATGACAACAAAAACATGAATATGTCAAAGAAAAAAAAACAGTCCACAAGGATATTCCGCTAGCGGGCAATCTTCCACTACCCAAAAGGTAGTCTGATTTACAAAATATGGGGAGAGCTAACTAATGACAGGGCACGAAAAGGTGGTATTAACCTCTTTTTAATGCGTATTTGGCTTTTTAATATATATATATTTTTAATATCAATTGTTTAAAATATATGAAAATTTAAAAAATGTAATTACGCCTAATTCTAACTACAATGTTTTTAAGTTGCCGCACTTTCTTGTAGTTACAACTTTTGGTTGTCCATTGTATTCTAAAGTCAATACTTTCCACTTTTGCAGCTTTTTTGGAGTTTAACATTATTGCTCTTTTTATTTTCTATTATGCTGTAATCTTTAATAAGTATAGATAATAAAATATTTAATAATCTTTTAAAAATGATATACTCGTATTTTTTACCGTCTGCGGCAGATTATTCTGAGATTCCAAAGCGGGACACTTCGGCGCAGGCCGCTTTGGAGCGGACAATTTGGCGAGACCAATTTTAAAATTTACTTGATGAGACATAAATAATGTATTATAAATAAAATATTGAATACGTACAAATTACATATCAAATAGATGAAAAACATTATATGTACATGTACATATGTGTAGATATTTAAACTGTCAGATATATAGCAAAGTGAGTAAATAATTTATTGGCCCATTTGAAAATTATGTGCTAATCTTTGCAAATAATGTATAAGGTCTCTTGTTTTGTAATTTTTAGTTGATAATGTGTAATTTATATGTATTCAATATTTTATTTATTATACATTGTTTATGTCTCATAATACAAATAGTTTTTTATTATAATATATCCATACACATATACTTTTGTTTTATTTGATTAGTAAATGTCTTTGAAATGTCTTGGTGCCCAAACGGCCGTTGCAAAAGTGTCTTTGCGCGGAATCTGTTTCTTCAAAGAGTTTCATTCTGTCCGAAGCATGCCTTGTCGGATGACTGCTTTTTTTTAACTAACTTCTATTTTTTTATCTAAAACTTTAAAAAAAATATTGTTTTGAGTTGATAGTACTCTTCTGTCACTGTTTGTCTTTTTGATGCATATTTCATATTAAAAACACTGTTAACATCACATCACATCACATTCTTACCTGATGCACTTTTTTGTTTTACCTTGGGAAAAAGAGATGCTTCCATTGCAACAACAGTGTTTTTGTTTCCGGGTCATACTCGTACACTAATGACTCATGTCTAGCTACGACCGTATCCAAAAACTTAACAGTGTTGGTAGTAACCAGTCTTCTGCAACCGCAAAACGATGTTTGTTCTGTTCGGCCAACAAAAGCTTGGGCACAAATTTGCGCATGTTTAAATCTTCACGCAAAATTGCACATGAGACATCTCTACTAATCTCAACTTTTTTGGTAATCTCTCGTATGATCAAACGACGATCTTCCATTATTAGATTTTTTACCCTCTCAACAATAGCTGCATTCCGACCAGATTGTGGCCTCTCAGAACGTTAATCACTCTAAACCAATGTCCGGTCATTTTTGAATTGGTTAAACTACTTCTTAATTTGTGTTACGTATTGTTTTCCATTAAGAAAAAAAAAATTCAAAGTCGGATATTTTTTAGACAGACTTCGTATATATTGCGTTGCAAAAACAATATCAGATTTTACAAATCTAATGAAAAACAACAATCTATAAATTTTATACATAAGCCCCCATGGTAAAAAAAAGAATAAAAAATAACATAGAGAAAACAAGAATGCAAATGAGGCAGTTAACAAGACTAATACAAAAATTAACTAAAAGCCATCCAATGCCACTCAAAGAACAAACTGAAACGTTTTAAAAAAATATTTAGAGTAACACAGAGACGCACATAGAAAAAGCTTATCCAACAGTTAGAATTATTTGAAATAACAAAACAACATTATTGGTATAAAATTTTAGGGTATAACGTTTTGCAGATTACATGATGCAAAAAGTCAAAATAATATCGACAACCTTGAAAATATAAACTCATCACATGCTTACCTATTTTGTATAAATTACTGTTATCTATAATAACGACTAAAATAACTAATCACTTAGAAGGAAAAAAACATAATGACAAAAACAGAAAGAATGTAAAAAATGAGCACGTGGTTGCAAAAAAATAATTTATCATTATCATTACTAACTAAACTAGAACTAAAGACAATGGAATTGACTATCAAAAAGTATACAATTTTGTACATCATTATTGGATCAAACAAATTTTTAAAATATATAAAATAAACACTGCTCTCAATACGTTTCTTAAGCAAATTATAGAAAAATAAAACCCGGAAATGCACATTAGTAACGGAAAATCAAAGATTATAGATAGATTGTTTTGCCTAGCTATAAATGCCTTATCAAACATTATCAAACGCGCTAGATAAGACAAAATATTGACTCAAATACAAAGATTTAAACAGACAAATTAAAACAACATTAACTAAATGCAGGGCACATCATCCTAAAGCATGCTTACAAATAATTACTTTTCAATATTCTAAAGAGAAAAAAGTACCATTTACAATGTAACATGCTTACACTATAAATCTAACTTCATTTAGATTGTGAAATAAGATAATAACATCTAAAAATATTTTTAAAAATCATCTTCTTAAAGATTATCTTTATCAGAACATCAACAACAATAATTTTTTGGTTTTTGTTTGCTCTAACAAACAAATTTAATTGGGGATCTAAACTTAAAATAAATTGGGAAAAAATTTTATTTTTTTTTTATATTGTCATAAATTTTTATTTTTTACTTCTTGAGTTTCTTTGGACAACTCTCCAATTGACAATACTGCATTTCCTATAACTACTAACTAAATGTAGTTGAGATTTATGAACTGGAGTGTGCGTGTAGTACCAGCCATACAAACTTATTAACTAATTTTTTTGTGTTGTTTTTGGACAATAATTTTTAATTTTTTTTTGCATTTATTTTATTTTAAACATCTTTTAGATAGTTTTTAATTCATTTTTTTTTTTTTTAATTTTATTGGCTAATGTGGTATACTTTTTATACATTTTTTGTGTAAACACAAACTACAGTTTTATCACAGTACACAATATCAAATAACAACCATTAAATATGCAATCGACAATGGTGAGCAAAAAGATAATAATCGCGTGGGCGGTTCAACAGATATAACAAAAAGTGGGGCAAACAAAAGCAACTGAGACATTGTAATTTTTTTTAATTAAGTTTATTTTATAATAAGACCGGTACTGACATGTTTAGTAAATAATTCAGAAGCTTATTCTCTATTATAAAATACTGATTTTATTTATTTACACATAGATCAAGTGGGTCTTTGAGGAGTGAAAAAATACATTGACAAGAGGTTATTGAGGTACTTCACAACTGTCTGAGGTTATTCATACATAGACTGAGAAGAGTGTTAAATGTGTGTGTAAAACAAAGTACATTGGCATTGAGGTACTTGACAGTTGTAGCATACCAGGTACGCTGTCAGATTTAGGATTGTATTAAGCTGTAAAAGATGGTTATTTATAAACTGGCACAAGGCCTTGTGGTTGTATGTTGACACCGTATTCGGCATTGAGGTCTTATACGTAACAGTCGTTGGAGGTATGCTTGTGCACTGGCAGTTAAGTCCTTGGAGTTTGACAATATCTGCAAAAGATTGCAGGGATGAGGATGAGATGGACCGAGCCGGCACAAATGGAATGAGGCCTAGCAGCTTGGAGCGAGAATCGTGCGCGAGACGTACAAAGAAGCTTTAGTAACTTTTGCGCAGTAAAACGATGCAATCAAATGATTTGACGACGAGCCGCTCCTTTATTATTATAGATATAGTGTTAAGTTAATTAATATACATCGTTTAAGAACGGAGTGGTGTTTGGGAGGATCAACGTTGGTTGCATCAGTTAAATAAAAAAATAAAATTGTATAACTGGGCGTAACACAAATGTTTAAAATGTTTAGAAATATATTCTTTTTGATTTGAAAAAAGCTCCTCAAGACAAGAAAAACAAATAATGTTCTATATATTACTTGCTATAATCATGATTTTAAAATGTGTGTACTTTACAGGCAAATATAGCTATTATATAGTATTGTACAAAAAATGTAACAAATTATCTGTAATATCATGCACATCTAAAACCTAAATATAAATTGTTAAAAAAAAATACTAAATTTTAATATAAGGAGATCTAAAACTATGTTGTATACTGTATTGTATATTTTGTAATAAAGTTTATCATACATATGTGAATTTTATTACAATATTTTTTCTGCACTCAAATAGTTGTAAGTTTGTAAATTATAATCTAAATTACTCATTTTTATGTGTAATCAAAATATATTTGTTTATTTAATATGCACTTACATAGAAACCAATAAACCATACAAATAAACACCAGTTACTACAAAAAAAATGTAAAGTAGTGTGAGTTTAGCTGCTTTCCCGTTACTAGGGTTACTTACCCCAGCGCGCGCCAGTGCAAGTAGCCTTTGTGCATATGTCAAATGTAAGATTTTTTTATATTTAGTAATCACATACATTTATGTGATTATTATTTGATTTGTTTCTTTGTCTTTAATTTTTGTTGTAATTTCTATCGTTGACTGTTCCTGATGTATATTTTAATTAATTAACGGCTGCTGTCAGATGTAATGTTTAAATCAGCCAATCAAATGAGCAACTGCAACTCGCCCCACTTGAAAGGTTGAGGCTAGAAGAGGAAGAGGAAGGACAACTTTGTGCAAGTTACCCCACTTCATAAAATGTAACGGGAACGCAGTGCATCTTGCCCTGGCGTGCCCCAGGGTCTGTCAGAACGTAACAGGAAAGCAGCTTATATCTATCGAGATTACTTTTGAAGTTGTTAGTGCCATTGTGGCTGGAATAATGACTAATGTATGTGCAGCAACGTCATTCATATGTATGTTCATATGCTAGTGTTTTGTATTTCACGTTATTTTTTGTTTACATTAGGTTATATTAAATGTCATGAAACAATACATGGGCTCGTTGACAAATCTGCATATTCTTTAGCTGCAATTCTCAATAAAACAATAATAAAACAACAGGCTGTAACTCTATCTGCAATTTGAATAAATTATTTATTTATTTTATTATTATCTGCATAAAGCATATATTCATAACGTCACAACATCAAATAATTTTGTTAACATAAATGGCTCAATAAATAAAACAAAAATTTAAATACTACTATATACAGGGAGTTTATAAATGAATGGGATTATGTAATCACTTTAAATGTGCCGCTTTTTTTAAATTGTTCACTAAACTATTTGTTTTGACAGTTCAACTTTGACAGCTGTCAAGCAAACATATGAAAACATATGTAGTATAGTGGACAATTTTAAAAAGGCGGCATATTTAAAGTGATTACATAATCCCATTCATTTATAAACTCCCTGTATTATTTTTTTACAAATATGTTAACCTAGTTAGAATGACAAAAAAAATCAATCAGAAGTAAATAGTAAAAGCCTAAATTTATTCAAATGCGTTCAAACTCACAGCTTAGTTTAATCCGGCAGATATTGGTTGCGTTCAGAACGACTCTTCAGTTGCCAGCGCTGACTCATCAATCAATGGCCGCGTTCAGGACGACTCATCATGCGTACTGAACGCGCTTGATGACTATCGTTTGCTGCCAGCGCTTGTCATTTTACTCATCATACATCTAGGTTCGCTTGGTTCGCGCATTTATTTGAAAAATAAATTTATCATGTTAAAACCAAACTACATAGCAATTATATATGTTTTTAAACGGGAAAAAGAGCAACATAGGTAAATGAGATTACAACGTAATATTAACGCTGTAATAACTTGAGTGAGAGAAGTAAAAAATGATAAAGATAATCAATTCCCGTACTTCGTTGCCAACTTCAGGGTAAGTTTATCCTACACCTTCACCATAGATGGCATTACTTATTGAGAATATATTATATCTCGTTAAGTAGCGGCTTCATAAACTAATTAAATCATTTATTTAAATTCAAAACTCTGAGCTTTATGTTTAGGTAGTTGATAAAAGTTTACACGGTTGGCAACAGTGGCAAAATATACCGTTCAGGCGGGCTCAGCGCTTATTGGGTCAGCGCTGGCAACTGATGAGTTGTACTGAACGCAGCCATAAGTCATCAAGCGCGTTCAGTACGCATGATGAGTCGTCCTGAACGCGGCCAATGAATAAGCACTGAGCCCGTCTGAACGGTATATTTTAGACTGTTGCCAACCGTATAAACTTTTATCAACGACATAAACATAAAGCTTATAAGTTTTGAATTTAAATAAATGATTTAATTAGTATATGAAACCGCTACTTAACAAGATTAATATATTCTCAATATGTAATGTCATTTTATCCCACTTTGTAATGTTTTTAGGTTTGATTATTTTTATCATTTTTTTATATTTATTTATTCTTTCACCCAAGTGTTGTACGTTGTAATTCTTTATATTTATTAATTACCTATATTGCCTTCTTTCTCATTTTTTTTAATAATACCTAAATTTATATGTGCCGATTAACTGCCGAGTTGAGTCAGCAAGCAAGCAAACCTAAATGTCTGATAAATAAAATGAGAAGCGCTGCCAGCAAACGATGACTCAGCGGTAATCAAGCGCGTTCAGTTCGCATGATGAGTCGTTCTGAACGCAGCCATTCTTTTGTAAACCGGCAGAGTCTGTAAGCCAATAAGAGCATTGTTTCTCTGTTGCTATAGAACTACAACTACAGTCTGTACTGTATTTACATAGCAACAAACAATATATAATATATCATGGATATTTTGACAAATTTGTCGCCTGTTGGCGTATTGTGGTGTTAGCTGCGATTGCTAATACACAGTAATATAACGCTGAACTGGTATGAGTGCGTAACAAAACGCACATAGAAAAAGTTATTAGCACTACTAATTAATAAATAATATAAAAATTACAATTGTTTTGTGAAAAAAAAAATGGCTCACAAATCATAATATCTATGTACTGTCAACATTTTTAAACTCAAATTATAATTTGTCATATTTGTAAAAGTTTCGACGTATACTTTAGATTTTATTCTACATTATCAAGAATCAAAAACATTATGTTTGCAGGTGAAACTATTAACTTTATTGTTCACACCAAGAAACGGGAAAGACTATGTTTCAAGTCAGCACCTTTGAGGCTCCGGGTGAATTTAACTAATTCTCAACAAGTAAATATATACTTTTTTATTAAAAATAACTATACTGTATTGCTAAGTTATAAATGTAAATACTGTATGTAAGTTGTATAAATTAGATTTTACAAACTTTGTCACATCACAGCTTGTAGATACTCGTGTATGTAAAGTCTAAATAATATGTGTCTACTCACTCATACACAAGCTTACGACTTAAATCTTGATTCGGAGTAGTCTCTAAAATTCGGAAATCACGGATGATTGCTAGCATTTATGTGAGTAGAACAGATGCATTTATACAATCTAAATTTTACTTTTATATTGTTCATCGTATTTTTTAGACGCAAAAAATTATTTGTATTTAAAACATTTTTTTAACTCAAAATGAAATATTTTTTGTTATTGTCACGCTTATCCATAAACACTATGAATATATATATCGAAATAATTAGAGAAACGCATATTTTTTTAACAATTTGCAAATTAATAACAATGACTCACATTTTGTCTGAATAAATTTAAAACAAACAAAACAAACTTTACAAATCATTTTAAACTTTTTTATATAATCTTAAGCCTATCTACTGTTACAGTGTAAGGCGTAAATTTTTTTTTAATCTCGTTTTATTTTGTAAAAAAAATTCCATTTCATTCTGTTATGAGTTATTTGTTTTAACTTTTTTCACTTTGTCTCTTGTCTTTCTGCTTTTTTTATTGCATTGTTTCACTTCTTTCTTGGTTTTTCTATTTGGGTTTTCCTTGTTGCTTGTGTCTCATATATTCTTTTTGTGCTTTTATTTTTATTTATTCTGCAGACATGTCCAAACCATCTCATCTGTCCTTCAGATATTTGTTTATTGGTCAAATCTGAAGGTTCTGTTTGTGTGACTTGTCTTTTCTGGTTTTATTTTTCCTTAGCGTTTATTCTAGTTTTTTTTGTATTTTTGTCATGGTCTGCGTTTTGCTGCTGTATTTTAGCATGAATCGTACTATTCTTTTTTTACAATTTTTGTTTTTGTACTTTTTTAAAAAATTGTTTTTGAGCATTTTAAATATGTTTTTCTTATTTTGTTTTCTATTTCTTTATCTATTTTACCGTTGCTTTGTATTATTGTTCTTAGATATTTGAATTGTTCTACTTATTTGATTTTTTCCTGTAGTTTGTGTGTTCTTAATTCTTTTGCTATTATTAGGTTTTTTGTTTTTTTAATATTTATTTTTATGATTATTTTTATCAGTTTCTTTATTATTATATTTATATTGTGCTAGTTTTTTTCCAATTCTGCTACAATTGCCATATCGTCTACAAATAGTAGTTTTGTAACTTGTTTTTATTTTTCAGTTTTCAATCTTTGGTGCTTTATCTTCTTTTTTGTTTCCTTATTTGCCTTGTCTAGTACTATTGTATTGTTTTGCAAAAAAATCTTTCATTATTTGTTCTCACTATGTTTGTATTCTTCTTATACATGTTTTTTATTAGTTTAATAGTTGTATTTTCAATTTCTCTGTTTTTCAGTTTTTTTTTATATTTCTTTTCTACAAATACTGTCAAAAGTTTTTTCAAAATCTACAAAACAGATGTGTATGTTTTTTTTCTTCTTTATGAGTTTTTTGCTTATTTGTTCTAAATAAAAATCAGGTTTTAGGCGCTTCTTCTTTTTCTAAATCTACATTGACTATCCTCTATTGTATTTTCAAGTTAATCATTCATTTTTTTTAGAATTATAGCAAAGATTTTGCTAACAACACTTGTTATTGTGATTCTCCTGTATTTGTTGCAATTTCTTTTAATACCTTTCTTGTGTCTAAGAAGTATGGTTCTTATGTTTCATTCTTTTTGGGTTTTTCTGTTCTTAATTATTTAATTTAGTAGCTTTTTTAATTGTGTTATTCCTTCTTTTTCTATGTATTTAATCATCTCTGATAATATTACGTCTATTCTTGTCGCGTTTCTGTTTTTTAGTTTTTTTACTGCTTCTATTATTTTTTTCTTCTGTTACATCCTTCATTTTTATTATTTAATGGAATCATTATCAACAAAATTGATTTTATAATAAAAATAATGTAACATTAGCAACTAATAAAAAAATAATTTTAATGTATCATGTTTGTCTCATCAATGACGTATAAACATAACCTAGTTTTTTGTTTTAATTAGATATTTTTATTAAAAAAACGTGCAATTCCAAAATACTTGAATACAAAATTGTAATTTATAAATATATGTAATATTATCAACTATACTTAAAATGTAATCATTATTGAAGTACTATAACAATTAATTAACTCTACAAAAGTTTTTACAATTTAAAAAGTCAATACGCAAGAATTTCACAAAACGTACTGGTTGTAAAAGGTTACACCTGCCCTTAATTTTCTTATGATTATTATTAATTTAGTAAAATATTTGCTATATAAACATTTACACCCTTATGCATAGTCATATTTAGTAGCTACTGAGGTGCTACTAGCTGAATATTACTGTTGATCGTATGCATAGTGATATTTAAAACGCTACTAAGTGCAAACAACACTGCTAGAGAAAAGGAAAAATAAAGACTTTGGTACAAAGAGTTAAACCACAAAAAAAGTAGAGAAATAAACTTACTAGGCGCATAAAACGATGCCAAAAAAGCAACTAACTAACCAATGAGTGTGTAAACACTAAACTAAAAATAAAGAAGATGACAAATCTCATAGAGAACTATATAGAGAGTTTGACAAAATACCGAAAAAAAAAAACGGAAAATAAAGTAAACATGAAAAGGTCGACAAAGACAATGCAGAGATAAATAAGGAAGAAATCTGCAAAAACAATCTTGCTTTGGACCAAAAGAAATAGGCAATAAAAAAACATAAAATAAATTAAAGAAGAGTGGCGAGAAATAGATAACAAATATTTAAAAATTAAAAAAAAAAACAAAACAAGCAGAAAAATTGGCAAGTACAAGCAAAAAATGAATTACACAAAACTAATGAAGAAAAAAGAAGAAAAAAAATAGTAAGGAAAGTAAGTGGGAAATTTTTTGAAAAGGTTCATAGAAATAAACAAAGGTAATAAACCACATAAAAATAAAAAACGTCAATTGTAGCTGTCAGTTTGCTGATCATTTTTCGTACTAAAAGTGTATTTTATGTGGTTTTAATACACAATAAATTTATAAAATTATAATCACTTTAATCAAGAGATTTTACTCTACCTGCATATATAAAAGTTTGTGTTTATCATAAATATTAGTGAAGTTGTTAAAACATGAATAAAATAAAAATAAAATCCTTGAAAGTGGTTGATCTGCGAAAAAATCTGCAAAAACTTAATATGGATTATTCGGGCAAGAAAGAAGTCCTTCAAAGAAGATTGAAAAATGCATTAAATTCCAGTTTAATCGATGATGAAGAATCGATAATTGAAAACAATACGGCTGACATAAATAAACCAAAATATGTGGTATGCTTTAAAACTAAACAAAATAATATTTATAAAATTAAAAATGAGGTGCACCGTTTACGTCGTATAGTGAAATCCCTAGAACAAGGTATAATTAATTTACAGTCGGATTTTGACAACTATAAAATGTCTAATATTTCAACAATTAAACATTCTAATATACCAGCAAATGATAATGAAATAATAATCATAGACAATAAATTGAATAATTTTTCTATTCCACAAATCGTAACTAATACTTGCATAGAAAAAGTTATTGATAGTGAATTAATAATCAAAGACAATATAATTAATTTTGATGTAAAGTCAATAAATGACTCTAAAATTGTTCTTAACAATTCTTGTGATAAATCAAAGTTAATAATTTTAGCCGATAACAACGGAAAAGACTGCACTTATTTATTAAAAAACAAAATGTTTTGAAGCTATTCGACCCAATGTTTATTTAAGCCTTTTGCATCGTACGATAATATTATTTCGAATATTAATAATGTCGCTAAATTGTGCTCAAAAGCAGATAATATAATAATTTTTGGAGGTTGTCATGAAGCCCTTAATAATAATGTTTTTGATAAATTTGTTTTATCTAATCATTTTGCTAAAACTTCTCACACAAATATAACCTTAATAGGGGGAACTTATATTAAAAATAATGATTCGTATAATAATGTTATCTTTAATAATAATAAGATTTTATTTAATTTACAAAAAAAATTTGATCATATCTCATACATCAACTCAAATGTTATTTTAAATAGTGTTCGCCATTTTACACAAAGTGGTCTATGGTTATCTAAATTAGGAAAATTGAAACTGTTGTCTCATTTTATCAACTCGATTAAAAATTTTAATTTTAATTTACCTTTAACAACTGTACCACCAATTTTTGATGGTAATTTATCTAAAATTTTAATTAGTCAATTAACATCAACTAGCAACTATGGGGAAGGGAGTCATATCTGTATGAATCCACCGACAGATAAAATCATAATTCCAATTACTCCAATTAGTTTGCATTGTTCTAACGATTCTGATAATCATAGCAATAGTAATAGTGATGATAGCGATAGTTCTGACAATTTTTTAGATGTAACAAACTAACGGCACTCGTTTTAAATATACAGTCACTTCGCAATAAAGTTGACAATTTGTACTTATTATTAGAACATTTGAATTTTCCTGATATCTTACTTCTTACTGAGACTTGGTTAAAACAATATGAAGAAATCAAAATCAAAAACTACGAAAATATATCTAAATTTTCCCGTTCCAAAATTTTGCATAGTGGAGTTATAATATTGTCTAAACTACCTAACTTGTTTGTACCAATTAATGATTTTGACAACTTTATTACAGAGGTACACTTTGAATTTGTAATTGTTTTTTCTAAATCTCTTAATTTATATATAGTTTGTATTTATAGATCTACAAAAGGTAATCTTGATATTTTCTTTAACAGTTTTATAAGTTTATTTGATCGCTTTCCTTTAGGTTCTAAGATTTTAGTAGGAGGGGATTTCAATGTTGATTACTATGTTAAATGCAGAAATACTAAACGAATGATTGATTTATTAAATAGCTACAATTTGAAACTACATGTTGACTCTTTCACTCGTATTACTGCAATGTCGGCTACTTTAATAGACTATTTATGTTCGAACATTGAAGAGCACTTAATCAAAACTAATGTAATGCATGCCGGACTTTCAGATCATGAAGCCATTTCTTGTATTTTAACTATATCTAAACCAATTCATGAAAGTTCTAAAATGTATTGTACTCGTAAGTTTTCAAAAAGTAATATTAGTAAATTTTATATTGCTTGCAACTGCTTTAATTGGGATGATAATCAAGTTAGATCAAGTACTGAGAGGTTTAATCAATTTTTTGTTAATATTCAGCAAATTTTTAATGAGACTATTCCTTTAAAAAGAATCAAACAAAAGGCAAATGTTTCCAAATTTTGGACAACTACTGGCATCAGAGTTTCAGCTAAAAATATTCGATAATTTAGCAAAGAAGTTTACTACTTCAACATCATTTCTAATTTATTTTTATAAGTATCGCAGAATTTATAGAAATGTAATTAAGTTAGCTAAATCTATTTTTTATAGAACTCGTATAGAAAATTCTAATAATCAAGCCAAAGAGACATGGCAAATAATTAACGAATTAAATAATAGGAAACATTCAATTATAGAAGCAACTATATTTCCTGATGAATTTAACAAATATTTTACATCTGCCACAGATGAAATTGTTCTATCTCTGGAACCAACTACGGATCCCATTTTATTATTAAAGCAAAGTACAACGGCAATAGTAGATTCGCTATTTTTAACTCCTACTGATTCATATGAAATCAGATCAATTTGTAACTCGTTTAAAAACAAAAAGTCAAAAGATTTTGATGGTTTTTCTATATTTTTGATAAAAGATCTACCAGAAAATGTTCTTAGCTTATTTGCTAATCTAATAAATACTTCTTTTGAAGAAGGTTTTTTTCCATCCAAATTAAAAATAGCTTGTATTATTCCAATATATAAAAAAGGTGACAAAGATGTTTGTAGCCATTACAGACCAATTGCATTAACTTCTTGTTTTAGTAAAATAATTGAAAAAATAATTAAAGTCAGATTATTGTCATTTTTAGAAAAACACTGCGTTATTTCTGGTAATCAATTTGGATTTATTAAAAATAAAAATACCTCTGACGCAATACTTAATTTTCTTAATCACGTTTATGAGGAACATAATAATGGCAATGTTGCTGTGGCAGTGTTTTGTGATTTGGCAAAAGCATTTGATTGCGTGGATCACAAAATACTGTTACAAAAACTTGAACATTATGGTTGTAGAGGCTCTTGTCTTTTATGGTTTAGAGACTACCTTTCAAATAGAAGCCAGTTTGTCAAATTAAAATCTTCTTCATCCAGCAATTTAAACATTTCTAGAGGCGTTCCACAAGGAACTATTTTAGCTCCTATCTTGTTTCTTCTGTATATCAACGACTTATTAAACATTAAAATATCTGGAAAATTTATTGTTTTTGCGGATGATACTAACATTTTATGGTCTAGTAAAAATATTGCTAGCTTAACGTCTACTATTGAACAAGATTTATTATCTGTAAGTAATTGGTAGTACAGCTAACTTGCTAAGCTTCAACGCCAAAAAATCGCAGTTTATTTCATTTTTTAGTAGTGATTTGCCTCCTTTAAATATAGGAGATAATGAAATTCCTCAATCCAATCAGGTTGTCTTTCTTGGTTTAAAATTAGATTATAAGCTAAGGTGGTGCGATCAGATAGACTATGTAACTGCAAAATTATAAGCTGGTTGTTACGCCATTAAAAGAACCATTAAACAATTAGGTTACGATGTGGCTAAACAAGTGTATTTTTCTCTTATTGAAGCGTACTTACGATATGGTGCTGCATTCTGGGGTTGCTCGTCAAAAGAACAGATTAATCAAATTTTTATTTTACAAAAAAGATCATTAAGAATCTTGTGTTCTATAAAAAGTAATTTAATATCTTGTAGACCACTTTTTAAAGAGCATAAAATATTAACGTTGTCTTCTTTAATTATCTTAGAAACTGTTTGCCTCATAAAGAAAAACTTTAAATGTAGTTCTTCAGATGTTCTCGTGACTAGATCAAATGACCTTAATTTTCAACTTCCCATCCCTCACACTACTCTTTGCAAGAATTCCCTTATTTACAACGGAAAAAAAATGTTTAATGCTTTACCTGTAAATATAAAGTCTGAAAAAACTTACCGTAAATTTAGAACAAGTGCCAAACATTATTTACAAAATAAATTATTTTATAGTTTAGATGAATTTTTAAATCCTTAATAATTTTTATATTAGCTTTATATTTTATATTTATATGTATGATGTATGTTGTATTGTATTGTATTGTTTTGCAATGTGCTGTATTTTATTGTATTCTATTTTATTGTATTTCTTTATATTGTAAATAATTAGTTTAAATTAGTTTTAAAATTTATATTGTACAACGTCATGTTTATCAATAAATTCTACTACTACTACTACTACTACTACTACTGCTAGTTGTTGACTAAAACGTTAGTGTTGTTTTAGTGTCTTGTTTTGCATGTGATCAAATACATTGTAAGTATAACCTACAACTGTCAGTTGTAAATATTGAGATATTTATCACCATTTAACGACATATTGCTTTATTTATTGCAATGTATGGTAATATTTAAATATTAGCAACAAAATGTAGTGGTTGCGTCAAATATAATTAGTGAAATAAATTCATGTTATTTATTTCAATAATTAAATTAGTTTAGTGTTTTTCTGTAAGATGGCAGCACATCCAAAATTGAGTTATAAAAATTAATATGGCAGCAGCAAACACATCTGATCCTGTGCATTTTGACTCTAAAATCTACTCTGACTATACATAATATATAGTTGTTTATTAATTTTAATATTTTAAAACAATTATAGCTCAAAAGTAATTAATTGTGTACCCTAATTCTTTCAAGCTTTTCAATTGCAATAAATGCATAATTTATTTTAGAGATCAATTGATTTTGAGGTTTGGTAATAAATTACATTGGCAGATCGCAATTATATTTATCATCACAGTATTCGTGAATTAGATTAGAGCTAATCAACAATTTACAAAACGAATCTTGGATTCATGAATCCGAGAATTCTCGGGTCAGCAAACTAAAACACATAAGTCAAAAATTGGTACTTTACAGGAAGAACAAAAAATCGAATAAAATAGTAACAACTAAATAACATATGCATTTTATTTCACAAAATAAACATTTCACTGTTATCTTACTACTACGGTAATGTAACTCTTTCTAAAAATACTTAAATTAGTATTTGTGTGACTTATGTTATAAGGATCGTCAATCTTATCAGACTTACGTTTTTAGGAACAAACTGAATTATTACATTTTAATACTTACACTACTCAGGCAATTAAGAAGTAACTATAAGTAGCTATAAACTAAAACATTATTTTCAAAAATCTGCTTCTTCCTCATTTTCTATAATATCTGGATCAGTGTTACGTAAATTATCAACGGTTGGTAAATCTAAATAAAAACTATGAAAAACATCTGGTATCAAAGGGAGTAAGGATACTAGATCATCTTTCTTTTGTTTTGAAATAGGCAATGGCTGTATTGATATGATAGGTATATTCACAGGTACTTTCGATCCTCTTCTTTTCATGTTAATAAATTGGAATTGACTCTCTCTGTCTAAAGTATCTTTGTAGGCAATAACGCCAAACTCATTTTCGTAGCGCAACCATCTTTTTTCTAACCACTTAAATTGACGGCCGTCAGTGTCCTTGGTTCTTAAAATTAAAGAGCCCTTTAAAAGAGAAGAAAACTCGATGAAATCTGCAGACTTCATTTCAACAACTTCAAATTTTTTGCTGCTGGATTTAATTAACTGTATCCAATCATGTGGATGATAGATCTGTAATTCTGTTTTCTTTTTTTTCTTCTCTATTATACCGTGATCGGTGTCAACTTCTAGATGGCTATGTCCAGGAATCATAAACTTATGATCTATTGTTTTAATACCCGTCATCTGCAAAACCCAAGTAAACATTGAACTCACATGGGAGTTTCGATTTTGACCTCCACATGTATCTGAATACAGTATTACGTGTTTGGTGTTTGCAGGAACGTAGTTTAATAGATGCTTATAAATGCAGGATGCAATCTGGTTAGCTCCTCGTCCTGCGATTGTCTCGTACCATACATAGCACACAGCTCCTCCAGTTTTATTATTATGGATGGTTAAGTTGAATGTCCATAGCTGACGTTTATAAAAAACAACTGAGGAACTTAAAGATGGCGTTGGTAAGCATTGCTGCAAGTCAAACGTGTATACTTGCACAGTCTCATCATCGGCATATAAATGCGAGTCCAGTCGTTTTTCTTCATAGGCCTGATCCGCTACAATCTTATGTTGATCATGTTGAGCAGCTATCTCAGCTTTAATAGTCTCGTCCTGTGCAAGCTGTATTTTCATTACGTATTTGTCACAAAAGAAACAAGTGTCTACGCGGGGCTTTTTAAAAGACAACTTTAGCTTATGAAACTCTTGGCTATAAATTTTTATAGAAGTGGGATTTTTATTATTCTCACAAAATAAACTATACATTTTTTGCATAGTTAAGTGGGAAGGTAAATACTTCTTCGAAGTAGTCTTTCTGGTGTAATGGCTTTCATAAGCTGGAAATGACATTATGTGGGCTCTTATTTCTTCGCGTTTTAAGTCTGATACTTTATTTTTAGGTACGACTTTTCCACGCATATCATCGGTTTCAGTGCCTCCAATAGACGCTTTTTTCTTCAGAGACACAGTTTTTATGAAGTTGTCACTTTCATCAAATACTTTAAGTAAGCAACCTCTGCATACAGGTTCTCGTTTACCATGAACAGGTAAAAAATATTTATAAGTTTTCATCCTAAATTTTTGTTTTTCCGGATCCAACGTACGTATTCTTTGAGTAGCTTTATCCTCGATTTCTATTAAAGACGCCATATACGCTGATCTTTTGACGTATGATCCCATTTTCCAATATTCCGTGAATATAGCTTGTCTATCATTCAACGATATTCGTCCTTTACATTTCATTCTACACATCGACAGTTCTTTCATTGCTCTATCAGGAATCACTTTATATTTCAACGTCTTGTAACACTGACCTAGATTACGCTTTGTTTTCTTTTCTCTCTTCAAAGTACGTAGGCTTCTTTCTGGCAAAATACTGTTAGGCAGCGTAGGTGGTATCTGATTATCTTCTTCTCCTGAAGTTGAAGTAGGCTCTTCATTATTAGGAGTGTAATGTGGATCATCGATTGAGTCATCACTGGAAAAATCTGCAGATATTGTAAGGTGGGCTGTTGATGTGTATGGTATCGGTTCGTCTGCAGTTGCTAAATTGGTTGCTACATTTGTAACTATTTTTTCATCGCCTAAAACAATGAAAACAATATGATTATGCAATCCATGGGCAAGATTTTTTTGTAACAAACATAGTTTACTGCTTTACTTACATTCAACTAGCGGCAATAGTTCAATCAGATTCTCAGAGCCATTATCAGGAAAATTTAATTCATATAAGCTCGCAGCTGCAGTTTCTGATGTGATTGGCAAAGGCGCTATTTTCTGAACTTCGTTTTTATTGTCTAAAACAATGAAAATAAAAATATACAGAAATACAGAAATAAAAACAAATAATAACTATTCAAGACTTTACTTACATTTAATTGACTTATTCTCTCTTGCTAAAGCCAGTTCAACTATTTTCTTTCCTCTCGAGTAATTCATTTTGAACTAATATTATTCACTTCAACACGCGATCGAACACAATACTGTTGTACGTTGTATTTGTCTCGGTAGGTGAGTGCACACACTTGCGCTAGGTCTGTCGATAAGAAATCCGCTTTGTTCCTTATAACATAAGTCACGTTAAGAGCCAATGATGTGCACAGATTTGCTATGTCCCGTTAAACATAAGTCAAGTTATGTTCTTTAGTACGTTCCTAAATTTAAAAATAAATTAAGGTTGAAAAAGCACATGACCTTGCTGCGCCATGAAATAAACTACGGTGACTTGTGTGTTTTAGTCAGATAACGAAATACACAAAATAATTAAAGTTGACGTGAAAAAATCTAATTTGATGTTTCATGACTTATGTTCTTTAGTCTGCCGACCCTAGAATTAATCTCTGACTACTAGTACGGGCATTATAAACTCCCTGTACTTTATTGAACATTAAACTTAATAGACTTTTTATTGTGTTATAAGTTGTTTTTCTAAAATAACAATTGTTAGGCTTGTTTCACACGTATACGGTTTCCATTCGGTGCAACCGAAAACGAATGAAACTTTTTCACACATACAACACGGTTTGTATCAGGTTTTGTGTTTTTTTTTTGTACACAGCCTCAGTAGTAATCATAATAAAGAGAAGTCAAGTTGTTGCAGTGTTGTTTCTTTATAGAAAAATTAAAAAAACGAAGGAGGAATTTGTTGGGAGCTCCTTCTTATCACTTTACAAGGGAGTATTCGGTGCTATACTATTTCTATTAGGTACCGAATAGAAACCAAAAACGAACCGAAAACGAACCGAAAACGAACCGAAAACGAACCAAAAACGAACCGAAAACAAATAAAAAACGAACCGAAAACGAACCAAACCAAATGGAAACTGTATACGTGTGAAACGAGCCTAACAGTTCTGCTTGTAGTTGTAAGTAAATATGTTTTTATGCAATAATTAATTTTCCTGAGCAGTTTTATACAAATTTAGTACAAAAAACGGTAATTTTATAAGAAACTTTATTTTTAGCGCAAATTTTATGCAACATTCAGTATTTTTAAGTAAATTTGTAAAAATTTTGTATTCAAAATACATAGTAGTTTTTGATAATAACGTTTGAGAACTGTTCTCAAAATCTTACTTTTAAATAAAATATATCCTGTTAAGATGCCTCAAGCAGGACGTAAATAAGTCAGTATATATCAGACCTAACTAGATCTAACTGCGTTTTAAGACAAAAGTTTAGCTTATTTTGTTGCACCATAGCAAAATCACATTTTATTTGCATCAAGCTCAAATATAATATGCTATTTTTGAGACCTCAAACTTCAAAACGTAACCTTAATATTGCAATAGCTGTCATCAATATTATTTTATTAAGTTCTAAACAATTATTTACTAATAATAAACGTTTATTTCTTGCCTTTCAGCCTTAAAAATTCTACAACTTAACATAACATTTACGATATAAACTTAATTTACTTCTAATATAACATATAATTTTAATTACCTTAAACCCTGTTTTTAATTAATTATTTATTAGTTTTGTTTCAATTTGTTTTCTTCTTTCCGTTACCGCTGTCATCCATTTTATTCCTCCTTCATCTTCTTTCAGTACCTCATTTCTCCTCATTTGCTCTTTTCTCATCTCATTGCATATTAGCATGTGTTCTATGTTTTCCCTCGCATCTCCACACATCCTACACATTTTTTTTTCCTCGTCTATTCAAAATTTACACACTTTCTCTTCATTTCCACATCTGAATCTTGCAATTATTCTTTTTTCCATTCTTTTTTACTTTACACTTTCTAGGAACTTTGGTAGTGCATTCGTTATAATATGTACATAATTTGAATTGTACCTAGGTTCATTTATTTGTATTTTACGCTCTTGCACTTGTATATCTCTATCTCTTATCATAATTTTATTCTACAAATTTCTATCTATTCTCAATCTATCAACTTCTTACTAGCATATCCATTCCTGTTCAAACATTTTTCTTTGTTTGTTCCCATTTTTCCGCATTTTTCTTTCATTTTCTCCTTCAGGCACTCTTGTAATATTTTACATTTATTTCTTTCTCTTACTCTTTCTTCATATATCATTGCTCGCTTTTCTGCTTCTACTCTTAATTTGTCTATTTTAACTTTTTCCATTACAATGTATGCTGGGGTTTCTTTGTATACTCCTAATACCTGCTCTTTCCACTCCCAGATTTCCGCTCCGTACAATAACATACTTTTTACTAAACTTTCCGACATCATTTATTCAAATTTTCTTTTACTAATTCTCCATACTTGTCCTACCGTTTTATTAGCTTTTCTTATATTTTTTATGTGTTCATTTCCATTAGTGTTTGTACAAAAACATATTCTAGATATTTAAATTACTTTACTTTTTAAATTTCTGTTTTATCCCATTTCCAGTTTTCTATTCTTCGTTTTCTTTCCCCTTTTCTGAACATCATCATTTTTGTTTTATTTATATTCATTTCCAACTCTTTTTTTTCTAAAATATTTATCCAGAAATTTAATCATTTTGTTCATTTCATTTGCTTATTTTGCTACAATTACCATGTCATCTGCATAAGCCAGCGACCACACTTTCTCTCTGCCCACCACCACCCCACCCATCCGCGCCCTACATAACATCTCTTCTACAGCAGCAAACAAACTAAGGCTGAGTGGGCATCCTTGTCTCACACCTTTCGTAGTCCAAAATTTATTACTCATTTTGCCATTCACTGTTTCCACGTATACTTCTTCCATTTTTTGCTCATTTATTCCTTTTTTCTCAAACACATCCACAATTTGTCAAATGCTCACAATGTCAAATGCCGCTTTTAGGTTCAAAAATAATGCATACAACTTTTCTCTCTTTTCTGCTATTTTTTTTTTATTATATGGTGTAGTATGTATACATTATCCATGGTCCCTCTTCTTTTTCTAAGCCCGGCCTGTCCGTCTAACAATCCCATTCATCTCTAGTTCTTTACTCAGTTTTTTTCTAGTACCATGGCGTAGATCTTGTATGCCGTACTTAGTAACGTTATACCTCTATAATTTTCTGCAAGCTCTTTATTTCCTTTTTTGTGTATAGGACATACAAGACCTACTCTCCACTGACTAAGAAACCCTTTTCCCTTCCATATTTCATTTATTATTTCACTCAGTTTCTCAATCAGATTTTTTTGTACCTTACATCCATGCTTCATTTTGTATTCTATCCACACCTGGAGCTCTTTGTTTTTTTAGTTTTTTATTTACTTTTATATTATTTCTTTTGTTATTTCATCTACATTTTGTTGCAGCTGTTGTGTTGTTGTCTATCGGTTTTTTTGTTAGATCCTTAATACAATTTTAAAAAGTGCATCCTCCAGTTTTCCATTAAAATTTGCTTGTTTTTTATTCTTTTTTTTTAATTCCGGTCCTAACGTTGAAATTTCCTCCTACTATCAGTTTATCCCTTCTGTTTCTTGTATTCACTTTCAAGCGTTGTTCTAATTTTTTTATCCATCTGCTGTACACCGTAACCATTTTGTATTTTGTTCCACTTAGTATAAAATTTTGTTGCACTAACCCCTCTATTTCCAATTTTACATCATCTTCTTGTAGTATTTCATTTCTTATTCCTGTTATGATACCTCCTTTTGCTCTTTCCATTTTTTTTTTAATAGTTGACTGGCATTTCTATCTAAATTCATTAGGCATTTGATCTTCCATGTCTCTCCACCTCTTTTCATCTATCCATGTTTCCACCATTCCAATTAAATCAAATTTTCTTATATATTTCTAAAAATCTTTATCTTTGTTGTTTAATCTTGCTACATTCTAAAATACTATAATTATTTTATTGCTGATATCTTCTATTTTTGGTCCATTATTGTTAGCTTCCAATTTGTTGATCTTTTTTTTTTTCCCAACTTTTCCTATTTACAAAGTTTGGTTTAGTTCTTTGTTGTTTGTTTTTACTTTGTTTTACTGGTACTAGTTTTTTGATACTTCTATTCTAGTCTTATCTAACTGTACAAAAATACTTTCTAGTTTACTTTTGTTTTTTTTATTTTTTATGCTTTTTTTACATTTACACCTTCTTTTAATTTAGTTCTAGTCCAGTTTTCTACTTTATCATTTAAAGTTGTTCCTTCCATTATCCCTTCATTCAATCGCTGAATAATTACATTATTTTTTCTTTCATTTTGTTCTCGTTTTTCTAATTTTTGTTTTAGTTCGGCGACATCATTTTGTAAACTCTCTATTTTAGTTGTTTATATTGCGTTGATCCTATTGTTTAATTTTTCATTTTCTTCTCTCAATTTTTCTAATTCTTTCAGGATAACAGTTTGAGTTTCATTTATTATTTGTAACTGTTTTAAGATAGTTTCTGCCACTTTTTGATTTATTCCACTTCCGCTTGCTTCTTTGGTTTCCATTGTTTCTCTTCGTCTTTTTTTTTTCATCTTGTTCGGGTGTTCGTTCTGTTTTATTTTCTTTGTTAAATACTGTATCATCGTCTGACAACATTATTGTATTTTATTTAAATTTATTGTTATTATATATTTAATAAAAAAAATTCTCCTCGAACCGCCAACCTTTGCGTTTACAATCCACGTCTCTACCCACTCGGCTACCAAGCGCTCTTTTGTGTTGTATGCGTAAATATTCTTGTTCAATATTCTATTTATTTATTTTCTCTTCTGATTCTTACAGTAGTTTTATATACAGTTAGTTTTTTTATAAATTTTTAAATTAGGATTTTTCTCCTACCTTGCCGTTTTACGGCACACCGCCTTCTTCCTCTGAATCTCCTTCTTTGATTTTCTCAATTATACATACACTATTAAATATTATTTCACTTTCTTATCCACTTTTAATGTTATTTGGTAAATATCAACAACTCTTCACTATACTCTCTCTCTCTCTCTCTCTCTCTCTCTCTCTCTCTCTCTCTCTCTCTCTCTCTCTCTCTCTCTCTCTCTCTCTCTCTCCAATTATTTACTGCTACTTTCTTTTGTATACTGTAATAAATATTATTTTTGATTTTAATACTTAACAAGTTACGGTATAATTAGCTTCAAAATATTCTAGTTATTGTTTTTTTTTTTTAATTATATACGTAAATAACACCAATGTAACAATTTTTGACATTTATGTTTTATAATAAATTAATGTCAGTGAAAAATTGATTAAGACAAGAACGTTTTTTTGACCAATTAGTAAACAGCATTGTGAATATCGGCGACATTGTCAAATCTATCCGGATCCTAGCAAAGACGCCATTTGTAAATGCATGATGCAACACAAACTTGACATAAGCTGGTTTTAATTCTGAGCTGAGCATGGACTAGTTACGTCTCAAGTGACGTTGGAGAAACCGAATTTACTTTTGAAAAGCATGAAAGCGTCTACTTCCCCCCTCCAGACAGTTTCACACATTTCTGTGTACAATCTCCTAATCTGACTGCCTTATTTATAAGTGACGTTTTTAAAAAGTCATTAAAAATGCGCATCATGCGCCAGCCTTGCAGGCATTGGTTTTGTGTGGTGGTGGTTGAAAAGCTACAAGCATATTAATTAGATGCTGGTATTTTAAAATCTGCTTGTTTTGTTCAGCAAAACGAGATAACTCAGGATCTGAGTGATTAAAGATTTTATGAAATTATTTTTTTTTTGCTAACACCAACATGTGAGCTTTGATGATGTCAAATCAGTTCTCTGTTTGGTATTATAAATGTAGTAAGGCTCTTGCAAATCCTTCTCAAAATTTTACTTTGAAATAGATTCTATCCTGTTAAGATAAGAAGAAGCTACCTCCAGCTGGAAATAAGTTTGGGTAAATGATAGTTTTGAATAGTCGCAACTTGTTGCTTGTACTTATATTGTGTAGTTGCGCAGCAACATAGTTAAAAAAATGCTTGCAATTCTTTAACTCTATTAACTATTAAGTCAGTGCAACGTGTAAAAAATGAAATTTCCAGTGTCCATAAGAATCCAAAATCTTCAATTATTTATTAAATTTTGAAATTAAAATGTATTTTTTTGTCAAAATATTTGCTTAAACTTTAAAGTAATATTTCATTGAACAATACTTGTTCTGCCTTGGTTTTTATTGAAACCAAAAGTTTGTACCATATACATTTTACTTCACTGATCTTTATTCTCTAGTAATGCCCTTGACAACCATCAATTTAGTTTGAAACTGTTATTGAACGTCTCTATTGCATTTGCAAAAATGTTGTATATACTAGGTGAATAATTATATTGTACGCTACTTATAGTACCTATGCAACTTCTTTACAATTGTGTTTAGTGGCTTGTATAGTTCCGACCCGCCCTAGTTATTGCTAGTTATATTTGTTTTTCCAATCATGGGCACTATGGGCAGTCGTGTACGGTTGGCTATTAACCTATAATTTTTGACGTTTTATACAGATATTGTTTACTGTTCATACATTTATAATTATTCAAGTAAATAATGTTTAAATAGCGATTACAACTAATGTGAAACATGACTACTCTAAAGCCAGGTGGCCAAGGGGGCCGAAAGAAAGTACAGGTAGGAAAATTTAAAATTTAATATTCAAAATGCATTATAAATATCCATCTATTATTGAAAATGCTGCATTTGTTTTTTTGGATTATTTCTCTTGTAAGGCCATTTTTTTGCCGGTATTAAAAGATTTGAAAATATTTTTGGTATTTAATTATATTGTAGTATAGCATATTTAAGTTTCAATTACATAGGTGTAAATATATGCCATGTTGATTGATCAACAATGAAGGTTATAAGTTAAGATTAATTATATTATTTTTCTAATTAATTTCATCTATGGAAATTAGAGTTAATAGCTAATATATACTGAAAATAATAATAAAGTGCAGTTTTGATATTTTACTTAATCTTGGGCAGGTGTGGTTGTATCAAGTTTTTAGGGTTCTTACTATTTTAAATTGAAGATCATCTAAATATTTACATTGTATCTACCTAGCGTTTATGCTACAAATAATAAGGTATGTCTGCGTGTGCTGCTGTTATTAAATACTTGTTGGCCCACTTTTGTTTGCTTTTTGCGAGTTGTTTTTTATTGAAAGTAATTTATTTGTATCTTTAACAGCTACAATTCAGCATACTGGGTCACTCAGGGACGACAGTACTCGTTTTGTAGTTTGCAGGGCTGTGTATGATAAACAATGTGTTGTTTTTTTTTTTTTTAATAAAATTGTAACATAACCATGTTGCAGATTTTGAAAATTTTTGTGCGAGACTTGTATAGATGCAGCGTTGTGTGTAATGCTCCCTATAGCCAGCTTTGCTAAGGGAAGTCAAAGCTTTTAGGTAATGTCTTATTATGATGTAATTTTGTGTTGGTAACGGTTTGTAACCTTATGCATATAATTTTGATTGTAACTGACAGTACTATTTGAAGTGAGAAAGGTCATCATCACTTTGCTGCCACGTCATTACTATGGGTGTTGCCTCACATAATAAAATTTTACTGTACCATACTTTACACCTGATCTGTTGTATTAACGTAACCATTTCAGTGAATGAATTGTTAATTGCATAAACCATATTTGTATATTATAATTTCCATTGTTAGAATGTTTGTACACATTACTGTATTTATGACATGAAGTATATCTGATTTATCTAAGTAAAAGAAGAGCTTTTACTCTTCTCAAACAGTTGTTGTTTCTCTTTTCAATAGACAATGAAAAAGATTAACTAGAATGGTGGACTACAGAAGGGAAGGATGTCAAAATGTATTAATTTTAGCTGTGCTGATTGCTCTTTGTGTAATCTTTTTTTACGAACATTCTTTTGCTATAAACATTTTCTGGAATAGTTGTTACCATATTGGGATTACTGCATGTTGAAAGAATGTTTGTCATATGATTAATTTGTTTATTTATTTTACGTAATTTTTGTTTATATTAGGTTATATTAAATGTCATGTAATCAATACATGCGTCATTCATATGCTAATAAAATTGATTTGTATGAACACTGTGCACATGTGACGTCATGTGAACATAGAGAAATTTCAACATCGGCTTGTTGACAAATCTGCTGCTAGATAACTATTCCTTAGCTGCAATCACCAATAGTTTTTTTTTCTAGGTACATATTCAACAAACTTTAACAAATTAAATTATTTTTTGTATGGTATTGGTAATCTAAAAATATGTTTAATGCATTTCAACTTTCATGCAAATGTATGTTTTGTAGTTCTCGATCTTTCAACATTTCACAGGCAGTACATATTAATAATTTATCAGTGTTGTTTTAAATAAGAATGATAAATTTGTTTTTGTTTATTCCTATTTGTAATTTCTAACTACTTTAGATTACATTTTTATTATTAAGATTTGATCGGTTATCCAATGCATCTTTTGTATTATTCTATCTATTCATTTATTTTGATCATCTTCTTGCTCTTCAATATTTTCAATTATGCTACATTATCAATATTATTTTATAATAATGAGTATTGTTTTGAATTTTATTGTTGCACATGGCCACATCAAGACAGGCTTTGACTGTTTTTTTTTTTCATTTAGGTCTATTTGTTTATTCTAATTAACTCTTGCTGATGATTAATCTAATGCCCGTACTAATAGTCAAAGATTAAATCTCGAATTAATCCTGGATTCATGAATCCGAGATTCATTTTGTTAATCGTTGATTGGCTCTAAGCCAATTCACGGATATCATTAGTCGCGATCGACCAATGCATACCTCGCTAATTTTCGGATCGAGTTGAAAACTATGCAACCGTCAATATAATCCTAGATTCAAATAATCTTGGGTCCACCTAAGATTGTTTATTAGTGTGTCATATATTAATTCTGACATTTGGTAATAAAATACATTGGCCGATTGCAACTATATTCACCATCACGATATCCGTGAATTACCTTAGAGCCAATCAACGATTAGCAAAATGAATCTTGGATTCATGAATCCGAAATTTAATCTCTGACTATTAGTACGGGCATAAATGATGAATAGTTTGGTTGGTATGTTCTTGGTAGTTTGTTTGTTTATAGATAGTTAATAAATTGGAACTTAACAAGTTAAGTTAAACAAAATAATTGAATTTAATTCAAACAAATACAATTATAGATAGTATATTATTTAGCATATAAAAAAACTGTTTATCTTATACAAAAATAAATAAACAATAAATTATATTATAGTAGACAGTATATATTAGTAATCTTGTACCGGGAGTTTATAAATGAATGGGATTATGTAATCACTTTAAATGTGCCGCTTTTGTTAAATTGTTCACTAAACTATTTGTTTTGACAGATCAACTTTGACAGCTGTCAAGCAAACATATGAAAACATATGTAGTATAGTGGACGATTTTAAAAAGGCGGCATATTTAAAATGATTACATAATCCCATTCATTTATAAACTCCCTGTATAAACCAATTGACTCATTTATATTTATAAATCTAATAGTGCAAAATAATATAATAAAATGTATTCAAGAAAATGGTGGTCATTTTGAAGCATTATTACAATAATTTGTAATTTAATTTATACTAATTTTAATTATTATTTAATTAGAATGTTAATAAAGCTATTGTGTATGTTAATGTTACATTAAAGCATGTTGATTATTAATTTTATTTAGTTTTAATAAACCAAAAAAAACTAATAAAAAGATATAACAATTTTTACATTTAAAAATAAGCTTTTTAATGAAAAGTTTGGCTTATATCTCAAAAACTAATGGTGCCATGACCAGTTTACATTACAATTATAAGGATGCAGTCTCATTGCACTACCGCCACCAACTATCACCGTTTGCCACCAAAATGTACTACGGTCTCACTGCAGCCACTTGTGACTACCAAATATTTAAATTTCTCTCTCATTTCAATGTCAGTAGAAGAGAGCTTTATTTATATATTTATATTTCGAGCCTTTCAATTACTAATGTAATTAGTTTATCAATGTCGGATGGTGTCCATGTTTCTTCCATGTTACCGTTTTTAAAATTCTCAAATATCAAAGCAAAAATGACTGATTAAGTTTTGATTTGAAATATCAAGTTAGTATGTTTCAAATGACCATCAACTGTTGCGCGGCAACCACTAACCGAATTGAAATTATGAAATGGTGGTTACCAAATGACAGATGCTGTCGAGAATAGTGAATCAGTCGGACCGTCGCCATATGATTTAAAGTGTTCGAATTTTAGTTGGTGGCGGTGGGTGGTGCAGTGAGACTGCAGCCAATTTAATCCTATTATACAAAAACATAGAATGGTAAATCTATTATTATAATATATAATTTAATTAATTTAAAACTTTGTAAATTAATACAGTATTATGGATGTTAAAGATCACTAAACTTCAGTGCATATGAAAAAACTTATTTTATTATCATTGTTAAAAAATTCATATATCCCGCCATAAAAGGCAATTAAAATAATAATCAAGCGCATGAAACATAAAATAAATTCTCGTAAATGTCAACAAATAAATAGGGGTTATGTTTAACTGCAAAATTTGTAGTTAACTGCTCGACGGCGTCTGTTTAACTTAACCTCGAGATGAACGAGTTTATCAAGTTGGTACAACGTAAATTTAACGTTGAACTCGTTCAAGCAATGAACTCGAGATGAACTTGGTTGGTACAACCGGCTCTAAAAGTTGTTTTTTTAGGAATACATATTTAAAAAAGTTAAGAGTCTTAAGAGTTTTCAGTTTGTGATATTTGTAATATTTTGTTAACTGTTTGTCATATATTTGCAGTTCTCGAATAGAGAGCTTGCAGCTACATCAAAATTGTTGATTGTTTGCTTAAAATTGTTTAACAGAGTATACTCAATGATGTATCTACATGTTTTAATTATTTATTGTGATATGTTTTTATATTGAAAATCCTGCAATATCAAAGATCATTTACACCTTAAATATGGTATAAAATAAATCTAATCACTTTTGTTGTTATTTTTAGTTTGTAATAGTTATTAATTAGATTATTATTATTTATTTTTTTAATCTAATTCTGATACTTGAAAAGTGAAAAATAGTTGGATTATATTATATTATGTTTATCTTACTTGTTTATAAGAATTCTATTTTAAATTTTAATGTGTATTAATTGATTTGTATGTATTACGTATATTACCTACTCATATCTATATATTTGGCCACTTCTGTTAAGCAGACAGTTATCATCATTAATCTAATCACTTTAGACTAGTAATGTAAGTGGTAATATTACCATGGTAATATTATTTAAGTAATATTACCAAACGATTTTTTGGTAATATTATTATTACCAATTTTCAGACACCACAGACTGGGCAGCAAAGTTTTAGGCTTTTTGAGAAATGCCAACAATCTAATAAGTTATAACAAATAGTTAACGGAATGTTACAAATATCAAAATTTTGAAACAAATTCATTTGGATACATTGGGAGTGGTTAATGTGCATTTGTTTGAGGTTAATCTCAATTCTACGCCTATGTCTCCACAATAAATTTTACAATATAATTGCACTTTTAAAAGATTACATTTTGTTGTATTGACTAACAAATGACTTAGCCTGCTAAATAGACAACAATCGATTTTGCTTTATGTTTACAAATTAGATCTTTCTTATTCTTTGTAACAGTTTTTGTAAGCTTGGTTATAAATTTTATCTAAACGTAAGTAGTACGAACTGATTTATAGTTTATTTTGAAGTAATAATAAATGATTCTATGATGGGTCTTAGTTAAAAATAAATGATTGATTAAGTAAGTGACCAGCATAAGTGTGTTTTTATAAGAATGTTTCAACATTGTTTGTGTTTTATATCAAGGTCATTACTACATGATTTGAATAAAATAAGTAGTGTTAACCTTGCTGATTATACAACAAAACCTAAATTTTTAGATGGCTTAGGCTTCATTGCTTAAATCCACACTTAATTAAATTATAGTTAACTTTAAGTATAGTTATAATTTTTACTGCATCGTACGAACACATTTTATGTGTAGTTTATCAAACATGAGTTTAAAATATATTTCTATAATTAATGTTTTCTTGTTTAATCTTATAGAGTGTCTGTATATTCATTTTATTTGTTATTAAAAATAAAATTAAAAAAGTCAAAAACTTGAAACTAACAATATGATTAAAGAAACAAACAAACAAAAAAATCTGGTTGTGGGGTTTGTTTGGACCTCTCAGTAATATAAAGGTTAATTATTTGAAGAAATATGCTGATATTTTTGGAATTATTTATTATTTATTTTTATCATTGATTATTTTTTATTCTATAATATATAAAACATTTGGCTTCTAAGTGTGTGGACACAACTGCGATCCGATCATTGAACAGCGCTCCGATCATCGAACAGCGCTCCGAGCATAGAACACTAAAATTTGTTCTAAGCTCTGACCCTCGCACACTGCTGGAGCCTCATATTTATATTGAACTTAAACTTTTTTAGCGGCGTGAGAGTAAAATTATTGCATTACATTTTTTAATTTAAAGATTGCGTTTAGTGTTGTATTTAAAACAATTTGTCGAGTGAAGACTGTGTTTTTTTCTTAAATTGCTCTAAATTTAACTTTTTTGTCATGGAGTTGTCAACCTCAAATATGTGTTATATTTTCAGTAATTTTTGTTTTGTGAAAAAGTAGTAACACTTAAATAAAAACGTGTAGAAGTTATCATATATCGTTCTGCAAAATAGTGTGTTTGCAGAGATAGGTAAACTTTTAGTTGTGTATCGAGCTAGATCGAGCACTTTTGTTTACATGGTTAAAATGTGTAGTCATAGTAGAATTAGGGTACATTTTAAAATTTTGCGATTTTAGTTTTAACAGTTAAAATCATACCGACCGCTGCCTTGATTTGTAGTATTTTAACAAAAACGGCAACCATGGCGTCATTGCTGTTTCTACATATTGTTAGATAATTGATTTATTTTTTACCAGTACATTTAGAAAGGTTCAAACTATAATATGTCGGAGTATTTTATGTCAAATTATATTTGCAAATAGCAACAAAATGCATTCAAATGTACATAAAAACGTATTTATTTTTATATTTGATGACTTTTTCGGCCATTTCTTAACTATTATTTGACTATAATATTTTGACACATCACTGTTTGATCTTTTCTGAATGTACTGGCAATGACGCCAAAGTTGCTGTTTTTCTTAAAATACTATAAATCAAGGTAGCGGTCGGAATCACAGATCATACAATAGAAGATAAGTCAATTCCCTATATATATTTTGCCACGAGTTTTAGCGCCTCTTCGCTCCTGCGAAGAAACATTAAGTTTGTAAAACGGACGCCTAGCGGCGCTGAGTTACGTTTGCGTCAATAAAAGGCGCTGTTTTTAAAACTTGCCATTTCTCTTTATTTTCGGGCTCGGAACTGACAACGGCAGAGTTAAAAATGGCAAATCCACACAGAATTTGCAAATAAATAAAAATTCTATTAAAATAAATAATAATTCTTTAAAATAAACAAAATGTAAATTCTGTAAAAATAAATAATAATACATTATTATAGTCCTATAACTGCTATCATTATTTGAGCCAATGTTTGGATCCTGGGTCAGTGCAGTTCGTGAATTATACGTGTGGTCATATCCGCTATACCTATTGATACCCCCAGGTCGGAATCGTCTTAACTATATAGCTGTCTTTTTTGATTTTAGCATATTTGACAAATGATTATTTTTTTTGGTTTCAACGACTTCTGGTAATAAGTTTATAACTTAAAAATAATTTATGAATGTTTTTGAAAAGATCCGTACAAAATTAAATTGAATATCAGTTCATTTATTATTAACAAACCAAATTTAAGAAATGTCAATTTGTTCTGAAGAACGATCTATATATAAAAACATGGAGAAGGAACGGTGCTTATCAAGAAGGCAATCAGCGCACTAAGCTCATAACAACGGAATGTTGTAGGATTTTTATCATGTTTTTTGGTTTTTGCCACCCTAAAAACTACTCTTTTTTTATCTAAGAGATGTATCGCTGTTTTTTCGTTAAATTGTAGGTCAAAGTCTATACGAATCCAAAGTTTCAGAATTTTATTAAGGTGGGAAAATTTTCCCATAAAACTATCGTGCAGCTTTTCTCGGAAGTTAATTAAGATAATTCATTTCTGTTTTCGGCATTATTATGAGTATAATAACAACATTTGAATACGCTATTTTGGTAAAAATATATTAATAAATAAAAAAGTTTAGTGGTAAAAATTGTTTAATTTATTTCAAACTTAATTCATATTAATGATATTTATATAAAAAAAATTATCACAAAATGATTATTTGTTTGCTTTAAAAGCAGCACCGAAGATGAGGATATTTTTGGGTGTAAACAAAAAGCCCACCTATGGCTCCGCCCATTACGTTCGGTACTGTTTTTATTACACAATTGGTAGTTTATTGGGTGATCGGCGCCATGGGCGGTATTTTACTCCTGTGCGAGTGAAGCGCTCCCGGTGGTTGACCACGGAACCATTCCTGACAATTTTGTCTTTAAGCCAATTCTACTTCCATCCCTTTAAAACTACTCCAATTTATTAATAGAATTTTTTAATTATTTTTTTGTAATCACAGTTTTGAAAACTGGTATATATGTATAATACACAAAACACAATAATAAATTTCTCTGATATAATTAGTAAATAATATGACAATATCATTCTATAATTAACATAATATTACATTGCATGATCTAATTGTATGAAGTTAATTATATATATTATTGTAGGTATCTATGGTAATATGTGAGGCTGAAGAGAAACGACATCGTTCTGGTGTAAATGCCTTACAAGTAGACCCAGCTCTAGATAGGTTGTATTCAGCTGGAAAAGATTCAATTGTTCGAGTATATGAACATGAAAGATATCACCAAAGTATGGAGCACCATACAGATTGGGTTAATGATATAGTTTTATGTTGTGGTGGCAGAAATTGTAAGTAATTTATTTGATGAGAATATACATTTATATATTTATTATGTTTTTTTTGTTGAATTATAATTTATAGCAATTTGCTCTTAAAATAATTAAATGATTATATTTTAGTAATTTCTGCTAGTGCTGATACAACAGTGAAAGTATGGAATGCTCATAAAGGATTTTGTATGTCAACATTAAGAACACACAAAGATTATGTCAAAGCTTTAGCATATGCCAAAGACAGAGAACAAGTTGCTTCTGCTGGTTTAGATAAATCTATCTACTTATGGGACGTGAATACTTTAACTGCACTTACAGCAAGCAACAATACAGTTACAAGTATGTATATGTAAATTAGGTCAGAAAAAAATGTAAATGCATTTCTGATATATGGTGTATTAGGCTGCAGTCTCACTGCACCACCCACCGCCACCAACTAAAATTCGAACACGTTAAATCATATGGCGACGGTCCCACTGATTCACTATTCTCGCCGGCATCTGTCATTTGGTAACCACCGTTTCATAATTTCAAATCGGTTGGTGGTAGCGCGGCAACGGTTGATCGTCATTTGAAACATACTAACTTGATATTTTACAAATATAAACATAATCTGTCATTTTCGCTTTGATATTTGAGAATTTTAAAAACGGTAACATGGGAGAAACATGGACACCATCCGACATTGATAAAGTAATTACATTAATAAATAAAAGGCCCGAAATATAAATATATAAATATAGCATTCTTCCACTGACATAGAAAAGAGTGGTAAATTTAAATATTTGGTGGTCACCAGTGGCTGCAGTGAGACCGTAGTACATTTTGGTGGTTAGTGGCAAACGGTGATAGTTGGTGGCGGTGGTGCAGTGAGACTGCCACCAACTATCACCGTTTGCCACTAACCACCAAAATGTACTACGGTCTCACTGCAGCCACTGGTGACCACCAAATATTTAAATTTCCCACTCTTTTCTATGTCAGTAGAATAATGCTATATTTATATATTTATATTTCGGGCCTTTTATTTACTAATGTAATTAGTTTATCAATGTCGGATGGTGCCCATGTTTCTCCCATGTTACCGTTTTTAAAATTCTCAAATATCAAAGCGAAAATGACAGATTATGTTTTGATTTGTAAAATATCAAGTTAGTATGTTTCAAATGACGATCAACCGTTGCCACGTTACCACCAACCGATTTGAAATTATGAAACGGTGGTTACTAAATGACAGATGCCGGCGAGAATAGTGAATCAGTGGGACCGTCGCCATATGATTTAACGTGTTCGAATTTTAGTTGGTGGCGGTGGGTGGTGCAGTGAGACTGCAGCCTAAAACATTACACTGAAGAATAATGATTTAAAAAAAACTTCGATGTGTATTTTCCAAGATATGAAAGATCAAAGAATTATTATTTTGAATTTTAATCTGCAACAATCAATTGTTACATTGAGGTACGTGAAATAAATTAATCAAAATTGAGACTCATAAAATCTAAAGCGAGTTTATGTACTGAATGTTGTTAATATGAATATTCTATTTAAAATGCATTTTAGATGTCAAGATGTATATTTCAAGAAATTGCCGATGATTAAATATTATTGAAAGCAGGGTTGGAAAAAAAAACTGTTTTTTTCTAAAAAAACTGTTTTTTTCTAAAAAAACAAAAACATCGGTTTTTTATTATTATTGATGTTTTATTTTGTTTAAAACAGTTTAAAACAAAACAAATAAAAAACATGTTGTGTAAATTTTTTTTTAAATTGTTTACTGTCCACAGAAAATGTTTTGTTTTTGCAAGAGATGGCGCAGTTGAACAATTTTACTGACACGGTTGCCTGCAGCGTGTATATTGCTAAAAATTGTTAAATCATATCAAAACAAACCAAAATGCTATTTATGCTTCATGTTTTTTGGAAATGAATAACCAAATATTCAAAAAAACAATGTTTTAAACATGTTTCTTGTTTTTAACTAGTTTAAAACAATTTGTTTTAAACATAACAACCTTGATTGAAAGTAATTAAAGATTTTGTTGTGACTCAGAGATAACTCAGTGGTAGAGCATAGCTTAGCAAGTTAGCAATTAGGGGTTTTATCCTCAAAACATGACAAAATAAAAACTTGTTTTTTTGTCTACCAGGGATGATTCAGAAGTCACCTAATAAGTAAGTCGGTCTCATCAACCCTCTTGAATTGCAACTATGTATTTGACACAAGAGTGAAAAGTAAATTATGGTCATATCATAATCATAAGATGACCTACCTAAGTACTTATAAAAAGATAGTAGGATGTGTGGAGATTATAAATGGAGAGCTTGAAGCCAAAATAACCTATAAAAGTATAAACGCTAGTTTTTTAAAGTATTATTTTAGTAGTGGTACACATTAACATTGGTGCAATGTTAAATATATTATATTAAAACATTAATTTAATTTTTTGTTATTTTAATATAAATTAATAATAACTTTTCATTTTTGTTTTGGTCGAAATACATCAGTATAATTCAAATCAAGTGTCCCAGCATATTATTCAGACAAAGCTCTCTGCCAAGTTCTATTGTCAACGACAGGGGTACTTTATTGTTTACAAAAATGCTTGGAATTAGTTTACCAGGCTTAAGAAGAAAAAGCGAAAAAAAGAGGGTTAGAATAGGTTACTGAAAGTTAATAATTAATGGAGAGGAATATAGATGGAATAAAGAGTTAAAGGGACTAGAAGTAGAAGTTTCAAAAAAACTAACAAGAAAACGGATAAAAGAAACGAAAAAGATACCAAACAAGACATGCCGAGAAAATGGTAAAAGAAATAAGATAAAAGGAACATAAATAGAAAAAATACAGAAAAGGAAATTGAAGGAGAAAGAATAAATAAAAATAAAGAAGAATAGGAACATGGAATGTAAGAGGATACATGGGAAAAGAAGCTCAACTAGTGAAAGAAATGATAAACCAAAAAATAGAAATACTAGGAATACTAGGAATAACAGAAACAATAAAGAAAGGGCAAGGGATAGTTAAAATACATAGAGGATACTGCTTAATGTGGACAGGAGTAGAGCAAAAGGAGGTGTAGTAGCATAAGGACCGAATGAAAACACAAATAAAAAAGAGAAAGACAGTTTTTAAAATAAATTACAACAAGAAATAGACGAGAGAACAGTAAACATAAAGAATAAAAGAGGTAATGAGAAATGAAGTAGAAGAAATTAAAAATAACAATGAAGAAAGAGTTATTCAACTATGCATCAAAAACAATCGGGTAGTAACAAACACCAAATTGACACAATTCACAAATACACAAGAACACAACCAACTAGGAACGAGAAATCAATCATCAACTACTACCTAGTTAATAGAAACAACTGGAACAAGGTAGAGAATGTAAGAGGAACAAGACAGGCGGAAATAGGAAGCGACCACCATTTACTACAAATGGACATGAAATGGAAAGAAAAAGTTAAACCAGACAAAAGAAGGAAAAAAATTGAGATAAAGATAAAAATATACAAACTAAAAGAAGAACAAATACAAGCAAAATACCAAAAGATACTACAAAAAGTTTAAATTGAAAGAAAAAAGAAGCTACATAGAAGGAAAATGGGAAACTTTCAAATGAATTATACTAGAAGCTGCAAAAGAGAGCTGTGGAACAACAAAGATATAAAAAAACCAGTTGGTGGACAGAAAGTTGAGGAGATAAGGGACAAAAAAGAAAAGTGGAAAAGATACCTACAAACAAAAAAAAAAGAAGACTATGAAAATACAAAGAAAAAACAAATGAAACAAAGAGAATAATAAAAGAAGGAAAGATAAAATCATGGACAAAGTTTGAAAAAGAAATTAATGAGAACTTCAACCGGAACCAAAAACTATTTTATGGAACGTTAAAACATCTAAGAAAAAAGAAAGAACACAATATGATGAATATAAAAAATAAAAATGGAAAAATAGTAACAGAAAAAGACAAGATGGAAGCAATACTTCCAAGAACTAACAGAACAAGAAGTAGAAGAAAACAAAACAAGAGAAGATGAAATTAAAAAAGACAAAGTAATAAAAACAGATGATATAACGCCGGAAATAACGGAACTAATAAATGACATCAGAAATGGGAAAACGCCAAGGGAATGGAATAAAGTAATAATCCTACTCATACATAATAAAAAATATGAAAATGCTAGACCATGATAATTGCGAGGGAAAAACTGAATCACAAAATAAGAATAAAAGGGAGAATAATAGAACAGGTTGAACAATAATACGGAGCAATAGAAAATTAGACAAAAGAAATTGCTTGAAAATTATATAAATCAATAATATGTCTTAGCCTTACACTGAAGGGTAGAACGGCGATAGAATAAATAAATAAATCATTAAATTAGCTTACCTGATATGTAAATCTTGGTAAACTAATAAGAAGTAATTATGGTCTTTTAAAGGGCTAATTTTTACATAATCGAATTGATTGTCAAGGATAATAAATAATACATACATGTGTGTACCCACCTTTATAATAATCAAAAAAACCATTTAAAATGGTTTTTGAATTATATAAATAGGTTAAAAAATAACGGAGTTATTCAGTTGTACGTTTTTGTCTAACACCCTATGTATGACTAAAACCCTCGATTCAGTACTCCAAAACAAACCGAAAATTAAGAGTGAACATTTTTTCAAATGTTACTTGTTAACATTATATTTTTTATAAAGTAACAATTATATCATATGTTCATAAATGTGTGTTCGAATCTGTGGTTCGAATCTTCTACTTGAAGGCAAGTATTGGCAGAAGTCTTCGTCTATTAACGCAACCGTTGCGTGAATGCGAGCTATGAAGTTTTCAGGTCTGAACAACTTTTTCTTTCAAATGGCCTTCTAAAAATAGAGGATTCAGATATGGTGATCTAGGAAGTCATGGTGTTGGTCCATCTCTTCCAATCCACATGTTAGTATAGTTGTCATTCAGAATTTGGTTTATTTGGATACCTTAATTTGACGGTGCGCCATGATTTGTTACCAAATATATTTATTCTGTTTGCTAATGGAACTTTATCAAGCAGTGGTAGTGATAAATTTTCTGTTAAAAATTGAAGATGCAAATTAAGTCAATTAGGTAGAAGTTGTGGACTAATTGAACAATTGTTTAATAACCAACACCAAATGTTTAATGACTATTTATATTGATACCAGCATATCGCCGTCATGTAAAAAGCTTGTACTTTTTGAGGTCTGAATGGGTACAGGCCATTTTTTCTGTAGCACCTTAGTTTTTGTCTTCTTCTATAGCTGCAAGAAGGACTTGTATGTCAAAATCTTCCAAGCCAAGGTGAAGTTAACAGATTTTATTTTTGTTGCAAGTATCAAAATAAGAAAACTAGTCTGAGAACACTATCGCCGGATATACCGTTCTCCGAGAATCATAAGAAGAGTGTTTTAAGAATATTTTTACTTAATTTTTCAGGGAAATGTTTTGGAAGGAGTGATGCTGAGCTTATGTGGTATACTGAAACTGGCTTAGTTAGGTGAAGCGCCTATCTCGGCCGTCGTTTGATTGAGCCTTACAGAAGAACGATTCATTCATCCCTACTGCGTAGTACAAACCTCTTACACATTAACGAAATTATTATATTTTGTAATGTGTAAATGTGGCTTGTTGTCTAACAGAGGAATTATTATAATGAAATGACATTTGCAACATCCATTAACACAAGATTCTATGTTTGCACATTGTCGTGACCAGGATTTCAACTTGGGCTACTACAGCCACAATATAGGGTTTTAACCACTAGATGATTACGGCTCGCTTCTGAGTGGGAGCGCTCGTGCCTGTTGGTTCAGCAAATTGGCAGTAGAAAGGTGACATCTTATTGTTTATTTATAAAAGGAACCAATCAGGAGCGAGCGTTCCCATCTTCCTGAACAGCACCCAATGAGGTGGATGGGGTGGCTTTTGGTAGCGGCTGGAATTAGGTGATAATTTAAAATTGACAACAGTAATTGTCACTTCAAAATTATTTTTTTGCAAGAAAATTTAAATGATATTATTAAATTACCTTATACATATTATAATGTAGTGGATAGTAGCGAAAATAACCTACCATTAAAAGGTAAATATTATATAAATATTATTTATTGATTGTTTACATGGTTGGTAATAATGTAAAAAGAGCCTTTCAGGAAAGCAAAGTCGATCGGAAACGAACCGCTCTCTAAAGAGCGAAAACCCCTTAAAAAGGGCGTACAGCAAGGCGTGAGCGGGCCTCACGCCTTCCTGTACGCACCCAATGTCTATCCCAATGTAATACCTCAGTGTAAAACATAAGTTAATATTTTACTGCGCATTATTTATTTTATTTAGTTATTATATTCATAGTATTTCATATATTTTTATTATTTATTAATTAATGTATTATTTTATACAACATGTTTATTTTTTAAAGTTATAAATCAATCAAAAATTTTTATTATATTATATACTTACTTGAAAATGTTATTAAAAATAACGAAACATGTTGTATAAAATAATACATTAATTAATAAATAATAAAAATATATGAAATACTATGAATATAATAACAAATATAAATGAATTTCATAGAGTTAATAAAAAAAGCATTGAATATTTTATTTAGAATTAATATAAAATTACAAGTTAAATTATTAATTGAAATACACTTTTTGGCAGGTCAGTTTAGTGGACTTTCTTTATATTGATGTTAATAATAGCGCCCAGTAGAGATCAATATTATTAACTGCAAAATGGAGTTTTTTGTTTTGCGAATTTTATTTATAAATATTTAACTAAAATTTGATTTATTAAAAAAATATTTACTTATTTGATGATTATTATAAACATTTTCAGCTTCTAGTCTTGGAGGTAATAAAGAGTCAATATATAGTTTGGCAATGAATCCACCTGGTAGCGTAATAGTAAGTGGTTCGACTGAAAAGGCCTTAAGAATATGGGATCCAAGAACATGTGCAAAATTATTTAAACTAAAAGGACATACAGATAATGTGAAAGCATTAATTGTATCAAGAGATGGGACTCATTGCATTTCTGGAAGTAGTGATGGACTAATTAAAGTGTGGGGTCTTGGACAGCAAAGGTAATTTTAAAGTTATAAATATTATTTCCTCTACTGATAAAACTTTGTTTATAGGTTAAGACTATTTTTATTACTATTTAAATTTATGATTATACCATATTTTAAACTTTTACAATTGGAATTTATCTAATTTTTTTTTCTTTTATCAAGAAATATTCTGTTGAATCTTTATATTTGATAATATGTTCTTAGCAGTGCTATGTGGTGGTAAGAGACTGGTGTGATATGCAAGATACTTAAGTATTGCTTTGTGGTGACAAAAAGTATGCTTTGGTAAATTGCAGTTAGACTTGTATTATGGCAAACTTGCTCAATTGTGCTTTGGTAACATGAAAATATGTTACTGGAGCTTAAAGATATCTTCACTTCTGTAAGTGAAAAAAAGTAGAGAGCTCACAAGTGTTCATATACACAAATACAACAAGATTATTTATTGCAAAATCATAGAATAGTTAAATAAAAACTGTTGAAAACTCCAGTTTATAGGTTATAGAATCATCTATCATTTGTAAATAAAGCAGTGATTACTTTTTATTTTCTGCATTACAACTGGAACATACCTTTAGGAATTAGTAAGTTTGTCAGAAAATGACTTGTAACTACTATTTTTCTTAGAGCCGTCTGACATGAGACTAATTTCAGTGCTTATGTTAGTACAACTATTTTGCGAACCAATTATTTAAAAAAAAACAGTGTTTTTTTTAAATTAGAACCTGTTTTAATTTCCTGCTTAAAAGCTTGCTAAATATTTGAAAAATTGGCGCACAAAATTATTGTACTGACATAGTAATGAAATCGCTCTCGTTAGAGTTAATGTACGATTTCAGAAACCAAACTTTTTACTCTTTTCTATTATTTAGTTAACTGTGCAGGTGCGTGTCCAGTACTTGTTGGTTGCGACTTATTTCAGCAGTGTTGTGTCAGTTGTTCAGAATCATTGCTATAGAGTGATTTTTGTAGATTTCTTTATACTTTGCTTATAGCACGACATACAACCATACATTATTAGATTTTAATAGACACAGATTTATTGTTGGCTTTGGATTGCTGTTTCACAAACATGTAAATTGCATATGTATCTATTCATCAGAACTTTCACTCGAAATACAGCTAGATTAATCCTATTATAATTCTTTTAAACACCCCAAACATATATTGCTGTTTGTCTTAGGGCCGGTATTATAAACCATTAAAATCTGTAGATTTTATTTACTAACCAAGTAAATTATTTTAATTGGCTGATTTCGGTATTATAAACGTCAAATAATAAAAGTAGGTAACTAAATCTATGGAGTAAATTAATCATCCAAAATCTAGGGATTAAAATTTATTCAATGAATAACTTGACATATGTCATGTTTCTTAGGTTATTTTTAATGTGAAGCAATTTCTGTTGAAAATCAGCTTTTGATTGCTCTACGATGTTATGCAATTGACTTTAAAAATGTTGTAGGGGATTATTGTAATATAACAAGGCTACAATATAACACATCAATAACTACAATATTAAAATAACATATAAATGCGGCGTTGCAATTTCTTATTTTACGAATAGTTAATTTAGATTTATATTTGGTGATTTATTTTGTCTTTATAATACCGGCCCTTAGTCAGTTTGTTAATTAATTTAATATGCAAAAAAAATCCTTCTAAACACCCCAAATAGCACTTAAAACCAAGCTCTTTGCTGAATTTGATATGAGTTACACTTGATATTTTTTGCCTGCCCGAAGTGTTTCAAGAAATTTTAAAGTTTATTTTAATCTGTAATTAAACCTGCCATAGACATTTTACTAAATACTGAGATGATAGAGAGTTTTCATTTTACAGGAGGGTTGTATGATGTCAAACCTTTTTCAGTTATTATTGTTTTTTATATGCTTGTTAAAATGTATCTGTATAAAAATAAACTTGATTCATTTTTTTAGATGTATACAAACGATTAATGTGCACACTGATTCCGTATGGGCATTATTAGCAACAGAGAACTTTGCATATGTAATATCTGGCGGTCGTGACAAAAAAGTTATTATGACTGAGCTAAAAAATCCCAATAATAGTGTAGTGGTGTGTGTCGAGGAGGCACCTATATTAAGAATGTGTTTTACTGCTGATCACCTATCTATTTGGGTATTACAAAACTGAAAGATTTTAATGTGATTGATTAAACATCTAAATTTTTTAATTAGGTATCAACAAATGAATCTAATATACGATGTTGGAAACTTCCAACAGAAAAACATTTTAAGGAGGAATTGAAGATGGCAACCAATCCATCTTCGCTTATACCAGGTGGCGCTGCTATTAAATCAGCAGTTGTATTAAATGATAAGAGACATATACTAACGAAAGATTCTGATAATAATGTGGCTGTTTATGATGTGTTGAGGGCTAGGAAAGTTGAAGATTTGGGACCAATCAATTTTCAGGAAGAGGTGAAAAATAGATTTAAAATGGTTTATGTGCCTAATTGGTTTAATCATGATTTGAAAACTGGGGTAAGTTAATCAAATTTCTTTAATAGTTATTAGAAATATAACAACCTTATGTATATGCACAGTGAAATTTAAAATGTGTTATTAAGTTTAGTTATCAATTAAAATGCTATTTGCTACAACTGCTTTGTTTTCCATCTAAACATAATCTAAAATGTCAGCAAGATATTAATAATAAGAAAAAGTAAAGTAATTATGCTGTTAGGAGTAATAATTTTTCAGCTCATGAGATGATTGTTGATGAAGCGGTGCAAGTGGGCGAAACACTATAGTGTATTAAGTATCAACGGCAGGAAAGCACTGTTTGCAGCATGCGGGCAGTGTTGCAAACGCTTTCTTGCTCGTGGTGCTTACGACTGTTTTTAGCCTGCCTCTGTAAGATAACAATAACATGATACAACTTCATTACTATTAATTAAAAAAAAAATTGTTTAAAACTTTTAAGTGTCAATGTTTTTTTTTAAGGTTAATGTCAAATATTGTTATGACGTAACCAAGTCTTTTAATACAATCACACTGCATTAGATGTCAACTTTTGTATATAATTATCAAATCAAGCAAATATTAAAAAATATCATTACTAATCATGTAATAAATTAATTTAATTTTAACTTTTAATTAATAGTACTTACTGTTAATTTAGTATAATTAAAATTAAGAATTATATCCAATAAAAATATTATTTTTTTAACTAGTGTTTTAAAAGCGTAACCCACAGCGGGAGAAAGGATTCTACTTCCCTAGGGAGGGAAAGCATCACTTCCTGCTCCAAAATACGGGCGGAAAACTGTTTTTCAAAGGAGGCAGACAAAAAATCATTTTCTACTCTAGTAATATATAAATTATTTTTTCTTCAATCAAATTCAAAGAGTATTTAAAAATAAAATTTTATTGAGATGTGCCAACATACTTCAGTGTATAAATAACTATGTTTGTCAATGTCAATAACTTATTTGACCTTGCATGAAATATATTAATTAAGAAGTTAAGTATGTATGATTTTTTTACACAAATATATTATTTCATGTACACAAGGTTTGCCACAAAAATCCTTTGGCCGATTATTTTAAAACTAAGAAATTAAGCTACTAAATGACTTTTATTTGGTATACAACATTTGTTTTTATTAACATGATGGAGCTGCTGTAGAAAAAACTTTAACTTTGGTCTTAAATATGTTGCTATATATTTCATTTAATAGAAAATTTAATTCTAGATTAAAATTATTTTCTAGTTTTGTAAAACAAACTGTTTTTTTAACTTATTTGATAGTTTTAAAAGACTTTTGTATAATTAAGTAGATACTATTAAACAGTAACAATATATTTACTGCAATTTTCATTTTACTGAAAGTAATTCAAAATGATAAAATACTAGTACAGGGTGATTATAAATGTTTGGGATTATGTAACTATCTAATGTACGCTTGGGCCGCTCTAGTGAAAATGCGTAAATATAGTTGCCTATCTTAGGATTCAATAATAAAAATATTTTCATATGTTTACATGTTTATAATTATCAGTTGACGTCAGTTGTAAACTTTCGAACACAATCCGGAATAGAATAGAGCCATTCCCCATTATCAAACCGTCCATTCCTAAAGTAGGATTCAATAATAAAAACATTCTCTTCATTTGTATACTTTCTTATAACCTTGCTTGCTTGACAGTTGTCAAAGTTGAACTGTCAAAACAAATAGTATAGTGGACAATTTTAAAAAGGCGGCATATTTAAAGTGATTACATTATCCCATTCATTTATAAACTCCTTGTATTTGATAATTACTTACTTGTTTTATTAACCACTTTTGGAGAATAATCAGATCGCTAGTTATATTTTCTTTGATAAATGAAAGCATAGAGATTACATCAAAAAAAGGAGTTGATTTAGAGGTGAAATCTACCCGGAATTATTATTTTACCTCAACGCGTTCTATGTCCTGGCCGGTCGTAAATAGAGAAGAAAGGCGCCCGGGTACTTTATTCTGCTGGTTGAGGTCGGTAAAGTTTACCTGACAATGACCTGACTACTGATTTAAAATAATGTGTCAGTTGACAGATGAGAAATCAGTAGAAATTTACGAATGCGTTGTTTTTTAAAGGAATAGGAGGTATTTTTGAACTTATACACCGAATTACAATCTTCAAAGTATCTTCTAAAGGTGCTCTTAGACAATCAATATTATCTTTAATAATATTGAACAATCTATTGCACAATATATTGCTAGGACCACCTAGATGTTGCAATATAATTGCTCAAACTTTTTGTTAGTTACTGACACTTACACAAATAAAGCAAGTTGTATGACCATTGCTTTAGTTATAGCTTTAAAAAAAGAGAAAAAAGGCGCAGATGGATGAAGGAATGGTTAAAAAAAAAAAAAACTTAGGTTAGATTGTATAATAAAAATCAAACTCTTTCTGATTGACTCAATATATTGTTCAATCTTTTAATATGATTTATTATATTATTATATCTATTATAATATTATTGTATAATATTAATTATTGTAGAATATATTGACTATAATATTGAACGTCTAGGGGTTGCTTAAAGATTGTGATGGATTCACCTGTGAGTAGTACTCGGGTTTCTACCTACTAAAACTTCCATTCTGCTTCTAGGGCAGAAGGTTCATCCATCTTTTAGTATTACTTTGTGTTGTGTTGTTGTATTCTAGTTCATTTTTATTTTCCCATTTTTATGTTATTTGTTTGGCTTGTTGCATTGCTTGCTTTTTTTTCACTTTCATCAGTTTTATGTTTTTCAATGTTAAAAATTTCTTTTTTGCCAGATTCTTACTTATCTTCATCTATCACACTCTTCTGTGCAGGTATGATCAAAAGACTTTGTGGCCTGTAAGACTGCATCAGTTGGTATTCTACTTTTCCCTGTTTTTTGGTCACTTATGGTTTTACCTCTGTTATTAGTTTTTTGCCTAGATCTGCTTTGTCTCCATTATAAAATTCATGCATTATAAAATTGACCTACACTCATTGTCTTCCTGTGTGATGGTCTGGATTTGCTTATATTTGGTATTCAATTTTAACTGATTTAGATAACTATGTAAATGTATTTACAAGCCTTCTTTCTAAAACTTGTATCAAAAAAGTTTTAGAAATAACACATCTATTGAACCTGAAATATTCAATAAACGGTTTATTTTACAAAATTAGAAAATTGGATGTTTTTTATTCAGATGCAAAATGTTTTAACGTTTCTGGTTTTGTAAAGTTTCTTTGTCCAACAGTACTATACAAATGAAAAAAAATAAGTTTACATTATTTGTCAGCCTCATTCTGTGCAGGTATGATCTAAACATCTGTTCCCTGTTATGAATTGTGTCAGGTGGTATCCTACTACTTCGTGTTTTCTGGTCACTCATGGTTTTATTTGGTATTAGTTTTCTTGTTCACCTTCATTTCTTTTTCTATCTGAGGAGAGTTTCTGTCTTGGTTATTTGTCAATTGCGCTGTTTGATTTTTGATTAGCTTCTTCACTGTACGTTGTTTTTGTTACCATCATATGTATGATGTAAGTTTGTATCACTTTTGCGGATACGGTTTTATAAGCGCTTGCAATCCTTTTATCAATATTTCTCTGCATTTTCTTCAGCCTTTTTTCTGTTCTGCTCTGTAGAGCTATATAGAGTTGAGCTATGTTTGGCATCAACCAAGCTAAAGCAACTGGTACTTTTTAGGCTTTTTTTAAGATGGACAATATGTTTAGGTTTCTTTGAAAGACGATACCTAAGTATTTGACGGTTTACCAATCTGTAGTGCTTCAGTTTTGTGTGGTTTTTCTTTATTTTTATCTATATTTTATTTTGCCTGTTGTTCATTCTTAAGTATTCCTCAATTTTGTTTGCTTTTCACACATATTACAATGCCTAAGTTGTTGTCTTATGCTATCAAGTTTGTTCCTTCAGGCATGATTAGCACAAGAACTTCATTGTGTTTTTCTAACCTTTATATTTGTGTCCTGTAGGTAGCTGCACATTACTTTAATCAAGTATACCGAATTAAAGTCATTCTAGATATCTAGTGTGACTAGACTGCGTTTTTTTTTTGAGTGATTCAAAATTCTCCGCTGCTCTTTTGACCCTTATCTTGTCCACCATGGATCAATTCATTCAATGGTCCTCCACATTTGTCACTCTTTGGCGTGTTTTCAAAATTTGTTAGAATAGTTTTTAGCTCTAGTTAGTGCCTTTTTAGTCTTTATGCATTATATTCTTTGTTTCATCAGTATATTGGATATGCTTGTCTCTGTTTGTGCTTTTCTTTCTAAGTGTTTTGCTCTTATTGGTTATTCTATCAATGCAGGTGCTCAATCCTCTATATTGACAGTGAATGCCGTGCAGTTCAGTTATTGCTATATAGATAATTTTTACTTTCCGTTTCTCTATGAGTTGGACTGGGAATATAATAATATAATATTCTTGAATTAATTTTACATTTCCAAGAAATGTTATATATCTTGAGATGGTTTTAAAATATTATTAGCAACTATATAATTAATATTTTTATATAAGTAATATTTTCTTTTAAATTGGCATTTGGTGGAATTTTGTTACGTTCATTATAAATGAAAGATAATAATTATTTATAAGTTTTTAGTTATAATTATAAATACATTTGAGATTAATATTAAAATTGATAATGGTGTGAAATTGTTTAATGTCATTAGTTAGGTAAACTAATTTTAATGAATTTGTATATATTAAGTTTAAAAATTCTTTAAGCCATAAGCTTCTCTTAAATATGTGTTGCTATGAAATATGGCTTATATCATTGTTTAAAGTTCAGTTTGAGATTTAAGTTAGTGCCAACAGGTCAAAGTAGATTAACAAAATAACATTTACAGGTTTTAAATATATTATATAAATGTATATATAGTAAGCTAATACTGAAATACACCTTTTCATGAAAAGCGTAGATAATGTAAAATCCCATGAAATTATTTACTGTATATTTTATTTTAAATGAATTATTATAGACTAGGTTATGTTCGAGGTAAAGAAAGGGTAGCCTATAGAATTTTACAGTATCTGCTGGAATTTTATCAACAGCATAGGCTTTTGTAAAAATTTACATGCTAATTTATATTAATTATTTTCTTACTTTTGTTGATAATAAAATAAGTTAGTCTATTACAGACAAAAAATCAAATAAATTGTAGCAGCTTTTAATCTTTTACAGATGTTAACAATACATTTAGGACAAGATGAAGTCGATTGCTTTTCTGCTTGGGTATCAGCTAAAGATGCCGGTCTTAAAGATGAGCCAGACCAAAAAGTAAATTATGGTAAATTATTATTGCAAGCTTTGCTGGAACATTGGAGGGGTGCAGAAATTAATCCAGATAATAATAAATTATATTTTAGTGTTCCTGATCATACTCCTTTAATATTCAGGTACTGTATTTTTACATTGAAGTAGGTAGACAGTAATTATAGTTATTAAAAGCTATCCAGCTAGTGTAAATATGGCTTTCTGTGTTACTACTCAACACTACATAACTATGGTTGAATCATACCTCAAATGTGGTGTTTGATAAAATTAAAAAAAATTTATTGATTGATCAATTGATGATTAGTTGTTATTGAGGTTACTTACAAATTTGTAAAACTATGACATAGAATTACAGTCCTATAATTTAATAATATAAAAATATAAAAGATTCAGACATAAATAAAATATAAAATGAATTTCATTTGTAAACGTGACATATTGCATGAACTAGAGTAGTAATAGGAAAGCAGCAACAGACAAGCCAAGCTACTATCATCACCTACTGCTTCATCTACCAGGTGATGTTCCAAAATTCGGAGCAGATACCAACACTAAATATTATCAAGTTACTTGAAATTGTAAACTATTCAAATTTCTTTCTTTAAACAAATATTGTCTCAATGTAAACCATTGCGTAGTGCACTTTTCTAATCAACCCTTGAAATTATACCACTAAAAGATATTTTAATAATACAATGATAATAATTTATTTAGTGTTTTCTTATACAAATATTTACACAGATCATACTTAGTAGGGTATATAAATAAACATTATATTAAATTTGTTAAATTGTTATTTAGAAATTTATACCAGCTATAAAATGATCATATAAGGTATATATGATCAGAGAAATCAGTTTTTATAAGAGATATTATCAGATCACAATTACTGAAACACATTATCTAAGCAGTTTGCTTCTTAAGATGGAAAATTAACAAATTTTAAAACCACAACCTTGTATAATATTGCAGATTTTATTAGCTCGCTTATCATTCCAAAATGTGCATTAAAATCTCCACTGATTAATGTTTGGTATATTGCTTCATGATCTTAAAAACCTACTGAGAAATTGATCTTTGACTTTTTACCACACTTTTGAGGACCTTGGCCAGTCTTCACTCATTTCTTGATAAGTTGGGCAGTTAGAACATATTTGGGATATAAATAGCATACCAGTTTTTTCTATTTGCTTCTATTTACTTTAATGCTCATTTGACACTGTCTGTCTTGATTTATATATATAATTATACATAAAACTGTTTTCTTTATAATTGATGCATAAAATGTGAGCAATTATTGCATATGTAACAAAGCTCAACTATTTTGTTAAAACAGCTAATGTGTAGATTTTTTGCATCGATTATACAGAAAAACTTAATCATGTTCTTAATTATTCAATCTGTTAAACTGGCATAAAGTGACTTCAAATTACACTACATCTGTATATTTTTATTATGTAATTAAAAAACTCGGAACAAAGTTTCCGAAAAATTTTGATGTTTAGAAGAAATATTAAAAAAGTGTTCACAAACACGCAAGAAAAGTCGCAATTTTTGTTAGTGCAGTGATGAGCAGAAAAACTTTAGCAAAGTACATTTTAGGTGGTCAAAAAGTGATAAACATTATTTTTTAAATATTGGGAAATACCTTTTTACTTTGACAGTCTTAATATTTTATTACCTAAAATATATTGGAACCAAAATTATGGATTACAGGATAATTACAGAAATATTCATCATATTGTTTATTAGAAATTGGATATTACAGCCCGTTAATCAACTCAAATAATCCTAATTATTTATCATTTGAAATACTATGGTTCTAAGCGCAACAAGTTATTGTTTTTTTGTAGTTTGATTGAAAGGAGTCAAAACTGAAAAAAACCACAGCCGGATCTGTAACTTGGTGAATGGATGGCTTGTAAAATGATATGAGTTGTTGATAGACTCTTATATGTCCAGTGAAAATAATCAACTATGCACAAAACAATAAATGATAATTTGATGATTACAATATCAGATGTCACTTATGTTGAGTTGCACCAATAGTCGAAACACTTGGTTTGGATCATTATCAATGATGTTATTTCAGTTGTTTCAACGATTCTGCATTCAGAGCTTGGATCAGTTTTTTTTTTAATCTTAAAAATGTCTACAATTTTAATAAAAATTAAAAAACACATTTTTTAAATAAAAATATTGTATTTTTTAATTAATTTTATTAATTTAATGAATTTGGGCTTTATTGATCAATTAAATAAAACTAATGTTTTGAGCTCAGAAACGCTAAAAAAAACAAACCAAAACCGGCGTATTTAAGTATTGTATAATCCGTCCGGGAAACGTGGATTAGGGAGAAAGAAGATGTCATGGCTCAGGAACATACGAGACTGGACTGGCTTAGATGCTCGCACTCTTGCTGCACACTCGGAAGAATATGCCAAGAAGAAGATATCCGTCCTGCGGTTTTTGGAGCAAACTGAAAACGGACGATAATTTAAAAACACTTGATCTAAACTCGCCATATTAAACGACTGTTGTTGCAACCCACCATTAGTGTTACATAGTTATTTAGATAGCCATATTACATAAAATGTTTTTGTGTTATAGCGAGGTAGGTGGTCGAACATTATACAGAGTACTAGTAGGTGATACAAAAGGTGATACAGAAACGGCTCTTCTAAACGAAACTGTCCCCAATTGGGTTACTTCGAACATAGAAGATAATTGCACCACGAAATTTATTAAAGTACAATTTTATTTACAACCACATTCCAGTGTTCCATCACATCTTTTAAGGCAAGACCGCAACAAAAAGGTAAAGTTTTGACATAATTATTCAGTTATGCTTTTAGTGCTGTAAATGACAGTCATATTCTGAATATATTGATTTTAGTTATTGAATATTAATTGTTTGACAAAAAATGGGAATTTATAATATTAATTTTTGTTTTTCATTTAAGTGAATTTATCTATAATAAAATCAAATGTGTATTTCTTATTTAATTTATTTGGGCTTTATCGATAATAAAGTTAGTTGATATGAAATATATTGTTGTTGAAATTGATGGAAAATTATTAAGATTCCCACTTTTTTGATTAACAGTTTTTCTATTGTATTTTGCAATTATTTAAAACGTTTGCTTTGTTTTTGATATTATTTTAGCCTGATAGACTAGTTGCGAATGATTTTATCCAATGTCGTAAAGTTGCCGAACATATCCTAGATAAATTCCTAGGTGAAGGAGGCGCCGGGTCACCGGGAGGTGATGCCGAAGCAACATCTCCAACAAACAATGGAACCAGTGTAGAACAAATTGAATTGACTTGCAATGATCACGTAATTATTTTCCACTATTTATTATGTTATTTTATTACTACTACTGTTATAGGTTCTTGATCCGTCCATGGATTTACGAACTGTGAAACATTTTATATGGAAGTCATCAGCAGATTTAACATTATATTACAAATTAATTAATACAAAATAGTGATTAATTATACATCTTGTTTGTACAAATTTAATATTAATTTTTTGTTATATTCTTAAAATAATTGTATATTTTTTTAAACTATCGTTCATTCATTTCACTTGTAATTAACCATGAAGCTATTAATTATGATTTTTATATAATTCCATTTGTAAATTACCATATGATTCTGACATTATGTTGTATGTGATAGATTAATTATATTTGAGATTTATTGTTTTATTTCTATAATTATATTGAATAAATACAATTGATTTCAAAGGTTAAGACTGACTCTAAATTTGATCCTTGTTTAGATTTTAGATCTAGTAATTTTAGTTTTTTTATCATGACACATTTTTAACTTTTACGGCTCCATTTTGTTGTACTTTGAAACATCAAGAAAAAACTGAAAAATTAAAAAAAAAACGTAATTTTTGGTCTAAATCATTTACTGTAAACTTCTCCAAAACATTTGATTTTGTTTGCTGCTGCAGCTTAGATAGGAGCTGCTCAGTGAACTGATAGCAAATAAACACAGCTAACGGCCGTATGTCGTATTTTTTGCTAAACATTTAAAACAATTTTTTTTGCTAAACATTTAAAACAATTTAGAAAGCATTTATTTGTTTAATGTAAATAAATTAAGGTCACGGTATTTTGAGTGTCGTAAAACACAAATTGAATTGTAAATTTTTTGTGGAAGTTTTTTATTACTTTTTGTTGTGCAAATTATTTTTCTAAAATGATTTCGTCAGTTTGTGCTTGAAAATAGGACGTACTATTTTCTACGTACAGTGCTACTATTCTCTCATGGATATTATTTTTCTTATAAAAAAATTATGACGCTTCTGTGTTTAAGTTACAAATCACTAATTTTTGCCTCTATATAATATATGCGTCAAAATTCAAAACTGAAATTTTAAACATATAGGCTCAAACCTTATGGTTTAATTTTTGTCATTAACGTTAGTTATATTTAATTATTAATTTGTTTTATTTTATTAACACCTATCAGCAGCTAACAAATTATATGCTCAATGTTTTATTTGTTATAAATAGTGACCGAATTATTTGCGTATTCGTATTCGGTTTTTATGCATGTTTTACCGATTTTTAGAAAATAAAAAACGGCATGTTTTAAGTTACTATATTATGCATATTAACATAAAAATTAATTATTAGTTATTTTTACTGCCAACTATTCAATTACAATCATTTTAAGTAGAAAACAAACTAAAATGTTTTTTTTTAAATTTACTAGGTTATATTTAAAATATCAGAGATAAAAAAAAACATGTTGCCATTTAAAAAAACTAAAGTGGGTTGCACTGCAAGTATACTAAAAATTAAAACATGCATGTGTGTACCTGCCTTTATCGTACTCAAAAGCCATTCAAAATGAAGTTATTTAGCTGTACACCTTGCATGTGTGAAGTTTTATATGTTGACACGTTTTACCTATTTAACTACATATGTATATTAAAAATTAAAAAATAGAATTAGTTATATATTTTGTTTTTTTGATAAAAGGATTAAACTATATTTATGTTGTATATTTTGGGCTTTTTTATTGCATATTTCAGCGTTTTTAGTTTGCATATAATCCGGTGTCTAGTTATAAATGTCTGTAGTAAGCATATATTTATTAATTAGCTGTCTATAATAAAATACATTCCGATAAAAAAAAGGTTATTTTGCTGATAGTTTATTAGAAGTTAGATATTAAATTAATTACTTTGAAACCCATAATTAAAAAGTGCACACTATAGGTGTGTTCCATTTGCGCACTTTATGCACCCGGTGCATTTTTACATTTTTCAATATTGCGAGCAACAGCGTCTCACACTTGACAAACGCAAAGAAAATATTTGGCGTTTGTGGGACGTTCTCTATCTTGAAAAACACATAAAAAATGTAAAAAGCGTTTGACAAATAAATTCAAAAATCAATGAATTAGTGCCACCAAGTGCGACTATTTTGTCAAATGGAAAATCTCTAATAATACACACAAGACACTAGACAGACTGGCAACATGTGAAGCTTTTGTTCACTTTTGTTTGCATTTCAAATTTACCGCCATGAGTAACCGTGATTAATTGAAATTCACCGATGTTATTTTACGGTGAGTACGGTCGCAACCGCTTGTCACCAATTTCAGTTAACCGCGTTCCGTATAACCGGGATTTCGGTCGTTATGGTGACTTCGGTTGATATACGGAATGCACTATAAGGCTGCAGCACAGCCTTCTCTACTACAAGCCGTGCTGAGACGCTTGGCAACGTCGCTTTTGTCGTCGGTGGTGGTCTTATTGCCGATACTCGTTCGCTTCATATTGCTATATAAAAATTAAAGTTTTAGGAATAATAAGTTGAAATAAATAAATTTAAACTTTAATAATAAATTAATTTAATTTAATTTAATAAATGAAGATATATTACATACATATAGAACACAATTTCATATTATATATAAACACAAAATCAGAAAAATATTTGTTATATAATTACAATATTTATATTAAAATATTTAATAAATAGAAAAAATAAACATGCGAATATAGTAAGCACTAATTTCTAAGACTTCTCCTCTTTTGATTTTCTCATGTACTACTAAAAATATAGCATTGTTATCGTACAATATTGAAATTGAAAATTCACCGTATATTCAAAATCTTTTTTTGTTCAAAAACATTTAGCAAAATTTAAATAATACACATTTTTATAATAAAAACTATAGCGTGCAAAGCTTTAAATTAGTAAAATATTAATTATTTTTAAATCAAAAGAGAAAACTTCTTAAAATATATATTAATAATAATTTTATAAAAGACATGAGACAATCGTGGCAATAACATTTCAAATGCTAATCATATATAATACCATAATAACTATTTATATTATCAATTAAATTTAAAGATTTGGATAATAACGGAAAAATGAGGTGTTTGCGCTACCAATATTTCCCAATGAACATGCTTAAAGACCAATATTGCAAATTTAATTAATATTACAAATAGTTTGAATGATATTAATAAGATTAATGCATAAAACTAATTATATGACAGCTGACGTTAACAAATTTATTTTTGATAAAGATCGGAAATAAAAGTAATAAATATTGTTCTACGTGTATGATATTCAGTGCTATTCGATTGCTACTGACTAATATTTAAACGTTGCTTGCTTTTAATTGCTTGTATGCATTAATCTTACATCAAATTTACCTCTTCGCAAGTTCTGTTCTTTCGGGTTCACAAAGTTTATACAACACAACATAATTAGATATCACTTTTTTTAAATATTTCACATAAACACTGTATTATAAAGGGATCCACTTGTGTATTTATACACAATGCCTGGGCTTCTTTATGTAGAAATTAAACACTGCGGGATCCATTTGTCTTCAATGTAGAATCGAACATTGATTTGCACTGAAGTAACATCTTTGTTGCATCTAAAATAAAAAATATACATGTTATTATTTACACAACAGATTAAAGAATTCAATTACTTTATTTAAGTACTACTAAAATAAGATATTTAACTGCATTTATTAATTAATATTAACTTTACGGGATGTTGTTTACATAACCTAAAAATAAATAAAACCAAGAACACCGGCGTTATTGTAACTATTAATATTGATATTAACTTTTGAAACAAGAAAATGTGTAGTATAACTTCTTTGCTAAGCACAGATAATAAAAATTTCAAGAACTTACCTTTAAATTTGTATTAAAATCACTTTTATTCCACTGTGCACCTGTAACTTACATTGACTTGCATGTATTTCAATAGGACTGGTAAGACTACTAGGCTACGTTGCCAAGTTTCATGAGCACGGCTTGTAAGTAGAGGAGGCTGTGGCTGCAGTCTCACTGCACCACCAACCGCCACCAACTAAAATTCGAACACGTTAAGGGTGCAGTCTCACTGCACCACCGCCACCAACTATCACCGTTTGCCACTAACCACCAAAATGTACTAAGGTCTCACTGCAGCCACTGGTGACCACCAAATATTTAAATTTCCCACTCATTTCTATGTCAATACTATATTTATATTTCGGGCCTTTCATTTGCTAATCTAATTAGTTTATCAATGTCTGATGGTGACCATGTTTCTTCCATGTTACCGTTTTTAAAATTCTCAAATATCAAAGCGAAAATGACAGATATGTTTTGATTTGTGAAATATCAAGTTAGTATGTTTCAAATGACGATCAACTGTAGCCGCGCTACCATCAACCGATTTGAAATTATGAAACGGTGGTTACCAAATGACAGATGCCGGCGAGAATAGTGAATCAGTCGGACCTCGAACCTCGAACCGAACTAGTCGTGTTGTTCGCTGATTATTTATTACAGTGTAAGCCACAACGTGACTCAGGGTGAGTGACATTTATTTATTAAGTGAGTTTATCCAAGGTGAGCTTGTCTGAGCCTGGCTCAGACAAGCCAACCGCATGGGAGACCCCAGCGCCCCCGCAGGGGGTGTTGGGGATGTTAATAACGGCAATGAAGACGTTACCATGACTTTAGCAAAGGACAATTTAACCAATAACTTACCCACTCAACAACCCCATATCTCAACACCCGAGATCAGAATTATTACTCCGTTGGTGGAAAGATTTATTATTTCTGACATTGGTCCTTACCAAGTCTATATAGAACCGATCGACAACCGAAATATTTCCCCGCTAGCAATTGGAAGTAAAATTCAAAAAGCTAGGGTGGTTGGTGCTACTAAGGTTGAGGCCAGAGGCAAAAACAGAGTAGCTGTTTTCTTTTCCAAAATAGTAGATGCTAATGAATTGTTGATGGGAAACTTCTGTATTAGCCATGATTTGAAGTCGTACATTCCGTCCCATCACATTTCCTGTAAAGGTTTGGTACGTGGAGTTGACTGCGAGTTTAACGTTGCCGAGATCAAAAACAATGCCAGAAACTCACTTAATGTTGACGTGTTAAAAGTAGAAAAGTTCAGAACTCTGATGGAAACGGGTTCAGATTTGAGCCTTCAAGCACAATATTGATTACCTTTAGAGGGCATGTTCTTCCCAAAAATTTTATCTTCAACCTCAATTCCCTTCCTATTAGCGTGTATGTTCCCAAAGTAATCCAATGTTTTAACTGTATGCGGTATGGCCACACTTCCAAAGTGTGTAAAATAAGCATTAAATGCCCTTCGTGCTCTGATCAACACAAAATAGAATTGTGTAGCAAACCTGATGCTCCATGTTGTAATTTCTGCAAAGGCCCGCACTACTCCAATGAGTTTAAGTCCTCATTGGCTAATCGAATTTGCCCTGAATACGCTCGGCAATCAAAAATCAAACAAGCCATGGCCTTTTATGGCTACTCTATCCATGAAGCTTCACAACTCAATCCTTCCAATTTTAATAACTCACACCACGCAATTAGATAGAGATTTTCCTCAATCCCAGCCCATGACCGAAATCCCCCGGCAAACGTCTCGTCAACTTTTTTCATCAGCTGTCTCCCAACCCATCAATCAGATTGCGTATCATAATCGTTCAGTCAGAGACCCAGTCATCTCCAACTACGAACCATCTAGGGAAAACTTTCCCAAGCGGAAAAGATCATATGGCAAGTCTCCAGAGAAACTACGTTTCCAAAAAAACTTATCTCTACAGTCCCTGCCCGGTCCCTCAACATATAACCCTCTAGCGTACCTTTCCTTAGACACAAGACCTTCTACCGATGCATCGTTCATTTTTAACTTGGTAGACATTTTAATCAAAGCTCTTGAGCAGTTGTCCGTCCAAAACCCAAACCCCGTTCATGTCTAGTCTTCTCACGTCCCTTAATAATCTAGTATCACAATCAAACAATGACTCATGCGCCGATACGTCTGGTTAGCTGGAATATCCAATCTGGATATAACAAAAAACCGGAACTTTTACGCATGATGCATGAATTAAATATTAATGCAGTTGCTTTGTGTGAAACTTGGATTCGTCCAAATAAACACTTTGCAATTCCTCGGTTCAGCTCTTTCCATAACATGAGAGATGATGGCTATGGAGGAGTATCCTCTTTTTTTAGCCATGATATCTTTGTTAAATCTAATATTCCTACGTTTAATGTCTTTCCTTGCTTCCAATTTGTACAGTCCTCTATGTCTAACCTCATCATTTTGTCATGTTACTGTCCCCCTAATCGGTCGTTGAATAGGAATCTTTGGAAACAAATATTCGTGTCCTTATCATCTCCTTTCATTATTGTTGGCGACTTTAACGCCCACTATCCTCTCTGGGGTCACCATTATCATAACCGCAATGGATTGGAATTAGAAGCTGCGATAGAGTCCTTGGGTCTTATTATTCTAAATGATGGGTCGCCAACGAACATCCACATGAACGTAATCGATCTAGTCATAGCCTCACCGGATATTGCTTTAAAATGTCATTCGGTAACATTGCAAGACACCTATGGAAGTATTCACTTATCATTACCGAAATCCACCTCACTCAGTCTCAGAATGCTCCGTACACACACTGCAAACAGATCTGTCCAAAAAAAATAGACTGGTTGTCATATAAAGAAATGATCTCTGCCAAACTTGAAGAAATCCCGTATCCAAACTACCATCAACTTGTCACCTGGTTTGTTGATGCTGCCAAATCTTCCTCTCCTAAGCTCCCGACTCTGCCTCATAAAGCCAAAAGAGCACCTTGTCCATGGTGGGACTAGGAATGTTCTGAGGCTGTCAACAAAAGAAAGCGCTTTTTTACGATATTCCGCCGTACAGGAAAACTAGTGCATCTTGATGCGGCTAGAAAAGCTATGGCCCAAGCAAAAAGGCTTTTGCTCCGCAAAAAGAGAGAAAGTTTTAAAATCTTTTGCAGTTCTCTGAACCGATCCTCCTTACCTTCCTACGTATGGTCAACGATTAAAAAATTCTCAAGAATCCCCAGACCTGTTACTCCCATCAAAGATGAGATTTGGGTTGCAGAATTTTTGTCAAAACTAGCCCCTCCATACGTTCGACACCATTCGGTGCTTTCCCTGCTAGATGTTGATAATTCCCCTCCTCATACTTTGACTGTACCCATACAAATGAGTGAACTCAACCTTGTCCTTGCTTACAGAAAGGATTCAGCCATGGAAAATGATAACATTTCCTATTCTATGTTGCAAGAAGCTCCTTTGATCACTAAAGCTCACCTGATGGACATATTTAATTCCTTCTTTAAATATGGAACAATTCTTAATAGTTGGAAAACTATCAAGATTGTACCCATACCAAAAGGGAAACCTTCTCCAGATATGGAGTCTAGTTTCAGACCAATTTCTTCCTGTGTTCGTAAAACCTTTGAAAACATCATCAAAGTGCGTTTGGAGAGATGGTGTGAGATGAACTCCATATTTACAGGGTCTATCACAGGTTTCAGAAAAGGCCACAGTATAAATTTATGAGAACGTCACGACCCTTTACTGTGATGATATCTCTGCTTTGTCCCAAAAATAATGTTTATGTGTCTCTTTCCTAGATAATAAAGGAGCTTATCATAATGTGTGTATAGCCTACTTAAAATCCGTCTTAATTAATTTGAATCTGCCCCCTGCGTTTATCAACATTATCATCGAACTGGTTTCTGAAAAACGGTTATACTTGGCAGGGACATCCGCGGAAGAAGGGCTCGTTACTTCTTTCATAGGTCTCCCACAAGGTAGCCCTCTCAGTCCCTTGCTTTTCAACATGTACATACTAGTACACTCCTCTATTCCCTCAGTAAAAATCATCTCTTATGCAGATGATTTTACTATTTACTCTTCAGGCTACTTTCCAGACAGTGTAATTCGAAACATCAACCTTGTAGTAGCACAGACCTTCAGTCGCCTTGTTAGCAGAAACCTTGAGCTCTCTCTTGATAAATGCAGGTCAATGTTCTTCTCAGGCCGGTCACGCAATGTCATACCCAATAATGTCTGTCCTAGTCTTAATAACATTCCTATTGTCCGAGTACCCTTTTATAAATTCCTTGGTGTCACTTTTGACAACAAATTGTCTTGGAGTAACCATGTCAATGGACTTCAAAAATCCTGTGCTCATGGCATTAATATTTTGAGAAGTGTTTCAGGTACCTACTGGGGAGGAGACCCGGAAATCCTTCTCATTTTTTACAAAGCCTTTGTTAGATCCCGCCTTGACTTTGCCTCCCACCTTCTATCTTTTTGCAGCAAATCTAACCTAAAAATTTTGGACAGAATTCAAAACAAGGCATTAAGAATCTGTTTGGGTGCTATGAATTCTACTCCTATTAATGTCATGGAAGTAGAAGCCGGTATTATGCCACTGGAAATTAGAAGAAATCTACTTACCTGGAGATATGTTGCCAAACTTTTTGGCATGGGTGGGGGCATGACATATGATGTCTTGTCACAAACATGTAACATTTTTGGCAACCATCCCTTTTGGCCAGCAAAAGGTTGTCCTCTCGTAGTTTTGGCTTTTAATGAAATTTCTCAATATGACCGCGTGATTAATAAGAGCTCCTTTTCCAAGTTATTTGTTTCTACTAGCCAATCCCTATCCATACAAGTTAAATACAATTCTTTTCCTCATAAATCCTTATCTCCGTTCGTAATCAATGTAGTGTTTGAGGAATTTATATCTCAACGCTGGCCTAATTACATTCAAATTTTTACTGACGGTTCGGTGAAACTTAATCCTCGATCAGCCGCGTTTGGAGTGTGGATTCCGTCTTTGAAGTTGGAAGAATCAGGACAACTTCCCAACCTCTCTTCTGTATTTACCGCCGAACTATATGCCATTTATAGGGCTCTGTTTTTGACCTCGGCAAATAATTGGGAAAAAACTATAATAGTGTCTGACTCCCAAAGTTCCCTTGATGCTATATGTTCCTGTGCATCTAGCATCAAAGGCAACATTTGGATCTCGCATATCAAAAACATGATCTTTGAATTACGAAGCAAAGGTTTGGTAACTCAATTTTGTTGGGTGCCAAGCCAAAAAGGCATAAATGGCAATGAACATGCAGATTATGTGGCGGGACTGGGACATGGGAGGCGGTGTAATGATATCACTATCAATTACACCGACCTCTATGCCAGTTTTCTGCAGGACGGCTTAAATTCTTGGCAACAGCAATTCAGTACCATCAGTCAAAGCAAGGGAACTACCTACTTTAATCAGATAAACCATGTAGTATACCAAAAACCATGGTTTAAGAATTTTCCATTTCACTCTAAAATAGATGTATGTCTTTTGAGTCGACTTAGATCTGGACACATGCGATCTCCTTGGCATCTATTTAAAATCAATGTTGTGGATAACCCACTCTGCGTCTGTGGTGAAGTAGGTACTACTGATCATCTATTTTTTGAATGCCCTCGTTACACTATTGCTCAATCTATTCTATGGCAAAACCTTTTTTCAATGAACATCCATCTACCGACGAGCATGGCGTTACTCATATCTTCCAAAAACGTCAAAGTATACTGTTGCCTACTGAAGTATATTAAACACACTAAGATAGTTCTGTAATATTTCACGTTTATCTGTGTCACTCATCCTAAAATCTAATAACTATTAACTCATCCCGACCGAGGCTCCCCTCTGTGTTGTGACAGAGTCGCCGGAGCTCCGACTCGAGAAGAGTACTCATCCTTTGTTTTTCCTTTCCATACGTAATTGTATATGTGGCAGTAACCAGTGATATTTACTTTCTCAGTGTATAGATAAGGCGGTTTTTGGCAACAATGTGCGGAAGCGTGAAGCAACGTACGAGCCAAGATAAGTGAGAGCTCACTCACAACGGAGCTGTCACTCCTGAATTCAACAACAACAACAACAGTCGGACCGTAGCCATAGTCTCACTGCACCACCCACCGCCACCAACTAAAATTTGAACTCGTTAAATCATATGGGGACGGTCCCACTGATTCACTATTCTCGCCGGCATCTGTCATTTAGTAACCACCGTTTCATAATTTCAAATCGGTTGGTGGTAGCGCGGCAACAGTTGATCGTCATTTGAAACATACTAACTTGATATTTTACAAATCAAAACATAAACTGTCATTTTCGCTTTGTTATTTGAGAATTTTAAAAACGGTAACATGGAAAAAACATGAACAACATCCGACATTAATAAACTAATTACATTAGTAAATGAAATATAAATATAGCACTCTTCTACTGACATAGAATGAGTGGGAAATTTAAATACTTGGTGGTCACCAGTGGCTGCAGTGAGACCGTAGTACATTTTGGTGGTTAGTGGCAAACGGTGATAGTTGGTGGCGGTGGTGCAGTGAGACTGCAGCCTTACTGATGTAAAAGTTACAAAATATTAATGAATCAAACTTGGAGAGAGATCATGTCACATAAACTTGACATAATAAAATTTTCGCGTAGGCATATTGTTTTCATAGCTTAGGTAGATAATGGGTGCGTTTTTAAATGACGCGAACAGCGGTTCGAGCACTCGAACAATAAAATGGGCGTTTTTAAATACATCCCGAACAAGTGTTCGAACAACATTTGCACGCACCTAGTCAAGAGGTGGTGCATGCCGGGCATGTACAGTGTTGCCACATAGCAAAAATAAAATAATATATTTATCATGGTTATATCAGAACATGGGTACGGTTTTATATACATTATAAAAATATAAGGTATACAAGAAATATGCGCTCATACAAAATATGTGTGAATCTAGAATACTAAGATTTTAAATATTTTACTTGATGCAGATTTGAATTGTATTAATTGACAACACTGGGCATGTAAGCAAAACAAACAACATAACCTTAGAAAACATGTTTTTGACGTTTGAGTGCTATATGCTGTTTTTAAATTACCCTGCACGAACAAACAAAAAAGTTGTTCGTGCAAAAATTGTTCGAACAGCAAGAGCACTTTAAAAACACACCCAAACTCTCCTCGTATCTTGGAACTTATATTATATACTATTTGAATTAAAAATTGCGTTTCGAGATCTTTAGTTTGCTCTACTTTGAACCAAGAACACAGTACATTAATATACCTGCGATGTTCTATCTCAAAATTGAAATTTTGTAAATAGACCCACCAACGAGAAACACGAGGTACAAGATCTTTTTTATGTATAGTAGCTTTAATTGCATTACAATCTTTTTTTAAATGTTATTCCTAATAAATAAACGCGAAAGTGTTTTACGACATTCACAATGTTTTTTTTACTAAAATAAACCACTACACGTAGTTCCGCGCCATGCTTTTGAAAAAAGATAGGACCAAGAGCGCTAGCGTCAGTATGCAGCTCGGTTGATCAATTACGTATTATCTGGCTTCGACTTACTCTTTCGTCCATTCAAAATGTACATGTGTTTTGTGATGTAGGCTGTCCTGCTAGCAAATTCGGATAGAAATATCTAGCAAGGCCTATAAATTGACGTACTTGCCGTACGATAGTAGGAATAGTGGACTTAACTAGTGCAGCTCTTCTTACATTGCCCAGGTCTAATACCTTCCGCCAAAATATTACGCCTCAAATAATCAATATTTGTTTCAAAAATCGACATTTATTAAAGTTAAGTTGTTTAAAGCACATAGCGTAAGTTCGAGATAATGCAAACTTTCTGAAATTGTTGTTGATGGAATAAGAATATTATCTAATTAAACAAGAACACAAGAATCTTTAAAAGATCCAAAAGCACAATTGATTGTTTTCTGAAAAACAGCAGGCGCATTTGCGTCCGGTGTAACAAATGCTGTTTTGTGTATTGATTCTTCATCAATAGAGATTTGATCAAATTCTGAGGCCATATTGAAAGTAGTAAAAAATTTGCATTTGCAAAGACGATCATCAATTAATGGCAAAGGATAGCGATTCATTACTGTAACTTGGTTTATAGCCCTATAGTCAACACAGTCTGTCACTATCATCTGCTTTTTTACTAACAAAACCGGGATTGCGTAATATTTTATTTGCAACTACATCTTGAATAATCCATCTCATTTTTTCTCATTCAGTAAATGACAGGCGATAAGGATAATAATTAATGACGAAGTCAGTTTTTAAGTTTATTGTTGCTATTTAAGTTGCTGTGTTAATACATCGAACTGCATTGCTGAATGCTTTTGAAATCCGTTCAATTACCGTATACCACTTGTATTATGTTGTATGTTCCTAATTTTCCTACGTTATTATTCTGTAACTTTTTTTTTAATATTATATGCAATGTAGTGAATGTTGTTAGGAAATTTGAAGAAAAGTTTGTTTGTTGTGCCTCTCTTATTGTAGTTGTTCTTTGGTAAATATAAAATATACGTAGTAAAAAACATTTTATATTTACAAACAATATTTAAAAAATGCTACAGAATAATAATGTAGGAAAATAAGAACATACAACATAATTACTCGTTGAAAATCTTAGAAGACGCATTGTTAAAGCAGTTAAACTAATTTCGAGTAAAATGATTTGTTACTTTGGGCATCCAGATCCCACTTAAAAAAAGCCAGAATGTGTCTCGAGAGCACGGTTGCCATTTGGAACATTCTTTACAGTAAATTTAAACTAAAATAAAAATAAATATTGGCTTCTTTGAAGTTTTAATTATTAATAACACTTTTTTTAAACGATTTACTTTAGGTCATAACTTTATTAGTCTTTTTAACTACAGTAAAGTCCGGTTATAACGAACCCGCTTATAACGAACTCTCGGGTATAACGTACTTAATTTGAAACAACGAAAATTTTCTTATAAACACAACGTTATTTTTTACTGGTTATAGTGAACCCGCTTATAACAAACTTTCGGATAAAGAGAACCAAAATATATCTAAAATTGGCACAATTTTCCTGTTATAACGTACTTTTCAGGGTTTATTTTCTGGGGTTTCCTGATTTATGGATTTGCGCGGTATTTTCTTGGAAGTATTGTATTTTGTTTACATCATTAAGGTGTCCGTTATTTCCCAAATTGCAATTTTTTTTTAGAGGACTACTTGATTGTCATTTTTTCCTGATAAATAACTATTTTGAAATAATAAAACTCATTGGTAACCGTATTTTCGCGTGCCTGCAAGCAAATCAAATTATCCATTTGATTAACATGGGAAAATTGTCTTTAAACGCTCAAAATTTTTTTTACAAATTGTATATACCGTTTTTTTTTTTGTAAAACGATCCTTACGTTACTTTTAACATAGAATCATAAATATATAAAACAAATTACGATACTTTTATTACCGTTTATAACGAACTGATTTTGGTACATTTTTTGAGTTCGTTATAACTTTTACCTTGTAATTGTAGGTTATTTTCACTAGTATCCACTACATTATATATCATATTATTATACGTATAAGATAAAAATATCATTTAAATTTTCTTGCAAAGTATTGATTTTGAAGTGACAATTACTGTTGTCAATTTTAAATTACAATCCGCGAATAATAGATTGACTGGTATAATAGGCAACTTAACATACAGAACAGTTATGTTTTCTCTCTTGCACTCATGTCTTTGCCCGTTTTAGCATCTTTGATTTTCGCTTTCATTTCACATATTTCATGGGCCACGCTATTATGGGATTAGCCTGATTCCTCTTCAAAATGGCACATTTTGTTGATTATTTCAAGGAGGAACAAGTACTGCTCTAAAAATAGCAGTCTACTCACGCTTTCCTGTACGCAACCATTAGGTGATTTTCATTTGAGCGTTTCATGAACCTGGTTTAGAAGTTGAGTGTAACTATTTTTTATGTACGTTTTAATTGTACATTTTGTTATTAATTTCCAAATGACTTGTTTAGTTAGTATTGCGGCAAAAGTTTGTGGGACGCTTCAGTGATTTTTGAATTTATTTATCAAACGCGTCTTACAATTTTGATGTGTTTTTCAAAGAAGAGAACGTTCTACAAACGCCAAATATTTTCTAATGCGTTTGTCAAGTGTGAGAAAAATGCAAGGGGTGCATCAAATGGGAAAAACCTATTGAATTAGTGCCACCAAGTGCAACTATTTGGTCAAACGGAAAACAGCTGTGATCTTAATAAAATAATAAATGTAATTTTCGTTAGTAGTAAAATCTTTTGAACTGAGCTTAAACTCCGATCTTAGTTTAATCAAAAACTGAAAGATCGGCCCTTAATGTAAATGTTGCTTAATCCATAATTACATAACAGGGTCCAATTGATATTCATTTTTTTATAAGTAAAAAGTTCTACAGAAGCCTCGGTGAGTGGTGCAATTTATGTCGTGCAAATATTTTTATAAATTGATATGGCTACATACACATTTTGCATTCTTTTTTAACCTTTTTTTTTACATAATTCCATGGTGTCAGCTTTAATTTGGTAATTAAATTGTTAAATTTGGTATTTATACTTCGGGGCAAGTTTCTCGTTTGCTCTTGGAGGTAAGAACAAAACGAATTTTTATTGCCGGAATTGTCCAGGGTAGAAATTTGCCAAAATTTTCTTTAAGTTAATGCGCTTGTACCCACACCGGCCTACAGACGGTAGGTTTGAGTCTCGTATTTGGGTTTTGATGTTGGCAAATATTAGGTGATTGTTGTGCATGTGTGCTAGCCAAAGTCGTCAGAAAAGGTACGCCCAAACACACATTCTGCGTAGTCTAGATCTATCAGGTCGTCTGTACATGTCTTTGTTTTGGATCTTGATCTCTTTTTTTTTTTCTTTTGTTTCAATTCACAGGATAATATTTTGTATGTACTTATGAATTGTTTTCTAGTTTTGATTATTAGTTAACATTGTTATTATAATTTTTGTTTTAGTAAATTGTTTTGTTTAAATCAGTCTCCATTCTGTTCCCATCACTGTACCATTTCTCACATGAAGAATCCAAAATTGTATATTTTGTAGTTTTTTCTATTTCACATTAGCTACACATACAGGGTCCATTATGAAAGTAATGGTAAAACCGGTTGGGAAATGTGGTGGAGAATCTGATCTTCCAACGCAGACAGTCGCCAACTTGCTGAGCGGAAAGACAAGTCTTCGCGTGAAGTGTGTTTTTTTACTTTGTACCCCGCCGTGTAGGTTTTGCAATGTCAAGAACTTTTGGATTTGATTCTAAATGAGCCGGACTTTCTTAACTCTGTCGTAACCAGAGACAAATCTTAGATGTTCGAGTATGATTCAAAACAGAGAAGGCAGAGCAACGCGTGGCACACAAAATCATCCTCCTCTGCCCCAAAAAAGCGCGAATGAGAAAGTTTCACATAGAAACGTTGCTCATCATCTTCTTTGACGTCCGAGGAATTGTCCATTTTGAGTTTGTGCAAAGAGAAACTGTCAACTCAACTTTTTATCTCAAGGTGCTTAAAAGGTTGAAAAGGTCAAGCTCTATCATAACAATGCCCTTAGTCAAACGGCCGTCATTGTTACCAACTTCTTAGTCCAAAGCAAAACCTCGGTGGTTCCCCAGCTCTCTTACAGTCCCGATTTGGCTCCATGCCAAATTTTTTTGTTTCTCCGACTGAAGAGATCTGAAAGAAAAGCATTGGAAGTCCGTGGAAAACATTCAAAAGCGTGTTACAAGGTTATTAAAAGACATTCCTACATTATCATTCAGTTTTATCTTCAGACACGTTTCAAATTTTTGCAGTTTAATACTTGAACACCAATAGCTCCATTTTGTACATATTAATATTTTTGTTGTACAAGGTCGGGCATGGAAACTTGCTGATTTTAATTGGGCGCCAATGAGCGAGACGTGGTCAGAAAAGGGTAGGGAGGGTCTCATTCGAAAAAGGGGGTCTTGAAGTTTTGTTACCGCTCAAGCCAGTTGTCGTCATGCGTTAGACAAAGAAAAAGCGTGCGTTTGTCGTCGAGGCCTATTTTTCCAATGGCCGTTCGGTGGTCGCCACCCAACGTGCCTTCTGATCCGAACACGGTTTAATATTCATCCCACGGGTTCCATTCCTGGCCGGCAATCAATCCTTTTGTGGGTGGACGCATTCAGGGAAAGTGGCAGTGTGGCAAAAAAGAGCTTGGAGGTCAACGGACTTCCAGAACCCCAGAAAACGTCGGTTTTGCACTCTCCCCGGTGTTTGGCGCGCAAACAGGCAGGTGCTCTGGGAATTTCTGATCACAGTGTGAGACGAATTCTTTACAACGAATTCAAGTTTCATTCTTACAAACTTGCTGTGGTGCAAGAGCTCAGTGAAAGCGATTTTGTTTCTCGCCAAACATGTGAAGCGCTCCTTAACTTGCCTCACGCGCCCTCGTAAACAAACAAAATATGCGTTATTGGAGTGGTGCCAATTCCTGTGAACGACATGAGAAGTCACTTCATTGTGAACGTGTTACTGTGTGGTGTGCATTGTCGAGAATTGCGATAATTGGGCCTTAAATATTTGAGGAAAAAGAACACACTGTTACTGTGAATACAGTTCGCTACGGAGAAATAATTGAGGCATTTTTTCTCCCAAAACTTGAAGAAATTGAACCTATGGTTCCAGCAGGACGGAGCCACGGCTACACAGCGAGAATTTTAATGGAACTTTTGAGGAAACACTTCCACCTGCAACACCTGAAGGACAACAAGACTGGAGCAAAACTTCAAAAAGCGGATTAGTGTATTGCTAATGAGGGCCGCCATTTGTTCGATGTCATTTTTAATACCACTTGAAACAAAAATTTAGGATGTACAATACGATAAAAAAAGAATTAAATCGATATGTAAAATACTTTTTCTTTTATTGACGTTTCAAATAAAAAAGTTTTCTTGCCGCACCCTTTATATTCGGGTTTCCACATCCTGGTCTTCATTTACCCGAAGTCATCTTCTTATTTAGCTCAGAAATTATATCAACATCTACACTATTTATGATTGCGTTTTGTGGAATAAATGTATTGCCGATCTTCTTCCACCTACGTTAGTTTGAAGTATTATCATTTCTAACACTCTATATAAATAAAGCACATGTCGAATAAAACTGGATTATGCTAGTGTTTTTAAAAAGCATTAATTAAAAGTTGATATATTCAGTATTAATTATAAAATTGAAAAGTAATTTAACTTATTAAAAATATCTAATGCATTTATGATTAATTAAAAACTATTATTAATAAATTACAAAGTACAATATTTAATTAGTCCTAATGAATTAAAAGCATTTACGATAAAAATAAAGTGATGCAATGCAAAATTTTATTATTTATCATTATAGTAGTAAAAATGCACTTGACAGATTAAATTCAAAGTAATTGTCAGCGTTTAAATCTTATTAAATTATTATTAAATTATAGTTATGGGGCGTATATCAAATTGGTGCTGGTGTTTAGCTAAAACCAAAGTAAAAGATCGCTTTGATATGCAACCTTTCTTAATGAGAAAATTGCCCATTTTTTGGATTATGGGGCCTTATGGCTGCGGTAAAAGTACATTAGCATGTAAGTTAGAAAAAGTATGTAAGTACCACTTAGTGAAAATATCGTCATTGGTACGTGATGAACTCAGTAAAGGAAAGTTAAGAGCAAATGTGATAGAAGAGTGCTTACAAAAGAAAAGACCAATTCCAGACGCTGTCATTGTGACTTTAATGAAAGAATATATTTATCTTAATTACACAAATGCTAAAGGGTTTATATTTTGCGGTTTTCCCAGGCATTTACGACAAGCTAAACTATTTGAACTTGAAATATGCAAAGTTAATATCATTATTTATTGCACTTTAATACTGGATGCCTTATTAGGCAGAATGATAACAAAATATGGAGACATAAATACAGAACAAATACGGCAAAAATTTGTTAACAGTAGCAAACAATCGCAAGAAATACATAAATATTATGAATATAAAACAATAAGAATAATGACAAACTATCCACCCGATGATACATGTAATAAATTATTGGCAGACTTAGAAGACTATTGGGGATATAGATTTGACAGAGGTTTCAATAAAAGTTAAGAAGTCACATTTGTCAAAATTTTAGTCGGCACAAAACTGCAAAATAATTTTAGAATAAATTTATGGATGTAATCATTAAAATTTGTCGTGGTATGGGATTTTCTTGGTGCTGGAAAAAGCCTCGAGTAAAAAATCGAATAAACAAGGAAAAGATTGAATCCAAAAAGTTGCCAATATTTTGGATAATGGGGCCATCTGGTTATGGAAAGTCAGAAATTGGAAATATGTTACAAAGTATTAGCGGATATTTATTTGTAAAAATATCAGACTTACTATACAAAGAAAGATTGTCCAGAGGTATACGTGCAGAAATAATCTCCCATTTGATGAATAGAGGAGAACCGGTAGTAGGAGAAATGGTTGTTGATTTAATCAAAGAATACATACATACTAACTATGTACGTGCTACTGGTTTCATATTTTGTGGATTCCCATTAAATCTTAATCAAGCAAGATTATTTGAATTGCAATTAACAAAGGTAAACATAATAGTATATTGTACTTTAAAAAAAGAAGAGTTGTTAATGCATATACCCAAACATGT